>CM061553.1:209846834-212346834 GCA_030864225.1 Capsicum baccatum var. pendulum | reverse complement strand
TGGATCTCATAGTTTGAAGTAACATTCACTTAGATATTCTCAAATAAAATCAATGGAGATTTTGGGTTAAATCTTTACTTATTTATCTTATGAGTATCTAGTTTATCCTCTTGGGGTTATGTATGAATAGGGATTAAAGTGTGTGTGGGTTGATAGTGTAGCTTATATTAGTAGTTCATGTTGAATGGGTTCTATTATTGATTGACCAAATTGGTTGGGATTTATGGGTGAAAGCCCCAAACACCCAAATGGGTTTGTGGGTGAAAATCCCAAGCTCTTGAAGGTCCAAACCATCTTTCGAAAGAAGGGTTTGGGTGAATGTTAGGAATCTACATCATTCTTGAAAGAGGGATGTGGAGAACAAAATAATGATAGACAATTATTTGTGTACTTTGTTAAATTTTCACTATCTTAGACATAAGATTGATTGTGAAGTTGACTATACAATGGGTATTATCATAGAAATAGGGATGCCTAAATTAAGGTTTGGTTACCAATTGTTGCACACACCCATTTGGTATTCGAAAAATCAATGGGTGAAAGTTTGATGCTTTGTGGAAAGGCTAGCATTAAAATCTATAATCAAACCTACCCATGCTTGATCTAATAAAAATGAAGTTGACTATTATCATCCACATGTTGCTTTCCTTAGTAATACAAAATCCCAAGATTCATGCCTAATTCATAAAACTCTAATTATTCATATCCCCAAATTTATACTAGCAAAAAACAAAAAGAAACATTAGTGTTGATATTTCTCTTACCCCCCCCCCCATTTTTATCTCTTTGTACTATTGGTTTTAATTTTTACAAGTATTTATTATTTCAAATTAACTTGATTTCCACTCACATTGTTCTTCATGGAATCAACCTTGATCCAAAGTTGGGTAAATCTATTGACGACGACCTTCTAAAACTTAAATTCATGTGTAAGTTGAGCATTATCAGTCATCTTTGATTGATTGATCAAATCTGCTCATTTCACTCCTCTTCAAGTTTCTTACAGTGGCAAGAGGTTGGCCCATATCAATATTCGTGAGATTGTACATCTTCAAAGTTTGCCAGTGTCTATTATCTCAGACCGAGATTCATTATTCGCATATCACTTTTGGAAGACCTTTTCAGGATGATTTGGAAACTCAGGTTGATCTTAGTGCGACATTTCACATTCAGACTGATGGTCAGTCAGAGCGGACTATCCATGTTTTGAGAATATGCTCCACATATGTGTGATAGAGTTTGGTGGCCAGTGGGAGATGCATTTGGCTTTAGCAAAGTTTGTGTATAATAATAGCTACAATTTTAGTATTTATATGGCTCTTTTTAAGGCGTTGTATAGTAGGTGTTGTCTCTTTCTAGTGGGTTGGTTTGATGTTTTTGAGGTGAGACCTCATGGTACAGAGTTTCTTTGTGAGTCCTTGGAGTACGGATCATTAAGGATAGACTTCGAGAGGCTTAGAGTAGGCAGAAATGCTTTGCAGATGGTAGAATTCATGCCTTGATATTTGGTGTTGGTGATCATATTTTCCATCGAGTTTCACCCATGATGGGTGTGATGAGATTTAGGAGGAGGGGAAAGCTTAGCTCAGGTATATTGGTCCATTTGAGATTCTTTAGACTATTGGTGATGTGGCTTATGAATTAGATCTGCCCCCAGATTTATAAGTTGTTTATCTATTTTTTTATATTTCTATGCTTTGTTGTTACATTCCTGATGAGTCATATGTCATTCGTTGGGAGCCATTTTAGTTAGACGGAGGCTGTCTTTTGTTGAGGAGCCAGTCTCTATTTTGGCTAGGGATATAAGATGGTTGCGTTCTAGAGTTATCCCCGTGGCTAAGGTCCAGTGGTGACATTGACCTATAAATGAGGCTACTTGGAAGGTGAGTCTGATATGCATAGTTGTTATCTCTAGCTCTTTGTTGATTTAGGTATTTGTTTTGTCTTTAGTTTGAGAACGAGCTAGATTTTCAGTGGTGAATGATGTAATGACCTAAATTTTGATGAAATATGTGAAATATGTATTTTTTATGATTTGACTATTTTACCCTTTTCTGTAATTGTGTTGGGGTATTTATGAAGTGTGGGGTTGATTGGAACGATGTTAAATGCATTTTGTTGTCATTTGTGCGATATTATGATTTTATTGGAGGCTTTAAGAGCCTTATATGTGATTTTAGTTGATATATTTGGATCTGTGTGATAGATCACAAAACGGATTGTGCCAGTAGATCCAAAATGTCAATATTAGGGTGATAACATGGTTGGTGTAGTTTCATAACTTTTAAATCTCATTTCGATCCTCGGTTTGCAAAGTTATGTTTTTGGATTTTGGGGTTCACCTTTGTGAAAATGATTTTTTTTTAAATTTGATATCGCCATTGAATCTGGGGAATCGAATTTTATGGGGTAGCATAGTTTATTTGTGTTCACGGGATTCTAGATGAATCCCGAGGGCCCAAAAAGACTTGAAATTATACTCAGTCCCCAGCTAGTGCGCCCATTTTCTGGTGCACCCCGTGATCGCGAGCCATATGCTGCGATCGCGACTGGGCTAGCAAAGGTGATTCTATTATCATTGCCCTTGTCCTTTATCATGACACCTTCATCTGATCGGGTACCACAATCGTAACCCTAGTCCATGATCGCGAGACCTAGGTATATAAATACTCGGTTTTGTCATTTTTCACCATTTTGAGACTTGGAGCTTAGGGTTTCATGGTTTTGAGCAACTTTCTCCATTTCTAAGTTTGGTTAAGCTCCATAATACTTATTTCAACTAATCTCTTCGATCTTTAACACTTAAATCTTGTTTTAAATACGAATTAGAGTATGGGACTTGGGGATTTTGGTCTATAAGGCCTAAAAATGGTATTTCTCCAATTTAAACCCCAATGTCAATCCTTTTCACTTGAATGAGATTTTGATCCTATAATTAGCTATTTTTCCAAATTTCATGTTTAGAAACAACTTTGATTCTTTATTTTAAAATGAATTTTGAGGATTTTACCCAGTAAAGCTTGAAAATAGTTTTTCTTCAATTTGAAGCTCATTTTTAACTCGCTTTTGCTTGCGTTTTTAGTTGTAGACTCCTAAAAATATGGGAACATATTTTTAAAATAAAATTATGATTTTTTTCTTTTTTAAAAAAAATTCATTTCGGGGGTCTGTTTTGACTCTAATTCAAAAGTAGGCAATATAAGTGTCGTTGTCTTTCTTTTAATGCAGAGACTTTTTATTTTGATATTTTAGTTGATTCTGGGGCCGTTCATACTTTGGATTGAAGTGTTGCGGACCAAATTTCGTCCTTCAAGGTAGGTTATGACTTAACTTTTTTCAGACTAGGCTGGAAAGTTAATGTTGATACAAAATGCATGTTAAAGGTGGGAACTAATCATGAAAAATGGCTATATTAGCATGTTGTGCCCATGTGGGGTCCTATTTGTGATATTATGTGATGGTTTTAAAATATTATGTGTTATGTGTGATAGTGTGGGGTCCTATATGATATTGATAGTCTGGTATACATGATGATAAGTGTATCATGTTTAATGAAAAAGTTTGTGGTATCAAATGTGTATTTTGATGTATTCAGACTCTATTGGCATATGAATCATGTGGAAATTCATGGATGGTTGGAAATATTGAGTGGATATTTGGCTCATGTGACTGGTATATTGGTTGGTTATGGAAATACTCATTGTGGTTGGTTGTGAAAATACTCATTGTGATTGGTTGTGGGCATTACATCCTCATATCATACTCATTCATGAAACAATGGTACCACCGTGGCAATACTGTGAAACACTAGAAGCTCCTTTTTAAAACTCTCCCTGAGGGATATACCGAGAAGGAGATACTGTAGCACTTTATATAAACCTCCACAGGGATGTATTAGGGAGGAGATATGATAAATATGGATTGTATACGGGTTGACGAACCCTCCATGAGTCCTATGTTGGGAAGCTTTAGCTTTGTAAGTGTATACAGAAATTGTGCGACGGTCTCAGAGGTTGTTATCATCATCATATTCATTGTATTTACTTTAATGTGATTATGTTGTGATTGTATTGCTATATTGATTTGTGATGTGTGAGCAAAAACTAACATATTTAATGTTTTTTAGCTCAAAATAATTGTGAATTCTGAAGCAACTTTTGTTGTTTTGATGTGTTTGCTCATGATATTGCAGTAAAAGGATGAAGGAATAAAAACAAACGACAATGGAGCAAAAGAGTTGAAAATCTTAGCAAAAGAGAAGATATCATGGCTGACGACCTCTGTGATACGTCGTCAGCCTTGTGATAGCTTATCAACATTGGTGTCAACCTTAATCAAAAACTTGAAGCTTGAGAAAAAGTTCTGACGACGTTGGTGATAAGGCGTCAAGTTGGTGATAAGGCATCATGAAGGGCGTCAGCTTAAACCAGAGAATTGAGTTCGAAGAAAAAATCTGATGACGTTGGTGATACGCCGTCAGATCGGTGATGCGGCATCAGCTATATCGTCAGTCTAAGGCAGATTTTGAAGGCAACTAAAGCATTTTGATGCCATCCATGATAGGGCGTCAGACTCTTGACGAGGCGTCAGTTTGGGCATCACCTATTCTGCGAATTTTATTAAATTTTGTTATTTTATTTCCTTAAATAGGCTTTAGTATAAATAGAATCTTTTAGGGTTTCATTCACAACTTCGGAAGCATCTTTTGACATCTTGTAACTGATAATGCTCAATCTATAGCTCTTGTTTGAGTGTAAAGCGGTCGTTAGCAAATATAGAACCCAACCTGGGTTGGGTGTCGATCCCACAAGGAATAGCTTGGCCAACAAGTAAGCAGAATTAATAGACTTTTGGTGCAAGTCTCGTAAAAAGGGGGGATTGTAATAAGTAACCAAAGTAATGAAATAAAAGCTGAAAATATCAAAGTAAAAAGAGAGTATTTCGTAGGTTGTGAAACAATGAGAATTGAAGCGTTGGGGTTATGTTCACCTTCTGAGGTATACGTCTCTATTGGCTATGAGTGTGTAGAGTCTTGACATGCAATTGCTTATAGAGAATTGTAGTCGATGGTAAATCCAAGCGTCTCTCGACC
Organism: Capsicum baccatum var. pendulum; assembly: GCA_030864225.1. Taxonomy (NCBI): domain Eukaryota; kingdom Viridiplantae; phylum Streptophyta; class Magnoliopsida; order Solanales; family Solanaceae; genus Capsicum; species Capsicum baccatum. The sequence continues at coordinate 212,341,742 of CM061553.1, read as the reverse complement.
TAAACAAGGACTATTTCACTTTAACTCTCTCGAGCTTAAAGTGTGTCTAACGGTACGAATTCTCCAAGAGGTTAGTCCAGTTACGGCACTAGCTTTTTAATAGGAAAGGGTGTCCTACTACCTTGAGATTATCTCTTTTCCAGACAAATAACCTTTCTCTCGAACAAGTTAAATGTTAGACTGGCGTATTCTTGCATTTGCAACCGCAAAGAATGTAGATTAAGATGAAGAGAATAATGATATAAGCAATATACTTGTCTTGAACTCACAAACTCATATCTATAGATAGTAACTCATTCGGTTTCCATAACCCCAACTAAGAGGTTTAGTTACCCATGAATGCGGAGGATATCACGTTTTGCATGGTGGATGGCGTGAAACGTAGGTGTTTAGGCGTGTGGTTTTGGTGATTCCGTAGCAAGTAACGATTCTCTTGTTGTGGAATTTAAGAATAGAAGAGTAGATTAGAGGTGTTTGTAGTGGAAGATGAGAGGGATGGAAGAAAATTAATTGTTGAATTAAGTGAAGAATGTATGATTGTTCTCTCCACTAAGGGAGGAATTAATTAAAATCTCTAGCATGATAGGGTATTTATAATACCCATATCCTAGTTCTACTAAGCTAATGAAATAAATAGCCAAATCCTACTATACTAATGAAATCCTTGACCCAAATGTACTAGGGTAAGGTTACAATATCATAATCCAAATAGAATAGTGAAATACATAACCTAATTATACTAGGTTAATGTATCTTTGTAAAAAATCCAGCTTTGTGTCTGTAAGTCCCCAAAGTCTTCAAAAATGCTGTTTTAGCCCGGGACAGATTTTCCATGCAGCAGATTTGGTCCTTAGGCGTCCAGCTCCTTTCTACTTCGTTTGTGAGCTTTCTTTTGCGTCAAGTAAGCCGTAAAATGCTGTATTTTGCATCATTTATACCTGAAACTTTCCTAATCATGTTTGTCAGCTCATTTACAGGAAAAAGGACTAAAAGTGCATGAAATATATAATTAGTTCTCAAAACTAGGCTAAAATATGGGCAAAATATATTGATATAGGCACGTAAATTCGCCTATCATCAACACCCCACACTTGAAGTTTTGTTCGTCCTCGAACAACATATCATGTCCTTCTAAACATCGACTTAAGGTTTTTACAGCAACAACACAAAACATTCTTCAAGACAGGCACAACAATTATCAACAAAGAGTAGCTTTCCGATTATAAGTAGAAACAATTTAACCTCAAGCATAGACTCATGATGGTGATCAACTCGCATGCAAACGTTAAGGTACATAGAATCATATACAACTATCCAAAGCTCATCAACCATGTGTGTCTCACAATATAGTACCCATAATTACTCACAAATATAGCATATTTTTCAAATATGGGTATCAAAATGTCCTTGCTCTCACTCTCACAAAGAATTCATATGTAGCAACTAATAACCATAGGCTTGCCCTTAATGTAGTACTCCACTAAATGTCAGAATGTTAAGATTAGGATCAAGTAGGTCTTTTGATGGTTGTAATGTAGGCTAAGGGACGGGTAGGACTATTTTGGCCAAGAATAGTGACTAGGTTCCTAAGCGCTTTTAATACATCACTTTGTATCATTGACACTTTTTTCTTTCAACCTTTCTTTATTTTATTCTTCCACCCTTGTTCTCATCTTTTGTTTTTCAATTTTAAGCACAACTCACTTTTCAGCTTTCTTTTCCTTTTTCTTTTCACAACATACCTCTTATGATAGCACTTTCTTTTTCATAACACATTCAAGCACCATTACAATTTAAAGCATCATACTCACCCAATTTCCTCTTATGTTGTCACATGACTTTTTCACTTTAAAGCACTTAGGAATTTGGATCAAATTACGGTCTTAAAAAATGGATTAGGCTTACATACAAGGTTGTCAAAGAAATAGGCTAAAGGCTCAAAAGGGTTTAACTAGGATGATGTTCATGGGTAGGTAAAACTGAAGGTAAACAAATATAGGTTGCCAAAGAAATGCCTAAATCATATCCTAACTTACACTCCTTATTTTCGCTTTGCATACATACCAGGCAAGTTCTAGCATCAGCCACAAACATAGAATATACTATTATCTCACACACACAAGGCACATGGTCGACTTGATTGGAAGTAATATAGACTCTCGTCCCAACAATTGAAGGAATTGAATCACACAATATCACATAATAAGTCACAACTAGAGCCTAAACGTCTCAATAGTCACAATTGTAGCACATACTCTTGTTCTAATCTCATGCTGCCTATCAAAATAATTTCATGCGTAGCTAGAAAAATTTGACTACTAAAAAATTAAAAAAAACGTTTGAACGAAAAAAAACAAAAAAATGGATGGACTCAAAAAAAAAAAAGTAAACGAGCAAACATAGGTGCAAACAAGGAAGTATAGCATGCGGATTCTGCCACCCCACACTTAGACGGGACACTGCCCTCAGTGGAAAATAAATGCGAAGAACCTGGTTAGTCGGACTCTTCATCAATGTCGGGGGTCATACCCCCTTCGTCTGAATCATCATAAGAGTCGTCGTCAGAGTTCTCCTCATCATCAGAATCAGGCAAGCGTCTATCATCATCAGTTGGCACGTCATCGTCCAGAGGTTCCTCAAAATATACGCCCACTCCACACATCTCCCGGGCATGCCTGTTCATTGGGTAGTTGTGGTCCAGCTGTTGGAGCTCTTCAGCAGTTGGAATACGTCCACCACTCATCATAGTGAATCGTGTCATGCCATAGAGATGACGAAAGAAACTCTCATCACGAGCATGTCTCTCCGCAGTAGTAAGGTTGACTCCATGAGTTGTTTCAGCATCTTTGACCTTTGTGAGGTCAACCTTCTTTGGGTTATGTGGGAGTTTGTGGTCAGCTGGTTCCTCTTCTATATCCTCCTTCCACAACATTGCTGTCAACAAATTGCCGAATGTGAAATGGTACCTTCAGTGGAGTCTGGACTTCCTCATGGTAGATCGAATGATTTCCCCAAAGTTGATAGGGACATTCGTCATCAACGCATAAAACAAACACACTCTATCTCTCGATATCTTGGTGTATTGCTTCCCAGGAATAAGGCATGAGTTGACAATGCACATCCAGATTCTTGCTTCCCTATTTAGTGGAGCATAGGGGAAGGTGTTGTGACGGCCTGTTTCCTTATGTCTGCCCCATCTTGCCATCGATCTGCTTCTACAAAGCATGTGTCTTATCGCTCTGTAAGGAGGCCTGCTGTACAACTCTTTGTATGGTGCAGGGTCGACCAAAGGTAGGCCAAGAAAAGAGTTGATCCAATCCGCTGTAAGCTGTAACACTTGGCCCCGCATTTTTACTTCATTGCCTGTTGTGTTCGGCGACCAGTTGGCATAAAACTCTCTTGTTAAGTCAAGATTACCCTCTCCCATGTCGCGGAAGATGAAATCTAGCTTCAAAGCCATTATTTTAGCCAACATTTGCGGCTCCTTCTTTGCTAAGGTCTCCTTGTTGATAAAGTCGACGTGCACATATTTCTTTTCTTTGTTGCTGCTGTACCATGCCTTGGCTTCTTCCTCAAGAACCCACTTTATTCCGAACATTCTGCGTGGTAGGTGTGCTGAAGATGATTCTCCTTGGTCTTTTCGACTTCTCTTCTTGTCCTTTCGGGACGTGGTAGCCTTCTCCTTGCCTTGCTTTGCTTTAGGTGCCATTGTACCTGAGACTAGAAATAATGTTAGTTGCAGTACAATCTCACTTTATACAATCTATATGCAAGCATTAGGGGTACCACCCCACACTTAATCTTGTTAGCACAAATCAGTGAAGTAAAAGTGGTCGAGTACTCAGATTTCGTCGACATACGTTTTAGGATTGTATTCCGACAAGAAAATCAGCATTACATCACTTATTTGCAGCCATTGGACTACTTTCATGGTGGATATAGCAACACTACAACCTAGGGGTTACCACATGGAATTATTATTCTTACAACAAGCACAACCTCCTAAGTCAATAGGCACTATAACCTTATCCCGATGGCCGGGATAGTCTATCATGTAATCATCCAACCAACAATCTTAAGCAATATTCATAGCCATATCAATTCAGCAATTATCATAACAATGCTATCGAAACAAAATTCAAGTCGGAAACAAGTCAAGAATTCCCTACGTGTATATTCAATCACACGATCTTGTAACAATTATCCAAACACATGAACATCACCACCAATCTCACATGATTTAGCAAAATATAATAAGCATATCAACGTAGTACTTACGATAAATAGTTGAAGAATAAGAGAGTACTTACTTGCTTGAAGATTGTGGAGAAGTTGTTGTGAATTGGAAGAACAAAGGAAGAAAATTTTGAGAGGATTTGGAGTGTTAGGCGGCGCCTTTAGAGTTGTTTCTAATGTGGTTGTGTTATAAAACCAAGTCCCCTTTATATAGGAAGAGTCTGGGTCGGGTTATGACCCATTTACAATCGGATTTGGGGACAAAATCACCACATATGCGGCACATATCTCTTGGCATATCAATGACATATACGGCGCATTGTCCATGGCATAATGGGACATATGCGCCGCATAGTCTATGGCATTTCTAGACATATGCGCCGCATAGTCTATGGCATTTGGTCTCAGTATCTCAAATGCCATAGCATAGGCGGCGCATAGTCAAAAGCATACCTAGGAATAGGCGGCGCATAGTGGATGGCACACTAGATTCCGAGTCCTTAGGCTATAGAATAGGTTTTGCATCGTTCGTGGCCTATTTTTACCAAGGCCTAGCCTTCCTCGAAGCCTATTATGACGTGAGAAAGGCTCAATTCATAGCCTTATGCATCACCATTCCTAACTTACCGACTTTACCATACAATGTGTCCAAATCGTCAATTGAGATCAATCTCCTCGTCGCATACTTCTTGCACCTAATTTGCTCAAAACAAATGAACACGATTGGTACGATGGGTTGCCTCCCACCAAGCGCCTTAGTTTTGGTCGTGGCACGACTCTTGTTTTTGGATTTTCATTTATCAAAAAAAAATACTAAAACGACGAAACGATAAAACGATGAAATGATGAAATGATAAAACGATGGGTTGCCTCCCATCTAGCACCTTATTTATTGTCGTGGCTCGACATAGTTACCTCGAGTACTTAGACTTCGTCGAGGTAAGTAATGGATCATTTTCTGAAAGAATTTAGACGATAATGAGGCTTACCTGTGGGCATGCGATCTTCTTCAAGATGGCTCTTACATTTTCCCGGAGAATCTCCAATTATATCATCAATAGTCCAACCCATAGCTCTCTTGTATCTCTTTAAAGCAGAGATGAGAGCTTCTACGTGCTGTTCACTTAAATCATCTATACTCTCCGGAAGTATATTTCTACTTTCCAAGAACACATACCTTAGATAATCGGGAAGCTCTTGCGATTCTAGCATTGGTGGCTCGTCAAAGGGAGTCTTCGCTTTTGGTTGATTCTTGAGATCACAATCTGGTTGCTTAGGAGTATAAGGCTCTATTTTTGTTAGAGCACTCATAAGTTCTTCATAACCTTCATTATCTTCATGCTCAACTTTCAGTGGCACAACAGACAATGGATCAACAGTAGGCTGTTTCTCTATAGATAATGCTTTCGTATCCTCATGATGAACATCAGCTACAAATAACTCATTCATATCGCTGGGCTGCTTCATTGTTTTGCATATATCAAACCGTACCACTTCGTCATTAATTCGAAACAAAAGCTCATTATCTTTCATGTCAATAAGCACACTTCCAGTTGCAAGGAAAGGGCGTCCCAAGATTATGGGAACCTCTGAATCTGCTTCACAATCCAAGATGACAAAGTCTGCTGGAAATATGAATGAAGATACCTTCACCAAGACATCGCATATAATACCAACCGGTCGTTTTACCGACCTATCCGCCATAACAAGCCTCATATTAGTTGGTGTAGGATCTCCTAACCCCAACTTCTTGTAGATCGATAATGGCATCAAGTTGATGCTGGATCCTAAGTCACACAATGCTTTAGCAAAGTCCAAAGATCCGACGGTGCAAGGAATCGTGAAAGCTCCGGGGTCGGCCTTCTTCTGAACTATCGATCGGGTAGCAATTGCACTACAATGATGCACATCATCTTTCAGCTCATAGCTTGCTGCCCTCTTCTTAGTCAAAAGATATTTCATAAACTTCGCATACCCAGGCATTTGTTCAAGTGCCTCTACCAATGGGACATTAATGGTCAGCTGCTTCAACATAGTCATAAATTTGCTGAACTTCGTGTCATCGGCCACCTTCTTCAATCTTTGTGGAAAAGGTGGTGGTGGGTATGGAAGTGTTCTCTCTGTGGCTTTCTTCCCCTCTTGCTTCCGTTTATCATTTTTTTCAGGCTGCACGTCTCTAGGTAAAACATCCTTGACGCCTGAAGTAGTTGTTGCGGCTTCTTCTCTTGTAACGTCACTAGGTGTGGCGTCAATGTCTGCTGCTACGTCAACCACTTGCTTGCCTTTTTCTGAAGTTTCCAGTACCTTACCACTTCTGGTAGTGATGGCCATGCATGCCCCATCATTCCTTGGGTTTTGCAAAGTATCGCTCGGTAAGGTGCCAGCCTTTCTTTGATTGAATGCTGCTGAAAGTTGGCTCAATTGCTGCTCTATTTGCTTGATAGAAGTGGAATGAGAATCAACTAATTGCTTCATGGAGGACAAATCATCAATCACCTCCTTAACTCCCGCGCTCGTTGCTTCCACTCCTTTCAATAACTTAGCCATCATGTCTTCCATAGAATTAAATGTGGTGGTATCACGTTTACCAGGGGGAACGTACAAACCACTATTTTCATTATTTTTCTTCCAACTACCTTGGTCTTTGCTTCCAGATTTATCATAATAGTTCCGACCTTGGTTTCCTTGGGCATTCCCACGGAAACCCCCCTGATTGTTCAAGTAGTTGGCCTCCTCTTCCGAATCAGATTCATCTCTTCCTTTCAGCGCCACAACTTTCACTTTTTCGGTCTTCCCTGATAATAAGTGCTTTGTTAGAAGATCCAATTGTGTTTTCATGTGCGCCATATCTTGCTCACGTTCTTCTTCTCTTCTTCTTTGGTCTGCAGACATGCCAATAGATAAAGTGGGGCTTGCTACCTCAGAATCCCTGGTGTGCCAAGCTCTACTTTGCTTTGTCATGCGATCTAGCATATTGCTTGCTTGACCAAAGGTAAGGTCCATAAAAGAACCTCCAGCTGCGTTGTCCACCACTAGTTTAGTTACTGAATTCAAGGCTCTATACAAGATCTCCATGAGGTGAACATTAGTCATGTGATGGTTTGGGCATCTCGTTAGCTTTGTTTTGAACCTCTCCCATGTTTCGTGAAGAGCTTCAGAGGGAAGCTGACGAAAGTTGCTGATTTCATCTCTCAATTGAGCCCTCTTGGATGGCGGAAAGAATCTTTCTAGGAAAGCGTCTCTCAATTGCCTCCAATTTGTAATTGAATCAGGAGTCAGCCCATTCAACTATAGTGTTGCCTCCCCAGACAGAGACAATGGAAATAGACGTAATCGAATAGCATTCTGACCAACACCAGGATTGTCAAAAGACTTGCATGTAGAAATAAAGTTGATGAGATACATATTCGGATCATCGCCTGCTAGTCCACCAAATAATCCCTTGAGTTGCAATAACTGAATCATGGTTCTTGTGATGTTGAACTTGGCTCCGGGCACTAATGGTGGTGGAATTATAGCTCCAGTGGCTCCGGCACCATCAAGATCATCATCATCATCGTCGAAAGCTGGTTGCAAAGGTTGGCGATCATACCTATACCGAGCTTGTCGACCTCTTCGATTGGCAGGTGTTGCAATTTCAGCGCCATGCCTTGGGTTTATCAACTCGTCATCTCCTAAATCCTCATCGTCAGAGTTTGTTGCTCGCCCAGGATTATCAATGTTTTGCTGGTGTACTTGGGCAGCGGCAACAGCAGCTAATCTTGCTTGCTCGTGTTGAGCAGCCATCCTGTCGATTTCAGCTTGTGCTTCCATTCTTCTAATTCGTTGTGGTTCAGGATTGATTGGTAATAACGGTTGACCAGAACTTCTAGTATGGGGCATGCACTAAAGTAAAAACCTGCAAGGAACAAAAACAAAAACTAAACGTAAAAGTACGAGAATCTATGACCAAAGGGTCTAGTAATTATCACGAACTTGATTGACACTCGTATTCCCCGGCAACGACGCCAATTTTTGATAACGCTCAATCTACAGCTCTCGTTTGAGTGTAAAGTGGTCGTTAGCAAATATAGAACCCAACCTGGGTTGGGTGTCGATCCCACAGGGAATAGCTTGGCCAACAAGTAAGCAGAATTAATAGACTTTTGGTGCAAGTCTCGTAAGAAGGGGGGATTGTAATAAGTAACCAAAGTAATGAAATAAAAGCTGAAAATATCAAAGTAAAAAGAGAGTATTTCGTAGGTTGTGAAACAATGAGAATTGAAGCGTTGGGGTTATGTTCACCTTCTGAGGTATACGTCTCTATTGGCTATGAGTGTGTAGAGTCTTGACATGCAATTGCTTACAGAGAATTGTAGTCGATGGTAAATCCAAGCGTCTCTCGACCTAAACAAGGACTATTTCACTTTAACTCTCTCGAGCTTATAGCGTGTCTAACGGTACGAATTCTCCAAGAGGTTAGTCCAGTTACGGCACTAGCTTTTTAATAGGAAAGGGTGTCCTACTACCTTGACATTATCTCTTTTCCAGACAAATAACCTTTCTCTCGAACAAGTTAAATGTTAGACTGGCGTATTCTTGCGTTTGCAACCGCAAAGAATGTAGATTAAGATGAAGAGAATAATGATATAAGCAATATACTTGTCTTGAACTCACAAACTCATAGCTATAGATAGTAACACATTCGGTTTCCATAACCCCAACTAAAAGGTTTAGTTACCCATGAATGCGGAGGATATCACGTTGTGCATGGTGGATGGCGTGAAACGTAGGTGTTTAGGCGTGTGGTTTTGGTGATTCCGTAGCAAGTAACGATTCTCTTGTTGTGGAATTTAAGAATAGAAGAGTAGATTAGAGGTGTTTGTAGTGGAAGATGAGAGGGATGGAAGAAAATTAATTGTTGAATTAAGTGAAGAATGAATGATTGTTCTCTCCACTAAGGGAGGAATTAATTAAAATCTCTAGCATGATAGGGTATTTATAATACCCATATCCTAGTTCTACTAAGCTAATGAAATAAATAGCCAAATCCTACTATACTAATGAAATCCTTGACCCAAATGTACTAGGGTAAGGTTACAATATCATAATCCAAATAGAATAGTGAAATACATAACCTAATTATACTAGGTTAATGTATCTTTGTAAAAAATCCAGCTTTGTGTCTGTAAGTCCCCAAAGTCTTCAAAAATGCTGTTTTAGCCCGGGACAGATTTTCCATGCAGCAGATTTGGTCCTTAGGCGTCCAGCTCCTTTCTACTTCGTTTGTGAGCTTTCTTTTGCGTCAAGTAAGCCGTAAAATGCTGTATTTTGCATCATTTATACCTGAAACTTTCCTAATCATGTTTGTCAGCTCATTTACAGGAAAAAGGACTAAAAGTGCATGAAATATATAATTAGTTCTCAAAACTAGGCTAAAATATGGGCAAAATATATTGATATAGGCACGTAAATTCGCCTATCATCAGTAACTTAGTAAAGAGGAGTTCACTTGTTTTTGACTCTCTTAACTTAGAATTAAATTTTTCGTCCTTTGATTTAGTTGTCGGAAATTCTTATTGTACTTGAAGGAGAAACAAGTTTGAATTTCATCTTTTGTAAGTTCACTTGCTTTAAGTTATGAATTTAATCTTTGTTATCTTTTTCTATCTTATGAGCAACTAAAACCCACAACTAGGGTTATGGGATCTATGATTATTATTTCATTGATTCAATAGTTGGATTAGCATTTGAGTGATTGTGGGAACATCTTGAAATTCTGTTGTTTTAACTTAAATCTATTGGTTACAAACATTAGGTTCTGCCTTAGGTTTTATTTGCTTCTAACGGAGAAATAGACTAGAGGTCGTGAATTATCATCAGCGACTCGGAAGCTACCAACCTTCTATTTAATGATTGATGTTGTAACTGGATCAATCTACCTGAGATAATATCTGGTTGGAAATAGATATATTATCTTAGTTTGAGAGAATTAGATAATAAATTGTCTGGTGAGGTCGAGAGATAAGTCAGATAGTATCATCGGCAAGGATAATCTATTGGTCCCACCTATCACAAGAATCATGAATAGTTATTATTCAATGGAGATTAATAGTCATAGTGATCACAACCCTAGTTTCTCTATATCATTGATTCAAAATATTGAAATCTAAGTTTTGAGTTCTAAAATAAGTTGAAACGTTAAAATTTGTTTGATTGATAAAAACCCCTATTTTGTCCTTTTCTTATTATTTATTTGAATTTAACTTGTAGCTATAGTTTCAAACTATTTTAATCACCACTCACATTGTTTCCTGGGGATTCGACCCAGACTCCGAAGTTGGGTATATATATTTACGACGACCGCCCTGCACTTATTTGAGATGTAAGTTGAGCATTATCAATTTTTCATCTACCTGTTTCTCTGTCTTTCTTTATTTGTACTTAATGATCTTGTATATACATGTTCTCCTTTGTTCTACTTATATATGATATAGTGTATACTTGTGTTCCTATTTGGTGTATTATTGTATTATATGTGGATACTATAAAACTGTTAGTGCAAGAGTGTGGGCTACCGTTGTGGAAAATTTTCTAATTGTGGGTGACTTGCCCTTAGTGTGTATTTTGAATGCTTAATTTTCTACTTTACTAGGTTGGCCTATGATACCTAATGAGTACAAGTGGACCATTCTCACCCTACTATGCCTTTTCGATGCAGATTTTGTTGCTGATGCATCTCATGTGGCTTGATTTTGAGCACCAGAGTATTCAAGGTAGTGGCTGGACTTTCATGCATTTGGGTTCACTTCTATCTTTCTGCAATAGTTTGTGGTTTTACTAGTATTCAGAGGCAGATATTATTCCTATTGGATATTATAATATATTTGACTCATGAGTTTTATTAGTAGTTCTTACACTATTACTCCTGGTTTTGGAAATAGATGGTATTTTAGTTGTGTTTCTTTCTGCATTCGTTATTTATATTTATATGGTTTGGCTTCGTTCTAGAAGCCTTACCTTGGGGAATCTTTGTCTTTTTCCCCCTTTTGTATCATTTTGTGTGATAGACTTACTTTTTAAGATACGCTGCAACACGTGTAACATCAATAGGTATCTTAGGGGAATTACATATTCTCAATCCATTCATCAACGGGTTCGTGGTGGTTTATTTTGATGACGTACTTGTACATAGTAAGACCATTGAAGAACATGTGACCCATTTGAAACAAGTGTTTGATGTCTTGCTATAAGATAAACTCTTTGCTAATATTAAAATTGCTCATTTTGTGTTGAGAAAGTCATCTTCTTGGGTATTTTGGTTAGTGAAAATAGCATAGAGGTTAATAAAGAGGAGTTGGAATCCATAAAATCTTGGCCAATTCCAACCAATAAAATCAAGGTAAGACGTTTTCATAGTTTAACAAGCTTTTACCAGGAGTTTATGAAAGGTTTTAGTTCAATTGCCTATTCCTTAATTGAATTGATAAAAAAAGATGTACCTTTTTTATGGGGTGATGAACAAGAAAAGTCTTTTCAAGCCTTGAATTCCATGTTGAGTTCCTCACCTTTAATCCAACTACCTAATTTTAATAAAGATTTTAAACTTGAGTGTGATGTTTTGGGTCTTGGTATAGTTGGTGTGTTAATGCAAGAAGGAAAGTGATTTGAGGTGGATTTATGCACCTTAGTGTTGTATCCTAGCTTAATTAGCCTTGTTTTAAGGAATTATTATGTGATTAATTTGTTAATGATGATATACTTAAGCATCTAAGTGTTTAAGTATGTGATTACAATGGTAAAGGTGTCTTTGAAACAAGTTTGTACTTAAATTTGTCACTTAGAGTTAAAACAAGAAAACTAGTGTTACTAGCTTGAGCTAGGTGTTGTTCTAGTCTATATCGATGAATTCTAACTGGTGTGATGAGTTCCTAATGGTATTATTGTGTAATTATTTATGGAACAACTTGTTTATAATTTTCAAGGATCAACTGAATCAAGCCAAGAGTTAAAACAATAAGTTAAAGATCAACGCGGGCAAGCCTAGTCTTAGCTCGAGTTTCTAGTTCGCCATTATGGATGTTGAGTTGTTTTGATCTCTAATCCGTGGTGTTTGATGTTATAGGATACTTTATGAGTTGATTATGATTATATATGAATGATATACAAGTTGTAAATTAAGTGTAAACAACACCACAAGGTTGGGAATGGATCAACGGAAGCACAAGACATGACTCGACCACGTTGGATGTCACCAGCGCGTGTGGGTCCTTGGAAATGGATATGGGGCATGTTCTATACATGGGAATCTTCATAAGGGTCCGAAAACAGTGTACATCAACTATGATCAAGCATCGCGACCCCCATCCAAGTGAAATGACCCTCGCAACATGGCCTACTGCAAAAAATTGGCAGTTTTGCCATCCTATAAATAGGACACTTTAACTAATTGTTATTCACCTTGGATGACTTTGAAACTTGGATAGGGGCTTTAAAACACTTCAATTAGGATTTCTCTATCTTTACTTTAGTTCGTTTATGTATTTTAACATGTTTTCCATATTTTTTATTACGATTATGTCCATTAGCAGCTAAAAGCCCCCTTTCCGAGGTTAAGGCCAAGAACATGTTTACTTTTGCTTTGAATTGAGTTTGTTTGAATTGATTATCATATTTGGTTTTTTGTTGATCCTTTTTTTATTAACTATTTTAAGGATTCACATCCCTTAGAATACACATGTTGTTGACATTGTGATCTCGGGAGTGGGAATAGGAAGATAGAACGTGGGGATAAATAGAGTAAGGTTCTTATTCTTTTATAAAATAAGGAATTTGAATTAGCGTCTAGGATAGGGATATACCTAGAAGCCTTGCTTAGTTCACATGTATGATGATAACTTAATGAATTTAAATGGATTATTACATCCCACTCAACGATATAGTTGTAATGTCCAGTTAGGTAGAAAATTAGAGGTTGGGAGACCATGATCATATGATAAACCCTACGAATTAACAACCAAGATATGTAGTCTAACGAATGAAGTTCAAAATCATAGTATGATTGTTCGTAGTGCTTTAACCCCGTATTTTCATTAATTGATTGACCAAAGTCATTACTTTCCCAAATTATTTTAGTTTACTTTTAGTTTATAAACTTTCAAAACACTTTTGGCTACGTTGCATTAGTTAATCTCAATTGTTAAACTAGAATTGGATAATTGTTTAACACAAGCTCTAAGGGATCTATATCCAACTTTATTTAAGGCCACTATAATACTTGGTGAGACCACGTACATGTACGTGTGCACTTGGGCGCAACAAGATTTTGGCTTCGTTGCCGGGGTCTTGTAATTGGAAACTATCTTAGTGGGAGAGTGTGAAGACAAGGAATTAGAATCCTATTTTCTTGATTTTGCACCAGTTAAGTAACATAAAAACATACCTCACTTCAAGGCCGAGTGGTTTACTATGCACTATCCATTACTCGGTTCCTTAATCTTTGTACCACCTCCCTATGAGCGAAGCAAAAAGATGGATGTCTAGTTGGTGGTAAAATTCATATCCTTAAGGTTGAGGAAAAAGTTGATTGGCTTGTGTCGCGATACTAGATCAGGCATTGCTTGGGAGGCAACCCAAGTTAAAGTATGTTTTATTTTTAGTATTTTAGTTTTTACTTCACTAGTCTTTTCTTATTGAGACAGGTTGATGGGAAGTCTGAGCACAGGAAAACCTGAGCTAAAGAGCATGGCAAAGACTACGTGTGGGGTCCCTAGACCACCTTGATGTAAGAAGATGCTATAGCTAGGCCTAGAGGCCTTAGGGAGTATTTCTATCTTTAATTTTGAGTATACTTTGGGGACAAAGTAGATTTTTTAAGTGTGGGGTGGGAAAATTCCCAGTTTTAGGAGTAATTTTAAAATTTTTTGTGTTAGAAATAAGAGTGATATATTCTTGTTGGTGCTATATGTGACTGCATGATGCAAGTGTTTTGGTTGTGATTCTGTGAATTACTATTTTTGATACTCCTAGGCTCATGTTTATGACTCTTAAACTACTTGTCTTAATGTGAATTCATGTGATTATTTGGTTAAAAGTCTATGATGATCCTACTTGAGTTGAGCATGTGCCATGTGTGATGTAAGGTTGTTGTATATTCTATGTTGTATTTGATTCTAGAAATTTTCTGGTGTGTGTACAAAGTGAAATTAAGAGTGCGGGTTTAAGAGATGATATAGGCATTTTTTGATAGCCAAGTTTATAACTTCTTTTTACCTACCCTTGTGCATAATCCTAGTTAGCCTCATTGAGCATTTAGCTTATTCTTTGAAAGACTCAAATGTAGCCTAATACCTTCTTTGATGACCTTAATTTGATCCAAAGCTCCTAAGTGCTTTAGTATACAATTATTTGTGTGAGGAGTTGAAAATTCAAATAGGAGAAAAGTGAAAGTGAAGCCCCTAAGTAATAGCTATTGGTGTTCAAAAAAAGGATATGGGTTGTGGTTAGGAGTTCAGTAATGTAAAGAATAAAAAAATTTGTTCAAATTGAATAAGTTGTGTATATATATTACTCTCACCATAAAGTATGTAAGTAATCTTAATGAGATGGGGCAAAATGAAAGAATGGGGTAGACAAAAGAATGTAAAGTGGTTATTAAAGGTGAGCTAAATGACATGTGTGATGTATTAAAGAACTTAGGGAAGATGGTCACTATTCTTAGCCAAAATAGTTCCTACCCGTCCCTTAGCCTACATTACAACCTTTAAAAACCTATTTGATCTTAAGCTTCAGCATTTTTCTATTAGTGGAGAACGGCATTAAGGGCAAGCCTATGGCTCATCATGTGTAACTTGTGAATTCCTTGTGAGAGTGAGCGTAACATGATTCTTGTACCCATTCTGTTATAAATTGGATTTATGTGAGTGATTTTGGGTAAGTCTCTTGTGATGAGGTCATATGTTTGATGGTAGTGAGGTAATTTGTATGATGTCTGATACTAAACAATATGTATGAGTTTACCAACTTGGTGAGTCAATTATTGAGGCTAGGATATTTTGAAGTAGTGTTCTTGAACTCTCAATTGTGTACATAACATGCTTATTGTAGTAACTTGATTATGAGTAGTCACCGTAGTACTATCTTGAGTTTCTTGCATGCAGTATAAGTGTAGAGTCACCTCAGCTTATGATGCTTATAGTGAATAGTTGTCCAAGGACAGACAAGGCTTTAAGTGTGGGTTGATGATCTGAGGTGGAATTATGCACCTTAGTGTTGTATCCTAGCGTAATTAGCCTTGTTTTGAGGACTTATTGTGTGACTAATGTGTTAATGATGATATAATTAAGAATCAAAGTGTTTAAGTATGTGATTACAATGTTAAAGTTGTCTTTCAATCAAGTTTGTACTTAAATTGGCCACTTAGAGTTCAAACAAGAAAACTAGTGTTACTAGCTTGAGCTAAGTATAGTTCTAGTATATCTCGATGGATTCTAACTTGTTTGATGAGTTAATAATGGTATTATTGTGTAATTATTTGGTGAAAAACTTGTTTATAATGTTTAATGGTCAATTGAATCAATCCAAGAGTCAAAACAATAAGTTAAAGATTAACGTGGGCAAACCTAGTCTTAGCTCGAGTTTCTATTTCGCCACTATGGATGTTGTGTTGTTTTGAGCTCTAACCCATGGTGTTTAATGTTATAGGATGCTTTATGAGTTGATTATGATGGTATATGAATTACATACAATCTATAAATCAAGTGAAAACAACACCACAAGGTTGGAAATGGATCAACGGAAGCACAAGACATGACTCGACGTAAAATTTGACACGTTGGATGTCACCAACGCGTATGGGACCTTGGAAATAGTTGTAAGGCATGTGCTGTGAATGGGAAGCTTCCTAAGAGTCCCAAAACAATGTTCCCTCATGATGATCCTGCTTCGCGACCCCCATCCCAGTGAAATGACCCCCGCGACTGGCCTAGTGCAAAAAAATCGATAGTTTTGTCCTCCTATAAATAGGACACTTTAACTTATTGTTATTCAACTTGGACGACTTTGAAACTTGGAGAGGGACTTGAAAACACTTCAATTAGGGTTTAACATCTTTACTTTAGTTTGTTTATGAATTTTAACATGTTTTCCATGATTGTAATTTGGGGTGGAAAATAGGCGGGTTAGGCTGAAGTTGGGTGGGTCAAGATGGGCTGAACAAATTATTGGGCTAATGCCCAATCCTGTCCAAATGCATTTGGGTCAAGATGAGTTGGGCAAGATGGGCTAAACTATGGGTCATGGGTTATAACCTAACCCGTCCAACTGCAAGTTTAATCAAATTAAAAACGCCAGAAAGTTTTTTCCTTTTTTTGTCTTTTTACCTTTTCCTTTTTGTTCCCTTTTTCATTTTTATTCCATTTTTTCCTCTTTTTTTGTTTCTTTTTTCTGTTTTATTTTTTTTCTATTTTTTGTTTTTATTACTTCTTTCTTTTTTATTTTCTACTTTCTCTGTTTCGTTTTTTCCCTTTTTTTTGTCATTTTTTCTCCTTTTTTTTCCATTTTTTGGTAATTCCTTTTTCTTTTCTCTCATTTTGTTGTTGTTGTCGTATTTTATATTCTATATATTTTTTTAATTTTATATTTTTATTTGAATTCTTTTTCCGTGAATATAATTTATCATTTGTATTTGTATACAAATAGTTATAAGGAATAATTGTATTTACTTGAGTCTAAAATATTTAATATGCAATATGTCATTCAATGCAAATGTATCGTTAGTATTTGTATGTCAAGTTTATCATTTGCATTTCTATAAAAACAAGTGTCATTTTTATGTGTATGGTTCAAGTGTATAAACATGTATCATTTGATACAAATGTAAACATTGTATTTGTATAGTTTAACATTCTATTTTTGTAATTTATCATTTATATTTGTATTGTTCAATTTGTTTTAGTAAAATGCAATTCGTATCAATGGAGATAAATTGTATAAAATATAAATAGTGGTGAGACTATAAAATACAAATACAAGTGCGAACTATAAAATACAAATATAAACACAAGCATGAACTATAAAATACAAGTACAATTATATCAACGAATACAAAAATATAAATGATGATGTAAACTATAAAATACAAATATAAATACAAATACAAGTAGAATTATAAAATACAAATACAAGTGTCAGCTATAAAATATAAATACAAATACAAACATGAATTATAAAATACAAATGCAATTATATCAATAAATACAAAAATATAAATGATAGTGCAAATATAAATACAATAAGTCATTGTGATATTTTCAGTATCTATCATAACTTGTGCTCCACATAGTCATATTTTTTAAAATTATAAATAAAATAAAATAAACAAAAAGAGAGAAATAAAAAATTCAAAAAATAGAAATACAACCTATAGATATAATATAGAAAAGAAAAGAAAAAATAAAAAAATAAAAAAATAAAATAGAAAGTAAGAAGGAGAAAAACGAAAAATAAGAAGAAAAAACCCAAAAGGGGGAAAATATAAAAAAGAAAAAAAATGAGAAAAAATACAAGAAAATCAAAAACATAATAAAAAAGTAAAAGAAAATAAAAAAAAAGATAAAATAAAAAAATGATGGTGAATATAAATACAATGACCGGTTGTGATGTATTTATCATGTTCCATGACTTGTACTCGACGTAATTATATTTTTCAAAAATACAATAAATATAAAATATAAAATATAAAATACAACAAAAATGAAAAAAATGAGAAAGAGAAAAAAAAAAGAGGAAACTAAAAATGGAAAAATAAAAAATTAAAAAAATAAAAAAAATAAAAAATGAAAAAGAAAGAGAAGTAGAGGCTAGAGATAAAACAAAACAAAAAAATGAAAAAAAAAAAGAAAGAAACACTATAAATTATAATTTTAAAAGTTCAGCTAGAAATACTCTTATTTTGTTGAAACCTAGACTATTTTTGTAAGTCCCCATTAATAAAACAAGATTTTGTAAAAGCTTTAATAAATTTGATGGGTCAAATTTGGGCATCATCATGGGTCTATTTAGGTTGGTGATTTGTAAAGGGTTGACTTGGGCTAGCCCAAATTAGCCCATTATCATTATCACTCTTGCCCAAACCCATCAAACCTTAGGCGGGTCATTTGGGTTTGGGCTAATTTTGCCACCCCTAATTGTGATTAATGATTTTATCTATTAGCGGCTAAAAGCCCCCTTTTCAGGATTAAGGCCAAGAACATGTTTACTTTGGCTTTGAATTGAGTTTGTTTGGATTGATAATTATATTTGATTGTTTGTTTATCCTTGTTTTAACTATTTTAAGGATTCACGACCCTTAGAATACATATATCGTTGACCTTGTAATCTTAGGAGAGGGAATAAGAAGATAGAATGTGGGGAATAGAGTAAGGTTCTTATTCTTTTATAAAATAAAGAATTTGAATTAGCGTCTAGGATAAGAATATACCTAGAAGCCTTACTTAGTCCAAATTTATAATGATATCTTAATGCATCTAAATGGATTATTACATCCCCGCTCAACGATGTAGTTGTAACGTCCAGTTAGATAGAAGATTAGAGGTTGGGAGACCATGATCATACGATAAACCCTATGAATCAACAACCAAAATATGTAGTCTAATGAATGAAGTTCAAAAGTATAGTATGATTGTTCGTAGTGCTTTGACCCGCATTTTCATCCATGGATTGACCAAAGTCATTACTTCCCACATTATTTTAGTTTACTTTTAGTTTATAAACTTTCAAAACTATTTTGGCTACGTTGTACTAGTTAATCTCAATTGTTAAACTAGGATTGGATAGTTGTTTAACACAAATCTCTAAAGGATCGATATTCAGCTTTATTTAAGGCCACTATATTACTTGGTGAAACCACGTACACTTGCATGTGCACTTAAACGCAACAAGTTTTTGGCGTCGTTGCTGGGGACTTGTAATTGAGCAACTAACTATCTTATTTTTAGTTTAGCTATATTGAGTTGTACATAGTTTAATAGTTTTTTCTTTTTATTTTCTGTTATCACATTTCTTGACACGACAACCTGGGATACATAGTTTTCGAGGGATAATGATTGATGTTATTTTTGTAGAGGACCCTACCAAGAGACTTTTTGCTAAGATTTTGATGAAATTGATTGGAGGGGACCTTCTTGTTTCCGACCTATGGAGCATACAACAAGTTGGCATGTGGTTTATGGCAATATGTATCACTCTGTAGATATGTGTGGTGCTAATCCTGATTCAGTCATATTTGTGGGCAATGCTCAAAAGACAACTATTACATCCTGGGTTTCGGCCCTTAGAGTTTTTCCTAGAATTCCGTTCTCTGGATCCAATATGACTCATGGGTATGAGACGTATGTTGGGATACAAGTGGTATGGTTCTATCGTATACTGACTAGTGTTGGTTGGTGGGATTGATGGGTTACTGGAATGCATATGACTTAGGGGATATGAGTCGTATGGTTGTTTATGAGTCATATCTTGTACTTGTTTAGGGGACAATGTTCAATCCTCTTAGTACTCTATTCTGCTAGGGATACAAATGGAAGGTACGGATCGTATGCTTTGGATACGACTTGGTTGAATGAGCCGTATGTTGGACTGTGTTGGGTCTAAGGGTTTGGGTAGGTTATGAGTAGAGGGTATCACTCGTATCGGAAGGGTACGACTTATATGGGTCAGTTGTATCCCTATGACGGAATTTTGTGCAACTTATGTAGGGGTATTCTGGATATTTTCCTACTTACCCAAATAGGAACCCATGACTTCTAGCCTACTTGGGAGAGTATTTACCTTATTATTTTACTCTTTAATTCATAATTCTCTCAAGAGCTTTTGGGGAAAGAAAACTAGGGTTTCATCTTAAGAGCTAATTTGGGGCTTGCTTTCGTGATTTCTTTCCATCAATTCTTCGGTATAAGGCATGTTCTCTTCTCCCATTGTTAGTTCCAACTAAAGGCATGGTTTTCAAGTTTTCATTATTGTATGCTTTTTGTTTTTAAATATGAATTGGGGGTTTTGTTTATGAATGGTTGGTTATGGTTTTCCATGTTTTTTACTATGCTTTTATATACATTAATGGTGGTTTTGGATAATTGGTTTATATGGGAATAGTAGTTGGTAATTGGAATTGGTTTTGGATATATATTATACCCCCAATGTGCTTGAAAAAATGCTTATAAAGATATGTTCATTGCATTGATCACTTTTAAATGGATCTCTTGCTTATTTTAAACTTGACAAAGGATTTATGCATGGTCTAAATGGTTTGGAAAGAAAAATGACTAAATCATTATGCTTACGGGGTACGGATTCCCCCTAAGAGGTTTAATATGGTAAATGAAAGGGCACTTGAAAGTTCCCTTAAACTTACATATGGTTCGCTATGGATAGGACTTGCAAGTATGGTTGGTAAGACGATACCACCACTAAATGTCCTTGGTTAATAAGTGGTAAATGGATTGCTTGAAAATAATTTTAATTGGGCATTAAAGGGGGAGGTGTAGCTAAGCCGTGGAAGGTGGAGGTCCCATGGGAACCAAAATTACAAATTCATATTTTTCGGTATGAGGTTGGTCTTAGTGGACCATGTGCATGATGTCACACCTCATATTGGGGGATGTACTAGTCATCCCATGGGATACTTCCCTGGTCATACGGCTACACGCATTGGGGAACTTTCAGCAGGGGTGGCTGAACCTATATTGCCCGTGGGTGGTTTAGGATGGCAAAGCTATAGAGCCCAGGTAAAGGTTTTAAATGCATGCTAAACCCAATTCCCTTTCTCGACACTTATATATATGTATGGTTGTATGCATTATGGCTGGTTTTACTTGGTTTTATAAATTGCATTATTTTATCCTTATCCTGAGTTCATGCTAGCAATCACTCGCTAACCCGTCTACTGGCGACTGTATACCCACGCTATGCAGAAAATTACCATTCTACTCCTTCTGCCTAGAACTCGGACTCAGTATCAGCATTTGCACTGAGGTGGTGAGCTTCCATCCTTTTGGAAGTCTCTATTTCATGTTATGGACATCTTTGGACATTTTAATTTTATTTTTGATATTGGTTTTGGCCATAGTTAGGGGCATGTCCCTCTCGAATATTTTTACTCTTCTGGTTAGAGGCTGTAATACCCTGCATATTTCTAAGCTAGGAGACGAACCATTTTTCCTACATATGAAATCTCCTATCCCGTAATTCATACTTAAGTACATGACTTACAATGAGTATCCTAGAGATATGATATCTTATGATGCGTTAAGCATGTTCATATGAGTCACTTAAGGTAATACAAGCTAAGAATTTTTGAATCCATCAAGTTTTAGTGTTCGATTTCGTAAAGGGCATATTTTAATTAGTATAACTCGATGTTAATGTGGTATTTCTGCATATTTCTACCCACCAAATTATAGAGAATCGAATTAGCTTTCCAACGATACCAAGTTCTCCTTAATCCAATACCCGAGCAAAAAATTATGCCTATTTTTGTGAGAAACAGTAAGGGTATGCGATTGGTTAGGCGCCGCCCAACCAAACTTAGGTGATTGGTTAGGCTCCGCCCAACCTGGCTTGTGCGATTACTTGGGCGCTCCCTAAGTCAGTTCCAAGTGCCAAAAACACTCCATTTTGAGTTATTTTGAGGGTAATTAAGTCTTTTAACACTCCTTACACGTCCCTAAACTTAACCCTACGAAATATATATCTCCTAATTACATTACAACCCTACTAACATCTTATGTTCATCATCCAAGAGCGCTAAAAGAGAAAAACAACTAGGGTTGCATAATTAAGCTTGAAGATCCAATTTCAAGGAAATTCCTCCGTCAATCATCAAGAATCTTCCTTCTATGGTATGCGTGAGTTGATTCATGTACTCCTTTCATCCATGAAGCTCAAGAATCATCTTCTAAATTATGTATTATGATGTTTATGTTGTTGGTGGTTGATATTCATGTGGTTGGAGTTTAATGATGCCTAAGATAGGATCTGTGTATGTTTTGTGTGAGGATATGGTGGTATTTAATGTATAAATATGTGAAATTGGTGGTTGAATATTTGTAATCTTGATGAATCCACCTATGCCTAAGATGTGCATGTAAGGTGTTTGTGAAAATACCTAAGGGAATAGAAATTATGCTTTTATGACATAATAAGTCCTAAATGACTATTCTATGTTCTAAGTTTATGTTCAACGTGATCCCCATGCTATTGTCTTGAATTGAAGATGTTGTATGAGATGCTCATGATATTGTTGTGATATGGAATGACCATGTTATTGAAGCCATGCAAGTATATACATGTGTGCATTCCCGATCATGTGATTGTTTGTTGAGAATCAGTCTTATTATGAAATCCTTACTTATGATATTGTGAATTGTGGACTCTACTCTTATGATCAAGTCAGTCATGTGTGTCAGTTTTCTTCCATCAAGTCCTGGGGGTACTTTTGCTCGAAAACTATAGCTCTGTGCCTAGAGCTAGTGTCATGTTTCAAGACATCTTCAGTCAAGCTATGCTCCATAGATTTCAGTTAGTAATGTGACTCAGAAAAACTCAGAAATCTCAGTAGTTCAGTAGTCCCAGTAGTTTCAGTACTCTCAGTCAGACCTCAGATCTCAAGTAGCTTTTCTGTCAGTCAACAGAACTCAGTGAATTCAGCTTAGTTCAACTAAGAAAATAATATTAGCTCAGTTAATCAGTTTATAAATCAGTTCAGTTCTATTAGTCAGTTCAGCGCAGTTAATCTTTTTAGAGTCTTTCAGTTGGGAGTAAGGACTAGCACCGAGCGAGTGCAGGGATGGTAGTTTTTCCCGTTATAAAGGTAGAACCGTTAGTAGTAATCCCTGTACTCCAGAACTGCGTAGCCAGCGTAGGACAGTAGTCACCCATCAGATTAAGGCTATACTTGGCTATTATATTTCCTTAGGCTTGATTTTCTATTCAGGGTCACCTGTCAGAGAGGCTTGACCATAGTAGAGGTCTCTACCCGTGGCACGGTATTGAAACCCTTACAATCAGGGAAAAGATTGGACCCCACCAGTACAATATCGGGGCATGTCGGTTAGGTTACTACCTCCCACAGTCACAGTTACAGTTACAGTTTTAGTATCAGTCTTTAGAGTAGAAATCAGGAATCAGGACTGTCAGATATAGTCATCAATCTCAGTAAGGAACTCAGATAGTTCCATTGATTTCTGGACCATCCTATCAGATAGGCTTGGTCCCATATTCAAATGCTTATTATTAGATATAGAGGTCACCCGGCAGACAGGCTTGATCTTAATCTCAGATTCAGTCGAGTATTCTCATTATCAGTTTCAGAGATCATTCATTAGCTAGGACTGATCTCAGACTTAGATGTTCAGATACAGTTTGGAACTCAGATAGTTTTCCCCAGAATTAGGACTGTTAGATACAGTCATACATGTTATCAGTCATTCAGTATCTCAGTATCACAAAACTCATGTTATCAGAGTTCAAACTCAAGTAGTCAGTATCTCCACGAGTTCAGTAGCAGTTACGTATGTATGTATGTATATATGTATTCTCACATTCATATTAGTCAACATGTTCATTCATATGAACCCCATGAATTTAGCCTACCCCAACGTATACTCAGTACTTTAGTTGTACTGATGCATTTGCGCTATGGTGCTTTCTTTTTATGTTACACCATAGGTTCTGAGGTGCAGATTTTAGATCAGCAGTAGCAGTTCATTAAGCAGTGAGTCCTCATCTTTCAAGGACATGATCATTACATTTATTATTCCAGTATTTCAGTTTATTTTTAGTTTAGGGAGTTAGTTGGAGACATGTTCCTTCAACTCCTTATTCAGACAGTTTAGAGGCTTTCAGACAATTATAGAGTTTTCAGATTTAGACTTTAGTATTTTCAATTTTGTTTGGTACTGTGATACCACCTTATTTTAGATATTTTATTATTCAAGATTGAACCTTACGCCCTCTTTGTTCATGTTTCCGTATTATATATATATATATATATATATATATATATATATATATATATATATATATATATATATATATTGTGCAGTTATAGGTACAGATATCAGTCATGGGTTAGCTTGTGGTCCTTCGGGGTCATGAACACCGTGTAGCATTCCAGTTTAGAAAATTGGGGCATTACAGAGGCTTTGTAGTACTTTTGGGGTTGTTATGGGCGGGATCGGTAGTGGTTTTTGCCTTAGCATTGGTATTGGTGTTGGGGATTACACCCTTCGACGATATTGTTGGTTGATCCATTTTACTATATTTTTGAATTGATTATCATATTATGTTTTGGTATTCTCTTTGGTTATGACCTAGTTTATGGCCTCTGGTTTGGATTGTGTGGTTGGATGGTTGGTTTGGTAAGGTTGGACCCGATTGGGTCGGTCACGGTTGTGACCCTATCCCCGAGTCTTCATGAGAGCATTTACGCTATCTTTTGATATACTCAAAATTCAGCCCATCAAAGGTTGTATAAGGTAGTTGGGTTGGGTAACAAGGGGTGCTCCCCAGTCCTAGTTGGAATTGGGATGCCCATTATGTGTAGGCCATGGTTCACGTCATGACAAGTTAGTATCAGAGCTTTAAGTTCATGGTTAACTGGTAAGTCTACAAAGACGTGTCGAGTAGAGTCTATTTTAGGGGTGTGTAGTGCACCACACTCATAAGGGAAAGGTTGCAAGACATTTAGGAATGTCTTACTTTCTAGGTATTCTATTTTCAAGCTTGGAATCTAAAGTCCAGAAATCTTCTCTAATCCTTGTTTGTTCGTCTTTCAGATCATGCCTCATAGATCTAGAAAATAAGGAAATTCTTCTATCCCATCCAGGGATGAAGCTGAAGTGGCACATCCCATGACGAGGGTACATCTTTGATATCAAGGTCCTATTCTGGATGGTACTAGAGTTCCTCCTAATCCTACCAGTTCTCCTCAAGTCCCTCAGGTCAATATGATGAATGCGGAATTTTGTCAATCTATTCATGTTATTGATCAATTGGTTGCTTCTCAGGATAAGCGGGATGTATTTGGTGGGTTATATAAAGAAGCCACAAGGGTTAGCCAATTCATGAAGATGGGTCCTCATACTTTTACTGGGGTGAAGGTGGAGGAAGATCCATAGGGCTTCTTGGACAAAATGGAAAATATATTTCAAGTGATGTAGGCTACCAATGTGGTAGGTGTAAACTTTGCAGCTTATCAGCTCAAAGATGTTTCTTATCAGTGGTATGAGGAGTACGACAGAGATAGGGGTGATGTGGAAGAATCAAAATTGTGCGAGGCCTTCTCTAATGCCTTCTTGGATAGTTTCTTTTATCAAGAGCTGAGGGAAGCTAAGATAAAGAAGTTTGTAAATCTTAAGTAGGGGAGAATGATTGTCAAGGAATATGCCTTGAAGTTCCATTAGCTATCAAGGTATGCTCCTGACTTGGTGGCTGACATGAGAACAAGAATGAGGAAGTTTGCTTCTAGGTTGAATAGAGATTTGTTATTGGATAGCAAGACTGCTTTACCCATCACATATATGGGCATTTCTTAGTTGACTATCCATATACAGCAAGTGGAGAATGAGAAAATGAGGCAGGCAGAGTTTAGGGATAAGGAATGAAAGAGGATTAGGTTTTCTGATCAGGGAGGTGTGCAGTCCCAGGGTGGTAAAGGTAGTGGAAAGTGGCAAAAAAAGAAGTGGGGGAGCTCGGGTTCCTTCTCTACTGCTAGTTCCCCTTACCCGAAGAAGTCGAGAGATAAGCGTCATTAAGGTGGTAATAATTTTTAGGCACAACGTGCCCAATCTCAGGTGAGCGGAGGTCAGTCAATTTCTTCATGCCCTCCTTGTCTTTTCTGTGTTCAACCCATTGGGGGTTATTATGAAGAAGGGAGGGACAAATGCTTCAGGTATGGCTATCTAGGTCATCGGTTCAGGGATTGTTCTGTTAATAAGGTCGCTACGGGGGTGAACAAGGTTCCTATTGCTTCATCTTCTGCTCCTACAACTGGTGGTGTTGCATCAGCTTTTATTACTGATCCTGTTTCTAGTGTTGGTCAAAATAAGTTGTATGCTTTGGCATCCTAACAGGAATCCGAGGCATAATGGTTGATCCTCAAAAGGTTGCTTCAACGAAGAGGTGGACTAGACCCACGACTCCATCCGACATCCGAAGCTTCTTAGGTTTAGCAGGGTATTATAGGTGGTTCGTGGAAAACAATTCTGTCATGCCTCAAATCCCATTGGGGCTGACAGGCACCCATAGCCGTGAAGGCCCGACAGAACCAATTCATAACCTTGTACTTCTCATGCATGTAACTGTGAAAACGAAAGGCTCTGATAAATATGATATAATGCATCGGCGAGAATAACTATGTAGGCAAGAACAAAATTATATATACAAGACTTTGCCATTGGGGATACAATATCTAAAAGAAAAGACACTGCCACATTTAACTTTACATTAGTCTACAAAGCCTCTAAAAGATACAAATGTACAAGTAGTACTAGTAGACCACCTTTATATATACTTCTGGGACTACGTACCTTGCATTATTTCTTTTTCTTATTTAACATTTATTAATTCATAATCTTTGTAAGCCATATAATGCAAATGACCAGCTGATCAACGGTAAATAGACAAATCGGGATCAGCCCATGCTAGGCTTACGCCTCTGAGCTACCACCCACATATGAACATTGGGATCAACCCATGCTAGGATTTTTCCCCTGAGCTGCCACCCACATATAAAGGTATTGAGATCGGCCCATGCTAGGCTTATGCCCCTGAGCTACCACTCATTTTACAGATTTGCGGTACTTAGTTTATTTAGCCATTGAGATTATTACTTTGGTGGTCATAACACTATGGTACCTTGAAATAATAATCTACCAATAAGAGACATATAAATAGGAACTTAATGCAAAAACAATGAGGTAGGGAGCTATGCGAACAGATTTAAAGTGTTTAGGGGCTGAAAACAACACTTGGGTCTTATTTGAGTAAACGGAGAACTCCTGAAATTTTCTAATGAAAATAGAAGTGCAGGATTAATAATAAGCCCGTATTGAGGTGTTTTAACATGTTAGAGAGTGAGAACAAGGTCATTGGCTACATGGGATAAAATACACTGCTATTATGTATCATTTCTTATAGAATAACCTTGGAAACTTATTTGATGGAAGAAATGTCTGATTTTATGCCAAAGAGTGCAAAATAGAGTATGCCTTGCATACCTGGTCGTAAAACTCTGATACAAACCCAACATGACTTCCTGCCTTTTGAATTACTTAGCTACAATAGAATATATGGTAAACTAATATTAGCAACCAACCAACACATTTGGGATACGAACTTCACCAAAACAGTAACCAGTTAGTAAGCCCTTAATCTATCAATCAAGGGTGTTATTTTAACCCTTTTCTTCTCCAATTGCACCCACATACCATACATGTTCTTATAAGATTCACTGAAACCACCTAGGCTTTATTACACCCTCTAAACAATACATAAAATAGATTAGGCAGTAAACATATGCAATAATTAATTCGGTGGTATACCGCCACACCTTTCTTCTATATTTCTATACAAACTAATCACACCTTTCTCAAACATCAACCTGGAAGCCCATAATATATATACATACAAAACAGTCCACAAAATAGTCCCAAATCCTTTTTATCGTAGCAATCAATTATTGAACTCATCATCTCTTGAGTTCTCAATAACAACACTTCTATAATTCTCTCTCAAACTCACATATAAGGAGAACAAAATGGGGTAGTCACCTTACCTCACTTCTGAAACTTATCCTTTAAATTTGAACACCTCAAGAACTTCAAATTTCACTTTCCTTCACACTTTAATCCAAAGAAGAAAAGAGATTTCTCAATAACAAGGAAAAAGTAAGCAAGTAACTTGTTCTATATTCTACCACGTATTTATATTTAGGCACCTATAACATGTCTTTCTAATTTTCCAGGAGATAATTAAGCTAAAACTTAAATTTTTTTCACTTACCTTAGCTTGAAAAGATGATGGTTCTTCAAGAACCTTAGAAGGAATTTTAGGGTTACTGTTCTTATCCTTGTTAAGAAAGGGAGAAAGCTGAAATTTAAAAGGTTGAATATTGTATTTAAAATGAGTAAAATGAACAGCTTTATTGCTCTTATCTTGAGCCCTCTAGAACTTCTCTTACTGACCTCATTTTCAACCACAAATTAGTCTAAGTAAGTGATGCACCTACTTAAGGGTTCAAGTTTCTCAAAATTTCAAAGTAGGTGATGTACCTACTTGCTGAAATTCTTATTTTGGATTCAATTAACTTGGGCCTTTGGCAGATTAAGTGTCTGGGCCATTTCTTCATTCCCTTTTCTTTTAATTGAGTTATGCCCAAATGAGTACTTTAACATAGGATAAAATTTGATCCATAACCTTGGGTCTATTAACTTACTCCATTTATCTCAAATAGGTGACTCACCAACTAGCTTAATTAAGTCAACTAAGCACCTCAATAAAATACTTTATTTTCAGTTCTTAATCCCTTGGATCTAACCTAAAACTTGTACATACTTGGACACTTTAAACCTTAGATTTAAATACTAGCCTACGATCCCAAGTTTAAATAGTTGCATCGACTTTAACTTGGTCGCATCACATTAAAACATATGGGCAACATCTATAATTCCATCAACACCATTAATACTCGCATAACAAATCTCATCTGTTACCTATACCTCAAGGCTATACCAAGTTCCATATAATTAGAACAAGTACAATCAAAATACGGGATATTACATCCCCCCCAGGAACATTCGTCCTTGAATGTTAGCATAATTGTCCAACCAAAACAAGTTTAAGCCTAAGGTTAATATCTCTGTTATAACATAGTACTTATATATTATACTTACTTTTTATTGCTTCAATTCAGCATCTTGGACTTTCTATTCGTATTTGAACAAATGGGGGTACTTAGATTTCATCGCTTCTTCAGCTTCCCATGTTATCTCTTCTACTTGTTTGTTTCTCCAAAGCACTTTTACAGAAGCCATTTCCTTATTACTTAACTTCTTAACTTGTCGATCTAGGATAGCAATAGGTATTTCTTCATAGGTGAGATCCTCCATAGCTTTTACATCTTCAGTAGGAGTAATATGATATGATCTCTCATGCACTTTCGAAGCATTGAGACATAAAATACTGGATGAACTGTTGAGAGCTCTTGGGGTAGCTCTAATTCATAAGCGACTTGGACAAACTTCCAAATAATCTTATATGGGCCTATATAATGTCGTCTTAGCTTTTCTTTCTTACTAAATCTCATAACTCCCTTCATTGGAGACACCTTCAAGAATACCCAATCACCGATAGCAAACTCTAGCCCCCTTCTTTTAATATCCGCATATGATTTGTGTAGACTTTGGGCTGTCTCTAGCTGCTATTGGATCAGTTTAACCTTTTCCATAGCTTGATGAACAATATTTGGCCCAAAAAAGGCAATTTCTCGCACTTCAAATCATCTAATTGGTGATCTACACTTTCTTCCATACAAAGATTCATATGGTGCCATTTTGATGCTTGAATAATAACTATTATTGTAGGCAAAATCAATGAGAGGTAAATGATCATCCCAACTACCTTTAAAATCCAATACACAAGCTCGTAGCATATTTTCAAGTGTTTGAATGGTACGTTCCACTTATCCATCTATTTGAGGGTGGAAAGTTGTACTTAAATTAACTTGTTTTCCCAAATTTCTTTGAAAAGACTTACAAAAATTTACAGTAAATTGAGGTCCCTGATCTAATATAATAGATACTGGTACTTCGTGTAATCAAACTATCTCTTTGATATATAATTTTG
Source organism: Capsicum baccatum var. pendulum (assembly GCA_030864225.1). Classification (NCBI taxonomy): domain Eukaryota; kingdom Viridiplantae; phylum Streptophyta; class Magnoliopsida; order Solanales; family Solanaceae; genus Capsicum; species Capsicum baccatum. Next base: position 212,311,628 of record CM061553.1, on the reverse strand, counting down.
CATACTCTTTAACTGTATAAGTGGTCCTAACCAGTAGGAAGTGTGCTGATTTGGTAAGCCTATCAACTATCACCCATATGGAATCAAATTTTTAGGATGTATGAGATAAACCAGTGATGAAATCTATGTTAATCATGTCCCACTTCCATACTGGAAGATCTATCCATTGCATATAACCCCTGGGATTTGGTGTTCTACTTTAACTCTTTGACAATTTGGACATTCGACTACAAATTCTGTAATGTTCTTCTTCATATCACCCCATCAATAAATTTATTTCAAATCCTGATACATTTTAGTTAACCCTGGATGAATAGAAGACCTGGAATGATTGCCTCCTAATCCGCTTTCTTAGCCCATCTACATGAGGCACACACAATCTATTTTGGCACCGATGTACTCCCTTTGCGTAAGCTCAAATGCCTTTGTCATACCATATTGTAGATTCTTCTTAATCTGTAATAGAATGGGATCTACATATTGCTTCTCTTTCACTTAAGCTACTAATGAAGATTCTGCCGAATTATGCACAATAAGCCCCTCATATGGAGTTTCAAGAAGGAAAACCTCCAAATTGGCTAGTTGTTGTAGATCCTTAGTAATCCCTTATTGTTTTCTAGGCTTCCCATAAGTTCCCACCATAGCCTTATAACTTAACGCATCAGCTACCATATTTTCTTTTCCTGGATGATACAAGATATCAACATCATAGTCTTTTAATAGCCCAATCCATCTTTGCTGCCTCAAATTTAGGCCCTTCTAATTAAAGATATATTGCAAACTCTTGTGGTCAGTATGCATGTTAACATAAATCCCATACACGTAGTGACACCATATCTTTAAGGCAAATATAACTGTTGCTAGCTCCAGATCAAGTGTTGGATAATTCTTCTCATGTGGCCGCAATTATCTTAAGGCATATGCTATAACTTTACCATGCTGCATCAACACATACCCAAAGCCAATTCTTAAAGCATCACAATATATTGCATACCTTTTTATGCCTTCTGGAAGTACCAATATAGGTATAGAAGTCAACTTATTCTTTAGATCTTGGAAACTCCTTTCATATGCATCATTCCATTAAAACTTGGATGCTTTGTGTGTTAGATTTGTTAAAGGTGCAAAAATTGAAGAAAACCTTTCAACAAACCTCTTATAATAACCTGCCAACCCAAGAAAACTATGAACCTCCGTAGCCGTTATAGGTCTTGGCCAGTTCTTCATTGCTTCTATCTTTTGAGTATCAACTTTTAATCCTTCATCATATGCAATATGAACCAAGAATGCCATAGAATTTGACCAAAACTCATATTTAGAGAACGTTGCATATAGCTTACGATCACGAAAAATCTATAACACCTATCGTAAGTGACTGGCATGATCCTCCTTTGATCTCGAATAAACCAGAATATCATCTATAAAAACTATCACAAACACATCTAAGAATGGATTGAACACCCTATTCATCAAATCCATAAAATCTGCGGGTGCATTAGTTAGACCAAAGGACATTACTAGAAACTCATAATGATCGTACTATGTTCGAAAGGCTATCTTGGTTATGTCCTTCTCTTTGACCCCCACTTGGTGATAACCCGACCTTAAATCAATCTTTGAAAAACACTTGGCGCCTTACAACTGGTCGAATAAGTCATCAATTCTTGAAAGGGGATATTTGTTCTTAATAGTCACCTTATTCAGTTGTCAGTAGTCAATACACATTCTTAATGAGCCATCTTTCTTACACACAAATAACTTTGGTGCACCCCAGGGGGACATACTAGGCCTTATGAATCCTTTTTCTAGCAAGTCTTTTAATTTCTCTTTCAACTCCTATAATTCTGCAGGGGCCATTCTATACGGAGGGATTGAGATTGATTGAGTGCCTGGAATCAAATCAATACCAAACTCTACTTCTCATTCTGGAGGCAAACCTGGAAGATTTTCAGGAAATACATAGGGAAATTTATTTACCACTGGAATAGTTTGAAGAGTTGGTGGCTCCGCATCTGTATCCTTCACTCTAACTAGATGATATTTGTAACCCTTGGAAATCATCCTTTTTATTAAAATAAGAAATAAATTTACCTCTTGGCACACCAATATTACCCCTCTATTCAAGGATTGCCTCTTTTGAAAAATGGAAATACACCCTCTTAGTTCGGCAATCTATTATAGTATAATAAGAAGCCAACTAATCCATACCCATTATAGCATCAAAATCTATCATTTCTAACTCAACCAGGTCAGCCATTGTATCACAAACACAAATAGATATTATAAAGTTTTGATACACTCTCCTAGCTATAATAGATTCACCAGCCAGTGTAGATATTATAAATGGCTTAACTAGCAATTCTGGTGTTCTTTTGAACTTTCCAGCAACAAATAGAGTGACATATGATAATGTAGAACCCAAATCAATTAATGCATATACATTATGTGAAAAGATGGACAATGTATCTGTAACCACATCCGGAGAAGCCTCTAAATTTTGCCAATCCACTAGAGCATATGAACGATTCTGAACTCCACTAGAGATAGTTGTTCCTTTAGAACCTCTACCATGACCTATTGTACACCCCTACCTAAAGAAGGCACCAATGATGATAATGCAACGGCTGATCCAGTAGGTTGTGCCATACTACCCATGCCCCTTTATGGGCATTCTCTCATCATATGTCCCAACGTACCACACCAAAAACAAGTATTTGTACTAAACAAATATGCACCTAAATGAAACTTTCTCATTGTCTACATGGCTACTGAAGATTCCTTAATTGGCTCATACTTCTTTGCTCTTAATACCCCGTTGCTCGTGAACTATGACTCTCACTTCTATCCCCAAAGTGATTGCCCTTAGACCCTTGAAACTATGATAGAGCACTAACTGCAGGATAAGAAAATAATGGCCTAGGTGATATATTAGAAAACTGAGGCCTAAACTCTTCTTGGGATGTCACAAACTGCCCCGTAGATCTGGTCCTCTTGGAATGCCCTCTTTCCAATTCTTGTGCTCTTCTTCTTTGCCTCTGATCCTCCATTTCTTATGCTAAAGCGTGTATCCTTGTTATGTCCATGTCTTTGTTCAAAGCAGCAATAGTACAATCTCTAACCAAATATAGATCCAATCTATCCACATATCGATGAACTCTGTCATCCATTATAGCTACTACATTAGGGGCATACCTAGCCAAAGAGTTAAACCAGAGACTGTACTTTATCATGCTTATATTTCCTAGGTAATGATTCAGGAGTTGATCTGCACGAGCCTCTTGGATCTTAAATGAAAGGTAATGATCAAGAAATTCCTCTTTGAACTCTTTCCAAGTAGTTGAATGTGCATCGATACCCCTAGATCGTTTCCAGTCTTCATATCAAAATATAGCCTCTCCTTTGAATCTGTATGCTGCTAGCTCAACTGTCTCTTTACCCGATACATGCATGATATCTAGGGCTCTTTGGATTTGATCAATAAAGTCTTGTAGGTTTTCATTAATATCTAATCCAGTGAATGTGGGAGGATCTAGATTAAGGAAATCCTGCGTCCGTAGGCTAGTTTCCCTATCTGCACCACTAGAATCTGTGGTTGGAATAGTTTGTCCTTGAGCTTGTCCAATAACTATATGAGCCAACAATTGCACCGCCATTCCTTAGATATTGATCAGTAGCATTAATAGGTGGTTATGAGGATGTGGTTCTCCTCCTCCTTATCTCTTCTGGAGATGAAGGATTAGAAGAATTTTTTGATACAAACTTGGCTTAAGCCTTACTTTGATTAACTTGCCTAGGTGGTGACTTGTTGGTCTCTTCTCCGGTAGCCACATCTATTCACTTACCTGTATTCTTACTCCTTCTTATAACTGGCATATTTACTATAATAAGAGAAAAAATAGATTTAGTGGTTAAATATGACTTCACCTGTGACTTGGGCTCTGATGCATGATCTAAGATGTGAAAAAAGGAAACAACCGCTAAATGCCCATAGCCTCTTGTTTATAGATGTGGTGTACAACACACCCATAAGTAAGACTCTACTAGACATGGCTTTGTAGATACCCTACGAAGACCTGCTCTGATACCACTTTTGTCAAGCCTCAAATCCCATTGGGCCGGACAGGCACCCATAGTCGTGCAGGCCTGAGACAACCAATTCATAACCTTATAATTCTGATTCATGCAACTATGACAACCAAAGGTTATGACAAATATGATATAATGCATCAATGAGAATAACTACACAGTCAAGCACAAAATTATATATACAAGACTTGGTCGTTGGGGCCACAACATCTAAAAGACAAGAAACTACCATGTTTAACTTTACATTAGTCTACAAAGCCTCTAAAAGATACAAGTGTATGAGTAGTACTAGTAGACCACCTTTATATATACTTGTGGGACTACATACATTACATTTTTTTCTTTTTATTTACCTTTCTTCATAATCTTTGTAAGACATATAATGCAAATGGCCAGCTGATTAGTGGTAAATAGACAAATTAGGATAGGCCCATGCTAGACTTACTCCCCTGAGTTGTCACCCATATATGAACATTGGGATCGGCCCATGCTAGGATTTTGCCCTTGAGATACCACCCATAAATAAAGGTATTGATATTGTCCCATGCTAGGCTTATGTCCCTGAGCTGCCACTCATTTACAAATTTGCATTACTTAATTTATTTAACCTTTGAGATTGTTACTTTGGTGGTCATAACGTTATGGTGCCTTGAAACAATAATCTACTAATAAGAGACATGTAAATGGGAACTTAATGCAACAACAATGAGGTAGGGAGCTGTTGGCACATAGTTGAAGTGTTTAGGAGCTGAAAACAACGCATGGGTCTTATTTGAGTAAACGGAGAACTCCTAAAATTTTCTAGTGAAAATAGATTTACAGGCTTAATAATAAGTATGTATTGATTTATATTAACATGTTAGAGAGTAGGAACAAGGTCATTGTCTACATGGGATATAATACTCTACTATTATGTATCACTTCTTATAGAATAACCTTAGAAACTTACTTGATGGAACAAATGTCTGATTTCATGCCAAAGAGTGCAAAATAGAGTATGCCTTACATACCTGGTCGTACAACTCTGATACTAACCCAACTTGACTTCCCGCCTTTTGATTACTTATCTACAATAGAATATATGGTAAACTAATATTAGCAACCAACCAACACATTTGGGCTATGAACTTTACCAAAATAGTAACTGGGTAGTAAGCCCTTAATCTATCAATCAAGGGTGTTATTTTAATCCTTTTCTCCTCCAATTGCACCCACATACCATACATGTTCTTATATGATTCATTGAAACCACCTTTCCTTTATTACACCCTCTAAACAATACACAAAATAAATTGGGCAGTAAATATATGCAATAATTAGTTCGGTGGTGTACCGCCACACCTTTCTTGTATATTTCAATGCTAACTAATCAAACCTTTCTCCAACATTAACCTAAAAGACCATCACAAATACATACAAAATAGTCCCAAATCTCTTTTATTGTTTTAATCAATTATTGAACTCATCAACATATCCATAATTCCTTCTCTTCATATACAAGGAGAACAAAATAGGGTAGTTACCTTACCTCAATTCTGCAACTTATCCTTTAAATTTGAACACCTCAACAACTTCAACTTTCACTTTCCTTCACACTTTAAACCAAAGAAGAAAAGAGATCTCTTAATAACAAGGAAAAAGTGAGCAAGTAACTTGTTCTATATTCTGCCATGTATTTATAATTAGGCACCTATAGGATGTTTTTCTAATCTTCCATGAGATAATTAAGCTAAACCTTAAATTTTTTCACTTACCTTAGCTTGCAAAGATGAGGGTATCTTTAAGAACCATAGAAGGAATTTTAGGGCTGTTGTTCTTATCTTTGTTAAGAAAAGGAGAAAGCTAAAATTTAAAAGGGTGAATATTGTGTTTAAAATGAGTAAAATGACCAACTATATTGATATTATATTGAACCCTCTATAACTTCTCTTATTGAACTCATTTTTAGCCAAAAATTAGTCCAAGTAGGTGATGCACCTACTTAAGGGTTTAAGCTGCTTAAAATTTCAAAGAAGGTGATACACTTACTAGCTTAAATTCTTATTTTGGGTTCAATTAACTTGGGCCTTTGGAAGATTAAGTTTTTGGTCCATTTCTTCATTTCCTTTTCTTTTACTTGAATTATGCCCAAATGAGTACCTTAACATAGGATCAAAGCTGATCTATAACCTTGGGTATATTAACTTGGTCCATTTATCTCAAGTAGGTAACTCACCAACTAGCTTAATTAAGTCAAACAAGAACCTCAATAAAATACTTTATTTTTAGTTCTTAATCCCTTGGATCTAACCTAAAACTTGTATATACTTTGTCACTTTAAACTTTAGATTCAAATACTAGCCTACGATCCCAAGTTTAAATAGTTGTATCGATATTAACTTGGTCGCATCACATTAAAACGTACGGGAAAATATCTATAATTCCATCTACACCATTAATACTCGCATAACAAATATCATCTGTTACCTATACCACAAGGCTTTACCAAGTTCCATATAATTAGAACAAGTACAAGTAAAATACGGGATGTTACATTTTGATGCAGCATGGAAAGGTGATTGCCTATGCTTCCAAGCAGTTGAATGTGCATGAGAGGAACTATCCCACTCATGATTTAGAGATATTGGTGGTTGTGTTTGCTTTAAAAATATGGTGGCATTATCTGTATGGTGTTCACGTGGATATTTTTTTGGTCATAAGAGCCTACAGTATGTGTTCACAAAGAAGAAGATCAATATCAGGCAGAAGAGATGGCTAGATCTTCTCAAGTACAATTATATGAGTCTTCACTACCACCCAAGTAAGGCTAACATGGTTGCCGATGCTCTTAGCAGGTTGTCTATGAGAAGTTTAACTCGTGTGGAGAAAGAAAAATGGGAATTGGTAAAGGATATTCACCGCTTGGCTAATCTTTAAGTTTGTATCTTGAACTCCAAGGATGGTGGTGTGATGGTGCAAGAAGTCGTTCATTCATATCTTGGTGTAGAGACTAAGGAGAAGAAAGTGCTAGATCTTATCTTGATGAAAATCAAGAGTGATGTTAATGGGCTAAAAGTGGTGGTGTTTGTGATTAGCGTGATGGTACTTTACGGTATCAAAGGAGGTTGTGTGTTCCTGATGTCGATGGTTTGCAGATGTATCATGATCTCAAGAAGATCTATTAGAGGAATGGGATGAAGAGGGGTGTGGTTGACTTTGTGGCCAAGTGCATGGTGTGTCAACAGATTAAGGTTGAGCACATGAGGCCTGGTGGATTACATCAAGAAATTGAGTTGGCCTAATGGAAGTGGGAGGCAATCAATATGGTTTCATTACCGGTCTTCCTCGATCTCGAAACCAATTTGATTCAATTTGGGTCATCGTTGAGAGGAGGGCGAAGTCTTCTCACTTTCTGCCAGTGAGGACTACTGTTGACACCTAATCTTTTCCCTCCACAACTAAGTTTAATTATGGGTTTCTTTGATTTTAAATAAAATTACAACATTTTTATTTTGTCCTAATAAAAGTGTTTCAAAGCATTTATATAGAAAAAATTTTCATTTTAAGTAGCGATTATATATTATCGTATTAAATTATATGAAATTAAATAATTTTTCTATTTAAATATCTATTTTACGAAATATCTAATTTTAATCAAGCCTTATCTTGAAAAATTAATTCAAATGGGTAAGACATTGATTTAAATATCTTTTGTTTCCAAAAATAATTTATTTGGGCGAATATTTATTTGGTTTTGATTAAACAAAGTATTAATTCGTATTGAATTTCAATTTAATTTAACCAATCTACTAGATTTGGCCATAATTGAAATCAAATTGGCCATAATTGCAATGCAATCCACCAATTGATTTTTAATTTGGTCAAAATTAAATAAATTTGGCTAAATTTTAAATCTCAATTGGGGTTATATTTTAAATAATCCTAAAATTCCTAAAAAGACTCTCGTAACTTCTATCTAGTTCCCACCAAAAATAATTTAAAATTTGTACTAGATTTTACAACTTTCCCTCAACTTTGTCTTTTTTCCAATTTTGAAATTCAAATTATACTACATTGTACAATTCACCCTTCAACCTTGTCCTTTTTCCAATTTTGAAATTCAAAAATTGTACTATATAGTACAATTTCCTTCCACCTTAACTTCTACCTCATCTTATCTTTAATTTTAAAATTTCAAAAAACACCCCTATATTTTCTCTCCCACATTGGTGGATGAAAAGAATTGAATCCCCATACTTTCATCTAAATACAATCACTATTTTGGTAGAAAGATCAAGTCTCAAGATTGAAAAAAAAGCATTGAGCAAATAAGAGTTTTTATTTTAGTAACAAAATTTTCTTTTTCATGAAATTTGTGGGCTAATTGAAGTTCTCGAGTTGAACACTTTTTGGTGGTGATCAAGACTCTGAAGAAAGCTTGTAGTCCCATTTTGCTTCCCCAAAAAAGGTAAACACACCTTTTCTTCTTCTTTTTAGTTTTATTATCATTTTCTTCTTCGTAGTTCGTAGTTGTAATTTTGTTTGTTGGGATTATTTGTTGTAGACACCCTTGAAGGCTATAAGATCTTGTGGTTTAATATTATGGCTATTTTCATGTTCATGAAAGAAAAATGAGCTAGCAATAGTTGTACATGCCTTTTGACTTTATTTTTTGATTATTATAGATAAAGTATTAATATTTACTTAAAAGATGTACTTATGCTTTGTTTAAATTCATTGTTGGTAGATATATTTGTTTTTAGCATGTAAAGTTATTTCTTTTATGTTGAAAGGAATAGTTAATATTGATTGTTTCTCCTTTTTGACTTTATTCTTTGATTATTATAGATAAAGTTTCAATCTTTACTTAAAAGATGTACTTATGCTTAGTTTAAATTCATTTTTAGCGGATATGTTTGTTTTAGCATGTAGAGTTATTTTTCTTATGTTGAAAAGAATAGATAATATTGATTGTCTCTCCCTTTTGACTTTATTCTTTGATTATTATGAATAAAGTTTTAATCTTTGCTTAAAAGACGTTCTTATGCATTGTTTAAATTCATTGTTGGCGGATATATTTGTTTCTCCCTAAAATGTTGGTTGTAATTTAAATGTTTGAATCTTTGTTAATGTCGCCTTAATTGAAATTTAAAGATTCTCTTTCTTGAAAAGTTAGCCTTTATTTTATTTTGTTATATGGATTAGTGTCCATATTTGTTCAATTTTATAAGTCATGGTTATTTTTCTTATTCTCTCACCCCTTTACTTTCGCAAGCTTACGTTGTTTGTTCTCGTATTAATTCATTGGATATGACCTTTTTTTTCTTACCTTTATTCATTCTTAATATGAACATAAATCATAAGGCATGTAAGTGGGTGTCTTTGCTTTGGATTTTATCTGTTGACTCTCATTCTTGTTATACGCGTGCAAGTGTGCTTATCATTGTCATTCAAAAATTGGTTATTGATATTTTCTTTTTCTTTGAAATATGTCACTTTTATGACTTGAACATATATTAATTTTTTTATCTTATCTTTGTATGCAAAAAATGTCTCGAGTTCAAATGGACTCCTCTCCTTTTGCATTTCGTAATAGGCCAATGAGGCTCACTCTTTAAGTCAAGTTTGAAGTTTAAACCCAAGGTTAACTATATGGCATGCTGGTGCTAGAAGATAGATGAAGGGGGAAAATGGGTCAAAACCCATTGATGAGGTCACCAAGAGACTTGAAAAGTCTTGATTTTTATTATTGTCTTCTTTTTATTTATTTATTTAATCATTTATTTATTCATTTATTTGGGGCCTTGAAACCAAAGTTGTATTTTAATGCAGGTGAAGTCTATTTTGGGCCAATGGATCTCAAAAAATAGTTTATGACAGGTTATAGGCCAAAACCCGATAGTTAGATTAGGACAGGTGCAGGTGAGCCAAAAGCCCAATTAGATTAGGACAGGGTTGATGGATTTGGGCTTACGAGCCTAAATCTTCTAATTCTCCCCTTTCCCTTTTACGTGCTTATTTGCTATTTATTTTCTTAGACTTTGTTAAATTTCCTACTAAGTCATCAAAAATTGATTTTATTCAAATTTCTTCCTAAATCACTTTCTTTTTAAAAATCAACTTCTCTTTTTCAAAGTTACTCATAGATGGTTTTCAAATAGTCCAGATAACCGCAAGTTAGCGGATATTTTAGGTGTCTTAAAAAACTTCCTAAAATTTTAATAAGAACCTCTTACCCAGTATTTTCTTAAAAGCCTAAGTCTTTTTTTGTTTTAAGACTTAGGATTTTATTTTAAAAAGTTTTCTTAATTTCTTTTCAAATACAGTAAGTGGCGACTTTGTAATTTCTTAAATTGTTTCAAAATTTTCTTTAAAGTTTCAAAATAGTTTAAAATTTCAAAATCAATGTTTTCCAATCCTTCGAGTTAAAAGGGGATAAAACAGAAATGATGACTCCGCTGAGGACTTTAACTAGGTTCTAACCAAATATTTGAATTTATCTTTTGACTATATGTTTGAACATTTATGTGCTTATATGTTTCGATTTTCCAAAATTTAGTTGTTACATTTGATGGCATAATCTCGCATGATTATTATTAAAATGATTTGGGGCTTCATGGATTTCCCGTACCCTGTTGTTCAATTCCAAAAAAAATGTTGGAAATGTGACGGTTTATCCGCACGTGAGGCGTCCGATGGCTGTTTGTATTTTCAAACTCAAGTCCTCCGCATGGAAACATGGTTGAAACTCACTCTAAACATCCAGGATAGAGCTAAACCAAAATCCTATTTTAGGCATGAGCCTAGGACGACCCAATACCCGAAGAGGTATTGGGCCCATTGAAAAACCTGTCCTGCGTCTATTGGCCACGAGTCAATTAAAGATGAAGCATATTTATGTGTTGAAAAAATATATGTTATTTAATACAACCCATTATCCTTTGGGGGTAGGGAGAATACTTACTTTGCTTGCTTTGATGTAATATGTCTCAATCATCCACCAATTGATGAAAAAATTAAAGTGAGTTAGACAAGAGGTTGATGATTGATCGATTTGGACGATTGCATGATCTCCCAGACTAATGACTTATGAGATAGAGCACATTTATACGGGAATCACTTCATCATCAACAGATGTCACAAATGAAAAGAAATGGACAAAGCTAAGAGGACAAAAGGCTATGAAGGAACATCTAGGAGTTACTATCCCCTGCGCGGGACATTGTTCTTTTTCTCATGTTATTTTTCCTTTCCCTAGATAATGTATCCCTTTTTTGCAACTTTTCTAAGAATTTATGCCCTTCATGTATATCTATGGAGGTTTTAGGGGATAATGGATTAATTTTAAAAAGCATATACTTCCTTCAAATATATTAGGCCAACCTTTCGCTCAAAAGGGTCACCCAATTAGGCTGCACATTTATTACAATATTCTTGTGAGTTATGTGATATAACTGCTATGTTCTTATATTTGTTATGTTGATTCAAATCAAAGGCGAATTCATCCAATCCTAATTTTCATAGAGCATATTTAGGCACAAATATTTTTCACTATACAAAAGTCCGACCAAATATACTCCAGGTCTCCCAATTCTCTCAGAAAAGTCCGCAATCACTCTTAAAACTTTCTTAATGCTCGATACCATTTTAGGAAGGTTGACTATGGACTCAGAAGAAGCCATTATATGTTCGAACCAGGGCCTAATTTATCCTCCGTGAGATACATAGGCAGCCTTTTGGCCCGGCCCCTATTCCCAAAAACTCTATTTTCCTTCACTTTCTTGAAAGAAGAAATAAGGTCTAAAAGGAAAAGAGTTGAGCCTTCCCGATAAACTCCACCTACCTTTATCATTAAGCAAACTCCTATTCATTGAAATTCTTGAGTCATCATTACTTTATGGATCAATTCGCATGAGATGAGAAACAACTCTGTGTGTTTACTTCCTACCTTATATGTTGTTTTTCTTATTACTAATGGAATCTAATATGTCAGCCTTTGAGTTGTTTTTACTTTGCAGGTAATAGAAACTACTCTGTGTTGGCATAAAATGGCCTTACTTCACTGGATCAAAGTGATTAAGAGATTTCCCTCTTGTCTATAGCTTTGTTACAGGAAAAGAAAAATGACTAGCAGTAAAACTAGACTATACCAGTCATTTTTTAAAACCTATAAGCAATTTTCTCAAGGATAGAATAAGGAAAAATATGATGCTACCATGGAAGAATTTTCCAAGTCAACTAGGATCATTGAAGATGAATTAGAGGAACATTATTAAAATAGACCTCTAATCTACTTATTACTCGTTGCCTGTCGTGTAACAATAACTTAAAAACCTATCATTGTCCTATCATGTCAAGAAGCAGAATGAGAAAATCGAGAAAGATAATGATGAATGGGAGACAATAGCCCTAGAATACTCAACAGAAGAGCCAAAGAGTTCCAAAATCAAGAAAGTCTAATCTGGAAGAAATTGAGGTGGATAACTAGAAGGATAATGACTAAGAGAATCAGGGTTGATGTCTATCGAGAAAAAGAAATGAAAAGGAATCTTATTAATTCTCTCAAAGAAAATTGGATAGTTGATCACTCGTTCTATCAAGACAAACATAATGAGAGTGTAATGTCATCCATAGTGTGCTTATTTCTGTCCTATTAGGATAGATAAGAGTATCTAAGGCCATTTAACCCTGAAATTAAGTTTTATGTACAAACTACATTTGACCTGAATTCCCAAGAAAGGGATACATAGACGGCCTATGTCGTCTTTGGTCAACCCCTTAGGATAATTTATCCTTTTCTTTATATACGAACTATGTTTGACCTTAATTCCCAAGAAAGGTATACGTAGGCAGCCTATGTCGGCTTTGGTCAACCCCTTAGGATAATTTATCCTTTCCTTCTACGTATGAACTACGTGATAACCTGAATTCTCAAGAATGAGATACGTAGGCGGCCTATGTATGCTTCAGTCAACCCATTAGATTTTTTCATATATCCCTAGCGTAGTATTGAACTACATTTGACATGACTCCTGCTTCAATGGGAAATGTAGGCGCCCAATGGCTCAGACATATAACCCCAGGAAATGGAAACTAGAAAAGAATTTGCAAAATGGAATCTCAAAAATTCACAAGAGAAAGATCATCATCCTATAAAGAAGATAAATACTTATGAAGACTTCAGATCATCTCAAACAACATTAAATTGGGGTAGAAATTTTGAGGAAGGCCTCAAAATTCCAATAAACACTGGAATGTATTTCACATTCTCTAGTACCAAAGGTCAAAGTCAACCTTTAGAAATCACCAGATGCGACAAAGTCTAGATAGGCTAAATTTCTTGCTATGATTAGACCTTTTGAAGAACCGTTCAGCAATGATGATGAGTTTTGGAAATCCTTCGTTGGATGTCGAGCATATCTGAACCTTAGGAAGAAGACGTTCATTGAGATAGTACATAACATGATTGTAGATACTTTTCTAAAACTTTTACAGATTTTTTAAACTAGTTTCTAAAAATTAAGACTACTTCAAAAAGTATATACAAATATTTTTTACTTAGTGATTGCCTAGGAATATATTGGAACGGGGAGTCAGAGTGGAAGTCCCAACACGATGGAGTAAAGATGGAAGGAGCAAACCAAGGATTGAAGAAGGTCAACACGGAGTAGTTTCACTCAACCTAATCATTTTTCTATGGATGCGGAGATCAATACACCAAGATGGGAATCTTTTTCAAAAAATCCCCAAGCGAGTTGCGAGTCACACCAAAGCATATAATGCTAAAGAACGGTATTTTTGGGTAGCCACAAAAATAAGTTTAATACCCATTTATCGAGGACCTTTTGAATTGCTTATCTCATTTCTTGAGACCATGAAGGACAAACAAAGGGTCTTATCTTCTTTATGAATATTGTATTAGAATTCTTTATATAAAAGCTATCTCTAGCATAAGAGACTTTATGTCTATTAAATATTTACTTTGAGCGCAGGTGCATTCAAAGGAGTCGGCAAAATACAACAAACAAAAAAATCACTCAATAGGAGGAAAAGCAAAAATTCTTCCTCAAAATTCATTGAAGAAAAAAAGAGTTGTATTTGAGTGACCCTAAAAAGGGATTTTACCTACTCACTTATATCTGGTGGGTCTTCTATTTAAATACTTCTTCAAAAAGAGGATGAATAGCGGATTACACCATTCAGATTATGATGCCAAGTATTTGTCATTTAAACTTTTGCAAATTTTGACTGTGGTCGCCAGTAAGAACGACATTGTATTTACTAAATGTCTACATTGAGTACAGGTACATGTAGAAAGAAAAAATACAGACAAACGAACTCAGGTGAAGTCATTTTCATTACCAAGGAAGCCATGGCACAAAATACCATCAACATTTAATGTCTGTTGACATGCGAGACACAAATGCTGGCATCGAGGATATCATCAACATTTAATATCTGTTGACACACGAGATACAAAAGCTGCTATCAAGGCTATCATCAGCATTCAATATCTGTTGACACGCGAGACACAAATACTAATGTTAAGGATATCATCAACATTCAATATCAAATGACATGCAAGACACAAATGTTGGCGTCGAGGATATCAGCAGTATTCAATATCTATTGACACGCGAGACACAATGATAGCATCGAGGATATCATTAATATTTAATATCCGTTGACACGTAAGACAAAAATGCTAGCATCAAGGATATCATCAGCATTCAAAATCTGTTGACACACGAGATACAAATGCTGGCATCAAAGATATCATTAGCATTTAATATCTATTGACATACGAAACACAAATACTGGCATCGAGAATATTATTAACATTCAATATCTGTTGACACACGAGACACAAATGCTTGCATCGAGGATATCATCAGTATTTAATATTTGTTGACACATAAGACACAAATACTGGCATCAAGGATATCTCATCATTTTATGAATCAGCATTTGAATGCATCAAGAGTACACTATTTGAAGGGATGCCTTTAAGTCACTATCTAAAGATGGGTGATACATGAGATTTCCTAGAAATTGATAATTTGAGGGTCGTAATAATCCATATTATTTGAAGTAGGATAGCGTGCAAGATTACCTATGAGTTGATAGCCCATAGGTCATCTATAAGCCGCAACGACATCCTAATCGAATAGTTTGCAAGGTTACCCAAAAATTAATAGTCCGAAGGTTATCCATAAGTCGCAACTAAATTATTACCGAAGAATATAAGAGATTATCAAATTGATAAGTCTAAGGGTTCTTTATAAGCCGCGTCATATCCAAGATTGATTATGCATAGGGTTAGCCAAAGATTAGAAATTTGAGAGATATCTATAAGTCATATTGTATCCAAGGTAGAATGATATGCAGGAATACCTGAGGGATAGCGATTGGAGGGATATGTGTAAGCCATTTCTTTTTTTAAGGTCGGATAATGTGCAGGATCACCTAGAAGCTAGTAATTCAAAGGATATCTGTAAGTCGCCTCGTATCCAACATCAAATAATGTGCAAGATTATCCAAAGATTGCCAATTCAAGGAAAATCTATAAGTCACATTAAAAAAAAAGATGAGAAGGACGTACCCGAGGTCACATGCTAAGAATTATTATCAATAACCAAAAAGGTTATCATTCAACAAGTATTATAGGTGACTCAAAAGGGTTGCCACATCAACATATAATTACATGATTGTAGGGACCATTCTGCATAAATTATCATCGGTGTCCAGGGCCACCCCACTTTGAAGACATTCAATCGACAAAGGAGCTAATTATGTAACAACCAAGAGGGTTATTGTTCCTATTAGTGCAAGTTATTTCCTTCCAAATAGGTACATGAGGGGATGACTTCACTTTTTAGGCAATACTCATATAGAGATATGGTAAAATACTATATACCCCTTTTATGAATTATGTTTAGCACTAAAAATTTTATTTGAGACATTTTCGAGAGTATCCGAGAGGATAAAAATCTCAAATCAGAACTACAGGTGCGGATGACTCCAGATAGGACTCAGCACAACGTGGAACTTTTTCTTAGCAGCACAATAGGACATAGTCTAGATAGGGATGTCAAACTCTTTGGACACGAGCTAAAGAATGATCGCCACCACCAATCAAACCACACCTCTATTAAAAGACATGTGGGTACTTTGGGATATTTTTGTTTTAGCTTCACTCTCAGGATATTTCTAAACTCTTATCGAGGGTAACATTCTTCTTTCTTCAAATTTGAGTGATAGAATACCTAGAGTTTAGGAAATTATGTCCTGGTAAGTTTTTACCTATGGATGTGAAAGATTCCACATTCATGATTAAGAGGTTACAAGCCTCTTTTCTACAACTCGATCAACTTCTCACTTATTATAATGCCCTGAGTCTGTACCCCAAACACTATACCGTGCTTATGACCTCGAAAAACTACAAGCCCATGACTGATATCTGCTGTGAGATCTGAAACATAATACTATAATAAATACAGAATAATAGGCTGAAATGCCACAAGGTTCAAAACATCTGAAATACTGATAAAATATATCAACTGAAATAACAATCTATAAAATTGAATACTGACTAAAAACTAGTCTGAAAATCCTCTAACTGAAACTGTTTGAAAATGGAGTTGATGGGACAATCCCCCAACTAACTCCATGTACTGAAATATTGAGTTTGCTGAAATAATAAAATTAAAGAATATCCTCAAATGATGAGGACTCACTGCTAATCTACTAATGCTGACTGAATCTGAATTTATCTGTAAGACCCCGCAAAGTTTCGTTGTCGTTAAATCTTTCAAAATGAATCACAAGGAGCCTAAAACTTAGAACTTTAGCTAAGTATTCAACGCTTAGTTTATTTTGAACCTTCAAACTTCGGGGAATTAATTCATGACCTTCCAGATATTCGTTTTTTCTATTTTCAAGCTACTTTATGATCAGACAAGATCATACTACATATCGGGTGAGTTTCAAAATTTTTTAGAATAAATAAGGCCGCGCTTGGATTTCAAACCAGTAGCAAAATGCATAGCCTGTTGCCCAGTTTTCAGCATTTTAGGGTCAACTTCCAATGATCATAATTTCCTGTATATAATGAACTGAGAGAGTTGCGATATATCAAATGAAATCTCTTTGATTCTTCTTTCCAATACCACTGATTTCATCCAAATCCAACATCTGAGTAAAAAGTTATGGCCAATTTACTTCAACCTATAAGCTATCAACTGGCAGAATTTCTACGACATTTTTAATTTCTTGAGGAGTATTTTGGTCATTTTCCGCAATTTATTAGTCCATTAATACGGGATTTATGTTCCAATTGACCATATTTTGGTCATATTCAGCAAAATTCCCAAGAACAACGCTCCCTAGTCCCAATATACAAATCAAGATCCATCAAAATTCAACCGTAGAAATTTGAAATTTATTCAAGATTCGGAATTCCCATTGTGAGAGCTACTAGGAGCACCTACCAATCTTACGAATTGAGTTCTAGAATTGCAAGTTCATCCAAAGTACCAAATTTGAGGTATGTGGGTGTTGAACAAGAATAATCCTTCCGTTCTTGTGCCCAAAACTTGATTTTTATAAAAATTACATAAATTTTTATGTTGAAGTTTATACCAATTTATATTATTTTGAGTTTATGTAGTTATCCATGAATTAAGTATTTGAAGGCATTATATTTTATCTTGATATGATTTGAGTTGAGATACACATATTTTGATTTATATTTTCCTATTAAGAATTGATGTTGTTGAATTTATTTGAAATGAGTATTGAGAATGAATTTACGAAATTTGTGATATGAATTTTGAGTTGTTGAAATTATGATATTTATGTCATAAATTTATTCTCAATATTTTAATTGAGATAAGTGAAGATTTTCGAAATGATTATTGAGTATGAAATTTAGATTAAATTTTGATGTATTAAATCTTTATACTTTGGGTCTTAAATATATATGATGAAATTATAAAGAAATTTTGATCTCGAGTCGTGGACATGATTTTATAAGTATTTCCCAAAAGCAAAGATTGTTGTTTTGATATTGAACAAGTATGGAACTTGAGATGATATTTTGGAAGATGGAATCGTTATATTTATGTCAAGGTTGAAATTGGATTTTTATGATATTATGATTTGGAGTTTTCCTTTAACAAATTATGTACCGATATTTGAATTGAAATTTATATCATGATTTTTGAGTTGAAAATAGGAATCCACAATTTATTATGATTCAATTATGAGAAATATGATTTGGCCTTCACTATAGGCCCTTGAGATTATTTTGAGGTGGATTTCCTAAATAAGACTGAGCTTGAGTACGGGAGTAGTATTTAGCATCGAGAGGGACGCGTGGGTGAGCGTATCCTACTTCCCCAGAACTACATGCCACTGTAGGATTTGAGATTTGTGCGCCTAAGGCTGAGTTTATGATCACTGAGTTGAGATTATACTCCCTGGCAAGAGTATGACGCTCCTTCCCAACGTGGAGTTTCTTCCTTAGGAGGAAAAAATGTTGGACTCCATGATAAGCTCATATGGTTTATGTCGGTTATAAGAAACTCCGATGGGGTGTGTGTGTCTCTGCTCTATCTAAAATAAGTGTGTATGGTTTGAAAACTATGATTTCTGTGAAAGTTACTTGTTTCCAAAAGATTGAAACATATGCTCTAAATAGAGCTGTTTTAAGACTTGATTACTTTACGAGTGTGAAACCAAGAGAAAAGTGAATTGAGAACTTATTGTAATGACTCACTTGTTATACTTTACATGTATCATTCATCCATGATTTTGATGATTTAATTCGAGCTAAGTGAGTCAGTTATATCAGCATGCATAATTTTATAAACTGTGATGATATTAAGATATTTGTTATATGTGCATTGCACCCCTATATACTCGGTACATTTCTATGGTACTGTCCCACATATTCGTATGTGGTCTACATTTTCTCAAAATGTAGGTACAAGTTATAGTATGCACCTTCAGATCTAGTCAGTTCGTGGTATCCAGTCAACATGTGATGGGTCCTTTGATTCAAGGGCTTCAGTTATTTATACAGTTCGATAATATGTCATATTTCCTTTATTCATTCATATTGAGTTGGGATAGTTGAGAGTCGTGACCGGAATACCTATAGTCAGTACTAGTAGAGGCTTCATAAGGCTTGATAGACAGTCAGTAGAAGTTGATGTGTTCAGTTTCAGTTTGTTGGAAAAAGCAGAGTTGTTATTTGTAAATTCATGTTGTATTGAGCAAATTCATAAAAGATTTATATTCCACATTATTATTTCAGATTTATACATTTTATTCAGTTTCTTATGAGTTATGCCAGTAGGAGAGTTAGCTTGGTGTCACTTGTGATCCTAAGCACCGTGTGACGTCTCGGGACCCATTTTTGGGGCGTTACACTATCTATACGCGGTCGGGAACCTGAGCGTTCGGACCTATGATGTGAGACATCAGTGTGCAAAGAAAGAGTATGTGTTAGTACGTGGAATGTACTAGTATGATAGATGGGGTAAGGCCGAATGCAAGGGTTCATATGCATGAACAATAACTGACTGTATGATATAGAGTAACTGAACATGAGAGTACATGTATAACTGATACTACTATAAATACTGAGTATGCACTACTGTGCTTATAAATAAATATTGTGACTAAGCTTGTCTGAAGCTGAGTCCTAAATTTTGATGCTTAGTAACTGATAGCTGAAGTTACGAATAACTGATTTACTGATACTAGTTAATTGTATCTTACATTCCTGATTTTGTAAAACTAAACTGAGTTCTACTCTGAACACTAAAACTGAAACTGTGGGAGGTAATCATCTAACTGACATGCCCCAAATAAAATAACTAAGTTGGGGGTCCAACTTATGACCCCAGTTGGAAGGGTGTCAGTACCATGCCATGGGTAAAGACACTGAAGAGTTACCCTTATCTGGAAAATACTCTAATGAGAATGGTGGAACCCTTATCTGTCAGGTTAAAACACCTCATCAACCCTCAACTTACAGGTTTGATGTCTCAACCTACACTGGCTACGTAGTTCTAGAATGCAAGGATTGCCTCTAGAGATCATACCCTCTACTGGCAGGTGAGCCCCAATCCTTCGGTTCACTCGGTGCTGAATCCTACTCCCAACTGAAAGAAACTGAACTGAGCATATTGAATTGGAATGGATTGATACTAAGCTTACTAAGTTTTTCAGAGTTCGGTAACTGACTGAGTTCTACGGAGTATTGTAACTAACTGTGACTACTACTGATTGTGACATGACTGAGATTCTGTAAATGATGTTGGATCTAAGCACACAACTAAATTGTCGGGTACTAAATACCCCCAGGACTTGATAGCATAAAAATAAAGCATAATATACTCTTGAAAATTATAACAATGTATACTTGTTCATAGTTCACTCGTAAAGGCATTTAATCAAACACTTGTAATGCATCTACTTATACATGAATGGGGAATACATGCTATCATGTTATAATGGCACTATTTCATTCACATAGGCATTTTATCAAACACATAGGGAGCATGCTTAGGTTATACAATCATCAAAACAAATAGTCATCATGGCTACATCAATCAACTTGCAAATTGAAGGGTTTATCATGAAGGTCATGTAATTCAACATATACAATGATTAACTTCATAAAATAATGTAATTTAATCATGGATTAAAACCCAACAATAACATGAATATGAATTCAATTCAATTCAAGCATGGAAATTCATAATTCAACAATCTTGTATTTTGAAAATGGATTCGTGGACTCTATGGGTGAAAGGAAACCATAGATGAACACTTAACATACCTTAATTTTTGAGTTTCTTGAAGTTCTTGGTGAATCCTCTGAGATTGCTCTTATTTTTTTGAAGCTAGGGTTTGGCTCCTTTTTAGAGAGAATGACTTAATCTTTGAATAAAGTGAATAAATGATGAGATAATGGGTTATTTAGGGGTTAATTTCGTGTTTATACTAATTGGGGCCATGGAAAAATATCCATTTATCCTTGAGAACGACTTAAAAATTCGTACTAAAAAACCCAATTTTGGGCCCAGCTGTGACGCACTGCTATCATACCAAGCCACTGGAAAATGACAACTGGGAATGTGGTTCGTGGCATGACGTGGTGAAATCGCGTTGCCATACTAGATGGGACTGTGAAGCTTGGAGCGACATGGTACAATTGCGTTGGCTCACTGGAAATTGACAAATGTGAAAATAAGCTTGGCGCGATGCGCCGGTATTGCGGTACCTCATTGGAAACTGACAATTGCCATTTTGGCTTAGTCTGCGACACGCTACTGGCCTGAATTACTGTGTTTAACGACTGAAACTTAAAATAGTCATAGCTTCTTACCCGGTTATTAAATTTTGGGAAATTTTAAATCATTGGAAAGCTAATTCAATTTTCTAAGCAATGGAAGGCTCAAAACTAAAAAATAATTCGCATTTCAAAATTTTTATATTGGATAACTCATGAACTGAGAGTTAAGGTTAAGCTAACGAACTACGAGGTATTACACTCATCTTGAGCCAAAGATCGTCTGAAATAAAAGACTATCTTTTCTACCGATTGAGTTGAACTACAAGAAATCTGATTCCCTGAGTCTCGGGGATATGTAGGCTGCGATCTATTTTGAAAACTCAACTGCATTCCAACCTCCCCCCAAAATTTCTTTATTCTCTAGCTTTTCGGTTTTATCAAAACTCCAAAACCAAGATAGCTTATGAATTTTTTGAAAATCGTGCTTTAAATCAAGCTTCATGGACTACAAGTGGCCTAATTATCCTCTAATCTAAGATATGTAGGAAACGTAATACCGTGGTCCGGCCAGAACTCCATGAAACTTGTGCGAAAACTAATCTCTGTCAGAAATGAATTTGTGGTCGAACAAAAATTAGGAATGTCAAACTCCCTTTGCCCAGGGTTACTTGCATCCATCCTACCCAAAGGGAGGGGGCAGTTGTTGACACCTAATTTTTGCCCTTCATAACTAAGTTTAATTCTGAGTTTCTTCAATTTTTAATAAAATTACAACATTTTTGTTTTTTCCAAATAAAAGTGTTTCAAAATCTGTTGACACACGAGATACAAATGCTGGCATCAAAGATATCATTAGCATTTAATATCTATTGACATACGAAACACAAATACTGGCATCGAGAATATTATTAACATTCAATATCTGTTGACACACGAGACACAAATGCTTGCATCGAGGATATCATCAGTATTTAATATTTGTTGACACATAAGACACAAATACTGGCATCAAGGATATCTCATCATTTTATGAATCAGCATTTGAATGCATCAAGAGTACACTATTTGAAGGGATGCCTTTAAGTCACTATCTAAAGATGGGTGATATATGAGATTTCCTAGAAATTGATAATTTGAGGGTCGTAATAAGCCATATTATTTGAAGTAGGATAGCGTGCAAGATTACCTATGAGTTGATAGCCCATAGGTCATCTATAAGCCGCAACGACATCCTAATCGAATAGTTTGCAAGGTTTCCCAAAAATTAATAGTCCGAAGGTTATCCATAAGTCGCAACTAAATTATTACCGAAGAATATAAGAGATTATCAAATTGATAAGTCTAAGGGTTCTTTATAAGCCGCGTCATATCCAAGATTGATTATGCATAGGGTTAGCCAAAGATTAGAAATTTGAGAGATATCTATAAGTCATATTGTATCCAAGGTAGAATGATATGCAGGAATACCTGAGGGATAGCGATTGGAGGGATATGTGTAAGCCATTTCTTTTTTTAAGGTCGGATAATGTGCAGGATCACCTAGAAGCTAGTAATTCAAAGGATATCTGTAAGTCGCCTCGTATCCAACATCAAATAATGTGCAAGATTATCCAAAGATTGCCAATTCAAGGAAAATCTATAAGTCACATTAAAAAAAAGATGAGAAGGACGTACCCGAGGTCACATGCTAAGAATTATTATCAATAACCAAAAAGGTTATCATTCAACAAGTATTATAGGTGACTCAAAAGGGTTGCCACATCAACATATAATTACATGATTGTAGGGACCATTCTGCATAAATTATCATCGGTGTCCAGGGCCACCCCACTTTGAAGACATTCAATCGACAAAGGATCTAATTATGTAACAACCAAGAGGGTTATTGTTCCTATTAGTGCAAGTTATTTCCTTCCAAATAGGTACATGAGGGGATGACTTCACTTTTTAGGCAATACTCATATAGAGATATGGTAAAATACTATATACCCCTTTTATGAATTATGTTTAGCACTAAAAATTTTATTTGAGACATTTTCGAGAGTATCCGAGAGGATAAAAATCTCAAATCAGAACTACAGGTGCGGATGACTCCAGATAGGACTCAGCACAACGTGGAACTTTTTCTTAGCAGCACAATAGGACATAGTCTAGATAGGGATGTCAAACTCTTTGGACACGAGCTAAAGAATGATCGCCACCACCAATCAAACCACACCTCTATTAAAAGACATGTGGGTACTTTGGGATATTTTTGTTTTAGCTTCACTCTCAGGATATTTCTAAACTCTTATCGAGGGTAACATTCTTCTTTCTTCAAATTTGAGTGATAGAATACCTAGAGTTTAGGAAATTATGTCCTGGTAAGTTTTTACCTATGGATGTGAAAGATTCCACATTCATGATTAAGAGGTTACAAGCCTCTTTTCTACAACTCGATCAACTTCTCACTTATTATAATGCCCTGAGTCTGTACCCCAAACACTATACCGTGCTTATGACCTCGAAAAACTACAAGCCCATGACTGATATCTGCTGTGAGATCTGAAACATAATACTATAATAAATACAGAATAATAGGCTGAAATGCCACAAGGTTCAAAACATCTGAAATACTGATAAAATATATCAACTGAAATAACAATCTATAAAATTGAATACTGACTAAAAACTAGTCTGAAAATCCTCTAACTGAAACTGTTTGAAAATGGAGTTGATGGGACAATCCCCCAACTAACTCCATGTACTGAAATATTGAGTTTGCTGAAATAATAAAATTAAAGAATATCCTCAAATGATGAGGACTCACTGCTAATCTACTAATGCTGACTGAATCTGAATTTATCTGTAAGACCCCGCAAAGTTTCGTTGTCGTTAAATCTTTCAAAATGAATCACAAGGAGCCTAAAACTTAGAACTTTAGCTAAGTATTCAACGCTTAGTTTATTTTGAACCTTCAAACTTCGGGGAATTAATTCATGACCTTCCAGATATTCGTTTTTTCTATTTTCAAGCTACTTTATGATCAGACAAGATCATACTACATATCGGGTGAGTTTCAAAATTTTTTAGAATAAATAAGGCCGCGCTTGGATTTCAAACCAGTAGCAAAATGCATAGCCTGTTGCCCAGTTTTCAGCATTTTAGGGTCAACTTCCAATGATCATAATTTCCTGTATATAATGAACTGAGAGAGTTGCGATATATCAAATGAAATCTCTTTGATTCTTCTTTCCAATACCACTGATTTCATCCAAATCCAACATCTGAGTAAAAAGTTATGGCCAATTTACTTCAACCTATAAGCTATCAACTGGCAGAATTTCTACGACATTTTTAATTTCTTGAGGAGTATTTTGGTCATTTTCCGCAATTTATTAGTCCATTAATACGGGATTTATGTTCCAATTGACCATATTTTGGTCATATTCAGCAAAATTCCCAAGAACAACGCTCCCTAGTCCCAATATACAAATCAAGATCCATCAAAATTCAACCGTAGAAATTTGAAATTTATTCAAGATTCGGAATTCCCATTGTGAGAGCTACTAGGAGCACCTACCAATCTTACGAATTGAGTTCTAGAATCGCAAGTTCATCCAAAGTACCAAATTTGAGGTATGTGGGTGTTGAACAAGAATAATCCTTCCGTTCTTGTGCCCAAAACTTGATTTTTATAAAAATTACATAAATTTTTATGTTGAAGTTTATACCAATTTATATTATTTTGAGTTTATGTAGTTATCCATGAATTAAGTATTTGAAGGCATTATATTTTATCTTGATATGATTTGAGTTGAGATACACATATTTTGATTTATATTTTCCTATTAAGAATTGATGTTGTTGAATTTATTTGAAATGAGTATTGAGAATGAATTTACGAAATTTGTGATATGAATTTTGAGTTGTTGAAATTATGATATTTATGTCATAAATTTATTCTCAATATTTTAATTGAGATAAGTGAAGATTTTCGAAATGATTATTGAGTATGAAATTTAGATTAAATTTTGATGTATTAAATCTTTATACTTTGGGTCTTAAATATATATGATGAAATTATAAAGAAATTTTGATCTCGAGTCGTGGACATGATTTTATAAGTATTTCCCAAAAGCAAAGATTGTTGTTTTGATATTGAACAAGTATGGAACTTGAGATGATATTTTGGAAGATGGAATCGTTATATTTATGTCAAGGTTGAAATTGGATTTTTATGATATTATGATTTGGAGTTTTCCTTTAACAAATTATGTACCGATATTTGAATTGAAATTTATATCATGATTTTTGAGTTGAAAATAGGAATCCACAATTTATTATGATTCAATTATGAGAAATATGATTTGGCCTTCACTATAGGCCCTTGAGATTATTTTGAGGTGGATTTCCTAAATGAGACTGAGCTTGAGTACGGGAGTAGTATTTAGCATCGAGAGGGACGCGTGGGTGAGCGTATCCTACTTCCCCAGAACTACATGCCACTGTAGGATTTGAGATTTGTGAGCCTAAGGCTGAGTTTATGATCACTGAGTTGAGATTATACTCCCTGGCAAGAGTATGACGCTCCTTCCCAACGTGGAGTTTCTTCCTTAGGAGGAAAAAATGTTGGACTCCATGATAAGCTCATATGGTTTATGTCGGTTATAAGAAACTCCGATGGGGTATGTGTGTCTCTGCTCTATCTAAAATAAGTGTGTATGGTTTGAAAACTATGATTTCTGTGAAAGTTACTTGTTTCCAAAAGATTGAAACATATGCTCTAAATAGAGCTGTTTTAAGACTTGATTACTTTACGAGTGTGAAACCAAGAGAAAAGTGAATTGAGAACTTATTGTAATGACTCACTTGTTATACTTTACATGTATCATTCATCCATGATTTTGATGATTTAATTCGAGCTAAGTGAGTCAGTTATATCAGCATGCATAATTTTATAAACTGTGATGATATTAAGATATTCTGTTATATGTGCATTGCACCCCTATATACTCGGTACATTTCTATGGTACTGTCCCACATATTCGTATGTGGTCTACATTTTCTCAAAATGTAGGTACAAGTTATAGTATGCACCTTCAGATCTAGTCAGTTCGTGGTATCCAGTCAACATGTGATGGGTCCTTTGATTCAAGGGCTTCAGTTATTTATACAGTTCGATAATATGTCATATTTCCTTTATTCATTCATATTGAGCTGGGATAGTTGAGAGTCGTGACCGGAATACCTATAGTCAGTACTAGTAGAGGCTTCATAAGGCTTGATAGACAGTCAGTAGAAGTTGATGTGTTCAGTTTCAGTTTGTTGGAAAAAGCAGAGTTGTTATTTGTAAATTCATGTTGTATTGAGCAAATTCATAAAAGATTTATATTCCACATTATTATTTCAGATTTATACATTTTATTCAGTTTCTTATGAGTTATGCCAGTAGGAGAGTTAGCTTGGTGTCACTTGTGATCCTAAGCACCGTGTGACGTCTCGGGACCCCTTTTTGGGGCGTTACACTATCTATACGCGGTCGGGAACCTGAGCGTTCGGACCTATGATGTGAGACATCAGTGTGCAAAGAAAGAGTATGTGTTAGTACGTGGAATGTACTAGTATGATAGATGGGGTAAGGCCGAATGCAAGGGTTCATATGCATGAACAATAACTGACTGTATGATATAGAGTAACTGAACATGAGAGTACATGTATAACTGATACTACTATAAATACTGAGTATGCACTACTGTGCTTATAAATAAATATTGTGACTAAGCTTGTCTGAAGCTGAGTCCTAAATTTTGATGCTTAGTAACTGATAGCTGAAGTTACGAATAACTGATTTACTGATACTAGTTAATTGTATCTTACATTCCTGATTTTGTAAAACTAAACTGAGTTCTACTCTGAACACTAAAACTGAAACTGTGGGAGGTAATCATCTAACTGACATGCCCCAAATAAAATAACTAAGTTGGGGGTCCAACTTATGACCCCAGTTGGAAGGGTGTCAGTACCATGCCATGGGTAAAGACACTGAAGAGTTACCCTTATCTGGAAAATACTCTAATGAGAATGGTGGAACCCTTATCTGTCAGGTTAAAACACCTCATCAACCCTCAACTTACAGGTTTGATGTCTCAACCTACACTGGCTACGTAGTTCTAGAATGCAAGGATTGCCTCTAGAGATCATACCCTCTACTGGCAGGTGAGCCCCAATCCTTCGGTTCACTCGGTGCTGAATCCTACTCCCAACTGAAAGAAACTGAACTGAGCATATTGAATTGGAATGGATTGATATTAAGCTTACTAAGTTTTTCAGAGTTCGGTAACTGACTGAGTTCTACGGAGTATTGTAACTAACTGTGACTACTACTGATTGTGACATGACTGAGATTCTGTAAATGATGTTGGATCTAAGCACACAACTAAATTGTCGGGTACTAAATACCCCCAGGACTTGATAGCATAAAAATAAAGCATAATATACTCTTGAAAATTATAACAATGTATACTTGTTCATAGTTCACTCATAAAGGCATTTAATCAAACACTTGTAATGCATCTACTTATACATGAATGGGGAATACATGCTATCATGTTATAATGGCACTATTTCATTCACATAGGCATTTTATCAAACACATAGGGAGCATGCTTAGGTTATACAATCATCAAAACATATAGTCATCATGGCTACATCAATCAACTTGCAAATTGAAGGGTTTATCATGAAGGTCATGTAATTCAACATATACAATGATTAACTTCATAAAATAATGTAATTTAATCATGGATTAAAACCCAACAATAACATGAATATGAATTCAATTCAATTCAAGCATGGAAATTCATAATTCAACAATCTTGTATTTTGAAAATGGATTCGTGGACTCTATGGGTGAAAGGAAACCATAGATGAACACTTAACATACCTTAATTTTTGAGTTTCTTGAAGTTCTTGGTGAATCCTCTGAGATTGCTCTTATTTTTTTGAAGCTAGGGTTTGGCTCCTTTTTAGAGAGAATGACTTAATCTTTGAATAAAGTGAATAAATGATGAGATAATGGGTTATTTAGAGGTTAATTTCGTGTTTATACTAATTGGGGCCATGGAAAAATATCCATTTATCCTTGAGAACGACTTAAAAACTCGTACTAAAAAACCCAATTTTGGGCCCAGCTGTGACGCACTGCTATCATACCAAGCCACTGGAAAATGACAACTGGGAATGTGGTTCGTGGCATGACGTGGTGAAATCGCGTTGCCATACTAGATGGGACTGTGAAGCTTGGAGCGACATGGTACAATTGCGTTGGCTCACTGGAAATTGACAAATGTGAAAATAAACTTGGCGTGATGCGCCGGTATTGCGGTACCTCATTGGAAACTGACAATTGCCATTTTGGCTTAGTCTGCGACACGCTACTGGCCTGAATTACTGTGTTTAACGACTGAAACTTAAAATAGTCATAGCTTCTTACCCGGTTATTAAATTTTGGGAAATTTTAAATCATTGGAAAGCTAATTCAATTTTCTAAGCAATGGAAGGCTCAAAACTAAAAAATAATTCGCATTTCAAAATTTTTACATTGGATAACTCATGAACTGAGAGTTAAGGTTAAGCTAACGAACTACGAGGTATTACACTCATCTTGAGCCAAAGATCGTCTGAAATAAAAGACTATCTTTTCTACCGATTGAGTTGAACTACAAGAAATCTGATTCCCTGAGTCTCGGGGTTATGTAGGCTGCGATCTATTTTGAAAACTCAACTGCATTCCAACCTCCCCCCAAAATTTCTTTATTCTCTAGCTTTTCGGTTTTATCAAAACTCCAAAACCAAGATAGCTTATGAATTTTTTGAAAATCGTGCTTTAAATCAAGCTTCATGGACTACAAGTGGCCTAATTATCCTCTAATCTAAGATATGTAGGAAACGTAATACCGTGGTCCGGCCAGAACTCCATGAAACTTGTGCGAAAACTAATCTCTGTCAGAAATGAATTTGTGGTCGAACAAAAATTAGGAATGTCAAACTCCCTTTGCCCTGGGTTACTTGCATCCATCCTACCCAAAGGGAGGGGGCAGTTGTTGACACCTAATTTTTGCCCTTCATAACTAAGTTTAATTCTGAGTTTCTTCAATTTTTAATAAAATTACAACATTTTTGTTTTTTCCAAATAAAAGTGTTTCAAAGCATTTATCTAGAAATTTTTTTCATTTTAAGTAGCGATTATATATTATCATATTCAATTATACGAAATTAAATAATTTTGCTATTTAAATATCTATTTTATGAAATATCAAATTTTAATCAAGCCTTATCTTGAAAAATTAATTCAAATGGGTAAGACCTTGATTTGAATTTATTTTATTCTCAAAAATAATTTATTTTAAGAATATTTATATGGTTTTATCTCATCAAGAGGCTTGTGATTAAACAAAGTATTAATACGTATCGAATTTCAATTTAATTTAGTCAATCTCTTAGATTTGACCATAATTGAAATCAAATTGGTCATAATTGCAATAATCCACCAATTGATTTTTAATTTGGTCAAAATTTAATAAATTTGGCTAAATTTTAAATCCCAAA
Organism: Capsicum baccatum var. pendulum; assembly: GCA_030864225.1. Classification (NCBI taxonomy): domain Eukaryota; kingdom Viridiplantae; phylum Streptophyta; class Magnoliopsida; order Solanales; family Solanaceae; genus Capsicum; species Capsicum baccatum. The sequence goes on along the minus strand of CM061553.1, from coordinate 212,281,666 downwards.
CTCTCATAACTTCTACCCAATTCCCACCAAAAATATTTCAAATTTGTACTAAATTGTACAATTCCTCCTCAACTTTATCTTTTTCCAATTTTAAAATTCAAAAATTGTGCTACATTATACAATCCCCCCCCCCTCAACCTTGTCCTTTTTCCAATTTTGAAATTCAAAAATTGTACTATATTGTACTATTTCCCTCCACTTTATCTTCCACCTCACCTTATCTTCAATTTTAAAATTCCAAAAAATACCCCTAAATTCTCTCTCCCACATTGGTGGATAAAAAGAATTGAATTCCCATCCTTTCCTATCAATACTACCACTATTTTGATAGAAAGATCAAGTCTCAAGGTTGAGAAAAAACTTTGAGCAAAGAAGAATTTTTATTTTAGTAAAAAAAATTTCTTTTCCATGAAATTCGTGGGCTATTGAAGACCTCAAGTTGAACGCTTTCCGGTGGTAATCAAGACTCCGAAGAAAGCTTGTAGTCCCATTTTGTTGTTCCAAAAAAGGTAAACACACCTTCTTTTTTGTTTTATTATCATTTTCTTCTTCATCCTTTTCTTCTTCATAGTTCGTAGTTATAATTTTGTTTGCAGGAATTATTTGTTTTAGATAGCCTTGAAGGCCATAAGACATTGTGGTATTGATATTATGGTTATTTTTATGTTCATGGTATAAAAAAGAGCTAGGAATAGTTGTACATGCCTTTTTGACTTTATTCTTTGATTATTATAGATAAAGTTTTATTCTTTGCTTAAAAGATGTACTTATGCTTTGTTTAAATTCATTGTTGGTGGATATGTTTATTTTAGCATTTAAAGTTATTTCCTTTATGTTGAAAAGAATAGTTAATATTGATTGTTTCTCCTTGTTGACTTTATTCTTTGATTATTATAGATAAAGTTTCCATCTTTGCTTAAAAGATGTACTTATGCTTAGTTTAAATTCATTGTTAGCGGATATGTTTATTTTTAGCATGTAAAATTATTTCCTTTATATTGAAAAGAATAGATAATATTAATTGTTTCTCCCTTTTGACTTCATTCTTTGATTATTATGAATAAAGTTTCAATCTTTGGTTAAAAGATGTTCTTATGCTTTGTTTAAATTCATTGTTGGGGGATATGTTTATTTTTAGCATGTAAAGTTATTTCCTTTATGTTGAAAAGAATAGTTAATATTGATTATTTCTCCTTTTTGACTTTATTCTTTGATTATTATAGATAAAGTTTCAATCTTTGCTTAAAAGATGTACTTATGCTTAGTTTAAGTTCATACTTAGCGGATATGTTTATTTTTAGCATGTAAAATTATTTCCTTTATGTTGAAAAGAATAGATAATATTAATTGTTTCTCCCTTTTGACTTTATTCTTTGATTATTATGAATAAAGTTTCAATATTTGCTTAAAAGACGTTCTTATGGTTTGTTTAAATTCATTGTTGGCGAATATATTTATCTTTAGCATGTAAAGTTATTTTCTTTATGTCGAAAAGAATAGTTACTATTGTTTGTTTTTCCTTAATAAAATAGTAATTGGTTAAGTCAAGAACTTGTCACTTGTTAATTATTTTAATGGATTTCAAAATCCTCATATGAGAGATGAAGTGCTAGCTAATTTTCATCCAAGATGTTTATTCCTTTTTTTGGCATGTTGATTTGTCAAAATGATGAGAAAGTTTAGGCTTTTGTGGCTAAATAAAATTATTTAGATATTTTTGAGTCATGCATAGTATGATTGTTGAGCGATATTTCACTTTTAGAAATGCTAAAATTTTATTCTATTTTTCTTACTCCCTTTGGATTGTTATATGTGCTCTTTGTGTGTGTAAAAACTTGATTCGTGTCTCTCTTTGAGTCATAATATCAAATGAGAATCAACGATGTCTTAGAAAGTTAAACCATAGGTCGTTACACGTTTTCCCCTAAAATATTTATGGTGATTTAAATATATGAATCTTCGTTAATGTCATCTTAATTGAAATTTAAAGATTCCCTTTCTTGAAAAGTTAGCCTTTATTTTATATTATTATATGGATTTGTGTCTATATTTGTTAAATTTTAGAAGTCATGGTTATTTTTCATATTTTCTCATCCCTTTACTTTGGTAAGCTTATGTTGTTTGTTCTCACATTAATTCATTGAATATGACCTTCTTTCTTTTACCTTTATTCATTCTTAATGTGAACATAAATCATAAGGCATGTAAGTGGGTTTCTTTTCTTTGGATTTTATCTGTTGACTCTCATTCTTGTTATACGTGTGCAAGTGTGCTTATCATTGTCATTCAAAGTTTGGTTCTTGATATTTTCCTTTGCTTTGTAATGTCACTTTTATTTCTTGAACGTATATTAATTTCTTTATCTTTTGTTTGCTTGCAAAAAATATCTTGAGTCCAAATGGAATCCTCTCCTCTTGTATTTCGTAATGGGCCAATGAGACACACCTCTTCGAGTCAAGTTCGAAGTTTAAACCCAAAGTCAACTATATGGTGTGCGGGTGCTAGAAGATAGATAAAGGAGGAAAATGGGTCAAAACTCATTGATGAGGTCACTAAGAGAATTGAAAAGTCTTGATTTTTATTATTGTCTTCTTATTATTTATTCATTTAATCATTTATTTATTTATTCATTCATTTGGAGCCTCGAAGCCAAAATTGTATTTTAATATAGGTGAAGCCGATTCTAGGCCAATGGATTTGAAAAATAGTTTAGGACAGGTTATGGACCAAAAGTCGATATTTAGATTAGGACCGGTGAAGGTGATCCAAAATCCCAATTAGATTAGGACAGGGTTAATGGATTTGGGCTTACGATCCTAAATCCTCTAATTCTCCCCTTTCTCCTTTATGTGCTTATTTGCTATTTATTTTCTTAGATTTGGTTAAATTCCCTACTAAGTTGTCAAAAATTGATTTTATACAAGTTTCGTCCTATATCACTTTCTTTTCAAAAACCAGTTTCTTTTTTTTCAAAGTTAGTTAAAGATGGTTTTCAAATAGTCCAAATTACCGCAAGTTAGCAGATATTTTAGGTGCCTTAAAAACCTGTCTAAAATGTTAATAAGAACCTCTTACGCGGGATTTTCTTAAAAGCCTAAGCCTTCTTCTATTTTAAGACTTAAGATTTTATTTTAAAAAGTTTCTTAATTTCTTTTCAAATAAATTAAGTGGCGACTCTGTAATTTCTTAGATTATTTTGAAATTTTCTTTAAAGTTTCAAAATAGTTTAAAAATTTGAAATCAATGTTTTCCAACCTTTCGAGTTAAAGAGGGATAAAACAACTACTTTTTCGATAGAAGATGATGCAAAGCTATACTTCAGGAGATTGTGAAGCTGAGTGGGGTACCTATCTCAATTTTTTCTGATCGTGGTATGCAGTTTACATTTCACTTCTGGCTGTCTTTCCAGAGAGGGTTGGGTACTACGGTTAGTATGAGTACTATTTTTCATCCGCAATAGGATGAGAAAGCAGAGATAACTATTCAGACATTGGAGGATATCCTTCAGGAATGCGTGATTGATTATGGTGGTAGTTGGGTTAAGCATCTACCTTTTTTGGAGTTTTCTTACAACAACAACCATCATTCTAGTATTAGTATGGTCCCTTTTGAGAAATTATATGGTAGGAGGTGTAGATCTTTTAGAGGTTGGTTTGATCTTGATGAGGTAGATATGTTTGGTCCAGATTTGGTTTATCAAGCTATGGAGAAGGTGAAGGTGATTCGGGATAGGCTTAAGGCTATCCAAAATCTCCAAAATTCCTATATGGATGTTAGGCGTAGAGACTTAGAGTTTGAGGTTGGGTACAAGGTGTTTGGGAGTAGTGTAGTTTGGCAAGAAAGGGAAGCTCAATCCTCAGTTTATTGGTCCCTATGTGATTTTGCGAAGAGTTGGTAATATTATGTATGAATTGGAGCTGCCTGCTAGTTTAGGCTTGGATCATCCAGTCTTTTATGTTTCCATGTTGAGGAAGTGTATTGGTAATATTTTCTTGATTATTCTTTTAGACGGGTTGGGTATCTCAAAATCTCTATCTTATTAAGAGGTTCCGGTAGAGATATTAGATAGGCATGTTCGTCAGTTGTGGACCAAGGATGTGGTGTTGATTAAGGTTCTGTGGTGGAACCATAAATTGAAAGAGGCTATGGGGAAGCGGAGGAGGACATGAAGTCCAAATATTTGCTATTGTTTTCTGCTCTCAGGATTTTTACGGAAGGTATGTGTTCTTGAACACATCTTTATTTTCTGAGTTTGGCAAAGAAAAGATTAATATCTTTGCCTCTCTTTTTCAAACTTTAATGAAGATTGGGAATATGTTTTATAATTCAAATGACTCTGTGTGTGGTTACCCCCACCTTGCTCGTCATTCTGGGACAAATAATCCTAGTGGAGGAGAATGTTACATCCTAGGTTTTGGCCCTTAAAATTTTTCCTGGAATTCTATTCTTCGGACCTAATACGACTCATGGGTACGAGCCGTATATTGGGATATGAGTGGTATGGTCCTATCGTATGCTGACCAGTGTTGGTTGGTGGGATTAATAGGTTACTGGAATGGAAATGACTTAGGGGATATGAGTTGTATAGTTGTTTATGAGTCATATCTTGTACTCTTATAGGGGACAGTGTTCAATCCTCTTGGTATTCTATTCTACCAGGGATACAGATGAAAGGTATAGATCGTATGCTTTGGATACGACTTGGTTGGATGATTTGTATGCTGGACAAGTCCAAGGGTTAGTGTACGATACGAGTGGTAGGCACCACTCGTATAGGAAGGGTACGATTTGTATAGGTAAGTTGTATTCCTGTGACAAGATTTTGTGCAACTTTAGAGGGGGTATTCTAGATATTTTCCTACTAACCTCAATAGGAGCCCACAACTTTTAGCCTACTTGGAAGAGTATTAACCCTATTATTTTACTCTTTAAGACTTAGAAACTATTCCTAAATACTTCATAATTCTCTCAAAAGCTTTTGGGGAAAGAAAGCTAGGGTTTCATCTTAAGAGCTAATTTGGGGCTTTCTTTGGTGATTTCTTTCCATCAATTCTTCGGTATAAAGTTTGTTCTCGTCCCTCATTTCTAGTTCCAACTAAAGGCATAGTTTTTATTATTGGTTTTCATGATTTCATTATTGTATGATTTTGGTTTTCAAATATGAATTGGGGAGGGGGGTTTGTTTATAAATGGTTGGTTGTGGTTTTTCATGGTTTTGATTATGCGTTTATATGTATTAATGGTGGTTTTGGATAATTGGATTATATAGGAATGGTTGTTGGTAATTGTAATTTGTTTTGGATATATACTATGCCCCAATGTGTTTGACAAAATGCTTATAATGATATGTTCATTGCATTGATCACTTTTAAATGAAACTCTTGCTTGTTTTAAACTTGATAAAGGATTTATGCATGGTTTAAATGGTTTAGAAAGAAAAATGACTAAATGGTTATGCTTGTGAGGTGTAGATTCCCCCAAGAGGTTTAATATAGTAAATAGAAGGGCACTTAAAATTCCCTTTAAATTTACATATGGTTGGCTATAGATAGTACTTGCAAGTATGGTTAGTATGATGATACAATCCTAAATGGCCTTGGTTAATAAGTGGTAAATGGATTGCTTGAAAATGATTTTAACTGAGCACTAAAGGAGAAGGTGTAGCTTTGCCGGTATGAGGTTGGTCTTGGTGGACCATGTGCATAATTTCACACCTTATATTGGGTGATGTACTAGTCATCCCATGGGATACTTCCCTGGTTGTTCAGCTACACGTATTGGGCCCTTTCAGCAGGGGGATCTGAACTTATATTGCCCGTGGATGGTTTAAAACGGCAAAGCTTCATAACCCAGGTAAATGTTTTAAATGCATGATAAACCCGGTTCCCTTTTCCAGCACTTATATATATGTATGGTTGTATGCATTATGGATGGTTTTACTTGGTTTTATAAATGGCATTATTTTATCCTTATCCTTAGTTCATGCTAGCGATCACTCGCTAACCCATCTATTGGAGGCTGTATACCCACGCTATGCAGGAACCAGTTATTCTACTCTTCATTCTAAGCACTCAAACTCAGTATTAGTATTTTGACTGAGGTGGTGAGCTTTAATCCTTTTAGAAGGCTCCATTTCATGTTATGGACATCTTTAGGAATTTTTATTTTATTTTGGATATTGGTTTTGGCCATGGTTGGGGGCATGTCCCAATCGGATATTTTTACTCTTTTGGTTAGTGGCTTTGTGGTACTTTTAGGGGTTGGTATGGGCGGGATCGGTATTACTATTTGCCTTAGCATTGGTATTGTTGTTGGGCTTACACCCTTGGAAAATATTATTGGTTGATCCATCGTACTATAATTTGGGAGTGATTATCATATAATGTTTTTGTATTCTGATTGGTTATGGCCTTTGGTTTGGCTTGGTGTGCTTGGATGGTTGGTTTGGTACGATTGGATTTGATTTGGTCGATCACGGTTGTGACCCTATCCAGAGTCTTCATAAGTGCATTTATGCTATCTTATTATATGGTTAAAATTTAGCCGATCAAAGGATGCATAAAGTGGTTGGGTTAGGTAACTGGTGGTGGTCCCCGATCCTGGTTGGACATGGGATGCCCATTATGTCAATGCCCTGGTTTGGGTCGTGACAAAAACTAAGGAGATAGATGTAGAGTTTACTCCCCAACCAGCTGCAGACAAAGTTACTGATAATTCGAGGAAGTCTGAGTACTCAAAACATAATGTTATGGAATAGGTTAAGAAGATACCACCACCACCATCTCTACAAAGGCTGAGTAAAGCAAAAGAAGATACTAGCCAATGTGTGGAATAGACACAAGAATTACAGCCATTTAGTTGTCATCTTTCTCTTGAGACTAAAATTGAAAAGGTGAATAATAGTGAGTGTGTTGTAGATTTTACAAATTTTGAAGTGGGATTGGTTAGGCCTCACTCAAAGAACTTTTCTATATTATGTTTAGATGATGTATTGTCTATGGAATCATCTAAAATAGTGGGAGAGTGTGAAGATGAGGAACAAGAATCTTATATTTTTAATTTTGCACTAGTTAAAAAACATAAAAACACACCTCACTTCAAGGCCGAGTGGTTTACCATGCACTATCCGTTACTTGGTTCCTTAATCTTTGTACCACCTCCCTATGAGCAAAGCAAAAATATGGATGTGAATTTGGGGGTAAAGTTCATATCCTCAAGGTGGAGAAAAAAGTTGATTGGGTCGTGCCGCGACACTAGATCAGGCGCTGCTTAAGAGGCAACCCAAGTTAAGGTATGTTTTATTTTTAGTATTTTAGTATTTTAGTTTTTACTTCACTAGTTTTTTTTGTTGAGTCATAGGTTGATGGGAAGTGTGGGTACCGAAAAAACTAAGATAAGGAGCATGGAAAATACTAAGTGTGGGTCCCTTAGACCTCCTTGATGCAAGAAGATGCTACTAGCTAGGCCTAAAGGTCTCAAGGAGTATTTCTATCTCTACTTTTGAGTATACTTTGGGGACAAGGTAGATTTTTAAGTGTGGGGTAGGGGAATTTCCATTTTTAGGATTAATTTTTTAAAAAATTATGTTAGGAATAAGAGTGAGATATTCTTGTTGGTGCTATATATAACTGTATGATGTAAGTGTTTTGGTTGTAAAAGAATGTTGATTGTGTGAATTACTACTTTTGAGAGTCCTAGACTCATGTTTATGACTCTTGAACTTGTTGGATTAATGTGAATTCATGTGATTATTTGGTTAAGAGTCTATGATGATCCTACTTGAGCTAAGCATATGCCATGTGAGATGTTAGGTTTTTGTATGTTCCATGTTGCATTTGATGCTAGAACTTGTCTGGTGTGTGTAGAAAGCGAAATTAAGAGGGTGGGTTTAGGAGTTGATATAGGCATTTTTTGATAGCCATGTTTATACCTTCTTTTTACCTACCCTTGTGCATATCCTAGTTAGCCCCATTAAGCCTTTAGCTTATTCTTTGGAAGCCTCATATGTAGCCTACTCCCTTATTTGATGACCTTAATTTGATCCAAAAATCCTAAGCACTTTAGTATATAATTAATTGAGTGGGGAGTTGGAAATTCAAGTAGTAGAAATGTGAAAGTGAAGCCCCTGAGTAATAGCTATTGTTCAAAAAAATGATATGTGGTATGGTTGGAAGTTGAGTAATGTAAACAATAAAAAAACTTGTTCAAATTGAATAAGTTGTGTACATAGAGCACTCCCACCATTGTGTATGTAAGTGAGCTTAATGAGATGGGGAAAAACTGAAAGAAAGGGGTAGACAAAAAAGGTGTAAAGTGGTTATTAAAGATGATCTGAATGACATTTGTGATGTATTAAAGCGCTTAGGAAAGATAGTCACTATTCTTGGACAAAATAGTTTCTACCCATCCCTTAGCCTACATTACAACCATTAAATACCTATTTGATCTTAAGCTTTAACATCTGCTATTAGTGGAGTACTATACTAAGGGCAAGCCTATGGTTCACCATGTGTAACTTGTGAATTCCTTGTGAGAGTGAGTGTCGCTTGATTCTTGTACCCATTCAGTTATAAATTGCATTTATATGAGTGATTTTGGGTAACTCTCTTATGGTGTGGAAATATGTGTGACTGAATAATATGTATGAGTTTTCTAACTTGGTGAGTCAATTCTTGATGCTAGGATGTTTTGAAGTAGTGTTTTTGAACTCTGTACATAACATGCTTAGTGTAGTAACTTGCACTATTTGTAGTCATCGTAGTACTAGCTTGAGGTCTTGCATGTAGTAGAAGTGTAGATTCACCTCATCTTATGATGCTTATAGTGAAGAGTTGTCTAAGGACGAACAAGGCTTTAAGTGTAGGGTGATGATCTAAGGTGGATTTATGCACCTTAGTGTTGTATCCTAGCTTAATTAGCCTTGTTTTGAAGACTTATTGTGTGGTTAATGTGTTAATGATGATATAATTAAGCATCTAAGTGTTAAATTATGTTATTACAATGTTAAAGGTGTCCTTCAAACAAGTTTGTACTTAAATTGGTCACTTAGAGTTCAAACGAGAAAACTAGTGTTACCAGCTTGAGATAGGTGTGTTCTCGTCTATCTCGATGGATTCTCACTTGTGTAATGAGTTCCTAATGGTATTATTGTGTAATTATTTTTATAAAAACTTGTTTATAATGTTCAAGGGTCAATTGAATCAAGCCAAGAGTCAAGACAATAAGTTAAAGATCAACGTGAGCAAGCCTAGTCTTAGCTCGAGTTTCTAGTTCACCATTATGGATGTTGTGTTATTTTAGGCTCTAATCCATAGTATTTGATGTTATAGGATGCTTGATGAGTTTATCATGATGATATTTGAGTGATATAAAAGTTGTAAATCAAGTGGAAACAACACCACAAGGTTGGGAATGAATCAATGGAAGCACAAGACATGACTCGACGTAAAATTTGACACGTTGGATGTCACCAGTGTGTGTGGGACCTTAAAAATGTATGTGAGGAACTTGATGTGCATGGTAAGCTTCCTAATGGGCCTAAAATAGTGTTCCCTTATGATAATCCCACGTCGCGACCCCAATCCCAGTGAAATTACCCCACAACGCAGCCTAGTGCAAAAAATTGGCAGTTTTGTCCGCGTATAAATAGGACACTTTAACTTATTGTTATTCACCTTGGACGACTTTGAAACTTGGAGAGGGTCTGGAAAACACTTCAATTAGGGTTTTTCTATCTTTACTTAATCTTGTTTATGGATTTTAACATGTTTTCAATGATTGTGATTACGATTATATCCATTAGCGGCTAAAATCTCCCTTTTCGGGGTTAAGACCAAGAATATGTTTACTTTCGCTTTGATTTGAGTTTGTTTGGATTGATTATCATATTTGGTTTTTTTTATATTTGTTTTAACTATTTTCAGGATTCGCGACCCTTAGAATACACATGTTGTTGACCTTGTGATCTCGGGAGGAGGAATAGGAAGATAGAATGTGGGGATAAATGGAGTAAGGTTCTTATTCTTATATAAAATAAGGAATTTAAATTAGCTTCTAGGATAGGGATACACCTAGAAGCCTTGCTTGTTTCACTTGTAGGATGATATCTTAATACATTTAAATGGATTATTACATCTCGTCTCAACGATGTAAATATAATGTTCAGTTAGGTAGACGATTAGAGGTCGGGAGACCATGATCAGACGATAAATCCTATGAATCAACAACCAAGATAAGTAGTGTAATGCCCCAATTTGCTGAACTGGAATGCTACACGGTGCCCATGACACCGAGGGACCATAAGCTAACCCATGGCTGATATCTGTACTTGTATACTACATAATATAGAACATAAATATGGAATACGTAATACTGTAAGGTTATAAGGTTCAAAACAGAATAATCATAACATGAGAGTGGGGTATAGAACACCAAAAACAACTGTAATACTATCTGAAGTCTGAATATACTAGTCTGAAAAGCCTCTAACGTGAATGTCTGAATAGGAAGTTGATGGGACATGTCCCCAACTAACTTCGACTAGCAAAACTGAACTAAAATAAACCATAACATAAGTAATGATCATGCCCTCGAGAGATGAGGACTCACTGATGGAACTCTGACAGCTTAGATACTACTGCTACTGCTGGTCTGGAAATTGTGTATCTGAACCTATGGTGTAACATAAAAGAAAGCACCATAGCGCGAATTCGTCAGTTCAACTAAGAGTACTGAGTATACGAGTTAGGTAGGCTAAATGCAAAGGGTTTGTATGCATGAACAATGCTGACTGATATGAACGTAAGAACACATACATACATAAGTAACTGCTACTGAACTCATGAAGATACTGACTACTGAGTCTGAATACTGAATACATGAGTTTACTGATTTTGAGATACTAAATGACTGTGTTTACTGATATTGATCTGTGAATCACTAATAAGCGAGGAACTGATACTGTATTAATGAATACTAGGAGACTGATACTTTATTACTGATAAAGGAATGATTGTTTCTGGCAGTCCTAATTATGAAGGACTGGTCTAATTGACTGTCTGTGACAGTCCTGAAACTGAGTACTGATAGCATGAGTTTACTGAAATCTAATATGACTGGCAAATGATTTTTGATAGCTGATATAGCTGATAACATGAGTGACTATATTTGATAGCCTTGATACTGGATACTGATAACAAGGTGACTATAGCTGACAGCCCTAAATCTGATGGAACTATCTGAGTTCCGTACTATATCTGATTTGATTGTATCTGACAGTCCTGATATTTTGAAGAACTATCTGAGCTCTTTTACTGAGACTGAATAACTGAAACTGTGGGAGGTAGTAGTTTAACCGACATGCCCCATGTATGCTAATGTAGCTGAACTGGGGTCGAATCCTTTCCCTGATTGAAAGGGTGTCAATACCGTGTCACGGGTAAAGACAAGTTGTGAGTGACCCTTAAATATGGTAGTGTCCCCAAAAGAGAACGGCGGATGTCCACCTCATTAACCCTCAAGCTGGAAGTGTTGATATCTCAACCTATGCTGGCTACATAGTTCTGGAACGCAAGGATGACAGCTAAGAATCACACCCTCATCTGACAGTATGTGTTCCCATCCTTGGGTTCACTCAGTGCTAACTTCTACTTCTATCTGAACAGACACTTTCACTCGGTGCTAACTTCTACTCCCATCTGAACAGACACTGAGCATGATTGACTGAACTGATTAAATAAATTGATTAACTGGATTGATAGTGTTGCTTAGCTGAGCTAAGCTAAATTTAATGAGTTCCGTTGACTGATGGAATACTACTGAGATCTGAGGACTGACTGAGAGAACTGAAGTTACTGAATACTAAGTAGAACTGGACTGGTACTGAGTTTACTGAATTCCCATTGACTGATGGAATTACTACTGATTTCTGGTAACTGACTGAGTTCATGAGATTACTGAGATTTCCTGAGTCACATGACTGACTGGATTCTATTGAGCATGGCTTGACTGAGGATATCGTGACAACATGGCATGGTTCTAGGCACACAACTATATTTTTTGGGTACAAGTACCCCCAGGACTTGATGGAAGGAAACTGACACACATGACTGACTTGATCATAAGAATAAAGTCCACAATTCATAATATCATAAGTAAGGGATTTCATACTACACATGGCTATCATATTCTTGGTCATTAAAAGGGAATGCATATAACATGTAAATACTTGTATGGAAATCATGTTGAACATAAGCGTAGAACATTGACTAGTCATTTAGGACCTATTATGTCATAAAATCATGATTTCTAGTCTCTTAGGTATTTTCACAAACACCTTACATGCAAATCTTTAGCATAGGTGGATTCATCAAGATTATAAGTACCACCATAGTTTCATACAAACATACAAGATCCCATCTTGGGCATCATCAAATTTCAACAACAAGATCATCAACCATCAACATCATAAATATCATAATACATAATTTAGAAGATGATTTTTTTGAGCTTTATGGATAAAAGGAATCCATAAATCAACACACGCATACCTTAGTTCGTGATCTTGGAAGATTGATGGAAAGATTCTTGAAATTAAATCCCCAATTGAAAACCATCTTCTTGTTCTTGAGAGAAAATGGAAGAAAAGAGTGTATTTTGGTTTAAAATGGGGTTAATTTCGTGTTTATGGGTATATATGGGTGGGAGATAACCAAAATGCCCTTAAGAAAAGAGAAAAAGACGCAGTTCTTCCTCTGTTGACTTTCTGACAGGCTGAAGTAAATTGATCATAACTTTTTACTCAGATGGCCAAATTAGATGAAACCAATTGAATTGGAAATAATACTCTCATAGATTTTATTTGATATGTAGAAGCTCTCACAGTTCATTATACACAGGGAGTTATGATCATTTGAAGTTGAGCCTGAAATTCTGAAAAAAAATTAGGCAAGCACTGGAGTTAGCAGGCGGCGCGGGCTAATCACCTGGGGATTCTTTTTTAGGCACCCAAACGTTCCCTCACGCTACTCCAAAAATTCCAAAACTCACCCGGGGTATACTACGAGCTTTCCCGATCGTATGTAACTTAAAAATTGAAAAACGGATGTCGAGAAGGTTGCCAAATAAATCTCCGAATTTTGGAGGTCTAAAATAAGACTAAGTGTTGAATCTTGAACACTTAGCAAAATTTTTCGAAGTCTTGGGATATTTCATGGAGATTTATTAGCTGAATTTGACATGCGATTTTGTGGGGTATTACAAGTAGTCTAACGAATGAAGTTTGAAAGCATTGTATGATTGTTCGTAGTGCTTTATCCCTGGGTTTTCATCCATTGATTAAAATCCAGTGATTTTCCAAAGTCATTACTTTCCCACATTATTTTAGTTTATTATTTTACAAATATTCAAAACTCTTTTGGCTACGTTGCACTAGTTAATCTCAATTGTTAAACAAGAATTGGATAGTTATTTAGCACAAGTCTCTGAGGGATCGATATTCGGCTTTATTTAAGGCGACTATATTACTTGGTGAGACCACGTACACTTGCCTGTGCACTTGGGCACAACAAAAAGCCAATAGCTTACTTTAGTAAAAATATAAAGGGAGATACTCTTAGGTACTCGACTTATTACAAGGATTTGTATGCACTTATGCGTGTGTTGGTTTACTGGAAACACTACTTATGGCATAAAGAATTTATAATAAGAACCAATCATGAGTCCTTGAAAAAGATTAAGGGGCAAACCAAGTTGCAAAAACGGCATGCTAAATGCTTTGAGTTCATTGAGACCTTTCCATATGTGATCAAATGCATGGAAGGTAGTGCTCTATCAAGAAGGTATATATTGGTCAATGCGAAGGTATATATTGGTCAATGCTTTATCTTCTAGGATTATAGGATTTAAAATATCAAAGTTTTTCTATTCTCTGGATCCCAACTTCAAAGAGGTTTATGAAAGTCTATATCAAGGGAAGTGAGTTTCTTGGTTTCAATTTGTTGATGGTTTCTTGTTCAAGGATGGGCCAGTTTATGCACCCTGTGAGCTCATAGATGGTGTTGTTCATCAAGGAATCTCATATTAGCGGTTTTATGGGGCACTTAGGAGTTCCCAAAACACTATACATTCTCATGGAAATTGGCCCAAGATGAACCATGATGTGGAGAGAATTTATGGATATGCCTCGATTTCAAACAAGCCAAATACACGACTCATCCTCAAGGTAAGTATACTCTTCTTCCTACTCCTAGTAGTCTATGGATGGAAATTTCTATGGATTTTGTGTTATGCCTTCTTAGGACTAAAAGAGGCATGATAGCATATTTGTGGTGGTGGATAGATTTTCCAAAATTTCACATTTCATTCCATGCCATAAGTGTGATGACACATCTCATGTTGCATCTTTGTTTGTCATTAATGTTCTTCACTGCATAGGGTCCATCAAACTATTGTGATTAATAGGGATACCAAGGTTCTTAGTCATTTTTAAAAAAGTCTATGGGGTACACTTGGTACCAAACTTATGTTCTCTACTTCTTCCCACCCCAAATAGATGGACAAACCAAAGTAGTCAACCAGACTCTTAGAAGCATGCTTAGGTGTACGATTAAGGAAACCCCAACTTCTTGGGAAGACTATTTACCCTTGATTGAGTTTGCATATAATCGGTTTTTTCACTCTGCTATTGGAATTTCCCCATTTGAATCATGTTATGAATTTAAGCCTTTGGTTTTATTAACCATGATTCCTTTGTCTAACCATGTTGTTGTGAGTTTAAATTCCAAGCAAAGAGTAAAAGAGATGATGAACATCTATTCCAAGATCAAAGAGGCTATTGATAAAAATAATTCAAAAGTGGTCAATCAAAAGAATCGTTAGATAAAAGAGGTGATAATCAATTAGAATGATTGGGTATGGACCACTTTCACAAAAAAGGTCCCCATATATTCAAAAAGAGAAGCTAAGTCCAGGAAGAGATGGACTTTTCAAAGCGTTCAAGCAAATCAATGATAATGCCTAAGTGATTGACTTACCAAGTGAGTACAACGTTCATAATGTATTCAATTTTAGTGATCTTTCTCCTTGTATTGTAGGTAACCTTTGCATTCAAGAACGAATTCATTTCAAGAAGGGGAGGGTGATACTAGCATAGATCCTTCAAGGCCATTTATACGTAGTAGAGAAAAAGAGCTTCAAGATCTATAAACTATGTTTGCAAGTAAAGAGTCTTTAGAAGAGATTGAAGGATACCAAAATAAGGCATTCAATGTGTAAAAGTTCAATATATATGAAGAGGAGGTAGAGAACGGGATAAGTATGCAAATAGCCACTTCTTAAATTCAAAGATTCACAAAAAAGAAAGTGAGAGAGCCAAACAAAGTCATTGTTCCATTAAGGGCATATTTGTAAAAACTAATTGTCCTTTTATTTCCCTAGTAAAATAGGAGATCTCTTCATTTTACATGGGAGTTCTGATGAATATTGACATTTTTGAGAAATTGTATTTTCGTAGTAAATTTCTTTAAGAAAATTAATATATTGACATTTTTTGAGAAATTGTATTTTCGTAGTAAATTTCTTTAAGAAAATTAATAAAGTAATTAGTGTAATTAGTGGGTTAATTATTATTGATCTTGGAATTACTGGTAAAATTTTAGCTTGATTAATCGAAGAATTACCTATTTGTCATTTTTGTTTCATTAATTGTTCAAGATAAGGTTTGTGCTTGAGTGTTGAAATTAACTTAGAGGTGAGGGTATCAAGTCCCTTTTTTCCCATAATTTTAATACTTAGATATTAATCCACATATCCTTCTTCTTTCTTTTTTCCTTTTTGTTCTTCTCTCTTTGATTCTTATCAATTATGGCACATGAGGCTGGGTCATATGAGCATATCAGGATTGGAGATGCTGAGAAACCAAAACCTTTTTAATGGTTAGAAGATCAATAGACTGGAATTTTATGAGTACTACATCCTATGGAAGCAGGAAAAGGTTATATTCATCACTGGCAAGCATAAGACTAGAAGGGTGTTAGACTACATCCATTCAGATTTATGGGGTACCTCTAAATCTCCACCAAAGGGTGAAAAGATGTACGTTTTCACATCTATTAATGATTTTTCATGAAAGGTTTGGGTGCATTTCTTGAAGGCAAAAAGTGATTTTTTAAAGCATTTACAGAGTGAAAGATATTGGTTGAGAATTAAATAGAGATTAAAATAAGTAATCTTTGCACAAGCAATGGCTTGGAGTTATGCAGTGAAGAGTTCAATGATTTATATAAGGTCATGTATCGTAAAACATAAAACAGTTAGGCACACCCTACAGTAGAATGTAGTTAGAGGATGAACAAAAATCTTCTTGAAAAGGCTCGTTATATGCTCCTATGAGCCAAAATATCAAGAGTGTTTTGGACCAAAATAGTTTACACTACTTCTCATATTGTCAATCGATCTCAAACATCAGCGATTGATTTTAAGACTCCAAATAAGTTATGGTCAGGTAAACCCTTTAACTCTTTATACTTGAGAATATTTAAGTGTCCATCTTATTATTATGTTAATAAAGAAAAACTTGAACCAATGGCTAGAAAGGCCATATGCATAGGGTATGTAAATGGAGTAAAAGGTATAAAATTTGTGTAATATGTCTTTACTCAAATTTATGGTAAGTAGAGATGTTACCTTTGATGAATCCTCCATACTTGATCCTCAAAAAGTTTTTGTAGTTAGTAGAGATGTTACCTTTGATGAATCCTTCGTACTTAATCCTCGAAAAGTTTCTATGGAGATATCATAAAATGAGAACAACGAGCAGGTGGAGCTATCGTTGGAGCTTACCATAGAGAAAGAACAAGAGTCTCAGGTTGATAAGTCAAAAGATGCAAATCTTAAAGAAGTTGTTATTAATAAACCATAGACAATTGCAAAGGTAAGGGAGAAAAGATTGATACGAAACCAAAATGACTTATAGAGCAAGAAAATTTGATTACATATGCATTCATAGCTATAGAAAAAGAGATTAAGGATATTGATCCCTACTCATAAGTTGAAGAAACTTCTTTCAAGGATATTGTAAAATGGCGGTTAGCCATGACAGAAGAGATCGTTTCTTCACAAGAATTGGACGCGGGTCTTAGTTAAAAGACCAAAGAAAAAGAGGACAGTTGGATACAAATGGTTCTACAAAAAGAAAGAGGGAATTCTAGAAGTGGAAGATGCTAGATTCAATGTGGGATTAGTTCCAAAGGGTTTCATTTAGAAGGAGAGAATTGACTATAATGAGATTTTCTCTCCGGTCATGAAACATAGGTCAATTTATGTTCTACTAGAATTGGTTGCACAATTTGGCTTGGAGCTTCAACAAATTAATGTCTAAACGGCTTTCTTGTATGGTGATCTAGAGAGATAATCCATATGAATCAGCCTAAAGGTTTTCTAGCTGAGGGAAATGAAATCATGTATGCTAACTGAAGAAATTTTTGTATGGTTTATAGCAGCCTCCTAGACATTGGTACAAGAGGTTTGATCCATTCATGACTATACATAGATTCTCAAGGAGTGCATTTGATAGCTAGATAAATGCTTTAAAGAAACCGTTGAGCAAGATATTTGACATGAAGGATTGGGGAGTTGCAAGAAATATCCATAAAATAGAGATTTCAAGAGAAAATGGTGTTGTACATATTTCTCAGAAGAGGTACATCAAAGAGATTCAATATGCATATGAGCAATCCTGCATGTACACCATTAGCTCCTCATTTTAAACTTTCTGAGTTACAAATGTCTCTGTCTGAAAATGAGATAGACCATATGTTAAAGGTTTCATATGCTAGCGCAGTTGGTAGCATTATGTATGTTATGGTATACACACGTTAAGATATTTCTCAATTTATAAGTATAGTACCAAATAAATGTCCAACCCAGGGAAAAGGCATTACGAGAAGCTATCAAGTGGATATTGAGATATCTCAAAGGAGTATCTGATGTTGGCCTAGCCTTGTAAAAAAGTAAAGGTATTTCTGTTTTTGATTGTGTGGATTTTAACTATGCAGAGGATCTGATAGAAAGAGGTCCACAACTGGATCATCTTTACTCTCGTTGGTAGTGTCTTCGGTTGGAAATTGACTTTATAGCTGATTATCGCCTTGTATACAATAGAGACAAAATATATGACAAAGAAAAGGCATTGAAAGAAGCTATCTAGTTGAAATTTTTTGTGGCAGAATTGAATTTGGTTCAGTTGGAATCAACTCTAAGAAGTGATAGTCAAAGTTCTATTTATTTGATGAAAATTTCAAAGATTTCATGAGCTTACCGAATACATTGATGTCAGATTCCATTCATTAAAGATGTCATTAAAGCTGGAATTATCAAGGTTGTGAAGGTTATCATAGATGATAATACTACAAATATGTTGACTACGATAGCCCCACTCGCCAAGTTTACACACTGCAAGGACTTAGCGGGGGTATACATCAACTAATATAACTCTGAGAGAACAACTTTCTAGGTAAAGCTAGTATGTTCACAAGGTTTGATTCTTCTTGTTTCTTACAACGGGGTTGCCTAGTAAGCTTAGAAGTTTCGACTACAGTTGTTCATATGCATGATCAAAAATGCAAATCAAGAAGCAAATTGAAAGAGTTGATTTTGGTTTTTTATGGCGTCTAACCCATATGGAAGAAAATCTCATGTGCCAAATTACTTGGCTAGGGAGTACTTGGAGAGCAAGCAAAAGTTGTAGAGAAAAATCTTTGTATTATTTTTTCTTTTCTTATTTTGTGCTTAGAGGCCAAGTTTTGTTACTTGGAGCCCAAGTTTGACCATCTATAAAATGATGGTCATTCTACATTGTAAAATCATCTAAAATTCATAACTATCCGTTGTAAGAGTAGGGAGTTGAAAGAACAATTCTTTTATGTGTAACTGAAATCTCTGTCCTTTCTTTGTTAATATAAAGACAATTGTTCCTATGTGTATGTAGGATCATTTGGATCCGAACCATGTTAAATCTTGTGTTCTTTCTCTTGATTTTATTCCACATTTTCGCTAACACAATTGTTAATTGTTATGTTGCTCGGACTTCTCAAAAATACAGACAGGTGCGTGTCGAATCCTCCAAAAGTGGATCCTTCAAAAATAGAATAATTTTGGAGGATCCGACACAAGTACAAAAACATTTTAAAGTCTAAGCAACATAAGTTAATTCTATGGACTGCAATCAATTGATGATGATTCAGCCTTCTGTCAGAGGATGTGTTACCCTTCTTTTCAATAGTTCATAGATTTCAAAAGACATATATGCTTTCAATCTTCACGCGTATGACACAACAGTGTGAGCATCGGTATTGAAACCCACAATCTTAAAATTCTAGATCCCGTTGTCTAAGCATGGTCACAAGTCAGGACTTCTAATATGGACAGGTTAAAATTATGCCCTATGAAAGAGCTAAACGTTTTACATACGAAATGAGGATAGACTACAATAATTTAGGCAATCATTAAATAGAGTTAGATTTAAAAAATCAGTTCTTTGAGGTACCAATGTTTCGACATACACTTTTATATAAAAATTTTATGTATACTTAATAAGTATGATTTCTCAGGTTCTAGTCTCATTGGACACTAACGATTTCTTCATATTTTTCCAACCCTTGATAAACACTTACACATAAGTCAGAGCCACGTGGGATTAAGGGGCTCATTCGGCAAGGATAATTTTATTTTTTTATGTATTTATAGTTAATATGAATTTCATTAGTTTTTTGGTGTTTTTTGGGGTGACTGTAGCGTCAGGATGCGTTTTTGCGCACCTCGACTAATTTCTTCTATGGGATATCTTTCACCTTCCACCAACATCAGATATCAAGTAACTCTATCATTAAGGCTAGAACAGGTGAGAAGAAGTCACCTATTATTTTTTTGTCTCTACTAGAATTTGAACCTAACACCTGATGGTTGCCAACTCACTATGTTGATCACTTGGACACATCCATAGATGCTTTTTCGTATGTTTACTTCTTCATAATGTGCCCTTCTTAGTGAAAATTCCGATTCCACAATCAGTTACCTAGTATCTATTCTAGAGGGAGATAGTAGGCATTGTGGAGAATGAGTCTGAGCTACTCACAAGTTGATCTAGACACCATAATTTTTTTCTTCAGAAAACCATACAGTTATCCTACTCTAAAACACTCAATTACCATAGGCTAATGTAGCGAACTCCTCCCTCCATTCACTTGTCATATTTCTCTTTTAGGGAGTCAATTTGAAAATTTCTTGACACTAAATTGAATTAGATTAATTTAATAATTTAATATTAAAATTTAGATATTCGAAATCATATGAAAAATACTATAAGTTATAATTATTCTCATTCAAATATGATTAAAAAGATACATCTTAAAGTATATTATCAAAGTTCATACAATTTGACTATCGAAAAACAAAATGTAACAAATAAAAGTGAACATAAGATTTAAAAAAAAAAAAAGAAGCACAAAAGACAACAAAGAATAATAAGATTAAATTGGAGAAGAAAAAGGGCACATTACAATTGAATGGTTTTGGAGTAAATGCGAGTTAGACTGTTAGTTGTCAATTTATGAGTTCGATTTTTATCTTAACTATGTGTATTCAATTTTATTTTGATTGGTTTGATTTTTAATTTTAATTTTAATAAATATTAATTAATTTGAATTGAGTGATGTGGCCCTCTAATAAGAGGTGACATGTCAAAAATGATTTTGTAAAATCACCATTAAAAATAATGTCACTAATGAAACCTATTTTGTAAAGGTAGTGACATAAATGAGCAAATCTTTTAACGGGTGACATAAATAAGTCATCTCTAATAATTCGATGTTATATTTGAGCTTTTCCGTTATGACTAAAATAATAAAAGGGTAATTTGTGGGGGTATAAACATGGGATCTTTTGATGTATTTGGTATATATGGTTTATCAAATAGCTTGTTTAGGGGTAATGAAATAGAAAAACTAAAGACTAATGAAGTTAAACTGAAGTCTATAGCTACAAATCAGCTAACTCAGCAGTGTGCAGAGCTATGTCAATCGGAAGACATTAAAGTTCCAGAGCTAGAAGGAGATGATGGGACACTCCATAAAACCAATAACATTTATCAATCTACTTCTGCAGGTACAAGCAAAGGAGTTAGGAAAAACACAAATATGAACCTAAACAAGCTATTTGATAAATCATATATACCAAATACATCAAAAGATCCCATGTTTATACCCTCACAAATTACCACATACCGAGATAGTCTAAACCAAGACAAAAAGACTTACAACTACACAGCCCGAACATATATAGAAAATATCTACAATGTACAAACCTTTTTAAATACTAACCCCAGAGCTATAAACATCCAAGAACCAGATAAAAACTATATAACCCAGAGATTGACCGGATATAATATGCTAATTGCTTTACCTAAAACCAAACCAAGTCTAGTTAAAACTTGCTATGAATATGGACTACTCAGTACTGTATATACCTCTGACGGAAATGAGATATCCACTATACCGGAAATATATGAAGCATTTATCATTTTTAAAAGAATAACCAAAGGTACCCTATTTTTTATAAAAATTTACACGGCACCAATAGAGATATTATATGATGAAGTTAAAACCCCATACAAGTTGTAAAGATAGGAATGACACGAGACATGATTATACCACAAGATATTATTCCACAACCAGAAATACCTAGAATTGAGATACCAAAATTTTATGCAAATAAGAGGATTATCGGACTATCTACAATTTTGCAAGAGCTAGCGAACACATACTGCAACCAAAATCCCATATGGAGTTATTATTCAAGAAATCATGTACTAATATATTCAAATTCAAAGGAATTACGAGAAACAGATATGGAAACTATTAGGCAATGGATTCTGACGTTACTCAAACCAGAGACAGAACCTATCGCCAGAGCTATCAGAGAAAAATTTATTTCAGAAGAATTATTAACCAGATATTGCAAGACAATTGGACATAAATATCCAGATCATAAATGTTCAAAATGTAATGGAGGAGATAATGATATCCCAGAAGTTCAGCTAGAATAGAAGAAAAATCAACCAAGTAGATAAGAATGCCAGCTGGAAGATACAAGATAAGAAGCAATAATGGAGATATGGAAAAGCAGCAGATACGACAACGAGAAGATATCAACAGAGTAATAATAGAACTCAAGTTATTAAATTGTGAAAGCAACATGTAAACTTTCACAATTTATTTTATGTAAAGTATTTAAAACTTTTGTAAAGGCTAAACTTTTAGGTTTTAGACTTTTTAGACTTTTTGACTATTATTAGTATAGGCATTAATAATTTTTGTCTTATTAGGAGACTTTTTGTAAAGTAGACTAATTTTAAAAATGTGAATACTCTTGTAAAGATTCATTTAGTCTATAAATAAGATGAACCGAAGGCATTACAGAGCAAGCCTTCATGTGTTGAAGCAAAAACTCTCTCCTGTCCACAACAAATATTTTGCTTAGTTATTAAAAAAACAGATTTATTTCAATGAAAAAACTATGGAGGAACAAACCTTAGAAATATCAAACCTACCCGAACAGGTATATTTATTTATGATTATGAATACCTAAATTCATTATTCCCAACAATGATGGTATGATAAAATAAATTTATGTTAGTTACTTTATAGTAGAATTATTTGAAGAATAATATGTTAAGAAGTTTATTAGCAAAGTGGAAACGGAGAAAAATCCCTAAGAACTATGCCATCCTAAAGGTGAAACCAATGAGGCAAGAAACCGTGGTGGGGAGTAACCAGAGTAGAGGCGCTGTTTAAGGGAAAAATATCCAGATTACCATGCTAATAGTGACCGAAGAACATGTTATTTAAGAATAATCTAGTATATAGTAATCTAAGATGACCATATTTTGTTATGTACATGATTGAAGGAAATATTTTGAAAATAGCAATTTTATGAAAATGAATAATTATTTATCTGATGTAATGGTAGATAAATTTAAAATACTTATTTTGTATGCACTTATGGATATAAAAGTAGTAGGTATAACAAAAATCATATTAGAAAAAATATTTGGTAAATATTATATGACTAGAATAAATTACATACCATACCTACCTAACTACTCTTACAAATACTTACCATGATGAATTACATATATCTAGAATTTTTGGAAAAAGAAATGAGAAAAATACATTTAATAGAAAAACAGATGAAAGTAAATTTAGACAAATACATGGAAACTAAAGATATATAATATATAGAATTTCTTAATGAAAATATGCAAGAACTGCTAAGACTAAAACAAACAACTACAAAATATTATAGTAAAATATTTAGTCAATTTTAAATGATAGATAATCTTAAAGTCCTAATCTTATATATACTTATAGATATAGAAATTATATATATTAAGAAAATAATATTAGAAAAAGTATTAGACTATGAAATTGAAACTATAAATTGGATAACACAGTTATACCTGGATAATTACCCAGAAGGATATTATTCAGATTAAGAGATGTTAGAATATATTAGAAAAACTAGAGAAAATCAAGATAATTTAAATAAAGAAATTAATTATAGAAATCGAATTAGAAAAATAATGGAAAATCTAAAAGAAAAATTAATATGGATAGAAGAAACCTTAGAAAATTTAGGAAAAAGTACATGTGATAGTTTATATAATTTTAAAAACTCTCTACGAGAAGAACAACACAAAATAATAAATAACATTGAAAATCTAGAATTAGATATACATTACAGTACAATTAGGATAAATTATTATACAGAAATCTGTAACTCTGCAATTACTACAGGATAAAATGATAGACTACAAATATTTAGAATATTGAAGAGAAAATATGGATGAAATAATATCACAAAGTAAAATATATCCATTATATATAATAGATCTATTTCATAAGTTAGTTATCCGCACCCCCTACTAATGGTATATTGGATTAATTATGAAAAGATCATTTAAAAACAGAGAAGCTTTTAGAAAAATTAAAGAATCTTTAATTAGTAATTATTCAGAATATATAAGTCTAAATAAAACCCACAAAGATTAGCCTACCTAATTACCTTAGTATCTAGTATTGAAGCAAAATTAATAATCCATTTAAAGTCTAGAAGAATGAGACACATACCACCTAATTATGATAAAATCAGATTTAGATATCCACAATATGGTTTAAATGAATAAAGTACAAAAATACAAAGAACTAAAACAAATTATTTCAAAAAAACGTAAAGAACTAAAAATAAGAATAGAAAGACTAAATTATAATATATTTGCCGGAGTGAGTGAAAACTCAATAAATACACAAAAAGATGAAATATCAAAATTAGAATCACAAATAGAAAGTTTAGAATATATATATATATCAACATGAACTATTCACAATAAAATGAACAAAGAAGAATTTATAATAGATGAAAAATATATGAAAATCACGAAGGATTAAAAATAAAAATAGTATTTTCTAATCTAGGAAGAAGGTATAAGAAAATAGGTGAACATTTATATTTAATGTTAGAAAAAGAAGAATTAAAATTAGAAGATAAATTGACAGCTATGATAAGAATAGAAAGAGAAAATGAAGAAATAGATAGGAAAAAGGAAATAGGAAAAATAAAACAACAAACTACAGAAGAAATACGAAAAATAGAAGAAACTAAAAATAGTAGGATTGCTGAATTAGAAAAAGAACTACAAATGTTAAAAGATTTGTATGAAGAAAGACAAAAGGAAAAGGAAGAAAAAGATAAAGAACAAAAATTACTAAACGAGATAAATCAATTTAAAGAAAAAATAGAAATAAACAATAAAGAAATAAAAACAAGGAATTAGAAATAAATAATATAGATGTTGAAGAGACAGATAATTATGATTTAGAAGATAGTGAAACATATATAGAAATATTAACAAATATAAAAAATTTAGAAATCAATGAAAAACAAGAAATAATTAATGAAGAAAACTTAGAAAATATCAACACAAAAATAAATACTCTTGATAAAAAAAAAAGATGAAAATATAATACCTAGAACATCAGAAATAAGAAAACCTACATATTATAAGAATAAGTTTAAAAGATATAATCTAAAGAATGAATATGACAAATGGACACTAAAACAAATAGTTAATAAAAATTATAACTTTTTAGACTTAGACTGTGTAATAGATACAGAAAAAAACAATACAATTATGGATAGGATATATATGACAAAACAATTATTAGATAATAATATAAACATAACAGATGCACCAGAATATATAGAAAGAACACTAATAGGAACAGTGAAACTATGGTTTTCAAATTTAACTAAAAATAGCAATAAGGTATTAAGAACTAACAAACCTACAGGAGGAACATCATCAACAACAACTAAACTAACACCTATAGAATTATTAAAAAAAATATAAAACAGCTATAAAATATGAATTTGGTAGTATGACAACAATAGAAGAAGAACAAAGTGAAGAAAAAGATACAAATAGGAATTTAATGTTAAAATTAGCAATATGTAATATGTGTTATATAGATGAATATACTTGCGCATTTAAAGAATATTATTATAAAGGAGCATATAATATAGAAGAAAGTAAAGAAATACGAAAACTAAATTTTAACAAATTACCGGAACCATTTAGTTCAAAGATAATAAAGGGTTGAGAAGAAGTAAAATAGTAGATACTTTAGGAGCAAGAATAAAATTTTTACAACAATGGTATAGAAACTTATGTGAAAAATATAGAGATGAATTAAAAATGGAAAAAACATTGATAACCAATTTAGCATGTTGCAAAAATATAATAACACTCCAATTCGGATATGAAGAAAGATATTATAAGAAAAGAAAAAGACATAAGAAATATAAGAAATATAAAAAATCAAAATATAAATACAAGAAACCAAGAAAAAGATATTATGTAAAAAATTATAAATACAAAAGACCATATAGAAATAAGAAATCTATAAAAGAATGTACTTGTTATAATTGTGGAAAATTAGGACATTTAGCTAGAGATTGTAAATTATCTAAAAATCCAAAAAATAAACAAATATCAGAAATAAAAATAGAAAATATAGAATATATGCAGATAGATTATATAGATTATAAATTAGAAAGTGAGGATAGTATATATGAAATTTCAGAAAATGAAACAGATAATGAAATAGATAGTGAAATAGATGAATCAAATGACTGGAGAAGATATAAAAATAATAACAAAGGAAGAATATTTAAATGATGAAGGAACAGACCAAAAAATAATATTTGGCAGTAACATATTTGATGAAATAAAAGGAAAAGAATTAGATTTAAGTGTAGAAAAAATATTTAAAATACCAACAATAAGAAATATATTTACCAAGAAAAAAGAAGAATATTATGTAGTATACCAAAAAGAACATGTATAGACTGTAGATATGCAAAAGGTAAAGCTAGTATACCACTGGTAACAAAAAGAATAATTAATAAAGAGATAAATGATATAAAAAGCAGAGACCCAATAAAATATGTACAACTTGGAGGTACAGAGATATTAATAAAAGCATGTTTTAGAGAAGAAATAGATACACCAATAGAATTATAGTTAGCAGATGATAGAATTATAAAACCTGTAGAAAAAAGCATAATAACTGCCATAAAAGGAAATTTAATATACCAAAAATTTAAATTTATAATAAGTGCAAATTATTCAGTAGCGGTAACAGATAAAAATTATAGATAAATCATTAGTATAATATTGGAAAATATCAGGAATAGAATTAACCCCAGGAAGTAAAATATTTACAGCAAGATGCAAAAATTTATATGTATTAACAACAAAACATAAAATAACAGGAAAAAATAAGATTAACAAAATGTGAATAGAAAGTCCATTCGAACAAATTGTAAAAACAATAGATTATAATGATTATAGCTATCGAGACATAGATAGAGAAGAAAATTTAGAAATAATAAATGATAGAATAAGTACAACGAAAAGAATAGCGGATGAAAAACTAGAATCATCAAGCTCATCAAAAAGAACAAGTTATGAAATAAATTCAACAAATAATTTAAACCAATATTACATAAAAGGAAAGGTAAATGAAAAAGAATATTTAATACTCTTAAATACAGGACAAGAAGAAAATTATATAGCAAAATATCTAGTAAAAAATGAAGAAATAAGAACTGATAATGATATATGCCCAGATCTACCAAGAAGTTTAATAAATAGTAAAAGTATAGCAGAAAAAGAAATAATAATAGGAATTAGAAAAATAAAAATAGAATTTAAAGTAAAGAAAGAAATGCAAAAAGCAGACATAATATTAGGAATAAAATTGCTAGAACAAGTAAAACTATATAATATAGAACATACACAATTAACCTTAACATATAACAGAGAGAAATTATTCTTAAGAAGAGCCTTAACATATAATGAAAATATATGTATTAATGAAGATAGTAGTAGAAGGATATTAAAGTAGATATTATACGCCTATGATAGATACAGGAGCAGAAGCTAATTTATGTAGATATAATTGCTTACCAGAAAGCAAAAGGGATAAATTAAAAACACCAATAATAGTTAAAGGATTTAATAATGAAGGAACCTTAATTATTTATAAAGCTAGGAATGTAAAAATACAAGTATGGGATAAGATATTAACAATAGAAGAAATTTATAATTATGAACTAACATCAAAATATATACTTTTAGGAATGCCGTTTTTAGATAAATTATACCCACATATAATAACTAGAACATATTGGTAGTTTACAACACCATGTAAACAGAAAGTAAGAGCAAAAAGAGTTAGTAATAAAATAAGAAAGAAAACTGATTGGATAAAAGGAAGCGAAAAAATTACACAAAAGTTAGAAAATATAAAAAATACTGAAGATACAATAGAACTAGTTGTATTTTCGATAAATAAAACAGAAATAACTATATTTTCAATAAATAAGATAGAAATAATTAAGAAAAAATTAGAACAATTATATAGTGAAGATCCATTAAAAGAATGGGAAAAACATAAAACTACTATAAAAATTTAATTAATAGATAAAAATAGCATTATAACCCAGAAACCATTAACATATAATTTTGACGATTTAAAAGAATTTAAAATGTATATAGATGATTTATTAGAAAAACAATATATACAAAAAAGTATTAGTAAACATAATAGTCCAGCATTTATAGTAAATAAACATAGTGAGCAAAAAAGAGGAAAAAGTAGAATGGTTATTGACTATAGAAATTTAAATGAAAAGACTATGACATATAATTATCCAATACCAAATAAGATATTAAAAATAAGACAAATACAGGGATATAATTATTTTAGTAAATTCGATTGTAAATCAGGATTTTACCATTTAAATTTAGAAGAAGAATCTAAAGAATTAACCGTGATGATAGGCGAATTTACACGCCTATAGCACTAGATTTTGCCCATATTTTAGCCAAGTTTTGAGAACAAATTATATATTTCATGTACTTTTAGTCCTTTTTCCTGTAAGTGAGCTAACAAACGTGATTAGCAAGTTTTCAGGTATAAATGATGCAGAATTCAGCATTTTATGGATAACTTGACGCCAAAGAAAGCTTCACAAAAGGAGGAAAGCAAAGCTTGGACGCCAAGGACCAAAAGTGGCGCATGGAAAATCTGTCCCGGGCAAAAACAGCAATTCTAAAGACTTTGGGGACTAGCAGTAATTTATTAGGATTAGGATAATGATACACTAACCTAGTATAATTGGGTTAAGTGTTTCATTAGCTTAGTAGGATTTGGTTAAGTATTTCATTAGCTTAGTAGGATTTGGTTAAGTATTTCATTAGCTTAGTAGGAATAGGATATGGGTATTATAAATACCCTATTTTGCTAGAGATTTTTATTCATTCCTCACAATTCCCCCATTCCATCAATTCCCATCCATCCACCATCCATCCATCCATCAACACAATTTTCTTTATTAATTCATTGTTGACATTATTTTTCATCTATTCAATTCTTATTTTCCACAACAAGAGAAACGTTACTTTGCAAGGAATTCACGCCTAACGCCTACCACACCTTACTACACGAAATCTTTATTGTGGTATAATAACAATGTCGATTGTGATTTCCTTCGCACTCATGGGTAACTAAACCTCTCTGTTGGGGTTATGGAAGCCATATGAGCTACTATCTATTGCTATGAGTTTGTGAATTCGTGACACGTGTGTTGCTTATATCATTATTCTCTTCATCTTAATGCAAATTCTTGTGGCTGCAGACGCATAGAATAACGCCAGTATAGCATTAACTTGTTTGAAAGAAAAGTTATATGTCTGGAAAAGAGATAATGTCAAGGTAGTAGGGTCCCATCCCCTATTAAAAAGTTAGTGCCGTAACTGGATTAACCTCTTGGAGAATTTGTACCGTTAGATACGCTTTAAGCTCGAAAGAGTTAAAGTGAAATAATCCTCGAATAGGTCGAAAGACGCCTGGATTTACCATCGAATACAATTCTCTATAAGCACATACATGTCTGAATCCCGCATAACTCATAGCCAATAGAGACGTAAACTCAGAAGGTGGACATAACCCCAACTCCTCAATTCTCATTGTTTTACAACCTACTAAACATTCTTTCTTTTTACATTGCTATTTTCAGGTTTTACTTTAATATTTTGGTTACACATTACAATCCCCCCTTTTTACGAGACTTGCACTAAAAGTCTAGTAATCGTTGCTTACTTGTTGACCAAGCTATTCCCTGTGGGATCGATACCCAACCCAGTTGGGTTCTATATTTGACAGCGACCGCTTTACACTCCTACGAGAGCTGTAGATTGAGCGTTATCAAAAATTGGCGCCGTTGCCGGGGAATACGAGTGTTAACTAAGTTTGTGATAATTACTAGACCCTTTGGTCAAAGATTCTCGTACTTTTACTTTTAGTTGTTGTTTTTGTTTTATTCAGGTTTGTTCAGTGCATCAATGGATGCACAACGTGAAATTGAAAGGATAAATGCTCAAGTGCATCAATAGAATATTGATAACCCAGGCCGTGCAACAAATCCTGATGATGAGGACCTGGGCGATGAGGACCTACTAAACCCACGGCGTACTGCTGAGATGGCGGCACCCATGCAGAGGAGAGATCGTCAAGCGCGATTGAGGCCTGATCGCCGAGCTGTGCAGATTCCTTTTGATGACGATGATGACGATTTGGATAAAGATGGTGCCACAGGAGCCATTACTCTGCCACCCTTGGCACCTGGAGCAAAGTTCAATATCACTAGCATAATGATTCAACTATTGCAGCTTAAGGGATTATTCGGTGGACTTGTGGGTGATGATCCGAATATGTATCTAGTCAACTTTATTTCTACATGCAAGTCATTCGACAATCCTGGCGTTGGACAGAATGCAATTCGACTGCGCTTATTTCCATTGTCTCTGTCTGGGGAGGCAACTCTATGGTTGAATGGGCTGACTCCTGATTCTATTACTAATTGGAGTCAATTGAAAGACGCTTTCCTAGAAAGATTCTTTCCGCCATCCAAAAGAGCACAGTTGAGAGATGAGATCACAAATTTTCGGCAGCTTCCAACTGAAGCCCTCCACGAAACATGGGAGAGGTTCAAGACAAAGCTTATGCGGTGCCCAAATCACCATATGACCAATGTCCACTTGATGGAGATATTATACAGATCTTTGAATTCGGTGACTAAGCCAGTGGTAGATAATGCAGCAGGTGGATCATTTATGGACCTCACCTTTGTACAGGCAAGCAATATGCTAGATCGGATGACAAAGCAAAGTAGAGCTTGGTATACCTGGGATTCTGAGGTAGCAAGCTCTACTGTATCTTTTGGCATGACTGCAGAGCAGAGGCGAAGACAAGAGGATCGTGACCAAGACATGGCTCACATGAAAATGCAGATGGATCTTCTTACAAAGCATCTATTATCAGGGAAGACCGAAAAAGTTAAAGCTGTTTCATCAAAAGGAAGAGAGGAATCCGATTCCGAGGAAGAAGCCAACTACTTGAACAATCAGGGGGGTTTCCGAGGCAATGCCCAAGGAAACCAAGGTCGGAACTATTATGATAATTCAGGATATAAGGACCGTGATCAAGGTAGTTGGAAGGATAAGACTGACAGGAGTGGTTTGTATGTTCCTCCTAGAAGACGTGACGCCACTGCATCTGGTTCTGGAAATATGTCAATGGAAGATATGATGGCTAAACTATTGAAAGGAGTAGAGGCAACTAATACGGGAGTGAATGAGGTGAAGAACGACTTGTCCTCAATGAAGCAATTGGTTGACTCGCATTCCACTTCAATAAAACAAATAGAGCAGCAATTGAGCCAACTTTCAGCAGCACTCAATCAAAGAAAGGCTGGCACCTTACCTAGCGACACTGTGCAAAATCCAAGGAATGTCGGATCATTCATGGCTATTACTACCCGAAGAGGTAAGGTGCTGGAAACTTCATCCAAAGGCAAGCAAGTGGTTGATGAGGCAGCAGACATCGATGATAAGGAAAAAGGAGAAGCTGCCCACGATGTCCATGACGTCATCCCCAGCGGTTTGCAGCCTGAAACTACCAAAATTCGGAAGCAAGAGGAGAAGAAAGCCGTGGAGAAAACAATTCCATACCCACCACCACCTTTTCCTCAAAGATTGAAGAAGATTGCGGATGATACAAAGTTCAGCAAATTCATGAATATGTTAAAGCAGCTAACCATTAATGTTCCGTTGGTAGAGGCACTAGAACAAATGCCTGGGTATGCGGAATTTATGAAGGATCTTTTGACAAAGAAGCGAGCAGCAAGCTATGAGTTGAAGGATACTGTTCATCACTGCAGCGCAATCGCTACCCGATCACTAGTTCAGAAGAAGGCAGACCCCGATGCTTTCACTATTCCTTGCACGGTTGGATCTATGAACTTTGCCAAGGCATTGTGCGATCTGGGTGCTAGCATCAATTTGATGCCACTATCCGTCTACAGGAAGTTGGGGTTAGGCGATCCGACACCAACCAATATGAGGCTCGTGATGGCTGATAGGTCGGTAAAACAACCTGTGGGTATCTTGAATGATGTGTTGGTGAAGGTTTCTTCATTCATCTTTCCTGCAGACTTCGTTATTCTGGATTGTGAGGCGGACTCTGAAGTTCCCATAATCTTGGGACGTCCTTTCCTTGCAACTGGAAGTGTGCTTATTGACATGAGAGTTAATGACCTTTTGTTTCGGTTGAATGACGAAGTGCTCCGCTTTGATATATGCAAAGTAATAAAGCAACCCAGCAATATGGATGTGTTCTCCGTAGCTTATGAGGATAAGAAAGCATTATCTGTAGAGAAACAGCTTACTGTTGAGCCATTATCTACTGCGTTACTGAATGTTGAGCATGAGGATGATGAAGATTGTGAAGAAACTACGTGTGCTCTAACAGAAATAGGGTCCTATTCTCATACTCCTAAGCAATCGGACCTTGATCTTAAGAATCAACAGTCACCAACAGCGAAGACTTTCATTGAAGAGCCACCAGAGCTAGAATCAAAAGAGCTCCCCAATTATCTAAAGCATGCATGCTTAGAAAGTAGACATACACTACCGGTAAGTGTGGCGGATGATTTAAGTGAACAGCACATAGAGGCTCTCATCTCTGCTCTGAAGAGATACATGAGAGCTATGGGTTGGACTATTGATGATATAATTGGTATCTCCCCTGAGGTATGTATGCACAAGAGTCATATCGAAGAAGATTGCATACCTACAAGTAAGTATCAGCGTCGTCTGAATCCATTCAGAAAACGATGCCCCATCTCTCTCGATGAAGACTAAGTAATCGAGATTGCTATGTCGTGCCACGACAATAAATCAAGCGCTTGGTGGGAGGCAACCCATCATTTTTAAATGTTCTTGTTGTTTTTGTTTTCTTAGGATTTTGTCGAGCCACGACCAAAACTAAGGCTCTTGATGGGAGGCAACCCATCGTTCTAATCGTTTTTGTTGTCTTTGAGCAAATGTAGGTACAAGAGGTGTAAAATGAGGAGGTCGGTTTCAAATTTTGATTTGGACGTATTGCATGTTAAAGGTGGTAAGTTAGGAATGAAGAAGCAAAAGGCTATGGATTGAGCATTGCTCATGAAAATATAGGCATCGAAGAAGGCTAGGCCTAGGTAAAACTAGGCCACGAACAAGGCAAGGCCTATACTATGGCCTAAGGTCTCGGAATCTAGTGTGCCATAGCATAGGCGCCGCCCATGCTCAAGTATGCCATAGCATAGGCGCCGCCTATGCTAAAGCATTTTGTCTCTGAATCTCATATGAAAAGTGAAAGGCGCTGCCTATGCCTAGGAATGCCATGGCATAGGCGCCGCCTATGCTAAGACAATGCTTTGCAAAAGGGGCCGCCTATGCCAAGCATAGGCAAAGCAAAAGGCGCCGCCTATGGTCACTTTTTGTCTCCAAATCCAATTTTAAATGGGTCGAAACCCGACCCAACCTTTTCCTATATATATGAGACTTAGTCTTGAACCAAAAACACATTGAAAACCTAGCTTATGCGCCGCCCATAGCCTCTAAATCCTCTCAAAAAATTTCCTTTTGCTCTTTTACCTTGCTAGAACATCATCCAAGGTCATCAACCAAGTAAGTACTTCTTTGTTATTCATTTATATTCCGTAAGTACTACACTACTACGCATATTATGAATTGCTAAATCTTGAAGTAGTATTGGTGATTTGAAAGTGGTTGATGTGTTGTGATACAACTAAGTGAGTGAAAGAATACGTAAGAATAATCTTAACATGTTTCCAACTTGAAATTGATTTTGATGCACTGCCATACTTTTACGGAATTGACATGGTCACGAAAATTGCATACTCTTGTCAATAGAAAGCTTACATGATGGAATGACTTGTTCATCGAGATGAGAATTATGGTTGACTACCATCATATGAGGTTGCGATTATTTCCAGATGCTATACCTTGATTCAATCTCTATGTAGTAGTATTGATATATCAAACATGAAAGTATTCCCAAGATTACAAGAAGTATGACTGCACTGATTATATGGTTGGAACATATCACATAAACGTATATTGATGAAGTCTGAGTAATCGACATCGTTCACTTCACTAGTCTGTACCAACAAACTAAGTGTGGGGTGGTGCCACTACTGCTTGTTTATAGATTGTATCCATCGAGATGACGCTAACATGAACATTGTTTTAGTCTCAGGTACAATGGCACCCAAAGCAAGACAAGGCAAAGATAAGGCAACCACTTCCCAAAAAAAGGCAAGAAAAGAGGATGCAAAGAGCAAGCTGAATCCTCCATGCTGCAAATACCTCAACATACTCTTGGAGTCGAGTGGGGTACTTATGAGGAACTTCTGAGGATGACGACTCTAATGATGATTCCGACGAAGGGGGTATGACCCCAGACATAGAGGAAGAGTCCGACTAACCAGGTTCTTCTTATTTATTTTCCACTGAGGGCAGTGTGTCCCGTCTAAGTGTGGGGTGCTGGTATTTGCATGCTATCCTTCTTTATCTGCATTTGCTTAGTTATTTTTTTTTAGTAGTTAAAATTTTCTTTAGTTAAAGTTTTTTTAGTTAAATTTTTAACTTTGCATGAAATTGTTCTGATAGGTGGCATGAGATTATAATAAGAGTACGTGCTAAAATCATGACTATTGAGACATTTAGGCTCTAATTGTGACTCACTATGTGATATTGTGTAGTTCAATTCCTTCATCTGTTGGGTCAAGAGTCTATGCTACTCCCAATAAAGTCGACCATGTGCCTTGTGTGTGTGAGGATATAATATATTCTGTGTTTGTGGCTGATGCTAGAACTTGCCTGGTATGTATGTAAAGCGAAAATAAGGAGTGCAAGTTTAGGAGATGATTTAGGCATTTCTTTGGCAACCCATGATTATTTACCTTCATTTTATCTACCCATGGACATCATCCTAGACAACCCCTTTTGAGCCTTGAGCCTATTTTCTTTGACAACCTCATATGTAAGCCTAAACCATTTTTTTAGCACCATAATTTGATCCAAATTCCTAAGTGCTTTAAATTGTAAAGTTATGTGACGAAATAAGATAAAAATGGGTGAGTATGATGCTTTAGAATGTATTGGTGCTTGAATTTGTTATGAAAAAGAAGTGCTATCATAAGAGGTATGTTATGAAAAGAAAAAGGAAAGAAAAAAATAAAACTGAAAAGTTAGTTATGTTCAAAATTGAAAAACAAAAGAGGAGAAAAGGGGTGGTAGAATAAAAGAAAGTAGAAAGGTTGTTTGAAAGAAAAGTGTTAATGATACAATGTGATGTATTAAAGAGCTTAGGAACATAGTCACTATTTCTGGCCAAAATAGTCCTACCCGTCCCTTAGCCTACATTACAACCATCAAAAGACCTATTTGATCCTAAGCTTAGCATTCTGACATTTAGTGGAGCATTACACTAAGGTCAAGCCTATGGACATTAGTTGCAGCATATGAATTTTTTGTGAGAGCGAGAGCAAGGATACTTTTATACCCATGTTTGAAAAATATGCTATACTTATGAGTGATTATGGGTAATATATTGTGAGACACACATGGTTGATGAGTTTTGGGTAGTTGTGTATGATTCTTTGTACCTTAACTTTTGGATACGAATTAACTACCATCACGAGTCTATGTTAGAGGTTAAATTGTTTCTACTAATGATTGGAAAACTACTCTTTGTTGATAATTGTTGTGCTTGTCTTGACGAATATTTTGTGTTGTTACTGTGAAACCCTAAGTTGATGATTTAGATGGACATGATAGTTTTTTCGAGGACGAACAAAGCCTTAAGTGTGGGGTGTTGATGATAGGCGAATTTACACGCCTATAGCACTAGATTTTGCCCATATTTTAGCCAAGTTTTGAGAACAAATTATATATTTCATGCACTTTTAGTCCTTTTTCCTGTAAGTGAGCTAACAAACGTGGTTAGCAAGTTTTCAGGTATAAATGATGCAGAATTCAGCATTTTATGGATAACTTGACGCCAAAGAAAGCTTCACAAAAGGAGGAAAGCAAAGCTTGGATGCCAAGGACCAAAAGTGGCGCATGAAAAATCTGTCCCGGGCAAAAACAGCAATTTTGAAGACTTTGGGGACTAGCAGTAATTTATTAGGATTAGGATAATGATACACTAACCTAGTACAATTGGGTTAAGTATTTCATTAGCTTAGTAGGATTTGGTTAAGTATTTCATTAGCTTAGTAGGAATAGGATATGGGTATTATAAATACCCTATTTTGCTAGAGATTTTTATTCATTCCTCACAATTCCCCCATTCCATCAATTCCCATCCATCCACCATCCATCCATCCATCAACACAATTTTCTTTATTAATTCATTGTTGACATTATTTTTCATCTATTCAATTCTTATTTTCCACAACAAGAGAAACGTTACTTTGCAAGGAATTCACGCCTAACGCCTACCACACCTTACTACACGAAATCTTTATTGTGGTATAATAACAATGTCGATTGTGATTTCCTTCGCACTCATGGGTAACTAAACCTCTCTGTTGGGGTTATGGAAGCCATATGAGCTACTATCTATTGCTATGAGTTTGTGAATTCGTGACATGTGTGTTGCTTATATCATTATTCTCTTCATCTTAATGCAAATTCTTGTGGCTGCAGACGCATAGAATAACGCCAGTATAGCATTAACTTGTTCGAAAGAAAAGTTATATGTCTGGAAAAGAGATAATGTCAAGGTAGTAGGGTCCCATCCCCTATTAAAAAGTTAGTGCCGTAACTGGATTAACCTCTTGGAGAATTTGTACCGTTAGATACACTTTAAGCTCGAAAGAGTTAAAGTGAAATAATCCTCGAATAGGTCGAAAGACGCCTGGATTTACCATCGAATACAATTCTCTATAAGCACATACATGTCTGAATCCCGCATAACTCATAGCCAATAGAGACGTAAACTCAGAAGGTGGACATAACCCCAACTCCTCAATTCTCATTGTTTTACAACCTACTAAACATTCTTTCTTTTTACATTGCTATTTTCAGTTTTTACTTTAATATTTTGGTTACACATTACAATCCCCCCTTTTTACGAGACTTGCACTAAAAGTCTAGTAATCGTTGCTTACTTGTTGACCAAGCTATTCCCTGTGGGATCGATACCCAACCCAGTTGGGTTCTATATTTGACAGCGACCGCTTTACACTCCTACGAGAGCTGTAGATTGAGCGTTATCATACCGCATTTACGGTACCACAAGGATTTTATGAATGGAACGTATTACCATTTGGATATAAAAATGCACCAGGTAGATATCAACATTTTATGGATAGTTATTTTAAACAATTATCTAATTGTATAGTATACATACATGATATATTATTATATACAAAAACTAAAGAAGAACATTTAAAATTATTAGGGCAATATCAACATTTTATGGATAGTTATTTTAAACAATTATCTAATTGTATAGTATACATAGATGATATATTATTATATACAAAAACTAAAGAAGAACATTTAAAATTATTAGGGCAATTTACAGATATAATAGAAAAATCGGGAATAAGTCTAAGCGAAAAGAAAGCTGAAATTATGAAAAATCAGATAGAATTTTAGGAATACAAATAGATAAGTGTGGAGTAAAAATGCAACAACATATAGTACAAAAATAATAAATTCGAAAGAAGAATTAGATACAAAAAAGAAATTACAATCATTTTTAGGATTAGTAAACCAAGTAAGGGAATATATTCCAAAATTAGCAGAATTTAAACAATTATTTAATTGTATAGTATATATAGATGATATATTATTATATACAAAAACTAAAGAAGAACATTTAAAATTATTAGGGCAATATCAATATTTTATGGATAGTTATTTTAAACAATTATCTAATTGTATAGTATACATAGATGATATATTATTATATACAAAAACTAAAGAAGAACATTTAAAATTATTAGGGCAATTTACAGATATAATAGAAAAATCGGGAATAAGTCTAAGCGAAAAGAAAGCTGAAATTATGAAAAATCAGATAGAATTTTAGGAATACAAATAGATAAGAGTGGAGTAAAAATGCAACAACATATAGTACAAAAAAATAATAAATTCGAAAGAAGAATTAGATACAAAAAAGAAATTACAATCATTTTTAGGATTAGTAAACCAAGGGAATATATTCCAAAATTAGCAGAAACTTTAAAACCACTACAGAAAAAATTAAAAAAGAATGTAGAATATAACTATAATGAAGAAGATAAAAAAAAAGTTCAGAAAATAAAATTACTTTGTAAAGAATTACCAAAACTACAATTTCTAGATGAAAATAGAAAATTTATATATATAGTAGAAGCAGATTCTAGTAAATGTAGTTATGGAGGAGTACTTAAATACCGATATGAAGTAGAAAAATTAGAACACCATTGTAGATACTACTCAGGTACGTTCAATGAAACAAAAATAAAATGGTAAATAAATAGGAAAGAATTATGCTCATTATATAAATGTTTGTTAGCATTTGAGCCATCTATTATATATAACAAGTTTATTGTATGAACAAATAATACACAGGTACGCTGGTGGTTAACAAAGAAAATACAAAATTCAGTTACAACAAAAGAGATTCGGAGACTAGTCTTGAATATATTAAATTTCACATTTATAATTAATGTAATTAGTACTAACAAAAATTTTATTGCAGATTACATATCAAGACAAAGCTACACAGATATAATAGAAGAGGATACTCTAGAAAAATACTCAACACCCTAACTACGCTTTCAATGAAAGTGGACAGTATGGGTAATGAAATAGAAAAGCTAAAGACTAATGAAGTTAAACTGAAGTCTATAGCTACAAATCAGCTAACTCAGCAGTGTGCAGAGCTATGTCGATCGGAAGACATTAAAGTTCCAGAGCTAGAAGGACACGATGGGACACTCCATAAAACCCATAACGTTTATCAATCTACTTCTGCAAGTACAAGCAAAGGAGTTAGGAAAAACACAACTATGAACCTAAACAAGCTATTTGATAAACCATATATACCAAATACATCAAAAGATCCCATGTTTATACCACCACAAATAACCACAAACCGAGATAGTTTAAACCAAGACAAAAAGACTTACAACTACACAACCCAGACATATATAGAAAATATCTACAATGTACAAACCTTTTTAAATACTAACCCCAGAGCTATAAACATCCAAGGACCAGATACAAACTATATAACCCAAAGATTGACCGGATATAATAAGCTAATTGCTTTACCTAAAACCAAACCAAGTCTAGTTAAAACTTGCTATGAATATGGACTACTCAGTACTGTATATACCTCTGATGGAAATGAGATATCCACTATACTAGAAATATATGAAGCATTTATCATTTGTAAAAGAATAACCAAAGGTACCCTATTTTTTATAAAAATTTACACGGCACCAATAGAGATATTATATGATGAAGTTAAAAAACCCATACAAGTTGTAAAGATAGGAATGACACGAGACATGATTATACCACAAGATATTATTCCACAACCAAAAATACCTAGAATTGAGATACAAAAATTTTATGCAAATAAGAGGATTATCGGACTATCTACAATTTTGCAAGAG
This sequence comes from Capsicum baccatum var. pendulum, assembly GCA_030864225.1. NCBI lineage: Eukaryota > Viridiplantae > Streptophyta > Magnoliopsida > Solanales > Solanaceae > Capsicum > Capsicum baccatum. The sequence continues at coordinate 212,241,958 of CM061553.1, read as the reverse complement.
CTAGTGAACACATACTGCAACCAAAATCCCATGTGGAGTTATTATTCAAGAAATCATGTACTAATATATTCAAATTCAAAGGAATTACGAGAAACAGATATGGAAACTATTAGGCAATGGATTCTGACATTACTCAAACCAGAGACAGAACCTATCGCCAGAGCTATCAGAGAAAAATTTATTTCAGAAGAATTATTAACCAGATATTGCAAGACAATTGAACATAAATATCCAGATCATAAATGTTCAAAATGTAATGGAAGAGATAATAATATCCCAGAAGTTCAGCTAGAATAGAAGAAAAATCAACCAAGTAGATAAGAACGCCAACTAGAAGATACAAGATTAGAAGCAATAATGGAGATATGGAAAAGCAGCAGATACGACAACGAGAAGATATCAACGGAGTAACAATAGAAGACAAGCTATTAAATTGTGAAAGCGACATGTAAACTTTCACAATTTACTTTATGTAAAATATTGAAAACTTTTGTATAGGCTAAACTTTTAGGTTTTAGGCTTTTTGACTATTATTAGTCTAGGCATTAATAATTTTTGTCTTATTAGAAGACTTTTTGTAAAGTAGACTAATTTTAAAAACGTGAATACTCTTGTAAAGATTCATTCAGTCTATAAATAAGATGAACCGAAGGTATTGCAAAGCAAGTCTTCATGTGTTGAAGCAAAAACTCTCTCCTGTCCACAACAAATATTTTGCTTAGTTATTAAAAACAGATTTATTTCAATGGAAAAAGCTATGGAGGAACAAACCTTAGAAATATCAAACCTACCCGAACAGGTATATTTATTTATGATTATGAATAGCTAAATTCATAATTCCCAACAATCATGGTATGATAAAATAAATTTATGTTAGTTACTTTATAGTAGAATTATTCGAAGAATAATATGTTAAGAAGTTTATTAGCAAAGTGGAAATGGAGAAAAATCCATAAGAACTATGCCATCCTAAAGGTGAAACCAATGAGGCAAGAAGTCGTGTGGGGAGTAACCAGAGTAGATGCGCTGTTTAAGGGAAAAATATCCAGATTACCATGCTAATAGTGACCGAAGAACATGTTATTTAAGAATAATCTAGTATATAGTAAACTAAGATGACCATATGTTGTTATGTATTTGAAGGAAATATTTTGAAAATAGCAATTTTATGAAAATGAATAATTATTTATCTGATGTAATGGTAGATAAATTTAAAATACTTATTTTGTATGCACTTAAGGATATAAAAGTAGTAGATATAAGAAAAATCATATTAGAAAAAGCATTTGGTAAATATTATATGACTAGAATAAATTACATACCATTCTACCTAACTACTCTTACAAATACTTACCATGATGAATTACATATATCTAGAATTTTTGGAAAAAGATATGAGAAACATATAGTTAATAGAAAAACAGATGAAAGTAAATTTAGACAAATACATGGAAACTAAAGATATAAAATATATAGAATTTCTTAATGAAAATATGCAAGAACTACTAAGACTAAAACAAACAACTACAAAATATTATAATAAAATATTTAGTCAATTTTAAATGATAGATAATCTTAAAGTCTTAATCTTATATATACTTAGAGATATAGAAATTATAGATATTAAGAAAATAGTATTAGAAAAAGTATTAGACTATGAAATTGAAACTATAAATTGGATAACATAGTTATACCTGGATAATTACCCAGATTGTAGAGAAAATCAAGATAATCTAAATAAAAAAGTTAATTATAGAAACCGAATTAGAAAAATAATGGAGAATCTAAAAGAAAAATTAATATGGATGGAAGAAACCTTAGAAAATTTAGGAAAAAGTACATGTGACAGTTTATATAATTTAAAAAACTCGCTACGAGAAGAACAACACAAAATAATAAATAACATTGAAAATCTAGAATTAGATATACATTACAGTACAATTAGGATAAATTATTATACAGAAATCTGTAACTCTGCAATTACTACAGGATAAAATGATAGATTACAAATATTTAAAATATTGGAGAGAAAATATGTATGAAATAATATCACAAAGTAAAATATATCCATTATATATAATAGATCTATTTTACTTTTTATCTTTACAAGTTAGTTGTCCGCACCCCCTACTAATGGTATCAAAGCCCAGTTATTTAAAAAATACAGCAGTAGCATATATGTTTGAATTTAGATTGGTTCTATTTTTATTTTTCTAATTTCTATTATTATTTCTTTTTCTGCTATATTTTTACTATTTATTAAACTTCTTGGTAGATCTAGGCATATATCATTATCAGTTTTATTTCTTCATTTTTTACTAGATATTTTGCTATATAATTTTCTTCTTGTCCTGTATTTAAGAGTATTAAATATTCTTTTTCATTTACCTTTCCTGTTATGTAATATCCTAAAATGATAAATTTAACGGTCAATCAAACACAATGTAATAGCTTAGACTTAATATGAAATATTTCACCCAACTTAGAAATTATTTGTTTCATTTTTCATGTAATATATATTAGTCTAAAAATTATAATTCAAAATCACAATCTTAAACTAATTTGTTTCACATACCAAACATTCCATAAGAAATGTGATAGGTGGAGTAATTGAAAAATAAGTTGACTGACTTGTATCATCGGAGATGAGAAATGTGTGGACATGACTAGGTCACATGACTAGGTCTCATGTTCAAAGTCACATATAGCCAATTTAGCTACTCCCTCAATTACTCTTTACATTTATGGTACTTACAAGTTTGAGTGGATATGAAATTTAAGAATTAAAGAAAAAAATTTAGTTTTATGATATTAAATTAAATATATAATATATTAGAAATATTTTTAAAATTTTATAATTTTTTAATTTTATACATATCATCTCATTAGTATAACAGAATATTAATTATAAGTTAAGTTTCTCCGTAAATGACATTTGAATACTTAAATTACATTCTACTTTGATTAAGCACCAAAAGATATGCTAAAATATTTCTATTTACACTTATACTTATCACCTCTTTTAATCATACATTATCCTTGATAAATTGCAAAACCTCAAATTTTTTCCAATTCAAATTGATGTATACAATTACAATGAGGAGATAACATAGTATATATGAGGTCAACTTATTTACATAATAGTAGTCTGATAACATGACAAAAAATTTTCAAAATTTAAGTTGAAAGTGTCTAATATGACACTAATCATTTATTCAATTGGACCATATCGTAATTCAAGCGTCAAGGGTTGCCGATGTATTCTACCAACAAAACATAAACTTAATACTCCATTCGTTTCAAATAATTGGCATGTATAGGGTTTCACAACTCTTAAGAAAAAAATAATTAAGAGTGATTTGATTAATATATCCTTTGTTGATCTTTAATTTTCGTCTATTTACATGCCTCTTAATTCTATAATAATTATTACTAAGGTATTGTTGGAAAAAAAAATAGTTAATTATCTCTTGATCTCTTAAACATGTCTAACTATTTTGAGACAAATAATTTTAGTAAATATGTCAACTACTTTGAGACGAATGGAGTACTCCATTTATCTTAATTTATGTGTTTGTTTGGAAGGTATAGGTTTTGCACAATTCTTATGAAAAAATGAATTAGAAGTGTAATTTGATTAATATACCCCTTTTAAGCTTTAATCTTCGTTTATTTGCATGCCTCTTAATTCTAGAATAATTATTACTAAGGTAGAATTGGTAAAAAAAGTGATTAATAATCTCTTTGTTCTTTTAAACATGTCAAGTATTTTGAAACAAAATCTTTTGACAAATATGCCAACTACTTTGAGACGTCTATCTAAATTTACACATTTGAGACGTCTATCTAAATTTACGCATTTTCGATATTCAAACTACATATATATATATATGCAAGCATTTCAATTGCAATGGAGTAACTATTGCATTTGCCTTGATTCTTCCAATTTCTCCCTACGTTTGATTTTTTTCTTCACATGACAAAGTCAGTCATACCCATACTCTATATTTCCCTCTTATTGTACATAAGAAAACAAAACCCAACCTTGCAAAGCAAGAAGAGATTTATTGCTTATTACTACCACTACTAATTAGAGAGTAATTTTAAGCATAAAATCCATGCCAATTTTAAGTTCAATAGCCCTTGGTGTTACAATAGCCACAAGGCTCCCTAAAGTAGTCAATGACTACCGAGCTCTCATCTCCGTAATCAAGAGATGCTCCTCAAAGTTCTCAAATAAAGTCACGATGGTGATTGACGAATTCGATGGACCGCGCAAAAACGAAATTTATGAAGCTGCTGAGATCTATTTATGCAACAATTTGTCTACAAAAAATAGAAAAATCAAAGCGAGTAAGACGGAGAAGGAGAAGAATTCGATCAAAGTCACGTTGGAACATAATGAGAGAGTGAAACATGTTTATGATGGGCATAAATTCAAGTGGACTTGGCAAGAATTTAAATGCTTTGATCATCCTAAAGACATCAATTCTGTTTTTAGATCTGAGGTGAAATCCTTTAAGCTCAAGTTTAAAAAGAAACACAAGGACTATGTCCTTGAAACTTACTTGCCTTACATTATGAAAGAAGCAAAATATCTAAAAGGTTAGAGCAAAGAGATAGTGGTCAAAAACACATCTGAACTTTTGTCTTTTCCGAGTTTTAAATTTTAGCTATCAATTGTTTTTTTTTTTACGTGAATTATCACCATTTATGTATTAAGATACACCTCAACTACCCACTATTCTATTTCCCTACCTAAGCGAGAAACACTATAATTGATGTGTGTTTTAATACATAAATGATAATAGTTCATATAAGAATAAAAGGAAATAACTGATAGTCAAGGTGTGAAACTCGTGAAAAGATAGTAATTTAGGTTTGTTTGAGACTTGGGCATAGTTGTTATATCCTTTAGTTTGTTTTATTGAGAGTGAGGCATAATTATTATCGTTAGTAAAATTTGGGATAGTACTTCCACTTTTGTAATGTCTCCTTTTGTTATTTAACTTGTGAGTTGAAAAGTTGGACTGCTTTGGATTCATTGTAATAGCTCACAAATCTAATTTGGTGAACTACCGTTGAAGTTTCAAATTATATACCTCTTGTCTCTAAATGATTTTGGTCTTTATTATTAGTTCTTTAAGGATTTACCTTTTCAGAATTAATTTCTATCAACACGAGTTTAATTGAGCACCTTAATTGTAAACTCCCTTCTTTTTGAGCAGTGAAGTTGTTTTGGAGAAGAAGAACCTAACTCATAAAATTAGAAGATCCATCGTGTTGTATTAGGACCTATTTGGAAAGTCATCCTGGTTATTGGAATTGTAATTTGATGTAATTACACAATATGACATGTTTGGTTGGTTAGATAATTACTTGGTTAGTAGATAATTAAATGTAATTGGGGGATAATTATACTCTTCAATTATCAGGAGATAGTTGTGAATTATTGATAATTACATTGTGTAATTACAAACTAGTTACTTTATAATTTCTTTAATAGTTTTGAATTGCCGGTAATTACATGGTGTATTATAAACTAGTTACTTTTTAACTTCTTTCGTTTATTTTTATTTTTTAAAATTCTTCTTTTATTTTTATTATTCTAATATGTTTTTAAATATATGTTTTTATTTTTTATTATTTATATTTCATTTTCTTACTTCTCATTTCTTTAGTCTTTATTTCTTGTGATTCCATGCAATTGTTCCTATTATCAATTTTTTTTTTCATTTACCATAATTGTGTTAGTATTCTATTTTTTAAGTTAAAGTAGAATTCATTGTTGAATAAGGTTATAGACTTACATTTTTCTTTACTATTGAATCATATTTGTACTAATCCTTTCGATTATTTTTCATGTTTCTGCTTATCTTCGTCATTAGGGCTTCTCCATAGCTGCCCTAAGTCATTTATGACTTGTTGGGACTGATGGATTGGTTATCGGGAAGCTCATTGAATTTTAGAGCAAATTCTCTATTTTGAAATCTTCGTTGGTTTCAAATGGCCATCGGGCGAAAACTTTAGTGAAATAATCTTGGAACAAATTTCGACTGTGCCAGCAGATCCAAAATATAAATTTTAGTTTAGGTAGACCTTTGGTTCGGGTTTTAATGTACCCAAGCTCATTTTGACCTATTGTTCGAAAAGTTAAAAAATCAAAATATGGGTGTGGGACCCATATTTGATCGAAAAGACCTCAGATTGAACATTATACTTCTTCATCGCGTCTGAAACATTGATTTTAGGCTAGGGAGACCCTTGGTTTGGGTTTCAAGACTTTCAAACTTAATTTGGGTTATTGAGCGGATTTGATGAAAAATGAAACTATGGGTGTGGACCCCACTTTTTTCCGAAACAATCTTTGATGAAAGTTTTGATGATTTCATTGGATTTTAAATGTGGTTTACACTCAAATTTTACTATTGGATCATGTTATTTGGATTCTGAATAAGTTCCAAGGGTCAAAAATAAGTTTTTGACTTTGCTGTCACGGGGATACTCATCTCTTCGCCGAGGGGGTTTATAAATAGACCCTAAAGCCACGAATTTGGGAATTTTCCTATATCTTTGAGATCCTAAAACCCTAAATGGGAATGATAACTCAAAATTGAGTCTTGTGAGTGTCTAGGGAGCTTGGTAAACATCTTTTATAATGATTATCATCCAGATTAAGGGAAGATTTCATCACTTTATTGGTGAATTTCTAAGTTCTTGATCCAGAACTCCAATTCATCTTAGGATTTGATTTATTCCTAAATTTAGTTTGTTTGCACCCATTAATTGAGGCGTTGATTCCTTGGTGATGTATGAGCATTGGGTTGACCTTGGAAATACAATTTTTATAAGTGGGACCCACTTGGAGTTTTTGGTGTCCTTTTTAAACTCAAAGCATAATAATGCAGTATGGGTATCGTTAGATATATATTGATGAGTAGATTGTGTTTTTTTGATAGCATGATATCATTTTGGGGTTGTAAAGTGAAGACGAGCATGTGGTGCATGATGTGAGGTTTTGCGGTTCTGCCTTGAGGTATGCTTTTACCTACTCTTGTTCAAAGATGATGTGTGTTATGTATGGCATGCGAATATTAATGTTAGGCTTGATTATGAATAAATATCCTAGTATTGGTCATTGATGTTTGGGGAATTGGGTGAGGATTTTGGACCCGTAAAGTAGTATGTTTATGATCCTTTTTAGAATCCTATTGCCTTCTCCCTAGATTGAATTAGTTTGTAGTATGAAAATGTTATAATGCTGGGTTTGGGATGTGGTCCAAGTGTTGGAATCATGATTAGTGTGATTGACCTTAGTTGGGCTAGTCTAGTCATCTTGAAATCGTATCTTGGGGTAGAATTAACATAATTGCCCATGTTTCTAGACGAATTTCCTATATTAGGATTGGTTATGGATTACTTGACATCTAGAAAGTTGAACTAGATACCTTATCCTAGTTTTGGGCATAGTTTTCCTAACTATGGAGCTTGAGGATTAGAAGTGGGATCATCTGGCCCACTTAGTCCATGACTTGTGTTAGCCATTGTGAGCTTAGTTGCGGATATTAGGCCTAGTTGTGACTAATGAGCCTTGTTTATGAGATTTTATTGGTAAATTGATAAACTGTGATGGCTTTTCCTGGATTATGATTATCGCCCCATAGAGATGTTATTTCCTCTTAGACTTGATATTTGGCTCATACATATGTTATTTTCTCTTAGACTTGATATTTGACCCATAGAGATGTTATTTCCTCTTAGACTTGATATTTGGTTATTTCCTCTTAGACTTGATATTTCGCTCATAGAGATGGTATTTCCCCTTAGACATGATATTTGGCTCATAGAGATGTTATTTCCTCTTAGACTTGATATTTGGCCCATAGAGATGCTATTTCCTCTTAGACTTGGTATTTGGCTCATAGAGATGCTATTCCTCTTAGATATAGAAATTGGTCTATAGTGATTCCTCATAGTCATAGTATATGACCTATAGATACAAATGCCTTATAGATGTGATACGTCTCGTAATTGTGAGTTATGCTTTATTGATGAATTATGCCTTCTAGAAATGAGGTGTCTCCTATATGTGAGATGATTATAGATATGCTTAATAGCTTAGAGAGATGTTATTCCTCGTGAATATATTATGGCCTATAGATATGAGATGATTTATATATACATAATTAATTATATGATTTTCGAATCGTATGTGGGCCTAAGACCGTGATTATGATGTTATGATTATTCCATATATATTATTGGGCCGAGGGCTATGTTATGATATTCGTTGGATATCTAGAGGTATTTATCTTTATAAAGGATAAGGTTGTAGAATAAGGATACATATATGCTCATGTTGCCTACGATTTCATTGATGGTATACTGGTTATGGCATGCATAGATTCAGTACATTTATGAACATTATATCTTTGAGTGATGTGATTCTAGCTAAAATATGACTTTATGGCTATAATTTCTAAATAAGAGTAAAATCCTACTTTTCATCTTAAAAATAGATTTACTTAAAATAATAACTAACTTAATGGATAATTTTTATACGTAAAAGAGACTAAGAATGATGTTTTAAGGAATTGACTAAGTCCGATTCTGGTCCATGATTTGACATTACTATTTATCCCGATCGTGAGATATTTTGACCCTTTTAAAACTTTTATAATGATTTAGTCCCAAAGTTCACTTCGGGGCAATAGACTTATGAATTTACACTCTTTCAGTCACGCTTGAATCTATGCACCTACTATATATATATAATGATGGTTATGATGATATTGATACTCAAAAAGGACGAATGATATTGATACGCGACAAGGCCAGAGGATACTGTTATGATGATATTGTTACTCGGCAAGGCCGACGGATACTATTATGATGATATTGATACCCGGCAAGGCCAAAGGGTACTGTGATGATGATATTGATATCTGACAAAGCCGAAAGATGTTGTGATAGTAATACATATACCCGGTTTGAGTTTGGAGGATGGTTGTGATATTGATTGTATACCTTGCATTCATTCTTACATGTGCATCGCCTATCACCAGTATACGCCTATGTCTATCAGTCGGTATGGGATAGTTATATAGATATGTGTGATGACTATTCCTTGTGTTATTGTGTGCTGATTGAGCCTTTCGAGACTAGGGCGGTGGGATAAACACATAGGCTCGGTTAGGTATTTAGTTATCCAAAATAGCCGGTTACTTACGTTATTATTGATATTGTTATTATCATTGCTTTTATCATTATTATGGCTAGTTTATGATAGATTAGTTATTGATTTGATATCAATATTTGAGATATAATTTGGCCTATTTTATCTTATGATTTCATTATTATGCATGATTAAATCTATGATGAGGTATATGGATTAGAAACCTTGAGCATGTTAGTACTAAATCCTAATAGGATTATTATGAGGCCTTAAAATAAAGATATGATGATCTAGTTTATGCTTCGAGTTGAACTTATATCAATATATGTGTATATTTAACTATTTGTAGGTATGGTATTACCGTATATCCTTTCCTTCTTTTGTTCAGACTGTATATTCATTTCTTGGCCTTGTATATTGCTATATATCCTTCTTTCGTCCTTTATTTGTATATTGGCTAGGGATATACGGTATAGTTTTGAGATTCCTAAGTATGGTTAGAATAGGATAGAACACCTTTATTATTTCCTTAGCCTTAATATGTTAAGTCTCTTGTATATGAATAGGAAAGGTTGTCCTTATTATTTCATTGGTTGTCTTATGGACATTGGGTATAGTTCTCATTCTATTTATATGTTATATATATTTTCTTTATCTTTGGAGCTCAGTTGAAAGTTGCATACTGAGTACCATTCGTTTGGTACTCATAGTACACTTCTGCAGCCTGCAGACCATAAGTATAAGTCACCTTCATTGATATATGTGTCATGTGGAGCAACCATGGTTCAGAACTAGAGTGAGCTCCTGACGTTTGGAGTGTTGCTATATCTCTCTTATGTATTAGACTAGTCTCTATATTGTATTTGGAGATAAGTTATATTAGTGTATTCATTTGTACTTCACTTTGAAATCTTATTATTGTAGAAGATCTTGTACTAATACCACCAGTTGTTGGAACTTCATTATGAATTTGATTCGTTATCTTATCTTTTCTGCATTCCTTTCTATATATAATTAGGTAGTCTGTTACCAGCCGTTCTGGACTACGGGTTGGCTTGCCTACTGGTGGGTTATAGTAGGCGCCATCATGACCTAAGAAATTGGGTTGTGACAAATTAGTATCAGAGCCTAGGTTTCACCAGTGTATTAGTACAAGAGCTAAGTGTTAGTAAAGTCATGCGGATCGGTACAGAGACGTTCGTAACCTATCTTTAGAAGGCTATGGGGACATTTTAGGAAATTTACTTCTTGACTCATTATCTTGTGTCCAGATTAATATGAACCTCGAACAGATCCTTTGACTCAATTTTGTCCCTAATAAACGATGCAAGATGGGCGATGATGTGGACAGGTGCGAATGAGACTGCAACATGTATTTCCAGAGTTTCAGCATAGCATCGGACTAGAGAGTCAGATATAGATGTCAAAGTTCTTCAGTGTCAGCCAAAGGATTTAGGTCTGGCTTAAGCTCTAGTAAAGCTTGTGACTACTTCAGCTTTTGAGGTTTAGTACTAAGAATCTGAATCATATTGCAGATCCCTCTAAACCATGGATAACATTTGATTCATCGAGAAATTCTCAGACTAAAGTTAGGTCTATTGGTGTTCATTAGGATTCTTAATTAAGTTGTGAGTACGAGATGGTTTTTTTTTAGTAGGCCAGGCATTTTCCTATGCTATATCCTTCTAAGCCAGACATTGGTGCGTGAAAGTGTTAGAGGACTAGTATTGTTACTCCGTTTGGCATTAGAGCACTTGATAGCAACTGGGTCTTCCTTTCCTCAAGTTGTTAATTGTGAGAGAACGATAGAGAGCATGTTTTTTGAGACTTATAGAAGTTACTCTATTTCCTTAAGATAGTGTTATTGGTATTTTACCCAGGAGTGAGGATCCTTCTGGTAGAGTTCAGCTTTACTTGCAGCATATCGACTCTATGTAAATAGTATTTTAGACTATGGTTAATTCTTAGATTAGTCGTGGTGATCATAGTGGGCAAAGTTTCCATCAAACTTTACGGAGATTTTTGGTATTATTCTTCAGGTTGTGGCAGCCATTTTGGATGTTAAAGGGAAGTATCTCACAGTATTCTATAGATTTTGCTCAGTGTCAGTTGTCCAGCCATTTGAGCTCAGTTTGTGTTCCTGCCATGTTGATGCTTCAGGAGTTGCTACGACCATAGAAAGATCGACTACTAGTCTAGAAAGTATCTTCGATATGAGATTTCTAGTCATTTAGCTTATTCAGACTAGCCTTGTGATGTTGTGGCATCTTCAGTTAGAGATAGTGCGCTTGGTTCCTTAGTTGATAATTTAGTCGGTCAATCCGAGTTGGACCTGTTAGATTTATTTTTCCTATGTCCATCAGGTGTATGATTGCGGATGTCACCATTATTGGTGTGCTTTTATTTTTTGCATTTATCTTTTATTATGTGTATTAGGGTTTTTCATACACATTGGTGATTATATGACCTGATAAATTGATATTGGTTATTATGTGCCTTATTATCAAATTCATGATTATGTTACTACTTTATAGTTTATTTCTTTTAGTAGTGGATGGAGTAGATTTGTATTGATATTTTTCCCTATAGGTGTAACTTTTGGGTTCGAGTCCCATTTATCTTGGCACATTGGCCTTATTGTGGCCCTTTGGTGGTACATGATATTGATATTTATTTTGGTGCCACCTATTCAATATATTGAGAATGACACTATTGTTGCTATTGCTATCACTGATTGAGGTTATTAATATTATTTGATAGTATTACTTGATGTAACTGATCCTCATTGGGTAGCTATATAGAATAGTGTTATCTAGTCAGAATTTTATTTCTTTGTTATCTTCTTTGGTGGCTTGAGTAGATAGAGCCCGATTTGATGATTTCTTCCCTATAGAACGACGAGGTTGATTGCTTTCCCTCTTGGTTAGTTGTGTTAGATTGATTTGGGGATATATTATGATATCGAAGGCAGGTTGACCTTCTGTGGCTATATTATGATTCTAGAGTCGACGACTCAGAGTATCACCTAGTTCTTGAGTTTGGGATTCTTAGACTGCCTCCTGAGTGTGAAGGCTTTTGTTTTGACTATCTCTTCCTATATGGCCCGTTTGTGAGATTAACCAGTTTGAGGTCCATTCTTCTGTTGTGACTATTTCATTGCCAAACTATGGTTTTGCTATTAAGATTAAGATATCATGGATTCATCTCATAGATTTGTTAGGTTCATTCCCTTGTGATGGGTTACCCTTGTTATTAGTGTCGAGATTGGATGTTACTTTTCAGTGATTGCTTCTTAAGTTGGCAAAGTGGAAATTCTTTATCTTGAGTTATTAATTTTTTGGTGGCGGTCTTGACTTTGACCTTGGTTTTGAGTGGTATATTTCTTCTTCAATGATGTGATTCTTGGGTGGATTTGGAAAATCCCCATTTTAGAGTTTGTTTATCCTAATGACGCTTGATGGAGTGTTTTTCGTCGATGATATGGCTATTCTTTACTGAGATAAAGTGTTGGATTGATTAGTTGTTAGCTAAAATTTTATTTCTCCAAGTTGCTAGAGTTGTTGCCATTACTAGTGTGATTTATAGCCTTGGGAAGTTCTTGAGTATGTGTTGATACTTCATGCCCTCTAGTGGATATGGAGTGGGCTAATTGCATTCTTTACCGGTGATTTATCCTTTAGCATTATTTCTATTTTGTGGCTACATTTCCTACCCTCTAGCTGATATAGTTGGTTTCTTGTGTTTTCAATCGATGGTTATCCCTGTGGAGATTGTTGTTCTTCAAATATGTCTCGACTGTGGCTTGGTATGATTTATTTCAGATATGTCAGCTTTGGATACTAAAGTCGATTTGAATATTTGACAATGATATACACCTATTTGTTCAGTTTTGACGTGACGCCTTGGAATGGCAAGTTGGAAGTTATGATTCACTTAGGGTATGAATACCTACCAGTATTCAGGTTTGGTATGGGTAGTTGAGATCGGGCAATTCAGTCTCGGTATTGAGACTTTAGCTTGTTGTTGTAGAGCTTGAAGGCAGATTTTATTTTTGGTCTGTCTCAGTTTATATTTCATTTATAGGCTAGTTGAGCCTACTCCATTATTTCCTATTGGGTCTTCTTGACTTTGGATGGATTATAGTTGATAAGTGCTCAGATGATAGCCATGGACCCGATATTGGTTTTTTTTTCTTTGACCTCGAATCTCTAGTTTTCTTTAGGAATTTTGGATGATATACTAGGTGGGAGTAATACACTTGATATGGATTCAGTATGGATTTATTCTCGATCTATGGGATATCCTGAAGCAAAATATTTAGTTATGACTAGTTATACCATGGACTTCGAGATTCCAGATTGATTTTCATCTAGACTGGTTGCGGTATTAGCATAGATTGAATTCCTTGATTATCTCTATTTGTGTGCCTAGATAGCATTTTATAAGCTTATTCTCATATTTCTTGTATGGACTTTCAACGGATCATCCTCATTTCTTTGAGTTCTTGGTGATGAGATTGCTCGGGCGAGACTCAGGTGATTTTTCTCCTCGTTTGGAGTGGATAATAGGAATGGATTGGTAGAAGAAGATTATATTTGGATTTAGGAGCTAGTGGTATGACTCAAGACTTGGATCAATTTGGCTTGGATGAGCCTTTGTTGATTTGTGTGGGAATCGAGATGGTATTAGCGTGTTGTGGTTTAGATTTGCGTGCATCATTCTTTTTAGTTCACTTAGAGGCTAGTTAGCGATAAAAGTTGAGATTTGGCTATTTGGAAAGTAAAGTGAAGGTGCTGGTTGAAAAAGGGATACCTCTGGCGAAATCCCTTTCAAGTGTTTTCTCCTCATGGAGGTTACCTAAGAAGTCATGTTTGGAGCATGCGGGCCCAGTACCTCATTCTTTCAACCTTTTGAGATTCTTTTTATCTGTTGACTTTTGGGGATGAAAGTCTTTTTAGTAGTGGACGTTGTAATGAACCTTCTGATTATTTTTCATGTTTCCACTTATCTTCTCCATTAGGTCATCTCCATAGCTGCCCCTATTCATTTATGATTTGATGAAATTGGCGGTTTGGTTATCGGACAGTCAATTTGATTTTTAGAGTCAATTCCCTATTTTGAAGTCTTCATTGGTTTCAAATGGTCATAGCAAAAAAAATATCAGTGAAATGATCTCGGATTCAAATTTTGATTGAGTCAGCAGATCTGAAATATCAATTTTAGTCTAGGTAGACCTTTGGTTAGGGTTCTAATGCACTCGAGCTCATTTTGACCTATTCATCAGAAAGTTGAAATATTGAAATATGGGTATGGGACCCACATTTGATAGAAACAACCTCAGATTTAAAATCTGACTTTTCCATCTCGTCCAGAATATCAATTTTATGCTAGGGGACCCTTGGTTTAGGTCCCAAGGCTTCCAAACTTATTTTGGGCTATTGAGCGGAATTTATGAAAAATGAAATTATGGGTGTGGATCCTACTTTTTTTCGAAATGATCCTGGATAAAGTTCTTATTATTCCAATGGATTTTAAATGTTGTCTACACTCAAATTTCACTATTGGATCATGTTATTTGGGTTCCAAATGAGTTCTGAGGATCAAAAATAAGTTTTTGACTTTCTGTCATAGGGATACCGCATCTCTTCGCCGAGGGGGTCTATTTATAGACCCCAAGGTCACGAATTTGGGCATTTTTCCTTTATCTTTGAGAGATAAAAATTCTAAATAGGTATGATAACTCAAAATTGAGTCTTGTGGGTATCTAGGGAGCTTGGTAAACATCTTTTATCAAGATTATCATCCGAATTAAAGGAAGATTTTATCACTTTATTAGTGAATTTCTAAATTCTTGACCCAAAACTCCAATTTAGCGTAGGACTTGATTTATCCCTAAATTAGGTTTGTTTAAATATAGGGTTATGATTCTTTGGTGATGTATGAGCATTGGGTTCTTCTCGGAAATGCAATTTCTGTAAGTGGGACCCATTTGGAGATTTTTGTGTCGTTTTGGACCCAAAGCACAAAAGTGCAATACGAGTATCATTAGACTCATATTGATGAGTAGATTATGTTTTTGATAGCATGATGGCATTTTAGGGATTGTGAAGTGAATGCGAGCATGTGGTGCATGATTTGAGGTTTTGTGGTTCGGCCTTGAGGTAGGCTTCTGCCTACTCTTTTTCAAAGATGATGTGTGTTATGTATGGCATGTGAATATGAATGTTAGGCTTGGTTATGAATAAATATCCTAGTATCGATTATTGATGTTTGGGAAATTAGATGAGGGTTTGGACCCATCAAGTAGTATGTTTATGACACCTTTTAGAATGCTATTACCTTCTCCCTAGATTGAATTAGTTTGTGGTATGGAAATTTTATGATTCTAGGTTTGGGATGTTGTCCAAGTGTTGGAATCATGGTTAGTGTGATTGACCTTTGTTGGGCTAGTCTAGTCATCTTGAAATCGTATCTTGGGGTAGAATTGACATAATTGCCCATTTTTCTAGGCAGGTTTCCTATTTTAGGATAGATTATGGCTTACTTGACATCTAGAAGTTGAACTAGATACCTTAGCCTAGTTTTGGGCATAGTTTTCCTAAATATGGATATTGAGGATTAGAAGTGGGATCATCCGGCCCACTTAGGCCATGACTTGTGTTAGTCATTGTGGGCTTAGTTGCGAATATTAGGCCTAGTTGTGACTAATGAGCCTTGATTATGAGATTTTCTTGGTGAATTGATAAATTGTGATGACTTTCCCTAGTTTATGATTTTTCCATAGAGATGTTATTTTCTCTTAGAATGATAGAACAACTGTAAGCATGATAGACTTCTGAAAGAACGAAACGACCCCCTTTTTTCTAAAATGTTTCGTAGCCTCGTGCTCATAGTTGTGGCGCGCTACACACCGATGATCAAGACTCTACTTAATGTGGCTTGTCAGACTTTCTAGGACTCCAATAACCTTAGGCTCTGATACCAAGTTTGTAACGCCCCGAAAATGGGCCCCGAGGCATCACACGGTGCTTAAGGCTACAAGTAGCCCCAAGCTAACCTTTTTAGCCATTTTTCTACTATGCAACACTTATAATCAAAGTCATCATAATCAAAACATCTAAACATCCTCCATAATATCATACTGCAATACGAATGAAATACGGAAAGTAACAAAATACGACATCTCTGACAAATCTGATCAATCTATCCATCTAGTCTGACAAACCTCTACTAAACAGTATATTCTTGAGCCATTGGGACAAACCCCAACTGACCCGAACTCAAGAAATAAACTGAACGACTCAAATTAAATGAGAAAAGCTGAATAACTAGCCCTCGTACCATGAGGACTCACCACTGCAGAGGATGTAGATCAATGTGCTCGGATAATCACGGTCAAACTTGGGAATGAGCACCTGAACCTACCCTATAGGAAAAATGTAGCCCACTTGTGAACATGTGGGTCAGTACAATGGAATATGTACCGAGTACATGGGGGTGCATGAAATAAACATATTTATATGCATATATATATATATATATATATATATATATATATATATATATATATATATATATATATATATATATATATATATATATATATATATATATATATATATATATATTTAACGATCATGTCATAAGTTTTCTTTCCAAATCATGCAGGACATTTGTAAATGGATCATAAAACTTGAACGAAATCTTTAATCTGAAATCATACACAATGAATGGTAAAACATGTCAATCTGGATATCATGAGCCATTACACTTAATCCAAATATCAAGATTCTTTTCTTATTCTCTCATCAAGCAATCTTAGTGAAATCTGGAATATTGAATACATTATAAATCTGTATTTCAAATCTCTTTTAAATCAGTAAAATCAATCTAAGAATGAGGGACGACTCTTTGGGAGGTTTTTCTAACCGATATGTACACCATGTGAGCACCCATGATGTCCCACGACTTGCCCCCATAAGGTTAGGGTTGTCCTACCCTTGCCGGGTGTAGAACAATCTCATCTCAGTGATCACTATCTCAATTTTCCACATATAGTGAAAGTCAATGTCTCAACCTACGGTGGCACGTAGTTCTGGGGTATGAAACCGTAGTAACATACCCTACTCGGTGCTAAATACTACTCCCAATACTATGCTCAAAAATCTCAAGAAAAATCCACTTTAAGGATAATCTCATATTTCTTAAGTTAAATAAATGATAAAATCCGTAACTCGTTTCATATAGTGGATTTTAACTCTGTTGTGACCAAAAGGTCAAATCTTTCTATACTTCATCAAAAATAGTCTAAACATGGGTTCATGTAGCACATAAATTCTCAAAACAACAATCTAAATTTGGGTTAATGACCCTTATAGCGATACTTAATCAAAACATTTCAACATTTATGCTTTATATCACAAGCATGCATAATTTATATGGAATTCTGAAAATTTTCAGCCTTTAATCATAACAATAATCTCAAACTCATAGAGTTTATTTTCTAAACATTTAAAATAATCATAGTATCTTGAACAACAACATAGGATAAGATTTATCACTTCAAATTCATGATAAAACATGTAAAAATCATGTATCTTTGTAAAATAACGTAATCTTTGGGCACAAGAACGAAAGGGTGTTCTTGTTCATAACCCCACATACCTTTATGGTAATGGATTTGTTGAAATATTGGACCCTCAATGTTGATTGTGTAACCCTAGTTATTTTTCTCCTTTAGTGCTCTTGGATGATGAACTTAGACTAATAATAGGGTTATGATGTGTTTAGAATCTATTAAATTCATAAGGTTAAGTTTAGGGGTGTGTAAGGAGTGCCAAAAGACTTAATTTCCCTCAAACTAACCCAAAAATGGAGTGTTTAAGTCACTTAAAACCATAAGATATGTGACGCATATGATATCGCCTATCTTTACATAGGCGCCGCATATGATATCGCCTATATTTACATAGGCTCCGCATATGATATCACCTATATTTACATAGGCGCCGCATATGATATCGCATATGCTTTTCAGTGGCCATGTGCGATTGGTTAGGCGACGCACTCTGCTTTGCAAAGCCATAACTCCTAGATCGGGTGTTTGATTTTGGTGAAATTGGTATAACACTAAAACTTGATGCATTTCAAAACTCTTAGCTTGTACTACCTTAAGTGACTCATATAACCACAATTAACACATCATAAGCTCTCTTATAACTAGGGTACTCTTGGTAATTTAGGTGTCCAAATATGGCTTACAAAATTGGGGTTTTCACATATACGAACAATGGTTTGTTTTCTAGCTTAGGAAAGTGCGGGGCATTACAAATTGATATTGCCTAATTTTGGTAGCTTAAGGCTGGAAAACAGATGGTGACGTAAGCAACCTTTTAATATTAGTTAGGAATTAAAATAATAATAACAAGTAGCATAAGATGATGGTAGCAAAGACCAAAACTGCCCAGGAACATGGGAAAGATGTGCAATCTAATTTGTTTTAGTGGCGGCAACACTGTTTCTTTGGCTGCTATTGTATATTATTTTTGTTTCTCATATAATTGCATGTATGTTAATTTATATAAATTATGATTTAATGATTCATAAATAATTACTATTGAGGAGAATTATTTATGTGAAATCATTGAAAAATTCTTAAAGTTTTATACATGTGAAATTATATCAATATATAAATTGAGAATTATGATTAATAAATAAAATCTATAAAAGTAATTTATTTATTAGGGTCATTGAAATTAGTTCAATGTATTATGTATAAATTGTTTTGAATAAATGTACATAAGAAGAGATACTAAAGATTTTCATCTAATAAGAGAAACGTAATTTCTTGAACTCTCAGGTATATTAATTAAGAGAAATTATTTTGGTAAAGAGGGTTCGTCCCCATAATTACCAAGATTAAATAGTAATGATGTATTAAGTTTATGTGATGGCCTAGACCTTCCTCCCTATCAGATAAATTTAGTACAAGTCTTACGTATTTAATCACTAGTCTGATAATTTGTATTAATTCTTCTCAACTAAGTAATATATGATTGGATCAGTATAACTAGAGTAGGTTTTCACTTTAACTAACAATATACCCTCCATCTGAGTTAGGTCTGTAAAAGTTTATGAAGTGAATAATCGGTCATTTTATAGATGTATTGCATGAGTAGTTCTCCAATCTTATCGATTGTCTAATTGAGATGCATTAATGTATGTGCATATGATGTGTTTGAATTTAACCGTTCAATGTTTATATGACTGTGAAAATGATCTATTGCAACGTTTTTCAATCTCAGATTCAATATGCTCCTTTTACCTCTTTTAGCACTATTTTGAGTCAGAATAAACTTAAGAGCCATTTTTTTTTTAGAAAAGTTCAACTTCTAAATCGAAAAGTGGAAAGAAGAAGATAAAGACTCACAATTCTAAGAAAGTTGTAGCTCTAACTGGCGGCATAAAAAAATCTAACGGCAAGTGTTTTCATTGCAAGATGTTAGGCCATTGGAAGACACATCATCCAGTATTCCTAGTCAAGCAGAAAAACAAGATAGATTCACTTTCATTTGTCGTTGAAATGTGTTTAGTGATTGTTTCTACCACATCATGGTGTGTATATTCACGAGCCACTAATCACATCTGCACTACTTTGCAGGGGTTTCAAGAAATGTGCAAGCTGAACAGAGGTGAAATTTGTGTTTTTCAGGCTGATGGTTCAATTGCTCAAGATTTAGCATTAAGAAATATTAGTATTTCGTTCGGTAATGTTAGAGTTTTAATTTTAAAAGATGCATTATGTGAACCTGTTGTTAGAAGAAATTTGATTTCAGTTTCTAAAGCTCTGAGATATGATTATGATATTAATTTTTTTGATAACGGCTGTGTTATTTTCTATAATGAATATTTTATCTCTGTTGGTACATTTATTGTTTGTCTTTTTATTATTAATGTCTCTTCTAAACTACAACAAACCATTGAGCTGAATAATGTGAACCTTTCAAGTAAAAGAAAAAGTTCTTATGAATTTAATTAGACTTATTTATGACATTTATGTTTATGTCAGATAAATCTTGACAGGATTTCGAAGTTGGTTCGGAATGGACCTTTAGGTTCATTAAAAGTTGAGGCACTACCAACATATCAATCCTGTTCAGAAGGAAAAATGAGTAAAAGACTTTTTTCCTCTAAAGGAAATAGAGCAAATGATAAATTAAAGTTAATTTATAAGAAAAATTCAGAAATAGCATACTTAGCACCTTAATTATGAGATTTATAGCAACACTTTCATAATTACATAATATAGCAAGTTGTATTTTGTATTTTTGCAAAGTGTTGCTATAAAAATACAAATACAACTATTTTTACTGCCCTTAATTAACTCAATTAAATATGGTAATACTAACTTATATTAACCATGAATATCACAATTCCATTAAAATATCATCAATCACGCTTTTTCTGTTATTTGCAAACAACCCTATTCAAATTCAAAAAACAGTTTCAGAAAAAACATATTCCTTAAAAAAAAAATTCAATTCAATTCAGTTGATTCAACAATTTCGCTCAAATTGAACAATCCAATCCAATTCTAATTGTTGTTAAAGGTATCAAATCGTTGTTTTTTTTATGATTATTATTCAAATTCAAAATACAATTTCAGAAACGTGTTTTAAAAAAAACAATCCAATTCAATTGATTCTTCAGTTTCGCTTTTATTGAACAATCCAATCCAATTTAACTATTTTTGAAGGTATTATAACCTTTTTGTGTGTGATTATAAATTTTTTTTGAACCGTTGTAGTTAATTCGTTCGATTTTTCTATTAATCAATATCTGCTACTTTGTTGAAATTTTTTTTACTTCGTTGTAAATTTGTTTGTGAATACTTTTTTATTAGTTAAAATTAATGCAATAGTAATTTCAACTGATAGAACTAAAAACTGATCGTAATCAATTTGTGAACTTGTTGAAATTATATTTTTTGTTGTTTTGATTGATGAAATTTGAGAGAATATTTGTATATATGATAAGATCTTTTACATATGTTTTTTGTGTGTTCAATTCTGGAGTTTCTAGATTTGGTTATATTTAAACTTGAATAGATATTTTTTAATTGTATTTATAAAATTTTACTTTGTTTCTAACTTTAGTTTAACAAATGTTGTGTAAATGTATTTGTTGTTGTAGTTGTTGGCTGATTTGAATTGATATAACAAAAAAACTGATAGAATCCATTTTGTCGAGCTAATAAAATTCTTTTTTTTTTGAGTTTTGCTCGTTGGAATTTGACAGTATATTTGTATATCTAAAATGTTCTTGTATATATGTTTTAGTTGTGTTCGATTCTAGAGGTTATGAATTTGATTGTAGCTTATCATTGACATATAAACACACAAATTTTATTTTGGCTTAAAAATTTTATTGTGTTTGTATTTTAAGTTTACCAAATTACTGTGTAAATGTATTTTGGTTTGTAGTTGTTGGCTGTGTAAGTATAATTTACGTTTATAACTGAAAAAACATATGTATTTTGAAGCTAAATACATATGATGTACTCTGCATGTGTAATTTTATCGCAAAATCTGAACACTTCATAAGCATTAATCTCAATAACTAAACAAAAAAAATCTGCATTTTAAAAATAAAAATATTTATGAAATTTGTTGGTATAAAATACATATGTAAATATATTTTTGTAGAAAAAAATACATATGCAGTTACCCAATATATGTATATTTTATGTTGCTTGTATGGTTAGAAGACATCAAAAAATACAATTTGCATCTTTTTGTTGCTGTATATTCTTTTTTTGAATATTTTCTATATCAGGTTGTACCAGCCACAGAATACGTGTTCATGGTGCACAACAAATAAAAGCATTTCATCATTTGCCTCAAGAAAAAAATGTGCTCATGTTACGCATTTAAACTCAATAAAATACCATGTGCACATGCTTGTGTAGTGTTGGCCAGCAAAAACTTTAAGAAGGGGCCATATTGTTGTGATTTGTATAAGTCAAAACTATGTTGAAGATATTTGATGTTCCAATCTATCCTTTGCCACACAAAGATGACTGAATAATTTCAGTTAACGTACTTAGTAAAATTGTACCGCCCCCGAAGTACAAACACCCTTTGGAAGACTTGCAAAGAAGGATCGTGAAATTGAGCTGGGATATATTTTCAAAGAAAAACATCAACTCATGCAGTGGATGTGGTTCTAAGGGTCACAATAGGCGTTCTTGTAGGAAATATCGTAAATGATATATTTTTGTTTTTATTATCTTTTAATAATTTCTTCTGCACTTTTTATGATAATGAACTCAGTTTTCTAATTTTAGACATTTATGTATCATTTGACATCTGAATACTATTTAATCTGAAGACTGCATATGTATATATTGTAAAAGTTGAACACTGCATATGTATTTTGAAGTTACATCTCATATGTATTTTGAAACTGTATATGTATTTTGAGTTTAAATTAGTAACTTTGATTAACATCATATGTATTTTTTATGCAAATTTTGAACACTGCATATGTTTTTTTAAACAAAATCTCACCATAACAAATAAAACAAGAACATTGAAATAAAAGAATTAATAAAAAGTTAAAGAAAATAAATATGACATAAAATTTTAAAAAGAATTACTATTATGCAGTTCTAATTAGTTATTGTGAAACTAATTCATTTTTTTAGTTTAAAAAGATTAAATGCATATGATGTTTATTGCACATGTATTAGTATAGTAAAATCTGAACAAGTCATATTAAATTTGAAAATGAATGAGCAAACATTAAAATACATATATGTATGTTGTAAATGTGTTTTGTATATTACAAAATCGGAACACTGTATATATATATATATATATATATATATATATATATTTTGAAGCTAAATACTGTAATGCTCTGAAATCTGATTCTCGAAATGCCACACGGTGCTCCAAACTATAAATAGTCGTGAGATAACCCTGGCTGCTTTCTACTAAATCTAAATCTCAAAATAGGGGAAATATGAATATGAAAACATAATAAATGCAGAAATCTAATCTAAAGCATAGAAATCTCATAAATCTTGGCAAGACAATACTGAGAATATGAATACTGAATCAAAGATCTAACACTGAATTTAGTAGTTCGACAAGCCTCTATTATCTGAATCTAGAGAGTCACTGGGACAGGCTTCAGCTGACTCAAACTGTTTGAAATGAATAAAGGAACACCTACTAATAAACTGAAAGTAGGAATAACTAAGTCCCCGAACTATGATGACTCACCAACTGCAGAAATATAGATGAGATGCTTGAAAATCACTCGCGCTACTGAGATTGAGCACCTAGACCTATATTATGAGATAATATAGCACATAGACATATATGTGGATCAATACTTTGAGGATATACTGAGTATATGAGGATGAATGCAATAAGTAAGGAATATCATCACAATTTAAAAAATCATGCATGCTAAATGTAAAGGACTCACACAGGCTTGAGAAATCTGAAGATCATAACACATAAATGATAAAACGTATAACGCAAATCTCGTGAGCCATTACACTTAGTTCTAAGATCTGTAAAATAATTTATCTTAGGGCTTAAGAATCTTAAAATCATAACTTCCAAAACATATGCTTTTATCTTAAAGCTTTAAATTAATAGACTGTTGAAGAGTAGGGAACATCTTTTGGGAGGTTCTTCTAACTGACATACACCATGTGAGCATCCATGGAGTCCCACGCCTGGCCCCCATTAGGTAGGGCTGTTCTATCCTTGCCACCAGTATAGAACTTTTTATCTGAAGTAATCACAATCTTAGTCATCCACGTAGAAGTAAGAATAATCTTAATCCTATGGTGGCACATAGTTCTGGGGTATGAAACCATAGTAACTTACTCATCTCGGTGCTAAATACTACTCACATTATTATGTTCAAAATCTTAAGAAATTCACTTCAGGAAAATAGCACAAGGTTAAATCTCAAGTTATATGAACAAAGTGGATTCTTTATCTTAGCTTAGGACCAAAAGGTCAAATCTTTATCAAAATCTGAGAATAATCTTATCTGAGGGTGCTCATAGCACAAATAATCTCAAAATAGTTGTAACGCCCTAAATCTGATACTCAAAATGCTACACGATGCTTATGACCCTGAAGGACCACAAGCTAACCCATGACTGATATCTGTAATATACACTATATAATATGACATAATAATTTGAAAACATAGACTGAAAGGCCATAAGGTTCAATACTAAACATGATCTGAATAATATAACATCTGTGTGGGGTAATAAAATACCCAAAACAAAAGTGAACATACTGAAGTCTGAAACATGATAGTCTAGAAAGCCTCTAACTGACTGAACTTTCTGAGTAAGGATTTGATGGGACATGTCCCCAACTAACTCTAACTAATAAACTAATTAATGAGATAATAGGTAAATAAACATGTCCTCAAAACATAAGGACTCACTTCTAACTCTTTTTATGGATATCTGGAATCTATTCTTGTTTTGGATCTCGTGTCTCTAAACCTATGGTATAAGACACCATAGTGCAAATGCGTCAGTACTTTGAATGTACAGGTATGCATGTGAGGTAGGCTGAATGTATGGGGTTCATATGCATGAACAATAATAATAATTGACTACTATCATGAACGTGAGAATACATGCATGAGAGATAACAACTGACACTAATACTGTGATAACATGATTACTAAATCTGAATATAACTGATAACATGAGTGACTATATCTGACAGTCTGAAATCTAATGGAACTATCTGAGTTTTGTACTGTGTCTAAGTTGACTGTATCTGACAGTCCTGAATTCTAAAGAACTATTTGAGTCCTTTTTCTGAGACTGATACTGAGACTGTGAGAGGTAGTCATCTAACCGACATGCCCCAAATGATGCATTATAGTTAAATTGGGATCCAATCTATGCCCTGATTAGAAGGATGTCAATACAGCACCACTAGTAAAGACAACACATGAGTGACCCTAATATAACAGGTAACTCTAGTGAGAACGGAGGAAAACCTTATATAGCAGTCTAAGACACCTTATATACCCTCATATAGTAGGCTATGATGTCTCAACCTATGATGGTTACATAGTTCTGGAATGCAAGGATTGCTTTTAAAAATCACACCCTTATATAACAGGTGAGTTCTCATCCTTGGGTTTGCTCAGTGCTAATTTCTACTCTCATCTGAATAAACACTGAACATGATTTACTGAACTGAACATGGACTGAGTTAAGAAATTTTGTTGACTGACGGAATACTACTGATATCTGACAACTGACTGAGTTCTTGAGATCATGGAGATTTCCTGAGTCGTAGGACTGTATGAAGTCTAAGGATTCATAGCTTGACTGAGAGTATCATGGAAACATGGCATGGTTCTAGTCACACAGCTAATATTTCAAGAACAAGTACCCCCAGGACTCTATGGAAGAAAAACTGACCAAGCATAACTTACTTGAACATATAACTAACATCATAATCCATAATACGTTTATAGAAGCATTCTATCAAAACATGTGATAGGTATAACTTGTACGTACATGGGGATCTCATGATATCATACTATTTAGGCATTGTTCCTTCATCTAGGAATTTAATCAAACACATGGTAGGCATAGTACATGTAGACAACATTATACAACAATTAAATATCATGACTCATCTTTAATTTCATCATCTAGGGTTTATTCATAGGTTCACATGAATATAAATTTATACAAATCAATTCCACATAAAATTGATCATCCAACATGGATTTGAATTCAATTGATCATTCTCAACATAAACAAAACAAACCCAACATGAAATTCATAAAGAAATTCATAAACTTGAACTTATAAAAGAGATTCTTGGGGTTCATGGACGAAAGGAGTACATGAATGAACACTAAGCATACCTTAGTTTGTGATTTTGTGAAGATTGACGGTGAAACTTTCTTGGAATTAGATCTTCTATGAAAACCCTAACTTGTTCTTGAGAGGTTTTTAAGAGAAGAAAGAGTATTTTGAGTGAAAAGTGGCTAAATCATGTGTTAAAGGGCTTAAATAGGGATGGGAAGTTGACCCTTTTAACCCTGGATGCATCATTTAATTTTAGTAAAATTTTCCCGAACTGAACCTCTGGTGTAACTCAACGCTATTGCACCGTATCACTGGAATTTGACAATTGGAAAACTGAGGGATGGAACAATGCGGAGCCATCGTGTTTCCACTTCTTTTATGACCTGGAACTTTGGCGCGATGCGAAGAAAATAGCGTTAAGACACTGGAAATGGACAATTTTGAATTTGGGCCCTGGCGTGATGCGCCATAATCTTGAACCCCTACTGAAATTTGCCAAATGCCATTTCCTCTTGTGGCGTGGCGTGCCACTGACTAATATGGCGTTGTTTTACGACAAGAACTTAAAACAGTCGTAACTTCTGACTCGGTTATCGGATTTGGGTGAATCTTATATCAATGGAAAGCTTAATGAATTTCCCACATGACAAAAAGTGAAAATCTTGAAAATTCTTCATGGAATAACCATCATTTAATTTTGAAGATAATACTAGACATTCTTGAGATAAAATTAGCTAGGAAAAGTATAGCTAGGAAAAGTATAGGGTATTACAATATCTCCCCCTTGTGAACATTCGTCCTCGAATGAGACTGATACTAAGAGGGGAGAAAAGATAACAGACATGTATACAGAACATGAATAACTAGAACATGATCTCATGACTGACATGACTGACAAGCTGAACATATAATACTGAACATGCATAACTGATGCATGTGTAACTGATTCACGAATGCATGACTGAGTGTTATGAAGAACTAAGTTTCTCACAATGAGAATGCATGTTTGATGCATAATTACATAACTGAACTAATACATGACTACATGACTGAATATGCAATAATACTTGATACCAAGTTTATAATGGGAACATGAGCATGAAACTGCATACCAAGTTTGTGATGAACACTGAACATGAAACTGAGTAAGATTAAGGAAAATTGTTACCTTGAGCTTGATCTGAGATGGTGAAGAAGAGGTGAGGATACTTGGTACGCATGTCTGCCTCTTCTTCCCAAGTAGCTTCCTCAACCGACTGATTTTGCCAAAGAACCTTAACTAGAAAGACTTCTTTGTTCCTCAATCTACGAATTTGATAGTCTAAGATTTTGACTTGAAACTCTTCATAAGAGAGAGTGTTCTGAACAATAATTCTCTGAATAGGGACTACAACTGATGGGTCACCTATGCACTTCTTCAGAAAAGAGACATGAAAGACTGGATGAACTGAGACTAGATCTGAAGGCAATTTGAGCTCGTAAGCTACCTTGCCAAATCGACTAAGGATCTTAAAGAGACTGACGTATTGGGGACTGAGTTTCCTTTTCTTGCCAAACCTCTTCACTCCCTTTATAGGAGAGATCTTTAGATAGACATAGCCACCAATCTCAAACTCGAGATCTTTTCTATGAA
This sequence comes from Capsicum baccatum var. pendulum, assembly GCA_030864225.1. Taxonomy (NCBI): domain Eukaryota; kingdom Viridiplantae; phylum Streptophyta; class Magnoliopsida; order Solanales; family Solanaceae; genus Capsicum; species Capsicum baccatum. Next base: position 212,214,265 of record CM061553.1, on the reverse strand, counting down.
CACATACATACGACTTCTGTCGGCTCTGAGCATCCTGGAGTCTTTCTCTGATCAACTGGACTTTTTTAAGGCATCGAATACTAAGTCAGGATCTATAACTGAGGCCTTACTAACTTCGAACCAACCAATTGGAGATCTACATCTCCTAGCATAGAGAGCTTCAAATGAAGCCATCCAAATACTGGAAGGATAGTTGTTATCGTATGCAAACTCAACCAAAGGGAAGTGGTCATCCCAAATTTCCTTAAAATTGATTGTACAAAACCTTAGCATATCTTTTAACGTCTGAATGGTCCTTTATGCTTGACCATCTGTCTGAGGATGAAAGGTTGTACTAAGATAAACTTGGGCACCAATACCTTTTTAGAATGCTTTCCAAAAATAAAAGGTAAATTGGGTACCTCTGTCTGAGATAATAGATAGTGGAACACCATGCAATCTAACCAACTCTTAGATGTAGAGTTTGGCGTAATCCTCGATTGAATAAGAGGTATGGACTGGAAGGAAATGAGTTGATTTGATCATTCTGTCTATAATGACCCAGACTGAATCATGCTGATGACGAGTTTGAGGCAAACCCATCATGAAGTCTATGTTCACAACGTCCCACATCCAAGTAGGAATACTGAACTCCTGCATGGACCCACTAGGCTTCTGATGATCTAACTGAACTTGCTGACATGTAGAGCACTTAGCCAAAAACTCTGCAATATCTCTCTTTATCCCACTCTACCAAATAAATTTCCCACAAGTAGCGGTACATCCTTGTGGCTCCTAGATGAATAGAGCAGTGCACACCATGCACTTCTTCAAGAATTCACTGCCTTAAGTCCTCTACACCTGGAACACAGAGACGACCCTAAAAATGAAAAACACTATCTCCCCCTTGAGAGAAAACCTCTATTTTTTTAATCCTGAATTGACTCTTTCAACTTGACAAGGCTGAGATCTCTATCTTGCTTTTCTTTTACCTCGGAAACTAGAGATGATTCTGAAGTACTCTAAGCCCATATATCACCCTCATCTGTATCGACTAAGTGAATGCCTAGTCTGGCAAGCTGAATTTCTTGAGCTAACTTCTTTTTACTGTTATCCACATGAGCAATACTACCCATAGACAGTCTACCGAGAGTGTTGACCACTATATTGGCCTTGCTCGAATGATAAAGGACACTCATGTCATAATCTTTCAATAGCTCTAACCACCTTCTCTGATGAAAATTGAGATCTTTCTGAGAAAAGACATACTGAAGACTCTTATGATCTGTGAAGACATCTGCATGAACATCGTATAAGTAATGCCTCCAAATCTTCAAGGCAAAGACTACGACTGCTAACTCAAGATCATGAGTAGGATAATTCCTTTTAGAGGGCTTAAGCTGTCTGGAGGAGTAGGCTATGACCTTAACATGATGCATGAGGACATAACCCAAACCTACTCTGGATGTATCACAATATACTACGAACCCATCTAAACCATCTGGGAGAGCTAAGACTGGAGTTGAGGTGAGTGGAGTCTTCAACTCCTGAAAGCTCTTCTTGCAAGGATTTGACTACTGAAACTTAACTTTCTTCTGAGTTAATGTAGACATAGGGGATGCAATAAAAGAATATCCCTCAACCGCCTGTAATAACCATCCAAATCCAAGAAACTCCTGATATCTGATGGAGAGACAGGGTGAGGCTAGTTTTTTACTGCTTCAGTCTTTTGAGGATCAACCATGATTCCATCACCGAAAATGATGTGACCAAGGAATGCTACTAACCTTAGCATAAACTTGCATTTACTGAATTTGGTGAATAGATATTTGAGAATCTGAAGTACTACTCTGAGATGATCTACATGATCGTGCTCACTGAGGGAATAGGCCATAATATCATCTATGAAGACTATGGAGAACATGTCTAAGCACTGCTTGAACACACTGTTCATCAAGTCCATGAAAGCAGCTGGGGCATTAGTAAGACCAAATGATATAACTAAGAATTCGAAGTGAACATACTGGGTACGGAAAACTATTTTTGGAATGTCACATTCCTTAACTCTAAGCTGATGATAGCCGGATCTGAGGTCTATCTTAGAGAAAGAACTGGTACCCTGAAGTTGGTCAAACAAGTCATCAATTTTGGGAATAGGATACTTGTTCTTGACCGTGGCCTTATTAGGTTGACGGTAGTCTACACACATCCTAAGAGAACCATCTTTCTTGCACACGAATAATACAAGAGCGCCCCATGAAGAAATTTTGGGCCTGATGATGATAGGCGAATTTACACGCCTATAGCACTAGATTTTGCCCATATTTTAGCCAAGTTTTGAGAACAAATTATATATTTCATGCACTTTTAGTCCTTTTTCCTATAAGTGAGATAACGAACATGATTAGCAAGTTTTCACGTATAAATGATGCAGAATTCAGTATTTTATGGATAACTTGACGCCAAAGAAAGTTTCATGAAAGGAGGAAAACAAAGCTTGGACGCCAAGGACCTAAAGTAACGCATGGAAAACCTGTCCCGGGCAAAAACAACAATTCTGAAGACTTTGGGGACTAGCAGTAATTTATTAGGATTAGGATAATGATACATTAACCTAGTAGGATTGGGTTAAGTAATTCATTAGCTTAGTAGGAATAGGATATGGGTATTATAAATACCCTATTTTGCTAGAGATTTAGAGACATCTTTTCATCTTTACATCTTTCAATCATTCTCATTCTCATTCTCTTCTAATTCTTCCATTAATTCTACTTTTCTTCTTCTATTCATCTATTCAATTCTTAATTTCCGCAACAAGAGAAACGTTACTTGCAAAGAAAGTCACGCCTAAATGCCTACCACACTTTGCTACACGAAATATTTATTGTGGTAAAATAATAATGTCTATTGTGATTTCCTTCGCACTCATTGGTAACTAAACTTCTCTGTTGGGGTTATGGAAGCCATATGAGATACTATCTATTGCTATGAGTTTGTGAATTCGTGACACGTATGCTGCTTATATCATTATTCTCTTCATCTTAATCTAAATTCTTTGTGGTTGCAAACGCATAGAATACGCCAGTATAGCATTAACTTGTTCGAAAGAAAAGTTATATGTTTGGAAAAGAGATAATGTCAAGGTAGTAGGGTCCCATCCCCTATTAAAAAGTTAGTGTCGTAACTGGATTAACCTCTTGGAGAATTTGTACCGTTAGATACGCTTTAAGCTCGAAAGAGTTAAAGTGAAATAGTCCTTGTTAAGGTCGAAAGACGCTTGGATTTACCATCGAATACAATTCTCTATAAGCACATGCATGTCTGAATTCTGCACAACTCGTATCCAATAGAGACGTACAACTCATAAGGTGGACATAACCCCAACTTCTCAATTCTCATTGTTTTACATCTTACTAAAACATTCTTTTTACTTTGCTATTTTCTGTTTTACTCTACTATTTGGTTTACATTACTTGCACAACAAAACTCCCCCCTTTTTACGAGACTTGCACTAAAAGTCTAGTAATCTTTGCTTACTTGTTGACCAAGCTATTCCCTGTGGGATCGATACCCAACCCAGTTGGGTTATATATTTGACAACGACCGCTTTACACTCCTACGAGAGCTGTAGATTGAGCGTTATCAAAAATTGGCGTCGTTGCCGGGGAATACGAGTGTCAATTAAGTTCGTGATAATTACTAGACCCTTTGTCAAAGATTCTCGTACTTTTACTTTTAGTTTTTGTTTTTGTTTTCTGCAGGTTTTTATTCAGTGCATGCCCCATACTCGAAGTTCTGGTCAACCGTTATTACCTATCAATCCTGAACCACAACGTATTGGCAGAATGGAGGCACAACACGAAATTGAAAGGATGGCTGCTCAACAGGAACAGGCGAGACTAGCTGCTCTAGCAGCCGCTCAAGTGCATCAACAGAATATTGATAACCCTGGGCGTGCAACAAATCCTGACGATGAGGATCTATGTGATGATGATTTACTAAACCCGAGGCGTGATGCTGAGATGGTAATACCTGCTAACAGAAAAGATCGTCAAGCTAGGTTTAGGCCTGAACACCGAGTTATGCAACCAGCTTTCGACGATAATGATGATGATCTTGACGGAGCCGGAGCCACAGGAGCCATAATTCCTCTACCATTAGAACCCAGAGCCAAGTTCAACATCACAAGCACCATGATTCAGTTACTGCAACTCAAGGGATTATTTGGTGGACTAGAAGGCGATGATTCGAATATGCATCTTATCAACTTTATTTATACATGCAAGTCGTTTGACAATCCTGGTGTTGGTCAAAATGCAATTCGATTACGTCTATTTCCATTGTCCTTATCTGGAGAGGCAACTCTATGGTTGAATGGGCTGACTCCTGATTCTATTAAAATTGGAGGCAATTGAGAGACGTTTTCCTAGAAAGATTCTTTCCGCCATCCAAAAGAGCATAATTGAGAGACGAAATCAGCAACTTTCGTCAGCTTCCAACTGAAGCCCTTCATGAAACATGGGAGAGGTTCAAGACGAAGCTAACGAGGTGCCCAAACCATCACATGACTAATGTTCACCTATTGGAGATACTATACAGAGCCTTGAATTCAATAACTAAACCAGTGGTAGATAATGCGGTTGGAGGATCATTTATGGACCTCACCTTTGGGCAGGCAAGCAATATGCTAGATCGGATGACGAAGCAAAGTAGAGCTTGGCATACCAGGGATTCTGAGGTAGCAAGCCCCACTTTATCTATTGGCATGACTGCAGACCAAAGAAAAAGAGAACAAGAATGTGATCAAGATATGGCGCACATGAAAACACAAGTGGATCTTCTTACAAAGCATTTATTATCAGGGAAGACCAAAAAAGTCAAAGCTATTGCGTCGAAAGGAAGAGACGAATCTGATTCGGAAGAAGAGGCCAACTACTTAAACAATCAGGGGGGTTTCCGAGGGAATACCCAAGGAAACCAAGGTCGGAACTATTATGATAAATCTGGAAACAAGGACCAAGGTAGTTGGAAGAACAAGAATGAAAAGAGTGGTTTATACGTTCCCCCAGGAAGACGTGACACCACTACATCTGGTTCTGGAAATATGGAAGAGATGATGGCTAAACTATTGAAAGGAGTGGAAGCAACCAGCGCGGGAGTAACAGAGATGATTTGTCCTCAATGAAGCAATTGGTTGACTCACATTCCACTTCAATCAAGCAAATAGAACAGCAATTGAGCCAACTTTCAGCAGCACTCAATCAAAGAAAGGCTGGCACTCTACCTAGCGACACTGTGCAAAACCCAAGGAATGATGGGTCATGCATGGTTGTTACTACCCGAAGTGGTAAGGTGCTGGAAACTTCATCAAAAGTCAAGCAAGTGGTTGATGATAGAGTGGACATTGATGATGAGGCAAAAGGAGAAGATTCCGCAGAAACCACCCACGACGTCCATGACGTCACACCGAGTGTGTTGCAGCCTGAAAAGGCTGAAAAACAGAAGCAAGAGGAGAAGAAATCCGTGGAGAAAACAATTCCTTATCCACCACCACCTTTTCCTCAAAGATTGAAGAAAGTGGCGGATGATACAAAGTTCAGCAAATTCATGACTATGTTAAAGCAGCTGACCATTAATGTTCCATTGGTAGAGGCACATGAACAAATGCCTGGGTATGCAAAATTTATGAAGGATCTTTTGACAAAGAAGCGGGCAGCAAGCTATGAGTTGAAAGATAATGTTCATCACTGCAGCGCAATCGCTACCCGATCACTAGTTCAGAAGAAGGCTGACCCCGGTGCTTTCACCATTCCTTGCACCGTTGGATCTTTAAATTTTGCCAAGGCGTTATGCGATTTAGGTGCCAGTATCAATTTGATGCCATTATCTATCTATAAAAATTTGAGGTTGGGTGATCCTACTCCAACCAATATGAGGCTCGTAATGGCGGATAGGTCGGTAAAACGACCTGTTGGTATTCTATGTGATGTATTGGTAAAGGTTTCTTCATTCATCTTTCTGGCAGACTTTGTTATTTTGGATTGTGAGGCAGACTCAGAAGTTCCCATAATCTTGGGGCGCCCTTTCCTTGCTACTGGAAGTGTGCTCATTGATTTGAGAGCTAATGAGCTTTCGTTCTGAATAAATGACGAAGTAGTTCGCTTTGATGTTTGCAAATCAATGAAGCAACACAAAGATCTGAACGTATTCTCGGTGGCTGATATTTACTTTGATGATGAGGAAGAATCACTTAAAGAAGAACAAATTATTGAAGACCCATTAGCGATTGTGCTCATGAATGGAGAGAGTAAGGATGCTGAAAATTACGAAGAAGCTATTTATGCTCTATCAGGATTAGGGACATATCACCATGCTCCCAAAAAGCTGGACCTTGATCTCAAAAATTGACCCACACCACCAGCTAAGCCATCTATTGAAGAGCCACCCAAGTTAGAATTGAAGGAACTGCCTAGTCATTTAAAGTATGCATACTTAGGAAATGGAAACACACTTCTAGTCATTGTGGTAGCAGATTTGGGTGAGCAACAAGTTGCAGCTCTCATTACTATTCTACGGAAGTATATAAGAGCCATTGGTTGGACCATCGCGGATATTATTGGTATTCCACCAGGGATTTGTACCCACAAAATTCAGCTGAAAGAAAAATGCACACCCACCATTGAACATCAAAGACGTCTCAATCCACCTATACAAGAAGTGGTGAAGAAAGAAATTATCAAGTGGTTAGACGCAAGAGTTGTGTATCCAATCTCTGATAGTACATGGGTAAGCCCGGTATAATGTGTACCCAAGAAAGGAGGTATGACGGTGGTCGCGAATGAAAAGAATGAGCTTATTCCACTTAGACCCATCACCGGATGGAGAGTATGCATGGACTACCGAAAGCTGAATTATGGACGCTCAAAGATCATTTTCCAATGCCATTTATGGACCAAATGCTAGGTCGATTAGCGGGGAAAGGATGGTTTTGTTTCTTAGATGGTTATTCAAGCTATAATTAGATTTGTATTGCCCCTGAAGATCAAGAAAAGACAACGTTCATATGTCCATATGGCACGTTTTCCTTCAAACGTATGCCATTCGGGCTATGTAACACACCAGCCACCTTTCAGCGTTGTATGATGTCCATTTTTTCTGATATGGTTGAAGATACTTTGAGGGTATTCATGGATGACTTTTCAGTTGTTGGTGAGTCTTTTGAAGCGTGCTTGGCAAATCTAAGCATGGCGTTGCAAAGATGTGTAGAATTCAATCTAGTGCTGAATTGGGAAAAATGTCACTTCATGGTAAAAGAAGGAATCGTTCTTGGGCATAAAATCTCCAAAAGAGTAATTGAGGTTGATCGACCAAAAATTGAAGTCATCGAGAAGCTACCGCCCCCAATTTTAGTGAAGGGAGTTCGTAGTTTCCTCGGTCATGCAGGTTTCTATCGGCGGTTCATCAAAAACTTCTCCAAAATTGTGAGACCATTGTGCAAACTCTTGGAGAAAGATGCAAAGTATGACTTCAATGAAGATTGTTTGAAGGCATTCGAATGCCTCAAAAGAAAACTCATTGAAGCCCCTATCATGGTAGCACCAGATTGGTCTCTCCCGTTCGAAGTCATGTGTGATGCTAGTGGGGTTGCTGTTGGCGCTGTTCTTGGCCAGAGGAAGGAGAAATTATTTCATCCTATCTACTATGCTAGCAAGGTCCTAAACGAAGCCCAAAAGAACTATACTGTCACAGAACAACAGCTCCTAGCAGTTGTGTATGCTTTTGAGAAGTTCCGTGCGTATCTGTTAGGAACTAAAGTGATCATTCATACAGACCATGCAGCTCTGAGGTATCTAATGACAAAGAAGGATGCAAAACCAAGACTAATTCGATGGGTTTTGCTGCTGCAAGAATTTGATTTCGAGGTTAAAGATAGAAGAGGTTGCGAGAACCAAGTGGCTGATCATCTATCTAGACTTGAGAATGAGCATGTGGCGCAGCCTGAAATCGAGATTGACGATGCATTCCCTGACGAGGAGATCTTAGCGACAATAATGGAAGGACTACTATGGTATGCCGACTTTGTAAATTTTGTGGTGAGTAATGTGATACCTGCAAACTTATCTTACCATCAAAAGAGGAAGTTTATGCATGATGTAAAACTCTACTTTTGGGATGAGCCATATTTGTTTTGACGATGCGCGGATGGTGTTATCCGACGATGTATATCCCATGTAGAGGTGCCTGATATATTGGAAGCATGCCACACTTCCCAAGTTGGGGAACATCACGCAGGTAATCGGACAACGAGGAAGGTATTGCAAAGTGGATACTATTGGCCTTCGATATTCAGAGATGCCTACGACTTTGTGAGAAGATGTGACCAGTGTCAGCGACAAGGTGCTATTTCGAAACACCATGAGATGCCCATGTCGAAAATCCTTGAAGTAGAACTCTTTGACGTATGGGGTATTGATTTCATGGGTCCATTCGTAAATTCGTTTGGAATAAAGTACATCCTAGTTGATGTAGATTATGTCTCGAAATGGGTTAAAGTTGTAGCATTGGCCGACAATGAGGGAAAGCATGTTGTAGCATTCTTAAAGAGAAATATCTTCTCTCGCTTTGGAGTACCACGTACTATCATAAGCGATGGAGGATCTCACTTCTGCAACAAGCTATTAAAATCAGTGTTGGCGAAATATGGTGTCAAGAAACATAAGGTAGCCACGCCTTATCACCCACAAACCAGTGGACAGGTAGAGGTTTCCAACAGAGAGATCAAGAAAATCCTTGCTAAAACGGTAAATGCTAATAGGAAAGATTGATCTCGGAAGCTGAACGATGCACTATAGGTGTATAGGACTGCATTCAAAATGCTAATTGGCATGTCCCCGTACCAACTAGTTTATGGGAAGGCTTGTCACTTGCCCATTGAGCTTGAGTATAAGGCATTGTGGGATTTGAAATGATTAAATTTGAACGGGGATGATGCAATGAATCTGAGATTGGAGAAACTGAATGAGATGGATGAATTCCATCTACATGCTTATGAAAGATCGGATCTCTACAAGGAGCGGATGAAAAAGTATCATGATCAGCGGATTGTTCGACGAAACTTTCAAAAGGATGATATGGTACTTCTCTTCAATTCCAGACTGAAGTTATTCCCAGGTAAGTTAAAGTTTAAGTGGTCTGTTCCATACAAAGTTAACCAAGTCTACTCGTCTGGAGTAGTTGAGTTGGAAGACACTAATGGTGTTGTCTTCAAGGTGAATGGCCAACGAGTAAAACCATATATCGGTCCTCTTGATTCGATAAACTATATGGCCATCACTTATCTCAACGAAGTCTAAGTACTCGAGATAGCCATGTCGTGCCGCGACAATAAATCGAGCGCTAGATGGGAGGCAACCCATCGTTTTTCATTTTTTGGTCTTATTATGTGTTCTCTTTTGATAAATAAAAATCCAAAAAGAAGAGTCGTGCCACGACCAAAACTAAGGCACTTGATGGGAGGCAACCCATCATTCTAATCATTTTTATAGGTTTTGAGCAAATGTAGGTGCAAGAGGTGTAAAACGAGGAGATCGGTTTCAAATTCCGATTTGGACGTATTGCATGTTAAAGGTGGTAAGTTAGGAATGAAGAAGCAAAAGGCTATGGATTGAGCATTGCTCATGAAAATATAGGCATCGAACAAGGATCGGCCTAGGTAAAACTAGGCCACAAACAAGGCAAGGCCTATACTATGGCCTAAGGTCTCGGAATCTAGTGTGCCATAGCATAGGCGCCGCCCATGCCCAAGTATGCCATAGCATAGGCGCCGCCTATGCTAATGCCTTTTGACTCTGAATCTTATATGCAAAGTGAAAGGCGCCGCCTATGCCTAGGAATTCCATGGCATAGGCGCCGCCTATGCTAGACAATGCTTTGCAAAAGGCACCGCCTATGCCAAGCATAGGCAAAGCTAAAGGCGCCGCCTATGGTCACTTCTTGTCTCCAAATCCGATTTTAAATGGGTCAAAACCCGACCCAACCTTTTCCTATAAATATGAGACTTAGTCTTGAACCAAAAACACATAGGAAACCTAGCTTATGCGCCGCCTATAGCCTCCAAATCCTCTCAAAAATTTTCCTTTTACTCTTTTTCTTCACAAGAACATCATCCAAAGGCATCAATCAAGTAAGTACTACTTTGTTCTTCATTTATATTCCGTAAGTACTACGTTACTACGTCTATTATGAATTGTTGAATCTTGCAAGAAGTAGTGGTGATGTGAATGCGTTTGAATTGTTGTGATACAACTAAGTGAGTGAATGAATACGTAAGGATGATCTTAACTTGTTCCCAACTTGAATCTGATTTTGATGCATTGTCATACTTTTGCGGAATTGATATGGTCACTAAAATTGCATAATCTTGTCACTTACATACTTACATGTTGGAATGCCTTGTTCATCGGAATAAGACTTATAGTTGCCTACCGACATAGGAGGTTGTAATTATTGATAGATACTATACCTTGATTCAATCCCTATGTAGTAGTCTTGATATATCTAACATGAAAGTATTGCAAATATTACAAGAAGTATGACTGCACTGATTTTATGGTTGGATTATAGTACCTAAAACGTATGCCGATAAAGACTAAGTAATCGACCACTTTCACTTCACTAGTCTGTACCAACAAACTAAGTGTGGGGTGGTGCCACTACTGCTTGTTTATAGATTGTAACCATCGAGATGACGTTAACATGAATATTGTTTTAATCTCAGGTACAATGGCACCCAAAGCAAGACAAGGAAAAGATAAGGCAACCACTTCCCAAAAGGGCAAGAAAAGAGGCCGAAAAGAGCAAGGAGAATCATCCTCGATGCAATTACCACGCCGCATGTTCGGAATTAAATGGGTTTTAGAGGAGGAAGAAAAGGAATGGTATAGGAACAACAAAGAGAAGAAATATGTTCATGTGGACTTGATAAACAAGGAAAGCCTAGCAAAGAAAGAACCGCACATGTTGGCCAAGATCATGGCGTTACATCTTGATTTCATCTTCCGAGACATGGGAGAATGCAATCTCGATTTAACAAGAGAATTCTATGCCAACTGGTCACCGAAAACCACTGCAAGCGAGGTCAAGATTCGGGGCCAAGTTTTACAACTCAATGCAGATTTCTTCAACTCCTTTCTTGGCTTGCCTTAAGTCGATCCATCACCATTTAAAGAGTTGTATAGTAGACCTCCATATATAGCCATTCGACACATACTCTATGGAACAAGATCCATGGCACGGTGGAGTAGACACAAAGACATCGGTCGACACAACACCTTCCCATATGCTCCTTTGAATAGGGAAGCAAGGATATGGTTGCGCATAGTCAACTCTTGCCTCATTCCAGGGATGCAATACACAAAAATAAAAAGAGATAGAGTGTGCTTAGTATATGCATTGATGACGAATGTCCCTATCAACATTGGGGCAATCATTCGGTCTACAATGCGGAAGGCTAGGCTACACAAGCGGTCCCATTTCAGCTTCGGCAATCTGTTGACTGCAATTTTAAGGAAGGAAGACATCAAAGAGGAGCCAGCTGATCATAAGCTCCCACATAACCCGAAGAAGGTTGACCTCACAAAGGTCAAAGATGCTGAATCAACACATGGTGTCAACCTTACTACGGCAGAGAGACATGCTCGAGATGAGAGTTTTTTTCGCCATCTTTATGGCATGAATCGGCTTACAATGATGAGCAGAGGTCGTATTCCAACTGCTGCAGAGCTCCAACAGCTGGATCATGACTATCCAATGAATGTGCATGCAAGGGAGATGTGTGGAGTAGGTACATAATTTGAGGAACCTCTTGATGACGATGTGCCGACCGATGATGATCGACGAATGCCAGACTCCGACGTGGAGGAGAATTCTGATGACAACTCCTATGATGATTCCGATGAAGGGGGTATGACCCCCGACATAGAGGAGGAGTCCGACTGACCAGGTTCTTTCTATTTATTTTCCACTGAGGACAGTGTGTCCCGTCTAAGTGTGGGGTGGTGGTATTTGCATGCTATACTTCTCTATCCGCATTTGCATTTATGTTTGTTGCCTTTATGTTTGCTTTAGTTTTGTTTTTTTTTCATTTTTCATTTTTTTGTAGTTAAATTTTTTTTTTTTTTTTACTTAGCTTTGCATGAAATTATTCTAATAGGCAGTATGAGATTATAACAAGAGTTTATGCTAAAATCATGACTATTGAGACGTTTAGGCTCTAATTATGACTCACTATGTGATATTGTATGGTTCAATTCCTTCATCTGTTGGGTCGAGAGTCTATACTACTCCCAATAAAGTCGACCATATGCCTTGTGTGTGTGAGATAATAGTATATTCTGTGCTTGTGGCTGATGCTAGAACTTGCCTGGTATGTATGTAAAGCGAAAATAAAGAGTGTAAGTTTAGGAGATGATTTAGGCATTTCTTTGGCAACCTATACTTGTTTACCTTCTTTTTACCTACCCATGGACATTATCCTAGTTAACCCTTTTGAGCCTTAAGCCTATTTTCTTTGACAGCCTCATATGTAAGCCTAATCCATTTTTTCAAGACCATAATTTGATCCAAATTCCTAAGTGCTTTAAAGTGTAAAGTCATGTGACAAAATAAGAGGAAATTGGGTGAGTATGATGCTTTAGAATGTAATGGTGCTTGAGAATTGCTGTCATAAAAGGTGTTATGAAAAGAAAAAAAAAGGAAAGGAAAACTAAAAAGTTAGTTATGTTTAAAATTGAAAAACAAAAGAGGAGAAAAAGGGTGGTAGAATAAAAGAAAAAAGAAAGGTTGTTTGAAAAGAAAGTATTAAAGGCATAATGTGATGTATTAAAGCGCTTAGGAACATAGTCACTATTTCTGGCCAAAATAGTCCTACCCGTCCCTTAGCCTACATTACAACCTGTAAAAGACCTATTTGATCCTAAGCTTAGCATTCTGACATTTAGTGGAGCATTACACTAAGGGCAAGCCTATGGTCATCAGTTGCAGCATATGAATTCTTTGTGAGAGTGAGAGCAAGGATATTTCTATACCCATGTTTGATAAATATATTATGCTTGTGAGTGATTATGGGTAATATATTGTGAGACACACATGGTTGATGAGTTCTGGGTAGTGGTGTATGATTCTTTGTACCTTAACTTTTGGATACGAATTAACTACCATCACGAGTCTATGTTAGGGTTGAATCGTTTCTACTAATGATCGGAAAACTACTCTTTGTTGATAATTATTATGCCTGACTTGACGAATATTTTGTGTTGTTACTGTGAAACCCTAAGTTGATGTTTAGATGGACATGATAGTTTGTTCGAGGACGAACAAAGCTTCAAGTGTGGGGTGTTGATGATAGGCGAATTTACACGCCTATAGCACTAGATTTTGCCCATATTTTAGCCAAGTTTTGAGAACAAATTATCTATTTCATGCACTTTTAGTCCTTTTTCCTGTAAGTGAGCTAACGAACATGATTAGCAAGTTTTCAGGTATAAATAAAGCAGAATTCAGTATTTTATGGATAACTTGATGCCAAAGAAAGCTTCACGAAAGGATGAAAACAAAGCTTGGATGCCAAGGACCTAAACTAACGCATGGAAAACCTGTCCCGGGCAAAAACAACAATTCTGAAGACTTTGGGGACTAGCAATAATTTATTAGGATTAGGATAATGATACATTAACCTAGTAGGATTGGGTTAAGTAATTCATTATCTTAGTAGGAATAGGATATGGGTATTATAAATACCCTATTTTGCTAGAGATTTAGAGACATCTTTTCATCTTTACATCTTTCAATCATTCTCATTCTCATTCTACTTCTAATTCTTCCATTAATTCTACTTTTCTTCTTCTATTCATCTATTCAATTCTTAATTTCCGCAACAAGAGAAACGTTACTTGCAAAGAAAGTCACGCCTAAATGCCTACCACACTTTGCTACACGAAATCTTTATTGTGGCAAAATAATAATGTCTATTGTGATTTCCTTCGCACTCATGGGTAACTAAAATTCTCTGTTGGGGTTATGGAAGCCATATGAGATACTATCTATTGCTATGAGTTTGTGAATTCGTGACACGTATGCTGCTTATATCATTATTCTCTTCATCTTAATCTAAATTCTTTGTGGTTGCAAACGCATAGAATACGCCAGTATAGCATTAACTTGTTCGAAAGAAAAGTTATATGTTTGGAAAAGAGATAATGTCAAGGTAGTAGGGTCCCATCCCCTATTAAAAAGTTAGTGTCGTAACTGGATTAACCTCTTGGAGAATTTGTACCGTTAGATATGCTTTAAGCTCGAAAGAGTTAAAGTGAAATAGTCCTTGTTGAGGTCGAAAGACGCTTGGATTTACCATCAAATACAATTCTCTATAAGCACATGCATGTCTGAATTCTGCACAACTCGTATCCAATAGAGATGTATAACTCATAAGGTGGACATAACCCCAACTTCTCAATTCTCATTGTTTTACATCTTACTAAAACATTCTTTTTACTTTGTTATTTTCTGTTTTACTCTACTATTTGGTTTACATTACTTGCACAACAAAACTCCCCCCTTTTTACGAGACTTGCACTAAAAGTCTAGTAATCTTTGCTTACTTGTTGACCAAGCTATTCCCTGTGGGATCGATACCCAACCCAGTTGGGTTATATAGTTGACAACGACCGCTTTACACTCCTAAGAGGTCCTTCAATTGCTCTTTCAGTTCCTTAAGTTCTGCTGGTACCATTCTGTATGGCGGAATAGAGATAGGCAGAGTATTTGGAAGAAGAACAATACCGAAGTTTATTCCCCTTTCGGGAAGAATTCCTGGAAGGTCTTCAGGAAAGACATCTGAATATTCATTCACTACTGGGACTGATTCAATACTGTGAGTCTCAGAACTAGTGTCCTTAACTCAAACAAGATGATAGACACATCCTTTAGATATCATTTTCCTTGCCCGCAGGTAGGAAATAAGCTGACCCCTAAAAGCGGATACACTACCCTTCCACTTAAGGACAGGTTCATTTGGGATCTAAAAATAGACTATTCTATTTCTACAGTCGACTGTGGCATAGCAAGAATGAAGCCAAACCATGTTGAGAATGACATCAAAATCAGTTATCTCCAATTCAACTAAGTCTGCTGAGGTGACTTTCTAAAATATCGTAACCGGGCAGTTCCTGTATACCCATCGAGCTATAATGGTTCTACCCATTAGGGTAGAAACTAAAAAGGGCTCTTCTATAATTTCAGGACTGACTCCAAAATCAACTGCTATATAAGGAGTAACAAAAGACAACGAAGCTCCTGGATCTAGCAAAGCATAACTATACACATGAAAGATTTGTAACATACCGGTAGCCACATCAGGAGAATTTTCCTGATCTTGTCAAGACTAAAAAGCATAGAGATGATTTGGGCATAGCCCACTAGTAACACTGGAGGTGGCACCCTGCTGATTTGGGTGACTAGACTGAGCTAAGGAGCGATTCTGTTGACCCTGAGGACCTGGCTGAGTACAGTCTCTAACTTTGTGGCCTGACTTACCACATTCGAAACAACTACCACTGTCAGCTCTGCAAATACCCTAATAGTGTTTTTCATAAGTCTGGAAAAGAGGATAGGTATAGGCACTGCTAACACTGCCTTGGGACTTAGAGCCTGGCGCTCTGTATTTGCTACCCTCTCAAAACTTAGGAACTAGAGCACTGTCTATAGAAGGAGCTGGAACTGATGACTTAGGATGAAATTGAGAACGGTTTCCTTCTTCTGACTTAGGCTGAGAGAAGTTGAAACTACCTGTCTTCACCTTATTATTTTGTTTCTCCCTTATCTTAATCTTTTTCTCCTCTACCCACTGAGCATAAGTCATGATCCTGGCTAAAGTCATGTCACTATTTAGCATGGAGGATCTACACTCATTCACCATGCTATCATTCACCCCTGAAATGAACTTACTCATCCTTGCCCTGCTATCTGCAACCACATGAAGCTGAATATCTAGCTAATTGAGTAAACTTAAGAGGATACTCTTTCACTGTCATATTTCCCTACTGAGGTTGATGAATTCTAGCACCTTATCTTCTCTAAGCTCTAGGGGAAAGAATCTATCGAGGAAAGCAGATGCAAACACCTCTCACTTAACTAGCCCTGCATCATCTGCCTTCTCTGACTTCCACTGCTTGAACCAAGTATGAGTAACATCTTGCAATTGATATAAAGCTAGCTCAGCACTCTCAACAGTAGTAACCCCCATGATGTCTGTCACCTTCTGCACCTGATCTAGGAATTCCTGAGGGTCCTCATCTATCTTAGACTCGAGAAAGGATGAGAGATTATTCGAATGAAGTCCCGAATCCTAGCTTTGGCTGAATTGGCCACTGGGCTCACCAGAACGACAGTTGGTCATTCATTCTGAGCAATAATTGAGTTAGCAAGAGTAGTGAATGTAGCCCTGAACTCCGCATAAGAAACATAATTGCCCAAAGGATCTTTGGGCTGAGGGTCTGACTGATTTCCATTTCTTCTTTTAGGAGGCATGTTCTATAGAAGAAAGGGAGAAATAGATTAGACTGAGAGATTGACTTGAGATTATGCTCACTGGCACTACATGAATACTAAAAGAGGGGAAATTGTTTCTAAAAGATCTTATAGCCTCTTGTACATAAATGTGGCGCGCAACACACCCAAGTACAAGACTCTACTAGATGCGGATTTCAGACTTCCTAGGACTCAATTGAATATTAGGCTTTGATACCAAGTTTGAAATGCCCCAAATCTGATACTCGGAATGCTACACGGTGCTCATGACCCCGAAGGACTACAAACTAACCCATGAATGATATATGTACGTGTACACTACATAATATGACATAATAATGTGGAAACATGCACTGAAAGGCCATAAGGTTCAATACTGAACATGATCTAAATGATATAACATCTGTGTGGGGTAATAGAATACCCAAAACAAAACTGAACATACTGAAGTCTGAAATATGATAGTCTAGAAAGCCTCTAACTGACTAAACTGTCTGAGTAAGGAGTCGATGGGACATATCCCCAACTAACTCCAACTAATAAACTAATTAATAAGATAATAGGGAAATAAACATGTTCTCAAAAGATGAGGACTCACTTCTAACTCTTTCTTCGGATATCTAGAATCTATTGTTGCTCTATAGCTCATATCTCTGAACCTATGGTATAAGACACCATAGCGCAAATGCGCCAGTACTTTGAATGTACTGGTATCATGTGAGGTAGGCTGAATGTATGGGGTTCATATGCATGAACAATAATAATAAATGACTAATATCATAAGCGTGAGAATACATGCATGAGACATAACAATTGACACTAATACGATGATAACATGATTACTGAATCTGAATATAACTGATAACATGAGTGACTGTATCTGACAGTACAGAATCTGATGGAGCTATCTGAGTTTCGTACTATGTCTGAGTTAACTGTATCTGACAGTCCTGAATTCTAAAGAACTATCTGAGTCTTTTTTCTGAGACTGATACTGAGACTGTGAGAGGTAGTCATCTAACCGACATGCCCCAAAAGATACATTATAGCTAAATTGGGGTCCAATCTATGCCCTGATTGGAAGTGTGTCAATACTGCGCCATTAGTAAGGACAACATGTGAGTGACCCTAATATAACAGGTAACTCTAGTGAGAATGGTGGGAACCCTCATATAGAAGGATAAGCTACCTCATCTACCCCCATATAACAGGCTAAGATGTCTCAACCTATGTTAGATACATAGTTCTGGAACGAAAGGATTGCTTCTAAGAATTACACGCTCATATAACAGGTAACTTCCCATCCTTGGGATCACTCGGTGCTAATTTCTACACCCATCTGAATCAAGAATGAACATGATTTACTGAACTGAACATGGACTGAGTTACTGAATTTTGTTGACTGATGAAATACTATTGATATCTGACAACTAACTGAGTTCTTGAGATCATGGATATTTCCTGAGTCATAGGACTGTCTAAAGTCTAAGGATTCATAGCTTGACTGAGAGTATCGTGAAAATATGACATAGCTCTTGGCACTCAGCTAATATTTTGGGTACAAGTACCCCCAGGATTCAATGGACGAAAAACTGATCAAGCATAACTTACTTGAACATATAACATCATAATCCATAGTACATTTATAGAAGCATTCCATCAAAACTTTTGATAGGCATAACTTTTACATACATGGGGATCTCATGATATCATACTAGTTGGGCATTGTTCCTTTATCTAGGCATTTAATCAAACACATAGTAGGCAGAGTACATGTAGACAAAAATATACAACAATTAATCATCATGACTCATCTCTAATTTCAACATCTAGGGTTTATTCATAGGTTCACATGAATATACATTTATACAAATCAATTCCACATAAAATTGATCACCCAACATGGATTTGAATTCAATTGATCATTCTCAACATAAACAAAACAAACCCAACATGAAATTCATAAATAAATCCATAAACTTAAACTTATAAAAGAGATTCTTGGGTTTCATGGACAAAAAAAGTCCATGAATGAACACTATGCATACCTTAGTTTGTGATTTTGTGAAGATTGACGGTGAAACTTTCTTGGAATTGGATCTTCTATGAAAACCCTAGCTTGTTCTTGACAGGTTTTTGAGAGAAGAGAGTATTTTGGGTGAAAAGTGGCTAAATCACGTGTTAAAGGGCTTAAATAAAGGTGGGAAGTTGACCCTTTTAACTCTGGATGCGTCATTTAATTTTAGTAAAATTTTTCCAAACTGAGCCCCGAGCGTGACGTGGTGCTATCACGTCGTGTCACTGGAATTTGACAATTGGGAAACTGAGGGATGGCGTAACACAGAGCCATCGCGTTGCCTCTTCTTGTATGACCTGAAACTTTGGCGGGACGCTGAGAAAATCGCGCTAAGACACTGGAAAAGGACAATTTTAAATTTGGGCCCTGGCGCGATGTGCCATAATCGCGGACCCCTACTGGAATTTACCAAATTCCATTTCCTCTTGTGGCGTGAAGCGCCATTGACTAATATGGCGTTATTTTACGACGGAAACTTAATATAGTCGTAACTTCAGAATCGGTTATCGGATTTGGGCGAATCTTATATCGATGGAAAGCTTATTGAATTTCCCACATGCCGAAAAGTGAAAATCTTGAAAATTCCTCATGGAAAAACCATCATTCAATTTAGAAGCTAATACTATATATTTTTGAGATAAAATTAGCTGCGAAAAGTATGAGGTATTACAATAGTAATCTTAATTAGGGCATAATGACCCATGCATCAATCTCATGTTAAAATATCTTAAAATTCATGCTTGATAGTATAAGCATTTATAATTTATCATAACATCTGGAAATTTCAGTAATAAGCATGAGAATATGAACAAAATCATAGAATTCAACTTCTAAATAATTGGATATATCAAAAACTTGTAAATAACTGTAACGCCCCAAAATCTCCTCCCGTAACATCACATGGTGCCTAAGGATACAAGTAGCCCCAAGCTAATCCTTTGAGCCTATTACTATATATAATAACTTATTTTGAGATGAAATAAACAAAATACTGGTACTGTCACATCAAATGATAGGAAATGTGAAGAAAATACTCCGTCAAATGATCACAATACTGGATATCTCAACATACTAACAATCTGATAACTAGTTTGACAAAGCCGCTACTACTTCATGAACTAGAGAGCCATTGGGACAGGTCCCCAACTCACTCAAACTAAACTAAAAGCAATAATATGTCTACTAAAACACTGAAATGTTTGAAGATAGGTCCTCGAACCATAAGGACTCACCATTGTAGAGATGTAGACAAGGGTACTCAGAATTCACTGATGAGGCTAGGACTGAGCACCTGAACCTACATTATAAGATAATGTAGCACATAGATATATATATGGATCAGCACTTGGGAATGTACTGATTATATGGGGGTGTATGCATTTACATAAAACTATATCAATACTCTTTAATCAAATCATGCATGCAAATATAAATGACTTACATAGCTTGAATAAGTCTAATATAATAAGCTCATAAATCATGTAGAATGAAGCATGTAACACAAATCTAGTGAGTCATTATACTTTATCTTTAAAATATGTACTCTCCTCTTATTCTCAATACTTGATGGCTAAAGGAACTTTAAAAAATACTTGCAAACTCCTAGTTTTATATTATGGAGAGTAAAACTTCCTTAAAACTCAAAGACTCAGAACTTTTAGGAACTTTCAACACTTGGGAACTCTAGAACTCTTTTAGACTTGGGACACTTAGAACTCGGGATTATATAAATTTGGACACTCGGGAGTTTCTTCTAACCGACATAAACCATGTGAGCTACATAGAGTTCAATGTCATGTCCTCCTAAGGAAGAAACCTCATGTTGGGGAGAGGCGTCATACTCTTGACAGGGAGTATGACCTCAACTCAATAATCACTATCTCATCCTCGGGCCCATAAATCTCAGTCCTACGGTGGTACATAGTTTTAGGGTATGAGACCTCGAAATCATACCCAACTCGGTGCTAAATACTACTCTCATACTCAGCTCAGAACTCTTAAGAAATCCACCTTAAATAACTCAAGGGTCTATACTGAAGACCAAAATGTATTACTATTTGTTTTAATAGAACATCATTGTGGATTCCAACTCTATTAGGACCAAAAAGGTCAAATATTTCTCAATAATCTCAAGGTACTCAAATCATAGGTGCTTATAGCACAAAAGTTTATAAAAACTGAAATCACAATTAGGGTTTAATGACCCATAATCAAATCTTAAGTTAAGACTCATCAAAATGCATACTAGATGTCATAAGGATACACAAATTATATAGAAATCTGGAATATTCAGCAATTTGTCTTAAAATCTCAACATGCTCATGTACTTCAATTTCTAGAACATTGGCAAATCTCAAAATCTCATGCATAGTAATATTGGGTATGAAACCACACTTCAAATTCATAGGAGAACTCATAAAGTCGTATATCTTTGTAATTTAAAACAAGTTTTGGCACAAGTACAAAAGAATTGTCCTTTTTCAAACCCCACATACCTTAGATTGTGAAACTAGATGAACAAGCTTGCTTGAAACTCTTCTTCTTACTCTTTGAGAGAGGGTTCTTGAAGCCTTGGACTTGGGGAACTCAAATCTCAACTCAATTTATAGAATCTATGGTGATTTCTTGAATTTCTTGGAGAAGGGTTTTGGATTTTCTATTGAGGAAGAAACCCTAGCCTTTGGATGTTTTGGGAGATAATGAAGTCATATGCTTCGTTTTGCATATATCTATGTGTTAAAAGGGGAAAAGACCAAAGGTTCTTTTAAAAATGACTTAAAAATAATGAATGATATTTACGATGGTCGGAGTGAATGTCTGTCAGTAGCTCGATGGCCCATCGGATCATCCATCGCATATTAGTCAGAAAAAGGCCACACTGCCTCAGTTGCGACGGTCTTAGCGATGGTCCGTCGCTAGCTTGATGGTTTATCATCTTGGCCATCGCACTTGTGCCAGAAGAGGGAGTTACTGCATTGGTTGTGATGGTCTAGGCGATGGTCCATCGTAAGCTCAACGGTCCGTCAACCTGCCCGTCACACCTGGGCGGTTGCGACAACTCTTAGTAAAACGGCCATAACTTCTCACCCCTATATTAGATTTGGACAAAATTGGTATCGTTGGAAAGCTAAATCAATTTCTCACATGATAGAAAGCTATTTTTGTGAAAATTCAATCTATGTTATCACACTAATCACTTGGAAAGTCACTTCTTAATCTTGTAGGGATGGAATTACACTTCACTTGACACGGCTCTAAGTCTCAGACTAAGAGGAAACTTTTGCGGGGTCTTATAATATCTCCCCCTTGGGAACATTCGTCCTCGAATACTTCTAGTTAGACTAAGAAAACAGGAAATGTTCAGTACACATAGCTGAAGCAAGTTTCTAAATGGGCTGAAAATCTTTCTAAACTCTTGAATACTTCGGAAATTGCAAGAACTCATGTAAGAATAGATGCATAGCTAAAATTTAGATTAGAAGGGCTAAATTAAGAAAGAATATTACCTTCGGATTGATCTAAACTCACGGAAAAAAGGTGTGAGTACTTGGCTTGCATGTCTACTTCTGCCTCCCAAGTAGCGCCCTCAACTGACTGGTTCCGCCACAGAATTTTGACCAAGGAAACTTCTTTGTTCCTCAGTCTACGGATCTGAAAATCTAGAATCTCAACAAGAATCTCATCGAATGAAAGACTGTCCTGAATATCATCACTCTCTAAAGGATCTACTACAACAGAACCACCAATATGTTTTTTAAGCATGGAGACATGAAAAATAGGATGAACGGCTGACAACTCTGCGGGAAACTCAACTTCATAGGCCACTTTACCAACACATCTCAAGACTCTATAGGGGCCTACATTACGTGGACTAAGCTTCCCATTTTTACCAAACCTCTTCACCCCTTTCATGGGTGAAATCTTTAAGTACACTAAATCACCCACCTCGAATTCAATATCCCTTCTCTTCATATTGGCATATGACTTTTGACAACTCTGAGCTGTCTACAACCTTTCTCTAATCAACTTCACCTTTTTCATAGCCTCGTATACCGCATTAGGTCTAATACCCACTTCACACTAACCTATGGGTGATCTACATCTTCTACTATACAAAGCCTCAAATGGTGCCATCTCGATGCTAGCATGGTAACTATTGTTATAAGAAAACTCTATCAGTGGTAAATGCTTATCCCAACTACCTTTGAAGTCAAGAGCACATGCTCTCAACATATCTTCTAGAGTTTGAATGGTCCTCTCAGCCTGACCATATGCCTGCGGATGAAAAGAGAAACTCAAATGAACTTGGTTACCAAGACCTTGCTGAATTGCTCTCCAAAACTGAGAAGTAAATTGAATACCCCTATCTAAAATGATACACAAGGGAACTCCGTGCAGTCTGACTAACTCTCAGATATACAACCTAGCATAATCCTCAGCTGTATAAGATGTATCCACGGGCAAGAAATGCGTGGACTTAGTCAGCCTGTCTACAACAACCCAAATAGAATCATGATGATGACGCGAAAGAGGTAAACCAGTCACGAAGTCCATATCCACCTCTTCCCACTTCCAAGTGGGTATACCAAACTCTTGCATCACACCACCAGGTCTTTGGTGTTCTACCTTAACCTGTTGGCACATTGCAAATTTGCTACAAACTCAGCTATATTCTTCTTCATACCACTCCACCAATAGATTTTTCGCAAGTCGCGGTACATCTTGGTAGTACTGGGATGAATAGAATACCACGTGTCATGCGCTTCATCCATAATCCTCTGCCTCAAATCATAAACACATAGAACACACAATCTACCCTGACATCTCCCTATTAGAAGAAAACCTATACCTTTTGGTCCTTAACTGACTCCTTCAGTCTGACCAAACTAGGATCTCTGTCTTGCTTCTCCTTCACCTTCGAAACTAAAGAGGATTTAGAACTACTCTGCACCAAAGTACTTTCCTCAATAGAATCAAGCAACCTAACACCCAATCTAGCCAGATGGTGCACATCACGAGTTAACTTTTTCTTACCTTTTTCCATATGAGTAACACTACCCATGGACAACCTGCTAAGGGCATATGCCACTACATTGTCCTTGCCTGAGTGATACAACACACTCGTATCATAGTTTTTTAACAACTCTAACCACTTTCTCTGCCTAAGATTCAACTCCCTCTGGGTAAACACATACACAGGCTCTTATGATCAGTAAACACATAAACGTGGACACCATACAAATAGTGTCTCCAGATTTTCAAAGCAAAGACCACAACAGCTAATTCAAGATCATGGGTTGGGTAATTTTTTTCATGCGGCTTCAACTGTCTAGAGGCAAAGGTTATAACCTTACCTATTTGCATCAACACACAACCTAAACCAACTCTAGAGGCATCACAATAACCACAAAACCATCTGTACCATCAGGCAAAGTCAACAAAAGGGTTGAAGTAATCCAGTCGTCAACTCCTGAAAACTCTTCTCACAGGAATCTGACCACTGGAACTTAACTCTCTTTTGGGTAAATCGGGTCATGAGAGATGCTATACAAGAGAAACCTTCAACAAAGAGGCGGTAGTAGCCTGCTAGACCCAAGAAACTTCTAATGTCAGATGAGAAAATAGGTCTAAGCCAATTTCTTACAGCTTCTATCTTTTGGGGATCAACTCTAATGTCTTCGGCTGAAATGATAGGACCCAATAAGGCTACTGATCTTATCCAAAATTCACAGTTGTTGAATTTGGTGAACAACTGATGATCTCTAAGAGTTTGTAAGACAATTCTAAGGGGATCTGCATGGATGTTCTCAGAACGGGAGTACACAAGGATATCATCTATGAAAAAAATGACAAACATATCGAGATATTGTTTAAACACTCGATTTATGAGGTTCATAAAGGTTTCTGGGGAATTGGTTAGCCTGAAAGACATGACTAGAAACTCAAAGTGACCATAGCGGGTTCAGAAGGTTGTGTTTAGGATATCACATTCCCTCACTTTTACCTGATGATGGCCGAATCTAAGGTCTATCATGGAGAAATAACTTACACCTTGCAACTGATCAAACAGGTCATCAATTCTTGGAAGAGGATACTTATTTTTTACCGTGACCTTGTTAAGAAGACGATAGTCAATGCACATATGCAAAGAACCTCTTTCTTTCGCATGAAAAGAACAGGTGTTCCACAAGGACAAACACTAGGACTTATGAAACCTTTATCTAAAAGATCTTTTAGTTGCTCTTTCAAATCCTTAAGCTCTGTAGGTGCCATACGGTATGGCAGAATAGAAATAGGCTGAGCGTCGGGAAAAAGGTTAATCCTAAATTCTATCTCTCTATTAGGAGGTACCCCTGGGAGATCTTTTGAAGAAACATCAAAAA
Source organism: Capsicum baccatum var. pendulum (assembly GCA_030864225.1). Lineage (NCBI taxonomy): Eukaryota > Viridiplantae > Streptophyta > Magnoliopsida > Solanales > Solanaceae > Capsicum > Capsicum baccatum. The sequence continues at coordinate 212,189,242 of CM061553.1, read as the reverse complement.
ACTCATTAACAATGCTGACTGACTGAATAGCAGGAGCCTCAGACTTAGTGTCTTTGACTCTAACTAGGTGATAAATGCAACCTTTGGATATTAGCTTTTTGACCTTGAGATAGGACATAAAATGACTCTTGGGAGATACCGAACTCCCATACTACTCAAAAACTGGTTCATCAGGAAATTGAAACTTGACCATATGGGTACAACAGTGTATAGATGTATAACAATAATAAAGCCAATCCATACCCAGAATAAGGTCAAAATCCACCATGTCTAACTCTATCAAATCAGCAAATATGACTCTATAAAGAATAGTAACAAGACAATATTTATACACTTGCATAGCAACAATTGACTCCCCTACTGGTGTGGAAACTAGGAAAGGCTCAGGAATTCTTTTGGGACTCATTTTGAAATTCACAGCTACAAGTGAGGTCATATAAGAGAAACTTGACCTGGGGTCCAACAAAACATAAACATCAAAGAAAAAGACAGGGAGCATACCAGTAACAACATCAGGAGTGTCCTCCTGCTCCTGATGAGATGGTAAGGCATAGAATCTATTCTGGCGCTGACCACCAGCAGTACTAGATGAAGCGCCTTGAATAGAGGAGAGAAGGGGTACAATAGATGGTGCACTAGGAGTCTATGCCTGAGGGCGAGCATCTTTGTTTCCATGCCTAGCATACGAGCAATATCTAAGTCTATGACGGTCTAGGAGACGTTCCATCGCAAGCTCGACGGTATGTTAACCTGCCCGTCGCACCTAGGCGATTCCGACAGTTTTTAGTGAAATGGCCATAACTTCTCACCTCAATACCAGATTTGGACGAAATTGGTATCATTGGAAGCTAATTCAATTTCCCACACGATAGAAAGCCATTTTTAGGAAAATTCAATCAAGTTTAACACACTAATCACTTGGGAAGTCACTTCTCAATCTTTAGGGCCGAAATTACACTTTATTTGAAACGCTTTAAGGCTCAAACGACGAGGGAACTTTTGCAGGGTCTTACAATAACAATAATGGGCATAAACCCTAACTTTAATTTCATGGAAAATCTTATAAACTTCAGTAAAAGTTGAATTTAAAATAAGTTTTGGGCACAAGGATGAAAGGATTATCCTTGTTCATACCCCACATACCTCAATTGATAATCTAGATGCTAAAACTTGAATCATGGATCTTTATTAATGTTTTGGAAATGACTTCTTAGAGTTATTGAATTGGGAAATCTCAATCTTGAATTGCTTTGGATAATTAATGGAGAAATTTAAATTTCTTGGGAAGGAGGTTTGATGAACTAGGGTTTTTCTTGAGAGAGATTTGATGAAAAGTGGATGTAAAGTGCTTTGGAGGGATTTAATTCATTATTTAGGATGGATTAGGGGCTGACAGATTTACCAAAACGCCCCTCTTAAACTCATAAATGAAACTAAAAAATGACTGAAATCCCAACTTTTGGCCTTAGCGCGACGCACCACTATTGCGCCATTCCACTAGAAATTACCAACTGGGAATAAACATGTGGCGCGATACGGTGGTATCACATTGCCACCTTAGATGGGATCTAGAAGTATGGCGCGATGCGCTGATATCGTGGACCCTCACTGCAATTGGACAAATGGGGATTTCGCCCTCTCCGCGATGTGCCAATATCGCGGAGTGCTATTGGAAATTGACAAACCTCATTTAAACCTTCTCCGCGATGTGGTAATAACCTAAATGATGGTGTTTTATGACTAGAACTTGAGATAGCCATAACTTCTTACTAGGTTATCGAATTTAGGTGAATCTTATATCGTTGGAAAATTTATCAAATTTTCCACACAATGGGAGGCCTAAATCAGGATAATTCCTACCAAAATAATTATTATCTATTTTGGAAGATATTATTTAACATTCTAAGGACTAATTTTATCTAGATAAGGTACGGGGCATTATAATATCTCCCCCTTGCGAATATTCATCCTCGAATGTGGCTAGATAAGCTTAGAATACAGAGGAATCTGAGGCTATAAGCCACCATGCATAACTGAAATAATCTGAACAACCGAATCAAAATCATTTTGAGCTTCTGAGTAATTCTGTGAGTGCATGAACTTACATAAGGACAACTATATAGTTGATTACGTGATTAGAAAAGAATTAAATCAAGAAAGAGTATTACCTTCAGCTACCTCCGAATTTGCGGATAAAAGGTGAGGGTACTTAGCTTGTATATCTTCTTCTGCTTCCCAAGTGGCACCCTCAATAGACTAATTCCGCCAAAGAACTTTGACCAAGGGAACTTCTTTGTTCCTTAGTCTACGGATTTGATGATCTAAAATCTCAACTGGAATATCTTCATAAGAAAGATTATTCTGAACATCAGAGCTTTCTAAAGGAACTACAATAGTGGAGTCACTGATACTCTTCTAAAGCATAGAGACATAGAATACAGAATGAACGGCTGACAAGTCTACGGGCAAATCAAGCTCATAAGCTACTTTCCCAACATGACTCATAATTCTATAGGGGCCAACATACCGAGGACTAAGCTTTCCCACGTGCCAAATATCTTTACCCCTTTCATGGATGAAATCTTCAGATACATTAAATCGCCAACCTCAAACTCGAGGTCCTTTCTTCTCACATCTGCATAGGATTTCTGGCCACTCTGGGCTATTGTCAATCCTTCTATAATCAACTTAACTTTCTCCATAGCTTAAAACACTGTATTAGGCCCAAGCAAAGTGGCCTCACCCACCTCAAACCAACCTATGGGTGATCTACAGCTCCTCTCATGAAGAGCCTCAAACGGAGCTATATGAATGCTAGCATGATAACTGTTATTATAAGTGAACTCAATCAATGGCAAATGGCCATCCCAACTACCTTTCAAATTAAGAGCACATGCCCTCAACATATATTCAAGAGTTTGGATGGTCCTCTCTGCTTAACCATTTGTATGAGGGTGGAAAGCTGAACTAAGATGGACTTGGGTACCAAGACCTTTCTAAAAGGCTCTCTAAAACTGGTAAGTAAACTGAGTACCCCTATCTGAAATGATAGACAAGGGAACCTTATGCAATATGACTAACTCCTGGATATACAACTTAGTGTAATCCTCAATTGTATAGGATGTGTGAACTTGCGAAAAATGCGTTGACTTAGTCAATCTGTCAATAATAACCCAAACCGAATCATGATGACGATGCGAATGGGGTAAACCAATCAAAAAATCCATATTCACCTCTTTCCACTTCTAAGTGGGAATACCAAACTCCTGCAACGTACCACCAGGTCTTTGGTGCTCTACCTTAACCTGTTGACAAGTTGTACATTTTAGCTATGAACCCCGCTATATCTCTCTTCATACCACTCCACTAATAGATTTCCTGCAAGTTACAATACATCTTAGTAGAACCTGGATGGATAGAATGATGCACACCATGTACTTCTACCATAATTCTCTGTCTTAAGTCATCAACACATGGCACACACAATCTACTTTGATATCTCAACATGTCATCTCCCTCTTGGGAGAAAACCTCAACCTTTTGGTCTCTAGCTAACCCTTTTAGGTTGGCCAAACTAGAATCCATGTCTTGTTTCTCCTTTACTTTTGAAACTGGGGAACATTCGAAACTACTCTGAACCCAAACATTCCCTTCAGCTGAATCAACCAACCTAACACCCAATCTAGCTAAACGATGAACTTCTTGTGCCAACTCTTTCTTATCATTCTCCACATGAGAAACACTACCCATAGATAATCTACTAAGGGCGTTTGTAACTACATTGGCCTTGCCCAAATGATACAACACGCTCATGTCATAATCCTTCAACAACTCCAACTACCTTCTCTGACAAAGATTCAACTCCTTCTGAGTAAACACATACTGCAAGCTTTTGTGGTCTGTGAATATATCAACATGCACACCATACAAATAATATCTCTAGATTTTCAAAGCAAACACCACAATAGCTAATTACAGATCATGGGTTAGGTAATTCTTGTTATGAGGCTTCAACTGCCTAGAGGCATAAGCTATGACCTTACCTCTTTGCATTAACACATAACCCAAACCAACTCTGGAGGCATCATAATACACCATAAAACCATCTGTACCATCAGGTAATGCTAGATTAGGGCTGAAGTGAGTCGAGTCTTCAACTCCTGAAAACTTTCCTCGTAGGAATCTGACCACTGGAACAACCTTCTTCTGGGTCAATCTAGACATAGGGGATGTAGTAGATGAGAAACCCTCAACAAAACATCTGTAATAACCAACTAGACCTAAGAAATTCCTAATGTCTGATGGAGAGATAGGTCTAGGCTAATTTTTTACAGCTTTTGTCTTTTAGGGATCTACTCTAATACCATCGGCGGAAATAATATGATCAAGAAAGAATACTGATCTTAGCCAAAACTCACACTTTTTGAATTTGGCGAATAATTTATGATCTCTAAGAGTTTGCAAGGCAATTCTAAGATGATCTACATGGTCCTCCTCACTACGGGAGTATACAAGGATATCATCTATGAATACTATAACAAATATGTCTAGATACTGTTTGAACACTCGATTCATGAGGTCCATGAAATTTATTGGAGCATTAGTTAGCCCGAAGAACATGATCAGAAACTCAAAATGACCATAACGGGAAAGCTGTCTTTGGAATATCACATTTCCTTAATTTAAGCTGATGATAACTAGATCTAAGGTCTATCTTTAAGAAATAACTTGATCCTTGGAGTTGATCAAATAAGTCATCAATTCTAGGAAGAGAATATTTGTTTTTCATGGTAACTTTATTCAGCTAACATAGTCAATGCACATTCGCAAAGAACAAATATTCTCTTCCTAGAATTGATGACATATTTGATCAACTCCAATGCACATTCGCAAAGAACCATCTTTATTTCACACGAATAGGATGGGAGCACCCCATGGAGAAACACTAGGCCTTATGAAACCTTTATCCAAAATGTTTTTGAGTTGCTCCTTCAAATCCATGGGAGCCATATGATAAGAAGGTATAGAAGTAGACTGAGTATCCGGGAGAAGTTCAATACCAAATTCTCTCTTTCTATCGGGAGGTACCCTGGGAGATCTTTAGGAAAAACATCAGGAAACTCATTGACCACTCAGGTAGACTGAATTGTTAGAGTCTCTGACTTAGTGTCTTTAAATCAAACTAAATGGTAAATGCAACCTTCGGATATCAACTTTCTGGCCTTAAGATAAGATATAAAATGACTTTTGAGAGACACTGAATTACCTGATCACTCAAAAACTGGATCATCTAGAAACTGAAACACCACTCGGGTACGACAATCTATAGAAGTATTATAGGAATGAAGCCAATCCAGACCAAGAATAAGATCAAAATCAACCATATCTAACTCTATCAAGTCTGCTAATATGACTTTCTAAAGGACAGTGATAGGACACTTCTTATAGATTTTCTTAGCAACAACTGACTCACCTACTGGAGTAGAAACCAAGAAAAATTCAGTGATCTTTTTAGAACTTATCTCAAAATTCACAGCAACTAACGGGGTCACATAAGAGAAACTCGACCCAGGGTCCAACAACACATAAACATCAAGATGAAAGATACGAAGCATACCAATTAAAATATCGGGGGAATCCTCCTGCTCCTAGCAGGATGGTATAGCATAAAATCAATTCTAGCGTTGATCGCCACCGATAATGGATGAGGCACCCTGAGGAGGGGTTGGGCAACCTAGAGGAGTTGGTGCACTATTAGCCTGAGTCTGAGGACGAAGATCTCTATTCCCCCATCTAGCATGTGATCATGCTTTGATTCTATGACCCAGCTAGCCACAACCATAACAACCTTTTTGGCCTCACAACATTCACCTCCATGATTCTTACCATAGTTAGCACATTGGGGATGATTAGGCTTCCTACCCATACTATTCTGAGATCTGGACATAGAAGACTTACCTCACTGTTACTGACTATTTCTGGGTGCAGGAGCACTGGCTGAAGAAAGTGCAGACATAGAAGACTAATTCTAAAACTGCGAATGATTTTCTCCTCCAGACCTATTTTGAGCATGATCAAACTACCATATTCTCGCCCTCTTATTTGCTCTCTCTTTTTCCTTCACCTTCTCTGCCTCAATCTGCTGAGTATGCATCATCAATCTAGGAAGATCCATATATCCAATGAGCATAGTAGTCCTACACTCCTTAACTAGCAACCCAAACACACCGATCACAAACTTACTCATGTTTGAACTAAGGTCAGCTATCTGATCAGGGGTATACTTAGACAACTAGTTAAACTTGAGGCAATACTCCTTCATATTCATTGAGCCCTACCTCAGGTTCATGAACTCTTCTATCTTAGCTTCCCTCATCTTACATGGGAAAAACTTGTCTAAGAACGCACCTTGAAATATCTGCCAAGTCATGGGAGTTGCATTCTCCCTCTACTTTTCTTCCATATCACCACTAAATCATATGTAACATTTTTTAGCCTATAGGATGCCAATTCTACACTCTCATCTTCAGAAACATGCATAATTCAGGTGATCCAAGTTTGTAACGCCTCAAAATCTGATTCTCGAGATGCCACACAGTGGTCCAAACTACAAGTAGTCTTGAGCTAACCCTGGCTGCTTTTTACTAAATCTAAATCTCAAAATAGGGGAAATATGAATAGCAAAATATATTAAATTTGGAAATATTAAGCATAGAAATCTCACAAATCTTGGTAAGATAATACTGAGAACCTGAATACTAAATAAAAGATCTAACACTGAATCTAGTAGTCCAACAAGCCTCTACTATCTGAATCTAGAGAGTCACTGGGACAGGCTCCACCTGACTCAAATTGTCTGAAATGAATAAAGGAACACCTACTAATAAACTGAAAGTATGAATAACTAAGTCCCCAAACTATGAGGGCTCACCAACTGCAGAGATATAGATGAGATTTTTGAAATCACTCGCGTTGCTGAGACTGAGCACCTGGACCTACATTATGAGATAATGTAGCACATATACATATATGTGGATCAGTACTTTGATGAGTACTGAGTATATAGGAGTGAATGCAATAAGTAAGAAATATCATCACAATTTATAAAACCATGCATGCTAAATGTAAATGACTCACACAAGCTTAAGAAATCTGAAGATCATAACTCATAAATGATAAAATGTATAACGCAAATCTTGTGAGCCATTACACGTAGTTTTGAGATCTGTAAAATACTTTATCTTAGGCATTAAGAATCTTAAAACCATAATTCTAAAACATATGCTTTTATCTTAAAGCTTTAAATAAATAGACTATTGAAGAGTAGGGAACATCTTTTGGGAGGTTCTTCTAACCGACATACACCATGTGAGAATCCATGGAGTCCCACGTCTGGCCCCTATTTGGTAGGGCTATTTTATTCTTGCCATCGGAATAGAAGTGGAAATAATCTTAATCCTATGATGGCACGTAGTTTCGAGGCATAAAATCATAGTAACTTACCCATCTCGGTACTAAATACTACTCTCATTCTTATGCTCAAAATCTTAAGAAATTCACTTCAAAAAAAATAGCACAAGGTTAAATCTCAAGTTATATGAACAAAGTGGATCCTTTATCTTAGCTTAGGACTAAAAGGTCAAATCTTTATCAAAATCTGAGAATAATCTTATTTGAGGGTGCTCATAGCACAAATAATCTCAAAATAGCAATCTTAATTAGAGCATAATGACTCATGCGTCAATCTTATGTTAAAACATCTTAAAATTCATGCTTGATAGTATAAGCATTTATAATTCATCATAACATCTAAAAATTTCAGCAATATGCATGAAAATATGAACAAAATCATAGAATTCAACTTCTAAATAATTGGATATATCATAAACTTGTAAATAACAATAATGGGCATAAACCCTAACTTTAATTTCATAAAAAATCTCATAAACTTCAGTAAAAGTTGAATTTAAAATAAATTTTGGGCACAAGGATGAAAGGATTATCCTTGTTCATACCCCACATGCCTCAATTGATGATCTAGATGCTAAAACTTGAATCTTGGATCTTTATTGATGTTTTGGAGATGACTTCTTAGAGTTCTTGAATTGAAAATTCTCAATCTTGAATTGCTTTGGAGAATTAATAGAGAAATTTTGATTTCTTGGAGAGGAAGTTTGATGAACTTGGGCTTTGCTTGAGAGAGATTTGATGAAAAGTGGATGTAAAGTGCTTTGGAGGGGTTTAATTCATTGTTTAGGACAGATTAGGGGCTGGGAGATTTACCAAAATGCCCCTCTTAAACTCATAAATGGAACTGAAAGATGACCAAAATCTCGACTTTAGGCCTTGGCGCGACGTGCCATTATCGCACCAAGCCACTGGAAATTACCAACTGGGAATAAACACAGTGGTGCGACACGGTGGTATCGTGTTTCCACCTTGGATGGGGCTTGGAAGTTTGGCGCAATGCGCCGATATTGCGGACCCTCACTGAAATTGGACAAGTGGGGATTTGGCCCTCTCTGCGATGTGCTAATATCATGGAGTGCCACTGAAAATTGACAAACGTCATTTAAACCTTCTCTACGACGCGCTAATGACCTAAATGATGGTGTTTTACTACTGAAACTTAAGATAGCCATAACTTCTTACTTGGTTATCGAATTTAGGAGAATCTTATATCGTTGGAAAGCTTATCAAATTTTCCACACAATGGGAGGCCTAAATCTAGATAATTCCATCCAAAATAATTATCATCTATTTTGAAATATATTCTTTAACTTTCTAGGGATGGATTTTAGCTAAATAAGGTACGGGACATTACAAATACATATGATGTATTCTCCATATGTATTTTTTAATGTAAAATCTGAACACTACTAATGTATTTGTACTCTAAATCTCACAGAAAAAAATATTTAAATGAATTTATTTCATTTAATATGCAAATTGAAAGTTCAATTCACCTAATATATATTTTGAAAGTCAATGAACATAGATTACAATATATATGAAGGTAATTGCATATGTATTTTATTGAAAATTTCAAAACTGCATATGTATTGTAGATGTACATCTCAATGCAACAGACACTATTGAACACTGAAATAAAATATAAAGTACAAAATTGTTGAAAGCATGTTCAAATTTAACGACTGAAATCAATATCTTTCATTCAGTTCATAATAAGTAACTTTTAAACAATCTAAAACATAAAATAAATCTGTACAAAATAACCAACATTCATACACCAGCTTGTCAACTATCCAATGTAATAAATTGGACAACCATCATATTTCTAAAACTTTAGTGACACTAATAATTCGGCTTTGCCTGCCAGGCCTCAAGGGTGATTCAACATCACTATGAGCATTTGCTTCTTGTTTTCTCATGCCATAGTCCTCCAATAGTGCAGCATAATGTGTACGAAGTGTGCTGGGATTGAACTCAATCGAAGGAACTCTTTTTCCATAAGAAAGACACTCTGCGTATGTTACCATATACAGACCACAGTCCCTAAAAAAAATTAAATAATAAGTAAAATTTACTTTCTACATACTTAATATTTTGGTAAATGTATATTAAAATACTTACAAGCTTCCACTTGGTTGTTGAGGCAAGTCGACTTCAAATAATACATTAAAAAGATCTGTCAAGTCTTTATCTTTGTATCTTGGATGATTATAAAGATCGATACCTTTTTTTTCGTAGAAATTACAAGCTTTGAGATACAATGAAATAATCGCAGCTAATTTTTCTATCTCAGACAGAACAATTGCATAGTGCCTAGAGAATTCATATGAATCATATAAGAATATGCACCTCTCGGAGAATGATAAAAATGCGAGAACCCAATGATGTTTCTCCCTTATATTGACAGGAATAAAGATATTTTCCATTGTATGCCATGGTATTGTAGCATGCATTCATAACTCATTAATGTATTCATTAAGATGAGACTCCTGTCCTCCCGCATTAAAGTTTGGATCATCCATGGAGTATACTTGCATCACAGACCTAATTATATTTATAAAGTTGCAATCTACTGTACTGTATTTTGTAAAAGTTGCGGGTCTCATACATATATCCAAATAACTCTTCATGAGTATTTCGTATAAGAACATATTTTCCGTACATGCAAACTTAGGAATTTCATATAAAATACAAAATACAAATAAGCATGGCATCTTTCCAAATTTTACAAAAAAAATACATGTAAAACTGCAAAAAAAATAAAACACAACAAACACACAAAAAAATACATATAACATACATATGTATTTTGAACAGAACAGATGAGCTCAATGCAATTCCTAAATACATATTAGGAGAACATAAAAATACATATTAAAACTACATCTTATTAACTGTACAAATCACCAAAACACAACCAACACCTCAACAAATACATTGAACATGAATATGTATTTTAAACAGAATAAATCAGCTCACTGCAATCCATAAATACATATCAGGAGAACAAAAAATACATATTAAAACTACACCTTATTAAAATGTAGAAATAAGCAAAACACAACCAACACATCAAAAAATACATATAACATACATATGTACTTTGAACAAAATAAATCACCTCACTACAGTTCCTAAACATATCTGGAGAACATAAATACATATTAACCCACTGAGAAAAATACATAATACTCCTAGCTTTGATAAAAGCTTTACTAAATTCAATAAAAAAAATATAACAGTAAGTACAAAATACATTTAGACCGAAAAAATACCTCTTCCTCCATCTCTTCTTCAGATTCATTATCAGAAGAGTTTTGAACATCATCATCAACCTTAATTCTTAAATTTCTTTGACTTTTCTTTTCCTTTTATATTTTTTTCTTTTTTTTTCTTTTGGTGAATGAGTTTTCTTCAACCATTTTTTTTGACAATATCATCTATCTTCCCTGCGGCGTTATGAATTTGTTCCTTCGTACTTCAAAATTTCTTCGACTGTAGGTGATTAGAAACAACATTAACTACATCGTCTTGAGTTAATCCAAGACTAAAAGATGGTGCATAATCAGACACCAAATTAATAGGTCGTATACAACTATTTGTTTGTGATTTTGGTACTTGTTCCTCTAAAAACCTTAAATTCAGATTTGCTAATGAATTGTAGTACCAAAAATAATCTATAACATGCAACAACGAAATTAAATAATTACCTAAAATAGATGAACACAATCCTTATCAAATCGTGCTAAAATCATGCGAAAGAAAAAAAATTGAGGCGAAAACTCTGTGTTAATGGCATAAGAAAAGGAAAAAAAGATTTTAAAATCAATGAATGAGAAAAAGAAAGCATTAAAGAGAAACCTTTTCACAAAAACTTTTTTTAGGAGGCAAAAGTAGGGGACCACTAATTAAAATAAGAAAAATATTGCTATTGTTGCTACACAATGTAATTTGATGAAAGTGTTGCTATTTTTTGTAATTTAAGACTTAGGTATGCTACTCCGTGTAGTTTTTCCTTAATTCATTCTGATTTGTGTGGCCCAATGAACGTTCAAGTGAGTAATGGTTATGAGTATTTTGTGACTTTCATTGATGATTATTCAAAATATGAATATGTTTATTTGTTTCGCCGTAAGTCTGAATGTTTTGAGAAGTTCAAAGAATTTAAGACAAAAACAGAGAAACGACATGAGAAATGTATCAAGTCCCTATGATCTGATCGTGGTGGGGAATACCTCTTCAATGATTTCATTAGTTAAATTAGATTAGGTTAATTCAATTTTAAAATTAAAATTTAAATATTCAAAAACTTTATGAAAAGTACTATAAGTTGCAACTTTTCTTTTAATAATATGAATAAAAAACACATATTAAAATGTACATCAAAATATATATCTTTTGACTTAAAAAAAGGAAACTTGCCAACTATTTTGAGATGAGGGAGTATTAAATATCAATTAATAGGCATGATGTAGTAAAAATAATCATGTTAATCATTATTTTACGCGTCAAATTCAAATATAACAAGTATTTTTTTTTATTAAAAGTGATTTTAATAGAAACTACCAAGCAAGTCCGCAGAATTAGCGTTAGGTTTGTTTAGAATAAATCCATCAATTTACACTTCAGAAAGACCCCAATAAATTTAGAGTGTCGTCAGAGAAAACAAATACCATATTCACTTGTACTAGCTTGCTGGTTCTTATTTTGTATGATAAATATTTGGGGTTTCAATTTGAAAAATGAAGCTTCTTCGACTAATTTTCCAACAATCTATTTTCATGTTGATCTTACATTTTTCAGATATTATTCTTTTCGCTCATTTTTACTTGTTATGTTTATATTTAATACAATTATTAAGAAAATAAAGATTAACATGACTATTTACCACGCTACTCTTATTAATTGATGTGTGCATCAGGTTTTAAAAAATAATTTAAAGAAAAAGTAATTAAGGCTAAAGATAAAATATGAAGAAAATAATTATCTTTTCTTGATGACAAATAAAATGAAAATCAATTTTTAAATAGTGGACAAACAAAATTAATGAAGGGAGCATCTTTTATTCTTTTCTGAATTGACAAATGGAAACATGTAATGCCGATAGTAGTAAAGTCAACAATTTTTGTAAGTATGTTCAAAAATTTACCATAATATGTGATCCTACAAGCATGAAGTAATAGTTGAGTTATATACATAGTATATTTTTTTCTATTTAACGTATAGACAGGACAAATTTATCAATGGTTCTAGTTTTATATATATTTATTTAGGTGTACGTAATTTGGGTGTGTACTTTACTTTAATAAGTTCAAATATTACATTAAATAGGATATTTGTTTAAATAATAAAGATGAATATAATAATTAAATAATATCTTTTGAGTATGTAAATATGAAAAATTTATTTATTAAACCTAATCTTTATCAAAAATATTTTTAAAAGTCGATCGACATTCATCTACCATCTGTAAATTGCAACAATACAATACAATGATAGAGACATCTAAATAATAGAATTAAATCTAATCTTTACACATAAAAATTTTCTCAAAGTCGTCTGACACTCATCTACTCCTATAAACAATAACAAAATAATACGATAATAGAGATATCAAAATAATACAGCTAAACCTAACCTTTACATAAAAAAATTCTCAAAGTCGACCAACATTTATCAATCACCTGCAAACTACAACAAAATAATACGATAAAAGTGATATCGAAACAATACAATTAAACTTAAATTTTACACACAAAAAGTTCTCAAAGTCGATTGAGATTCATCTAAGATATCAAAACAATACAATTAAACCTAACTTTTACACAAGAAATTCTTCAAAGCCAACCAACATTCATCTATGACCTGTAAACTATAAAAAATATAATAGTGATCACAAAACTTCGATTTTGATCCAACTAATTCTTGTCTGAGTGAAATTTTTTACCCTAAAGAATGATTTTGAATGAAAACAAAGAAGATATATATATATACACACATGTTGAATTCTATTATGCTGATAAAAACAGTGAAGAAGTTGAGGGTTAGAAAATTAAGCATCCACCATCTAGACATGCAATAGAATCAAGTAAGATGAACGTCAATCATATTCTCCCAATAGGCAAACCGATTTATTCTCTAGTTTAACGTACATCTCAATATTTATAAAAGTATTTCCTTAATAAAATTCTATTTTAGGAGTATTTTTCTAATTGAACAGTAGAAATTAAAATATTAATTAATTCTCCTACCATATATTTTAGGAGTCTCATATACTTTAGGAAGTCTAGTAGAAAGGAAAATATTAATTAATTCTCCTACCATATATTTTAGGAGTCCCATATATTTTAAGAAGTTAGTTAATATAATAAAAATAATTAAATAATAAATTTAAAAAATAGTGAAAAGACAGTTTTGTCTAAAGAAGAGTCTGAAGGGTAAAAAGTTCAAATCACTTTTTAAACGGCCTTCACACTTTTAATAGATTATAAATTATAGATTATAGATATAAATTATAGATTATAGATTATAGATTATAAATTATACATATAGATATAAATTATAGATAAAAACCCAAACAAATTTTAGATGGGTTGGAAAATGATTGATTTTCTTCTTTCTAACGCGTTAGAATTGAATAGATCCATCAATTTAACATCCCTCTTTACACTTCAGAGAGACCCTATATTCAATTTAGTCTGTTTGGAGAAAAATAAATATTCTCTCCATCTTATTTTGTACGACAATATTTGATTTGGCACTGTGTTTAATAAAAAAAGAAAGACTTTTAAAATTTGTAGTCTAAAATAATTGTTATAGTTGTGTGGCTATCATTTCCTCTTTTTTGGCTATAAATCATTTGATTATGGGTAAAAAGGAAATTTTTAAGTTAAATTGTTTTGAATTATAGTAAGATAACATTCTTTTTTGAAACGGATAAAAAAAGAAAGATGACAAATAAAATGAAACGAATGGAGTACTATATAGTTGACTAAAATGAGTGGTAATTTTCAAAATTTGAGAAGTATTTCGTTTCCAAAAGCTTATGTAGTCTTATTTCCCAATAACCTTTGTTAATGTTGACTTTATATTAGTTTTCCCAATAATACCATTTATGAATTGGCAAATAGGAACATGTCATGATGACATTAGTAAAATTAAAAATTTAGTTAAGGGTGTTCGAAATTTACTACTACATATAAAAAGTAATATTCGACTCATAAACGCTCTATTTTAGCAAAAAAGTATTCAACTGACTATCTTTCATGGGTTATAGCTTTGCCCCCAAAATAAGGGCAGTCCGGTACACTAAAGCTGCCGTTATATGCAGGGTTCGGGGAAGAGTCAACCACAAGGGTATATTATATGCAATCAAGAGCCCCACGGTGTATTATATGCAAGCTTACGTTGCTTTTCTGCCAAAGATTATTTCCAAAGCTTGAACTCGTGACTTCCTGATCACACGATAATAACTTTATCAGTTACTCCAACGATTTCTCCCTCCCCCCCACAAAATACTGCTGTTGAAATATTGGCGAAAGATGGAAACTGTAAGGAAATTGTAGTGGGCACATATAGGAAAGTTTCAAAGTCTACATAGTCAATACCAACTACTACTATTGTTAGTCTCGGTGCAATTTTTTCCTATTTCCTCTGGCCAATTTCTCACTCTATTTTTGTTCATTTCTTCACATGATTTTCCTATATAAATTTACCATTATTCTCATGAATTGCAAATGCACCCTATTTCCCCTCACCTTCTTGTAGATCAGAAAAAAAATAATCAAGAATCAACATACTGCTCACTATTTTTGTCACACATTTGGCACAGAACACTAACAACAAAACCTTGACCACCCACTAGCCAAAAAGCCCTTAAAAAACATGTCCTCTTCATCAGCAGAATCGAAAATGGCCCTAGCCAAGACTGTTTTATCGACAGTAGGCTCCGTTGCTGCAACAGCCATGTTGGTTCGTACGATAGCCCAAGACTATATCCCTCGGGAACTCCATGACTATCTCTTCTATGGACTCAAAAACATGTTCACCATGTTCTCGAATCAGCGAACAATGGTGATTGACGAATTTGATGGTCTGGTCAACAATGAAATTTATGAAGCTGCTGAGATTTATTTGGGCAACAAGTTGTCCCCTAACATCCATCGACTTAAAATCAGTAAGCCTGAGAAGGAGAAGAATTTCAACATCACCATGGAACGTAATGAGGAGGTAATGTGTTGCACATATCTATAATGATAAATTTCATGTTATAGTTGGCTGGCAGTCCACTTAGTGCTCAAAGTTATTTGTGCGTAAGAAACTTCATAAAGTTTGTGTTTTCATGTGTTGCGTGTTTGTGTATGTGCTGTATGTCTCTATTGGGAGAAATATTGCTAATATTATTAATGATAAACCAGGTCAATTTAAAACGAACTAACTATGCATCTACAAATAGTGTTATGGTCTCCACATCATACATATGACTCCTGTTACGATCGGACAGAATAAGCAATACCACAAAGCAAAAGAAAACAAGAAGAAGCAGATTTACTTGGAAACCCCTGACGGGAAACACCACGGGCAAGGGAGGAGGAATTTCAATCAACAAAATTTGGGTCACAAACTCTAACAATCTCCCTTTCCTAATAATGCACCATTGGAAAAGTGAAAGTTGTCTTCTTTAAAATTCATATCTTGACTGAAAGATCTTCTGTATTCATGAAATAACGTAAGCTTCCAGATTTAGGGTGTGTTTCATGTTTAGTTGACTTAAGTGGTTTTTTCCAAAACTCTTTCAGCCTCATGACATTCCTACATAAAATAATTAAGCAAAATATTTTCGAAAACGTTCTTTCAACCTCAACACCTGATCCGAGACGCGGAATGAGACCTCGATCGGGAAACGACTCCCGATACAACCGAGGACCCAACTTCAACTCAAGCCCGACTCTCGAATCTAGGTTGGATCCTTGGTCAAATTCTAGAGTCGAATCCTGGATCAAGGGTCAAGATCGGGATTCGGGTCCCTGGTCGATGTCCCAATGTCAGGTCTCAGGTCAGGGTTGGTAGTCATGTTTTAGCACGGGATCGAGAGTTGAGTCTCAAGTCAGGGTCAGGAGTTAGAGTTGGGGGTCAAGGTCAGGATCGAGAGTCGGTTCCTGGGTCAGGGTCGGAAGTCATGGTTGCGAGTCTGTAAGAAAACTACGTATTTTCGAAGAAAATATTTATAGGAAAACTTATACTAAACACACCCTTACTTTACCTTCTTGAAAATTTGACGTAATAGTTCTTGCGAAGAAGCTCTAGTTTTTAATCTTAAGGTTTTATTCCAACAGGTAACCGATGTTTATAATGGACAGACATTCAAGTGGATTTGGCTATGCAGACAAACAGAGTCTAAACACTTCTATAATCCCAGGGATATGAATTCCACTCTAAAATCTGAAATCAGGTCCTTTGAGCTCACATTTCACAAGAAAAACAAGGACCTTGTCCTTAATTCTTACTTGCCATACATCATGAAAGAAGCAAAATTGCAAAAACATGAAAACAAGACGATCAAGATTCACACGGTGGATTGCGAGAGAATGCACAGTTTACATGAAATGTGGACGCCTGTGAATCTTGATCATCCTGCCACTTTTGAGACAATCGCGATGGAATCAGACCAGAAAGACATGATCTTGAAGGATTTGGAAAGATTTGTGAAGAGGAAAGACCATTATAGGAAAGTGGGAAAGGCATGGAAAAGAGGGTATTTGTTGTATGGCCCTCCAGGAACTGGAAAATCGAGCTTGATTGCTGCGATGGCAAATTATTTGAACTTCGACATATATGATTTGGAGTTGTCTGCGGTGTGGGGGAACTCAGGATTACGGAAGTTGTTGGTTGCCACAGCCAATAAGTCCATTTTGGTTGTTGAGGACATTGATTGTACCATTGACTTGCAAGATAATTTGGCTCATCGAGGTGCTGTTCGTTCAATTAATGGTTTTCGTCAGGAACAAGGCACGGTAAGTTAGTATTTTATTTCCCATTTCCTATCTTACTATTCCTACTAGGCATGAACTCAGATTAATCGGGCTGTGTGTTTTGAATACCACATCAAAAAATTAGGGCTATGGACTTTGGTATGAAATTTGTAGCCGGGGCATGGCCAAGTGGAACAATGGGTTTTGATCAATTACCATTAATCGAATAGGAATTATTTTTCTTTTTTTGTGTGAATTTTTTCTCTGTGACAGGAGTTTGAAAGGAGTTTGGAACAAATTGCTGTAATGCATCCCCACATACGGATTAGTCAACATTTTTTCAAAAGCTTTTACTACCATGGAAATATATTTAAGAGTCAATTTTTTTTTAGCAAAATTTGGACTTGGTATTTGTGTATTGTAATACTTTCCCTTACAACGCCATTTTGTTTTGCAGGTGACCTTATCAGGTTTGCTGAATTTTATAGATGGACTATGGTCGAGCTGTGGAGACGAAAGAATCATAATTTTCACAACAAATCACATTGAGAAACTCGACCCTGCATTATTGCGACCTGGCCGAATGGACGTGCACATTCACATGGCATATTGCACACCCTGTGGCTTCAAACTTCTTGCTTCAAATTATTTGGGAATCAAAGATCATAAATTGTTCAAAGAAATTGAGGAATTGATTGACATAGCCTATGTGACACCAGCAGAAGTGGCGGAGCAACTGTTGAAGGAAGATGAAGTTGAGTATTCTCTTAAAGGGTTGATTAATTTTCTTCACAAAAAGATAAAAGAGAAGGAAGAGGAAAAGACTAAGAAAGTGGAAATAACACAAGTGGAGTCTGTTGATGAGAAGAAGGAAAATGAGGAAAATGGGATTAAAGAAAATGGATTACCAAATGGAGCATAAGGGGAGCTGCATGGGCTGTCTTTTGTAATCATAGAATATGACAACTTTGGTCTTACTGTATTTTTGCTTTTCTATAATACTCCCTCCACCCTAAAATAGATATCCTTTGAGAAAAAGCTAAGGGCATTATCCCAAAATAAGTGTTTCAAGACAAAAATAGTACTTGATTGGTTTTTACAGTGTCCTAATATTAACTACTTCTTGTTAGTAAATTGTATCTTACAGTTATTACTTTTCTTAATGAGACTGAAATGAGCCAAAGCACCACCTGTTTTGAAACCAAGGGAGTATAAAGTTTCTAACTTTGATTACTAACACTCAGAAGTCAGACTGAGTTGAGTTGGATTTAATTTCGGTGTGTGTGTATCTTCATTTACCTTGAGTGCTTCTATGGTGTTGCTCAGTGACAATGTACATGTATTCCAGGGGGTTCATTCGAACCCCCTTCGTTGGAAAATTATACTATTTTTACATGATTAAAAAAAAATTTATGTATAAATAATAGAGGCTGAACCCCTTTCGACTAGTCCGTATATGTAATACTGAACTCCCTCACTGAAAATCCTAGATCCGCCCCTGGTGTTGCTTGACTATTTTTATATTCATTCTTCAACCGAGATAGGACATGTGGCAGCTTCACGTTAGCAAGGACATGACCTTAGATAGGAGGGTTAGAAAGGAAGGTGTGGAAGACGCATATTAGGTAGAAGGTTAGTAGCTTCTCTATCTCCACAAGGTAGTGTGGTAAAGGAAATAAAATTGATATGAACAGGGTGTGGAAGATGCATATTAGGATAGAAGGTTAGCAGCTTCTCTATCTCCATGAGGTAGTGGTAAAGGAAATAAAATTGACATGAAGTAACGATATATAATTTCGCGCACCTTGATAGCTAAATAAGTGTTCAAAATCTGAACTAGAAGAAAGTGAGGCAGCAAGGTTCCTCCCAAGGAAAAGAGAGGAGGCAGTTCATCCAGAAAACAAAGGTAGATAATCTCTGACAGACAATCACTCCCTAAAATATATATTGATGTTTCACTTTACTTCTCATCTCACATGACAGGTATCACTCCCTAAAAGAATATCTTCTAATCCAAATTAGCAAATACACCGACCCATTGGAGTAACAGCTCTTCTGTCAGCAACAACATACCTCAGTGTATTTCCACAAATGCGGTCTGAGGAGGGTAGAGTAGGGTAGAGTGTATGCAGTCCATACCACTAAAATACTGAACAAATATAAATAAGTACTGAATAATGAAACAGTGAGTCAAATCGTCCGCATGATAAGAAGTCAACTAAAAATAAGATAGAACAGTCCTCTCATATTCTTTTATGGAGGTTTGATTACATACTTACATCTTCCTTTCCAATCAGCTTCAGAACTAGAAAGAAAAGAAAATAGAGAAGGATGACGACTATCAACAATGGCAAACGGGAGAGAGGTATCATAAATATGCAAACTTCAAAAAACTAGACATCCATCTGCTACTTTCTTGTCCTCTCTATAGGTATGTTCCACCTTAATCATCGAGAACAATAGGCCATCCGGTGTGTTAGTCTAGGAGAACCAATCCCATCAATTCACACTACAACTAGTGCATCACTTTACAGAGTACACGGTACTGAGGCAGGATTAAGCTCCCAAATCCTCTCAAAACCCCTGCTTTTTCCCCAGTCAACAGAAATGCCGGGATCTGGTGAGAGAACCTCCAAAATTCATCTTCTAAAATAACAGAATTTGATGTTTGAGACCTAATAAAGACCGACTTAAAACCATTCACACGAACCATGGATGAAACTTGTATCCGGTTATCTTTTGAATTCTCAATGACCTCTACTATCTCATACTCAAACTTGTCTGTATCGAAACCTGATTTTTTCAAGCACTTGTACATTGCCCAAATCTCTCCTCCTCTTGGATAAATCTCAAACCTGGTTTCATTAACAGATACTGCTTTTCACCACATGGGAGAATGAGCTAGGACCAAAGACTAGATACTTTTCATTCTCGACTTCGAACGTTCCACAAACCGACTGAGCAGCATTATCAGGCCCTGCACATACTTCAAGAAGGACTACATGCAATTTGAATGGCACAGAAACTATCTTCTTAACCAGCGCGTATGTCTTTGGCAATGTAATATTTCTAGCATAAACAGCCCATACCTGATTTACTTCAAACATTTCCCTACATCTGTCCACCTTAAAATCACAAAAGAATTCTTCAAAGGTGTCGCTGAGATCAAAGCTCTTTGTGCGTGAATGCAACTCTGCATCAGCTTCACATGACAAATTAATTGGTATGTCGGGAATTGATTGACGGGTTTTTTTAACACAACTATGTACAAAATCACCATCATTTGCATAACAAGAGCTCATCTGAGGTCGCTTTTTTTCAGAGATGTTCATTTCGTTAGCAGATACCTGAACCTTAACAGATTCTCCATTAATAGCATTCTGGATGACATTCAAGTCCCCTGACTTCAGAGATACCGCTACAGGCAGAACATTTTCTACAGGTTCAGAATTTGCGGTCCTGCAGTCTTCCTTAACTTTCCCGGGGTACCAAATATCATTGGAATTGTACGGAAGACAAATAGGGTGAAGTTCAAATGATCCTGCCCCGAACACTCTTTCGTTCAGTTTCAGTCATTTTGAAAGACGAAATTCGATGAGAGAACTTATAAAGTTCATTTGGCTTTATAAAGAATGTATTAACTTCAGTCTACGGCCTTGTTTGCTGGAAAAGGCTAACAAATCTGGTCACTTTTTCTAAATAACAAACTTGAACACCAACATCCACAACATAATCAGAAAGAATCTCCACAATTTCATACTTGTACTTCCTATGATTATCTGGATCAAACTCCAACTAATATCCCAATCTTTGAAAACAGCCCATGTTTCCCCTTTCCTAGGATATATAATGTGAACACCTGTTTTGTCCACTTCGCACTGCACTTGATGAGAAAATATAAGTCGATCAAATGTGAATTGTTTACTCCCACATCTAAATTTCCCACAGCCAACAGGCAACTCTGCCCTCACCCAAGCCTTTTGCTTCTGATCTTCCGGATGAGCCTCAAGCCAACTGAACAACACCTTAAATTCAGGACTGTCTACCACCTTCCTAATGTGCATATAGAATCTTGGCATTCCATCAACTGTATCAAAACAAGCCCAGATCTGATCCCTTGCAAAGCAATCTTGTGCTCTATGCTTGTCAAAATCACTAAATTCTGCATCATGATAATCATATACCTCTGGAAGAACACTACCAGCTATTGTGTCTGCTTCCGAATCTGAATCAACAGTAAGTTCAACTTTTTCCGCACCAACTGATGACAGTATAGAATAAGGCTCCTTCTCCAAACCTGATGCATAGACATGTGCATAACCATCATTAAACTGTAATAGAGAATTGACATCTTCTTGGTCGCTCAGCTGTATCAATTGCGACCTATCAAACTTCACAGTAAAATGCAAGATCTTATCCGAAGGATCAAAGCATAATTGGTCAAAAACTGCATTCACAAAATCACTATACTTTATGCCAGTTTTCACAATAATCTGACGGTAATACCTCCCACATACAAAGTTGATCCATCTGGAAGCACCTTACTTTTCCTACCCCAATGACAGAAACAAAACAGTGTTTTATCTTCAGTTGCCATAATGAAGTAATGTACAATCTTCGAGAACTTTCTTTTTTGAGAAAAGGGTCAAAAATACCCTCTACTTTAAAAAATTGGCCAAATTTATCCTCCGTCATACTTTGGGGTTTTATATACCCCGCTGTTATTAAAATTTATATATGTACCCCTCAACTAACATAATAACCCAATTCATTTTAAATGACCCGTTTTTTAATTTTAAAACCAAACCCGACCCGACCCATATTAAAAGACCAAACAAATACCCACAAGAGGCATTTTCTCACATACCTAAGGCTTCCTTCCTCACTTCTGTAGGATGAATTTTCCCAACAAAATTACTCCCCTTTCCCAACAAAATTCTGTAGGATGAATTTTAACAGGAATGAGAATAGGTTTTTAACAGGATAACTGGGAAGAGATGGCTCTTGTCTTCTTGGCAGAAGGAAAATGACCCCTCACCGGAAATTTTTCTGTTGGAATCTCGGAGCAACTTTCTCCTCAGTTTTTCATATGGAACAAATTTACTCCCTACTACAGAACCGGGGAGTGGAATGGACTGAAGTTCATTGGATTGCCCTTTATATATGCAGCGGCCTATGTAATTCAGTTTGTTTTTCAGCAAGACTTTCAAGAGGGAACCACATATTTCACCTTTCTTCCAAATACTTCATTCCTAACTTTCGGGGAGCTTCAGTCTACAGGATCTGTTCAAGTTGTGCAGTGGACCGATGGAGCTCCAGCTTGGGAAGTTTATTCTAAAATGGTACATCCACCATGTGGACCTTCAGCAATCTGCGGTAAGAATAAGTCCCTAATTTGCAGCTGCTTAACAGGGTTTGTGCCACAGTCTAGAGACGAATGGAGCAAAGGAAACTGGACAGGTGGTTGTGTGAGGCGAATTGAATTACTGTGTCAGCAAAAGGGAAATATATCGTCTCCTGGAGTTGGACTGCAGGACGGCTTTTTGAAGTTTAGTGGACTAAAACTGCCTGATCTTGCTGCTATTTTTCGCCTTGACAGTGCAAGTGAATGTGAAAGATTGTGTTTAAACAATTGTTCTTGCACTGCTTATGCTTATGTGGCGAGAATTAGGTGTATGGCGTGCTCTGGTGATCTTTTAGATATGCAGGATTATTCGTATTCTGGGGAAGATCTTTTCCTTCGGCTTGCATACTCAGAGTTGGGTAACTACTACATTAATTTGGTTTACAATAACTTCACCATGTAAGCTTAGGTATGTGAGAAAATGCCTATTGTGGGTATTTGTTTGGTCTTGGGTCGGGTCGGGTTTGGTTTTAAAATTAAAACACGGGTCATGTAAAATGAATTGGGTTATTCTGTTAGTTGAGGGGTACATATGTAAACTTCAATAACGGTGGGGTATATATAGCCCCAAAGTATGATGGAGGGTAAATTTGATCAATTTTTCAAAATAGAGGGGATATTTTTAACCCTTTTCCTTTTTTTTTTCCTGAGAAGGGTACCAATCTATAAAATAAAAAATCTGATCAAGAAATAATATAAAATTAAATGGAGTTTCTTATCAACTCTGAATATACTAAAAGGCATTATTTATGTCTGAGTCAGCAAAAAAGCAATACATCTATGTAGGCTATCTCAAGCAGAATAGTCTCTGCTCCTCTTCATATCACCGTCATCATCGAACAACAAGATACCTAGTGTATTTCCGGAGAGTAGAGTGTACGCAGTCCTTATCTCTTTCTCAGAGTTGAGGTTGAGAGACTTTTTCCGATGGACCCTCGGTTCAAGACAAAAACAGTCTAGAAAAAGACGTAATAGAAGTACAAGAGACATCAGAGAATAACAAAACAACAGAAAGTAATAGAACAATACTACCACAAAATACTACTACAATCAATCTACCCCAAACAATAGATATGAACAAAAATCCAAGAAAGTACAAGCGCAGAAGTACAATACTACCACAAAATACTACTACAATCAATCTACCCCAAACAATAGATATGAACAAAAATCCAAGAAAGTACAAGCGCAGAAGTACGACTACTAGTAAGGATAACACACCTACCTACTAGCATGCACGCACTCCTACCTACTAACCTTCTACCCTTCGTATCATCATAAAAGATAAAGTTAAACATATGATGACTGTATGAGTCATAGGATTTAATTAATGAAATAGGGTGTCAACAAGGAATTTTCAACAAAATAGAAAGTATCAATAGATTTTTAGATACTTTTCCAGTGAAACATGATATTGGCAAAGAAGGAAAAATTTCATCAAATGCAAAAGGGTCATGACATAATCCACTAGAAAGCAAAAATTTCAAACTTCAACCAAACAAAGATTTCAAAATGGGTTCAAAGAACACAAGACAAATTAAGGAGGAAGTCAAAAGTGCTTACTTCATTTAAAAAGTGCTTATTATAGAGAGTTGTGGGTATAAGTGCTTTCTGAAAATTTCAAAATGGGTTCGCTGCATAAGTTAGTCACAATGCAAATTTCATGGGAACGGTAGCTATTTTTGCTTGTTAGACGTAGAATTTAAACCATTTAGAATTTCATCAAATGCAAAAGGACCAAATCCACAACAACAGAAGGTAGAGTGTACGCACACAAAGGGTAGATTGTACGCAGATCTTCCCCTTACCTCATATGTAGAAGTTATTTCCAATAGACCCTAGGCTCAAGAGAAAAATCAACATACATTAACACAACTATACTACAACAAGATAATATAATAGTCAAAGTACAAAAGCAACAAACAGAAACAGAATCGAAAGACAAGAAACTACAAAATAATATTACCATCTACAAGGACCAGAATTTTTCTAAATAAAGTTCAATCAACTTCTTCCCACAAAATTTTCTGGAGAAAAAGAGTACCAAGCTTCACCCTGTCCAGAAACATCTCAATAGACTAGTCATGCAGTTGATCAAATAACTTGTTCTTTTGTAAGTGTAGATTCTCATATGTGACACATTTTCCTTTTTGGGACCAAAAAGAATAATGCATTTCTATATACCGTAACAATTTAACTTTTAAATGTGTATTTTACCTTAATGACATAATTTATGGCCACACAAATATTTATATCACAAGTTTCAAAAATTTTCTTTTCTATCTTAAATTTCATGACAAGTCAACCAACACCGTAGAAATTGGGACGAAGGAAGTACATAATTGTGAGCAGAGAATGTAGCAAGGGGAAAAAAATTACCTTCAAGAAACAAAATGGGGTTTCTCTACTATGAATTTCTCAGTTGGGGCTGGTAATGGAAAATCTCCCCAACTCTTCTCTGATGATATGCCTACTGTCTACTGAAACAATTTAAATGCTCAAACCTTTTCTTTATTAGTACTGTTCTTTTTGTGCATTTATTTGCCCATCAGATTATAAGTATTACTTGCAATCATCAGTGTCTAAACAATGTTTGGCCAAACGGCTAAAAAGTATTTTTGGTGTGAAATAATTTGTACTTAACTAATTCATTTGAAAAGTAATTTTGAGCGCTTATACTAACAAATTGTGTTCAACTAGTGCTTTTAAAAAAGTATTTTTGAATGTTAAATTACGAAAAAAGAAAGGACAAATATCAATGCACATTCACTATAAAGGCTATTTTATAAAGAAAATTATTTTAAATATCTATTATGAAAAAATTTAATTAAAGTTTGTACTTTTATTTACTAAAATAAAAAGATACATAATAAAATTTTTAATCAATATTTTACATGGAATAAATAAAACAAGATATTAAATATAGAAATGGTACAACATGATGATTTAAATATCTAAAAAACATCAAGAAAAATAATGAGAAAATACATCATTTCACCTTTGAACTTATTCGCATAATTTACTTTACACTCTAAACTATAAGGGTAATTATATAACTTCTTAATAACTTTAAAGTAAATTTTATATCACCCCAAAATATTATACCACTCTCACTATGGAGAGTGCAGTACAGACGCGCCACGTTAGAGCCACGTCAGAGTCATGTAAATAATATTTTTTAAAAAAAAAAATACCCAGTATATATATATATACTAGCTCCATAAGGTCCGTGCTAAGCCCGGGTCCAAGCTCATGACAAAGAATATAAAATTTAATTTTAGAAAAAATAGAACTTAAATCACATTTTTCTATCACATAATTAAATTAATTTAGTAATAGATTGATTATGTTGATCTTGTCTGATAAACTACTATGATTGTTAAAGTTTTTATTTATTTATTTAAATTTGAATTACTTTTAAAGGACTTTATTTATGAAAAAGAAAGTATGAAGGATAATTAGCAAATATGAATAGATATAAAATTTAATTTAAAATAAATAAGTGGAGTGTTTAGCATGTTTCTTAAAAAATCATATTTGATAGATCGTTGGAAAAAACATTATCTCCAAAAAATAAGTTATGTTAGACTTATAAAAATGACTTTGCGAAAGTAGAAAAATCATATTCTATATTTCACATTTGTTGAGCCCTTTGCTCTTCAATACACCTTGTCTTCACCCCACCATCGCTCTCATATATCTCTGTCACTCTATACCACATCCCTCATAGTACTTATATAAATTATATAAAAGTAATTTTTAAATAATATTTTACTTATATACCAAATATAAGATAATAAGTAAGAAAAAATAATATTTTAAAAAAATATGTTTAAAGTAATATTTTTAATTGAAAAATTCATGTTTGTACCAAACACACTCAAAAAGAAAACAAGTATTATTAAAAAAATAATAAATTCTCAGAAAATGAGACTGTAACTGCAAAGTTGAACAAATTTTACTAAAATATAAAAAATGAATATGCACTCTATCCATTTCATTTTATTTTATATTTATTGATTTGGTACTCCTATTAATAAGAAGTTATTTAATTGAAGTTTGTTTATTTATTTCGATAATTATGATTTGAAAGTATATGATTGACAACTGTTATGTTGTATAGTTACTAAATGATAAGATTAATATTGAAAGCAAATAATAAACCTTTCTTTATTTGCTAAAATAATAAGATTTTTTTTTTTTATTTTATGTACAAGGATCAAGCAAAATAAAAAAAAATAAAAGGATATTCTCTCAATTCCTTTTTACTTGTTTTTTTGACTCGACAAATAACTTAATAATTTAATATATTAAGGATAAAATATATGAAATTATCTATGTTTTAAAAATTAAAATTTAGCTACTAATACTTTACTTAATTACTTGATAACAATAATATAATGTGAAAAAAGTTATAAATCTTTCGTGATTTACTAAAATAAATAAGAAAGTAAAGTAATTCATTTTTAATATAAGAAATAAGTAAAAAAAAAAAAAAACAAGTAATCTAATAAGGAACAAGAAGTGATTTATAAAAAAAAAAGAATAATATGTATAGTTCAATTACAAAGTTTCAAATGAAAATATCATAAAATAATAAATGAGGACAAATGTAACAACATGTATGAAAAATAAGTAAATATGTGTAGCTATTTAATTGCATTAAAAAGTTTGTGAGGACTACAAAAAAGAGAAATCCTCTCTTATATATAGTGGTAAAAAGAAAATATTATTCCCTTATTTTTTCTTCTCTACAACCCCCTTACCTCCACCACACCCACCACACCCAATCTGTAACTCTCCCGCCCGTTCATCTGCAACTCGACTCCCACCCCCAAATCTTTTTCTTCAACTCCACCCTATTTTTTTTTTATTTGAAAATTTTTATTTTCCTCCTCACCCCACCCCCAGACTCCGCAATCAACATTTTTAAGGTTCATTAGTTTGATTCTACACTCAAATCGTTGGAACTTGATTCTTGAAAAACTACAATCATAATGTGAAAGATTTCGAATTTCAATTTAAGAATTAGAGATAGAGAAAAAGTGAAACTTTTTTTGTCAAATTTAAAGTGGTTGTCATTTTTGAAAAAAAAATTATTTGATTCAATTTTTGTGGATGATTTTTACAAGCAATTTGGTGATCCAAAAAATGTCAAATCAAAAAATGAAGATGCAAATAAATTAAAAATATTGGGGGAACATCAAGAATTAATTTAACAATTAAAGATGGAACATAGAAAAACTAGAGATACTGGACTTCCTAATATTTTTGAAGAATCAGATACACAAAAAAAATGAATGATTTGGATCCATGAAAGATTGATGAAAAGTTACAATTGAAGATTTTGATGTATTTATGGTGGTTAAGGAAAATTGATTTTGATGGAATAAATTAAGTTTTCTTAAAGATTTTTTTGTATATTGCAAAAATTCACATGAAAAAAAATATTTTGATATGTATTTGATTGGGGATGAAAAATATTTGGGTATATATTTAATTGGAGATGGTGAGAAGAGAGGAAGGAGAACAGAGGAGGTGGTGGGGTGAGAGAAAGATGAAGGAGGTGGCCGGAAATAAGAAGTGGGCCCCACTTTTCCCTCCTAATTGTTTTTGTAAAAATTACATATATAACAACATGTTTACTAGGAATTACTAAAAGTCCCAACTTTTTTTAAAATCTCGTAAAATCTCAACATTTGACCATTGATGATATATGTTAATTAACTTAGATACATATAAGGGATACATGTTTGAAGTAAACTAACTTGCACTTTTTAAGGGATGTTACAGATAAATTAGCATTAAAAATGCAACTAATCTAACTAATTATGGTTAAAACAAAATTAAATCCCATGATTTATGGCAATTATCTTGTTATTCCACCATTCTAATTCAAACCAACATTCCTAATCTGTTTGAAAATATCCAAAAAATTTCATGGCTTCTTCAAAAGTTTCAGACGTCCATTTTTTTCTAATTTGTTAATTTTGCTTGGTTATTTGAAATGAGTAAATAGTTTTAATGGGTTCATTCAAAAGAAAAGAAATTCATTATTCTTGAAAAAGAATTTGTTATTCCTTCTTCTCTGTTATTTTTTGTTCTTTTTTTTTTTGACGATTCGTAATAATGAATATTGCGTCTTATTAGTACATTTCGGTGTTTGGCTGTCTGATATCAAACACGAAGAATACAAGATTAATGGTTGTTGTCGGAGATGTACCAGTGTCGATCTCAAGTCGTTATCCCTTCTTCTCTGTTATTTGTTGTTGTTCTTCTTTTTTTCCAACGGTTCGTAATAATGAATATCGTGTCTTATTAGTACATTTCGGTGCTTGGCTGTCTGATATCAAGCACGAAGAATACAAGATTGATGGTTGTAGTTGGAGATGTGCCAATGTCGATCTCAATCACTATCACAAGAAAAGCTTATGAAGATTTTTCCTCACTAGTTGTTTCACTGTCGTCTGTCACAATGTATACAATTCATCCTTCATGAATACAGATTAAAAAATTAAATTATAATCAAGAGATGTACTCATGATTTGTTTGTCAACTCGTTTATAATCTGAATTTTAAGTTCCTTTTCTTAGAATTTTAAGTTTTAAGTTTGTAGGTCAAAATACTAGTTTTAAGTTTATTGGATTATAGTCTGTCAAATTGTGTAATTCATCATTGTTTCAATTTAAAGCCAAACATTTTGATAAACAAAAATATGTATCTCTTGTTGATTGAATTTAGCCAAAAATACAAAGTTGTTTTCATGTTTAAGCCAAAAATATAACACAGATCAATATATAGAAAAACTGTATGAACATAATATTATAGATACAAAATGAGGGATGGCCTTGGCTCAGCGGTAAGCTTGCTTACCGTGGTGTGCCAGGGTCGGGGGTTCGAAACGCCCCTCCAGCAAAACTGAGGTGAGGGCGCGTAGGTCAGGCCCGGAGTGGTCCCCCCCCTCCCCGACACCTACAGAGTAGGTATGAATCGGGTCGTCCCTTTTTATTATAGATACAAGATAATACAAATATGTATCTTTGTTGAAATACATGTATCTATTGATATGTTTAAATCAATAAATGTTGAACAATACGAGATACATACAATTCATAAACAGTGAAGCAGTAATCTAAAATAAGAGAAAATGTATCTATAAACTTGTAACATGTATCTATTGTTGTGTTAATTTGAATAATAATTACAAAACATTAGATAAATATAAAAATAAAAAAATGTATCTAATGAAAAATAAAAAATGTTCACATTAAGAAACTTAATGAATTTCTTATGTATTTGTGAATTTAATATCTAATTCAAAGTAACTAAATGATATAAAAAGATTTATCTGAACGTTCATTGATAAATTGCTTACATATTGCACAAGATTATCGTTACGTAATTAACAACTGATACAATTGTAAAAAATTTGTATCTACTGAAAAATATATTTTGTGAACAGTATGAAGCGTATGAACAATTACGTTCAGCTCGAGGTTGTTATTCAATTTAGAGACAAAATGTCTTGCAAAGAAAAAAAACTAAGAAAAAGAAAATTATGTTATGATTGAATATGAGATTTAATTGGACGATGTATCGTTATGTTGCATAATGTAATGTTGTGTTAGTTACTTTCATTACTGGACTTAGTTATATATGTTTCAGTAAACTTGATAAGTATAGTTAAAAATATGTATCTAATACAATGTAACAAAAAATGTTAAATATGATGACTTTATAAAATGTAACAAAAACGTACAACAAAATAATAATATATCATAATCTGAAATAGCCATATGGCAATCATTAGTGATAAGGTAGAATCCATGATGTTGAAAAACATCTAAAAAAAAAATAATAACATGTACTAACATCATCAAACTATATAACAGGCAACTAGCCAACAAGTAAACAACTACTCAATATGCAAAGCACAAACTTTTTCTTTTTGTGTGAAGCTGCTCCTTGACCTTGTGGATCGTCATTCTTACTAAAGTATCCTTTCTCCGTCTTTACAGAGTCATACTTGCACAAAAGAGTGACATATCTCATGAGATGGTATTGAGCATCAATACCTGATGAGGAAATGCCTAATCCCTCACTCAGGTACTCAGCATAAACAACTACAAATACACCACAATTCCTACATAGCGATTACTAATTGAATTAAAAATACATATATACTTGTATAAGATAATGAAAATAACGATAAGGTAATCTAATACTTACAAACTTTCACTATCTTGTTGTGCTATTCCGGTAACATATTCCACTCGGATGAAACCTAAAAAAAATATCAAATTAAAAAAATAACATTAGATGCAATAACTCTACAAGAACACAGAACAATATATTGAAAAACTGTATGAACATAATATTATAGATACAAGATAATACAAATATGTATCTTAATTGAAATACATGTATCTATTAATATGCTTAAATCAATAAATGTTAAGCAATACGAGATAAATACTATTCATAAACCGTGAAACAGTGATACAAGATAAGAAAAAATGTATCTATAAGGTTGTAAACATGTATCTATTGTTGAGTTAATTTAAATAATACTTACAAAACATTAGATACATATATAAAAAAAAGAATCAAATATACAATAAATTAAAAAAACGTATTACGCATATATAAATATGCATCACAGCCAATTATTTTTCAGATCTGAACATGCCGAAGGTTCAGTCAGAGGTTTCAATTTATTTTTTGCTTCGCGCAGCAAAATATTATTGGATTAGAAGGTTTACCTGAAGTATCGATAACGAAAAACCAATTGAAAATAAACTCACCATGGACAATTTTCTTTACCGAAATAGTAGCTTTACCTATAACTCGAGCACCAAAAATATCATCATCTTTATCACAAAACTTCAAACGATCAATTGGATCAGCTAAAGGGATATGATGTTGTTTAATTTGACTTTTGAGAAAAATCATTGAACATAATAAGAAGAAAGTGAAGATAAATTTAGGAGAAAAAATACCTTAATTAAAAACTGTGAAGAAGAAGAAGAGAAGAAATTTGTGGGATAAAATTGTGACCAAAATTTTGGCGTTAATGTAGCCATTAACGTTGAAAGAGTTTGATAGAAACTGTTGCTTGAATTAAGGCATACAAAGAGGAGAAGATGAGTTATTTTTGGTAAAGCATCGGTTTCTTAGTTGTAGGTTTTAACTTGCATTTCAACTTTACCAAAAAGTATGAAATATTGGAATTTAAGTAATTTTTTAGAAGTGGGGAGATTTTTAGAAGTTTAGAAACTTATGTTGTTTATTTAGATAATTTTTTCATTTTTCTTTGTCATAATGCGCTATATTTATAATTTTTGTCACATCAGCCTATTAGGATTGTATAAAATTCAGTTGAAAGTTGTTTAAGTGGTAAATAATTACCTATAAAATTAAAGTGTTAAAGTAAGTTGTGGGGACAAGTTCAAGAGTGAAATGACGTATTTTCTCAAAAATGAATTGTATTAAATGCATGACTAAAGAAACAAGAGGAAAATAGTTGTTGCACGCCCTCTCTTCACTTTTACTTGTCATTGTCATTATTTCACTTTTTTAGGTCAACATGTATGAACTTAATCAACATTTTAAGGTATATAATTTAAAATTTAGATGGTAGAAAACTATATAAAAAATGTTATAAGTTATAATTCTTTTCATTTTAATATGATGAAAAAATATATTTTAAAATATTAGTCAATATTCATGCAGGTTGACCATGAGAACAGTAGCGGACCCAGGATTTAAGGATAGTGGGTGCTTAAAAAATTTAAAAACTGAAAAAAGTAAAAAATCATACAATGAGGTTCAAACCCGGGGCCTCTTCTTTCCAATGAAGCACCTTAAGATCAACCTAAATGCCAATGCACCCAACCAACTTTTTGTTATAGTGGGTGCTTTTATATGTTTTATACCTATTTTTCTATATTTTCTATGTAATTATACCTATTCCACGTCGAATTTAATGGGTACCGGAGCACCTCAAAATTCTACATAGGTCCGCCCTGCATGAGAAGTAAAATAATGATAAATAAAAGTAAACGGAGGGAGTACATAGTAATCAAATGAGTTACTACTTTATAAGAAGTATACTTGATAAATATATAGTTATGATAAGGATATTTTTGTTTAGATAAGGATATTTTTGTTTAGATAAGGATAATTTTATGCTTCTTTAAGAAGTGATATCTTCAACTTATTTCCAACAGCAGAAATTGCTCCTCAAAGATATTTCTTTAACTGGCCAAACACCTAAATCTAGGGAAAAAATGTTTTTTTCTTGCTAGAAAAACACTTGGCCAAATAGGCTCTTAATACTTACGTCAGCTGGTTAAACTTAGCTAAACAATCCTTTTGGACATTTGAACTCTTAAGTCATGTTGCAAACACCTCGACTTCTAATAAAGTGTTTTTATTAAATATTTTTTTTTAAATTGTAATTATTTTCATTCATCTATTAAATGGTTAAGTTAACATTATAAAAATGTCATCTTCTTTATTTCTAATGAAGAAATATTCAAGAAGTATTAGAAAAACAAATAACCTAAATTAAAATGTCATTAATTTCATCTCTAAAATACTAATTACACAAATAAAAACCAGTAAATAATCATTAATTATGTTGTAGAGAAGATTTTAAAAAAAGAATATTCATTAGCAAGAAATCATTTAGCGATTCTTTTTGCCTTTTTTTTCCTCATTTTTTTTTTATTTATGCGTTATATTAATAGAAAATTATACAATTACTCGTTTAACTCTCTTAATCATGCCACATGTGCTACATCTAACACTTTCTATACATTTAGCATAGGATAGGCATTTATCCGTCTCATTCATTCATTCATTCCATTTTAGTTGATCATTTACTACTTTACACGCCACTCGAGAAATCATATATAAGATGACTAATTTTACTACTAATTTATTCTTCATTAATATTGATGAATATTAAGATCATTTATGAATAAATATGTTCACATTAATTTGTTTAGATTTCCAAAAATATTAATTGCAAGGGTAAATGCATAATTTAATTAATTTTGTCTTGATTTAGTAAGTAGATAAGTAATTTGAAACATATATTTATAGTAAGGTGACAAACTAATTTGGGACAGAGAGAGTAGATTCATCTTCTTTGTTTGTATCAAGTTTTTTTTCGTTGGACTTTTTATCTAATTCTTTTTATAACAAATTTAATGTGTTTTTCATGTTTATAATTAATTTATTGTTATTAATTCGATAAATAGTTCTTACTTGCCAACCTTTTTTATTCCTTAATTTGGAGGAAGAAGAATCTAGTCTCACCAAACTTATAAGTTGACTTCGGCCTTATTTTATTTAATTATTTATTGAAGATTTGAATCTAAATGGTTTAGATATTAGACCAGTAAGTAAATTTAGTTATGTATACTAAAGTTTAAGCATTTATTTTGTCTGGATAAATCTTAATCATTAAGATTTGGAACAAAGTCCTAATATCATTAAGAGACATTTTTGTGTAGATAATTTTCACTATCACTTTATATATCCATAATCACCCATCACCATCATTAACCATCTCTGTCATCACAATCACTACCATCATTATCATCGCCAACCACCGGCCATCACCAACCAACCAAATGTTCCATCATGACCACCACTTTATATATATACAATACCACCCACCCACTAACTACCTTTATTATCTTTATTATCAGAATGGCCATTACCATTGACAACCATTATTATCGTCACCAACCAACAACAATCACCACCAACCACCTCTGTCATCACAACTATCACTATCAACTGCTTTTGTTAGTCACAACCACACTACCACCTTTTTCATTACTCAATTGCCATCACTACGTAACACACCGTATGTTTGGACCTTTTTCTATAGATAGAAACGAGCCTATACTACCCTTAGGATGAGTAAAAAATATTTTTGGGTGAGTTTGGGAGCATTGGGGAAGTTCAGGATGTGAAATGGGATGATGTGTTGCGCCAAGAAGGTCATTCATCGGCCTTGCATTGCACATACCATCGCAGGGGTACACTGTCTCCCCTCTGTGATGGGCTATGTATTTCATGGGGTGCCACCCCGCGATGGGTGTGCGCCATACGAGGGTGGGCTATGCAATGGGGTATGCACCGCACCCCATTGTTTTTCTGACATAACTTCATCTTTTAACGCTATTTTAAGGATGTTTAGGTCTTTTTACTTTATGAAAACCATACCTCATCCATACTAATGATTCCAAGCCCAAATACGATTTACATTAGTCAGAAACTTATTTTATTTTCCCCCATAACTCTTAGAAGCAAAAGTAGCTAAGGTTCTTGATTCAAGGCTCGAATCTCAAAGCTTTTCTCAAATTCATTTTGCCAAAAGACATGTTGAGTACTCCCTACTTCAATTAATATTACAAAGTGTTAATTTAATTCATACTTATGCATATAATATTGATAGTTTGAAGTTAGGATTGAGAATTATGTTTGCGAAGAACTTAATATTGATTTTTCCTCTTATTATAAATTGCTTTCTAATCACTAGTAGCGGTTTTTGATACTTAAAAGGGCTATTTGAAAATGTGTGATTTCATATATGAATTCAAAATATTGAATGATGAAATTATAATCTTTTAAGTCTTTCAAAAATGCCTTGAAATATAATGATGCATGGTATGTCACCCCTTTCCTTGAACTAAAGAATGTATTGAAACTTATGCAATGTTTTAACTCTAATGGAAAGTTAACAATGATTACGTTTATGATTTTGAATAATAGGGGTTAAGAGTCAATAATGCTTGATGATAATGATTTTTCCATGATATGAATGACTTGCGAGTCTTGGTATGACTATACCAAAATGTGAATGCCTTAATGAAAGACTCAATCGACAAAAGTTTATGAAAAATATTTTGATTGGTCTTAAAGAGGGTCTTACAGAGGATTATGTACTTCACTGAGAAGATGTAAGTCCTAGCGCCCAATGCCCCAAACCTATGTTTTGCTAATATAAGATTGTTTACTGTCTAATGAGGCAAGCTTATTCACCTTTCCTCTATGAGGATAGTATGATATGATAACCAATTGATGTTCATCTTGATTCATCAACAAACATATATTGGAGCCCTGTCGGTTAAGCAAAGTATGGATCCATATAGTCTATGAGTTGACTAAGGTTAGTGAAACTACTTAGTCCATGAACAAAGTTAAAAAATAATTATGTTTTCGTTTATTGATATCCCTTTTCATGATTTTCTTTTGAGTTTTATATTAAGTATTTTATTAGTTACTTTACAAGTGGCTTTGTTCCTCTCTCTATGGGTTGCATGCCATTACTCATCGTACTAGCTATTTTCGGATGCTATATCATTTTCTAATGTAGACAAGGTATTCTCTCGTGATTCCATGTAGCATTGGGATCTTCTTGGGATGGTAAAGGGCGAGTGGTGAGCCCTCTATTTTTTGGATGTCCTTTGGTTTCCCTTTTTCATGATATTAGTTATTTTGTTTATGGTATTGCTGGGGCCATGCCCTAGCATAGGATGTTATTTGTAATGCTAGAGGCTTCTTAGACTGATGTATTATGTGGTATTATATTGTATTTTAAGATTTGATTTTATAACTCTTATTTAAGTTGAATTTCATAAGCTTTGGACGCACTTTCCACACTTTAATAATAGTTATGCTCGTGATATTATGCTAAGGGTTCTTTTTGGACCTTTGTTGGTTGGGGTTTCCCGTTATGGACAGGACCTCGGCTCAAGTCAAGACAAACTTAATATCAGAGCACGGTTCAAGGTCTTAAGGTGTCTACAAAGCCATGTCAAGTAGAGTCCCTTTTATGAGAAATTTAGGAATATGTTTCTTTCTTCATGTTCTAAGTTTTTTCATAGAAAGTCTAGTTCTAAGAAAATTCTTCTAATTCTTGATTTTCCCACATTTAAGATCATGACTCCCTAAAGGACTAACAACCAAAATACTTAAGTTGGAATTTCCATCATCGTAGGGGAAAATGCTTAAGAAGTCCATCCTACTTATGGGATGCAAACCAAAAATAAATTTCACACTACTGGTCTAACTGCTCCTACAGGGGTTCCACCCGTACCGACTAGTCCTCCCAGGGCTCCCAAAACTGGTCCAACATATACTCAAATCCCTCGGGGTGAAATTTCTAGTGCCGAATTCAGACAAATCATTTATATTCTTGCCTAGATTATGTCAAGTCAGTCTCTTCAGACAGGTAGTGTTGGCTCTATCATTGGTTTCTCAGATGCTTCTTGGATAGGTAATTTTATGTGACTAAACCTATCGGCCTTCATCAAGTCCAAAATTGAGGAAGATCCTCAAGTATTTATTGATGAGCCTGAGAATTTTCTTAGGGTTATACATGCTAGTAATACAGAGGGAGTAGAGTTTGTGGCTTACCAGCTGAAAGGGGTGGTTTATCAGTGGTATGATGAGTGATATGATGAGTGAGAGAAAATTATGGGTGAAAATGTTGAATCGATAGTCTGGGGAAGATGAGGTTGAGGAACATATGAATTTGAATCAAGGGAAGATGAGTGTTTAAGATTATTCCCAAAAGTTCACCCAGTTATCTTGCTATGTCTCTTGAGTTAGTGTCTACTATGAGAGCTCAAATAAAAAAAATTTATTTTTGGTATCTTTAATAATTTGGTGCTAGTGCTAGGGAGTGATGTTGAATAATGATATGGATATATTCGGGTGGTGTTCATGAAATAGGTAGACGAGGAAAATAAAAAACAGGCAGAAGTTGAGGAACATCAAAGTAAGAGGGCCAAACCTATAGATAGGAAGTGAACTACCAGAATAGTAGTAAGGGTGTAAGCAACCCTTCAGAAAGCTGTTTTAAGGGAATACCCATTTATTCGCTAGTGCTGCTGCACCTAAGCTTGTAAATGAGCAGAGTTCCCAACCTAATAATGGTTCCAGGATGCAGGGTACTCAGTCTTAGGCTAGCGTAGTGTATTTAGCTCCATCCTATCCCCCTTGCCACACTTATGAAAAGCTTCACTATGGGTTTTACTAAATGGGTAGCGATGTATGTTATTTTTGTTGACAGCCCAACCACATTTAGCGAGAATGCTTGTCGGCAAAGCCTTCATTTAGGGGCAATAAAGTCCCAGCTACAACTTTCTCATCCCTAACTACAAAAGGGGTTACTGTAGGTATATATGGGGGTTGCAATTATTTGTATTCTCTATCTATTCATTAAGATTTAAAGTCATCATCAGATGTTTTCACAAAAATGCTATATATTTTATCCCATGCGCATATTTGCTAATTGATCTGGGTTACACTTTGTCTTATGTGTCTCCATATGTGGCTATAAGTTTTGATTTTGATCCTGAGATTATTCTTGAACCCTTCTCAATTTCTACCCCTGTAGGTGAGTCCATCGTTGCTAGTAGAGTCTATAAAAATTATGTTGTGTCCATAATTTATCAAGATACGGTGGTGGATTTAATACATATTAACATGTTGGAATTTGATGTAATTATGGGGATGGATTGGCTCCACTCGTATTATTCCACTCTATACTGTAGGACTAGAAAGGTCACTTTTTATTTTTCTAATGCAATAGTCCTAACGGGAATGGTAGTTCCTTAGCACGTAAGGGAATATTTATCTCATATCTTAGAGCCCAAAAAATAAATTCTAAAGGTTGTTTGTATCATATAGTCTAGGTCAAGGATTCTAGAGATGAATGCCCCTCACTCAAGTCCGTTTCTGTGGTTAATGAATTCCTTACAGTTTCTCTCGAAGACCTTCTTGAGATTTCTCCTAATAGAGAAATAGATTGTAGGATTAATCTCTTCCCGATACTCGGCCAATCACTATCCCACTGTATGTAATGACTCCAACAAAGTTGAAAGAGTTAAAAGAAAAATTGAAATACCTCCTTAATAAAGGTTTCATTCTCTTTAGTTTCTCTCCTTGGGTTGCTCCTGTACATAAGAAAGATGCCACTCCATAAACAAAACAGATAGTAAAAAAGAGTATGTGGGCTAAATATTACACCCAGCAATAATTATTTGTTTAAACGCTTCAAAATTAACAAATCCATCACCATCCTTATCAAACCCTTTAATCATTCCTCTACACTCTTTAATACTGTAATTTACACAACCAAGACTAATTAGAACTCTCTCAACTCCTTAGCATCAATAAGCCCATTTTTATCAGCATCAAACACAAGAAAAACTTTTCTAATTAAAGACTGAGTTTTTTAAAGACTTGAACCATATTATGAGTTATTTGTCACTTTCTAATCATACACTATAGCCCTGTGACTGGTCCTATAGGAACTACCCTATATTTTTTAAGTACTCAAAGTGAATAAATAGTTAAGCTACTTCCTGTAAGTTAGTAATAAGTAGCAAAAATAAAAAAGGGAGAAGTCATGTGTTGGTGTGGGGTGTAGACTAAATCACGAAAAAGATTACTTTTTTCACTCTTTTCATGAAAATGGGGCTTAGATGTGTTCTACGACAAGGTAAAAGAGAATCTAGCCACCCTATGGCTGTAAACACTGATTGTAGGGGAGAGAGAAGCCTCAATCATAGGGTATACACAGTGTTGTCATGCCAAGATATGGGTTGGGTCGTTTCATGCCAGAATTGGTTAGCCCAGAATCAGAAACATCATCATCGCTGCCTCTTTATGTAACTTCTATCAGCATAGTAACCCATACACACAAAAAAAAAAAAGACTGTCCTAGTTTAAAAAATGCAGTCCAGTATATTAAGATCCTACTGTACACGAGTTTCGGAGAAAGACCGGACCACAAGGGTCTATTGGTTTTTCGACCCGACAAGAATCACCATCCAAGAGAAAGAAACAAGTTATGGAGGGCTCAGATTTTCTGTTTTAGAACAAAGCAAAAGAGGAGCAACATCGCCATGGATCTAGACACCAGTTTGCTATTCAAAGACATAATCGGGTCGCCCTACCAATATATGGGACGTGTTATTCTCGATGTTGTGATTTAACATAGTCTATAAAGGAAAGAAGAAATCATCAAAGCCCCTTTACAACATCATTATCATCAGCAGCAGCACAAAAAACTTATTTCAATCTTTTTTTCCTTTCTGTTTATTTCAAAGGGTTGTTGGATTGTTTGGTTATCAATGGTGAAACTAATGTCTACAGCCATATTATGGAACTATCAAGCATATAGACTATTCAGGGAGAGAACAATAGGTTCTCTGATCATGTGGCTTATGCATTTTGTGGATGTATGTTTTCACACATCAATCTATCAGCATTGTGTCTCAACATCAGTATATGTCATCAAACTCTTGTGTATGTATAGATCAACATTTTCTATAACTTATAGTTTAACACATTTTCTCAAAGATACTGTACTTTTGTTGTTGTTCTCTTTTTTCATCAAATTGAATTTATTTTTTATCCTTATTACTTTTCAGATACTTTCAGTTACAGAATTCAGACTTCCAGTTAGCTTAATTGCAGCCACAGAAGACACAAATTCGACAATAACAATAAATTATCTACTCAAAGTATCACGTGTAAATGGATAAAGGGGTTGGACAAGAATAGTACCAGTTTTCATTGATGGGTAGCGAAACTCATCAAACTGTCAGTGTGCAGCGAGCCACCTATTTCAGAGGCTCGATTTGTCTTTCCTCGTGCTCTCTTCACCTTAAATTCAGGAGTGTCCCATAATATCAAGAACTGAGTCCACACTTCATCATTAAACCAACCAAGTTTGATCAATTTCCTATAGGCCTCATACAAGTGTTCTTTGACCCGTAGAGCTACTTTCAACCGAAAAATGCGGTCTATTTCATTATCATGACAATAACTCCATGAACACTTTGTCTGCAAAAATAGTTTAATATAAAGTCATAAAATGAGTTGATGGATACAATGGAAAAACTATCTTTAGGCAATGAGATTCTTAGCTTATAAAACTGCTTATACCATAAATTATTTCCACATAACAATTCTAATTTCCCATGGAATATCTAACCAACTATTCCACGGCTTTGTGAAAAATGGTTTAATTGTTTCTATAACTATATGCCCGGGGCATATGATGGAATGAACCTGCAATAAGATTATATTAAACCATCATCTTAGCTTTTAAAAATTAAGGAAAATTTAAGTGTTACTTACCTATCACGATAAGGGACGATTCGTAGCCTCCCAACACTGTCATATTCTAATACCTCTTTAAATTGTAAATTCTGAGAAGCAGCTATTGTAGCATTAGGCATTGTAGCACTATCAATGGATGGCGATGTTGGTGTGTTAGGACCTCCAACTCTCAATACAAAAAGGCTTGGAACAGATGATGTCGAAGGCACAGATGAAGAGCTACTATGTAAACTATTTTGGGATAAAGAGGTGTGCAACTGGTCGGACGATAGAGGCATGAAAAATGCATTTGGTAGTGAAAAGTACATCTAGGAGGGGGAGGAATATTTGTAGTAGCTGGTTGAAGAATTGTGATAACAGGTGGTGGTGGTAGTGGTGCTGTATATTGACCTTTAGGAAATTATCAATTCCTTTCTTACTTTTCTTGCGTCGTCCATTAACATTAACTTTTGATGCCATTGATTTTCTTTACTAGCCACCTGAAAAAGAAGGAACAACCAAATTTAAGAATAGTCATGTTTGTTACAAGGTAGGCAGATATATACTTTAAACAATTAGGCCGGAAGTTCTATAAAATAGAAGGACACCTGAAATAGAAGGTCAAGGTAGGATGTCAATTGTTATTTCTGTAAATTAAATACTTATCAATTACTTTATCCACACTAAAAAATAAAGCTCCAAATTCATTTTCTTTAAAAGGTAACAAGTACATCTTTTGAGAGATCAAAAAGCACGATCATCACAGTAGAATTTACAATAGATATGAGCCATATACTGATCTCGGCAGATGAAAGTTTGCTCCATATATACCATTACTAGTCAAAGTACGTGCAATACGTTTTTAAATGGCCTAGAAATTGTTCTCCTTTGTCTAAATTTGTGGAACTTGCACCCAGGAATCAAAAGATACAACTCATATGGCGCGTTTAGAAAGAAGAAAGAAACAACTAGAATTAGAGCAAAGAGCTTTCTCTTTAAATCTTTTGCAACAGCATGTTGCTCCATAAGGCTGCCAAGAGTTTTCTCTAGTCAGAGAATGAGAGTAGGAACATGTACTCAGACCTTACCCCTACAAGGTAGAGAGGAGTTTTCCAGTAGACCTTAGTAAAAACAATAAAAACAATTTGAACTTTAAGCAAAAGTGCAGATTTAACTCCTAAAATTCAAAACCCATGAATCTCAGCAAATATGAGCTTCTACCTTATCAATAAGTCAATCAAAAACTATCTTATCGAAATCAATAATCAGTTCAGCTGAAGAAACATTTACCATCTTGTGTAATTAAAGGATAACCAGAG
Source organism: Capsicum baccatum var. pendulum (assembly GCA_030864225.1). Taxonomy (NCBI): domain Eukaryota; kingdom Viridiplantae; phylum Streptophyta; class Magnoliopsida; order Solanales; family Solanaceae; genus Capsicum; species Capsicum baccatum. The sequence continues at coordinate 212,146,937 of CM061553.1, read as the reverse complement.
GCAATTAAACTATCAAACCAATCCCATCCATCATCCACCATCCACCTTCAATAGAATAAATACTACATTAACCATTGCTGCTATATTGGTTGAACCCATATAGGTAACTGGATCAGGCTTTCCAACCACATCCACATTCCCAAATGCCTGAATTACTGGCACAGATTTCACCAATATCCAAAGTTTCCACCCATCTTTTTTGTGCCCATCAACACCAATGTGCAACAAGAACCTATTCCTAAAGCTAACAAAAATCTCAACCTTGTCATTATCTTCCCCTCCACCTGAAATATGGTATGCTAAAGCAGCAGGATAGCCCAGCCCATGATTCACAGGGTGGCAAGCCTTCTCTGTGATGAAAATGTATAATAGGATAAGCTAAATACCAAACTGGAAGACAAGAATACGAGAAATGATACAAAGGTTGCATAAATAAATGCATATAGCCATTTCGTTTCAGCTCCCATCTTAAGCTCTCAGCATGGGTGAAAAAAAATGATTTCTTGGTAACAATGTGTTTTAGAATCTTTAACTTAAGATGGGTCCTTTCAAGATCTTTCATACAGTGAAAGAGAAGTCTCATTAACTTCCTCAAAATCAAGATTTTTAACTCAAAATGGGAAATGTTTAGAATTGTCAAAAAAATAATTAAAGGTTGATTAGGTCTGACTGGAAAATGTCTAAACAGTATGGATTTCTTCAGTGTAGAACACGATTAGGAAGTTCAAACAAACAAAAAATGAAGCATTAGAAATTAGGTTGAAAATTAGAAGAAGGGAAGCTTCAGAATTTCAAATACACAAAGCAAGATTATTTTCTTATATTGGCATGTTAACAATAGCATGTAGTTGTCAAGATAATTACTGAACTCCATTCTATAAAATGATACAAAAGAGTTAACACTTGGACACAACCAGAAGATAACCACACAGTCATAATTTAGACAATATATATACAGGACAAATAAAGACTCAATTCTTTTAAACAAAACAGACATTACATCCACCTGAGATAAGTTAATACAACTGCAGATGTATCTTGCAGAAAATAAAACTGACTAAATACAGTTCTAAATACTTGTCATTAATCTACAACTTCCAACAATAGAAGGTACAACACATAAAGCAAACACTCATCTGGCCCAAACACGAAAGCCGCTCTACAGCTAACACTACAATACAATATCTTGTACAACTAAAACTGTAGAATGTACAACACATTAAACAGATACTCATCCGGCCAGATAAAAGCTGCTCTAGAGTTTAGTACCTTATTTTATCAATGATACAATATCTAATCAACTTCTAGTATAATTAAAACAGCAGAAGGTACAACACATGAAGCCCGAAGATAACACTACTACGGAATTTCTAGTATAATAAAAAAACATAAGGTACATCACATGAAGCAGACACTCATCATCTGGCACAAACAAAAGCCAATCTGGAGATTGCACCATTATGCAATATCCGGTATAATCAAAACAACATAAGGTACAACACATATTAAGCACTAAAGCACAAATTAATCTGGAATTAACAATATCCATAATTCAGTATTCGAAGCAGATACTCATCTGAGCCAAATAAAAGCTTCTTTGCACATAGTACTGCTATACAATACCCAGTACAATCAAATAAGAGTGTATATAATGTGCAATGAGATACTATTGTCGTAGTAATCATCACTACACCGCACACCAAGTATAGAAAAGAAATTAAAAAGCAAATTTATGCAAGTAAATGGCACGGTAAGTTAAATTATGTATGCAGTATCTCAAAGTGCAGAATACAAGGTATGGTTCTAACTCTATTTTATATTTAAAACAATTAAAAGTAAGAAGCTGTAGACAAGATTCTTACACAAACATATTGTGTACTGTCCCAATTTCAGGATGATCAGGAAATTTAGTAACAAGCTTCAGAGGAGATTGCGCAGATCTATAATAATCATCACTTAGTTCCTCATATGACTTGAGAAGTTATAATTAAGTATAACTAATTACATATGTTGTTTACCCATAGAGATATTGTATGCGAGTGAATGTGTGCATTATACGTGCATACACACCTGTGAACATGTCATTAAGAAACAACTATATGTATCTCGCGGTTGAAGTAGAAAATACATGTACTTGTACACATTCCATTTTCCTGTCTACAATTTCTCATGAAGAACTATGCTAAAACCCTGACCTGATCATAATTTAATGTGTGATTAACTAAGCAAACAATGAAAAAGAATAACAAAGCAATGAATGAACCCCCAAAAAATGGAAAGCGCAAAGCCACTACATAATCGTAGATCTAGTTAAAGGAGTACACAAGAACTAGTATGACAGAATATACAATCTCCAAGCTGAAGCTCACAAGTTTTCAGAGAACCATCACAATACATGTACCCACCTTTACATATCTTGTACAGTTTGTTTCTTCATAAGTTAAACTTGCATTACTTCAAGATACTCCTTGCACACAATAAGGACCACACACATTCAACAGGAGATTATCAGGACTCATGTTACCGAGCATGTACTATATTCCAGTAATAATCAATATTCAGCTAGAAAACTGAGGATAGAATGCTTACAGTTCCAGAAAACTAATAGCTTTGAACATATACATAGCATGAAGGTATGAGTACACAAGACTACTTTAGTTCTTTCTAAACTACTTCAACAACCTGAATGTTCTTACTGACACTACAAAGGTTAACAAAGAAAAGACACTATATTGTCAAGTAAAATAACAAAAAGCAGTAGCTAAAATACAATTCAAGACCTTGTTACTACACACTACTATAAATAAAAACTCAATCCTCATCTCTTGTTTCATAGTCATTCATCAATTCTTCCTCATCACTTGATTCATATTCATCCAACGATTCTTCATCATCACTTGTTTCATTTCATCAAGTAACTCTTCCTCGCTTATTTTATTATTTCATTTTCATCAGTTGGATCTTCCTCGTCATTTGCCCAAGATGCTCCTTTTCCATAATCATTAACATTCAAACAAAGTTTAGAAGGATCAAATTCTTCACATAGGCCTTCGCTATACTGCAACTCACCTGCTAATTCATCATCCACCCTTTCTTTAACACCTGGAATGTCATTCTGATATGCTACATCCAATGCATCCTCTACTTCAACTCTACCCATGGGCTTTGTTTTTATAACTACCCGCCATGCAGATTTATTCTCACATAAAATATAAGGAGCGTAATAACTTATTTCACATTTTGTGCAATGACAAATGGATCATAGAGTCCATACTTCCTTGTACGCTTAATTTTGACTATTTTGTACTAAGGGTGCACCTTTGTACCTAACCTAGGCATAGGATCATACCACTTACACCGAAACAGAACCAACTTTTTCTTTGGCCAACCAACATGATAATCGAGTTCTAAAATCTAATGAAGCACGCCATAATAATCAACACCGCCATCACTTTTTACCCAAACCCCACTATTTGTTGTTTTCTTGCTCTTAGAGAACTCTTTTATATGAAATCTATACTCATTGACATAGTACTTAGAAAAATTTCTGACTTTAGCATTAGGTCCCCAAGCTATATCACATAAAAATGGGTCATTTGGGTCATAATTAAGTAGATTATGAACCTATAAAGAGTTTAAGAAAAGTTAGAATTTAAATATACATAAGGCTGAACAAAAGTGTAAATCGTGTTAAATATTTAAATTACACTTTCATATTCTCTAAACCACACTGAAAACATAAGATAAACAACAGCATCCCCGTGTAAATCCACGAAGTAGATGTCCGACAAAGTTATGACTTTCATTAGTTCAAGTTTAGATAGACCTTGAATGATTGTCTTTAATATAAATATACTCACTTATAGAAAGGCAGGACCTCGGGACAATTTAATAATACATATGTTGTATCTGACTTAAGCTCCACCTCATTCAAATATCGAAGTGGACCAACTTTTGGACTTCCTTTACCTGGTTGATTGAATATTGAAAATAGTGGTGCTGAAAGATCTGTATTTTCTCCATCATCTTGCCTATTAGGTCAGTTTCTCAGACATGGTACATCATGTTCAAAATAATATGAACAAAACTAAGAGGTCTCTTTAGCCCAATAAGCCTCACATATTGATCCCTCAATTCGAGATCTATTTTTTACTGTCCACTTACATTTGACAACAATCCTACATAGTATGATCTTTTAGAAGAAATAATGTTCAATTATAACACATGAAAGTAAATGTTAAAAGTCAATGCCTCTCAAAGGGATACATTCATCTACACTGAACAGACCCTCCAAGTCGTGCCTCATGCACAAGGTGAATTGGAAGCTGCTCCATAATATCAAAAAAACTAGGAGGAAAAATTTTTGCCAACTTGTTTAAGGTTAAGCGAATGTTGATATCCATCAAAGATAGGTTATCCTCCTTTAATATGTTAGAAAATAAATCTTTAAAAAATAAGCTTATCTCTATTATGGGCTTCCATATTCTATCGGGCAATGCACTGAATGCAATTGGCATCAGTGACTCCATGAAAATATGACAGTCATGGATTTTCATAGAGGTCAACTTCCCTTCCTTAATGTCAACACTCCTAGATAAATTTGACGCATATCCATTTGGAATTCTCAAATCCTTAACCCAATCATAAATCACTCTTCTATCATCCAAAGTGAATGTGTAACTAGCCTTGGGCTTCTGAATCTTATTATTGAAGTATGTCAGGTACAACTAACTATGTCGATAATACTTCTTTAAGTCTATCCTGGCCTTTAAGTTATCTTTTGTTTTGTTACTTACATCCATCACAGTATTAAACAAGTTGTCATAGAAGTTTTTCTCAATATGCATGGCATCCAGATTATGAGGCAGAAGATTGTCCCTCCAGTGATCTAACTCCCAAAATATGCTTCATTTAGTCTAGTTATGTGTAACACCATAACCAGGAATCCTGGATGGCAGAGACTCTGTTACCTTAGGCAGATTCCTCACTCTATTCCAAATTTCTTCTCGCGATAAAATTGGCGGTGGCTCCTCAAAATCAGACTTGTTCTTCATAAAATCACTAGTATTTCTCCTAAACTCATATTGCATTGGCAAGAATCGATGGTGACAGTCAAACCATAAGTTTTTACCCCCATATTTCAGAGTGAATGCTTTTGTGTCATCCATACAACAAGGGCAAGCTAATTTACATACAACCTCATTGATCGACTTTAAAGGAAACTTCTTTCCTTTGGAATGTATGACTTCCTTATAACGAGGCTGATTATAAAATTTGTAATGTTCTAAATTTGAATCTTTTTTATAGAATAACATGCAACCTTTCTCGCAACAGTGAATCCTCGCTGATGATAGTCCTAACTTAGAAACCAACTTCTTTGTTGTGTAGAAATCTTTGGGTAAGTCAAGTTTATTTGGGTTAAGTTCATTCATAAGTCCAATGATAGAATTCATGTCCTCTTGAGAAATAGAATAATCTGACTTAATACTCAGTAGCCGAAAGGCAACAAATAGCTTAAAATTCACTGATCCTCCATACAATGAATGACAAGCTTCATGTAACTGTTCATAAAAGTTCTTAGCCTCATTATTTGGTTCATTTTGAGCCCCTGAGTGTGTCCCAAAAGCATCTCAGATCATCTTTGTCACGCCCCAAAATCCCATCGGGCCGGACTGGCACCCGAAGCCGAGAAGGCCCGGGAGAATCCGTTCAAATACCTGTACTTTCACTTACATGTCACCAAAAATTTGGACAACACTTCGTTGCATATAGAAGGGTATAATTACCTGTATCAGCACAACACGCACAAATATATATATATATATATAATACTTGGCCGTCGGGGCCACCACATATACAAATATAACATCACTATATAAACTTCCATGACTTTATCCTTCCTTATATCTACAAAGCCTCTAGGATATACATGACATAACTAGGGTCGGGACAAACCCCCGCCCACACATGACTCCTGTACAATAACAAAACATAAGAAACCGACTCGGAAAGCTCCGAAGCAAAATGGAGCTCACCAACAATAGTTGTATGACCTGGCTCCTATCTATGATGTGAATGAGCTGAAGCACCTGTGCCTGTAGCATGAAATGCAGGTCCCCCATGAGGGACGTCAGTACGAAATATGTACTGAGTATGTAAAGCTATAAATAATCATATGTGATATGAGGGATCAAGAAAATCAGACGCAAGTGAATAAATCATAATAGAAGTGAACCACACTTCATAAAAACTTTTAGGATCATGTACATTATCATTAATCTGAATTGGGTTCTTGAATTCAAACACATTTGTGGAACGGTATACATTCGTTCATTTCATTCTTTACAATTATCATTCGCCATTACCTCCTCCTCCCGAACCTCCAACCACCTAACAATAATCCATACTGTACCGTACTGTGACCATTAGGCTGCCCCCAGTACATATCAACTGGGATCGACCCATGCTAGGCTTATGCCCCTGGGATACCACCCACACGTATATCAAGTAACACACATAAGAGATCTTTTCAATAACCTAGTTCAAAAGCTTTTGAGATTATTACATTAGTGTTCATGTCAATATAGTACCTTTGGAACAATGATACATCAATAGGAATCAAGTAATAGACATTGTATACAATAACGATGTAATAAAGACTCATTGGTACATCAACAATGTGTTTCGGAATCATCAATATCACAACAATGAAATAGGAGCCTTTTGGTATATCAATGAAACATTTTGACACTTTATAGAATGGAAACAACTTTGTTGGTAATGTAGAACAATACATGTTTTTGGACAACCTCGGAATCTTACTTGATGGAACATTGGTGTTTTCATGCCAAAGAACATCGTTAGAGTATGCTTTACATACCTCGTTGTAGATTTGGATACCAATTCAACACAACTTCCCGCCTTTACAAATCACTTATCTACAATGAAATGTTTGGCATCTAGTATTAGCAACCCAACACCACAATTCTCTTCCATAATTCCATACAACCAATATTTGCAAAGCATTCCAAAAACCAACTTGAACAATAGGTTTATGTGTATATATATATATAATCATCATTTCAATACCATATCATCACACCAAATCCCTTCACAATTCAACATAATCCAACCATGCACAAGAATAATCCAACATCATTTCCCAATCATCTTTCAACAACAATCAAATAACATACTTCTTATGCTCACATGCATATATATATACATATCCATATAAATAACACCAACATAATTTACATCCTTACCATAAAATGGCCCTTTTGATTTTGAAGTCCTGTTGGCACAAATAAGGGGTGCTTCTCGAAGCCCTCGAGACTGTGAACACAACTACGGAATCAATTTGGATTTTCTACGGTTGAATCATAAGATAATTGGAGTTGAACTTAGGCTAGGGTTTCTTATTCTTCAATAATTTGGATGATAAATGATGGATATGAGGCTAAGTATATGTATATAATGACCAATTTTCGTCCATGAGGTGATGGAAAATGACCATATTGCCCTTAAAATTTAAGTAAATCCGAATCTGTCCATGGTGAACTGTTTTGATAGGCTAAAGTAAATCGACCACAACTCTTTGCTCCGATATCGGATTTGGGTGAAATTTGTATCGTTGGAAAGTAATTCAAAGGGATTTCATTTCATATAAAGTAGGCCACCCAGTTCGTCCTGTACAAGGAGTTATGATCGTTTGAAGTTGACCCTAAAAATTTGTTTTGAGAGGCCGAAGTAAAACGAGTATAACTCCTTACTCAGACGTTGGATTTGGATGAAACGAATTTCATTAGAAAGAAGACTCTCGGGGCTTCTCATCGATATATAGCAGTTCATACAGTTCATTTTGTACAAGGAGTTATGAATGTTTAAAGTCGACCCAAAAATCTGTTTGGCTGCAGTACTTTTGTGTGCAGAAAATTTATGCACATTTACTGTTCATTGCGTCCACCGTTTTCAAGTTTCGAACATGCTCGCTTATATCTGATACTCATCTGTTTTCAGAAATCTTTGTATCGTTGGAAAGCTAACTTGATAAACTTCGCACAGAAACTTCGACGAGCAAATTCCGGTATAAATAAAGTCGATTCCTATACACATATAATCAAACTATACACTTGAAACCATCTCAAAATAATCAATACTCATACTTAAACTCATATATACCTAACTTATGATCAATACATATACTCCGACACATATAACCATGGCTAATGCACGTAATTAAGTACGGGGTGTTACAATCTTACTATATCGTGAACGTTCAACATTATTCTCTATTATTGGACTTTCAACATAATTCTGAAAAGCAAAATCATTAGCATCACTACTCTCTTCATGAGCTGTCCACATAGTATAATTCACCATAAAACCCTTTCTATAAAGATGTAATGTAACAACATCAGGACTTAATAACTTGCAACACTTGCAATTCCAACAAGGACACTTAATTGTCCCTGCAGTAAGAAAATCATCAAGTGTCATTGCTTTAACAATAAATCCAGCTACCCTAGCTTTATATTCCTCCCTCAACCCCACACAGTTAGGATAAGTTCTATTATACATCCATGTACGATCTTTATTGTCCATCTATACAAGCACGCCAAACAATAATAACAGAGAAGAGAAACATAAACAAGAGAACCGAAACAATAACAGAAGAAAAAAACACCAACAGTGTAGTTTTCATACATTTCATGGCTTAAAGTACCATTAGTTTTCAATGCTTCACTTAGTTTCAATAGTCATTTATGAAATTTTTTCAACATTTATTGTTCTACCACAACTCTTATTGGGAACACTTTTGAACTACTCATATTTTTATAAATTAAATAGAAAATCAGGAAGAAGCAAAAGTAATCATAGCTATAACTAATTCATGAAATTAAGTAGCAATTAGTGTGAAAAGGTATTTTACTATACCTTCTTAGATTCTACCTTAAGTAAGTTTTACCTTCTTAGATTCTACCTTAAGTAAGTTTTGCTTATCAAGTGCAAAGAAACTTCTGTTGAGAAGAATGTCGGGAACAGGACACCAATTTTTATTTCGCTAACTAGCTATAAGAGACGAGTGTTCCTTAGCGGACTCAACAGGCAAAGATTCAGCAAAAAGAGCCAAGGATGAGAGCAAGGTGCATAAAAACCTACACAAAAACAATTCAGGCCAACAGGAACAAACATTATAAACCCCAAAGGCTACAAATTCACCTCTATCAGTAAGGCAAACGTTTAATATTAGATCAAATTCAGAATTTCATCAGAACAAAGATTGAAAAATAAATCCCGAGATACCGATCTGCCTTAATATATTTAACAGAATCGTATTAAACATTTTGAAATAGAGAAACTAATTCAAATTATAGATTCGATTAACAACATCTACTTTCAACTATATATAATGTTACTATCAATCGATAATGCTAAACTTTTCACACAGAAGATTCACGCAGTCAGAGATATGAATAGAGCACGGGTATCCACTTGAAAATGAATTGAAATTGAATCATACCTAAGCTGGTAAGCTAGAAGTCTCCTCATATAAAAATGATTTAAACATTACATATGCATTTTTAGCGCATCAATTATATCACAGTTGGCCTGAATATGTGAAACAGAGTTTGTATCAAACGTTCTGAAACAAAGCAACTAATTCAAACTATAAACTCGATAAACAACATCAATCTACTTTCAAGTTTCAAGTATACATAATGTTACTATGAATTAATAATGCTAAAGTTATACGAATAGAGCATGTGTATACACCTACTAAGCTAAATGTCAAATGTACCATAAACATAAAATCGGAATCCAAACAGGACAAACAGAAGTTAGCGACAATAGCTTCACAGAATTTATCAGAAATCCAAGGATTGCATCATAGAATCCTTACAGTTTCAGCTGTAGTTTGCAGAATAAAACCCACAAAAAAAGAAGAACTCCAAAACCCCAAAATCAACTCACTACAAATGAATCTACAAAATCAAGCAAAAACTTATTCTTTTAGCCATCCAAACTACCAACAAATAGCATCAACTCACCGTGAGAGTGAGAGACAGACGCCTCCAATATCATCACTGTAACCGTCACCGTTAATTTCTAGGGTTTAGAGGGAGATGCGACAGTAAGACTGAGAGAAAGGGTTTAGAGAGAGAGAGACGATAGTGACTGAGTGAAATAGAATACAAGTTTTGATATCTTTATTTTTTATCTTAAATATATTATTTAATAATTAAATATAGCATTTCGACGACTTTCGTCGGTTAAAAATTTGATAAATTAAATTATTTGTAAAATTTTCTATCACTGTAGTCAGAAATATCTTTATTACATTTAATTAATTATTAATTTTCTGTATACAGTCATATATTTATTTAGATATTACTATTTCTGACTACAGTAGTCGGAAATAATATTTAATAATTTATTAATTTTATTATTTAGATTTTTGACTATGGTAGTCGAAAATATATTTAATAATTTACTTATTTGATTATTTTTATTTCCGACTGACTCAGTCGGAAATATATTGATAATAATTTATTTAGATAATTATTTAATTTCTGTATAAGGTATGATTATTTATTTAGTCATATATTTATTTATCTATTAGTATTTCCGATTATAGTAGTCGAAAATATATATTTAATAATTTATTTATTTTATTTTTTATATTTTTTACTATAGTGGTCAGAAATATATATTTAATAATTTACTTGTTTGATTATTTATATTTCTGACTACAGTGGTCGAAAATATATTGATAATCATTTAATTATTTAATTTATGTATAAGGGTATGATTATATATTCATATATTTATTTAGCTTTAGTATTTCCGACTAGAGTGGTCGGAAATTTATATTTAATAATTTATTTATATATTTATATTTTCGACTACAAAGTTGAAAAATAATTGTTAATAATTTATTTAAATAATTATTTAATTTCTATATAAGGGTCTAATTTTATATTTATTAATATATTTATTTAATTATTTATATTTATGACTACAACTGTCGGAATACATATTTTTTGGAATTTACCGTCAAATATTCGGACTGTTGTAGTCACAAATAGTATCGGAGAAATATTTTATAAAATAATAAAAAAGTAAATATTCTGACAGAAGTAGTCAAAAATTTGCGACTAATTTTTTTCAGTCGAAATTTTCAATCGGAAAATAGCGAATTTCTGGTAGTGACATGTTAGAATCTCAAAATCTGAAATGTATCTAGGTAGATTTTTAACCTCGAATTATTAAAATAAATTTTAAATACTCAAAAAAATTGTTTGGAAGTAATATAGTATTTGAAAATGAATTCAAAAGAGTTGGAAAAACATCTGGTGGTTTGGAAAAATCAGTCCTGAGAGTTGCAATGGTTAAAAGTTGGTCGCTGTAATGGTCCAGAAATTTTTCTTGGCAGTCTCCATTGATGCAGCAATCAAAAATTGACCGCTGTAATGGGCAAACCCTAAAGCTTTTCTTTTTCAAAATCTTTTCTCATTCTCAAAGATTTCAAACCCTAGCAAGACTTTTCTTTCTTCTCCACCTCCTTCTACACTAAGGTAAGTCTCTCTCATGTAATTCTAATTATTTTCAAGTATTTCTAACATCAAAATACTGATTCTTAACTAATTCTACATAATATTAGGATTTTCAAGAAAACTCATATCAAGATTTTAAGAAGTGCATTCATGGAGTTATTCCGCAAAGTTAGGATTCCTCCTTGAACACCTTGGAGCAATTAAGATATGTGAGGTTGTCCTAAGTCAAGAACTTCTTCATTTTTAGTTTTGCATATTCATTTAATCCTCTTTTAATGAGTTAGGGTTAGAGTGAATCTCAATAAATTCACAATTCATTTATGCCACTCTTGAAGTCTTTTTACTTATGTTCCTATTTCATGAAATTTGTGATGTATGAATTTCTATAATTCTTGATGAGGACTTGATTAATTTACTAATCTTACAAAACTATGAAATATTGTGATCCATTTTGAAAGGTTATAAAATTTATGGGTTTTAAATGGCAGATTATTCCTGAGTAATTTCATGAACCCTACAAGTTTTGAAGTATTATGATTTTTCCATGATCTTGAAGTTATACACTTTAAATGATGATATGAATATTTGAAGGATCTAATATAAGAAGTCTTTCCGGGTTTTTTTTAAAGACTCAAATTATTATAATTTTTAAATGAATGTCTTGAAACCTACTTTTTATAAATCTCTTCTACACTATAATTCTTCTTAAAGATATGAATGTTTCTTTGAACAATCATAATGATGATAGATGTTATGAAAATATGAACTTTAAAGGATTTCAGCAATTCTTTATGTATTATGATCCTTTCCAATGATAAGTATGACTTTCAAAACCTCCATGATGATGTTTTTAGTGATACACTAATAGACTTGCAAGTCTTGATATGAAAATATCATTATGATATGAACTTCTTTATGTTTAAATGGATGGTTGATGAGATTAAAGATGAAATTTTTTAAAAGATGATTAATGATATAAAGATAAATAAATATGGGCTTAAAGATAATTAGATGGTTAACCGAAAAGGTGGGGATCCCCATGGCTCAAACACCCAAAATCTATATTTTTCTAACGTAAGAATGGTTCATTCCGTAATTTGGACAAACTTAGATGTATCATCTATAAAGATGATTTATGCAGACCTATATGATATTCTATCCCAACCCATGTTGATCGTGTGTTTATCGAACCCACATAACTTGTAGTGTATATATGATATCGGTGATACCATCTAATTCAAAAGTAAATTAAATGATGTTAATGAGTCTTTTCAATTTATGATTTATATCTACAATGTCTCATGTTCCCTCTTTCAATTTATGGTTCCATTTTCATATGTATTATTGTATTGATAGTCTTGGACTCTAAATGATGTAGAGTTTGTCACTTACATTTGAGATGTCCATGCGGCTAGGTCCATTCATATCAGCTAATGGTGAGCCCTTCATCTTTTGGAAGACATACTTATATAGATGATTAGATGTTCTTCAGGTTTTAAGGTATAACCAAGGACTTGTCCTAGTAGAAATTGACTCATGTTATTAGAGGCTTCATAGATCTATATCGATGTTAATTTTAAGATATTTTCAAGAACTAGCAGATATTTTTGGGATTGTTCCATATTTAAGTTTTCCTAAAGATTTTTGATTATGAAATGAATTTTCAAGTCGAATTCTCCTTTTTATGATTTTAAAAATATTTTACTTCTACTCATTACATTTAACTGATCATGATGTAAGCCAAGTGATTTTTCCAAGTGAGTGATGACTTCGATTATCGATTATGTCTAGGACCTACTCTCAAATTTGACACTCAAAAACTGACAAAATAGGTAAGATACAACACACAGGGAGTTGAGCTTCGTCATCATAAAAAAAATAATTTATTGAATGAACATTTTGATGATTAACAAAATAATGAAACGTGTGCATAAAGCAGGTGGTTCCTACTTATTCCATCATGCTAAGTCTAATATGCATTGGGACACCTATATTTCAGGATTTTCATTTAATGAAGATAAGAAGCCTACACAAAGAATTATGCAGATATGAGTCTACATGTGATAAAAAAGACTACTACAAGATAGACAAAAAGAGTAAGATGCAATGGGAGTTCTTGTGGATTTAGAAGTCTACTTAATTAAGAAGAACAATTTAGAAGTATGAATACATAAGATATTCCAACACAGAACTCATAATACATAAAGCAAAATGCAGAACACGTCCAAATAGATGGAGTTCATATTTGGGAAAATTTTAACTTAAAGATCTAAAGTGCAACCAATACAAAGAACCAGATTATAGAACCTATTACATAGAAATATGTTTTACATTTTCTAAGTCTAGTTTCATATATTGTTTAATCGAGTTGTAATTTATTGCTTTCTTGATTATTATTACTTCAAGTTAAGGATAACTTGAAGTATGGTTTCAATAGTCAAGGGTGATTGTTGTATTGATAGGAATTAAAGTTAGATCCTATGATTGGAAGAGTTGTAATTTAAACTTTGTTTAAGTCTTATTGCATTAGTGAAGATTGAGTTAAATCCTGCAAGGGTGCAGGTCATGACATTTTATCATTTGTGACCGCGATTTTTCATAATAAATATCGTACCATTTACTTTACTTGCTTTATCTATTCAGGTTGAGTTATTGCTGAGAAATAGATAAATTTAGTCTGTTCCTTAGGCAAGTTTAGGGGTTTGTAAAATAACAACTCTTTTTTTTTTTCAATTTGCTTCTTCTTGAAATTTTCATACTTTGTTGTCAGTTTATCACATTTATTGACCGTGAAAACAATGAAAATATACATTGCTTGCGAATAGGATATCATTTTCAGGGTCTATGGCGTAGCACCATCATTAACAACTGCTACTTCTTGATGCTCCTCAACTGCGTGCTTTTTTTCTTTCATTTGTTTCATTACCCTTCTTCATTTTATTTTATGCCTCAAATTTGAATTTCCTCGAAATCAAAATCTCTCTTTTATTTCTTGTTATCTATGTATTGTTTCATACTAACTTCACTTAGAACAAGTATAGATGCATTTGCTTCTGGATGATCAAATGATCATCAAAATCTAGATATAGAGTCTTCGTGGCAAAAAAATTCATTGGCGATTTTAAACTTGGGAACCAAATGCTGATATTAGATTTTGTTTATTCTAAATAATAATTTGTTTGAGCGATAGAAAATATTGCATTTCCTTCGTCGTCGGACCTCTCCTCTCTTCCGACTTAGCATATTGACATTGAATTTCCTATTATTCCTTTGGATAGTAATTAGTCAAAAATTTCACTAAGGGTGATCAAACTCTAAAGAAGTAAATTATTTGAAAAATTGAATGCACCAAAAATATAAAATCAAAATATATAATATTTAGCTAGATCATAAATATACTAGTAGTAGAACCAATTGGGGTAAATTGAAAAAAAATAAGTCAACAAAAGATATTCTGATATTGAAAGATAGTTCAAATATATTATTATAATATATTTTCTAATTGCAAAAGATGATCGCTTTTCAGTCCACTAATATGTTTTCTAAACCCTTTCTTTGGCGAGTTTTGAATTCTTAATTTGGAAATATATTATTCCCATATTATCGATACTTTCACCTTTAAATAAATAACAATAAAAAAATATGTTGTATATATACGTGCTTTATACTTCAACAACTACTATAAGTATTGATTTTTTGTTACAAGGACACCAATTTAGAATAATCTTCATGAACTCTGAAACCTTCTTTTAACTTTTTTAGCTTGAGATGTTTAGCTCAATCGAGATATCTGATGAGTGATTTCAAATATAATATGAGAATGACCAATATAAGGTGGTCAGGAAGCTTCATATATTTATGAAATAGTCGACAATTACTGTCATATATAAAGGCAAAACTCAGTTAAGAAACATTGAAGCCACAATTTATTTTTCATCCTAAACACAAAATCTTAAATCATAAATAATAGTTCTGAAAAATTCAAGACCGAACACTTTCTGAAAACCACACATGATTTTGTGAATTATTTCTTGAACTTCTTGCTATGTTACTTATCCATTGAGCTAAAATGAGACCCGTCAAGAACAAGCCCAAAAAATCATATAACAAAACGGGAAAAAAATTTAAATATACATCCTTAGATTATAAATTGCAAGTCATAGCAAGACCTCTTAGATTGCAACTAATAACAAGTTTTAAAAAAAATAATAATAAAAAATTTAAAACAAACAAAATTAAGAATAAAATATTTTTATATGCTAATTAAAAAAACTTTCATTTTAATAGGAGTTAGTTATTATGTGGGCTAAAATTATGGAACCTATTAATGTGCATATTTTTTTCTATTTCTTAAATTATATTTATATTCATTTTTTAAAAAGAAAAAAAAATACTTCTTCTTTTTTCATAATTCATTCTTACTCAATCTCTATTTTAATTTCTAATTCATGAATTTTGAATTCACAATAGAATTGGTGTTAGTAAATATTATATGTTAGTAATTTATTTTTAATTTGTGAATTGTATACAACCTATTATTCATGTATTATTTTATACAATTAAGTTAAAATCAATTTAGATATAACAAAGTCATATTTTAAATAATTTTTTATTTTTGGGGCCTCAATTTATGAAATGATATATAAGATTCTATATAAATTATATATCTTATAACTGTTCCTTGTGTATGAAAATGGTACATAATATGATATCCAAGAATTAGTTTAATAAGTCATTTGATACTCTTATCATACTTAAGGAATTTTTTTTATTTTTTTTTTTTTGGGGGGGGGGGGGGGGGGGGGTCTCAATGTATGAAATTGATATTAAAATTGGTATTGATGAAATTTCATATATGTCATATTTGTATGAAATGAATTTTAGGAATGTGACAATTGATACAAAAAATGGTGTTGTATATACATATCTTTTTTAGTTTATGTAATGAATATTTAATGAAAAACTGTCACTGTACATATTGAAAATAAACTAACCAATAATTGTTTGGTCTCAAATAACTTTTTGTTGCAGTAAAAAAAGTAATTTGTATTAGCCATGGTTGATATTAGTGTTGATACTTTATTAATTTTGCTTTCTAGTATCAGTATAGTTCAATGTTATATAAAAATATAGTTACAACTTGCAATAAACAATCTAAAAAATACATATAAATATAATTTTCACGTATAATAAAACTAAATCTATTAACGGGGTCGGGATTTTAATTGATAAAGTGTTACATTTCTTTACAATGTTGTACTTCCCCATTTTTCATTTTTCCTACTGAATACTTTATTTGGCGAAGTTAATTCTCAAACTATGTGTCATATTTACCAAAAAAAAAAAAAAAGATTAGAGAAGAATTTTAAAAATAAATTTTTTTAGCTTTATTTTATTATCATTTATTGAAAGTCACGGTTGTGATAAAAAGATGAAATCTGTGAATAATGAAAAAAGAATTGAAGAAATAATGTGTATCAATGTAGAAATATTTTATCAAATTTTACTTCTTAATTTAAGAACAAATTTTGTTACTTTACTGGTAAAGTTAAAAAAAAGTATAAATAAAGATAATTATTGAAACCAAAATTTATTCTTAACATAATTATCAATTAAGTTAATGAGGAGAGATAGAATATTAAAGACTAAAAAATAGAAGATAATAACAAACACTTATTTTTTAAAAAAAAAAAAAATTATTTTTAAAAAAATTACTATAACTTGCAATTAAATTTTTAATTCAATAATTATATAAAGGTATTACTATAACTTGCAATAAACAATCTAATAACTATATACAAGATAATTTTCACTAACAAAAATTCAATTTTAGTCCACCCAAATCAAATGAACAATCAAAAAATGTCTTATTCTTTTTCTTCTTCACCTAAACTCATATTTCCCCCCTCTACTACTGAAAACCATTACTTTAACAAATGGCAGTTCACATGGGAAGCTCAATCAATTCTCCCATTAATTCTTTTCAATCTAAAATTCAAACCTTCCTTTCGATATACACTATATTTAACTAAATTGAGGCAATACAACGGAATTGACCGAATAAATATAAAAAAAAAATTTGTATCAGTGATGCAACACAAATTTCAGATCTAAAATACAATGTGAATTTCATAAGGTTGTATTTGAGATACAACTCGAATTTCAAAACTTTTATCACATATCATAATTATCAAAACTATCGGTATGTCATCCCCTGAACTATTTCTTGGACTTCTTGCTATGTTATTTATTCATGGAAAAAGAATAAAAATAACATCTAAAATTAAAATAATTCTACAAAATTAACACCTAAATTTAAAAATCCAGAAAATAACCATTAAGGAATGGCCGCACCCTTATTTATAGTTTGGTTTTTTTTTTTGGATTTTATTTCAATATTATATGAGTTGGTTGTACATTCCAAATTTTATTAGGATTAGGAATTAATCCAATCATGAGACTGCGACTCCATTTAGGAATGCATTAATAATGTCAAATGTGTATGTGCTTTTTTGACTTAAATTTGGAATTGGTACTTCTCCGTCATATTAACCCGCTATCTAATATTTCGTCCTTCCAGTTTTATGTAACATCTTTTGATTGAGTATAAAATTTAAAAAATAAAAAAAGAGATTTAATAAAGATAAAAGTAAAAGAATATCTTTAAATATTTATTAAATAAAAGAATGACATTCTTTTAAAACATTTTCAAATTATTTTGCATTCATCAACATTATTAAAATAACATACTAATTATTTTGTTTAATTTTACTTATTTATACAATAAAATACAATATCATATAATTTTAATATAATACAATTGTTAAAGATATATATTTATATATAATAACGATACAGTTTCTATACATATACATATTCTATATAATAATTATAGCATTTTTATACACATTCTATGCAATTTTTAACTACAATTATTATTTAGATACATATTTTATACGACTCTATATAGTTTTTACATACATTCTAAAAATGTATCAATCTAGTATAAGAGAGTATCAATTGAGTATTACACACTGTAAGTGTATCAATGTAGTATAAAAGTGTATCAATGTGGTATAAAAGAGTATCAATTGAGTATAGGAACTGAATGTGCTTGCATAGAATTTCCTTTTTCTTTTGTAAAAAGTGTATCAATATAGTATAAAAGTGTATCAATATGGTATAAAAGTATATTAATTGAATATCGAGACTGTATGTATCTAATTGGACTAAATGGCTAAAAGGAGAAATTATTTTAATTGACTGGCTACAACATATCCATCTTCTTAAATGTGGATCATTTTTTTTAAAAAATAGTCACTCCATATCCTTTTCCCTATATTCATTGGGCTAAAATAAAACCCATCAAATACAAGCCCACAAAACATCTTTCAACAAAAATTCCATTGTAGTTCCACAAATCCAAAAAAAGTCTTCTTTTTCGGCTGAACTCATTTACTTGGGAAGCTCACTCTCACATCTCGATTCTTCAATTAATACTTTTCAATTCAAAATTCAAACCTTCTTCTCCATATACCGAAATTACTGTCAAATTATTTATGGAGCAACTTTTACTTATCGTTAAAGTCGGAACCGAAACTTCAATATGCATCCTAATTCCTCATATTTTAATTGCCTTAAAAATTGAGATATTAGTAATACAATACAAATTTCAGAAGGCTATAATCTGAGATACAA
Organism: Capsicum baccatum var. pendulum; assembly: GCA_030864225.1. NCBI lineage: Eukaryota > Viridiplantae > Streptophyta > Magnoliopsida > Solanales > Solanaceae > Capsicum > Capsicum baccatum. Next base: position 212,127,681 of record CM061553.1, on the reverse strand, counting down.
TCCACACTTCAAAACTTTTGCCACCTATCATAATTATAAAAATTATGCTACACATAGTAAATCAATAAGAAGGTGATACTATTTGTGAAAATTCCTCTTTTATTAAGCCATGATAAAAATTTAAAATCAAATACTTTTAAAAGGAAAAATTACATAAATATACAATTTAAGAGTTAATATTACAAAATCTGCTAAATATTTCTATTTATTAAACTACCAATAGTAAATTAACAAAACCTAATAAATAAGCTTTACAAAAAAACAAAGAAGAATAAACCAAATTCCAACAATTACATGAGTAACTTATCTGATTAATATTCTCTTAATTTTCTCCAGTTGACTTTTCAATTCCACAATTCACTCACTCCAAATGAACTTCACGATTTCTACCTTTTTATATATAAATTGCTTATCCCTTATTAATATCATTCTCTCAATAGAATTTAACTCTATCGAAGGCATGTTATAGGTCTAAAGTGAGATTCTAATTATGTGCAGTAATTTTTCGGCAAGAAAATGATGTTCACGTGAAAACATGGTATAAATTATGTATAAAAATCGATGTGCGTAAAGGTAATGACTTAATCACCTCATGAAATTAAACATGGTATGATAAAGGTATAGAAAATGATGTGTAGAAAGATAAAGGTGTAATCACTTCATTGAAATATTGTATGATAAGGGTATAGAAATTGGTGTTCGAGAAGGTAAAGGAGCAATCACCTCATGGGGAATGGTATGAACTAGGTATAAAAATTGATGTGCGAGAAGGAAAAAGCTTAATCACCTCATGAAAATATGGTATGATAAGGGTATAGAAACAGATGTATAGAAAGGTAAAGGCGTAATCACTTCATGGAAACATGGTATTATAAGGATATAGAAACTAGTGTATGAGAAGGTAAAGGCGTAATCACCTCATGGAACATGATATGATAAGGCTTTCAAAACTAGTATGCAAGAAGATAAAGGCGTAATCACCAGATAAGATGATTCCACCATACTTTGAGAGATGAACATTTATGCTCAATGGCCACTTACTGATTTTATATTTGCTGGGACTTAAATGTGTAAAATAAATATTCTTTCAGCACCATAATGGTGCACTGCGGGCATTAGACTAGTTGCCAACCATTGTTACTGAAAAGAGACGAAAAAGCAATGCAGCATCCCTCTTATCTCTAAATTAGTTGAAAGAAAACTAAATAAATTAACGAAGAAAAGCTTGACAAATCTGGTAGAGGGCACAAACTCGACTGGTGCGCAGCTTGGTAGAGGAAAAAAGATCTACTTTGTGGAGGTCACTAAAAGAAAAAATAATTTTGAATAGATAATAGATTTAGTAAATAAAAAATAATATAGATATGTTTTGTAATATTGACTTAGTATATTTATGTGATTTGCCCCTGCTAAAAACACTAACGTCATTTCATGAATTATTATTTTTTTATTTTCCATCCGATGTTTGATAATCTTATTGAAATCCGACTAATTCAGATTCATGTCAGATAGCGTCCCATTCGAGATAAGCTTATTGCTATGTTATTTATCCATTGGGCTAAAACAGAACCTATCCAAAACAAGCCCAAAAAAAATCCTTTAACAAAATTTCAATTTTGGCCCCCCAAAACCAAATCAACAATCAGAAGACGCACAAAAAAATGTCGTCTTCTTCAACTAAACTCGTCTTTCCCGCCTCTACTATTGCAAACCCTAAAACCACCAAATGGCAATTCACATGGGAAGCTCAATCACACACTTCAATTCTCCGATTAATACTTTTCAATCCAAACTTGAAACCTCGATGTGTCGGCGTATCAGTCAACTTATTTATGGAGCAATCTCTTCTCACTGTCGAAGTAGAAACCGGGACTTTACTTCGAGTCCGGGTTCCTAGGGTTTTAATTGACCCAGAAGTGCCGGTTAATTGTAGAACATTTGATGATCATATTGAAGTTAAAGTTTCTCTTCTTCTTCCTGTTGATCATCCACTTGTTTTGGACTTGGATTTACATGAACCGGAGGGGGAAAATTCAGGGTCAGATAGTTTTTTTCCATTTTCGGTGAATAGTGGTCAGTTAATTTTTATTTTTTTTAAATTGAATTATTTGCTTTTATTTGGATCCTACCCGGACCCCGAGTATAGTAGGAGCTTTAGGGGTCGTTTGGTAGAGTGTATTAAAAATATAATACGTGCATTATGGTTTGTGTATTAATAGTAGCATGTTTGGTATCTTTTTTAGACTATGCATAACTAATACTTGTATTAGTTATGCACACTTTTGTGTATTTTGGGGTCGTTTAGTAGAGTGTATTAAAAATATAATACATGCATTATGGTTTGTGTATTAATAGTACCATGTTTGGTATCTTTTTTAGACTATGCATAACTAATACTTGTATTAGTTATGCACACTTTTGTGTATTTTGTGTATTAAAGTGTGTATTGCCAATACACATCATTTTCCATGTATTAATAATACAAAGCTTTTAACACATGTAGTAACCTATTAAATGACATTATTACCCCTTAAAATTATTCTCCCGTGTTCTTTTCCCACTATATTACAACAGTTTGGATCCAAATATTGGCAAATGAGACAGCAATTGCGACAAAGACCATGACAGTAGGTTGACCCATTTATTTCTACTACAACAATTATAGTTTTTCTTCTTTTTTGTCCATTTTTCTATATCTTCATTCCATGTTTGGTACACTTCTCTTGGTTCTCTCTAGTTGTTTATGGGATAAAGGAAAATTTTTTTTGCAAGATTGTAGATTGGTTTTGTGTGTGCAGAGTAGTTTTATGCTGAGTTCTTGGATTTGTCTTCAAGATTGAGTAGTTGTTCTGCTCATTGAATTTTGGTGCCTTTTTCTTGGTTTGCTCTTGTTATTTTCATTGCCGGAATTTTTGAATTAGAGAAGAGATGGAAAGTGGATTTTCCATTTCTCCAGTTCTTGCACAGTTGAAAATACAATGTACAAGGAAAACTTCAAGGAAGGACTAAGGGTAATTTGGTAAACAAACATATTTTTATAAAAATTATATAAATATATATTATCTTTAACACATCAAACCAAACGTTGCGTAAAAAATAATGTATGTATAACTAATACCAGCATTATTAATACTTGCATTAATAATGCAAGCATTACTAATACACCTTATTCAGTATTAATCTTATATATTGTACCAAACGACCCCTTAGTGCAGTGGCGTTGAAAAATAAAAAGTAAACACAAAAGAGGTCGAAGGAGGTTTAAGATTTATTAAATATTTTTAAAAAAATAATTTTAATCATGTATAAATTTTTACTAATGAGGTTTGGAAAATAAAATTTAAACACAAAAGAGGTCGAAGGAGGTTCAAGATATACTATGTATAATTTAAAACATGTAAAAATGGTGTAATTTTGTTACCTCATTATTTCGCTTTTGTTACTGTTATGTTTTCTTTTTATAAAAGAATGCTTTGTACAGCGTTTCTTATTAATCCACATAACTACTTTCATTTGCTTCACTTGAGCTTTGGGTCTTTCGAAAGCAATCTCTGCCTCCACGAGTTAGGGGTATGGTCCACATTGGATTGGGCTAAATGTAGACCTTTATTTTTAAATAATTTTTTTTACCATATTTAAAGATAAAATGACATATGATTGTGATATTTTTTTTAATACTCATAGATTAGTATATTTTTTATACTCTCTTAGCTACTCCCTCCGTTCCAATTTGTTTGTCTTCCGGAAAATTAGAGTTAAAGAGTTGCTCAAAAATTGAAGAGGCATTCGTTTTGAAACGGATTAAAAATGAAAGAAAAACAAATAAGTTGAAATGGATGGAGTGTTATTTTAATGTATCCCCAACATACTATAGTATAGCAACAAATTATTGATTCTCTTCTTGATCTTCATGAAAGGCTCCTAGGCTGTCAATTTGCAGAAGATAGAGTGGGATTTTTCATTCTTTTTTTTTTTGTGTAGTGGATGGGTGGACAGATAAATTTTTCTGTGGGATTAAATAGTTCATACCATTTATGTGTAAAGCTTGTTCACTTTTGTATGTTTATTAGGTATTTCAATAAGTAGCAAGACTGAAATTGCTGAATTTGATCAGCATAATGTGGTTATGTCTGTTGAATCAACGTTAGACAATAGAAATACAGTTTCAAAGTTCTAAAAATGTGTTGACTACTTGATAAAAGAATGTGAAGGACATAGAAGAAAAAGGAACAAATAGCAATATTATAATGGTTTTATTATGGTTAATGTCATCTTCTTTATATATTTGTGTCTACCGTCATTGAGGGACTTCTGAATTGTAATGCAGAAATTGTCATATTATCTTCCTTCAATTTTAGTGTTTTAGGCATATAAATATGATCACTGCTTAACGTACACTGTGAGTCATTCTGGCACTTATTGAGCTTCTTTTGCCTTTATTTCTTTTCCCTCTTAATAATTCTGCTTTGTTGCATTAGAAATAAAGAAGTTATCTACTAAAGAGGAAGTTCATTTTTACTGCAGAAATTGCTCGACTAAGTTAACCAAGGGTATCAGGTAGGCTCTTCTCTCTCTCAGTCAGGCAGGCAATGCTCCTTACTTATGTTACATGATTGCCATTGCAGGTCTCTAAATATTTATATTTTAGCAGATTATTTAATGAGATGCCATCAGTCGACTGGCAAGATGTTGCAGACAATTGGTTTGGGACATGTTGTTGCTCGTTTGGTGGTATAAGTGAAAAGCTGGTCATGCAATTTGCAAAATCATATTCTTGTATAGCTGGTGTTTGCCTTATAACTGGTGCATCTGTTATTATATGCAAAGAGGACCTCATCGGCTGTGAATTTCCTGAGCCGAAAGGGTACCAAACTTATGATTCTCAGATGAATTCAGCCAAGGTGACTTCTTTAACCCCTCGTCCTGAGGAAGAAAATGTTGGGGTGAAACCAAGAAATGAAGTTTCTGAAATGGTGATAGATGACGATAGTTCAACATGCATACCTTCAAATTGGAAGAATGAAGACAAAATGAAGTCATTGGTTGGAAGTTCTTTCGAGGTCTGTCAGATTAGAAGTCACGATAATGGCTGTTGTACTAATACTCTTAGTGAAAGATTTCCAAAGGAGAAAGAAAATGAAATGAATACTGAACTCTTAGAGAAGCAGAAAATATTTCTTAAAGGCTGCCTTGGGGATGCTTTTATGTTGAGACATTCCAATCTTTCCAAAGATGTCAAGTGGATTGAATTTCTATGTCCTAAATGTTCATCTCTTATTGGATCATATCCTTGCTCCAGTGATAATGCACCATTGGATGATGGAGTTCGACTATACAAATTTAACATATCTACCTGTTTGCCTGTCCGTGGATTGAATGATCTATTTAGGTAACCATCTATCATTGCCCCCTTGTATTTTGTTTATCTTGTAGGGCATTCTCTAATATTTTTCTTCTAAACTCAAAACTTTTTTCCCAATTTGTGGTTCCTAAAACCTATGTTTCTTGGACTCTTCAAAACTGTTGACGGGTGTGGGTCTGATCCTCTAGAAGTAGTGCAGTTTCAGAGGATGCACTGGTGCCACAATATTTTTGAAGAGTCCGTGCAGCATAGCTTGAAATCATATGGAGCTTGTAAATAGGATATTTTGTTAAATAGATGTGTCCTTTTTGTTATACGTTTCTCGACATTTTTCACATTGACATTTCATGGAATTGATGTCTTTCTTTCTCTCTTTTGAAAACTGAAAATTAGATGAGAATGGTAACCTTGTCAATGGTGCAGTAAATGTTAAATAGTTTCTAGTGCCATGAATTGGATGCTGGCCCATCTGAGAAGTTATTCCTTGATAGAGATACGTGCTCAGGATAGAGCTTATTTCCTTTATCTTTCATTTATTTCTACAAGACGTGCTATGCACAAGGCAGGTACCTAACAAAGTAAAAGATAAGCTGTACAGAGCACTTGTGGGACCGGCAATGTTATGCAAGATTAAATGTTGGGCATTTAATGCAAATATTCTGAAGATGATTGTTGTAAAAGTGTTGATGTTAAGATGAATGCGTGTAGGTTAAAAGCTTACAAGATTAAAAATGATCACATCCAACTTAGGTGCCAGTAGCGCAAGTAAAGCATATTATAAGAGAAGCCTTGAGAACCAATCTAACACTTGATTTTTCAGGTGTTACAAGCAGACTAGTCAGACTTAACATTACATGAGGGCATACAATTTCTGAGAAGCAATACAAATGTAACTAAGTTCATAGGACAATGTATGCAAATGATCCATATCACTGATGCAATTAGTTGTGATCAAAACTTAGTTGTTTCATAGTTACAGATGGTGTTTATCATGAGTTTTCTTAGTTTATTTAAGAGACTTTACATCAGTGTATTGGAATGAAATATGCCCATATGGAGTAGAGTTGATATAGAAAATTTTCATATTGTCAACTCCAACTAGTTTGGACTTGAGGGACAATTGATTGATTGCTTTTGATGTTGTGATGTATTAATAAAACTCACTCTGTGACACAGGGAGTATACTTTGGAAAGGATGTTCTCACGTCAATTGCTTGAAGCTGCACAAGATGAACTAACATTTCGGACTGTTGTCAGAGATATACACACCAAAAGTCCACTTTCACAAATTGTTCTCCTAAACCCAAACACATGGTGCTACAATGGGTATTGCTCGAATAACATAGAACCAGTTGCCAAGATTAATATGTACCCCATTGTCAAGCTATTATTCTCTGCAAACGTCAACGACATGGAACTTGAACCAAGGTGATTGCTTCTCTACTCTAGCGGGCCTTTTCTTCTGTAATTTGATGCCATCTAGATGTATTTATATGTTATCTTTCTCTATCTCTTCCTTTATGCTGGTCAAGGGAACAAAAAGAGTAAGTTGAGGGGGTGGTGGGGAGGAGGTATTCAAAATTTTGGACCGTACAAGATACATACTGTTATCTGCGCTTCAAAGAACTGTACTATAAGTAGTTGCCATATTGAAAAATAATTTGCACTACATTCTAACTTATTGACCTCCTGAGATGATTTTGAAAAACAAGTATACTGTTAGTGGACATTCTGGGTATGTTGTTGTTGGACATTGTAAATAGCATCAGATGGTAGATACCGATTTGAAAAGAAGTCGTTTATGAAGACTCTCCAAGATGTTGCTGTTGTTACCGTAGAAAAGCCAAGTGGAGCCTTACCAAGCGGGATTTTGTATATTACATTAGAAATCCAACCAATGTTTATCTAGATAAATTGTAAGACTTAATAAAATAAAGGCATTCATTGATATTTGTTATTACTTTATCTGTTTCAACATTATAGTTTGCTACTTGTTCCTGTGTCCTTTCTTCTCTTATTTCAATCATGCAATTTCTTACCAATGATTCCTGTACCAACCCATTCAAAAGCTCCTTGGCTGAGATCAAACTTTATGCAGGGACGTAGAAGAATGGGTGACTAAAAACCAAGCTGATGAAGTTTTCATGTTGCCATCTCAAGTGAAGGAACTAATTACAAATTTGGAGATGGCAAATACTATGTTGCCACCTTCACATATGCTTATGCAAGGTTTCTATATGTCATCCTTGAAGAGATAAAGGGTTAGCCATTTCAATCTCACTCGAAAGATCCTTGGACCCTTGTGTTCACTTACTCGTAATTATAGAGGATCAACATTCATCATATGCACGGTACATGTTCTAACATGTTTACAAGCATTGTTCCAAAATGGTGCCTTACGAGTAGGCTGTAATTTTCTTTAGACAAATTGAGGTGTGTATGTATATTAATCTTCATCTACATCTACAATATTTTAAAAGTGTGAAGAACTATTTTGCCTTTCATTAAAAATTTTCGCAATAGACTAAAGTCTTTTCACCCATTTCCTTCAATTATTATATTATTATGTTTAAAATAAAGAAGTTCTAACATATATGATAAGAGAGAGAAAAATATATGGTAAGAGATAGTAGAAAAATTAACGAATCCTAATATATATATTTTTAAAATTAAAATACTCTCAAAATATATGGTAAAAGGATAATGTATGGTTAATAAAATTAATAATTAATATTGACTATAATTCAAGCGTTGTTTCTATGAGTTATAATTAAAAATGATTAAAATAGTCTACAATTCGTGCGCACTTTTCGGCCTAATTCATGTAGGAAAATTTCATCCACTTTTTTTTTGTTGTTGTTATTTTTGTTGACAAAAATTTCACTTTTAATACGATTAGGAGCCTTCATTAATGGGTTACCTTATTTATTCACTCAATTTTGTCTCCTCTTTATTTAGGTTTAGGTCATTATTTCAAAAATGTCTAGAGGAAAAAAATAGTTTAGATTGAAATGGTGTGTATTGCCGTAGTTCGATATTTTTATAACTAAAAAAAGAAAAAGCACATCCAAAAGGTTCATCAAGAGCTTAAAGATGACAATGATAATCTCCGTCTCCTCTGTTTTTAATTTATGTTTAATCTTTTATTCATAGAGAAAGAAAATTTAATTAAATCAATTTTATGTGTCTTATTATTATCTTTTGGATGTATATTGATAACACATATGAGAATACATATGAATTGTGTTAGATATGATAGCAAGATTATAAAATCTCAACAAGATTATAAAATCTCTAAAGTTAAGAGGTAAATTATATCCTTCTATGACTTCATTGTGATAAAGTATGTAAGTAAGAGATATTCTAATTTTCAACCCACATATTTATAGACGGAGGATTAAATTTGTTATGAACAAGCTAATAACTATTTACACTTGCTTGCAATTGCAATTTGTTTTGGATTCAATTTTATTTTTAGAATTAGAATGACATGAAGTTTTTTGTCCACAAGATTGTTGGCTTTAAAGAGGGAGAGATTTTTCTTCTCAAAAAGTACAATTAATATAAGGTTCGTTATTTTCTCTTTTTTACTACAAAAGTGTAGCATTCCAGAAATTTAAATCAGATTGAAATCGTTGAATTTCGTATAATTCAACTCGAGCTATGATAAGTTGTATCTTATTTAATTCAGATTTTTATATAATATTTAAATCCAATTCACACCTCCTCTTCTTATTTTCAAAATTAAAATGAGATAGAGATTGAAGATTCTTGTACACGAGATCGTCTTCATCAAAGAAGAGAGAACGCTTTTCTTATCAAAGAAAATCAATTAATAAAAGTTTAATATTTTCCTCCTTTTTATTAACGAGCCACACACCTCCTCCTTCTTCTTCTTCTTCTTTTTTTTTTTTTTAATTATTGAGTGTGTAACTTCATAGATAATATGAAAAAAGGTTAAAAATATCCCTGAATTATTTGAAATAGATCAAAAATATTCTTCTTATTTTTTAGCTTAAAAATACTTTTTTGTTTATTTTTTGGGCTCCAAAATACCCCTCCGTTGATTTTTGGCTCAAAAATTTCTCTATAATGAAATGCCATCAAGCACCGCCACGTGGATGAAAAAGTCACTTGGCCAGTACACATTAGCATACACATGAAAAATCACTTCATTTAATCCATCTAATCATCAACCCATTTTTGTCTATTTAAAAGATCCAATCCCACTCATATTAAAAGAAAATTCGATCCAAGAAGAAAAAAATTGAAGAATTTGATTGCTTATTTTTCATGTGATGGGTTCAGATATTCCGAATCGATCAAGGCGAAAGATGAGAAAACAATCAGGTCCTGATCCGAAAGAATTGGGTTGACCCTAAATAATTGGATCCTCAAATAGTCGATTCGATTTTTAGGAGCTCGGATTGCTAGTGGATGTCCTATCTGAATTTATCTAATGAGGAATCTGATTGTAGTGAGAGGAATGGTAACTCGAAGATGAAATTGAAATTTGGAGAGAGAAAGTTTAGTGGCAATGTAGGACAACCACAAGTTGATGAGGTCAAGAATTGCTCGAGTGAGTCTCGTAGCTTTGAAAATGTTAATAATGAAATTGAAGGTGGTGAAAGGGATGATTCGAAGAAAAAAATTGAAAATTAAATTTTGCATGTTGGTTTGAATTTTTTGAATATGGGTCGAGTTGGATTTTTAAATAGAATAAAATAGATTGATGGTTAAATGAATTAAATTGAGTGATTTTTCACGTGTATGCTTGCATGGATTGGTTAAGTAGTCTTTTTTATTCACGTGGCGTACTTGGTGGCATTCCGTTAGAGAGAAGGGTATTTCTAAGCCAAAAAATTAACGGAGGGGTATTTTTGAGCCCAAAAAACAAATAAAAGGGTATTTTTGAGCCAAAAAATAAACGAAGAATATTTTTGATCCATTTCAAATAATTCAGAGGTATTTTTTATCCTTTTTCGTAGATAATAGCATTCATAACTATGCATTGTTTATTGTGTATTTCTCTTATAAATTGAGTAAATAATATCATTAATTATTTATTGTCATTCAATAAAATTTCACATATTTAACATAAATTGCTACTTTTTAATAATTTTATTTATTTTATACATAATTTTATTAATTAACAAAAAATATACGTACAAAATACGTATACGAAACTAGTCTACTGTAAGCATATGAAACATTCACTAAAGTGGCTTACATACCATGTGACTTTCTCTTTTCCCCATCGCAGCAATGGCGACAACTGGCTGTTATTATGGGATTCCTTTTTAGCAAAGTTTTGTTCCAAAAATAACTGTAGAGACTTTATACAAGTCAAATATATCTGCTATGGATTTTATTCTGTCTTTTAGGAGAGGTCAAAACTGAAAAGTATGGTTTATGGAATGGGGAATACTACTAGCATTTGTTATCATTCCGGTTCAAAAGCTGGCCAAAAAATGAGTAAGCTACTTTTTATAGTCGTGGTGTCCAGATCTATTTGTGTATACTTTGATTAATTTTATGAGATATTTATTATTTTTTACTAGCAACATGTATTAAGTAATTCTGTTCGCTAAGGTTATGATAGATGAGAAAAAATTATCTAGTGATGATTGTCAATACGAAAAATCATGTTTCTCAATTCACTTCATTAACTATTAGGCCACACCTTAGGTGTAAAATGGGTAAGCCAATTTATCACAATCCAAATTCCAAACCAAATTGTGCAAGTTCTTTTAGACTCAAAATTTGGGAAGGTTGCTTGTTTGTAGTGAAACTTCAAGTCTAAGCCCCAAAAGAAAACAATTTTATAAAAGAACAAGCTAAAATATGAAAACTAATAGAATTGGACAGGCTAGGGTACGACATGCTTTTTAGCCTAATTTCAGTACAAGTAACTGTTGACCTGCTCCTTTATACTAACTTAAACCCATTTTCATCGATCCAAACTCAATTCAAACCGTCCATTTAACCTCCATAATTGGACCATTGAGAGAATTTGTATAGATTCTTTTGTCCTTGACCCCATGGAAATATAGTACAAATTGATTGGTAAATTTTAGTGTTTTTCTTGTCCTTGTTGAAATTCTGTCTCCTCCAAAATGCCATAAAGTAGATAAGGCTGTCTTCATGTTCTTAAGATCCTACGAACATATTCCCCTAATGACAAAGTGGAAAATATATGCATGCATTCGATAGTCAAATAATTAGACTAGTAATCTGATCTCACCATTTATTTTTACTTGTCTAGTATATTAAAAAAATGTCCAATAATATTTATTCAGTTTGAAAAATTAATATATAATTTATCATTTTGTGTTCATATTATTTTTGTGATTAAATACTACTCATTATCCAATACATCCCCCAAAGCATTAAATTCATTATATTTAAAGAATGATATAGTAAAATTTTCCTTATTATTTATTGTTTTTAAGGTGTGTGTCAAATCAATAAAAAATATACGGAGAAAGTACTATGTGAAGAAAAAGAACCATGAGGAAAAATGAGAGAAGAAATAGAATAAAAGAATCAGATTTGCATTGTCACATTGGTTATATATAAATACATAGTAGTGCAATGGTAATATAGTTTCATATCTCAAAATGAAAATAATATTATATAGCATGAAGAAATAAGAAAAGAAGAGAGGTCTTACACGAAGGTAAGTGCCTATTTGATAGCCAAGGATGACTTGCCTGCATCATTCTTAGAGGCTTGTGATCATGTGCCATGCATATATACAAGCATTCTGGTTTGATAGCCAGGCAGTCTCCTTGGCTACTCTAATGGGTTGCTTTCTTTCATGCTAGCCTCTTCTTCTTTAGCCCTATTAAAATTTAAATTTGATATGTTTAACTTTTGAATATTACGATTGCGTTCGTTACATTTTTAAAATTACGATAGAACTTGTACTTTTTACTCGTATTTTCAATATGGATCGGAGGCAAATATACATTTTAAACGTGAAAATAATCACAAATGCATTTATTATATTATTTATTACAAGTTATATCAATACTTTTAGATAATTATTTTACTAAGGTTTTAATTGCAAGTTGTAGCAACTTATAAAAAAAATCAATTTTGTTTATTTTATTAAAAAAATTTGATAAACAATTCTTTAAAGAATAATTAACTCCTTTTTTTATGCATTATATTCAATATCTCATTAATAAATGCGTTGATAATTATGAAAGGAGTAAAATATGGTCAATATTATATCTACATTTATTATCGTTCTTACATTTTTCGAAAACTCTCATTTAGAATTATCAAGAATTCAAAAAATAATTTTTCTTCTTTTTTAAAGTAAAAATAACTCCTTTTTTTTTTTTTGGGTTTAATATTCAATTTCTCCTTAATAACTATGTTGATAATCATGGAAAGAGTAAAATCTGGTCAATATTATATTTTTATTCATTCATTATCCTTCAATTAAAATTATCAATAATTCAAAAAATCAAAACTATATATTATGTAGATGACTTATTTTGATGCATTTTTTAGGACTAATTAATAAGTTTTAGGGTATTTATAAGTTCTTACCGTATTTATTTTGTACATATTTCTTCTTAATAACTGTGTTGATAACTATAAAAGTAGTAAAATCTGGTCAAAATATCTTCATTTATTATCCTTCAACAAGAATTATCAAGAATTCAAATATTATATATATCTATATATATATATATATATATATATATATATATATATATATATATATATATATATATATATATATATATATATATATATATATATACACGTATGTATCACGTTAATAAATTATATATTTAATTTAAAATGTAGAAAAATCAATTAGCAATTAAATAACATTTTATGATATTTAAAAATTAAAAACTATTTTAATTATTCCACATTAAAACAATTTATGCGTGTTTCATACAAATCAAGCTTGTTCGGGTTGAATTCAGAAAAAAAAATATATCTAACATTATCTATAAAGCGTCGACATATCCATGACCCTAGACCAAAATACAATAGTTGAGAATTTTATATCATGATAAGTGGAATAGAATTCCAATTTGACTATCATAAAAAATAATTTTAGGATACAACTACGCAAACTCAACTTTACATGAGTCTGGATATTTTAGAAATAACCTCTTTATCTTCGTGAGTTAGGGGTAAGATCTGCGTCCACTTTGCTCTTTCCTTTTCCTACGATAACTTCAATAGTAAGAAGTTTTTAAATTTTTTGGGAAAAGGCATGTTTACCCACTGAACTTGTCGCCAAAACTTACTTTAGTACTTTAACTTTATCTGTAGTTATTTACCCCCCTAAACAACTTTCGCGTGAATTATATGTCACCCCGAAAACGTAATTCTACTCTCACAATAGAGAGTGTAATACACTCGTCTCAAGTCAGCGCCACATCGTTGACACGTCGAATTCACCTAAAAAAAACTAAGAATATATATATATATATATATATATATATATATATATATATATATATATATATATATATATATATATATATATATATATATATATATATATATATATATATATATATATAAATTAAAAAAAAATCCCCCACCCCCTCCCCCTGTCTTTATTCTTCACCCCTCTCAACCGCCACCCCCTCCCCCACCCCCACCCCACTCAAACCCTTCCTTTGTAACAATCTACAAATACTCCCCCCCCACCCCCCCCACCCCCCCGCGTTCTTTCTTCTTCAACTCTTTTTTTTAATTATTTTTTATCCAAATCTTTAAAATTTGATTTTAAAAATATTATAATTGTAATCCAAATTTTCTTCGATTCAATCTCAATATGAATTTTTCAGTATTTTTCATATGAGTATTTTCAATTTGTTCATCAAAATAAGAATTCAATAAATTTGAATTAGTTTAGTTATTGAGAAAAATTGTTTGTGATGGAATAAATATTTAATTTTTTAAAGTTTTTTTTATGAAAAACTGAACTTATTATAGAAATTCATATGAAAAAATATTTTCGATGTATTTTCTTTGGAGTTGGTTGATGATGGTGGTGAAGAAAAATGGAGAAAAAGAAGAGGGGTGGTGGGGTGTGAGGAAAAAAAAAAGAGAGAGCTTGGTGGGGTGTGAGGAAGAAGAAATATTATTGGCTGAAAATTTAAAATTGGGCCCACTTTTTTTTTTTTTTACTTTTTTAGTTAAAAAGCGCTTTCTTTTTATTTTTTTTGGCCACATCATCCCTTAAGGGGGTAATATAATTTACGCAAAAATTGTTTAATTAGGTAAATAATTACAAGTTAAGTTTAATAGCTAAAGTAAGTTTTCGTGACAAGTTTAGCCGGGGGAGGGGGGGGGGGGTAAACATGCCTTTTTATTATCTCAACCTCATGCACAAAACTATCAAAAAGGAAATAATGAGATACATATCTGTCAGCAAACTGGAGCATCTCTTTTCTGTTTAGTCTCTTCTTGAACTATTGGGATCTCTCTTTCCTATTTAATTACTTCTTGAAGTTTTATGGATTCCCTTTTCGTCTCTTCTACTTCAGCTCTGTCTTCACTTTTAACGACCCATTTGATCATAGATAATATTCACTATATTCCGAAATATATTTTTATTTTATTCCAAAAACTTGTTTGGCCATCACTAAATCAAATACAACTTGAAGTTGTATTTGAAAATTTTGATTTTACTTTTTGCACTTTTAATTTTTTTTTAATTTTTTTTTCTTCATTAAATAACTCCATCATCATAAAGTTTTAAATTTTTTAAATTTATTTTCACTTTTTACATTTTCTTAAAAATACATTTGAATTATAATTATCAACTCAAAGATATTATGGCAAAACATAACTCCAACTCTATTTTCAACGTGAACAATTCTAAATAAAGTAACTATGTTTTCGATTTTCATGGTCAAACGCCTACTAAATTTTCCTACATGAATAAAGAATGTGACTTTCTCTATAATTGGAGGAAGATATTTTATAATTTGTCCTTATTTTTATACATTTATAATATTAAAGAACAATTAACTTAATGTATTTAAATTTTATGTCATCATGTCATTTTACTTATTCAGGAGCGAACCTAAGGTCAATATTGGGGTGCTCTGACACCTGTTAAATCCAACGCAAATTAGGTATAATTCTATAAACAATGTATTAAAATTGGTATCAGACATAGAAAAGCACCCAGTAAACCAGCAGATAGATGGGTGCTTTGGTTTTTAGGCAAAACTTTAAAGCTAGCGTCAATATGTGTGTTTAGACCTCTCAGACACCCACAATCCCTAAATTCTAGGTCCGCAACTTTACTCACTTATAAATTGCCTTTTCTTAAAAGTTCTACTCCGACGACATAATGGTTTTGAAATCCATCAAATGGATGTGAGAACAGCATTTCTAAATGAAGAATTAGAGGAAGAAATTTACATGAAATAGACTGAGGGTTTTGTGGTTCCAGAAAAAAGAAAATAAGGTGTGCAAACTTGTTAAGTCACTTTATGGACTAAAACAAGCACCTAAATAATGAAATGCAAAGTTTGACCAAACCATATTGGCAAACAGATTCAAGATAAATGAATGTGATAAATGTGTTTACATCGAAGACACTCCAAATCACCAAGTCATTGTTTGTTTGTATGTTGATGACACGTTGATCATCTTTAGAGACATTTCTGACATAAATGCTACAAAATGACTGATCGAGAGTAAGTTTGATATGAAAGACCTTGGATTTGCGGATGTGATCTTAGGAATAAGAATCCATAGAACTCCCTAAGGGTTGACATTATCACAGTCTCATTATATTAAAAAGGTACTTGACAAATTTAAGTATTTGAAATTTGGTATTGCCAAGACTCCATTGGACATGAGCTTTGCACTTCAAAAGAATGAAGGTGAAAGTGACTCACAGTTGGAGTATGCAAGAGTGTTGGAATGTTTAATGTATATCATGAATTGTACAAGACCAGACATAACATGTGCTATTTTAGTAAGTTGAGTCGGTACATGAGTAATCCTAATAAAACTCATTGGATGGCAATGAAAAGAGTTTTGGGTTATCTTAAATACACTCAAGACTATGCTTTGCATTATAATAAATATCTTGCGGTACTTGAAGGATATAGTGATGCAAATTGGATCACCGGATCGAACGAAGTAAAATCCATGAGTGGATATGTATTTAATATCGGTGGAGGAGTAATCTCTTGAAAATCATCCAAACAGATATGTATTGCTCGCTTTACAGTGGAATCTGAGTTTATCACATTAGATAAAGCCAGTGAAGAAGTAGAATGGCTACAGAATTTCTTGAAAGATATTCCTTATTGGTTCAAACTAGTGACACCAGTATGTATGCACTATGATAGCCAAGCGGCAATAGGTAGGGCAGGGAACATGATGTACAATGGTAAATCTCGTTATATAATACGGATACATAATACCGTTAGAGAACTTCTCTCTAGTGAAATTATCACTATTGACTATGTGAAGTCAAAGGATAATGTGTCGGATCCACTTACAAAAGGTCTATCTAAAGAAGGAGTTGAGAGGATATCCAAGGGAATGGATTTACAGCCTAGGAAAAGTCAGTGTGGCGGTAACTCTACCTAGCATACTGGAGATTGATGATAGGCGAATTTACACGCCTAAAGTACTATATTTTACCCATATTTTAGCTAAGTTTTGAGGACAAATTATATATTTCATGCACTTTTAGTCCTTTTTCTTGTAAGTGAGCTAACGAACATGATTAGCAAGTTTTCAGGTATAAATGATGCAAAATTCAGCATTTTATGGATAACTTGATGCCAAAGAAAGCCTCACGAAAGAAGGAGAGCAGCATTTGGGCGCCTATGGACTGAAAGTGATGCATGGAAAACCTGTCCCGGGCAAAAACAGCATTTCTGAAGACTTTGGGGACTAGCAGTAACTTATTAGGATTAGGATAATAATGCAGTAATTTATTAGGATTAGGATAATGATACATTAACCTAGTAGGATTGGGTTAAGTAATGCATTAGCTTAATAGGAATAGGATATGGGTGTTATAAATACCCTATTTTGCTAGAGATTTTAATTCATTCCACACATTCCATTCATCCCCCATTCCATCAATTCCCATCCATCCACCATCCATCCATCCATCAAAATAATTTTCTTTATTAATTCATTATTGACATTATTTTTCATCTATTCAATTCTTAATTTCTGCAACAAGAGAAACGTTACTTTGCAAAGAAGTCACGCCTAAACGCCTACCACACTTTACTACACGAGATCTTTATTGTGGCATAATAACAATGTCAAATGTGATTTCCTTCGCACTCATGGGTAACTAAACTTCTCTGTTGGGGTTATGGAAGCCTTATGAGATACTATCTATTGCTATGAGTTTCTGAATTCGTGACACGTGTGTTGCTTATATCATTATTCTATTCATCTTAATGCAAATTCTTGTGGCTGCAGACGCATAGAATAACGCCAGTATAGCATTAACTTGTTCGAAAGAAAAGTTATATGTCTGGAAAAGAGATAATGTCAAGGTAATAGGGTCCATCCCCTATTAAAAAGTTAGTGCCGTAACTGGATTAACCTCTTGGAGAATTTGTACCGTTAGATACGCTTTAAGCTCAAAAGAGTTAAAGTGAAATAGTCCTTGTTGAGGTCGAAAGATGCTTGGATTTACCATCGAATACAATTCTCTATAAGCACATGCATGTCTGAATTCCGCACAACTCATAGTCAATAGAGACGTACAACTCAGAAGGTGGACATAACCCCAACTTCTAAATTCTCATTGTTTTACAACCTACTAAACATTCTTTCTTTTTACTTTGCTATTTTCAGTTTTTACTTTAATATTTTGGTTACACATTACAATCCCCCCTTTTTACGAGACTTGCACTAAAAGTCTAGTAATCGTTGCTTACTTGTTGACCAAGCTATTCCCTGAGGGATCGATACCCAACCCAGTTGGGTTCTATATTTGACTACGACCACTTTACACTCCTACGAGAGCTGTAGATTGAGTGTTATCAAAAATTGGCGCCATTGCCGGGGAATACGGTTGTCAATTAAGTTCGTGATAATTACTAGACCCTTTGGTCAAAGATTCTCGTACTTTTACTTTTACTTTTAGTTGTTGTTTTTGTTTTATTCAGGTTTGTTCAGTGCATCAATGGATGCACAACGTGAAATTGAAAGGATGGCTGCTCAAGTGCATCAACAGAATATTGATAATCCAGGTCGGGCAACAAATCCTGATGATGAGGACCTGGGCGATGAGGAGCTACTAAACCCACGGAATATTACTGAGGTGGCGGCACCCATGCAGAGGAGAGATCGTCAAGCGCGATTAAGGCCTGATCGCCGAGCTGTGCAGATTCCTTTTGATGACGATGATGACGATTTGGATGAAGCTGGTGCCACAGGAGCCATTATTCTGCCACCCTTGGCACCTGGAGCAAAGTTCAATATCACTAGCACCATGATTCAGCTTTTACAACTCAAGGGATTATTTGGTGGACTAGAAGGCGATGATCCGAATATGCATCTAGTCAACTTTATTTCTACATGCAAGTTATTCGACAATCCTGGCGTTAGACAGAATGCAATTCGACTGTGCTTATTTCCATTGTCTCTGTCTGGGGAGGCAACTCTATGGTTGAATGGGCTGACTCCTGATTCTATTACTAATTGGAGGCAATTGAAAGACGCTTTCCTAGAAAGATTCCTTCCGCCATCCAAAAGAGCACAGTTGAGAGATGAGATCACAAATTTTTGGCAGCTTTCAACTGAAGTCCTCCACGAAACATGGGAGAGGTTCAAGACGAAGCTTATGCGGTGCCCAAATCACCATATGACCAATGTCCACTTGATGGAGATATTATACAGATCTTTGAATTCGGTGACTAAGCCAGTGGTAGATAATGCAGTAGGTGGATCATTTATGGACCTCACCTTTGTGCAGGCAAGCAATATGCTAGATCGGATGACAAAGCAAAGTAGAGCTTGGTATACCTGGGATTCTGTGGTAGCAAGCTCTACTGTATCTTTTGGCATGACTGCAGATCAGAGGCGAAGACAAGAGGATCGTGACCAAGACATGGCTCACATGAAAATGTAGATGGATCTTCTTACAAAGCATCTATTATCAGGGAAGATCGAAAAAGTTAAAGCTGTTGCATCAAAAGGAAGAGATGAATCTGATTCTGAGGAAGAAGCCAACTACTTGAACAATCAGGGGGGTTTCCGAGGCAATGCCCAAGGAAACTAAGGTCGGAACTATTATGATAATTCAGGATATAAGGACCGTGATCAAGGTAGTTGGAAGGATAAGACTGACAGGAGTGGTTTGTATGTTCCTCCTAGAAGACGTGACGCCGCTGCATCTGGTTCTGGAAATATGTCAATGGAAGATATGATGGCTAAACTATTGAAAGGAGTAGAGGCAACTAATACGGGAGTGAATGAGGTGAAGAACGACTTGTCCTCAATGAAGCAATTGGTTGACTCGCATTCCACTTCAATAAAACAGCTGGAGCAACAATTGAGTCAATTATCTGCGGTATTCAATCAAAGAAAGGCTGGCACTTTACCTAGCAACACTGTGCAAAATCCAAGGAACGATGGATCATGCATGGCTATTACTACTAGGAGTGGTAAGGTGCTGGAAAATTCATCCCAAAGCAAGCAAGTGGCCGAAAATAAAGAAGATGAGGACGCCATAGACAATGACCAAGACGTCCATGACGTCACCCCTAGTGGTTTGCAGCCTGAAAAGACCAAAATTTGAAAGCAAGAGGAGAAGAAAGCCGTGGATAAAACAATTCCATATCCACCACCACCTTTTCCTCAAAGATTGAAGAAGATTGCGGATGATACAAAGTTCAGCAAATTCATGACGATGTTAAAGCAGCTGACCATTAATGTTCCGTTGGTAGAGGCACTAGAGCAAATGCCTGGGTACGCAAAATTCATGAAGGACCTTTTAACAAAGAAGCGGGCGGTAAGCTATGAGCCGGCAGATAATGTTCACCATTGCAGTGCAATCGCTACAAGATCGCTAGTTCAGAAAAAGGCCGACCCTGGTGCCTTCACTATTCCTTGCACTATTGGCTCTTTGAACTTTGCCAAGGCATTGTGCGATCTGGGTGCTAGCATCAATTTGATGCCACTATCCGTATACAGGAATTTGGGGTTAGGCGATCCGACACCAACCAATCTGAGGCTCGTGATGGCTGATAGGTCGGTAAAACGACCTGTGGGTATCTTGAATGATGTGTTGGTGAAGTTTTCTTCATTCATCTTTCCTGCAGACTTCGTTATTTTGGATTGCGAGGTGGATTCTGAAGTTTCCATAATCTTGGGACGTCCTTTCCTTGCAACAGGAAGTGTGCTTATTGACATGAGAGCTAATGAGCTTTTATTTCGGTTGAATGACGAAGTGGTCCGCTTTGATATATGCAAAGCAATGAAGCAGCCCAGCAATATGAATGTGTTCTCTGTAGCTGATGTTCATTATGAGGATACGAAAGAAATATCTGTAGAAAAATAGCTTACTGTTGAGCCATTATCTGCTGCGCTGCTGAATATTGAGCATGAGGAGGATGGAGATTATAAAGAAACTATGTGTGCTCTAAAAGAAATAGGGTCATATTCTCATGCTCCTAAGAAGTTGGACCTTGATCTTACAAATCCGCCTTCACAAACAACGAAGACTTTCATTGTAGAGCCACCAATGCTAGAATCGAAAGAGCTCCCCAATTACCTAAGGTATATGTTCTTGGGATATGAAAATAAAGTTTCGGAGAATGTTGCGGATGATTTAAGTGAACAACATATAGAGGCTCTCATCTCTGCTCTGATGAGGTACAAGAGAGCTATGGGTAGGAAGATTGATGATATAATTGGTATCTCTCCTGAGGTATGTATGCACAAGAGTCATATCGAAGAAGATTGCATGCCTACAATTAAGTATCAACATCGTCTGAATCCATTCAGAAAACGATGCTCCATCTATCTCGATGAAGACTAAGCAATCGAGATAGCTATGTCGTGCCGCGATAATAAATCAAGCGCTTGGTGGGAGGCAACCCATCGTTTTTAAATGTTCTTGTTGTTTCTGTTTTCTTAGGATTTTGTCGAGCCACGACCAAAACTAAGGCGCTTGATGGGAGGCAACCCATCGTTCTAATCGTTTTTGTTGTTTTTGAGTGAATGTAGGTACAAGAGGTGTAAAACGAGGAGGTCAGTTTTAAATTTTGATTTGGACGTATTGCATGTTAAAGGTGGTAAGTTAGGAATGAAGAAGCAAAAGGCTATGGATTGAGCATTGCTCATGAAAATATAGGCATCGAACAAGGCTAGTCCTAGGTAAAACTAGGCCACAAACAAGGCAAGGTCCATACTATGGCCTAAAGTTTCGGAATCTAGTGTGCCATAGCATAGGCGCCGCCCATGCTCAAGTATGCCATAGCATAGGCGCCGCCTATTCTAAAGCCTTTTGTCTCTGAATCTCATATGCCATGCTAAAGGCGCCGCCTATGGTCACTAAAGGCTTTGCAATAGGCGCCGCCTATGGTCACCAAATGCTTTGCAAAAGGCGCCGCCTATGCTCACACAATGCCATAGCATAGGCGCCGCCTATGCAAAAGCATTCTGCTTAACTAGGCATGGCCTATGCTATGGCATTCTGCTCAACTAGGCCAAGCCTTAGGCGCCGCCTATGGTCACTTTTGACTCCAAATCCGATTTTCAACGGGTCAAAACCCGACCCAACCTTTTCCTATAAATATGAGACTTAGTCTTGAACCAAAAACACATTGGAAACCTAGCTTAAGCGCCGCCTATAGTCCCCAAATCCTCTCAAAAATTTTCCTTTTGCGCTCTTACTTCACAAGAACATCATCCAAAGGCATCAATCAAGTAAGTACTACTTTGTTCTTCATTTATATTCCGTAAGTACTACACTACTACGCATATTATGAATTGCTAAATCTTGAAGTAGTATTGGTGATTTGAATATGATTGAATTGTTGTGACACAACTAAGTGAGTAAACGAATACGTAAGGATGATCTTAACTTGTTCCCAACTTGAATTTGATTTTGATGCATTGTCATACTTTCTCGTAATTGACATGGTCACTAAAATTGCATAATCTTGTCACTTACATACTTATATGTGGGAATGACTTGTTCATCGAGATAAGAATTATGGTTGACTACCAACATGTGAGGTTGTGATTATTTCTAGATGCTATACCTTGATTCAATCTCTATGTAGTAGTCTTGATATATCAAACATGAGTATTGCCAAGATTACAAGAAGTATGACTGCACTGATTATATTGTTAGAACATATCACCTAAATGTATGTCGATGAAGTCTGAGTAATCGATATCATTCACTTAATTAGTTTGTGTCAACAAATTAAGTGTGGGATGGTGTCACTATTGTCTGTTTGTTGATTGAATCTTCCGAGATGAAGCTAACATGACTCTATTGAGATCTCAGGTACAATGGCA
The DNA here is from genome assembly GCA_030864225.1 of Capsicum baccatum var. pendulum. Taxonomy (NCBI): domain Eukaryota; kingdom Viridiplantae; phylum Streptophyta; class Magnoliopsida; order Solanales; family Solanaceae; genus Capsicum; species Capsicum baccatum. Next base: position 212,104,799 of record CM061553.1, on the reverse strand, counting down.
CCAAAAGACAAGAAAAGTAACCACTTCACAAAAAGGCAAGAAAAGGGGAAGAAAAGAGCAAGGTGAATCCTCCGTGCTGCAAATACCTCGACGCACTCTTGGAATCAAGTGGGGTACTTATGAGGAACTTCTAAGGATGACGACTCTGATGATGATTCGGATGCAGGGGGTATGATCCCGAACATAGAGGATGAGTCCGACTAACCAGGTTCTTCTTATTTATTTTCCACTGAGGACAGTGTGTCCCGTCTAAGTGTGGGGTGCTGGTATTTGTATGCTATACTTCTTTATCTGCATTTGCATTTATTTATGTTTGTTTGTTATTTATGTTTGTTTGTTCTTTTTTTTTTGGTAGTTAAATTTTTTTTAGTAGTAAATTTTTTTTTTACCTTGCATGAAATTATTCTGAGAGGCAGCATGGTATTATAACAAGAGTTTGTGCTAAAATCATTACATCGAGACATTTAGGCTCTAATTGTGACTCACTATGTGATATTGTGTGGTTCAATTCCTTCATCTATTGATCAAGAGTCTATGCTACTCCCAATCAAGTCGACCATGTGCCTTGTGTGTGTGAGATAATAGTATATTCTATGTTTGTGGCTGATGCTAGAACTTGCCTGGTGTGTGTGTGAAGCGAAAATAAAGAGTGTAAGTTTAGAAGATGATTTAGGCATTTCTTTGGCAACCTATGATTGTTTACCTTCATTTTATCTACCCATGGACATTATCCTAGTTAACCCCTTTGAGCCTTTAGCCTATTTTCTTTGACAACCTCATATGTAAGCCTAATCCATTTTTTTCAAGACCATAATTTGATCCAAATTCCTAAGTGCTTTTAAAGTGTAAAGTCATATGACAAAATAAGAGGAAATTGGGTGAGTATGATGCTTTAGAATGTATTGGTACTTGAATTTGTTATGAAAAAGAAAAGTGCTATCATAAGAGGTATGTTATGAAAAGAAAAAGGAAAGGAAAACTAAAAAGTTAGTTATGTTCAAAATTGAAAAAAAACAAAAGAGGAAAAAAAGGGTGGTAGAATAAAAGAACGTAGAAAGGTTGTTTGAAAGAAAAAGTGTTAATGATACAATGTGATGTATTAAAGCGCTTAGGAACATAGTCACTATTTCTGGCCAAAATAGTCCTACATGTCCCTTAGCCTACATTACAACCATCAAAAGACCTATTTGATCCTAAGCTTAGTACTCTGACATTTAGTGGAGCATTACACTAAGGGCAAGCCTATGGTCATCAGTTGCTGCATATGAATTCTTTGTGAGAGCGAGAGCAAGGATATTTTTATACCCATGTTTGATAAATATACTATGCTTGAGAGTGATTATGGGTAATATATTGCGAGACACACATGGTTGATGAGTTTTGGGTAGTGGTGTATGATTCTTTTGTACCTTAACTTTTAGATACGAATTAACTACCATCATGAGTCTATGCTAGAGGTTAAATTGTTTCTACTAATGATCGGAAAACTACTCTTTGTTGATAATTGTTGTGCTTGTCTTGACGAATATTTTGTGTTGTTACTGTGAAACCCTAAGTTGATGATTTAGATGGACATGATAGTTTGTTCGAGGACGAACAAAACTTTAAGTGTGGGGTGTTGATGATAGACGAATTTACACGCCTAAAGTACTATATTTTACCCATATTTTAGCTAAGTTTTGAGTACAAATTATATATTTCATGCACTTTTAGTCCTTTTTCTTGTTAGTGAGCTAACGAACATGATTAGCAAGTTTTCAGGTATAAATGATGCAAAATTCAGCATTTTATGGATAACTTGATGCCAAAGAAAGCCTCATGAAAGAAGGAGAGCAGCATTTGGGCGCCTATGGACTGAAAGTGATGCATGGAAAACCTGTCCCGGGCAAAAACAGCATTTCTGAAGACTTTGGGGACTAGCAGTAACTTATTAGGATTAGGATAATAATGCAGTAATTTATTAGGATTAGGATAATGATACATTAACCTAGTAGGATTGGGTTAAGTAATGCATTAGCTTAATAGGAATAGGATATGGGTGTTATAAATACTCTATTTTGCTAGAGATTTTAATTCATTCCACACATTCCATTCATCCCCCATTCCATCAATTCCCATCCATCCACCATCCATCCATCCATCAAAATAATTTTCTTTATTAATTCATTGTTGACATTATTTTTCATCTATTCAATTCTTAATTTCCGCAACAAGAGAAACGTTACTTTGCAAAGAAGTCACGCCTAAACGCCTACCACACTTTACTACACGATATCTTTATTGTGGTATAATAACAATGTCGAATGTGATTTCCTTCGCACTCATGGGTAACTAAACTTCTCTGTTGGGGTTATGGAAGCCTTATGAGATACTATCTATTGCTATGAGTTTCTGAATTCGTGACACGTGTGTTGCTTATATCATTATTCTGTTCATCTTAATGCAAATTCTTGTGGCTGCAGACGCATAGAATAACGCCAGTATAGCATTAACTTGTTCGAAAGAAAAGTTATATGTCTGGAAAAGAGATAATGTCAAGGTAATAGGGTCCATACCCTATTAAAAAGTTAGTGCCGTAACTGGATTAACCTCTTGGAGAATTTGTACCGTTAGATACGCTTTAAGCTCGAAAGAGTTAAAGTGAAATAGTCCTTGTTGAGGTCGAAAGACGCTTGGATTTACCATCGAATACAATTCTCTATAAGCACATGCATGTCTGAATTCCGCACAACTCATAGTCAATAGAGACGTACAACTCAGAAGGTGGACATAACCCCAACTTCTAAATTCTCATTGTTTTACAGCCTACTAAACATTCTTTCTTTTTACTTTGCTATTTTCAGTTTTTACTTTAATATTTTGGTTACACATTACAATCCCCCCTTTTTACGAGACTTGCACTAAAAGTCTAGTAATCGTTGCTTACTTGTTGACCAAGCTATTCCCTGAGGGATCGATACCCAACCCAGTTGGGTTCTATATTTGACTACGACCACTTTACACTCCTACGAGAGTTGTAGATTGAGCGTTATCAGAGATCCCAAGATCTAGGTTCAAGGATATCAAACAAAGTTGTGTCTGACAGGTTCAACATTGTCAATATACCCAACCCATTCTTATAATGTAGACAATTTTAGTAAACAAGGATAAGACTTATGGTGTGAAGTCTTTTAATGATTATCTAAATTTGGAATATTTGACTAAATAGTTTAATCTATAGGATTGAACATTTAGAAATCACCACTGTAAGGGCGAAGCCGAAGCCGCTTCAAGGAGAATGTTAGTAAAGGCCTATTCTCTAACCTCCCATGATACCCGGACGTGTTCATAGATGAAACGAACAAAATCATGAGAACCATAAATGGTGAAAGGCTGGTTATGTGATATGTGTTATCTAGGTGTATATTAAATCTCGACGGTCCAAAGATATCAAATCTACCGATTGACCGAGTGCATCCGATGCATGTTCACTATGGAAGGGTCAAAGGGAAACCCACTTATCTAGATGCAATCAGTCTTTGCTTGATGATCACATACTTGTTCGTAATGTTTTACAAAGAATAGTCATTCCCCATTTATGTGGGGGATTGTTGGGTTCAATTGGTGTGAATGAAAAACGGAGAGACACAACCCTTTGAGGAAAAGACACACTATTTTGGAAAAGGAGTGACTTTTGGATAGTTGTGTCTGTTCAGAAAAAAAGACACAATATTTTGAATGAACAAGCATGACTCTTTCAAAGGATACACCTTTTCGGATGAACCATTTCCACCTTTAGAAAGGGCCCTTTATGGTTATATAAACCTACATTTTTTCCATAGGTTTAGTATGAAAATTTTTTGAATAAGAAAAATATTCTCTTTATTCTAAAAACTTTGTGTGATCATCTCCAGTTGAGTGAGTTCGAAGAGAACCAGAAATTTTGAGGTACCGCTATATTTTGGTTATGAAGCTAATTTATCCTAGGAGATAAATTCTGCAGCCTCGGGTACTTGAGGGGAGTTATTTCCTTAAGGACACTCTGTGAATTCAGAGGACTTGGTTTTTTCTGCTTCATCTATTTTTCTTTAAGAAACTGAAAACATATTTCTTTGAAAGATCATTTTGATCTTGTGTTGAAGGTGTTGGAAACCTTCATAAGTGTTCTTGATTTATTCTTGAACTTGTGTTGAAGTAGTATTGTGAAAATACAAATTTTGTGTACCCTTAACAACATTTTCTTGTTGCAAAGCAGCTTATTTTACGAAAGTATCTTGATTTCAATAGCACAATTCACTATGTATTAGGTTGTACTGACTTAGTTAGTAATGTTTTTTGATTATTATTATTCCTATTAATTTAGATGTGTTAGAATATAAAGAGGGAGAGGTTTTCCATTTGTCAATCCTTGATGGTAAAGGGGACTACAAGATTTTATCTAGGACTGGTACTGTTGAGATTGAAATTCATGTTCCCCAAAGATTTAATGGTGGAATTGCATTGATAAATAAATGTTGACTAGTTTTCGTATTTTTTGCAAATTGGATACATGTCATTGTCATGATCCAATTTACAGGTCATGATGGCACCTACCAATTCCCTCTAGTAGGTAAGCCAATATCATAACCTAGAGCTAACGCAATGAGTTAATTAAGCAGGAGTTGTCCAACTAGGTCAAAATCAATAAATACAAGATATATATAAATAATGTTCTAGTATTAAAAGATAATCAACCACGTATACCAATAACACGACCTGGTAATATTAGTATAAGATCACCTAAATACGATAGTAAAAGAAATACAACCCAAGTATCTTAATTAGTTAATACATCTATCTTGAATACAAAAGACTGAATCAAAGATAGATGGAAATAGGCGACTCGAAACTCCAAGAGCTCACCCTATATATACATATACATATATATATATATATATATGTATATACATACATATATATACCATACATATAAATATCAACATATCCTCCAGACTAGAACCGGGTATCAAGATCATCAACATATCCTCCAAACTCGAACCGATTATCAATATCAACATATCCTTCATAATCGAACCGGGTATCAATATTATCAATATATCCTATGAACTCAACCGAGTATCAATATCACCAACATATCTTCCGGACTCGAATCGAGCATCATCATAATGTCAATATATTCTTAGGCCTTGTCAGACATCATCATAATATCAATATATCCTTTGGCCTTACCGGGAATCATTATAACATCAATATATCCTCCGTCCTTGCCGGGCATCATCATAACATCAATATATATAAATACATGCCAATAAATAAAAGACAAGTCCCACAAGGGATAAAGTAAATGACAAGCCCCACAAGAACTAAAGTAAAGTGCAAGCCCTACGAGGTCTAAAGTAAATGACAAGCCCCACGAAGGCTAAAGTAAAAAATAAGTAATAAAGATTATACCTTCATATATCATCATTCATCGTCGAGTATAATTTATCCATAGATGTATGAATATATATACATGAATATTATAATGCATTATCGGGTTCAGCATGGTTTGTAGCATTGTCCCTCATGAAATCAATAAATATGCCTCCTAGAGCCTTAGTATCAAGACTCACTATATTAGTAATGAGAGGGCTTTGTAGCATAATCAATGGTTTGGTTACTAGACAAAAGTATAACATAAATAATATCATAGCCCAGAGCTTAAAATAATAATCTAGTCAATGGTTCAAATGGTAACGTAGTCATGGAATTTATTGATTGCAAAATCCATAGCTACTCATAGAATTAAACATAATTTAGTCAATAACCAAATTCTATTACTTCTAATGTAGTCAGCAATATTCATTTACCAAAGCTATCCATCATGTTCCCAAGTGAATTCTCTAAGTATTTAACAAGCATCTAAGGCCTCAAAGGACACTATATCAATCCAAACGTAAGATGGGTCAAGAACCCACAACTAATACACCAAAGTATACACTAATTCCATATTCTACTTGGGACTAAGCTAAGGTTCCTAAGTCAAGTCTTAGATGAATAACGAGCCACGATAGTCTTAAGGTAAAAGCCTATCTGAAGCATTACTCATAACTCCTTCATGAAAACTAAAACATTCTCACAAGTGTAGGTAACTAGGGCCAACTTACCCCTAACATGAGTGACAAGGTCACTATAATCTAACTAAAGCAACTAGGGCATTCTTATGTCATCCATGAGACATGAAGTCCAAATAACCAAGATTCTAACCTACACATCAAGTATTCAAAAATATGAGTTAAAATGGCCTAAATAATTCAACTAATCCTAAGTGTTACAGTTTAATCAATCCAACACCTAGAACTACTCCTAATCTAACAAAACGTCACAATTATACTATAACATAGTTTAATCTAACAAGAAGTAAGCCTAACTTACCTCAAATTCAAAGAAAGCTCACGAACTGCTAAACTTTTACTTTTTCGTACCGAGAATATTCTTCAAGGTGACAAGATATTAAAAATACAATCTGCACATTATTACGAGAATTTTAATACCCATATTGCACCATTGTGCTTTGGGTTCAAAAATGACAGCAAAACCCCCCCAAGTGGGTCCCACGTATGGAAAATACATTTTCGAGATCAACCTAACATTCAACTATTATTAGGGAATCATAACCCTCAAGAATAAGTGAAAACCAAGGTTATTTGGGATAAAATCATGCCCTCAAGCTAATTGGGATTTGATAAAAAATTCAAGAAATTAGAGCATGAAATGGAAGAATTCTTACCTCAAATTCATTGTTAATCACGAATATATATATATATATATATATATGTTAATCAAGCTTCTTAATCACTACAAAGAATCAATTTAAAGCTACCAAGTCATTTTAGAGCTTCTAGTGTTCAAAGGAAAGTGGAAAATGGCCAAAATTCGACCAAAGGGGTTTTTTATATGCGCTTAAATGGGGTCTGCAAGGTCAAAACTTATTTTTGATCTCCCGGACTCATTCGAACTTTAGGTTTTGCAAACGAACTATGTAACCACACTAAATTCAATGTTTCAAATGCATTGGTGAAGTCATATTTTTCACCTGGGGTCGTTCAAACCAATTGTGGACCCCACACCCATAGCTTTCAAATTTTTAACTTTTCGATCAATAGGTCGAAATGAACTCAGGTGTATTAGGACCCAAACCAAGGGTATTCCTAGCCTAAAATCAATATTATGGAGCTACTGGTGCAATTAGAATTTACATTCGAGGTTGTTTTGCTGAAGTTTTTGCTCGATGGCCATTAGGAACCAACGAAGACTTCTAAATGGGGAATTGGTCCTAAAAATCAAACGAGTTGTCTGGTAACCAAACTATCAGTTTCAGGAAGTCATAAATGACTTAGGGCAGCTATGAAAAATATCAAATGGCAAAAATAAGCGGAAACACGAAAAATGACCTGAAGGATCATTACAATTCGTTTTCTCTTTACTTACTTTACATGTTTTAAGTGTTTGGGGTAGTTTAGGTTTTCTTATTTAATAAAATTTTACTATATAAGTTGTGTATCTTACATCGTCTTGCCTGTCTAATTTGTTGTTTTGCTTAATGCAAAACCTAGATAATATTAATAATAAAAATAATTAAGTTTCATGTCTTCTTTATTGGTCATTCTTTCACTTAGTGACGTTAAATTAATAAAATAGTTGACCTTTTATTATCACATAGAATCCCCAAGTAATATACAAATTCCTACTGAAATCATATTTGTGAACCTCGAAAGGTGCCTAACACCTTTCTTTTGAGGTAATTTGCATTCTTATCCGATTTTTGGTAAACTAGACTAAATAATAAATAAGTTTTTAATAGAATGATGCCCTTACACACCTCAATTAGTTAGGTGGCAACTTTCACACTTTAACCATCCTAAAAATAGTTGTCACATTAAATCCTACTGTTGAAACTTTGTATGCTGCACCACACTGTAAGGGACCAGGTCCCTCAAAACTAGTCACAAGCAATATAATAGTAATCTAACCAGGAATACAACGTAATGTAGGAAACTTTAAATAACACAAGATTTAATGTGGAAACTTCCTTTCGCAAGGGAGAAAAAACCACGGTTTGCCCTCACAAGCACCCAAAACTCTACAATAAACAAACTCTTGATTACAAACTCTAATGAACCTAAATCTAGGTTCCTCCTGGTTGTAGTAAATTTACTACAAGCTCAACTTGACAGCTCTGCCAAGAATCCACAACACTGGTTAACTCTAACCAGTTTAAAGCTTTGGCAACTTTACCTAAAACACTCTAAAAATAAGAAGAAAAGAGAATTACTCTTATAGAATGGGTAATTTATTTACAGACTCAAAATAGACTCTAGAACATTTGCTATTTCAGTACAAACAATAAATAAGAACTTGAGCAATGTTGAATATTGAGTTTTTTCCTTTTTTCTCTCTTCAGCTTTCAGGATTTGAAAAAACTACTTGATAGAGAAACATTCTTTTTCTTTTATAGTTGAGTGATGATAAGGGTTGAAATGTAATTAGAATAGGTGTCCTAAATACTACAAGCAGCACCTGTGCAGTTTGTTACACAAAAGGATAAAACTGTGCAGAGGTGTGTTAGCTGTACTGTAGCTTTGAACATCTAGGGACCTGGTCCCTTATAGCCATCTGCTCATCATCAAAATAAGATACAATAATTTTTTTTCCTTTTTTATGATGACAAACCATCCATAGAGTTTTGAGCATAAACTACACATTCATCACATTTAATTAGTATGATTACCACTACTGAAGATAAATGTTCACCCTCTCATGCAACACCAACCATGCTTCCACCATCATGCAACTTAGGGACCTGGTCCCTTATTGTTATTTGTATAAAAAAGCTAAACTTATTTACTTCGCCAGTCAATATGAACGATCATTTCTTCCTCTGTCAATATGCCATCATGTCATTATCAATCACCACATATGTCCACTTTGGTCCCTGGTCCCTAACATGCAATACACACACCTGGTCCTTAACACTAAAGCCAATGCCCACTTTTTGCAAGAAAAATGAGGCATGATAGCACGTCCTTAACACTAAAGCCAATGCCCTCTCTATGGGATTTTATTATTTACCTGAATTTTATTTTTTGATGTTTGTATTTTTTGTAATATTATTTGCTTTAACATCATTATTTATTATCTACATATTAGTCCTTTCTCCATTCCCTTTATCTGCTTTTTTGTACGTATCTCTCCATGTCTATTTCTTTCTCTCTTTTTGCTTGTTGTTTGACTATATGTTGTCTTATTTTTCGTATTTATTTTCTTTTGTTGAATATGTTGTTGCATTTTTTGCTATATGTTATATTTTCTATAACTTTTATTCCGCTAATATTTTTTGCCACTTGGAACCTCCTTTTTTATGAATGGTTGTGTGGTTGCACGAATATTCTTTTTCTAAAACACTCTAAGGAAAATGCCTTGTGAATTAATCGATCAGTGATGTATCGACAGTTATGAGATTTTTCACTTTCAAGTTGTCCGCTTAAGGGGACCGTGTCATGCAACCACTCTTATTCCTAGATCCTAACTGTTTATTCCTTTTCTAAGGAATGAGCATTCCAAAACCTAGGATGTTTTGTTTAAAAAACCTTGCCCTAAGTTCTAAGGGATTTCATAATCTCAAAAAAGAATGTCTCATTACTTGTGTGCATTTTGAAGATAAATACGCCTAAATGTTGTCGTTTGCTCTTTGGGGGTGCGGTAGGCTAACACTTTATTTTGTAGGTTCAGTGGAACCCCCAGCTTTGTGAATTTGACTAACAAGGTAAAGAATGACTTGGAATGGAAAGTGTGGAAGGAACTTTGGAATTATTATATTTCTTAACCAGCCACTATCGCTTCGACAAAGCTCTGGGGGCCTACCAGAAAGAGAGCCAAGAAAAAGATATTTTTAGAACTTAGTTTAGTTTTCCATATGATTTTCTTGTATTTTTTTCTTTCAATTTATGAGAAAATTTAGTTCAGTAAATTTTTAATTTTGAGGGTTTATCATTTATGAGCAAATGACATAATTTTATGGCATATTTATCTCTTTAATAACAATAGGCTTACCTCTGGCTCAAAAGAGGCTCCCAAAATAGGAAATGTCAAACAACGTGCTTATTGTGTGCTATTTTGTTTACTTCTTTTTGTCACTACCGTACTACTTATTAATTCTTTTTTTTTTTGTTTTCCCTCTCCCAAAAGGTTAATTTGTGCACCCTGGCTTACCACACTCGATTAAAAGAGGCTCCTCTTTATCCTCCTTTTTCACCTACAAGTCATATAGGTAAATAAGTAATAGGAGATCATCACAATCTAATGGACAAAGATGGCACTAACTCAGAGGATGAAAACGTCACTGGATAGAATGAAATGATACTAAAAATAGAATAGAGGATATTGGAGTTACACGGAGAGTTGAAGCAGGTGCGCAGCTTACCCATACTTTCTGTCACATGAATACCCTTCTTAACCCACAAGGCGTCAGTCATACCGTCCCAAAATCCCAAAGCCCTACTCCAAGTCATTAAATGTCACCATTTGAATCTCAAACTCCTCTAAAGATCCAAAGTCTCCCAAATACCATCCAAAACACACTATATGTGCCTACCCAACATATCCAAGATCCCAAATACTCAACCTTTATACCTCCACAAAATCCTTCAAACCAAAATGTCCAAAACATATATTACTATCATGCATCTGGAAGCCATACTCCAAACCCCATATATGTTGAAACCATTCCATATACCTACCCTCAGCATACATTTGATTCTTCAGAAAAAAGACACTACCATGCAATCTGTAGTTGGGAGGTTAAGATAATTAAAGGAAAGTAAAGGATTGAGAGGGCTCAGCTATGAAAAGTTGTGTCTTCACCTTGATTTTGATTTTCCATAGGGGTACAAACCTCCAAAATTTGAGCTATACAACGGAACTGGAGATCCCACGGAGTATTTGCGCATGTACTGTGATAAACTGGCAGGAGTTGGGAAGAACGAAAAGACAAGAATAAAGATATTCATGAGAAGTTTAATTGGGGAGGCTTTAACATAGTACATGGAACAAGATGTAAAGAAATGGACTTGACGGGAGGATATGGCATCTGACTTCATGGAGAGATTTGTATTTAATATAGGCAATGCTCCTAATTGGTTCTACATGTAGACATTAAGGAAGAAACAAAATGAGTCATTTTGGGATTATGCTATAAGGTGGAGGTTCGAGGCTACAAGAGCTCGGCCCCCAATAGAATAATCCCAAATAAATAAATATTTCATTTGCGCTCAAGAGCCACAATACCTTGGGAAAATGAACAATGTTGTTAATAAAAGTTCCGTTGAGATCGTCAAGGTGGGGAAATGTTTGAAGAAATGTCTTAAGAATGGAAGTATCATCAGTCTGAAATTTTTAAGAACTTCGCAGTATAGAGGGACCTTGGAGAACAAGAAAAAAAAAGATAGGTGCGGTGGTGGCAGCCCAGACTCCAGAAAGTGTTCCAAGTTACAAAACCCCTACTCTACTTCCATGACCTTATCCACAAACTCTGATATTGTACCTAATATCTCATTACCAATTACAACCCCCAGTGACACATCAAACCCTACTATACCAAACATATACTCTATATTAAATGTGCCTATAATTCTAAATCCTTACCTATCCTATATATAATGCGCAACTAGCTTATGTCCAAGCATCTCGACCCATTCATATTCCAACATTCCAACCTTCTCACAACCCAAATCTAATTTTGAGAAGAAATAATACACCCCTTTTATGGAACCCATAGCTCAATTATATGAATGACTATAAGAAGCAAAATATATAACATCCATTCCTGTCGTGCCTGTTGATACTAAGTCTATGTGGTATCGCCGTGATCAGACTTATGTCTATGACTCTGGGATGAAAAGGAATCCCATTGATGCATGTTTTGCCTTGAAAAATAAGATTTAGTAGTTGATCAATACCAAGGTCATTCAGTTGAAAGGCCCTACACCGAATATCACTAACAATCCTTTTATGGGCCAACATGTGAATATGCATGAAGTTGATAAAGAGGTAGACTTGGAAAATTCCATTTGGCTTATTTAAAAAGAGAAGGGTACTCCTATTGGTGAACAGATATGAGCACCATTTAAAGTTGAGTAGCCACACCTAGAACTCATTTCACAGTTATAAGTGCCTCCCCGGTATTTTATAATCCTCACACGGTCTCATAGAATTATGAGAAGAATATTCCTGGAAAGGGAAAGGTGGTTAAAGCAGATGTCGTGCAAGGTGTGACTAGATCGGGAAGAGTATATGCACCTGAAACTTTGTTCCAAGGGAATTCTAGCAATGGGAAGTAGCTCGCCATAGAAATTGAGGAAGATGGTATTTAGAGGAAAGTACATGACAAAGAGTATCCTGTAGCAAACAACTGAATAAAACTCCATCCCAAATATCTATCTTGACATTATTGAAGAATTTTGAGAACCATAAAAAGTCTTTGACGAGGATTTTAAGTGAAGCCTATATTTCAATTACTATAACAGGTGGAGAAAGGGCCGACATGGTAAGGTAGGTGTTTGAATTTTACAAGATATCCTTCTATGACGATGAATTGCCACCTGAAAGGAGAGCACACAATAAGGTTTTGCACATCACATTACAGTATGAAGAGAGAATGGTATCCCAAGTATTGATTGATCCAGGCTCTGGATTAAACATCTGTTCTTTGAATACTTTGATAAGGTTGGAGGTTGATATAGCTAAAATGCAAACCTGGAAAATGAGTGTGAAAACATTCAATGGATCCCAAAGAGACATTTTGGGAAGATTACAATAAACATGTTGATGGGTCCCATCAATTTTCCCATAAATTTTCAGGTGATGGAAGTTCCTGCCTTATACAACTTGTTGCTCGGGAGGCCATGGATTCATATAGCTAGTGCATTCCCATCTACACTACACTAGTGCCTCAAGTTCTAGTATGATCATCAAAAGGTGGTGATATATGGAGAAAAAAATACATCCCATATATGCTGGTGAAGGAAAAGATAGTCTTGACGAAAAGATGTTTCACATTTTGGAGTTGGTTGGAAGTGTTGAAGAATGGTAACACAACAGAGATTTGCATGCTACAATGCAATATTGAGACAAAGTGATATCCTAAGTGTTGTTTGATCCAGGTTTGGCCCTAAATATTTGTCCTTTGGATACTTTAATGAGTTAGGAAGTAGATTTGACTAGGATTCTACCTTGGGAGGGGAATGTGGAAGCTTTTGATGGATCCTAAAGAAGCATCATTGGAGAAATTACACTAAACATGGTGATGGGTGCTGCTACTTTTCCCATAACCTTCCAGGTAATGGATATTACTGCTCCATACAACCTATTACTCGGACGTCCATGGATTTACATGGTTGGTGCAGTCCTTTACACATTGTACCAATACATTAGGTTTAAGTATGATCATTAAGAAGTGATGATACATGGTGAAATAAAAAAATAGATTCTTGACACTCTAGAGCTGTTCGGAGATATTAAAGAGGGTGCTTGGAGCTACAAGCGTCGGTGGGGGAGAAACATTGAAGAGAATGTTTTGAGCTACATGCATTACTGGGGGTATAAAGAAGATAAGGGTATCGATGCCAGATTACAAGGGATAGTTAAACCCACACCCCTTATTTTAAAGGGGAACACTTTCGGGGTGGGCTACGTGGATGATGGCCAGATAGTCAAAGATGGGAAAATATTTAATTTTGTACCATTATTATACCAAATCTTCCACTCTATAGGGTTTCTCGATAATGGTGAGGATGGGGAAGATATTATACTAGAAATATTGGGGAATCTCTTCATAACAGAAGGTAATGATGAAACAAATAATGAGATCGAAGACATAGAAGTGGACATGGCTTTTGAAGGGGAACCCTAGAGGAATAAGAGTGAAAAAATGATGCAAAATTTGGATATGAAACTGGCAAAGGTCTTAGAGCAAAGTTTCAAGGGATAACCGATCCCATACAATTGCATCCTAAGAAGACCATATTTAGCTTGGGCTACGAGTACACTGCACAAAAGTACCTCATATGGAGGTCACCTAAGGATGGTTGCTATCATCCTCTACCCAATCCCATTCCCTTATTGTATAAGACTTGTCGCTCCACTAGATTTCTTTGCCATAGTGAAGGAGAGATATTGGAGAGTTTGAGGTTTCTTTTTCTAATCAAGAAAGAAGGTTGTCATATCATCATCAACAAGGAGAGATGAGCCCTTAGTCAAAGTCATAGACAGAAGGTCATAATAAATAGTTGGAGCTCCATTCAATCCAGGCCTCGTCAGGCACTAAGGTAGACTTGACAAATTTATGTTGTTTTCAAGATTTTTAAAATAAATAGACTTGATGTTCGAGCTAATCTGCGGTTTTAATTTTTATTTCTTTTTTATTTAACACTATGTTTTGAGATATTTTGGCACCATTAATAAAAGATTATTCTTTGTTTCTCCTTCTTACAACAAAAGTACTTTTAAAAAAATATGTTGAATCTGAGACTCTGACATATAACGAGACCATACAACATAATTCCCCTAAGAATTTGTTAATAAGGTAGAAGATTTTGAAGATAAGACAAGACACTCACACCTGGACAGACACTCACACCTGGACAATTGATTTTAAAGTGGGATTTTCCACATCAAGATGAGGAAAAAGGAAAATTCTCACCAAAATTAGCAAGGTCCTTACGTGATTCATCGAGTCCAGACAGGAGGAGCACTCATACTCGCAGAAATAGATAGCATGGTTTCGTCCAAGCCCATCAATTCAGACGGTGTTTAGAGGTATTATGTTTAATCTTGATTTCATGCCCCTAAATGATAATTAGAACTATGTCTGACCTGATTTTCATTTAAGGGGGTTATGTAGGCATTCCTATGAAGTTCAGTCCCATTATAATAAAATTCTCTTAGTTCCCTTCTATGAGCATTATAACTGGGGCAAAATTTTTGAAAGAACCTCAAGAATTCTATAAGGGCATGACATTGGCATGACTATATAACTGGGGCAGAATTTTTGAGAGGACCTCAAAAATTCTATAACGACAAGAAATTGGCATAACAATGACACTGGTAAATTTTTTAGACGACCTCAAAAACGCTTACAAGCAGTCTTTTGTGATCTTTTACGACAGACAACTATAACTGGGGCCGAAATTTTTGAGTGATCCTAAAAAATTTCTTGACAAAAGAACAAGTTTTGATAAGATATTGTATTGTCTCGAATTATGTCACAATCAATGATTCAACAACATTTCATATTATTTACAATAAGCTTTACTTATCACTTTCAAAAGATAACTATTTCGAAAAATGATTTCAAAATTATTTATTCTCTACGTAAGTGAAGACGCGGACGAGTCTCAACAATAGTTGACGACATCTAGAAAAAGACACTTCAGTTGAGACAGAGGCACAAATGAACCTCCCCCCCTTTTACAAACTCATAATTTTTCTGTGAATGCAGGATTAACAAAAATATATACAGAAATTACTCCACGACAACTCGAGAGGCCCAATAACCAATACAACATCAAGAGGATCGATAGCTAATCCAACATCAAAAAGCCAAATAGCCAATCCAAAAAATACATTAAGAGGCCCGACAGATAATCCTGCATTGAGAATCCCAACAACCTTCCGACACTGCATTGAGAAGCGCGATAGCTGATCTAACATTGCATTGAGAAGTTGGACAGGCAATCCAACATCGACAATCCCAACAATCGATCCAACATTGCATTAATAATCCTGACAGCCGATCTGACACTACATCGAGAGGCCCGACAGCCAATCTGACAACAAAAATCCTGACAGCTACTCCGACACTGTATCAAAAAGCCCAAAAGCCAATCTGACATCGAGAGGCCCGACAATCAATATGACATTATAACAAATATGCTTTGTTTTATTCTCATATGATTGGATATTTGTGACAATTGCTTAATTGACACACATGTTCTAACTCTTTCTATATAGTATACTGAAAGTACGTAGGCAAGAAATGAATAACGAACAGAAACAATTTTCGCTCCTATTTTTGAAATATCATCCTATTTGTCCATCCGTTGCACAAACTTAACTTGAAACTCGCTTACCTTTTATTCTCATACCTCTCCTTACGTCGTTGTTTTAAATCCTATTCACTCCCATCTCATTGACCCATGATATTATTGTTGATGCCCATCTTTTATCATTAGC
This sequence comes from Capsicum baccatum var. pendulum, assembly GCA_030864225.1. NCBI lineage: Eukaryota > Viridiplantae > Streptophyta > Magnoliopsida > Solanales > Solanaceae > Capsicum > Capsicum baccatum. The sequence goes on along the minus strand of CM061553.1, from coordinate 212,088,551 downwards.
ATCTTTTAGGAATATTGTCCGTTCCTAAATCTAGAACTACACACGGACTGATTCTCATAAAATCAGAGATATGTAGCTGATTTAAAACCAAAGTTTTGGTTACACTATTTTAATACCACCCTCGTTACTTTCATTTCAACAAACCCTCCTCAGTCGGACAAAACTGGCTATCATATCAATTTTCGTTGCTTGATAATTCTTTTATCATTCTCAAATATTGAAGAGGCAGTTGTTGACGCCCAACTTTGACCTCCCGATGCTCCGCTTAGGTTGCTATTTTCATCAAAATTATTAATTTTAAATATTAATATTTTTACTCATTATTATGGCATCAAATAAATTTCGATGTGTCACATTCATGATTTGAAAATATATAATTTATTTGTTATTACTTTTGTATTATCATTTTCTATTATATATGATTTATTAATTCAAATATATTATTTTTACATAATTTAATATTTATTGAATTATTTGATGTTCATACCCATAATTTACAAACACCCGTAATTAATTTTTGTTGTTGTTGTTGTTTCGAGAAAAGTCATATTTTGTAGGTATCACTAATGGTTAAAATAATATGTTATGTCATTTATTTAATATGATTTATTTAAAATAATAATTTATTATTATTATTATCGTTATTTCTCTTACTCTTACTATTATTATTATTATTATTATTATTATTATTATTATTATTAAAATAGTAGCCAAGTTCATATAATATTTTCCTATATGTGTAATTTTTAGCCATTTTGTACTCAATTGTGTCAATTTTAGCCTAATTCATATCAATTTTGATCGCAAATTAAAATTTAATTTTTAAACCACTTTTAAATCACCATTATGTTATTTTAATCTCAATCATTGATCAAGATTGATCCAGTGGATAAGATCAAACCATCTTTTTATTTCTTTTTTAATGAAAACCCAAATTTTAACCTTACTTTCCACAGACAGTCGTATCTCACTCTCTCTCTCTAACCACCGGAGATGGGTATCCATGATCGGTGAAACCCCATAGCCACCGCCCCTTCTTTTCTCTTAGACCAGTGATGCCCCACCGACGGACGACTATTGCCGCCGCTCCACCGCTCCTCTCCTTTCCCTTAGGTTGATGAGCACGCTATCACTAGCCGCAAGGGCGATTGGCCGACGGAACCAGCCAGAAACCCCTCTCCATCATCTTTCTCACTTCACTGGTCTAAGCCATTGGTGGCAAGGTTATCACCACTAGAGAAGCCATCCAACGACCATCTCCAGCAGTCGTTGTCTCGCCTCTCTCTTCCCCTCTCCATGCTTCACTAACCATCAACAAACAGCGCCACACCGTGGATATCCCGACCAATTTTGGCCAAATAAAAGTGTAAATTTTATGACGATTTCTATGAATCCATCTCAGGTTTATGTACCTTGTTGATATCTGTTTTAATATTATCATCTTCTTCTAACCTTTCTTTCTTCAAAAAATTTTTAGTATGAAATTTTTTGTATTTATGACATGAGGTTGACTTGATTCTCTTAATTCTATGTTAATTTACATTTTTACACTGCCCGATTGTGAAAGACCCAAATCTATATGACTGTTTGCTTTAACCGTGATTTTGATTTGAGTTTGAATTCTGCCAAATTGTGATTCTCTGTTCATGCTATTGTTATGAAGTTAGCGTTACGTTGTAATTCTTGATGTTTGACTTGTGTTCTCATACTCCGTGATTTGAAATGCCGACAACTCCATGTTAAGTTATTTTGGTAATTTTCGATAGTTGATTTGCCTTAACATGTTGTGCAATATATTTTTGGTAAATTTGAATCTAATTTTGCACCTAATTTAAATAGTTTTATTAGTAAATATTCTACATGATTAATTACTTTATATTTTTAAATCAGTTATATATATATATATATATATATATATATATATAGAGAGAGAGAGAGAGAGAGAGAGAGAGAGATATGGTAGCATTAAGGGTGATGAATGTCTGTAATTTTTTAAAATTTATTTCAAGAAATATTTTTTACTTACCTATTTATGGTAAATTTGCTCCAAATTGATTCAGTCTATTTGATTAAGGAAAATAATATTATGGTTGATTTTTTAAAATTATTCTTTTTCTATTTTTATTTTTGAAAAAGGTTTACAACCCTTAGCATATATAAAGTCAGCCTCTTTCTCATTCAAAAATAACTTTTCAATCTCAAAACTCTTTACATAAGAAAGAAAAGCTTACACATTTCTTTTAAAAAAAAATCACCTTATTATTGATTTGCACTTATTGTCGAAGAATTGGTCTTGAGTTTCCTGTGGTGATCCGTGCTTTCGCTTTGTGTCACTTGAAAGTTTTCTTATTATTATTTACCATAATCAATTGGTGAGTCCCAATCGATGCAATTTCAATTTTCTGTATGGTAAATTTTGTGCAACTTAGAGAATGTATTCCCCTAAATAAGATAGATGCAATGCTTTTGTTTATGTAACGCCCCAAAATCTCATCCCGAAGCATCACAGGGTGCTTAAGGCTACAAGTAGCCCTAAGATAACCCTTTGAGCCTGCTACTACTTCTAACACTTACTTTAGAAAGAATAAACCAATCAATAATACTTTGTTATACCAAATCTGAACTGAAATAACTGCAAAACATCATTTGGATAGCAATTACTAGAAATCTGGAAAACTTCAACGACTAGTCTGACAAGACTCTACTTATTAAGGAACTAGAGAGTCATTGGGAAAACCCCCAATTGAATCAAACTGAACTGAAAATAAATAATCAACTACTACGAAGACTGAAAACAGGGAAATAGGTCCTCGAACCATGAGGACTCACCAACTATGGAAGTGTAGATGAAGGTACTCGGAGATCACTGTCACTGCTGAGACTGAGAACCTGAACCTACATTATGAAATAATGTAGCACACTGACGTATATGTGAATCAGTACTTTGAGGATGTACTGAGTATGCAATATTTTAACAGTAATATAAATCTTTATAAAATCATGCATGCTGACATAAATGACTCACATAGCTAGAGTAAATCTGAAATCTAAATCTCATAAATCATGAATAATGAAACATGTAGCATAAATCTCGTGAGTCATTATACTTAGTTCTAACATCTATATTCTCCTCTTATTCTCAAAGCTTGTAAACGAAAGGAATCTTAAAACAATAACTTTCAAAACATATACTTTTAACTTAAGGAGAATAAAGAACTTCTTTGAAAATTTAGGGACTCAAAGACTTGGGATTATGGAACTTTGGGACTCTTTGGGAACTTGAGAGTTTCTTCTAACCGACATAAACCATGTGAGCTGACATGGGGTCCAACATCTTACCCAAGTTGGGAGGAGTTGTTCTACCGTTGCCATCAGAATAGAACCTTAACTTTAATGATCACTATATTAACCCACTTAGGGTAAATCATAATCCTACGGTGGATCATAGTTCTGGGGCATGAAATCTTGGAATCAAGCCCAACTCGATGCTAAATACTACTCCCATACTTAGGCTCAGAACTTTTAGGAAATCCACCTTAAAATAGTACAAGACTGAATAATGAAAGCCAATTATGTTTCTCTTTGCTTTAAATCACAAACTAAATGATAGGCGTGGGTCAAAGACCAAATCTTTCTTTAAAAATCTAATTACTTGCTTGTTAAAAGAATATTATAACATACTCTTCAAAAGTATCAAAATTCACACTTGGGTTTACAACATATATAGTTGAATGATCACAATATGATAATGAGGCTTAATTCTCAACAATTAACTTGAAAACACTTGAAAATCTCAATTCTCAACGGGGAAATGCAATTCACAACATAAATCCTAAATTCAAGGCATAATTAATTGAGATAACATGCAATTTCAAGACTTGAACAATTTATAAATTCATAAACTCAAAATAGAGTAAATTGGATATAACCCATTTGTAAAAATATGAAATTCTTTAATAAAATCAAAGCTTTGGGCACAAGAACGGAACAAGTGTTCTTGTTCAAACCCCACATACCTTAGGTTATGGACTTTGGATGAATTCTTTCTTATGGGACTCTATTCGCGACTTTGAATGGATATTCTTGATGCTCTTGGTTTGGGGATTCCAATTCTTGAAGAAATTTTAAAAAGTGACGGTGGAATCTTTGAGTTTCTTGAACTTTGGGTTGAAACCCTAAGGGGTGTTCTTGATGAATTTGAGAGATGAAGGTTATGCTTTGGTGTTTTGGGGCTTTGATTTTGTGTTATGACTGATTGTGGGGTGGGGAAAAATGACTAAATTGCCCCCTTGAACATGAATTTTAAAAGCTAAAAAATTAGGCATCGAAGCGATTGGCTCCACGGCGCATCAATGGTATCGACCGATATCGATGCGCCATGCGAATATCGCACCAAGCCTCAGTACTTTGACTGGTAGCTCCTGCAAAAAAATTAACCAATGCGATGGACGATGTGGAGCGCCAAGATTGCGTTGGTCCACTGTTTTGGGACACTAAACATGGTCTGAAAAATTCAAACTTGTCCGGGACCATCTATTGACCTCCCTGATCATGAATTAGCTAAAATATCAACTATCGAAGGTCGGAAACTTTGTTAATAAAATCCTCAAAGTTTTGAGGCTTTAGAAATGACTATGTCTCAACACTTAGCCAAAATTCTAAGTCTAGGAACTCTTTGGGCACGCTTTAAGGGACTTAGACGACGAAGAAATTTATGGGGTCTTACAGTTTACTCCATGTTTGTGTATCTCCCTATGTTTGTTGCATGTTGGTTGTTGTATTTGGATTCATTTTTTCTCTCTTACAGGTTTTCTTAAGAGGTAATTGCGTGGAATTTGAAGAGTTGTCGGGAGTTTATGGGATGGGGGAAGGCAACTTATTTCTTCCTTAAGTTTATGGGATGGGGGAAGGCGACTTATTTCTTCCTTAGTTTAGATTTTCCTCTTTGTTCTATTATTCATTAATCTCTATATTTGATATATAAACCGCTATATGTAATAATAAAATTATGGGGCTATTTATGGGGGATGAGGATTATGTGGATTGTGTGAATTATGTGAATTACTAAGGCAAACATTATCTAGGATTTATTGATTAATTTGTTTGTCACCTAGAAAGCATATTTTAAGATTAATAATTAACTCTACTTCGAGCACGTCAAATCAACTTATACTGCGTTAACTAGTTTTCGGTATGTTAATTTATTTTTCAGCATCTAGCTTCGATTTTCAGAATATTTAAATAACATGATAGCAATTAAATCTAATTCCCAGCCTATAAAGAATTTTCTGCAATAACAGCAAAAATCAATTTTAATACTTTTCTGAATAAAATTACTTTCATAATTTTTCTGCAACAATAAATTCAATTTCTGTTTTAATAGAATAATATTTCCATAAAAAAATTATTTGATAATTTTTTGTAAATAATAAAAATTAGTTTCAGCCTTTACATAATTTTTTAGCAGTATAACAAATCAGTTTCAGCTCTTAAATAATTTTAAACAATATAAAAAACTCAATTTCATCTTTTAAAATAGGTTTCCATTATAAATGTATTTACATTATAGTGAATGTCTATCAAGATCTAATAAGATCTATCAAGATCTAGTTGATATCTATCAGGATTTGAAGTATCTGTCTTTTAGAAGAAACTAGGAGTATTTTTCCATATAAATAGAGGGGTTTTGTTCATTGTAATCCTTAAGAATTTTATGATCTCGTCCCTCAAGATAAATAACAATTACTCTCTCTTCTCTCTCTACTCTTCTTATTTATTCTTTGTTATTTTATAACACGTTATCAGCACGAGACTCTGCCAAACAAGGTGAGATTATAAATCTAAAGGTAATTGCAAGGTTAGTAATTCTTTATGTTATCTTTCTTTTGCTACTAATAATATAATTATTATTGGATTTGAAGAAAAATAATTGATTTGGAATTATTCATGCTTTAAATTTATTCCTCAAGAACAATATTATCAAAAAGGGATGATAATATGTTGGGTTCAAGTCTCATTGAGTTATTGCCTAAAACGCCTTTATATGGATAAGATATTGAGTTTGAATCTCAATACACCATATTGATGATATTATGATGGCTAAGTCAAAATAATGGGTGTTTGATAAAAATTCATGAAACATATCCCATTAATATGCTCTATTCCATGAAGTGAATATGGTAGCAATATATGATAAGTCTGAAATATGATAACTTATCTCATTCTTGAAGTGTATGTGATAGCAGTGCCTAATATGTTTACAAAAAGACAAGTGATTGAATGGATGAATATACGTGTGGAGGGACAATATGATAATGATCATCAAAAGTGATGATATTTTCACACGCATATTATGTCCTTAAGATATGTTAGAGAAAAATTCTCTAGATCATATGTATGTCTCGATTTTCTCCTGAAGAAGCAATATCATAAAAAAGGTTATAAGCTATCAATTTGATAGGCTTAAAACACGATTATATTTCATTCATGGGAATGAGAATTTTAATTATTATAAGCATAGATCCATTCCCTAGGTGAATGTGATGATATTTAGTAAAGCTTATCAATACAAATGTGTACTTGATTGTGATAGTATCACAATTTACCTCCGAATGAGGCAGAATAACTAAGACGAGCTATTTCGAAATCTACTTCTAAAGTATTAAACCTGAAATTAATTTATGTAATAGTAAATCTGAAATTTACTAAAGTGTAAAATGTACATGTCATGGTAAACTTGGAGTTTACTAGAATAAAAGTTCATAAATTGACATACGATTGCGACATGTCAAAGATATGCATACTGAGTATTGAACATATATTGAAGAATTAGAAAATTCTTTATGAACTTGCTTGTTCTCATCATAAGTTGGTTGGACCAACTAACATTGAGATTTGATACCTCAAAATTTGAAAAATGTAAAAGGTGAATATGGGCCCGCTTACCTTTCATGTGATATGTTGAAAAGATGCATCAATAAGATAATCACATGTACATTTATTGTCAACCTATAGTTTGACATTCATAAAGTTGTTTGCTCAGTAAAATTTAGTTAAGAGCACAACTTTTAGATTGTGTAATCAAGACAATTTATCTTGGTGATAATGGTTTGACATTTAATGTCTTCGATAAATAGCTAAATCATTGCTAATGAGAAAAAGCATCATGTGTTTTTATAAAATATTATATATTACATGCAATAGCATTGTATGCATTAGACCAATAAATTATGATTATTTCTCCCCTCTCAACTGGTTCAAGGTCATGAATCAAATATTTCATATAATAATTTTGATGTGCGATATACGATTAATGAATATACCATAGTGTACAAAGATGGATTCCTCAAAAAAGATGGAGGATGTATATTAGTTTTCCTAACATAAGGGGGAGATTATAAGCAACTATGAAATATGTTAGGAATTATCACCAGATCTTCATTCAAAAGATAGTTCTAGTCAAATGCCGAACACATCTCATATTTAAGCTGCAAGTGCTCTTATTTTGTGTCCTTAAAGGACAAAGTCTACGCATGCATGAATCATGGTAGACCAATCGATTCCAAATGAAATAATCCTTAAAAAATAAGGAGCAAATAATCATTATAAGAAGGCAATGTGCTCTTGAAGAGCCTACGACATAACACTTCATGAAATCTTATGAGAGGTTCAGGTACCTAAAACTAATGAAGTCATGAGATCTCAAAATGTTATGTCACATTGTGAACTGATATAAAATGATATATTATCGATGATATCTTTGATACAATATTGGCATAATATTGCAAAAGATTACGAGGATCCGAATTCTACGTTTATTTAAGCATGCTGATGTAGAAACATTTATCAAGTGACATGAAAAAGTGCATCTTGGTAAGTGAAAACTTATTTGATTTTCACTCCACACACTTGAAGATGTCACACATGAAATATTGAATATTGTTACTTGACAAAATATATCTTGAAAATACTACAAGGCCTGATATAGCCTTTTCGGTTAATTTGTTAGCAAGATATAGTTTTGCTCCTATTAGGAGACATCAAAATGGGATCAAACACATGATCTTACATTATTCTAAAGATTGCAGTCTCGATCTTATTAATTTTGCTGATGCTGGGTATTTAATTAACCCGCATAAATTTCGATCTCAAATAGGCTATGTGTTTATATGTAGGGATACTGCCATATCTTGGAGACATACAAAGCAGTCTATCATAGCCACTTCATCGAATCATGCTGAGATAATAGCTATTCATGAAGCAAGTCGAGAATGTGTATGGTTGAGGTCCGTGATACATCTCATTTGAGAATAATATGGTTTGAAATATGATAATGTACCCACAATTTTATATGGATATAATGCAGCATGCAAAGCACATCTTAAAGAAGGATTCATAAAAGGAGATAAAACGAAGAACAGTTCATCAAAACTTTTTATACATGAGCTCCAAAAGAATGGTGAAATTAACGTGACAGATTCGTTCTAGTGACAATGTGACTGATTTATTCACTAAGTCTCCTTCAACAGCAAGTTTCAAGAAGATGATGCACAAGATAGGGATGTAAAGGTTCAAGGATGTTCTCATTTGGGGAAGTTGATACATGTTGTACTCTTTTTCCCTTACGAGGTTTTGTCCCACTGGATTTTCCTTGTATGGTTTTTAATGAGGCAACTTATATGCGTATTGTTAGAGATATGTACTCTTTTTCCTTCACTAGATTTTTTTTCCCACTGATTTTTTTCTAGTAAGATTTTAACTAGACATTCAAGGGGGAGTGTTATAAATGTATTTACATTATAGTGAATGTCTATCAAAATCTAATAATATCTATCAAGATCTAGTTGATATCTATCAGGATTTGAAGTATCTGTCTTTTAGTCAAAAACTATGAGTATTTTTCCCTATAAATAGAAGGGTTTTGTTCATTGTAACCCTTAAAGAATTTATGATCTCATCCCACTATTCAGCATATTAAAATTATTTTTATTTATTTTTCAGCATATTTAATTGATTTTCAACATTTTAAGATGAATTTTAGCATATTAAAATGCCTTTACTTAATAGTTTTCACATGTTTCATCTAATTTCTTTTGCCTATCACTAATTTCCACCATGTTAATTATTCTGATGTACTTAATTTTTAACATATTATCAATTAATATTTTTAGCACATTTAATCCTTTAATCATATCGACCGACTCGCTTTTCACTTAGAAAGCACGCCTATAAGTTTTAATTACACTAAAATAAATAATTATTCGTTTAGCATGCTTATCTCTTAACCGATCTTTAATTAATTAAGAGGCTTGTTTGAGACCATTACTTGTTACTTGCTCGTACAATATGTTTTATTTGTTGCAAACCTTGAGTCTAATTAGGTAGCCTAGCTTTACTCTATCTAGACCAAATCCAAAATAGAAAGTCCAATGCCTCTTGAACATTAAGTTGGGACAAGGATAGGCATTTAGGGTACTTTAGTTTTTATCATTTTTTAGAATGCCTCTAAGTTTAATAAACAAACTAGGTGGGAGGATGGGTAGACTTTCGAAAATGAAGAAAGTTAATCCGATAATGCGACATACGACATTGTCTCCACCTAATAAGCCCAGTCTTGATTCGAATAATAAATAGTAAAATTCTTGTCCAGCCTTTGAATTCGTTTCCTCTTTACATACTTTACATATTTTAATTATTTGGGGTAGTTTAGATTTTTTTATTTAATAAATTTTTGCTATATAAATTGTGTCTCTTATGTCGTCTCGCCTGTCTGATTTGTTGTTTTATTTAATATATCATCTAGGTAATATTAATAATAAAAATAATTAAGTCTTGTGTCTTGTTTATTGGTTATTATTTCACTTAGTAACTTTAAAGTAATAAAATAAATGACCTTTGCTTATCACATAGAATCCCCACGTAATATATGAATTTCGCCGGAAATCACATTTGAGGGCCTCGAAAGGTGCTTAACACCTCTCTTTTAAGATAATTTGAACCCTTACCCAATTTTTGGTAAAATAAACTAAATAATAAATAAATTTGTAATAGAATGATGCCCTAACACATCTTAATTCGTTAGATGACGACTCTCACTCTTTAACCATCCTAAAAAGAGTTGTCACATTAAATTCCGCTTTTCGCAAGAAAAATAGGGCGCGACACATATTGAACAATTGAAAATGGTTTTTTGATCCCCTTTTGATTATTTTTCATGTTTTCCTTTTAGTTGAAAATTTATGATTAAAAAATTGACCAAAACAAACATGTTACGTTGAATGAAGTAGCCCGAAAATGTTAAGGTCTATCTCCCCCCTTTTTAATTCACTTTTTATTACGTCTTGAGAGTTTTTTGTATGTAAGGGATGCAGTTTTTAATAAACGCCATTGATCCTTACTATAGTGATTGGTGAAGGTCGCCACATAATTTTCTACATAACCTCGGCTCTGTTACGATAATTTTCCCCAATACAATATCATTATGGGTGCTAGAATTTATCTACTTTGATTGTAACGCCAAAAAAAAGTTTCATCAAAAATTGATATAGAATATAATTTTTTCTAGGATGATAATCACTGCAACATGGAGTTGAAAGTATAGTGCCCATATATAGCTCAGATTAAAGCACCTAACGTGCTTTAGACAATGATTGTCAAATTTAGGGGTCGTTTGGTAGAGTGTATAAGAATAACATATAATATGATGTACTAGTAATACTTGTATTAGTAATTTTTGTGTTATTTATGCTTGCATTAGTTATGCTTGTATTTTTTCTATGCAGTGTTTGATTTGATGAATTAAAAATAACATAAATTTCATATTTTTTAAAAACAAAAGCTATTTTTTTTTACAAAAATACCCTCCACATATATGTTGGAAAGGATGCAGAAAAGATTTTGAGGAATAATTGTGTATTTAATCACGCTAGTGCATATATTAGATCCATTCTTAATACTAATGCCATAAATTTTGAGATATTATTAATACAACCTCAATACACAATAGACGCAATTAGTTATACATAGGCTAAAAAGTTTACCAAACAAGGCACAAGTAATACACAAGAATAATACATGCATTATTGTTTTTAATATACTCTACCAAAGGACCCCTTAATTTGTTATACAAATCCATGTAGAAAAAATAAAAAAATTCAAAACAATTTCATAAATGAAGCCATTTTTCTATATTATTCACCATAATTGCTTAATAAGTTATTATTCTAGAAAAAGATAAAGAATACTCAGACAAAGCACTCCATAGATATGTTTGAGTTGCATACCTTTGATTTACTTCATGCTTTGTTTTCACATCCTTTTAGCAATGTTTCAAATTTGAAAGTAGCTATAATTATTTAGCTTTTATTTATTATATTGTTGCGGATTTAATCACATCCTTTTAGCAATGTTTCAAGTTTGAAAGTAGCTATAATTATTTAGATTTTATTTATTATATTATTATTGTATATAATGTAATCTTAGATTTAATCACGTTTGTTATTGGTGTTAACCATTTGGTGTCCAATAATTTTTATTACTTTCTAGAATTTCAAGGCTTTGTAGTTTATTTAAATATACTAAAGTTTTAGTAATGTTTATTCATGCATATGTATGTTACTAGATATAGGAGCCTAGCACGAACTCAATATGTTACTTTTTGTATCTCAATTTTAAGTGATGCGGATGAAATTTGGAGTCAACCAAATTTTTTATTATATTTTCTCAAATACGTAAGTTGTTAATTAGTCATTTATAGGACTTTTTATGTAAATTTTATAATATATTATATATATATATGTGTGTGTTATTCTTTTTATCCACAATTTATGTGGTATAAATAGAATTTTCAGAGTTTGCCAAATTTTTATGTCTTTTTAGATATTCAAATTTGTTAATTATTTATAATGCTTTTTACATAATTCTTAATATAACAAACCAAAAAGAAAAGTAACACAAATAAATTGCAACAAAGAGTAATAAAATACCCAATAGAATTGATAAGAAAGGAAAAAAAATAATAAAATACCCATTAGGATTGATAAGAAAAGAAAAAATAATATAAGCCTAGGGCCAAATTGGTCCAACCGTCCAAAAGATTATATGGAAGCTATAGAAAAATTCAGTTTTGACCAATAATATTTTTTGATTGTAAAGAAATTTATAAAAATATATGTGGGGACCATATTGCAAAAGATAGGACATAATGGCACTGACTAAAAGTTCATGATAATTTAGTCATTTGATGCCCAGTAAAGCAATAATGTCCACCTGTTCAAGCAAGACATTGCATCAAAACTAACTAAAATGAGTATACTATCCTAACGGAAAAAAATTAAAAATCCTAAGGTGTCATGATGATCAGCTGTTAGCTTGTTCCCACTTATTATACAGTAGAAAATAATAAAAGAGTAGGAAATGTAAAGTTTTCTAATTGAATTTCAAAATATGAAGTGAAAATTACAACCCATATTATTATGTCGTCGGAGTAGAACTTTTAAGAAAAGGCAATTTATAAGTGAGTAAAGTGGCGGACCTAGAATTTAGGAATCGTGGGTATCTGAGAGGTCTAAACACACATATTGATGCTAGCTTTAAAGTTTCACCTAAAAATCAAAGCACCCATCTATCTTCTGGTTTATTGGGTGCTTTTCTATGTCTGATACCAATTTTAATACATTGTTTATAGAATTATACCTAATTTGCGTTGGATTTAACGGGTGTCGGAGCACCCCAATATTGAACTTAGGTTCGCTCCTGAGTGAGTATAATGATTATGTCAAGGAAGATCAACCAACTCGCACGTATAGTTGATTAATATTGAATCAATCTTACTATTGACTGCCACTTTCCAAAAGGATGAGTCTGACGATGACATCACTTCCTTAAACATTTGAGGCTTATTTTCTAAGAGAAATGTTACAAAATTCGATCCAAGTGAAGTTGATTTTCTTTGACGTATAGTACGTCTTGGATTCTCATCATTATGTACATCCTCACTTGGTTCATCTCGAGGTCGTTTAGACCCCTCACTAGACTGTTCATGTCTAGTTTTATACAGATAAATGTGTTCAAAGAATTCAGCATTATCTAATTTAATTGCCATATTTTCATTGATATTCGGATATTCGAATTTATGAATCAAAAACCGACATTCTTTACTACTTTTCGTATATCCTTTGAACACACAGTCCACCGTCTTAGGTCCTATCCTTACTCTTTTAGGTATAGGAACTTGGACCTTTTCTAGAAATCCCCACACTTTGAAATATTTCAAGTTGGGTTTTTTTTCTTTCCATTTTTTATATGGAGTTGATAGTGTCTTACTATGGGGAACTCTATTGAGTATTCAGTTAGCTAGAAGGATAGCTTCTCCCCACAAGTTTTGCGGTAAACCTTTCCGCAATATCATTAGACTGAGGTAAATACGCGGCCGTAGTTTGATGGACAATTTCATTCTCTTCACATTGTTGCGCAAAGGGAGATTCATATTCTCCTCCCCTATCACTTCTTATCATTTTGATCTTTTTCTCTAACTGATTTTCAACTTCTGTTTTATATTTTCTAAACGCATTTATTACTTCATCCTTACTGTTTAGGAAATAGACATAACAATATCTATTGCAATAGTCAATAAAAGTTATAAAATATTTTTTTCACCATGAGATGGTGTTGACTTCATATCACAAATGTCAGTGTGGATTAAATCTAAGGAATTTGAATTCCTTTCAACGGACTTATACGGATGCTTAACATACTTTAATTCCACACACATTTGACATTTTGATTTATTGCACTCAAAGTTTGGCAAAAAGTTTAAGTTAATCAGTTTTTGCAAGGTTTTGTAGATGACATGTCCTAAACGACTATGCCACAAATCATTTGACTCTAGCAAGTAAGAAGAAGCCTCAACTTTCTTCAGGTCAATAACCATTACATAAAGTTTGAAAAGGCCCTCATTGAGGTAGCCATTTCCTATATATGCTTCATTCTTGCTTATTTCAACTTTCTCCCAAACAAACACACACTTAAAACTCATTTTTAATGAGAAATATTGTCGACACTAAGTTTTTCCTAATAGTAGGAACATGGAGAACATTGTTGAGAGTCAATACCCTGCTGAAAGTCACTTTTGAGAATATCTTCCCACTTTCTTTAACCTTGGTTTTTGTATTATTCCCATGAAGATCACTTCTTTGGGACCAACGAAATCATAAGTAGCAAAAGCTTCTTTGTTCGCTCAAACATGTCTAGTGGCTCCTAAATTAAACCCTCATTAATTTGGATATCCAAGTAGATTGCTTTCAGTGATCATTTCACATAGATTTTTAATCTTTCTAGTTGTTTCCAATATGTTTATTCACTCTATTCTTCTCCAGAAGATTGCTTCATCTTCTTATTATTTGGAGCATCATCCTTAACAGGATTTGCAATTATCATTGATGATTTTTTCATTCAACTCATTATCCTCATCTATCATGGAATGACTCATAAGATATTTCAAATCAGACAATTAATTTCCAATAATAATTATTATTAGTTTAAGAATATGTGGATCTATACTTGTGAACATTTGCATTGCAAGTTTGGCTAGTCAAAATGACATCATTTGCTGCTGTTCTTTGAAGTTCACACCAAAATATTTTTCTATTTCTCTGTCATTTTCATTGCTAGAGCAATACTTGAATGACTTAATGACACAACATTGGTAGTCATTGGGACAACACCATTCACAACCAAATTAATTTATGGTTCAGTTTCATTCGTCATTTTCTTGTCAATCTTTGACATACTCTTTAGTATTTCAAAATACTAATAATAAAGAATTTAATCTTTAGTCAACTTGTTTCAAGTCAATGATGAAGTTTTTATATCTTCAAATCATCAACCGAATGAACTATGAAATATGACGAAGTTTTTATGACTTCAAATCATAATCAAATTCAAACAAAAGTGAAATTCCACAGATTTTAAGCTTCAGAAACCAATACAGAGATGTTAACGAATCGGTGAAGTTTTTATATTCTTCGAACCAAATTCTCATATTGATTTCTAGATGAAGTTTTTATATTCTTCTAATCGAGGGAGTCGAAATCAAAAGATTTGAGTCTCCACAAAATCAGACCCAATACAGATTAATCAAATACTTGATTTATAAATGGCGATAATTTTTGTTTCACCAAACAAGCACAAAAATAAATATTTTTATGCTTTCCTTAATGTTGTTTTTTTGAATTTTGATAAAATCTGTATTTTTCAACAATAACTTCAAACACATGTTCAAATTAACATATGAACAATCAAATGAAGTTTTAACTCTGTATATATAACTTTGAACTTTTAACAATAAGTTCAACCCAACTTATGAACATCAACAAAATGAAGTTCAAACTATTTTCTGGAAATAAGCAAAACCAAATGTTAAGAACTTCAACAGAAGTTCAACCAACTTATGAACTATCAAAATAAAGTTTCAAGAACTTCAAACACAAGTTCAAAAAGTTGAAGAACTATCAATATGAAGTTTAACTATTTACTAAAAAAATAGTAAACAAAACAATACAGATTAGTAAGTTATTTCCTTAAGATTTTTGTTTTTCGGGTACACAAAATCTGCATTTTCGAAATCCTACTTCAACATAAGTTCAAGAATAAATCAATAACACTTATGAATTTGTCCAACACCTTTAACACAAGATCAAAATAATTTTTCAAAGAAGTATATTTTCAGTTTCTTAAAGAAAAATAGATGAAGCAGAAAAAAGCCAAGTCCTGTGAATTTACAGAGTGTCCTTAAGGAAATAATTCCGCTCAAGTACTCGAGGTTGCAAAATTTTCCTCCTAGGGTAAAATGGCTTTACAACCAAAATATAGCGGTACCTCAAACTTTCTGATTTTCTTCAAACTCACTCAACGGGAGATGATCACACAGAGTTTTTAGAAGCAAGAGAATATTTTTCTTATCCAGAATTTTTTCATACTAAACCTATGAAAAAAATACAGGTTTATATAGACATAAAGTGTCCTTTTCCGAAAGGTGGCAATGGTTCATCCGAAAAGGTGAATCCTTTGGAAGAGTCATGTCTGTTCTTTCGAAACATTGTGTCTTTTTTCTGAATAGACACAACTATCTGAATGTAACTCCTTTCCAATTACTCCTTTTCCCAAAAAATGTGTCTTTTCCTCAAAGGATTGTGTCCCTCCATTTTCCATTCACGAACCCAACAGAAAAAATTATCTTAAATTGCACGATACAATCTAAAAAATTGGTATAATGTCAATATTAATGGAGCTTTCCAAAAAATAACCATACAAGTAGTATAGCAGGTATCTTTAGGAATAACAAATCAATAATAGAAATTGGATAATCAATTTCCTGATTAAATCTTTTACTAACTCTCCATTCCATGCAGATATATTTACTTTGCAAGAAGGTTACCATAGAGGCATTCTCCCCTTAAAAATTGAAATGGATAGAACAAATATCATTAACTTAATCTATAAAGGATATGACTTTTATCAATCTTTAGTTCTCTCTTCCAAATGATTAATGCTCCAACTAAGGCATATCCAGTAAAGGAAATGACTTTTATCAATTTTTAGTTTTCTCTTCTATACGATTAATGCTCCAGCTAAGGCATATCCAAATTAGGCATAACTTCAAATAAGGTAACATGATAGTTCACCTCATACCAAAGGAAGATCTGAAACATTCTATTGCAAAGAAAATATATTATGCTATTGCATCTTTTTTTGTGTGAGACCAAATAATAAAGGATAGCATGGTAGTGACCATTTTTGTAAAGAATTAGAAAAATGTTATAATAACTCGGGACAATCATTGTCATGATCCGAACTAGGGTCCTGACCGTTACGGGCACCCCAAACCAATTAAGGTCTGAGATGACCCCTTAGACTTCCATCATAAGCATAGTAAAATAAGAAATATACGAAAGCCAACCCATTATATAAAGATCTTGGTAAACCATAAAAAAAATTTTGTAAATCAAAATCAAGTCCAGAAAATAACAACCCAAATAGGTAGTATCTATGTCTTAAGAACAAGATTCAAAACAAAAATCCACATCATTTACAAAGCCTCTAACTTTAAGAATAACTCCTACATTAGGACATGACTCTGACTATACCATAAAACCAATAAATGTCATTATAGAAATATATGTGAAAAGTACAAATCCTGTATGGATAATGGAGAGCTCACCACTTCTCACCAGCTACGCAATAGGATAACGAATAACCTACGGTGCACACGGTTACAAGAAAATAACTCCGAACCTACATCATGAAATGATGTAGCATATGAATCGGGCAATACGATGAATATTGGCATACAACTCAAGGAAAGAAATAAAATGTACATTTATCAAAAATCAGTCATAACACATATGCTCAACAACCATCAAGATAATGGAATGCCGGGATATGAGGGTGAGGAAAATGAAAAATAAATGTTTAAAAATTTAGTCCTAAACTATGTAGCTTATACCGACTTTCAAGCACCTACAGGCTATATGGGTCCGAATCTTCTGCCGGAAGGTCCCAATCAATGTTAGCCGCATGAACCGAGGAAGTTTGGCTAAAGACACTATGGCGATAGCCTTCTAAAAATATACTACATAAAGAAAACACAGTGGTCATAGACCCCCTAACATCGTCAAATATGGTTTTTGGTGTTGGTCTCCCTGGGACTACACCTTCTCGGTGAAGCTATAGAATTTCCTTTATTCCAATTTAAAATAATTCTTTTCATAAACCGTTACTAATGGATTCATTTATTAAGGAATTCCCAATTTAGTATCGTCATACCAATAGACTTGCAAGCCATCCATATAATTCCATACAATATCCATTTAATTATTTACACTCCAAATTCCAATTCAAAAATTCAATGTAAACCATTTTCCATCAATTCCATACCATTTCCATTTAATAATGCAATATTTCAAAAGATGGGTTAAACACTATGAAAATCTCTTTCAAAATCAAATTCATGAAGTGGATTAAGGTTCATGTCTATTTCATGCAAAATCCGTAAACATAATGAAATCATATTATCAAATTCAATCCTTATCATAAGACACAATTTCAGTTTACAACCCGTCATTTAAACCATGAAAAAATCATTAAAACAAGAAAAAACCAATGCAAGTATATATTAATCCAGAATCCTCAACTCTAGTTTAAACAACCATTAAAGCATGAGAATTTTAAGTAATTTCACAAAGTAGAAGACAATTATAAACAAGAGAGATGGAAGGAATTTGAGAAGAACTTGAATTTGAAGCCTTAGAAGTTGAACATTGGAGAAGAACCCAAATTTTGTGTTCCTGAGGGTTTGGGAGAAGAGAAATACAACGCCCCAAAAATGGGTCCCGAGATGTCTCACGGTGCTTAAGATTATGAGTAGCCTTAAGCTAACCTTGCAAGCCTTCTACTAAATATGAAGCTCATAATACAAAAATATAGATATATAATCAAAGCTAAAATACGGAATTCTGTCTGAGCTAAGCTAAAATTATCCAAACATGATATCTGAAAGTATTACACTTAAAAGTCTGAACAATCAACACTAGAAATCTGAATATAACTAGCAGTCTGACAAGCCTCTACTATTAATTACTAGAAAGCCACTGGGACAAGACCTCAGCTGACTCGAACTGACTGAAAATACTGAATCAACTACTATAATAAACTAGAAATTCTGAATACTGGGTCTCCAAACTATAAGGACTCACCAACTGTCGGGATATAGATGGAGATGCTCAAAATCACTCACGCTGCTGAAACTGAGAACCTAAACCTACATTATGAGACAATGTAGCACAAAGACGTATATGTGGATTAATACTTTTGTAACATACTGAGTATATGAGGGTGAATACATAAGTAAAATAATATCTCAATGTTTAAATAAACTTATAAAGTAATGAATGCTTAGAATAAATGACTCACATTTGCTGGAATAACTGAAAGCTATAAATCATGAATCATGAGTAATAAAACGTACTGTATAAATCTTATGAGTCATAACACTTAGTTCTGAAAGTTGTACTGGTATTCTATTTTCAAATCACACATGCTAAGTGTAAAAGGACTCACATCTGTATCTGTAAACTGAAAGCTAAAATCTAGTAGCTAATGACTTATAGAAAACAATATCTGAATAAAATCATGAGCCTATACACTTAGTTTCTAAAAGCTTTTTTGTTATTCTTTACTCTTTTCTATAGGATTTAGGGAGGATCTTCTAACTTACATAAACTATATGAGCTAACATGGAGTCCAACATCTAGTTCCCTTATGGGAAAAATCTCACATTGGGGAGAGGTATCATACTCTTGCCAAGGAGTATAACCTAATCTAAGTGATCATATTTGTATCATCCTCTATATAGAAATGAGAATAATCGGATTATCTAAACCTACGTTGGCTCGTATTTTTAGGGTATGTGAACATATCCAACTCGGTGCTAAATATTACTCCCTTTAATCTATATGCTCATTCTGTAGGAAATCCACATTAAAAACTAGCATAAGAGTTTATAATGAAAACCAATTATGTATCTGTCTAGTTTTAACTGTAATCAAACTAATCTATTTTCTGTAAATTGTAATGGAACTGTAAAATGGATTCCATATCTTAACTGAGAATCAAAAGATCAAATCTTTATTAGAATTTTAAAATAAACTAATCATAGGGTGCTTAAATCATAGTCCTTCTTGAAATAACAATATTTAACTAGGGCTCAATAACCCATGCATCAAATTCATGTCTAATCATCATAAAGTTCATGCTTGATAATGAAAGCATTGATAATACAATTCTAAATATGGAAATTAATTCTATACACATGAAAATACGAAAGTAGACGTGCAATTCATCATCTAAATTACTTAAAATCTCATAATCTTCAAATAGTAATAGGTGGGTATAAACCTTAAACTGAAATTCATATAATTTCATGTAACAAGCAACTTTAAAACTAATTTTGGGAACAAGGATGAAAAAATTATCCTTGTTGAAAACCCCACATACCTTAATTAATGAATAATTGAAGAAGCTTGAACTTTGAGTTCCTATTTATGCTCTTGACTATTGATTCTTGAAGTTCTTGAATTGGGAATCTTGAATTTTGGGTTATCTTGAAAAAAGAATGGTGAAATTTGAAGTTCTTGAGGATTGAAATTTGAAACTCTAGGATTTCTTGGAGAAAAATTTTGTGAAAAGTGAGCGTAAAAGGCTTAGAATAGGCTTAATCTTGTGTTTTACATGATTTGGGAGCTTGGGAAATGACTAGGTTTCCTTTTGTAAAAATTAGTTCGAAATTGGAAATCCTGATTATGGGCCTCAACGCAACGCGCTGCTTATCGCAGTGGCTTACTGGAGAAGGGACAAGTGTGATTTTGCACCATGGCGCGATGCAGCGTAATCACGTTGTGTCACTAAAAAAGCTTGAGAGCCATTTTGCACTCCACCGTGACACGATGCTATGCTCCACCGCAATTCATAGAGCGACACTGGCCAATCGCGGTGAGCTACTAAAGAAATGAGTGGGAATTTGGACTTTACCGTGATGCGGGCTAATCGTGGTGCTTCACTGGAAATCAGACAATTTCAATTCCGCACCTCACCCTGACGTGGTGCTCTACTATTTTTCACTAAAATCTCCATAACTTCTCAACGAAGTGTCTATTTAAGGCAAAATTGATATCATTGGAAAAATAATTCAATTATCTACACACTGGTGGGTTTAGGATTGGAAAATTCTACATTTATTAAGAGTTATTCATTTCTAAAGTTAATCCTTGACACACTAGGAGCTACACAAGACTAAGACAAGTATGGGCTATTACAATATCTCCCCCTTGGGAATATTTGTCCTCGAATGAGACTAGTGAAACTAAGGATACTGAGGAACTGAGACTATATGCTGGCATGCATAACTGAAACAAAACTGCTTGACTGAATCTAAAATATACTGAGCGACTTAACTAATCTACAAATGCAAAAATTTACATGAAGAAAACTATATGGATGAATCTGGGACTAGAAAAGAATTGAATTAAGGAACACTGTTACCTTAAGCTGAATCCGAGTTCATAGAGAAGAGATGAGGATACTTGGTTCGCATGTATGATTTTGCTTCCCAAGTATTACCCTCAACAGACTGATTTCACCATAAAATTTTTACCAAGGGAACTTGTTTGTTCCTAGTCTACGGATCTGATGGTCAAGAATCTCTACTGAAAGCTCTTCATATGAAAGGCTATTCTGAATATCTGTGCTTTCTAGAGGAACCACAACAACTGAATCATCCATGCACTTCTTCAATAAGGACAAATGAAACACTGGATAAAATGGTGACAAGTCTGCAGGTAGCTCAAGCTCATACGCTACGTTTTCCATACGACTCAAAATTCCTTAGGTATCCACATATCGAGGACGAAGCTGCCTCTTTTTTCAAAATCTCTTCACCCTCTTTATGAGTGAAAATTTCAAATACACAATATTATCTACTTCAAACTCAAGATCTTTCCTCCTTACTTTTGCATACAATTTCTAATGAATCTGAGATGCTTTCAATCTCTCTCGAATCAACTGAACTTTCTCCATGGCTTCAAACACCATATCTGGACCAATCAAAGCCACCTCACCCAGTTAAAACCAGCCAACTTGTGATCTACATCTCAGCCCATACAGAGCCTTAAACGGGGCCATCTGAATACTAGAATGGTAACTATTATTTTAGGAAAACTCGATCAACGAAAAGTGGTCATCCCAAATGCCTTTGAAATTAAGAACACATGCCCTCAACATATCCTCTAGAGTCTGAATGGACCTCTCTGCCTGACCATCTATCTGTGGATGAAAAGCTGAACTGAGATAAACTTGGGTACCAAGACCCTTCTAAAAGGCTTTCCAAAACTGAGAGGTAAACTAAATACCCCTATTTGAAATGATGGACAAGGGACCTCTATGAATGTAACTAACTCTCTAATATACAACTTAGCATAATTTTTAGCTGTCTAGAACATATGAACTAGAAAGAAATGGGCTAATTTGGACAATCTGTCTGCAATAACCCAAATCAAATCATGCTATCGACGCAAATGGGGTAATCTAGTCACGAAGTCCATATTCATCTCTTCCCACTTCCAAGTGGGAATACCAAAATATGGTACATCTTGGTGGCTTTTGGGTGAATGGAGTAACGCATACAATACGCTTCTGCCATAATCCACTACCTCAAATTGTCAACACATGGCACACAAAATCTACTTTGGTATCTCAACACACCATCTTAACCTTGGGAGAAAACCTTTACCTTTTGGTCTTTAACGGAACCCTTCAATTTGACAAAACTGGAATCCTTATCTTGCTTCTCTTTCACTTCAGAAGCTAGAGAAGATTTTGAACTACTCTGAACCCAAATATTCCCTTCAGTTGAGTCAGCTAACCTCAGACCCAATCTAGCTAACCGGTGAACTTCTCAAACTAATTCTCTCGTATCATTCTCCATATGAGCAACACTGCCTATACACATTCTACTAAGGGCATTTTCCACTATATTTGCCTTGCCCGGATGATACAATACACAATTATATCATAATCCTTCAACAATTCTAACCACCTTCTCTAATGAAGATTTAACTCCCTCTAAGTAAACACATAGTTCAAGCTTTTGTGGTTCGTAAACACATCAACATGCACCCCATAAAGATATTGCCTCCAGATTTTAATGCAAAACAACAACAGCTAACTCAAGGTCATGGGTAAGGTAGTTCTTTTCATAAGGATTAAGTTGTATAAAGGCATACGATATAAGCTTACCTTTATGCATCAAAACACAACCCAAACCAATTCTAAAAGTATCATAATATACAACAAACCCATCTTTACCATCGAGCAGTGCTAAAATTAAGGCTGAAGTGAGTCAAGTCTTCATCTCTTGAAAACTCTTCTCACAGGAATCTAACCATTGAAACTTAACTTTCTTCTATGTTAATCTACACATAGGGGATGTAATAGAAGAAAAAACCTTAACAAAACTTCTATAATAGCTAGCTAAACCCAAGAAACTTTTTATGTATGATGGAAAGATAGGTTTAGGCCCATTTTTTACTGGTCCTATCTTTTGGGGATCAACTCTAATGCCATCACTGGAAACAAAATGACCAAGAAAAGCTACTGATCTTAGCCAAAATTCACATTTGCTGAATTTGGTAAACAACTGGTGATCTCTAAGAGTTTGCAACACAATTCTAAGATGGTTTGAATGGTCATCCTTACTATTAGAATAGACAAGAATATCATCAATAAATACTATGACAAATATGTCCAAATACTATTTGAACACTTGGTTCATCAAGTCCATAAAGGATGCTAGGGCATTTGTCAACCCAAAGGACATGACTAAAACTCGAAATGACCATAACGGGTTCTAAATCTGTCTTTGGAATATCACATACCTTATTCGAAGCTGATGATAGCTAGATCTAAGGTCTATCTTGGAAAAATAACTTACACCCTAGAGTTGGTCGAATAAGTCATCAATCCAAGGAGGATATTTATTTTTGACTGTGACTTTATTCAGCTAATGATAGTCAATGCACATTCACATAGAACCATCTTTCTTTCACACTAATAGGATGGAAGTGATCCATGGAGAGAAATCGGGCCTTATGAAACCTTTATCTAAGAGGTATTTAAAATGCTCTTTTAACTCTTTAAGCTCGGCTGGAGCCATATGATATGGAGGAATAAAGATGGGTTGAGTACTTGGAAGAAGGTCAATACCTATTCTACTTCTCTATTAGGAGGTACCTCTGGAAAATCTTTGGGAAAAACATCAGGAAACTCATTGACCACATGAGCTGACTGATCTATTGCAGCCTCAGACTTAGTGTCTTGACTTGAACTAGATGATAAATTTACCCTTTTGATATCAACTTTTTGTCTTTAAGATAAGATATGAAATTACTCTTGGGAGACACTGAATTACCATCCCATTCAAAGATTGGTTCATTTGAAAACTGAAACTTCACCACATGGTTGCGACAATCTATAGATGCATAATAGGGATGGAGCCAATCCATGCCTATAATAAGGTCATAGTTGACCATATATAGTTCTATTACATCTGCCAACATGGTGTTATGAAGAACCGTGATAGGATACTTTTTATAGACTCGTTCGGCAATAACTAACTTGTCCACTGGGGTAGAAACTAAGAAGGGCTTAGGGATCTTTTCAACACCTATTTAAAAATTTACTACAACTAGTGGGGTCACGTAAGAGAAATTAGACCCTGGATCTAACGACACATAAACATCAAGATGAAAGACATGAAGCATACCATTAACAACTTCTGGTGAACTCTCCCGCTCTTGACGAGGTGGTAAAGCATAAAAGTGATTCTGGCACTGACCCCCACTGGTATTGGATGATGTGCCCTGAGGAAGGATTGGGCGACCTAGAGAAGATGGTGCTCTAGTAGCCTGAGTTTGGGAACGAACATACCCATTTCCTTTCTTAGCATGAGAACACTCTTTGATTCTATGTCCTAACTTACCACAACCATAACAACCTTTCAGTCCCAATAAACACCCACCAAGATGATTCTTACGATACTTAGAACATAGAGGATAATTGGGTTTTCCGCTCATATTATTCTGAGATATGGACATAGAAGTCTTACCCCACTGCTCCTGTCTAGCTCTGGGGGAGGGAGAACTGGCTGAAAATGGCGTTGGGATAGATGGGCAATTTTGAAATTGCAAATGATTTCCCCCTCCAAACATTGTCTGGCCATAATCAAACTGCTCGGTTCTAGCCTTTTTATTTCCCTCCTGTCTCTCCTTTAACTTTTCTACCTCAATCTATTGAGCATGAATCATCAACCTAGCAATATCCCTATCCATAATAAGCATGTCAGTCCTACATTCCTTGACTACTAAACAAATACTCTAGTAACAAACTTACTCATACTCGCCCTAGGGTTACCATTGTATCAGGGGCATACTTAGACAACTAATTGCACTTAATGCTATAACCCATAACTTTCATCGAGCCCTGCCTCAGATTCACAAACTCCTCTACCCTAGCTTCTCTCATTTTATACGAAAAAAACTTATCTAGAAATACATCCTAAAATATTTGCCAACTTATAGGAGCTGTATTCTCAACTCTACCATTGTTCTACATAACCACCCAATCACACGCCATATCCTTCAGCCTATAGGATGCCAATTCTACACTCTCTTCCTCTGTAATATTCATAATTTGGGTGATCTTTCTTATCTCATCTAAGTAAAGCTGTGGATCCTCACTTTCTTTTGACCCAAAGAACTCAGGTGGATTCATTCTCATGAAGTCAAGAATCTTGGTTGCTGCTAAATCCTTATTCTTCTGAAGTAGGATTGCTGCTTGATGGTTGCCCTAAACATTGGCAGTGACAGCTTGGGCTAACGCCTGAAAGGCAGCCCAAAATTCAGCATAGGATACATTTTCATTAAGAGGGTCAGCAGGTTGGGGTGACCGGTTATCATTTCTGCGTGTATTAGCTCGATGAGGAGGCATATTCAACTATCACGTAAAAGCACGAGTTAAAAGTAGATAGAGACACTGTAAGCATGATAGATCATAAATGAAAGAGATGATTTCCTTAAAATGTCCCGTAGCCTCTTGTTTATAAATGTGGCACACTTTACACCCATGATGAAGACTCTACATAACATGGCTTGTATGACTCCCTAGGACTCCCTTTGGCACTGATACCAAGTTTGTAAGCGCCAAAAATGGGTCTCGAGACATCATACGATGCTCAAGACTACGAATAGCCTTAAGCTAACCCTGTAAGCCTTCTACTAATCTGAAGATCATAATAAAGAAATATAGATATATACTCAAAGCTAAAATATAGAATTCTTTCTGAGCTACGTTGAAATTATCCGAACATGATATCTGAAAGTATTTGACTTAAAAGTCTAAACAATCAATACTATAAATCTGAACCATAATTAGCAGTCTAACAAGCCTCTACTACTAATAACTAGAGAACAACTGGGAAAACCCCCCAGCTAACTCGAACTGACTAAAAATACTAAATCAATTACTGTAATGAACTAGAAATTCTGAATAACTGGGTCCTCGAACTATGAGAACTCACCAACTGTCGGGATGTAGATCGAGATGCTCAAAATAACTCACGCTGTTGAAACTAAGCACCTGAACCTACATTATGAGATAATGTAGCACATAGACATATATATGGATCAGTACTTTTGGAATGTACTGAGTATATGGGGGTGAATGCATAAGTAAAATAATATCTCATTGTTCAAATAAACTTGTAAATTAATTAATGCTAAGTATAAATGACTCACATTTGCTGGAATAATTGAAAGCTATAAATCATGAATCATGAGTGATAAAACATACTGTATAAATCTTATGAATCATACACTTAGTTTTGAAAGTTGTACTAGTATTCTATTTTCAAATCACACATGCTAAGTGTAAAAGGACTCACCTCTGTATCTGTAAATTGAAAGCTGAAATCTAGTAGCTAATGACTTCTATAAAACAATATCTTAACAAAATCGTGAGCCTTTACACTTATTTTCTAAAATCTTTTATGTTATTCTTTACTCTTTTCTGTAGGCTTTAGGGAGGTTCTTCTAACCGACATAAACCATGTGAGCTAACATGAAGTGCAACGTCTAATTTCCTTATGGAAAAAACTTACATTGGGGAGAGGTGTCATACTCTTGCCAAGGAGTATAACCTAATCTAAGTAATCACATTTGTATTTGTCATCCATATAGAAATAAGAATAATCTAATAATCTGAACCTACATTGGCTCATAGTTCTGGGGCATATGAACATACACAACTCGGTGCTAAATACTACTCTCTTTAATCTGTCTGCTCATTTTGTAGGAAATCCACTTTAAAACTAGCATAAGGGTTTATAATGAACACTAATTATGCATCTATTTGTTTTAAACTGTAACCAAACTAATCTATTTTTTGTAAACTATAATAAAACTATAAAGTGGATTCCATATCGTGACTGAAGATCAAAAGATCAAGTCTTTATCAAAATCTGAAAATAAACTAATCATAGGGGGCTTAAAGCATAGTTCTTCTTGAAATATTAATATTCAACTAAGGCTTAATAAAAGATGATTGGAGAATTTACACGCCTATATCAATATATTTTGCCCATATTTTAGCCTAGTTTTGAGAACAAACTATATATTTCATGCACTTTTAGTCCTTTTTCCTATAAATGAGCTAACGAACATGATTAGTAAAGTTTCAGGTATAAATGATGCATAATTCAATATTTTATGGCTTACTTGACGCAAAAGAAAGCTCACGAAGGAAGGAAAGGGAGTTTGGACGCCTAAGGACCAAAACTGCTGCATGGAAAATCTGTCCCGGGCTAAAACAACATTTCTGAAGACTTTGGGGACCTGGACCAAAACTACTGCATGAAAAATCTATCCCGGGCTAAAACAACATTTCTGAAGACTTTGGGGACTTACAGACACAAAGCTGGATTTTGACAATGATACATTAACCTAGTACAATTGGGTTATGTATTTCATTAGTTTATTTGGATTAGGAGAATGTTACATTAACCTAGCACAAATGGGTTAAGTATTTCCTTAGTTTAGTAGGATTTGGTTATTTATTTCATTAGCATAGTAGGAGTAGGATAGGAGTATTATAAATACCCTATCATGCTAGAGATTTTTAATTAACTCCTCCCTTAGTGGAGAGATACATTCAACAATTAATCTTCTTCCATCCCTCTCTTCTTCCACCACAACAATTCTACAACTCTTCTAATCTTTTCATCAATTCTTATCTTCTATTCTTAAATTCCATAACAAGAGAATCGTTACTTGCTAAGGAATCACGTCACACGCCTATCACCTAAGCTACACGCCATTAACCAATCTTGTGATATAATAACAATGCCAATCGTGATCTCCTTCGCATTCATGGGTAACTAAACCTCTCTGTTGGGGTTATGGAAGTCGAATGAGATACTATCTATTGCTGTGAGTTTGTGAGTTCATGACACGTATATTGCATATATCATTATTCTCTTCATCTTAATCTACATTCTTTGCGGTTGCAAACGCAAGAATACGCCAGTCTAACATTTAACTTGTTCGAGAGAAAGGTTATTTGTCTGGAAAAGAGATAATGTCAAGGTAGTAGGACACCCTTACCTATTAAAAAGCTAGTGCCGTAACTGGACTAACCTCTTGGAGAATTCGTACCGTTAGACATGCTTTAAGCTCGAGAGAGTTAAAGTGAAATAGTCCTTGTTCAGGTCGAGAGACGCTTGGATTTACCATCGAATACAATTCTCTATAAGCAGTTGCATGACAAAACTCTACACACTCATAGCCAATAGAGACGTATAACTCAGAAGGTGGACATAGCCCCAACACTTCAATTCTCATTGTTTACAACTCACGTAACATTCTTTCTTTTTATTTTCAGCTTTTATTTTGATACTTTATTTAATTACTTGCACGACAAGAATCCCCCCTCTTACGAGACTTGCACCAAAAGTTTAGTAATTTTGCTTACTTGTTGGCCAAGCTATTCCCTGTGGGATCGACACCCAACCCAGGTTGGGTTCTATATTTGCTAACGACCGCTTTACACTCCTACGAGAGCTGTAGATTGAGCGTTATCAAAAATTGGCGCCGTTGCCGGGGAATACGAGTGTCAATCAAGTTCGTGATAATTACTAGACCCTTTGGTCAAAGATTCTCGTACTTTTACTTTTAGTTTTTGTTTTTGTTTGTTGCAGGTTTTTACTTTAGTGCATGCCCCATACTAGAAGTTCTGGTCAACCGTTATTACCAATCAATCCTGAACCACAACGAATTAGAAGAATGGAAGCACAAACTGAAATCGACAGGATGGCTGCTCAACACGAGCAAGCAAGATTAGCTGCCCTTGCTGCTGCTCAAGTCCAAAAACAAAATATTGATAATCCTGGGCGAGCAACAAATCCTGACGATGAGGATTTAGGTGATGACGAGTTGATAAACCCAAGGCATGTTGCTGAAACTACAACACCTGCCAACAGAAGAGGTCGACAAGCGCGGTATAGGTATGATCGCCAACCCATGCATCCAGCTTTCGACGATGATGATGATGATCTTGATAGTGCCGGAGCCACTGGAGCAATAATTCCACCACCATTAGTGCCCGGAGCCAAGTTCAACATCACAAGCACCATGATTCAGTTATTGCAACTCAAGGGATTATTTGGTGGACTAGCAGGTGATGATCCGAATATGCATCTCATCAACTTTATTTTTACATACAAGTCGTTTGACAATCCTGGTGTTGGTCAGAATGCAATTCGATTACGTCTATTTCCATTGTCTCTGTCTGGGGAGGCAACACTATGGTTGAATGGGCTGACTCCTGATTCAATTACAAATTGGAGGCAATTGAGAGACGCTTTCCTAGAAAGATACTTTCCGCCATCCAAAAGGGCTCAATTGAGAGATGAAATCAACAACTTTCGTCAGCTTCCCTCTGAAGCTCTTCATGAAGCATGGGAGAGGTTCAAGACAAAGCTAGCGAGATGCCCAAACCATCACATGACTAATGTTCACCTCATGGAGATCTTGTATAGAGCCTTGAATTCAATAACTAAACCAGTGGTGGACAACGCAGCTGGAGGTTCTTTCATGGACCTCACCTTTGGTCAAGCAAGCAATATGATAGATCGTATGACGAAATAAAGTAGAGCTTGGCATACCAGGGATTCTGAGGTAGCAAGCCCCACTTTATCTATTGGCATGACTGCAGACCAACGAAGAAGAGAAGAAGAACGTGATCAAGATATGGCGCACATGAAAACCCAAATGGATCTTATTACAAAGCATCTATTAGGGAAGACTGAAAAAGTGAAAGCGATTGCGTTAAAAGGAAGAGACGAACCTGATTCAGAAGAGGAGGCCAACTACTTGAACAATCAGGAGGGTTTCCGCGGGAATGCCCAAGGAAACCAAGGTCGGAACTATTATGATAAATCTGGAAGCAAAGACCAAGGTAGTTGGAAGAAAAACAATGAAAAGAGTGGTTTGTACGTTCCCCCTGGTAGACGTGACACCACCACATCTAATTCTGGAAGTATGTAAGACATGATGGCTAAGTTATTGAAAGGAGTGAAAGCAACGACCGAGGGAGTTACGGAGGTAATTAATGATTTGTCCGCCATGAAACAATTAGTAGATTCACATTCCACTTCAATTAGACAACTAGAGCAGCAATTCAGTCAACTTTCAACAGCACTCAACCAAAGAAAGGCCGGTACTTTACCTAGCGATACTGTGCAAAACCCAAGGAATGATGGGTCATGCATGGACATCACTACCAGAAGTGGTAAGGTGCTGGAAACTTCAGCAAAAGGCAAGAAAGTGATTGACGAAGTTGCGGACATGGATGACAACGCAAAAGGAGAAGATGCCGCAGCAACTACTCCTGACGTCAAGGACGCCACATCCAGCACGGTGCAGCCTGAAAAAGTGGAAAAACGGAAGCAAGAGGAGAAGAAAACCGTGGAGAGAACACTTCTATACCCACCACCACCTTTTCCCCAAAGATTGAAGAAGGTGGCGGATGACACAAAGTTCAGTAAATTCATGACTATGCTCAAGCAGCTGACCATTAATGTTCCATTGGTGGAGACACTTGAACAAATGCCTGGATATGCGAAGTTTATAAAGGACCTATTGACAAAGAAGCGGGCAGCAAGTTATGAGTTGGCAGATAATGTTCATCATTGTAGTGCAATCGCTACAAGGTCGTTAGTTCAAAAGAAGGCAGATCCTGGAGCTTTCACTATTCCTTGCACAATTGGATCGTTGGATTTTGCCAAGGCATTGTGTGATCTAGGTGCTAGCATCAATTTGATGCCACTATCCATCTACAGAAAGTTGGGGTTGGGAGACCCTACACCAACCAATATGAGGCTCGTGATGGCTGATAGGTCGGTAAAACGACCTGTGGGTATCTTGAATGATGTGTTGGTGAAGGTTTCTTCATTCATATTTCCTGCCGACTTCGTTATTCTAGATTGTAAGGAGGATTCTGAAGTTCCCATAATCTTGGGACGTCCTTTCCTTGCAACTGGAAGTGTGCTTATTGACATGAAAGATAATGAGCTTTTGTTTCAAATTAATGACGAAGTGGTACGGTTTGATATATGCAAAACAATGAAGCAGCCCAGCGATATGAATGAGTTATCTATAGCTGATGTTCATCATAAGGATATGAAAGCATTATCTATAGAGAAACAGCCTACTGTTGAGCCATTGTCTGCTGCGCCACTGAACGTTGATCATGAGGATAATGAAGGTTATGAAGAACTTATGAGTGCTCTAACAGAAATAGAGCCTTATACTCCTAAGCAACCAAATTGTGATCTCAAGAATCAACCAAAAGCGAAGACTCCCTTTGACGAGCCACCAATGCTAGAATCGCAAGAGCTTCCCGATTATCTAAGGTATGTTTTCTTGGCGGAAGAGTTAAGTGAACAGCACGTAGAGGCTCTCATCTCTGCTCTAAAGAGATATGAGAGAGCTATGGGCTAGACTATTGATGATATAATTGGTGACTCTCCGGGGAGATGTATGAGCCCTCTCGACAAAGATCACATGCCCACAGGTAAGCCTCATTGTCGTGTAAATCCTTTCAGAGAATGATCCATCACTTACCTCGACGAAGTCTGAGTACTCGAGGTAACTATGTCGAGCCACGACAATAAATAAGGCGCTAGATGGGAGGCAACCCATCGTTTTTTCATTTATTGTTTATCGTTTTTCCTTTCATTCTAGTACTTGTTTTGTTTTGCTAAATGAAAAATCCAAAAATAAGAGTCGTGCCACGACCAAAACTAAGGCGCTTGATGGGAGGCAACCCATCGTACTAATCGTTTTCGTTTGGTTTTGAGCAAAAATAGGTGCAAGAAGTATTCAACGAGGAGATTGATTTCAATAGACGATTTGGACGCATTGTATGGTAAAGTTGGTAAGTTAGGAATGGTGATGCATAAGGCTATGGATTGAGCATTTCTCACGCCAAAATAGGCATCGAGAAAGGCTAGGCCTTGGTAAAACTAGGCCACGAACGATGCACAACCTATCCTATAGCCTAAGGTCTCGGAATCTAGTGTGCTATACACTATGCGCCGCCTATTCCTAAGTGTGCTTTTGACTATGCGCCGCCTATGCTATGGCATTTGGTCTTAGTATCTCATATGCCATAGACTATGCGGCGCATATGTCTACAAATGCCATAGACTATGCGGCGCATATGTCCCATTATGCTATAGACAATGCGCTGCATATGTCATGACTATGCCAAGCATTATGCGCCGCATATGTAGCATTTTTGTCTCCAAAACCGATTGTAAATGGGTCATAACCCGACCCATTCTCTTCTTATATAAAGGGGACTTAGTCTTGAAACATAACCACACTAAAAATTGACCCAAAGGCGCCGCACATCCATCCAAATCATCTCAAAATTTTCTTCTTTTGCTCTTCCAATTCACAAAACCATCTCCACAAGCTTCAAGCAAGTAAGTACTCTCTTATTCTTCATTTATTTCTCGTAAGTACTACGTTGCTATGTCTATTATGAATTGCTAAATCGTATAAGATTGTTGGTGATGTTCATGTGTTTGGATTGTTGATACAAAATCATGTGAGTGAACGTACGTAGGAAAATCTTGACTTGTTTCCGACTTGAAATTGGTTTTAATAGCATTGTTATACTATTTGCAGAATTACTATGGCTATGAATAGTGCTTAAGATTGTTGTTTGGATACTTACATGTTAGACTATCCCGGCCATCGAGATAAGACTTATAGTGCCTACCGACATAAGAGGTTGTGATTGTTGTAAGAATAACTATTCCATGTGGTAACCCCTATGTAGTAGTGTTGCTATATCTACCATGAAAGTAGTCCAATGGCTGCAAGTAAGTGATGCATTGATGATTTTCTTGTCGGAATACAATCCTAAAATGTATGTCGACGAAATCTGAGTAATCGACCACTTTCGCTTCACTGATTTGTGTTAACAAAACTAAGTGTGGGGTGGTACCCCTAGTTCTTATGTATAGATTGTATCCATTGAGATTGTGCTACCATTAACACTATTTCAAGTCTCAGGTACAATGGCACCTAAAGAGAGACAAGGCAAGGAGAAGGCTACCACTTCCCAAAAGGGCAAGAAAAGAGGCCGCAAGGAGCAAGGAGAACCCTCCCCGCTGCAAACACCTTGACTCACGCTTGGAATTAAGTGGGATACTTATGAGGAACTTCTAAGGATGACGACTCTGATGATGATTCCAATGCAAGGGTTATGACCCCAGACATAGAGGATAAGTCCGACCAACCAGGTTCTTCGTATTTATTTTCCACTGAGGACAGTGTGTCCCGTTTAAGTGTGGGGTGGCGGTAGTATTGCATGCTATAATTCTCTATTTGCATCTATGTTTGTTTACTTTGTTTTTGTTTGTGTTTCGTTTTTAAGTTTTTTTTTAGTAGTTAAAATTTTTTTTAGCTTCGCATGAAATTATTTTGATAGGCAGCATGAGATTATAACAAGAGTATGTGCTACAATTGTGACTATTGAGACGTTTAGGCTCTAGTTGTGACTCATTATGTGATATTGTGTGGTTCAATTCCTTCACTTGTTGGGTCGAGAGTCTATATTACTTCCAATCAAGTCGACCATGTGCCTTGTGTGTGTGAGATTAATAGTATCTTCTATGTATGTGGCTGATGCTAGAACTTGCCTGGTATGTATGCAAAGCGAAAATAAGGAGTGTAAGTTAGTATATGATTTAGGCATTTCTTTGGCAACCTATATTTGTTTACCTTCAGGTTTACCTACCCATGGACATCATCCCTAGTTAAACCCTTTTGAGCCTTTAGCCTATTTCTTTGACAACCTTGTATGTAAGCCTAATCCATTTTTTTCAAGACTGTAATTTGATCCAAATTCCTAAGTTCTTTAAATTAAAAAAGTCATGTGACAACATAAGAGGAAATTGGGTAAGTATGATGCTTTAAATTGTAAATGGTGCTTGAATGTGTTATGGAAAAGAAAGTGCTATCATAAGAGGTATGTTGTGAAAAGAAAAAGGAAAAGAAAGCTGAAAAGTGAGTTGTTCTTAAAATTGAAAAACAAAAGAGGAGAACAAGAGTGGTAGAATAAAAGAAAGAAGAAAGGTTGAAAGAAAAAAGTGCCAATGATACAATGTGATGTATTAAAGCTCTTAGGAGCTTAGTCACTATTTCTGGCCAAAATAGTCCTACCCGTACCTTAGCCTACATTACAACCATCAGAAGACCTATTTGATCCTAATCTTAACATTCTGACATTTAGTAGAGTACTACACTAAGGGCAAGCCTATAGTCATCAGTTGCTACATATGAATTCTTTGTGAGAGCGAGAGCAAGGATATTGTTGATACCCATGTTTGAAAAATATGCTATACTTGTGAGTGATTATGGGTAATATATTGTGAGACACACATGGTTGATGAGTTTTGGATAGTTGTATATGATTCTACGCACCTTAACGTTTGCATGCGAGTTGATCACCATCACGAGTCTATGCTAGAGGTTAAATTGTTTCTACTTATAATCGAAAAGCTACTCTTTGTTGATAATTGTTGTGCTTGTCTTGATAAATGTTTTGTGTTGTTGTAAAAACCTTAAGTTGATGCTTAGAAGGACATGATATGTTGTTCGAGGATGAACAAAGCTTCAAGTGTGGGGTGTTGATGATAGGCGAATTTACACGCCTATATCAATATATTTTGCCCATATTTTAGCCTAGTTTTGAGAACAAACTATATATTTCATGCACTTTTAGTCCTTTTTCCTATAAATGAGCTAACGAACAT
Source organism: Capsicum baccatum var. pendulum (assembly GCA_030864225.1). NCBI lineage: Eukaryota > Viridiplantae > Streptophyta > Magnoliopsida > Solanales > Solanaceae > Capsicum > Capsicum baccatum. The sequence goes on along the minus strand of CM061553.1, from coordinate 212,053,561 downwards.
GATTAGTAAAGTTTCAGGTATAAATGATGCATAATTCAGCATTTTATGGCTTACTTGACGCAAAAGAAAGCTCACGAAGGAAGGAAAGGGAGTTTGGACGCCTAAGGACCAAAACTGCTGCATGGAAAATCTGTCCCGGGCTAAAACAGCATTTCTGAAGACTTTGGGGACCTGGACCAAAACTGCTGCATGGAAAATCTGTCCCGGGCTAAAACAACATTTCTGAAGACTTTGGGGACTTACAGACACAAAGCTGAATTTTGACAATGATACATTAACCTAGTACAATTGGGTTATGTATTTCATTAGTTTATTTGGATTAGGAGAATGTTACATTAACCTAGTACAAATGGGTTAAGTATTTCCTTAGTTTAGTAGGATTTGGTTATTTATTTCATTAGCATAGTAGGAGTAGGATAGGAGTATTATAAATACCCTATCATGCTAGAGATTTTTAATTAACTCCTCCCTTAGTGGAGAGATACATTCAACAATTAATCTTCTTCCATCCCTCTCTTCTTCCACCACAACAATTCTACAACTCTTCTAATCTTTTCATCAATTCTTATCTTCTATTCTTAAATTCCACAACAAGAGAATCGTTACTTGCTAAGGAATCATGCCACACGCCTATCACCTAAGCTACACGCCATTCACCAATATTGTGATATAATAATAATGCCAATCGTGATTTCCTTCGCATTCATGGGTAACTAAACCTCTCTGTTGGGGTTATGGAAGCCGAATGAGATACTATCTATTGCTGTGAGTTTGTGAGTTCGAGACACGTATATTGCTTATATCATTATTCTCTTCATCTTAATCTACATTCTTTGCGGTTGCAAACACAAGAATACGCCAGTCTAACATGTAACTTGTTCGAGAGAAAGGTTATTTGTCTGAAAAAGAGATAATGTCAAGGTAGTAGGACACCCTTACCTATTAAAAAGCTAGTGCCGTAACTGGACTAACCTCTTGGAGAATTCGTACCGTTAGACACGCTTTAAGCTCGAGAGAGTTAAAGTGAAATGGTCCTTGTTCAGGTCGAGAGACGCTTGGATTTACCATCGAATACAATTCTCTATAAGCAGTTGCATGACAAAACTCTACACACTCATAGCCAATAGAGACGTATAACTCAGAAGGTGGACATAACCCCAACGCTTCAATTCTCATTGTTTACAACTCACGTAACATTCTTTCTTTTTATTTTCAGCTTTTATTTAGATACTTTATTTAATTACTTGCACGACAAGAATCCCCCCTCTTACGAGACTTGCACCAAAAGTTTAGTAATTTTGCTTACTTGTTGGCCAAGCTATTCCCTGTGGGATCGACACCCAACCCAGGTTGGGTTCTATATTTGCTAACGACCGCTTTACACTCCTACGAGAGCTGTAGATTGAGCTTTACTGTAGATCACGATTGACATTGTTATTATATCACAAGATTGGTTAATGGCGTGTAGCTTAGGTGATAGGCGTGTGACATGATTCCTTAGCAAGTAACGATTCTCTTGTTGTGGAATTTAAGAATAGAAGATAAGAATTGATGAAAAGATTAGAAGAGTTGTAGAATTGTTGTGGTGGAAGAAGAGAGGGATGGAAGAAGATTAATTGTTGAATGTATCTCTCCACCAAGGGAGGAGTTAATTAAAAATCTCTAGCATGATAGGGTATTTATAATACTCCTATCCTACTCCTACTATGCTAATGAAATAAATAACCAAATCCTACTAAACTAAGGAAACACATAACCCATTTGTACTAGGTTAATGTAACATTCTCCTAATCCAAATAAACTAATGAAATACATAACCCAATTGTACTAGGTTAATGTATCATTGTCAAAATCCAGCTTTGTGTTTGTAAGTCCCCAAAGTCTTCAGAAATGCTGTTTTAGCCCGGGACAGATTTTCCATGCAGCAGTTTTGGTCCAGGTCCCCAAAGTCTTCAGAAATGCTGTTTTAGCCCGGGACAGATTTTCCATGCAGCAGTTTTGGTCCTTAGGCGTCCAAACTCTCTTTCCTTCCTTCGTGAGCTTTCTTTTGCATCAAGTAAGCCATAAAATGCTGAATTATGCATCATTTATACCTGAAACTTTACTAATCATGTTCGTTAGCTCATTTATAGGAAAAAGGACTAAAAGTGCATGAAATATATAGTTTGTTCTCAAAACTAGGCTAAAATATGGGCAAAATATATTGATATAGGCGTGTAAATTCGCCTATCATCAATAAACCATGTATCAAATTCATGTCAAATCATCATAAAGTTCATGCTTAATAATGAGAGCATTGATAATACAATTCTAAATCTGGAAATTAATGGCATACACATGAAAATACGAAAGTAGATGTGCAATTCATCATCTAAATCACTTGAAATCTCCTGATCTTCAAATAGTAATAGGTGGTTATAAACCCTAAATTGAAATTCATATAATTTCATGTAACAAGCAATTTTAAAACTGGTTTTGGGCACAAGGATGAAAGAATTATCTTTGTTGAAAGCTCCACATACCTTAATTGATGAATAATTGAAGAAGCTTGAACTTTGAGTTCCTATTTATGCTCTTGAAGATTGATTCTTGAAGTTTTTGAATTGGAAATTCTGAATTTTGGGTTATTTTGGAAAAAGAATGGTGAAATTTAGAGTTCTTGAGGATTGAAATTTTAAACTCTAGGTTTTCTTGGCGAGTAATTTTGTGAAAAGTGAGCGTATAATGCTTAGAATAGGCTTGATCTTATGTTTTACAAGATTTGGGGGCTTGACAAATGGCTAGGTTGCCCTTTGTAAAAGTTAGTTTAGAATTGGAAATCCCAATTTTGTGCCTCAGTGCGACCCGCTGCTTATCCTGGTGGCTTACTGGAAAAGGGACGAGTGCAGTTTTGCACCATGCGCGACACAGCGCAATCACGTTGTGTCAGTAGAAAAAGATGAGTACCATTTTTCACTCCACCGCGTACGGGGCTATGCTCCATAGCAATTCCTGGTGCTATACTGTCCAATTACGGTGAGCTACTGGAAACAGGATGAGTGGGAATTTAGACTTCACCACAATGTGGGCTTATCTTAGTGCTTCACTGGAAATCGGACAATTGCGAATCTGCGCCTAACCTCGACGTGGTGATATCGTGGTACTTTACCATTTTTCACTTAAATCGCCATAACTTCTTAATCGAGTATCGGAATAAGGAAAAATTGATATCATTGGATAGTTGATTCAATTATCTACACATCGGTGGGTCTAGAACAGGAAAATTCTACATGTATCAAGAGTTATTCATTTTTAAAGTTAACCCTTTACACATTAGAAGCTAAACGAGACTAAGAAAAGTATGGGGTATTACAAGAAATCATGTACTTGGATTATGGGATGAGGAGTAACATGTTAGCATTAGTTATAGGATGATTTTAGGGCGTAAATGATTAGTTTGCCCTTGAAAAACTAAAGAGAAACATGAGCTTCAGCCTCTCTGGGAACATGGGCTTTCCAAACCCTTATTTCATGTCATGCTCTTATCATGGAGCACTCAGGGTGTTCCATGCCCATATCGTGGACCCTCACAATTTTCCTCACAAAAATATTTATAACTTTTTGCTCAGGTTTCTGATTAAGGCAAAATCGATGGTGTTGGAAAGATGACTCAATTATATTTTATTTGGTGCGTTTTGATATCCAAAATTTAATATATTACAAAATTTATACATGTTTAAAGTTGATCCTTGTAGGATCAAATACCAAAATTCGATCGATGACAAAAGTTCTCAACTCAACTATGCTCTAAGTGTTTCCTATGAACATTCTTCACATCGAAAGCACTTTACACACTTGGTAAATGATCATGAAACTTATATAAAAATCATTGACTTTGGTTTTATACACGTTGAATGATGGTTATAATTCTAGCCCAAAAATGTGGGATGTTACATAATCTTACCCTTGGAATCATTCATCCTCGAATGATGGGTAGAAAATCAGTGAAGCTCTAAAAGTATAGAATAAAGAATGTAACTTCACATTAGGAATTCTCCCTCAGTAAAACATACATAAGAATAAAAAAAGAGCTTATGGCATCACCAAGTAAATCATGTAATCATGAATTATGAGATAATGAGACCTGACATAGACATGATCTTGGCATGAAATCTATAAAACATGATCATAACAACATAAGGCATGAATTTTCCGTGAATCCTCTACCTGATTAAAATTGATATAGGACACGTATAATATTTTCCCAGGATAGAAGAATAGAAGAGCTTTCTACCTTAAATGATATGTCTAATAGCCCTTTAAATTTAGAGACGCTTCTCAACCATGCTTTCAGCTACGAATATCACACTTCATGATTTTAATATTATTATTTTCCTGCAGAATACATAACTTTAATATACTGAGTCTAACTGCATCTTTCTTCCATGTTAAAGTATGACCCAGAGTTAAAAGGTTCTAGATTAAGCTATGGGACCATATACTCAACACTTTTCTAGGAATACTACTCCATCTTATCACTATAATTGTAACATCCCGCATTTTTGAGCTAGAATTTGAACCGTTATTCCTATGTGTGTAAACTCTAATCCAATAATTTATATATGAATATAAGTGTCATGATTATTTTCCCAGTGTAAAAAGTTCTATCGAGGTAAAAAATGTTCATAGGAAACACTTAGAGAAAAGTTGAGTTAAGAGCTATTGATTTGACCAAATTTTGATATTCGATCTTACATGGATCCACTTTGAACGTGTAAAACTTCTGGAATACATAAAATTTTGGAGGTTAAGACACAAAATTCTAGATAATTGTGTTCTCTTTCCAATTCATATTTATTTTTCTTTAATTCGATACCCGAGTGAAAAGTTATAAGCATTTTCGTGAGGAACCAGTGAGGGTCCGCGATTTCAGCATTGCACGAACCTTATGCAGGAATTCTAAAACCCATATTTCTCTTCAGTTTTTCAAGGGTAAACAAGTCATTTATGTCCTAAACTATCATACAACTAATAGTAATGCAAATTGATCATCCCATAACCCCAAAGCAAACCAAATCCTCAAGAACACCAAATAGGGGGTTTTCTTCAAGAATTCAACTTCCAATGATCCAAATTCATGCTTCCCTTCAAGAAGCCAAGAAATTCAGGTATGTGGGTATTAAATGAGGATATTATTTCATCATCATGACAAAAATTATGATTTTTATTCATAAATTTTATGGTTTCCATAATCTAGGACTTTTACCCAATTGTTTTCTAAGCTTAAATTTAATCCTCTATGATATAGTTTCCACTAATGGGCATGTTTCATATTTATTCATGACTTCTTAGGCCTATAATAAATCATTTATGTTATCCTCATGGCCATGCATGATTTATGTATAATATTCTAAATTTAGAGCATATGATCAAGTTTTGAATGATATACCCATGTTTTTAAGATTTCTCAATCCTTATGTTTAATTTCCTTTTTGTTTAGGGTTCGATGAGAAGTGTATATTTCACAAATTTTCAGTTTAATTCTAAAGTTCCACTATGAATATTTATTTCCTCATAAGTTTAAGCATTCTTCAGTACCCCAATCATGATATCCTTCTTTATTGATGAAATTCTAGAATTCTTGAGTTCAAGTCATGAAATTTTCCTATCATGTCATAGTTTTGATATTTTCATATGAAATGTATTTTCAGTGCTGGCGAGTTATTAACATCTGATACAAAGATGATCATACATGCTATAGTTTTCAAGATTTCAAGTTATTCATGCCATGTTTATACCATGAAATTTATAATATTTTTATAATAAGCACTCATCAGTATTATATAATGCTAAATACATCAGTTAATTTGTTCATGATTACTTCAGATTTTGCATGTACTATTATTTTTAGAATACCATATATAAGTATATTAGTTATCAGTGCATGCACTAGTTTATGCTTCCTTATCAGTTTAGTTAGGATTATAGCTTAGCACCGAGTGAATACAGGGATGGTGTATCCCCCGTCAGTTAGGAAGAATCATTAGTAGCAATCCTTAAGTTCTATAACTACATATCCAACCTAGTTTATGAGGGGTCACCCGTTAGTTTAGGCTTGACACCCTCTTAGGGGTCACTTATTAGTATAGGATTTACACCCTGTTCCTTCGAGACATCAACTTTATGTATCCACATTGTCAGTGTCAATACACATGGAAAAGTATTAATACCCTTCTAACTGAGGTTATAGGAAGGACCCTGATTAGCTTAGATTGGGTTATGTCAGTTAATGTTAGCTCACACAGTCTCAGTTCAGTATTCACACCACACCTGCTCAGGTTTGCATGACCAATTATTCAATTTATTAGTTATTCAGTTTTACAGATTATTTCAATTCATGATTTACTTGGTATTGCATTCATTTTACATGTTCATGATTTTATGCTTAGTATTTATACATGATCTCCAGTATAGTTTTACAACTATTTAGCTTTAACTTGAGATTTACATATAATATTTATGTTTCAACTACTATCTATCTTACAGAAATGCTTTCAGCTCATGATATAGAAATTTTTAATAAGTTTTACAACTTTTACATATAATCATGATTTAAATGTATATTTCAACAACTAGCTTATGTCCTCAGATTTAACGCATACATTAAGTGTTTCCATGATTTAGTACATGTCTCACATACTAAGTACATTCCAAAGTACTGACCACATATATGCATTTGTAGCTATATTCCATCATAATATAGGTACCAGATGTTTCCCACACACTAGGGTCAGACAGTTCTCAGCATTCAGCCAGCAGGTGATGAGTTCTCTTACTTTGAGGACTCAAGTTAGTTACAGTTCTTGTATTTTATTTCTATTATTCTTATGTATTGATTAAGGATAGTTGGGGTTCGTGTCCTGACTACCTGTAGTCAGTACAGTAGAGGCTTTATAGATGGTCAGTCAGAGTTAGTATTTGTAATTTAAGTGTCTGTCTCTCACACAGATTTCAGTGTTGAGAACTTTGATCAGTTATGTATTAAAACAATTTATCTCAGGTTGATTATGCTTCCGCTCAGTTATATATATATATATATATATATATATATATATATATATATATATATATATATTAAATCAGTTGCTTAAGTATCATGCCAGTACATTGGTTAGCTTGGGGCCACTTGTGGTTCTAAGCACCGTATTATGAATAGGGGTAGTCTCGGGTCATGACAATAATAAAATGGCATCTTGTCTTAATCAAGGAGTACTATCCACATATCACAGTGGTTTACGTGTCTATCACAATATTCAAGCCTATCTTTACTACACACACTTTATAGATCTCCTCATCAACAACCAACTACCTCAATCACTTTCAAATATACTTTCATCACATATCCCCTTCCAAACTATTTCACATAACAAAAGTTTATCCCACTCTTTGCTCTTCATCTATAACCTTATCTAGAGTTGCATACCACAACTTTCACCATAAAAATGTCTACTCTCTTATCTAAAACATTATTATGGCTCCATAACCACTATCATCCTAACATAAGGAGGGTAATTAAGGGACTAGAGTAGAAGCATCATGAATGAAAGTTAAATTATTTAGTTATAACTTATATTGGTTGCACTAATCAAGGTGAGGCCAGAGATTTAAGATACGACCCAATAGGTACGAAGGGCTTCATATAACAAACACCATGATAAAAAATAAAGGGTCAAAGCATGGACATAGGTTGCATAAAGAACTCGGACCTTTGGTATAGGCACAATTTGAATACATAAGATATTGGTAGAAAATCCTCTTAAATCGAGGTAAGAGGAATTTTCTAGAATTAGCATAGATTTACAATTATGCTTCCCTTAAATTCACCACCATGAGAAAATTCAAGATCTACCTTAGTTCATTATCTCCCCCTTAGATCAATGGTCACTGTCCTAGAGTAGTGGTGATACCCCCATTAAATCTATAAGTACAACACTCCTCACAATAAGGGCATCACTATGCACATAAATGCTGACAACGCCCAAGCGCACACACATGTGTATGTGGTCTATCAAGTAGTAAAGTGGCTTCAAGAAAGCCCAAGTATCGATCTCTCAGGGACTTACGTTCTGCGCCTATCCAATTCTAGTTTAACCAATTGAGGAGAGTATAAAATAGAGTTTTAAAGTTGTAAATTAAAACTAAACTAAACTAATGAAAAAAAATAATAACTTAGGACAATCAATGGATAGAAGCCTAGGGTTAAGGCTTACGAACAATCATACTGCGTCATTGAAATTCATTTTTTAAATTGCATTTCTTGGTTGTTGGTTCATAGGGTTAATTGTATGATTACGATTTCCTAACCTCTAATCCTTTAACTAAGTTCAACCTTACAACTACATCATTGAGCGGGGATGTAATGATTAATTTAGGTGTTTTAAAGCTATCATCCTATATGTAAATCAAGTAAGGCTTCTAAGTATATCCCTGTCCTAGATGCTAATTCAAATTTATCATTTTATAATAAAATAATAACCATACTTTGTCTATTTCCACATTCTATCTCCCAATTCCTTCTTCCGAGATCACAAGGTTGACTATTGATGTATTCTAATGGCAGCTAATCCTTAAAATAGTTAAAAGAAGAATAAACAAATAACCAATGATGATAAGCAAATCAACAAACTTAATTAAAAATGAAATAATCATGATCTTGGCCTTAACCCCGGAAAGGGTGTTTTAGCCTTTAATTGAAATATTTCATCATCAAATCCCTTGGATTGATGATACAGACCATCAAAGAAACTAAATTAATGAGATATAAACCCTAAAACAAAGTTTTGGTAGCCTCCCCAATCTTCCAAGACGTCCAAAAGTGATTAAAAAATGTTTACAAAGTGTATTTATAACTTTATGGTAAGCCCAAATCACAAAAATGAGCGTGCATCGAATGCTAATTGTTGTTAGGAGCTACACGAGCCTATTGGTTGACGTTTTAGGCCTCTTATGAATCCATTGATGTTTTGGACACGTACATTTATAACTCCTACAAGATACACATGCCCAAGACATTCCAGGGGTCCAAAAGTCCGTCAATCTGCATATTGTGCCTTCGTTGAGCCATTCCGAGCCTTTTTGAGTTATTCCCACTTGATTTAAAGATTGTATATCCTTCATATATCATAATAATACATTACACAAGCATCCTATAGAATTAAACACAACTATTTAGAGCTTAAAACAACACAACATCCAACACTATGAAATAGAAACAAGAGTTACGCATAGGCAAATTTCACTTTGTTCCTTAACTCATTATTTTGACCTTGGGCTTGATCCAATTGACCCTTAAGAATTATGAATAATTTGTTTCACATATAAATACATAATAACAAACTTAGTAACTTATTAAAACACATTATAAACCAACACAATGGACTAGAGAAACATCTAGCTCAAGCTAGTTACACTAGTTTTCTCGGTTGAACTCTAAATGCTCAAATTGAATCAAAACTTGTTTCAAATACACTCTTAACATCATAAACACATGATTTAACACTTTAATACACATTTATCTCATTATACACCATTATAGCATAGAATCATCCTAAAAACAAGACTAAAAAGTCTAGAATAGGGACACCAGAATGCATAAATACGGCCAACATCACCACCCTACACTTAAAACCTTGTTCGTCCTCGAACAACTCTTAAATATAATCCTCATCATCTAAGGAGACTCTAAACTTCTACTAAATGAAAAACACTCGAGATATTACTATCATGACTACATAGAATGCAAGTTACTACGCTAATAATGTTATTTACACAATTGAAAGATCAAGAACACTACTCTAAAACATCCTAGCCTCAAGAATTGACTTACCTAGTGGAAAACTCATGCATAAAATTCAATAAAAGACATCATACAAATCACCCATATTCATCAAACATGTTCCCTCACAAAAAGAGAGTTACCCATGAACACTCATAGTAATGCAAATTATAACATAATGGGTACAAGAATCAAATTACGCTCACTCACACAAAGAATTCACAAGTTACACATAATGAACCATAGGCGTTCCCTTAGTGTAATGATCCAATAATATCAAAATGTAAAGCTTAGGATCAATTAGGACTTTTCGGGTAGTAATGTAGGCTAAGGGATGGGTAGGAACTATTTGGGAATAGTGGCTAACCTCTCTTAGAACTTTAATACACTACATCATACATTTAAAACCAATATTCAACAACCAAATTTCACTTTTTCATCTACCTATACCTTTTGTTTTTGCCCCATCTCTTTTAAGCATTTTTACAAACACTTGATGGACGCATAGTTCACTACCAAAAAATCAATTTTCTCTATTTTCTCAACCATGGCAATATTTTTATTATTAATTACATCACATCAATCCACCACACATCAAATGTAAATACCAATAATTATTACCTTGGGACATCAATTTCATCCTTTTCTTCTTCAATTTCTCAAACTCCTTACTAAATTAATTTTTCATTAAAGCACTTAGAAGCTTTTATGGATCAAATTGGGGTCTATCAAAGAAGGGATTAGGCTACTTATAAAGCTACCACAGAAAAATCTAAAGGCTCAATGGGGGTGTAACGCCCCGAGTCTGTACCCCAGACGCTACACGATGCTCACAATCTCGAAGGAACACAAGCTAACCATGACTGCTACCTGCTGCAATAACTGAATAATAATAGTGTAATATGCGAAAATGTCATGACCCGAACAAGGTCCTAGCCATGATGAGCATTTCAAACCAAGGAGACCCAAAACACCCCTATTTGTCTGGTAATCATGCACATAATTCATATGATCAAAGTAATACGGAAGAAACACAATATAACGGAAACATGGTCAAGAATCATATGAAAACGAAAATGGGGAATAATGTCCCACAATCTAAATCAACATCTCTAAAACCGTCTGCGAAATCTCTACTACATGATTGAAATGATGTCTATCTGAAAACTGGAAAATGGCGCCCCCAGCAGACCCCTAAAATTGAATATAAGATAAAAGGACTGCAGGACATAAGACCTTCCGAAACATAGAAGGCTCACCACTTGTCTCTGCAACTCTGTCTTAATGATCTACTGATTCTCTTGACCCCTAGACTGGGCCTCTGAACCTATGAGGTTGGAGAGGGGATGGGGTCAGCACAAAAGTACTGTCATGCAGAGATATCAAAGCAAAACATAATATTTTTACAAAATATAGTTGAGAGCCATTATAAAGAAATTTCGTATCAAATCATTTAAAAGCACATGGGTGTAATGAAATAGTTTTTCCTCAATAATAATGAAATGCAACTGAGCTAGGTGGAATACCCTACATAATTTACACCAACTGTCAAACCTCGGTTGCTGCCGAGATTAGAGTATAAGTGAGGGAGAGACACACAAGATCACACAGCATGGTGTCTCGACCCAATGGTAGTGCCCAAGATCACTTGGCTCGGGCTCCTACCTATAGGCCCAATTTGGGAATGACATGAAGTCAAGTACACAAGATCACTTAGCCTGGTACCAATATTCTGTGTCGGCAAATATATTTTTCCAGCGATGAGCCCTTGTGTCTCAAACGCCTTCTTCGGGCATCCACCTTTCTTATGTAAAATCAATGCATTCAAATTTCATCTTATTCAATCACATGTTGTATTCTGTAGGGTATCGTCACACCCGACTTGCAAGTCATCAATATCACATCCACATATGCATAATCATGTAAAAACCAAGGTGCTTTATCAATTACAAGTGGTGAACAACATTTATTTCAAATTCATGCTCTCTTTTGTTGATCGCAATATAATATGTAGTATCGAAACATTATCATGGGAATTTGAAAACAATTTATCATTCATATTTATCAAAATTTCATGGAAAATCTCAAATCACATATGCATGGTTTCAACCATTGAAGTATATAGGAAAATAATTCCCATGACATACAGAAAATGACTTAGAAATCACGTTGAAAGCAAGATATTAGCATTTGATTGAAATACCCTATTTAAAAGCATGCATATTCATAAAACTACACCCATGAGATTTTTAGATAACCCCACGTACCTCTATTTCCAAGGATAATAGATGTTTCTTGAAGCTTGCGGATTGGTGTTTCCAAATATGTAATTATCTTTGAAAACCTACGATCAAATCTTGAACTATTTGGGTTTTACTTTTGAAACCCTAAGGAGAATCTTGAGCACTTTTGATGAAAGAATATGTCTTTTGGGGTCCTTAGAACTAAATCTCGTGTTTTAGGGATAAGTAAGGGTGGAGAAGGACCACTTTGTCCTCAACACGGAGTGTTTAAATCACCAGAATTCCTTACATAGGCGCCGCCCATCCCGTTGCCTATGTTCACATAGGCGCCGCCTAGGCTATCGCCTATGTTTACATAGGTGCCGCCTAGGCTATTTCCTATGCTTTCCAGTGGCCATGGGCGATTGTTTAGGCGACGCTTATCACTTTGAAGGGCCATAACTTCTTGCTCGGGTGTCGGATTTTAGCCAAATTGCTATCGTTGGAAAGCTAACTTGAATACCTATCATTTGACACATAGTAGGCTTTCTTATTCGAAATATACAGAGAGTTATGGTGGATGGAAGCTGACACACTTTACAACGTCCACTAAAACTTAGTCGACCGAAATAGTTTCAACTCGTCCTTGAGTTGAAGAACCTCTATGATCTAAATTCAAGCTTGAGTGGATTCACATGCTATGCAATAATTAACATGCCATATTGGCATAGGATTTTATGGCTTTGGGATTAGCAACACATCATAATTATGGTCTATATTGTATCCCAAAATGCGGGGCATTACATTATCCCCCCTTAGGATCATTCGTCCCCGAGTAATGATGCGGGACACAGACAGACACGATTTCAAGCATAATAACGGACTAGGAAAGATAAGATAGGAATAGTACCTTCTGTATCCTCCTCCATCATAGCAAACAAATTAGGATATCTAATTCTTATGTCATCTTCTGACTCCCAAGTTGCTTCTTCGACTTTCTGATTCCTCCACAGTGCCTTTACTGAGGCTATCTTTTTGCTCCTCAGCTTTCGAACTTGGCGATCTAAAATTTCAATGGGCTCTTCTTTGTAAGTCAAGGAGTCTGTCACTTTGATACCCCCTACTGGCAATACCATAGAATGATCTCCAATGCATTTCTTCAACATGGATACATGGAATACTGGATGAACGAAACCCAAACTTGCAGGCAATTCTAACTCATATGCAACTGTACCAATCTTCTTCAAAATCTGATATGGACCTACATAACGAGGCCCCAATTTACCCCCTTTTCCAAACTGCATAACTCCTTTCATAGGAAAAACCTTGAGAAACACCCAATCACCAATTTCAAACTCTAGTTCTCTTCTCCGAACATCGGCATAGGACTTCTAACGACTCTGAGCAATCTTGGGTCATTCTCTAATGATTTTCACTTTATCCATCGCCTGATGAACAAGATCAGGCCCATACTACTGAGTCTCACCCACTTCATACCATCCTATTAGAGACCTAAATCTCCTCCCTTACAAAGCCTCAAAAGGAGACATCTTGATACTGGCATGGTAGTTATTATTGTAAGAGAATTCAACCAGTGGTAGGTGATCTACCCAACTACCTTTGAAATCAATGACACATGCCCTCAACATATCTTCGAGGGTCTGAATGTTACACTTAGCTTGCCTATCCATCTGAGGGTGGAAAGATGTGCTCAAATTCACTTGTGTACCTAAACCTTCTGAAAGGATCTCCAAAACTGACATGAAAACTGTGTACCTCTATCGGATATAATGGGCACTGGTGTCCCATGCAATCAAACTATATCATCAATGTAAATCTTAGCATAAATCTCTCCCGAATAATTAGTCCTCACAGGCAAAAAGTGGGCTGACTTGGTCAACCGATCTACAATCACCCATATAGAATCATACTGGTTTTGGGATCTCAGAAGTCCTAGAATAAAGTCTATGTTTATCATTTCCCACTTCTATAAAGGCAGCGCTATCTCTTGGGAAGTACCACCCGGCCTCATGTGTTCTACCTTTACTTGTTGGCAGTTCAAACACCTGGACACAAAATCAGCTACATCACGTTTCATGTTATTCCACCAATACAAGGTTTTCAGATCATGGTACATCTTAGTAGAGCCTGGGTGAATGATATACCTCAAAGTGTGTGCCTCATTAAGGATTCTTTCCCGTAGCCCATCGACATTCAGAACACACAACCTACCCTGAAATCTTAGAATACCATCGCCACCAATTTCAAATGACATAACCTTTTGTTGACCTACATCTTTGTTGATTTGCATCAAGATGGGATCTTCAACCTGCTTCTCCTTAACTTCAGCACAAAGAGATGACTTAGCTAACTCATGAACAATCACCCCTCCATCTTCAAAATCTAAGAGTTGTACTTCCAGATTTGCAAGGCAGTGAATATCCTTAACCATCTCTTTCTTTTCTTCTTATACATGAGAAAGACTACCCATAGACAACCTGCTAAGGGCATCGGCTGCAACATTTGCCTTGGCGGATGGTAATGCAGACTCATATCATAGTCTTTCAAAAGCTCCATCCAACGCCTCTGCCTGAGGTTCAATTCTTTCTGTGAGAAAATATACTATAAAATCTTAGGGTCAATATAAATATCAACATGCACTCCATAGAGATAGTGCCTCCAGATTCTAAGTGCAAACACCACAACTGCTAACTCTAAGTCATGAGTGAGGTAATTGCGCTCATAAGCCTTTAACTGCCTAGATGCCTAAGATATCACCTTACCACGCTGCATCAATACACAACCAAGTCCCACATGGGATGCATCATAATAAACCACAAAATCATCTACACCCTCGGGAAGGGTCAAAACAGGAGCCATAGTCAGCTTGTCCATCAATTTCCCAAAACTATTTTCGCACAAGTCAGACCACACAAACTTTATATTTTTCTGAGTCAGTTTATTAAGCAGAGAAGATATGGAAGAAAAACTCTCTATGAACTTTCTATAATACCCCGCCAAACCCAAGAAGCTCTAAATATCAGTTGGAGTCGTGGGTCTGGGCCATTTTCTCACTGCTTCAACTTTCTAGGGATCCATTCTTATCCCTTCACTGGACACAATATGCCCTAGGAAGGCGATAATGTCTAACCAGAATTCACACTTATAAAATTTGGCATACAATTGATGATCCTTAAGGGTCAGAAGGATAATTCGGAGGTGATTGGCGTGATCCTCTTTAATATTATTTATTGATGAATAAGTCAATAAACTGATGGAACACTCTATTCATAAGATCCATGAAGGCTGCATGGGCCTTAGTCAACCCGAAAGACATGACTAGAAATTCATAGTGACTATATCGGGTTTGAAAGGCTGTCTTGGGTATGTCTAACTCCCTAACTTTCAACTGATGACAACCCGAATGAAGGTCTATTTTTGAAAAGAACTTGGCAACCTGAAGCTGGTCAAAAAGGTCATCAATCCTAGGAAGAAGATATTTATTTTTAATCGTGACCATACTCAACTGATGGTAGTCTATGAACATCCGAAGGGTCCCATCCTTCTTTCATACGAAGAGACAGGTGCACCCCATGGGGAAACACTAGGATGAATAAATCCTTTGTTTAGGAGGTTTGCAAGCTGTTCCTTTAACTCTTTTAGTTCTGCGGGAGCCATTCTATATGGTTGAATAGAAATAGGATGAGTGTCTGGCAACATCAATGCCAAAATCTATCTCCCTATCAGGGGGTATCCCTGGGAGATCTTCGGGAAAAACTTCTGGGAATTTATTCACTACAGGTACTGACTGCAGAGAAAGGTTTCCAACTTTTTAATCATTTACTCAGATTAGATGATACATATAACCTTTGGAGATAAGCTTTTGAGCTCTAAGATAAGAGATAAAGTGACCTCTAGATTCCACAGAACTCCCTGCCCATACAACTGGTGTCTCATTTGGGAAAGAAAAAGTGACCTTTTGGGTTCTGCAATCAAGGGTGGTATAACAGGAATGGAGCCAGTCCATCCCAATGATGGCATCAAAATCTATCATGTCCAGTTCTATAAGGTCTGCCACAGTTTTCCTACTATGAATAGACATGACACAATTTCTATATACCCTTCTAGCAACAACAGAATCACCTACAGGAGTAGAAACAGAGAAGGGTTCTACAATAACTTTGGTCTCAAACCCGAAACCAACAACCATATAAGGGGTCACATAAGATAAAGTAGACCCGGGATCAAGAAATACATAAACATTATGAGAAAAGATTCATAACATACCAGTGACAACATTTGGTAAAACTTCTGCCTCCTGGCGGTTATTCAAAGAATATAACCGGTTACGACCGCTTCCAGCAACTGAAGGGGCATCCTTAGGAAAAGGAGTTGTAAAGGCGGCTTGGGACTTATCCCTCCCTCCCCCCCACACCCCCTGCATTTACTCCAGTAGATTGACAATCTCTCTGAAAGTGATCCACTTTGTCACAAGTATAGTAGTTTCTCCCCTCAAACCAACACTTCCCTAGATGATTTCTTTTGCAAACATCACACCGCGGATGATTATGACGCTATTGGGCCACACTGCCCTGAGACTGTGTACCTAGAGCTTTGGACCCATGAGGAGTCTGAAAACTCCGAGTTTGTCTGTCTGTTGGTGATCTGGGTGATGGGGCACTGGCTGCTGACTGTGCATTATTCCAAAACTTTTTCTTCTTCGACCACTTATTACCCCAGTTACCACTCTGTGGCTGACTCTGGTGCTGGTCCGTAGATCTAGCTCTTTTAGCCTATCTGTCTTTCTCTTTAGATTCAACAATCATTTTCTTCTTCTCTTCCATTTGATGCATATGAATGGTCAGTCGAGAAAAGTCTAACTCCTTATTTAACATAGCCCCCTAGCACTCAAGTACCAGGTCATCAGCAAGGCCGGATGCAAATTTCTTCATTCGGGCCCTCATATTACTAGTCAACTCTGGTGCATAGTGGGCTAGTTTATTAAAATTCAAAGTGTACTCCTGGACACTCATACTGCCATGCTTCAGATTCATAAACTCTTCCGCTTTGGCCTCCCTCAACTCCAGAGGAAAGAATCGATCAAGGAAAGCTTCCACAAATTCGCCCCAAACTGTGGGCTCAGCATTTTCACCATTTTTATCTTCCCAGTCGGCATACCACTCATTCGCAATGTCCTTGAGCTGATAGGTTGCTAGCTCCACTCCTTCAACCTCATCCATATGCATCACCTCAAAGATCTTTTCTATCTCATCCATGAACTCCTGTGGATATTACTCCACCTTGGTGCCAGTTAACTTAGGTGGGTTCATCTTCATGAAATGTCTTAATCTAGTAGCCTCAGACTCTGAAGCACGAACTAAATCAAAAAGAAGGGAAACACTTCCTAAATGCCTAGCAGCCTTCTACTTATAAGTGTGGCATGCTACACACCCATAAATAAGACTCTACCTGATGTAATTTTATAGACACCCTAGGACTATGAACTGCACTTTGATACCAAGTTTGTTATGACCCAAACTAGGGCCTGGCCGTGATGAGCATTTCAAACTATGGAGACCCAAAACACCCTATCTGTCTGGTAATCATGCACCTAATTCATATGATCAAAGTAATGGAGAAGAAACACAATATAACAGAAACATGGTCAAGAATCATATGAAAATGAAAATGGGGAATAATGTCCCACAATCTAAATCAACATCTCTAAAACCATCTGCAAAATCTCTACTACATAACTGAAATAATGTATATCTGAAAACTGGGACAAGGCCCCCAGCAGACCCCCAAAATTCAATATAAGACAAAAGGACTGCAGGACATAAGACCTTCCGAAACATAGAAGGCTCACCACTTGTCTCTGCAACTCTGTCTAAATGATCTACTGATTCTCTTGACCACTAGGCTGGGCCTCTAAACTTGTGAGGTTGAAGAGGGGAGGGGGTCAGCACAAAGTACTGGCATACAACGATATCAAAGAAAAACATAATATTCTTACAGAATATAGTTGAGAGCCATTATAAAGCAATTTTGTATCAAATCATTTGAAAGCACATGGTGTAATGCAATAGTTTTTCCTCAACAATAATGAAATGCAACTGATCTAGGTGGAATACCCTACATAATTTACACCAAATATCAAATCTCAATTGCCGCTGAGATTAGCGTACAAGTGAGGGAGAGACACACAAGATCACACAGCATGGTACCAATATTCCATGTCGACAAACACGTTTTTCCAGTGATGAGCCCTTGTGTCTCAAACACCTTTTTCGGGCATCCACCTTTCTCTTATATAATCAATGCATTTAAATTTCATCTTATTCAATCACATGTTGTATTCTGTAGGGTATTATCATACCCGACTTGAAATTCATCAATATCACATCCACATATGCATAATCATGTAAAACCAAGGTGCTTCATCATTTACAAGTGGTGAACAATATTTATTTCAAATTCATGTTCTCTTTTGTTGATCACAATATAATATAGAATATCAAAACATTATCATGGGAATTTGAAAATGATTTATCATTCATATTTATCAAACTTCCATGGAAAATCTCAAATCACATATGCATGGTTTCAACCATTGAAGTATATAGGCAAATAATTCCCATGACCTAAAGAAAATAACTTAGAAACCATGTTGAAAACAAGATATTAGAATTTGATTGAAAACCCCCATTTAAAAGCATGCATGTTCATAAAACTACACAAATGAGATTTTTGGATAACCCCACGTACCTTTATTTCCAAGGATAATAGATGTTTCTTGAAGCTTGCGGATTGGTAATTCCAAATATGTAATTATCTTTGAAAACCTATGGTCAAATCTTGAACTATTTGTTTTTTTTTGAAACCCTAAGGAGAATCTTGAGAACTTTTGATGAAAGAATATGTATTTTGGGATCCTTGGAACTAAATCTCGTGTTTTAGGGCTAAGTAAGGGTGGAAAAGGACCACTTTGTCCTCAACACGGAGTGTTTAAATCACAGGCTCCGCCCATCCCGTTTCCTATGTTCACATAGGTGCTGCCTAGGCTATCTCCTATGTTTACATAGGCATCGCCTAGGCTATCGCCTATATTTACATAGGTATCGCCTAGGCTATTGCCTATTCTTTCCAGTGGCCATGGGCGATTGGTTAGGCGACGCTTATCACTTTGAAGGGCCATAACTTCTTGCTCGGGTGTTGGATTTTAGCCAAATTAGTGTTTTTGGAAAGATAACTAAAATACCTATCATTTGACACATAGTAGGCTTCCTAATTCGACATATACAAAGAGTTATGGTCGATGGAAGCTGACACACTTTGCAACATCCACTAAAACTTAGTCGACCGAAATAGTTTCAACTCATCCTTGAGTTGAATAACCTCTATGGTCTAAATTCAAGCTTGAGTGGATTCACATGATACACAATAATTAATATGCCGTATTGGCATGAGATTTTATGGCTTCTAGATTAGCAACGCATTGAAATCATGGTCTATATTGTAGCCCAAATTACGGGGCGTTATAGGAAATTAGGTGGAAACTTGACATAAGGTTCAATACTGAATTAAAACTAAATAAGTTATAAAAATAACAAAACTAAAACATCTGTCTGAAAATACTCTAGTCTGAAAAACCTCTAAACTATCTGAAATATGGAGTTGATGGGACAAATCCCCAACTAACTCCGACTACTGAAATAAACTGAAATACTGAAATAATAATCATGTCCTCAAACTATGAGAAATCACCACTAATTCTGTCTACTAAAGATCTAAACTTCTAAGGATGCTCGGGAGCCCGTGCGTCTTAACTTATGATATAAAATATCATAGCATAAGAGAAAAGTATGCGTCAGTACTTTGAATTTACTGGTATGCTAAGTGAGATGGGCTAGAATGCATAGGTTCATATGATGAACAATACTGACTGAATGAAAAGAGTATAACTGGATGAGAGCACATGCATGAATGCGCCACTATAACTGAGATCGTGATAACACTAAATACTGAGTCTGAATACTGATTAACTGATATTTGAGTATACTAATAATGAATTACTTATAACTGAATAACTGTATCTGGTAGTCCTGATTCTGTGAAACTATACTGATACTAGGCTTGACTGTACTATTACTGATTATACTTTATAGCTAAAATGAACTAAGTTCACTGAGTTTCGTTGATTGATGGAATACTACTGAATTCTGTTAACTGACTGAATTTACTGAGGTCTGAACTGAATACTAAAATGGACAAGACTGATACAGAGTCTACTGAGTTTTCTTGCGTCTTGTAACTGACTGAGAATACTACTAATCATGACATGAATGAGATTATTCTGTATCTAAAATTGGCTCTAAGTAAATAGCTAAATTGTCGGGTTTTAAATACCCTTAGGGCTCAATAGGACAAAAAGTAAAACATCACATGATCTTGCAAGCATCACAGGAACTTACATCGCATAAAATGAACACTTGTTCATAATGTATCTATAAAGACATTTTATCAAACACTTGGATGGTATAACTTGCACATACGCTAACATGACATGATTTCTTTCCTTTCTTAGTTCACATGAATAATTCATCAAGCACTTAGTGAGCATAATATATGCACATAATAAAAGGGCCTCATGATTCACTTCTAATTTCACAATTTCAAGGGGTTTAACATGGATTCATATTAATCTACACACACAATAACCAGTTCCATATGAAACATATAATAAATCATGAAATAGAAATCTAATTAAAATAATAATCATGAATACGCTTTAATTCCAATCATGGAAGTCATAAATTCTAACTACTTGAAGTTTAAAAGAGTTTCTTGGACTCCAAGGGAGGAAGGAACCCTTGGATGCACACTTCACATACCTTAGTTGGCAAATTCTTGAAGAATAATGGTGGAAACCTTGAGTCTTGGATCTTCAATGTGATGAACTAGGGTTTGTTCTTGATAAATTCTAGAGAGAATGAGTATAATTTGCTTCTTGTACAGCTTAATTATATGTTTTTGGGGGCTGATATAAGATGGGAAAAGAATCATTTACCTCTCTGTATGTGGGTTTAAATGACTAAAAGTTAAACCATCGACGCGCCATTTCATTGGCATCGATGCGATGACCAACACGCTATGTCAAGTCCGCATCGGTTCACTGGAAATTGCCATTGGAAGCTAAGAAGAGTATTGATCGATACGATGTCCTTCTCACCACGTCGAGATAACATCAATACACTCTTTTAGATTCCCAAATATGGTTCAAACAAGGACAAAAAATCTAAAACTCGTTCGAGAACACCTAGTGACATTCCTGATCATGAATCAACCTAAAGATTAACTTTTTAAGGTCATACAAGTCATGAAATAGCATTGCTAACTTATGAAGGCCAAAATAATACTAAGTCTGAATACTTAGCTAGAGTTTCTAAGTCTTAGATACCTTAGCAAGCTTTTAGGGACTGAGTTAAGCTTTAGAATTTTTCAGGGTCTTATAATATCTCTCCCTTGGTAACATTTACCCTCAAATGAGACTGACTAAGCTGAGAATACTGATAGACTGGATTTATACACTAGAATTGCATAACTAAATCATGATTTCATGAATGAGATTACTGATATGTTGAATTATCATATTGAACATGCATATCTGATGCATGCGTACATAGCTGAACATGATTTATGAATGCATGACTGGGATTATTGATAAGCTGAGTTAATTTACTGAAGATGCATATCTGATGCATGGGTACATGAATGAACTAATTTGTGAATGCATAACTGATTACACAATATTAATTGATACCATGTTGGTAGCTATATATGAACATAAGACTGAGTAAGTTTAAGAAAAAACTGTTACCTTGGGCTGAGTCGGAGTTTGCGGATAAGAGGTGAGGATACTTGGTCCACATGTATTCCTCTGCTTCCCAAGTAGCTCCCTCAATGAACTAATTCCTCCAAAGAACTTTGACTAGAGGGACTTCTTTGTTCCTCAGTCTACAAATCTGATAGTCAAGGATTTTGACTAGGATCTCCTTGTAAGAGAGACTGTTCTGAATATCCAGTCCTTCTATAGGGACTACCGTTGCTGGGTCACCTATGCATTTATTAAGTAAGGAGACATGAAACACTGGATACAGTGAAGCTAAATTTGAAGGCAACTCTAGCTTGTAAGCTACCTTTCCAAAATAGCTGAGAATTCATTAAGGACCGATATATCGGGGATTGAGCTTCCCTTTTTGCCAAACCACTTCACTTTTTTCATAGGAGAGATTTTCAAGAATATAAAATCACTGATCCTCAACTCGATATCATTTACAGAATACATATGAATGGGAACATAAGAACATAACTGAGCCTAAAATGTGATATAGGAACTGAATATCATAAACAGAATGAGCCCCTGAATACATGGCTTACGGTTGAGATTGGAACTTGTGGGTCCACCTATGAGTATCCACTACTCCAAACTAGATTTGTTACGTGAAGAGAATATGGAAGGTTTAGGTCATGAAAGCTTGGGGATTAAAGTGCATCTCCCCTTTGGGACATTATGTCCCTTGAAAAATGCTGACTTAGTTGAGATACTGAAGAAAAATTGAGATGATGCATAGGGCACCTACGTACTGAATCGTGACTTTATATCGGGGATCTGAAACTGAGCCATGACACCTGAACTGAGTTGAACTCACAACCACATGGTTGCTCGATCTTGGAATAGTTTTATTCATGAGACTTCGGATAGTGTGATTAGATGGAAAGATGGGAAACCCAACCATATGAACATTATCCCCCTAACTGCTAACCTGAATTGCTGGTTTTGCAGACTAACTTATGCTGACAACTTATATTCGACTGGAGATTTTCTTTGACAATCTTTGTATAGAGTTCTAGTGGCTTTAGGTAGCAAGGAAATCTTGGCGTTGTCTGAATAATTCATTCGAATAAGAAATCACCATGTGGCTACAATTCTGTAATATGGAGCAAGGCCTATGAAATGTCATCTAAGATAGAGTTACTAATCTTATGCACTGTAACTACTAGCTTAAAATCTTAGCCATATTTATCGATTATTCTTTCAACTAGAATTTCTACTTCAACATTGCATGCATTTCACTTAAGGATACTAAAAATATTCACATAGGCACTGAGCACTAATGCATAAAAATAAAAACTTATTTGATTAATTAAATGGTTGATAGCTTAATACTGGTCATGTAGGATTGAAATATACTTAGCCTAGACTGAAACTGCTTAGTATTATACATATGTGATAGGGACTGACTGAGTAACAAGAGATAAATAAGCATGAATTCTCGAAAACTATACTATTTGAGAAGGAAAGACCAAGTGTATAACATGACTATGAAATAGTATATAAACTGAGATACTGAAATACTGATAACTGAATAACTGATAATTGTACGCTATGGTCAAGCAAATTTAAAACTAAACCGAGTTACTGATCTGATTACTGGACTGGGACTGGGACTGACACTATAACTAAGACTGCAATTAAGACTATACTAGAACTGAATACTAGGTTTTGATAACTCTACCTACTGAGGTCTGATCTGGACTGAATTCTCCCACTATGTTCATACCTACTCAAATCTTCAAAATGCATTTAGCCACTTACACATCCATATGACATTAAAGCCTATCTTCATAACTACAGCCTCGGGTAAAACTAGCATGCAATAATCTTTTCTTAACATAAAATGTTTACTCTTTCCCTTCCAAGTAATTGCTCATCACTACATCATTTGTAAGGAGAGTCCACTGAAGGGTTAAAACATGAGGACCTGAGGTATGCATGAATACTATACCAAACTCGACACTTAACTAAGGTCTAAGGAACAGAATATCAATACCATAGATTTATCAAAAGATCTAAACTGAGGATATGCATGAAGGGGTCATGGGAACTGAGTATACTATATAGTATGACATGGATACCTGAGTCATGAGCTGCATGACCTGAGTCTGGAGTTTCTATATTTATGGAATAAGATTCGTAATTCTGGGTAAACTGGGACTCCTTATACTAGGAACTGTAAGCATGCATGATTGCTAACGTGTATGAGTATGGGCTATGATCATAGAGATGACATGTAAGTCATGAATAGATATCATGATAACTAATGGTTTTTGAGAGTTTAAAGTACGAGTTTGAGATGATCAGCGGGTTCATCCTTAATACTGGAATAGACAAGAGTGGCATCTATGTAGACTATGATGAACATGTCCAAATACTGCTTTAACACATAGTTCATCAATTTTATAAAAGCTGGTGGGGCATTAGTAAAACCAAATGAGAAGACTAAGAATTTGAAGTGACCATACCGAGTTCTGAAAGCTATTTTTGGGATGTCATATCCTCTGACTCTGAGCTGATGATATTCCGATCTGAGGTCTATCTTGGAGTAATAACTGGCACCCTGAAGTTGGTCAAAAAAGTCATCAATTCTGGAAAATGGATACTTGTTCTTGACTGTGACTTTATTTAGCTGACGGTAATCAAAACACATTTTGAGAGAATCATCTTTCTTATGCATGAATAAAACTATGGAACCCCACGGGGATGCACTGGGTCTGATGAATACCTTATCTAGGAGATCCTTCAACTATTTTTGTAATTCTATGAGTTCTGCAGGTGCCATTCTGTATGGTAGAATAGATATGGGATGAGTGTCTGTAAGAAGGTCTATTCCAAAGTCAATTTCCCTTTTGGGAGAAACTCCGAGAAGATCTTTGGGAAACACATCTGGGAATTCACATACTACTGACACTAATTCAAGAGTAGGGGTTTCTTAACTAGAGTCCTAGAATCGAAAGAGATGGTAGACACATCTCTTAGATATCAGTTTTTTTTTGCGCTTAGGTAAGAAATAAACTGACCCCTAAGTGCTGAAGTAATACCCCTCCACTCAAAGATGGGTTCATTCGGAAACTAAAACTGGATAATTCCATCTTCTGAAGTCGACTAAGGCATAGCAGGAATGAAGTAAATCCATGCTGAGAATAACATCAAAGTCAGTCATCTCTAATTCGACCAAGTCTGCTGAAGTGACTTTTTGTGATACCATAATTAGACAGTTCCTGTATACCTACTGAGCTATGATAGATTTACCCACTGGGTTATAGACTGAGAAAGTCTCTGCTAGGATTTTGTGACTGACTCTGAAATCAATAGCTATATATGGAGTTACAAATGACAAAGAAGATCCTAGATCTAGCAAAGCATGAACATGAAATAGTACACTTGTAACATACTAGTGCCCTCATCAGGAGTACTTTCCTGATTCTTTCATGACTGAAGTGTAAAAATCCTGATTGGTCATTGACCACTAGTGGCACTGGAAGAGGTACCCTGCTAATTCGAGCGACTGGAATGAGGGGATGGTTATGCTGACTCTGTAAACCCACCTGAGGACAATCTCAGACTCTGTGGCTTGGCTTGCCATATCTAAAACACACATTATGCTAGCTCTGCAGATACTCTGGTAGTTTCTGCCCCACTTCTAGCAAAGAGGAGTTTTTTGGCCACTTTTGGCGTAGATATTCTGGCTCTCATATTTTTTCTTCCCTATTTTATATGCCTTTTCTCCTCACTATACAGAGCATGAGCTATAAGACTTGATAGTATAATAGCCAGATAATTGTTTTGAGCATTTACCGAATAATCTAAGGTGGTGAAAGTAGTTCTAAATTCAGAGTGGGAGATATGCTCATTCAGGGGATCTGCTTGAACCGGTGAAAGGGCTGGATGATTTTCATTACTTATCTTGTTAGCTTCTTTAGAAGGCATATTCTGGAAGAATAAGGAAGAGATGAATTAGATTGAGAGTTTAACTTGAGCTCATGTTTACCCACACGATATGAATAGTGAAGAAAGGGAAACTGTAATACCCCGTACTTCTACCTAGCTTAAAATCATCTCAGAAATATCAAAGACTTGTTTAAAAGATGAATCCACTTTTATACATATGTTATTTTCAAGATTTTTACTTTATATAATGTGGAAAGTTGAATAAGGTGTCCATCAATACCAAATTTTCCCAAATCCAACACCCGGACGAAGAGTTAGAGCCTTTTTAGTAAGGTAGTGTACCACCTGAACCATCAACGCGTGATGGATCTGGCCAAAATGGCAATCGTCAAAATCTAGTAAGCCTTCATGATTATGGCGTGTCATGCCAGGGTTCAAATTCAAAATTGTCCTTTTCCCAGTGTCTCAGCGTGAAGTCTCCGCATCACACCAAATTTCAGGTCACAAAGAAAGTGGCAACGTGATAGCCCCACATCGCGCCACCATGCAGATTCCTAATTATCCAGTTCCAGTAGCTTGGCGCGATAGTGGCATGTCGCACCAAGGATAAAAATCCAAAAATTTTCACAAAATTTAAAATATGCGCCCAAGGGTTAAAAGGGTGAATTTCCTACCCCTATATATACCTAATAATACGTGATTTAGACATAATTTATCCAAAATAAATTATTTCTCTCAAGTTTCTCTCAAGAACAAACTCGGGTTTTCAATTGGGGATTCAAATCCAAGACTCAAATTCAAGACTCACTCCACCAATATTCATAGAATCAAGAACTAAGGTATGCACAATGTCCATTCATAGATTCCTTCCATCTATGAAGCCCAAGAATCAGGTTTTAATTCTTGTATTATGAATATTTTGTTGTGGGTTGATTAAATTCATGTGATAATGGTTGTATGATTCCCAAGTTGGAATCTGTATGTGCTGTTCATGAACCTATGCTAGTATGTGGTCTGAAATATATGAAATTAAGTTGAAATATGGAGTTTTGTTGTATTAAATTGAAGGTCATGCCTATGCCCTAAGTCATGTATCCTAGGTGTTTGATAAAATGCCTAAGAGAATAGAAATTATGCATTATAGCTTAATTGTGACCCAAGTGATAAGTGTATGCTTTACCCTATGACTAAGAATGACTTTATGATATTGTGTGCATTATGAATGGTCGAGGGAATGTCCATGAGATTAGGTTGATAAAAGTATGACATGTTTATATGCAATTCCATTCATGTACAAGACTATGATAACCATGTGCTTCATGAAATCCCCAAATTAATGTATTATGAATTGTTAATATTGGTCAGATGTTCACGAAGTGTCTTGTCCTGTCAGTTTCATACTATCGAGTCCTGGGGGTACTTGTACCCGATAATTTAGCTGTGTGCCTAGAGCCAGTGTCATGTTTCCACAATACTCTCAGTCAAGCCATGATCATTGGAATTCAGTCAGTCACATGACTCAGGAAAACTCAGTAAATTCAGTATCAGTCTAGTCCTACTCAGTAATTTCAGTGGTCTTAGTAACATCAGTACTCAGTAGTCTTGATAACCTCAGTATTCCCAGGAATCTCAGTAACTTCAGTACTCTTCTGTAGTCCTCAAATCTCAGTAGCATTACATCAGTCAACAAAACTCAGTGAACTATATTTAGCTCCTCTTACTAATAAGATTAGTAATAGTTCAGTTCAGTAAATCATGATCAGTGTCTATTCAGATGGGAGTAGGAATTAGCACCGAGTGAACCCAAGGATGGGAACACACACTATCAGATGAAGGTGTGATTCTAAGAAGTCATTCTTGCATTCTAAAACTATGTAGCCAACATAGGTTGAGACATCAACACTGTCAGATGAGGGTTGATGAGGTGGATAAGCATTGTCAGATGTGGGCCCCACCATTCTCTTTTGGGGACACTGTCAGATGAGGGTCACTCACAGCTTGTCCTTACCAGTGGCGTGGTATTGACTCCTTTCTAATTAGGGTTATAGATTGGACCCCAACTCAGCCATAATGGTGTATTATGGGGCATGTCAATTAAAGGACTTCTTCTTATAGTTTCAATTACAGAATCAGGACTGTTAGATACAGTCATTCAGTCTCAGTAATAGAACTCAAATAGTTCTTTAGATTTTAGAATTGTCAGATACAGTCAACTAAAAATAGTACGGTACTCAGCTAGTTCCATTAGAACCTAGATGTCAGATAGTCGCTCAGTATCATTTATTCCAGTTATACAATTATTAGTATCTCATGTTATCAGTACTCAGACTCAGTAATTATATTATCACGAACTTAGTTAATAGTATATTAATTATACAAAACCTATATTATCAGTATTCAATTTCAGGACTGTCAGATACAGTCAATCAGACCAATTCTTCATAATTAGAACTGTCAAAAATATTCTTTCCTTTATTAATAATATAACATCAGTTCCTCAGTACTTTATAGACTCAGTTATTCAGTATCCTAGTATTAGCACTCAGATATTAGTAAATCTATGTTATCAGAATTCACGAGTCACTGAGTTACATTCTCTTATTCATGCATGTATTCTCACGTTCATATTATTCAGTCAGTTAGTATTGTTCATGCATATAAACCATTGTATTCAGCCTACCTCACTTACATACCAGTACATTCAATGTAATAACGTATTTGCGCAATGGTATTTTATACCATAGGTTTAGAAGCATGATCTCCCAAGCATCCTTAGTAGATTATACGTTCAACAGCCAGACTAGAAATGAGTCCTTATCATTTGAGGATAGAATTATAATTTTATTGCTTTATTATTTCAGTAGTTTAAAGTTAGTTGGGGACATGTCCCATCAACTCTACAATTTGTCAGACAGTTTAGAGGCTTGCAGACTACAACATGTTTCAGATAGTTTATCTCAGTTTTGGATATTGTAATATCCCATTACTGACATTGTATTATATTTAGTATTAGTTCTGTTTTGAACCTTATGGCCTTACAACTTATATTTCGTATATTTACAATGTATTATTCAGTGCTGAATTACAGATATCAGTCATAGTTAGCTTGTGATCCTTCAGGGTTATGAGCGCATCGTGTAGCATTTTGGGTACTAGATTTGGGGTGTTACAAACTTAGTATCAGATCCTGGTTTAATAGTGTCCTAAAAAGTCTGAAATCCACATCTAGTACTATGCATGGGTGTGTTGTGCACCACACTTATGTGTTGGAGGCTATGAGATGTTTTAGGAACAGTTTCCCCTCTTTTATGTTTCAGATTGTGCTATAGAAAGGTTCTCTAAGAAATTCATGTAGGTTCTCATTATGCTCCACTCATGTCAACTCCACCTTACTTTCAAGGTAACATAAACAATTAATATCAAGATCCTAGGGGTAGGGCTTTCTCAAACAATCCCCGCAGACAATTATAGGACTGCCCACAGGCTCAAATATATCCCATCAGTTTTGTTATGTTCCAAAGTTGTACAGATCTCATTCATGATCATGAGAACTCATTTGTAAACCAAAAATTTGATATGCCATCAGATCTCTTCTCAAAATCCTATGATAGTATATGACCTAGAGTTTGAGGTATGAACCCAGAAGTTTAATAGTAGTATATTAGAGGCATGAACCCAGGAGTTTAGCAGTAGTAGATTTGGGATAACACTATCCAAATTGAGCAGATAATGTATTCATAGGAATAGTTGTACCAAGGTAGACCAGTAGGCTTAAATAGTGCAAGCAAGAATTTAAGATTAATGATCTAAAATTAAGTATAAAGTTGTGAATGTGAATTAGGAGATGCAATATTAGTAGTATATGAAGAAACAAAATCAGATAGTGTGTTTAGTCAGGCAAACATATTTTGAACAGAGTATAAGTATATGATGATGATTGCAGTTCAGTTCAGAGTTTAGTAAAGTGTTCACAGACTTATAATAATGGCTTAAATCCAAAGGGGAGATGATACATCAAGTGACCAATCAGGCTCTCAGATTCCAGTGTAAAGTTTGGTACTTCAATCAGCATGATGCCTAAGCATGCTTCACATATCAGTTCCATGAGCACAACTTATATTCTCGCGCTTTTCCTAGAATCATGTAAGATTCCAGTTTCCCAGCATAAGGAGCTCAGGTATATTCCCCTTAGTAATACAAATCATGTATTATGAATGTAGAAAACTCCAAACTCAAGTCATCCAGCTTATGACTCATGCACTCATGTCATTCTTTACAGTATGCTTAGCTACACGATTCATGACTTCACTCTTATGGTTCAGTCAAGCTTAGATTATGTCACGTATACTCTTAGTTTAGATACCTCGGTGAATTTATAGTGTTAATGTTCCATTCCATAGGCCTCAGTTACAACATCATTCAATAGTCAGTATCCAGTAAAGGACTCAGATAGTCCCACAGAACCATAGCTTTCAGCTATTAGTTATTTAGCCATCAGAATTCAGTGCTCCCATACCAGTCTAAACCTTAGTTATCAGAAACCAGTATTCAGTCCCATCGAGTATATGTTTTTAGCATGAGTTAGTCTGCAAAGCCAGTACTTCAGTTTAGCAGTTAGAACAGACAAGTTTAGATGGGGCGGTTTTTCCATCTTTCTACCTAGTCACACTATTTAGAATCTTATGAATGTAATCATTCTAAGATGGACCAACTAGGTAGTTGGGTGTTTAACTTGGTTCATATATTATTCCTTAGTTTCATATCCCAGATATTCAATCATGATTCAGTTCGTTGGTGCCCTGTGCATCATCCCAATTTTCTTCAGTATTGCAGTCAAACAGGATTCTTCTAGGGACCTAGTGTCCCAAGGGGGAGATACACTATAATTCCCTGAAACATTCATGACATAAACATTCAGCTCTCTTCTCATAACAAATCTAGTTTGGAGTAGTGGGTACCCATAGGTTAACCCTCTAACTCCAATCTCGGTTGTATGCCACATATTAAAGGTACTTAGTTCAGATCACGATATTCAGCTCATGTATCATATTCCAGATCCAATTACATTATTATGTTTCTGCTCATGAATATTTTGTAATTAAGCTTAGACTCAGCCCGAGGTAATAGCTTTTCTTAAGATTATCTAGTTTCATGTTCAGGTTTTAGTTACAAATATGGTATTCAGTTCCATGCTCAATTTTTATTTCAGACTTGGTATCGTTACCCTTACATGTTTAGTCTCATATTCATAAGTAAATTCAGTCATGTACTCACCCATCAGATATGCGTGATCAACTTATCAGTACTCTCCATCAAGCATTAATGTATTAGCTCAATTATAAAATCATACATTAGATATCCATGCTTAGTATAAATCTCAGTAATGTCAGTCAGGTAGTAATGTTTCAGCTATTCATGTTCAGTATGTACTTTAGCTTATTTTTTCTCCCATCTAAATCAGTCTAATTCGAGGATGAATGTTCCCAAGGGAGAGATATTATAATACCCCATACTTCTACCTAGTTAAAATCATCCTAGAATATTAAAGACTTGTTTCCAAGATGAATCTACTTTTATACATGTGGTATTTTCAAGATTTTTACTTTTTATCATGTGGGAAATTGAATAAGGTTTCCAACGATACCAAATTCGCCTAAATCCGACACTCGAGAAAAGAGTTAGATCCTTTTTAGTAAGGCAGTGTGCCACCAGAGCCATCAACGCGTCGTGGAGTAGGCCAAAATGGCAATCGTCAAAATCCAGTGCGGCTCAGCAATTATGGCGCATCGCGCCAGGGCTCAAATTTAGAATTATCCTTTTTTCAATGTCTTAGTGTGATGTCTCCATGTCACACCAAATTTTCAGGTCACAAACAAAGTGGCAACGTGATAGCCCCACATCACACCACCATGTAGATTCCCAATTGTGCAATTCTAGTGACTTGATGCGATAGTGGTGCGTCGCTCCAAGGATAAAAATTGGGAAGTTTTCACAAAAATTAAAATATGCGTCCAAGGGTTAAAAGGGTCAATTTTCCACCCCTATATATACCCAATAACACATGATTCAACCATAATTCACCCAAAATATATTGTTTCTCTCAAGTTTCTCTCAAGAACAAGCTAGGGTTTTTAATTGGGGATTCAAATCCAAGACTCAAATTCAAGAATCTCTCCATCAATCTTCATTGAATCAAGAACTAATGTATGCACAGTGTTTATTCATGGATTCATTCCATCCATGAAGCGCAAGAATCAAGTTTTAAATCTTGTATTGTGAATATTTTATTGCGGGTTGATTATGTTCATGTGAATATGTCAGTACTTTGAATGTACTAGTATTCATGTGAGTTGGGCTAAATGTATGGGGTTCATATGAATGAACAATAATAATAACAGACTGACTATTATAAGCATGAGAATACATACATGAGACGTAAAAACTAACACTAATATCGTGATAACATGATTACTGAATCTGGATATAACTGATAACATGAGTGATTGTGTCTGACAGTCCTGAATCTGATGGAACTATCTGAGTTCTGTACTATATCTGAGTTGACTGTATCTGACAGTCTTGAATTCTGAAAAACTATCTAAGCTTTTTTACTAAAACTGATACTGGGACTGTGGGAAGTAGTCATCTAACCGACATACTTCATATACGTTATAATAGCTGAACTGGGGTCCAATCTGTGCCTTGATTGGAAGGATATCAATAACACGCCACAGGTAAGGATAACATATGCCATATAACGGGTAACTCTAGCGAGAACGGTGGGAAGCCTTATATAACAGGTTAAGCCACCTCATCTACCCTCATATAGGCTATGATGTCTCAGCCTATGCTGACTACATAGTTCTAGAACACAAGGATTGCTTCTAAGAATCACACCCTCATATAATAGGAGAGTTCCCACCCTTGGGTTTGCTCGGTGCTAATTTCTACTCCCATCTGAATAGATACTGAACATGATTTACTGAATTGAACATGGACTGAGTTACTGAATTCCATTGACTGATGAAATACTCCTGATATCTAACAACTGACTGAGTTCATGAGATCATGGAGATTTCTTGAGTCATAAGACTATCTGAAGTCTAAGAATTCATAGCTTGACTAGATTATCATGAAAATATGACATGGCTTTAGGCACACAGCTAATATTTTGGGTACGAGTACCCTCAGAACTTAATGGAAGGAAGTTGACAAAGCATGACTTGCTTGAATACATAATAATCACCATAATCCATTTAATGAAGTATTTCATCAAACATGTGATAGGCATAAGCTTGTACATACATGGGGATGTCATGAAAACATGCTAGTTTGGCACTTTTCCTTCATTTAGGCATTAAATCAAACATATTGTAGGTATGGTACATGTAAACATCATTGTACAACAATTAAACATAATGGTCACATTCTAATTTCATCATTTATGGGTTTAGTCATAGGTTTTCATGAATCTATATCTATAATAAACCCACATAGAAATTATCACCCAACATGGAGTAAAATTCAATTTCTCACTTATCAACATGAACAAGAACAACCCAATCATGAAATCATAAAGAAAATCCATAACTTGAAGTTGGAAAAGGGATTCTTGGACTTCATGAATGAAAGGAGTCCATGAATGAACACAATGCATACCTGGGTTAAGATTCTTGATGTTCTTGGACTTGAAAAATTGGAAATCCCGTAGTTCTTGAAAAAGATTGGATTTTTGTTCTTGGAGATTAATGTTAGAGAGAAATCCTAATATTAGTTGTGAAGTAATAATGAACCAAATGGCTAAAATCAGATATAATTGAGTATACATATAGGTGGGTGGTAAATGACCAAAATAACCTAGTTAAAATGACTTTAATTTGCTGAATCAGGACCTGCGATGGCTCGTGCGATGGTCCA
This sequence comes from Capsicum baccatum var. pendulum, assembly GCA_030864225.1. Lineage (NCBI taxonomy): Eukaryota > Viridiplantae > Streptophyta > Magnoliopsida > Solanales > Solanaceae > Capsicum > Capsicum baccatum. The sequence continues at coordinate 212,019,816 of CM061553.1, read as the reverse complement.
TCATTTTGACCTCATACATGGACCATGTAAGGGGCTTACTTTCTAAGTAGTGATGGCCTGGGCGACGGTCCGTCAACCTTCCTGTTTCTCCTTATCCAGAAGGTGGCCTCACTGTTTCCCCTTGCGATGTCCTGAGCGACGGTCCATTGCTAGTTCGACGATCCGTCTGCCTGATTTGTCACTCCTAGGCAGAAGGTAGTTCTAAATGCCTTGCTGAAACGGTCATGGGTGATGGTCCGTAAACCTCACTGTCGTATTTGGGCAGTTTTACTGCCTTCTGTATTTTGGCCATAACTTTCTCCTTTGATGTTGGATTTTAACGAAATTGGTATCGTTGGAAAGATAATTCAATTTCCCACATGACAAAAACTGAAAATCTTAAAAATACCACGTGTAAAAAAGTTGTTTTATCTTTCAAGAAAAACTTTTATCATTCTTGAGACGATTTCAAGCTAGGAAAAAGTACGGGATATTATAGTATGATTACCAAGTTGGAATCTTTATGTGTTGTTCATGAACCTATGCTATTATGTGGTCTGAAATATGTGAAATTGAGTTGAAATATGGAGTTTGTTGTATTAATTTGATGGTCATGCCTACGCCCTAAGTCATGCATCCTAGGTGTTTTATAAAATGCATAAGAGAATAGAAATTATGCATTATAGCTTAATTGTGACCCAAGTGATAAGTGTATGCTTTACCATATGACTATGAATGACTTCCATGATATTGTGTGCATTATGAATGTTCGAGGGAATTTCCATGATAACCATGTTTATATGCAATTCTATTCATGTGCAAGACTATGATAACCATGTGCTTCATGAAATCCCTAAATTAATGTATTATGAATTGTTGATATTGGTCATATGTTTAAGAAGTGTCATGTCCGGTCAGTTTCATGCTATCGAGTCCTGGGGATACTTGTACCCAATAATATAGTTGTGCATAGAGCCAGTTTCATGTTTCCACGATACTCTCAATCAAGCTATGATCAGTAGAATTCAGTTAGTCACATGACTTAGGAAAACTCAGTAAATTCAGTATCAGTCAAGTCCTACTCAGTAATCTCAGTGACCTCAGTGGTATCAGCAACATCACTACTCAGTAATCTCGGTAACCTCAGTATTCCCAGAAATCTCAATAACTTTAGTACTCTTCATCAGTCCTCAGATCTCAGTAGCATTCCGTCAGTCAATAGAACTTAGTAAACTCAGTTTAGCTTTGCTAAATAATACAATCAGTAATAGTTTAGTTCAGTGAATCATGATCAGTGTCTATTCAGATGGGTGTAGTAATTAGCACCAAGTGAACCCAAGGATGGGAACACACACTGTCAGATGTGGGTGTGATTCTTAGAAGACATCCTTGCATTCCAGAACTATGTAGTCAACATAGGTTGTGACATCAATACTATCAGATGTGGGTTAATGAGGTGGATAAGCACTGTCACATAAGGGCCCTACCATTTTATTTTGGGGACACTATCAGATGAGGGTCACTCACAGCTTGTACTTACCAGTGGTATGGAATTGACACCCTTCTAATTGGGGTTACAGATTAGACCCCAACTCAACCATAATGGCATATTAGGGGCATGTCGGTTAGAGGACTACTTCCCACAGTTTCAGTTACAGAATTAGGACTGCCAGATACATTTATTCAGTCTCAATAATAAAAATCAGATAGATTTTTAGATTTCAAAACTATCTGATACAGCTAACTCAGAATAGTACAAAACTCTACTAGTTTCATCAGAACCTAGACTGTCAGATACAGTCGTTCAGTATTAGTTATTTTAGTTATATAGTTATTAGTATCTCATGTTATCAGTACTCAAACTCAGTAATCATGTTATCAAAAAATCAGTTAATAGTATAATAATTATACGAAATCCATGTTATCAGTATTTAGTTTCAAGAGTATTAGATGCAGTCAATTAGACCAACTCTTCATAATCAGAATGTTCAAAAATAGACTTTTCTTTATGAATAATATAACATCAGTTCCTCAATACTCTATAGACTCAATTATTCAGTATCCCAGTATTGGCACTTAGATATTAGTAAATCCATGTTATCAGAATTCACGAGTCAGTGTTATCACGAATTCAGTTACAATCTCTTATTCATGCATGTATTATCACGCTCATATTATTCAGTCAGTTAGTATTGTTCATGTATATGAACCATTTCATTCAGCTTACCTCACTTACATACCAGTACATTCAATGTACTGACGCATATGCGCTATAGTATTTTATACCATAGGTTTAAAAGCACGAGCTCCCGAGTATCCTTAGTAAATCAGACGTTCAGCATCCAGACTAGCAGTGATTCCTCATCATTCGAGGATAGCATGATTATTTTATTGCTTTATTATTTCAGTATTTTAGACAGTTTAGAGGCTTTTAGATAACAACATATTTTAGATAGTTTATCTTGGTTTTGGGTACTGTCATACCCTATTACAGATATTGTATTATATTTAGTATTAGTTCAGTTTTGAACCTTATGGCCTTACAACTTATATTCCGCATATTTATAATGTATTATTTAGTGCTCAGTTATAAATATCTGTCATGGTTTAGCTTTTGGTCGATTGGGTTATGAGCACTGTGTAGCATTTTGAGTACCAGATTTGAGGCATTACAGAAACTTTCCTAAAATATCTCATAGCCTCTTGTCCATAAGTGTGGCGCACTACACACCCATGCACAAGACTCTATTAGATGTGGTTTTCAGACGTTCTAGGACTCTGTTGAACCTTAGTCTCTGATACCAAGTTTGTAACGCCCCGAGTCTGTACCCTAGACACTACACGGTGCTTATAATCTTGAAGGATGACAAGCTAACCCATGACTAGTACCTGCTGCAATAACTGAATGATAATACTATAATATGCAAAAATTAGGCAGAAACTTTCCACAAGGTTCAATACTGAATTAAAACTGAATAAGGTATAACAATACCAAAACTGAAATATCTATCTGAAAATACTCTAGTTTGAAAAGCCTCTAAACTATCTGAAATATGGAGTTGATGGGACAACTCCCTAACTAACTCCAACTACTAAAATAAACTGAAATGCTAAAATATTAATCATGTCCTCAAACTATGAGGACTCACCACTAACTCTGACTGCTGAAGATCTTAATTTCTAAGAGTGCTCGGGAGCCTGTGCGTCTGAACCTATGATATAAAACATCATAGAACAAGAGAAAAATATGCATAGTACTTTGAATGTACTAGTATACTAAGTGAGGTAGGCTAAAATGTATGGGTTCATATGCATGAACAATACTGACTAAATGGCATGAGTATAACTGGATGAGAGTATATGCATGAATACCTAATTGTAACTGAGTTCGTGATAACACTAAATACTGAGTCTGAATACTAATTAACGGATATCTAAGTATACTGATATTGAATTACTGATAACTAAATGACTTTATCTAACAATCCTAATTCTATAGAACTATACTGAGTTTCGTCCTGAGCTGAGTGACTGTGTCTGACCGTCCTGAATCTGTAGAACTAAACTGAGTTCTAATTGAGATTGAATCTGAAACTAAGACTGTGGGAGGTAATCATCTAATCGACATGCCCCTTTCTAAATAGATTAGGGTCCAACCTGTAAACCCAGTTGGAAGGGTGTCAATACTATGCCACGGGTAAAGACAAACTGTGAGTTAACCCTCACTGGTAGAAAGCTCTTTCGTCAACCCTCACTGGCAGGAAAACTTGAATGAGATGTATCAACCCTCATTATCTCTAGCAAGAAAATCTTTCAACCTACACTGGCTACGTAGTTCTGTAACATAGGGATTACTACTAAGGATCAAACCCTCTGTTGGAAGGAATACCCCTATCCCTGGGTTAACTCGATTCTGAATCCTACTCCCATCTGAATAGATACTGAACTGATTTCCTAGTTCATACTAGGCTTGATTGGACTATTACTGATTATACTATATAATTTAACTGAACTGAGTTCACTGAGTTCTGTTGACTAACAAAATACTATTGAACTCTGCTAACTGACTGAATTTACTGAGGTCTGAACTGAATACTGAACTGGACTGGACTGATACAGAGTCTACTGAGTTTCCTGAGTCCTGTAACTGACTGAGAATACTACTGATCGTGACATGACTGAGATTATTCTGTATCTGACACTGACTCTAAGTAAATAGCTAAATTGTCGGGTATTAAATACCCCCATGACTCGATAGCATGAAAAGTAAAGCATAGCATGATCTAGCATAGCATAAAATACAAACTTGTTCATAATGTATATGTAGAGACATTTCATCAAACACTTGCATGGTATAACTTGCACATAAGCTAACATGACATGATTTCTTTCCCTTATTAGGTCACATGAATAATTCATCAAGCACTTGGTGAGCATAATATATGCACATAATAAGAGGGCATCATGATTCACTTTTAATTTCATAATTTCAAGGGGCTTAACATGGATTCATACGAATCTCCACACACAATAACTAATTCCACATGAAACGTATATTAAATCATGAAATAGAAATCTAATTCAAATAATAATCATCAATACACTTTAATTCCAATCACGAAATTCATAAATTTCAACTACTTGAAGTTTAAAAGAGTTTCTTGGACTCCAAGGGTTGAAGGAACCTTTGGATGAACACTTCACATACCTTAGTTGGAGAATTCTTGAAGAATAGTGGTGGAAACCTTGATTCTTGGATCTTGAATGTGATGAACTAGGGTTTTTTCTTAATAAATTCTAGAGAGACTGAGTATATTTTGCTTCTTGGATGGCATAATTATATGTTTTTGGGGGATTATATAAGGTGGGAAAATATCTATTTACCCATTTGAATGCGGGGTTAAAAGGCTGAAAGTTGAACCATCGATGCGCAGGCCAATGCACTAAAACGTTGGCATCAACGCGATGACCAACGCATCACATCGAGTTCGCGTTGGTTCACTGGAAATTGCCATTGGAAGCCAAAGAGAATATTGATCAACGCGATGGCTGCCGTGCCATGCCGAGATCGTATGGATACATTGTTTTGAATTTTCAAACATGGTTCAAACGAGGTCCGAATAATCCAAAACTCATTAGGGAACACCTGCTGACATTCCTGATCATTAATCAACCTATAGATTGATATTTAAGGTCATGTTTATGACTCTAAGAGTCTCAAAAAATAGTAATTCACACCAATCAACATGGTTTTTTCAATAAACCCACTTGCATTATGTAATAAAAAATAGCACCAACTTAAAAATCTACTTTGTCCCCAAAGTGAATTTAAAAGTAAAAAGATAGAAATACTCCCTAAGGCCTCTAGGCCTAGCTAGATGCATCTTCACATAAAAAGGGGATCCATGGGACCCCACACTCAATCTTTGCCATTCTTTAAGCTCAAGATTATGATACTTAGACTTCTCATTAACCTGTGGCTCAACAATAATAATAACAACAATAGTCCCAGCGTATTACCACAAAGTGTGGTCTAGGAAGGGTAAGATGTGTACAGTCCATACCACCACCTCTGCAGAAGTAGAGAGACTATTTTTGATAGACCCCTGGCTCAAGATAAAAAATAGTACACCAAGGCCGTAATGAAACATGAAACAAGATGGATGGCATAGACGAAACAAGACATAATTAACATAGAATACAAAATAAATAACAAAGAAATACAAAAATAATCAAAATACTAGCAATTCAAAATAATACATAAGGATGAGGACACCCACCTAGTAGTAACAATACACTCTCAGACCAAAGACACCCACCACCCCCAAACTCTCCAGACTAGAGGCTCCTACTCAAGGACATAGACCTTGGATTACTAATCCGACTACCCAAGCGATCTCCTACCACCTTGCTACAACCCACACACTTACACTAGACTTCTACCCTAATCCACGACCTCCACAGCTTGCTATCTAGGGTCATTTCCTCAGTATGCTGTAGGTGCTCTATGGTATATCTAATAACCTTCCTCCATTATTTATTCGAACTACTTCTACTCCTCCTGAAGCCATCCTAAGCTAGCCTCTCGCACCTCCGAAATTGAGCATCTGTGACCCTCATCATCACAAGCCTAAACCATCTCAACCTTCCTTCTCGCATCTTGTACTCCTCCGAAACCACTCCCAACTTCTCTCGAATAGTCTCATTCTGAACTCTATCCCCTCTAGTAAGTTCATACATCCAATACAACATTCTCATTTCTGCCACTTTCAATCTTTGAATGTGGGAGTTCTTGACTGGCCAACATTCAACTCCGTACAGCATGGCCGAACTAACTGCCACTCTATAGAAATTGCCTTTAAGCTTAAGGGGCACCTTTTTATCACACAACACTCTTGAGGTGAGCTTCCACTTTATCTAACCTGCTTCAATATGTTTATATACATCCTCATCAATTTCGCTATTCCCCTGAATCATAGACCCCAGATACTTTAAACTACCCCTCTTAGAAATATCCTGGGAATCCAACCTTACCACCACTTCGTCTTTCTGACTTGAGTCACTAAAATTGTACTCTAAATACTCTGTCTAGACCTACTTAACCTGAACCCCTTAGATTCAAGAGGTTGCCTCCAAATCTCCAATTTCTCATTCATACCTCCCCGTGTCTCATTGATCAATACCACATCATCCGCAAATAACATACACCAAGGCACCTCTATCACGGCCCAAAATCCCATCGGGCCGGACTGGCACCCGAAGCCGAGAAGGCCCGGGAGAACCCATTAAATACCTGTACTTTCACTTACATGTCACCAAAAATTTGGGCATCACTTCGCTGCATATAAAAGGGTCTAATTACCTGTATCAGCACAACACGCACAAATATATATACATATATATAATACTTCGCCGTCGGGGCCACCCCATATACGAATATAACATCACTATATAAACTTCCATGACTTTACCCTTCTTTATGTCTACAAAGCCTCTAGGATATACATGACATAACTAGGGTCGGGACGAACCCCCACCCACACATGACCCCTGTACAATAACAAAATATAAGAAACCGACTCGGAAAGCTCCAAAGCAAACTGGAGCTCACCAACAACAGCTGTATGACCTGGCTCCTATCTATGCTGTGAATGAGCTGAAGTACCTGATCCTGCAGCATGAAATGCATGTCCCCCGTGAGGGACGTCAGTACGAAATATGTACTGAGTATGTAAAGCTGTAAATAATCATATGTGATATGGGGGATTAAGAAAATCATACACATGTGAATAAATCATAATAGAAGTGAACCACACTTTATAAACACTTTTAGGATCATGTACATTATTATTAATCTGAATTGGGTTCTTGAATACAAACACATTTGTGGAACGGTATACATTCGTTCATTTCATTCTTTACAATTATTATTCGCCATTACCTCCTCCTCCCGAACCTCCAACCACCTAACAATAATCAATACTGTACCGTACTGTGACCATTAGGCTGCCCCCTAGTACATATCAATTGGGATCGACCCATGCTAGGCTTATGCCCCTGGGATACCACCCACACGTATATCAAGTAACACATAAGAGATTTTTCCAATAACTTAGTTCAAAAGCTTTTGAGATTATTACATTAGTGTTCATGCCAATATAGTACCTTTGGAACAATGATACATCAATAGGAATCAAGTAATAGACCTTCTATACAATAACGATGTAATAAGGACTCATTGGTACATCAACAGTATGTTTCAGAATCATCAATATCACAACAATGAAATAGGAGCCTCTTGGTATATCAATGAAACATTTTGACATATTATAGAATGGAAACAACTTCATTGGTAATGTAGAACAATACATGTGTTTGGATAACCTCGGAATCTTACTTGATGGAACATTGATGTTTTCATGCCAAAGAACATCATTAGAGTATGCTTTACATACCTCGTTGTAGATTCGGATACCAATTCAACACAACTTCCCGCCTTTACAAATCACTTATCTACAATGAAATATTTGGCATCTAGTATTAGCAACCCAACACCACAATTCTCTTCCATAATTCCATACAACCAATATTTGCAAAGCATTCCAAAAACCAACTTGAACAATAGGTTTATGTGTATATATATATATATATATATATATAATCATCATTTCAATACCATATCATCAATACCACATCATCCCTTCACAATTAAACATAATCCAACCATGCACAAGAATGATCCAACATCATTTCCAATCATCTTTCAACAACAATCAAATAACATACTTCTTATGCTCACATGCATATATATATATATATATATACATATCCATATAAATAACACCAACATAATTTACATCCTTACCATAGAATGGCCCTTTGGGTTTTGAAGTCCTGTTGGCACAAATAAGGGGTGCTTTCGAAGCCCTTGAGACGATGAACACAACTACGGAATCAACTTGGACTTTCCACGGTTGAATCACAAGATAATTAGAGTTGAAAATTAGGCTAGGGTTTGTTCTTTCCTATAATTGATGATGAATATGAGTTTTTGAACTCATATACATGTATATACACATATTCCCGTCCATAATACCATAGAAAATGACCAAAGTGCCCTTAAAATTTAAATAATGTCAAATATGTCCTCCGGTGGACTGTTTTGACAAGCTGAAGTAGATAGACCATAACTCTTTGCTCCGATATCGGATTTGGGTGAAATTGGTATCATTGTAAAGATAATTCAAAGTTCTTTCCTTTCATATAAATTAGGACACCCAGTTCGTCCTGTACAAGGAGTTAAGATCGTTTGAAGTTGACCCTAAGAATCTGTTTTGAGAGGCTGAAGTAAAACGCGTATAACTCCTTACTTAGATGTTGAATTTGGATGAAACCAATTGCATTAGAAAGAAGACTCAAATATATTTCTTTTGATATATGGTAGCTCGCCCAGTTCATTACATTGAGGGAGTTATGATCGTTCAAAGTTGACCCAAAAAACTGGCAGGCCTCAGTATTTTCCTGCTACTTTACTGTTCACAAAAATCTGTTTTGAGAGGCTGAAGTAAAACGAGTATAAATCCTTACTTAGATGTTGTATTTGGATGAAACCAATTGCATTAAAAGGAAGACTCAAATATCTTTCTTTTGATATATGGTAGCTCGCCCAGTTCATTATATTGAGGGAGTTATGACCGTTCAAAGTTGACCCAAAAACTGGCAGGCCTCAGTTTTTCTGCACATTTACTGTTCACATCCCGGCCACCGTTTTATAGTTTCGAACGTGCTCGCTTATATCCGAAACTTATCCGTTTTTGAAAATATTTATATCGTCGGAATGCTTATTCAATAACATTCGTATGGAAACATCGACGGGCAAATTCCGATATAAATAAGGTCGATTCCTATACCCATATAATCAAACTATACACTTGAAACCATCTCAAAATAATCAATACTCATACTTAAACTCATATATACCTAACTTAGGATCAATAAATATACTCCAACACATATAACAATGGCTAATGCACGTAATTAAGTATGGGGTGTTACAACCTCCCCTTGAATACTCCGCATCAACACGTCCATCACCAATGCAAAAAGGAATAGTCTAAGAGTCAATCCTTGATAAAAACCTGTCTCGACCAAAAAATGCCCTAAGTCTCCTGCCTCTATTCTTACCCGAGTCTTCCATCCATCGTACATGTCCTTAATAACTCTGACATACACCAGTGAAACTCCACTTACCTCCAAGCATCTCCAAAAAACCTCCCTAGGGACTTTGTTATACGCCTTCTCCAGGTCGATGAACTCCATGTGCAAGTCCCTCTTTTTTTTCCTTATACTGCTCCACCAATCTTCTCACCAAGTGGATTGCTTCTATCGTCGAGCGACCAGGCATAAAACCAAACTGATTATCCGAAATGGACACGACCCTTCCCAATTTCTGCTCAACCACCTTTTTCCAAATCTTTATAGTGTGACTCAATAACTTAATACCCTTATAGCTGTTGCAACTCTGAATGTCACCCTTGTTTTTATATAACGAAACTATCGTACTCTATCTCCAAGCCTCAGGCATTCTCGCTCATAGGGTGGTGATACAAAAATTAACGAACCGAGTAATAGAATGTGCATGGTAAACCACTCGACCTTCAAGTGAGGTATGTTTTTATGTTGCTTAACCGGTGCAAAATAAAGAATATAAGATTCTTGTTCTTCACTCTTTTACTAGTTTAAATGATTCCACAAATAAGACATGATCTAAACATAATGGCGCCAAAAACTTGACAGCGCCCAAGCACACACGCAAGTGTACGTGGTCTATCAAGTAGTAAAGTGACTTCAAGGAAGTCCAAGTATGGATCTATAGGGGACTTACATTCGCTGCCTAGCCAATTATAGTTTAACCAATTGAGGAGAGGAGCAAATAGAGGTTTAAAGTTGTAAATTAAAACTAAACTAAACTAATGCAAAAAAGTAATAACTTAGGACAATCAATGGATAGAAGCCTAGGGTTAAGGCTTACTAAAAATCATAATACATCATTGAACTTCATTCGTTAAATTGCTTATCTTGGTTGTTGATTCGTAGGGTTAATTTGATGATTACGGTTTCCCAACCTCTAATCCTTTACCTAAGTTCAGCCTTACAACTACATCATTGAGCGGGGATGTAATGATTCACTTAAGTATTTTAAAGCTATCATCCTATGTGTGAATCAAGTAAGGCTTCTAAGTACATCCCTGTCCTAGATGCTAATTCAAATTCCTTATTTTATAAAGAAATAAGAACCATACTTTGTCTATTCCCATATTCTATCTCCCTGTACCCTCCCCCGAGATCACAAGGTTGACAATTGATGTATTCTAAGGGTATCTAATCCTTGAAATATTTAAAACAAGAACAAAAAAACAACCAATGATGATAAACAAATCAACAAATTTAATTCAAAATGAAATAATCATGATTTTGACCTTAACCCCGGAAAGGGAGTTTTAGCCTTTAATGGAAATATTCTTCATCCAATACCTTGGATTGATGATAAAAACCATGAAAGAAACTAAATTAAAGAGATATAAACCCTAAAAAGAAGTTGTGGTAGCCTCCTCAATCTTCCAAGACGTCCAAAAGTGATTAAAAATGTTTACAAAGTGTATTTATAACTTTAGGGTAAGCCCATGTCATGTAGAAAAAGGATTCAGAATTTTCGGCAGGTGTGGAGTGGAGCATGCATCGTACGCTTATCGCACGGTTCTGCAGGAATTGTTGTTCAGAATTTTTTCTAAGTCAAGGGAGCACCGAAATAAGCATGCATAGCATGCTAATTGATGTTAGGAGCTACACGCTCCTATTGGCTGATAATTTTGGCCTCTTCTGAATCCAATGATGTTTTGAAAACGTCTATTGGACTCTCTTACAAGATACACACTCCCAAGACATTACAGGGGTCCAAAAGTGCGGCAATTTGTGTATTGTGCCTTTATTGCGCCATTCAGAGCCTTTTTGAGTTGTTCCCACTTGATTTAAAGCCTGTATATCCTTAATATATCACCATAATCCATTCCCCAAACATCCTATAGAATTAAACACAATAATTTAGAGCTCAAAATAACACAACATCCAACACGACGAAATAGAAACAAGAGCTAAGCATAGGCAGATTTCACTTTGATCTTTAACTCATTGATTTGACCCTTGGATTGATCCAATTGACCCTTGAGCATTATGACTAAGTTGTATCACATATAAATACATAATAACAACCTTAGTAACTAATTAAAACACATTAGAACCCAACACAATAGACTAGAAAAACATCTAGCTCAAGCTAGTTATACTAGTTTTCTCGGTTGAACTCTAAATGCTCAAATTGAATCAAAACTTGTTTCAAATACACTCTTAACATCATAAACACATGCTTTAACACTTTGATGCACATTTATATCATTATCCTCCATTATAGCATAGAAGTATCCTCAAAACAAGACTAAAAAGGCTAGAATAGGGACACTAGAATGCATAAATACACCCAACATCAATCGCTAAATTCCCTCTGACAATATTTAACATTAAGACACTAAATTATTTCAAGGACATCCCCTTCAGTGAAATTAATCTTAAATTTTGATCACTTTTATAGCTATTACCCTATAATTTAATCTATCATGGGCACACATATCTACATTCTTTGATATCTGACCATCCATTCTCCACTCGTTAGTTTCTTAACATTAAACATCTAATCACATTACCTCACAATTTAATGAAATCTGTAAAACTATACCAAAGGTTCATATCGTCTATTTATATTTCCCTTAATCCGTCTCTAAATAACACCATATAACAACTCCCAAGACTTCTCCATACTAGGAAATTCAAGAACACGACGTAGGTACACATGACACTTATAAATCATGATCGTGTACACCTTAATTCTTATAACTGAAGGATCTTACCCATCTAATGATATACCCACAATTCATTGTTCTAACTTTAGTCCTCATATATATGTGTGTGTGAGTGTGTAATTATGTGTGTGTGTGTATGTATATGATAATTATCCACTCAATTTTTTCGTAAGTTATCAACCTAAGAACTTTCACACTTCAAATCAAGCCTACTAATTTACTCCCACAAATCTCGTATCATTATCATCAAGCAAACATTCTTATCACCATAATCAATATCTAAAGTTCAAACTTAGTGTCTAGAACCAATCATGTACTAGTAATGAAATATCCCATACAGTATACTAGTACATCAGATATAGAAATCAACCTAAATTTCTTGTTTGACTTAATTATGTCCTACAAGCACATCTTCTCCACAACATTACTACTACACCTTAAAATTTACTACCTAACTTCTCTCCTACTAAACTTTCTTACAACTACTAGATAAAAATCAAAGGATCCTTTTTGTAGTAAAACTATGTAGTGAGGATAGTCGATCTTAATATTATATAATAACCTATTATGGTCTATAAAATATTCACCTCTGTCACATCACATCCACTTACCCATGCATACAACTCAACTACCTTCAAAATCCTATAAATATCACTGAGTCCCCGTTTCTAAGATTATCCCAAGTGAATGCTAAATTTATAAATTAGTAAATTTATCCTTCCATTCACAACCTATGATTAATTTAAATACTACAATATCTAGTCCTTATGATCTCATTTCTTATCTCAACTAAAGAGATAATTATTTTAACTAACCACTCCCTTTCTATCGGCTACCTTAATTTTGATAATTTTGGTACACCTTAACCAATACCATAAGGACATAACAATCCCAGTACTCACTTCAAGGTTACACAAATGCAACTACCCTTTTTTCACTAAAATGTTAAGCTCACTTTGACTTATAAACTTTGGATTTTATATCATAAACCTTGGGATCATTTTACTATTCATACGTCATTACAGCCTAATTTATAATACCTCTCAGGTTGAAATACTATCCCAATATTTAGATGTATATCATTCCCTTTAAGTGATACATTTGTAATAAAGTTTTTAAAAGGGAATGAATACATGTCTTACCTCTGAAAGAAAAGAACGATTCATGAAGATAGAGATATGTACTTGAATCAATACACTTTGATGCACGAATGGACTCCTTTCAAGTGCTTGTGCCATTTCATAACCTTTTGATGACTCAATTAGAAAGGATCACATCATTAGGAATCTAAGCCTTTGCACTTGTATCTCCTCAATAATTAGACATAGCCAATAAAATTAGATCAAGGAGGGAATTTTGATAACTTTCATATTGACAATAATATTGCATGATCTAGAGTATGAAAGAATGAGAAATATTTTCTAAATATCCGGTAGCCTCTTGATTATAAGTGTGGTTCACAACACACTTATAAACAAGACTCTACTAAACATGTTTTTGTAGATATCATGGGACCCTAAATCGTGCTTTGATACCAAGCTTGTCACAACCCGAATCGAGGTCTTGGCCATGGCAGGCACCCCAAGACAACCAAGGCCTGAGATAACCCCTTAACCTTCCATCATAAGGATAGTAAAATAAGAAATATATGAATTTCAACCCATTATATAAATAGTTTGGTAAACCATAAAAAAAAGTTTGTAAATAAAAAATAAGTCCAAAAAATAATAACCCAAATAAATTGTGTCCATGTCTTAAGAACAAAATTTAAAAGAAAAAACCACACCATTTATAAAGCCTCTAACTTTAAGAATAACTCCTATATATCTAAAAATATCATAAAACCAAGAAATTTTATTATAGAAACATATGTGAAATGTACAAATGCCTTATAAATGATGGAGGGCTCACCACTTCTCACCAACTGCCTAATAGGATAATGAATAACCTACGGTGCACAGGGTCACAAGAAAAGGCCTCTAAACCTACATCATAAGATAAGCTATCTCGATCTTTATCACCCATAAGCTATATGGGTTTGGCTCCCTATGCTGAAAGGGCCCCAATTCATGTTATCTATATGAACTGAGGAAATTTAGCTAAAGATATCGAGGTGATAACCTTCTAAAAATATACTATGTAGATTAAACACAGTGGTCCTATATCCCCAACATTGTCAAACATGGTTCCAGTGTTGGTTTTCCAGTACTACACCTTCTCGATGAAGCTACACAATTCCCTTTAACCCCCGATTAAAACAATTTTTTCACATAACAGTAATCATGGAGTCATTTATTAAGGATTACTGATTTGGTATCATCTTATTAATAGATTTGAAATCCATCCATATAATTCCATACCATTTTTATTTAACCATTTAAACTCCCAATAAAAAAATCCAATATAAATTATTTTTCATTAGTGCCATACCATTTCTATTTAACCACATAATTTTTTAAAATATGGGTTAAACACTATGAAAATCTCTTTCAAAAACTAATTCATGAAATGGGTTGAGGTTCATGTCTTTTTCATTAAAAAAGCATGAATATTATGAAACCATATTACCAAATTCCATCATTATCATAGATAATATTTCTGTTTACAACCATTATTTAAACCATGGAGAAAGCATAGAAATAAATAAAAACCAATGCAAGTATATAAAAATCCAAAATCCTCAACCCTAGTTTAAACAACCATTGAAGCATGAGAATTTTAAGTAATTTTACGAAGTAAAAGATAATTAAGAACAAGGGTGATGAGAGAGATTTGAGAAGAACTTGAATTTGAAGCCTTGGTAGTTGAACTTTGGGAAAGAACCTTTATTTGGTGTTCTTGAGGGTTTGGAAGAAAAAAAAATATGTATTTGGGTTATGAGATGAGGGAAAATGCATTAGTATTAGTTATAGGATGATTTTGGATGTAAATGAATAGCTCGCCCTAAAAACCTGAAGAGAAACATGAGTTTTAGCATCTCTAGGAACATGGGCATGCCATATCCTTAATGCGGAGACCATAAGGAATGCCATGATTTTTTCGTAGATCACTAAGGGTGTGCCACACCCTTATCGCAGACCCTCACTGATTCACTTGCGAAAATTCTCATAATTTTTGCTTGGGTATCTGATTAAGGAAAAGTATGTGGCATTGGAAGAAGGACTCAATTATCTTTCATTTGGTGGATTTTGAGATCCAAAGTCAAATGTTTCCTCAAAATTCTATGACATCGTGACCTAGAGTTAGAAGCATGAACCTAGAAATTTTGCACCAGTGTTATCTGAATTTAGGAGATTATGTATCCATGTAGCTAGAAAGGTGTTATGTAATTTTCTTAATATCATCGTGAGAGAGATTTCTTAGTTAAGGGAGACTTAGGGTATGCTAATGCTATAGTCGGGATAGAGATTCAACAGTGACCACAATGATAGAGAAGTTTGTTAAGGTTAAGTATGTTCATACAATTTTGTGTTGATTAGTGTTACATGATTCCTATCCAGTAGTAATAAGTGGGTATTAGTGTATGAGAAGTTCTTTGGATATCCATGTTTAGTGTTAGAATCTAAGTTTGAAGTTTGGATGATTGAGCTAATAGAAAGATAAGTTTGAAATTCTAGATGGTGTGAACTTAGGGTATGGTGATACTCTCAAATATTTTAATTTAGTAAGTGTTTAAGTTACTATATGATGACTATTAGGGCTATAAAAATTTAAAATTTCTATCTCAGAAGGAAGTACTTACAGTGGCTGTTACATTTTTAGGTATAGTCTTTCTGGGTGAGTTATTATTTATGTGTATTGTTATATCTCGGACTCTAGAATAGAGTGGTTTCTATTTAGTTTAGAGTTTATTAAAGGGATCCACAGACTTAGAATAATGGTATAAATCTGAGGAGATGATAGAACAAGGAAGTAAGTCAGGCTCTCAGATTCTAGTAGTGATGCCAGTGTGTTGTTAAACATTACTAGGGGAGGAAGATGCTTGAACCAATTCTTATCTTTGTACAAAATTTTGTACTTCAATAATTAAGGAACCTACTTAAGCCTTTCATATAAGATCTATGATCATAGCTCATATTCATTCACTTTATATAAAATCATGTACACTCCCAGGTCCTAGTATAAAGAGTCCAATTAACTCAAAAGTACGAATCATATGCCATGAATTTATAAACTCCAAACTTAGGTCATGAAACTCATGACTTATGTACTCTTACTTTACAATATGCTCAGTTCCCATAACTCATGGTGCACCCTTAATGACCAGTGAAAATTTGCATTATGTCATGTATGTCCTAAGTTTAGATCTCTTTAATGAATCTATGCTGTTGATACTCTATTCCTCATGCCTCATTTAAGTGTCAAAGTTATGCATAGTATTCTTTCATGCTTCAGGTCCTCATGTTCTAACTTTAGTAGATGGAGTTATCAATACCCATGTGAAGATTATAAGTGGCATCAAATAAAGGGTAATATTTAAGAGGAAAAACATATTAAAGGGGGTATTTGAGAAGTGGGGCTAAGCTTGTAAGTTAGCATTTTCATTGCCTAAGGCATAGTAATTTTATCGCAGCTTATGGTTTTATAGGCCTATACTCTGTGCTATAGAGTTGCAGCCATGTTGCAATTTCTTATTCAGATATCTTATTCAAATTATGCCCAAAATTCTTTTATCCCTAATTTTATTAAAACTTCTTACAAAAAGTATTGAAGAAATGCTCCAGTTCATTATAAATTTTCAGTATGAGTTAGTTCGTATAGCCAACAGTTTAATTTAGCAATTAGATAGATAAGCTCCTATAGATTTCCATCTTTCCATCTAGTTTTACTTTTAAAGTTTCATAAATATGGGTTTTGAGTGAGGTAATTTATTCACATCCATGAAAATTACAAATTCAGTTCAGTCCATGCATCATGTCTATGATTTATATATATAGTCATGATTCAGTTCATAAGTGTTCAGTGCATGATCTCAGTTTTCCTAGTATTCCAGCTCAGGCATTATAATATCCCACAAGCCCCTAGATAAGTTTCTAACTACTCATAACGTGTTTAAAGACTCCAAAATGATTATTCCATACTAGATACAAGTATCATTAGCATTTTGACATCCTCAAAATTTGAAAATTTTTATTTTTGGCTTTCTTCTATTTGAAACATTAATTTTTTAATTAAAATGTGTTTGGTATGTTAATAGGTGAGGGGCTTGAGATATTTTATCCCTTCTACGACCTTAGTCTCATTATCTCATGATTCGCGCATAATGTACTTGGTGATGCCATAAAGCTCCTTTATTTTGATTCCTATATGTTTTTTGTTGAGGGAGAGTTCCTAATGTGAAGTTACATACTTTATTCCATACTTCCGAAGCTTTAAAATTTTATCATCTGAGGATGAATGGTTCAAAAGGCCAAAGGGGATATTATGTAACACCCTGCATTTAGGGGCTAGAATTCGAACCGTTATTCCTACGTGTATAAACTCTTATCCAATGATTTGTATATAAATTTAAGTCATGATCATTTACCTAGTGTTAAAAGTGTTATAGAGGTGAAAAACATTCATAGAAAACACTTAGAGCAAAGTTGAGTCAAAAGCTATTGATTTAACCAAATTTTGTTATTCGATCCTACAAGGGTCAACTTTGAATGTGTATAACTTCTGGAACATATGGAATTTTTGAACTTAAGACCCACCAAATTATAGATAATTGATCCCTTTTTCCAACGTATCAATTTTTTACTTAGTTCGATACTCAAGTAAAAAGTTATGAGCATTTTGTGAGGAACTAGTAAGGGTCCATCATTTCGGCATCACACGAACCTTATGCTCCGCGATAAGAAGTATGGAACAGACCTTATGCTCCTCGATAAGTAGTGTGGTATTGGCCTCATTCAGAAATGCTAAAATACACATTTCTCTTTAGTATTTTAAGGGCAAACAAGCAATTTATGTCCTAAACTATCCTATAACGAATTGTATCACAAATTGATCATCCATAACCCCAAAGCAAACCAATTACAAAGTCTCTTTTCTCCCAAATCCTCAATAGCACCAAATTTAATACCTCAAATTTGTCAAGTTCTAGACCTCTTAAAACATAGGCCATGAAGTTAACTTTCCAATGCTTCATGCCTCGTCTTAATCTGATGCCGTGGTGAGAAGTTTTGAAAGATTTCATTATTGTCCTGATTCACTGTTATGACTATGACTCAGGGTAACAAGTCATAACCACTCGTGAAGATTCATCAAGAGTGACTTGTAGTCACTCCAGTGGATCCCTCAGCTATAGCCAAATAACTATGACTCTGCACTACGACATATAATCAGTTTCTATATGTTGTATGGATGGTTTCGTAGTCACAATAGTATGTAATCCAAAAATACAACCTAATGGTTATGAGTCCAGCATACAACTCATATCCAGACATTACGAGTTGTTATGAAGATTTATAGACTAACTAATCAAGGATCAAAAAATTAAGCCTCATTTTTTGGTAGTTTTACAAGTGACACATATATTAAGACCCCAAATAGCTCCTAGCTTATAGACAAGTCGAGACATCCCTTACCAATTAAATTCTTGTGAAAGCTACCCAGACTATGACTCGTAATGTCTCATTATGGGTTGTTAGGAGGGAGTCGTAACCTAGGAATTAAGGGCTAAGAAGTCATCTTTGATTAAAAATCAAGCCATGACTCATCGCCAGACCTTACGAGTCGTGACTTAAGTCATTGGGAAGGCTTCCAAACATTTTTCAGACAATTTCTAAGGGCTTTTTGGGTCTTTTCCCACTCTTTTAACCCCAAAACTATGTCATTTAAGCTATTTTAAGGATGAATAAAAATCCATATCAATCCCAAATCCCTCATTATCAGCACAACACCAAAAATACCCCCAAAATATCCAATTTCTCTCTTCTCCCAAAGCAAGAAATTTGGGTTCTTCATCTCCAAGTTCAAATCCTTACAACTTCCAAGAAATCAAAAGTAATCAGGTATGTGCGGTTTGAGCAAGGATAATCTTTTATCTTCGTACCCGAAAACTTGATTTTGAAAGTTGAATTCATATGATTGCAATTAGGGTTCATACCCATATTCCCATATTCTTGAATTTATGATATTATCATGTGACTTAAAGATTGATTTGCACAAGAAATACCTCTTATTAATGCTTTGACTTACATTATTTCTATTTTGATATGATTTCATTATCTTGACTTGAAGTTTGATGAATTGACGAAAGATTCTAATTTAAGACTTGAGCGTGGTATTTTGATATGACGTTTCCAAGACTTGATGCATGAATTTAAAGATTTAAGCATAAGTTATTGAGTACGAGAAGTTCAAGTTTGTAAGTTTAATTTACAGGTATTCCAACATGATGAAAGTTCAATTTTGATCTTATGATCACATTTCAGATTTGAAATCCATAATTTAACCCCATGAATATGATTTAAGTAAAAGAAGCATACTCGGTTTTACGTTTACAATCCCACATGCTATTTTAAGGTGGATATATATATATATATATATATATATATATATATATATATTCAAGCTTGAGCCTTATTTGAAAAAATCCAATATATATATATATATATATATATATATATATATATTCAAGCTTGAGCCTTATTTGAAAAAATCCAACCGCGCTTGCCTGACGCCTTATCTTTCGCCTAGGTGGAAAGGAGGCCCATTCGACAACCATAATAGTCTCTATAACTAGATCATGTATATATATATATATATATATATATATATATATATATATATATATATATATATATATATATATATATATATATATATATATATATATATATTTGGAAGTAGTATTTATCACCGATAAGGGGATGTGGATGAGCGTATCCTAATTTTCAAAAACTATGAGCTACCATAGGTTTAAGAGACCTTACGAAAGAGTGTCTTCTTTTCCCAATATGGATGAATTTTAGTGATCACTTTAAGTTAAGGTTCTATTTCTATGAAAAGAGTAGCACAATTATCCCCAACGCAGATAAGACGTTGGACTCTATGATAGGTCACATGTTTATGTCGATTATAAGAGTCTCCCACAAGAAAGAATAAAGTTAAAGATTTTAGAAAACTAAGTATAATGACTCACTAAGCTTATTCATTATGCTTTATAATGCATGATTTATGATCTTCTAGCTTTTAGTTTTATTCATATCTAAGGTGAGTCCTTTTACACTTAGTTTCCATAATTTGAAAGTTTATTCAGTTTTTATTTTACTTATGCATTCACCCCCATATACTAAGTACATTCCAAAGTACTGACCACATATATACGTTTGTGGCTAGATTCCTTCATAATATAGGTATCAGATACAGCCCACATATCAAGGTCAGACAGTTCTCAGCATTCAACCAGCAGGTGATGAGTTCTTATTTTGAGGAGTCAAGTCAGTTGCAGTTCTTGTATTTTATTTTTCATTATTCTTATGTATTGATTAGGGATAGTTGGGGGTCATGTACCAACTACCTATAGTTAGTATAGTAGAGGTGTAACGACCTGAGACTAGCCCTTAGTTGTCACACGGTGCTTAGGACCACAAATGATCCTAAGCTAACCATTGTACTAGCATAACTCATGAGCAACTGAATAAAATACATGTCTAAAAGAATAATGTGGAAGATAATCTTTTCTGAATATGATAAACACAAAACTATATTGAAGTGATTACAACTCTGATTATATAAAACAAAACTAGAATCAAATACACAAAATCTACTGATTTTCTATGAAGCCTCTACTAGTATTGACTATAGGTAGCCGGGACATGACCCCCAGCTATCCTAAATCAATACAAATTAATAAGAAAAATAAGCTGCTACTCAAACTATGATCGACTCAAGCCCTTGAATCAGGAGGACTCATCACCTGCTAACTAGAAGTTGTAAGCTATCTGATTATGATGTGCGCGCTACAACTTGTACCTACATTATGAGACAATGTTGCACATAGAAGTATATGTGGATCAGTACTTTTGGAATATACTGAGCATATGGGAGTAAATGCATAAGTAAAACAATATCTAAGCATTTATATAAACTTGTAAAAGAATGCATGCTAAGTGTAAATGACTAACAATGGCTGGAACAATTAAAAATTGGAAATCATAAATCATGAATAATAAAGCATACTGTATAAATCTTGTAAGCCATAACACTTAGTTCTAAAAGTTGTACTTTTACTCTTTTTATTTGTGAAATAAGTAGGACTAAAGCTGAGTCTATTTTCAAATCATGAAGGCTAAGTTTAAAAAAAGGAGTCACCTTTATATATGTAAACTAAAAGCTGAAACCTGATAACTGATGTCTTATGTAAGACAAATATCTGAGTAAATTTGTGGGCCTTTACAACTTAGTTTTTAAGAAGTTGTTCTGTTATTCTATTTTAGGATTTAGGAATTAGGGAGGTTTTTTTATCCAACATACACTATGTGAGATGTCATAGTTTCCAACGTCTAGTTCCCCTAAGGAAAAAACCTCACGTTGGGGAGAAGTGTCATACTCTTGCTAAGGAATATAACATGAGCTGAGTGATCACAATCTGTATCTGCATCCATATAAATGGGAATAATCTAAATTTGTACCTATGTTGGATTGTGTTTCTGGGGCATGGGACCTTAGAATCATACCTAACTTGGTGCTAAATACTACTCCCTTATTGTTATGCTTATTCCGTAGGAAACCCACCTTAAAAACTAGCATAAGAGTTTATAATAAAAACCAGTTATGCATCTGTCTATTTTAAAATGTAATCAAAACTAATTGTGTGGATTCCAAATCTTAGCTGAGGATCAAAAGATCAAATCTTGCTTAAAATCTAAATACATGCTTTTGAAAGAATGCTTAAACATTATCTTTCTTGAAATATCAAGACTAAAACTTAGGGCTTGAAAACCCTTTCTTGAAAACTCATGTCAAGTCATCACAATTCATGTTCAATAATGAAAATCTTGAAATTCTTTAACAATTCTAGTCAAGATAATGAAATTCAATGCTCAATATACAAAATCAAGGCACACGCATAAGTATGTGAAAATAGTAATGCAATTCAACACTTAAATCACTTGTAACTTCATAAGGATCAAACAATGATATTTAGGTATGAACCCTAAACTATTAATCATGTAATCTCAACTTTAAAAACAAGTTTTGGGCAAAAGTATAAAATAAGTATCCTTTCTTCATTACCTCACATACCTTAATGATGAAGAAATTATGAAAAGATTAAATCTTCAAGCTTGATTGTGCAAACCCTAGTTATTTTTCTTCTCTTGTATTTTAGATGATGAAATAATGATGTTGATAGTGTTAAAACATGTTTAGGGACTATTAATCTCATGTATTTATGTTTAGGGACATTTATCAAGTGTCAAATGACTTAGTTTCCCTCAAAATAACTAAAAACGAAGTGCCTACGCCGTTTCGCCAGAGGGTTTGCTACATATAACCCATGGAAAGCCTTAAGATTTATGTCACACAACCTATGGAAAACATTAAGTTTTACATCTCAAAACCTATGGCAAACCCTTTCCAGTAGCCTTAGGCAATTGTTAGGCGACACACACTCCTTTGCAAAGCCATAATGTTTTGCTCGGGTATCAGATTAAGGCAAAATTTGTATCATTGGAAAGATAATTTGATTATATTAAATTTTGTGGGTATTAATATGAAAAATTCCACAAATAAATAAAGTTATACTCATTCAAATATGACTCTTGTGAAATCGAACACCAAAAATTGGCCGAATTAAAGGCTCTTAGCTCACTTTGCTCTAAGTGACACTTATGAACATCTTTCCCACCTCATAATCTTTATTAATACTAGTTTAATTATCATGAAACATGGATTCAATTATGAATCATAGGACTAGGTTTTTCACTCGTAGGAACAAAGTCCGATTTTCAGTTTAGAAGCGTACGAGGTATTACAAGAGGCTTCATAGATGGTCATTCAGAGTTGATGTATTAACTTTCAATAATGTTTTGTATAACCAAATTTAAATGTTTTAAATATTTTTGCATTGAAAATATTCAATAACGAAATCTCTTCTACTTATTTTTTTCATATTTATGTATCTTATTCAGATTCTCACGAGTTGTGTTAGTAGCATAGGTTAGCTTAGGATTACTAGTGGTTCTAAGCACTATGTGACATACAGGGGGTATTCTTAGGATGTTACAAATTTGGTATCAGAGTACATATCTCAAGTGTCCTAGGGTGTTTTGCAGAACTGTACAAAGATGCATGTACTTTTCTTCTAGAGGCTATCGGGCATTTAGGAAATGTTGCCTTTCTTTCATACTCTAGATTGTGCAGTAAAGTTGTTCTCTCATAAACTTTTGTCAATTTGTGTGTTACTCCATAATTCCCCATCTATGAATTTCTAAGATAACATGAGTACTGGATTCTAATTTCTCCTAAGATAATGCTCTTAAATTTACTATCAGTAACTTCAGAAGTCATACAAAGGGCTTGAGAGGAGCTCTTCAGTGTGTTATAAATCCCTTAAGTTGAATGTTTATGTCCTTTACCACATGATTTGTGTAGTTAATACAAAATGTGATATGTATTCAGATTTCTCATTAACCCCCCAATACAGATAGTGCTCATGAGAGGAGACAGTATGTACTTGGATTGTTAAATGAAGTTTACATTTAAGGGATAATATGACTTAGGGTGTTGTCATTCATAAGTAATAGAACATCCTTATATATGGAAGAATAGATTTATATGTGTAGTGACAAGAAAGGTGGGAATGATGATTAATCAAAAGTATATAGATGAACATATGTATGCTATCTAGTTAGTATTGAGGTGATATGTCCTTGTGTGTCAACTTAAGGGTAATGAATGTGGTACAGGTTTTGTAATGACCTAAAAATTTAATGAAATATGTGATATTATGTGATTTGACTATTTTACCCCTCCCCGTAGTTGCATTATGAAATTTTTGGAGTGTGGGAGTGATTGGCATAATTTTTGATGTATTTTGATATCATTTATGTGATATTGTGGTTTTTTATGGCTTCGAGAGCCTTATTTTGGACTTATGTGGATATATTTTGATTCGTGTGATGGATGGCCGAACGGACTGTGCCATTAGCTCCAGAATATCTATTTTAGGCTAAGTAGACCTTTGGTTTGGGTGCACCCGAGCTCATTTCGACCTTTTAGTCAGAAAGTTAAAAAATTAGAAATTTGGGTATGGGGCCTACATTTGATAGAAATGACCTCGGATGGAAAATTTGACTTCGCTAGTGGATCCAATATATCAAATTTATGGTGTTAGAATATTTTTTATGATTTTACGGCTTTCAAATCTCATTTTGACCCCCGATTTAAAAAATTGTAATTTCGAGTTTCGGGGGTCAACTTATTGAAAATGAAGTTTTTTTTTTCAAAAATACGACTTTTCCAACGCATCCGGAACATCTATTTAAGTATGGTTGCATAGTTTGTTTGCATATATCGGACTCCGAATGAATCCCGGACATCCCATCGAAGTCCAATTGGACTTGGAAAATAAACTGCTGCGCTGGTGTAGATTTTTCTGCTATTTATAGCAGTTTTTTTACCCTTTTTGACTTATTTTGCTCATTTTTCATCTTGTCTCTTGAGAGTTAAACCCAAAAATAGTATGAGAATTTAAAAGTGAAGTTTGTGGGAGCTTGGAAAGCGAGATTAACACCTATTTCTTTGTTTTATTACGGATTTAAGGTAAAAATCCACCCTTAGTAATTTCTTAATTAATTTCTCAAAACCTCAAAAATCTTAGGGCTTGATTTTAAATTCCATTTTTACTTAAATAATATTTTTATATTATAATTACTAGTTTTTCATCAATTTAACCTTCAAAACAACTTCGATTCTTGATTTTAACCCGAATTGTAAAGATTTTACCCGGTAAAGATCAAAAATATTTTTTCTTCTATTTAAACCTTATTTTTGACTCGATTAAAGTTGAGTTTTCAGTTGTATATTCCTAAAAAAATGGGGAACAGCTTTTTGAAGTAAAAGTTTCGATTTTGCCCTTCTTTTTTGAAAACCCATTTTGGGAGTCCATTTTGACCCAAAACCAAAAGTAATCAACATGTGTCATTGATTTTTTTTATGCATAAATTTCATATTATGTTTCTATTAAAGTTTGGAATTGTTCGTGAAAAGTAAGGTCGCGGGTTTAAGTGTAGCGGATCGATTTTGGCTTTTGAGGTAGGTTATAGCTTAACTCTTTCAGACTGGGCTGGGTAGTAAATGATGATATAAAATGCATGTTAAGGGTAGAAAATATTCATAAAAAATAGGTATTTATGTGTTGTGCTTGTGTGGGGGCCTATTGTGATGTAATTGTCAAAATTGAGTTATTATATGATATGTGTAATCGTGTGGGGTCCTATGTGATATTGATAGCCTTATATACATATGAATAATTTTATTGTGTTGTTAAAATGATTAATGTGGTACCATTGGTGTATTGTGTTTATATTCACACCTTATTGGCATATGAGACATGTGGAAATTCATGGATGAAACAAAAATAATGAGTGGATATTGGCTCATGTGGTTGTGGAAATATATAATATGTTTGGTTGTAGAAATACTCATTGTAATTGGTTGTGAGCATTACATATTCATATCATACTCATTCATGAAACATTGGAACCACCGTGGCAACATCTGAGAAACTCCGGCAATACCTTTTTAAAAGATATTGTAACACCTTATAAAATGCTTTTCGAGGGATGTACTGGAAAGGAGATATAAGATATGTGGATTGTATATGGGTTGACGAACCCTCCATGGGTCCTACGTTAGGAAGATTTAGCTCCGTAAGTGTACACGGGGATTATGCGATGATCCCAAAGGTTGTACGACGACCTCATGCATCATCATCATCATCATCATATACATTGCACTTACTTTATTGTGTTTATGTTGTGTTGTATTTCCTTATTAAATTGTCATCATGTATTTGTCTTACCTTCCTTTACTTGTATTTGATGATCTTGTATATACATTTTCTCTTTTATTCTATTTATATGTAACATAATGTATAATTGTGTTCGATATCTTGGTGTGTTGGTGTAATATGTGTGAGATATATTAGAACTGTTAGTACAACTGTTGTGGCCTACCATTGTGGGATATTTTTTTATTACAGGTAACGTTAGTATATATTTTGTATGCTTTATTTACTACTTTGCTTGGTTGGGGTATGATACTTATTGAGCACAAATGGATCATACTCATGCTTATTGCGCCCTTTCGGTGCAGGTCTTAGCTTGGGTGCGCCTTAGCTTGATTGACTCGGGCGATTGTTGGAGCTTCCAAGGTAGTGGTTGGACATTCATGCGTCTGAAGTTCACCTCTATCTTTTTATAGTAGTTATATCTTTATTAGTATTCGGAGATAGTTATTATTCCTTTGTGGTTATTTTTTGATGTATTTGAATCTTGAATTGTATCAGTTGTTCTTACACTATTGACACCTGGATTTGGGCATGATTAGTATTTTGGATAAATTATTTCCGCATTGTTATGATTATTTATATGGTTATTCTTTATTCTAGAAGCCTTACCTTGGGATATTTTATCTTTTTCCCTTTTCGTATCAGTTTGGGTGATAGGCTTACTTGTCAAGGTACGCCGCAAAAAGTTCCATCATGACCCTCATTTTCGGGTCATGACAAATTGGTATTAAAGCAACCAGGCTTCATTGGTCTCAGTGGTATAAAATGAGATGTGTAATAGAGTCTCGCAGATAAGTACATAGACGTTCATATCTATCTTTGGGAGGCTATAAGATGTATTTAGGAAACCTCCCTTATTTTATTCCTTATCATGTGAATTGTTTCATATCTTGTGTTCTTTATTTTGTTTTATTCTTTCTATGCGGATGGTGTGGCTTATAATACATATCAGTTGAGAGATGCTGTGAGAAATTAATGGATATCATTTATTGGTTGTAAGCTTATTGATGCTTCTGAGTTGTCATGGGATCAGTTTGTTGATGCCTTTTTGGAGAGATTTATGACTTTCAGTTTGAGAGATTGTATGTGGGATGAATTTGATCATTTGGAGTAGGGCTCTATAACAGTTTTTGAGTATAAGGCATGTTTTATGCCCTGTCTAAGTATTCCCATAATAGCATTTCCATCGAGTTTGAGAAGATTTAAAAGTTTGTGTAGGGTTTGGTTGTCTCCTTTTAGTTGGCTACGTCTTAGATGGTTGTACTTAGGGCTACTCTTTACATTATTATGGATCATGCTAAGATGACAGAGGGTATTATTAGTGTATCTTAGGGAGGCGCAAAGAGGGTGCATTATTTTGGTGAGTTTAGGAGTCATACCTATTGAGGTAGATATTTTAGAGGTTCTTATGGATAACATAGTAGGCTACTGCATGTGATTTTTTAGAGTTCAGTTGGTGGATCTTCTTGTTCAGTAGTTCAGGGTGGCCATTTAGGCTCAGCTGTACTTTGTTTTTTTAAGACTAGTAGTAGAGGTTGCTATATGTGTAATAAGATTAGACATATGGCCAAGGACTTTTCTCGCCGTGTGTTTAGAGCTACTCCTATTTTAGCTGTGAGAGGTAACTATTCTAACAAAAGTGCAAGAGGTAGAGATGGTAGAGCCCGTGTTGGTGGTTGTGGGGATACTTAACCAGTTGATAGTCATGGATTGTATTATGCTATACTAGCCAGACTTGAGGTAGAGGCTTCTGATATTGTGATTATAGGTACCTTCCTCATTTGTTTGAGACCTACATCTGTATTATTTGATCCCAGATGGACTTTCTCCTATGAATCTATATATTTTGCTTTGGGTTTTGATTTTGTTAGTAAGCCTCTTGCCATTCCTCTTCATGTATCTACCCTGGTAGGTGATTCTTTAATGGTGGATCGAGTGTACCGATATTGTGTTGTGACGTTTTTTTGGGCATGAGACTTTGGTAGACTTGCTTGTGTTAGACATGGTTGATTTTGATGATTATTTTGGGTTTGAATTAGTTCTCTCCTTATCATGTTATCTTAGATTATTTTGCTATGACTATGACTTTAGCTTCGCCGGGTGTGGCAAGGATAGTTTGGAAAGGTACACTTTATTTGGGTCCTAAGAGGATTATATCTTATGTTCAGGCCCATAAATTGGTTAAGAAGGGATGTTTATCTTGTCCCATATTCAGGACACCATTATTGTTTTGTGTCTTTCCTTTTGGATTCCATGTAGTCCCTAAGTTATGGATGTATTCCATATGGACTTGTCTGGTATGCCTTCAGATCGAGATATTGATTTCACTAACAATGTTGAGTTGGACACCAAGCCCATTTCTATTCCTCTTTTTTGGATGGCCCTAGCAGAGTTGAAGGGACTGAAGGATCAGTTGTAGGAGTTGTTGGATAAGGGATTTATCCGACCTAGTATTTCACCTTAAGGTGCGTCTATCTTATTTGTGAAGAAAAAAGATGGGTCTATGCAGATGTGTATTGATTATCGGCAGTTGAATAAGGTGATGGTTAAGAATAAGTATCCTCTTTCTTGTATGAATGATTTGTTTGATTAACTTCAGGGTGTGACGGTGTTTTCAAAGATTGATTTGAGGTTTGGTTATCACCAGTTGAGGATTAGAGCTTTGGATATTCCAAAAATAGCTTTTTAAACTCAATATGATTATTATGAGTTCTTGGCCATGTCCTTTGGGTTGACCAATGTCCCTACCGCATTTAAGGAGTTGATAAGTCAGGTGTTTCAACTGTATCTTAACTCCTCTGTTATTATATTTATAGATGATATCTTGGCTTATTCCAAGAGTGAGGTTGAGCATGAGGAGCATTTGTAGATTATGCTTTAAAGATTGAAGGGTAAAAAGTTGTATGCTACGTTCTTTATATACAAGTTTTGGTTGGAGTCTGTTTCTTTCTTGGGTCATGTGGTGACTAAAGAAGGTATTATGGTTGATCTAACCAAGGTTGCAGCGGTTCATGATTGGACTAAACCTACTTTGCCTATCAAGATTCAGTGTTTTGTTGGCTTGGCGGGTTATTATCGGCATTTTGTTGAGGGTTTTTCATCCATTACAGCTCCATTGACTAAGTTGACCCAGAAGAAGATTTCTATTCAGTGGTCCAATTCTTGTAAGGCGAGCTTCCTGAAACTCAAGAATTTGTTGACTTCAACTCCTATCTTGACTTTTCCCAAGGACGACGTGGGTTTTACCGTCTCTTGTGATGCTTCAGGTGTTGGGTTAGGTGTTATGTTGATGTGGAAGAGCAAGGTAATTGCTTATGCATCTCATCAGTTGAAGCCTCATGGGACGAATTATCCTACCCATGATTTGGAGCTGTGCGTAGTTGTGTTTGCCTTGAAGTTGTAGAGGCACTACTTGTATGGAGTCCATTGTGAGATCTTCTCAGATTATCGTACCCTTCAATACTTCTTTACCAGTGAGATCTCCATATAAGGTAGTGCTGTTGGCTTGAGTTGCTTAAGGATTATGACTTAACTATTCACTATCATTCGGGAAAGGCTTATGTGGTTGCGGATGCCTTGAGTTGGAAGTTGACTAACATGGGTAGTTTGGCGTATCTTTTGACCTACGAGAGACTTTTGACCTTTGAGATTCAGTTTTTAGCTAACCAAATGGTTATGATTGATATTTTGATATCGGGATGTGTTTTGGTATTTATGAAGGCTAGATCATCTTTGATGGAGCAGATTCAAGCTCATCGATTTGAAGATATTGGATTGAGATTTATTCACAATAAGCTGTTGAGTGGGGAGGCTAAGGAAGCCTCACTTGATTCAGATGGAATTTTAAGGATTGGGGGCTGAGTTTGTGTGCCGAGAGTGGTGATTGGATTAGGTTGATCTTTGAGAAGGCCTATTGTTCCAGATATTCTATCCATTCAGGGGTGACTAAGATGTATCGTGATTTGAGATAGCACTACTGGTTGGTGGTAGAGGCAAAATATAGTGGATTTTATAGCTCGTTGCCTTTATTTCCAGTAGGTGAAGTCCGAGCATATGAGACCTTGTGGATTATTTCAGAGGTTGTCCATTCCTGAGTGGAAGTGGGAACGAATCACTATGGACTTTGTGACTGGTTTTCCTCATATGTCTCATAGTTCTGATACTGTTTGGGTCATCATGGATCGATTGACCAAGTCAACTCATTTTATTTTGGTTTAGGTCTTATTCAGTGCTGAGAGATTGGCCCGTATTTACATTCGTGAGATTGTGCATCTGCATGGTGTGCCTGTGTCCATTATTTTAGATCAAGGTACTGTGTTCACATCTCACTTTTGGAAGACGTTTGAGTTGGGTACTCGGGTTGATCTTAGCATAATATTTTACCCCAGACTGATGACCAGTCACAGCGGACTACTCATGTTTTAGATGATATGCTCCACGCGTGTGTGATGGTTTTTGGTGGCCAGTTGAAGCAACATTTTGCATTAGCAGATTTTTCATATAATAATAACTACCATTTCAGTATCGATATAACTTCTTTTGAGGAGTTGTCGCTCCTCAGTAGATTGGTTTGATGTTTCAGAGATGATTCCTCGAGGTTTAGACTTGTTTCATGAGTCTTGGGATAGAGTCTAGGTCATTTAGGATAGACTTAGAGCGGCTCAGAGTAGGAAAAAATGCTATGCTAATCGTAGACTTCGTACCTTGAGATTTGGTGTTGGTGATCGTGTTTTTCTTCGATTTTCATTGATGAAGGATGTGATGAGATTTGCGAAGAGGGGCAAGCTTAGTCCCAGGTATATTGGTCAATTTGAGATTCTTCAGACTGTTGGTGATGTGGTTTATGAGTTGGCTTTACCCCCTGATCTATCAGATGTTCATCCATTTTTTCATGTTTCTATGCTTCATTGCTATATTCTTGATGAGTCTCACGTCATTCATTGGGAGTCAGTTCAGTTAGATGGGCGGTTTTCCTTTGTTTATGAGCCGATTTCTATTTTGGCTAGGGATGTTAGGTGGTTGCGCTCTAGAGTGATCCTTATGGTTAAGGTCCAGCGGCAACATCGACCTGTAGATGAAGCTACTTGGGAGGTCGATTCTGATATACGTAGTTCTTATCCTCAGCTCTTCATGGATTCAGATATTTTCTTGCCTTAGTTCGAGGACGAACTAGATTTTTATTGGTGGATGATGTAACGACCTAAAAATTTGATGAAATATGTGATATTTGTGATTTTTTGTGATTTGATTTTTTTACCCCTCTCTGTAGTTGCATTATGATATTTCTGGGGTGTGGGAGTGATTGACTTAATTTTCGATGCATTTTGGTATCATTTATGTGATATTATGGTTTTTGATAGCTTTGAGAACCTTATTTTGGACTTATATGGATATCTTTTGATCTGTGTGATGGATGGCCGAACGGACTACGTCAGCTGCTCCAGAATATCGATTTTAGGCTAGGTAGACCTTTGGTTCGGGTCCCAGTGCACCCGGGCTCATTTCGACCTATTGGTCGGAAAGTTGAAAAATTGGAAATTTGGGTCTGAGACCCACATTTGATCGAAACAACCTCGAATGTAAAATTTGACTTCGTCAGCAGACCCAGAATATCGAATTTAGGGTTATAGCATGTTTGGTATGATTTAACGGCTTTTAAATCTCATTTTGACCCCAGGTTTGAAAAATTATGATTTCGGGTTTCGAGGGTCAACTTATTGAAAATGATGTTTTTTAATACAACTTCGCCAATGAATATGGAACGTTGAATTTAGTATGTTTGCATAGCTCGTTTGCATATATCGGACTACGAATGAATCCCAGACATCTCGTCGAAGTCCGTTTGGACTTGAAAAAAACTGTTGCACTAGTGCAGATTTTTCTGCTATTTATAGTAGCTTTACCCTTTTTTAGCTTATTTTGCTCATTTTTTTCATTTTGCCTCTTGAGATTTAAACCCAAAAATAGTATGAGATTTTAAAAGTGAAGTTTGTGAGAGCTTGGGAAGCGAGATTAACACCTATTTCTTGGTTTTATTACGAATTTAAGGTAAGAATTCACCCTTTTCTTAGTAATTTCTTAATTAATTTTCAAAACCTCAAAATCTTAGGGCTTGATTTTAAACCCCATTTTCACTCATTTTCACTTGAATAATGTTTTATCTTATAATTACTAGTTTTTCATCAATTTAACCTTCAAAATAACTTCGATTCTTGATTTTAACTCGAATTTCAAAGATTTTATCCGGTAAATCTCAAAAATGCTTTTTCTTCGATTTAAATCTCATTTTTGACTCGATTTAACTTGAGCTTTCATCTGTAGGTTCCTAAAAATATAGTAAACATGTTTTTGATGTAAAAGTTTCGATTTTGCCTTTGTTTTTCCAAAACCCATTTTGGGGGTCCGTTTTGACCCCAAACCAAAAGTAGTCAATATGGGTGTCGTTGGTTTTGTTTTGACTCGTAGATTTCATATTTGATATTTCTAGTGAAGTTCAAAATTATTCGTGAAAATTAAGTTCACGGGTTCAAGTGTACCGAACCGATTTCGACTTTCGAGGTAGGTTATGACTTAACTCTTTCAGACTGGGCTGGGTAGTAATGATGATACAAAATGCATGTTAAGGGTAAAAACTATTCATAAAAAATAGCAATTTATATGTTGTGCCCTTTTGATGTCCTATATGTGATGTAATTGTCGAAATTGAGTTATTATGTGATATGTGTAACCGTGTGGGGTCCTATGTGATATCGATAGCCTTGAATACATGTGACTAATTGTATTGTATTGTTAAAATGCTTAATGTGATACTATTGGTGTATTGTGATTATATTCATACCTTATTGACATATGAGACATGTGGAAATTCATGGATGAAACGAAAATAATGAGTGGATATTGTCTCATGTGGTTGTGGAAATATATCATGTGGTTGGTTTTGTAAATAATTATTGTAATTGGTTGTGAGCATTACATATTCATATCATAATCATTCATGAAATATTGGTACCACCATGGAAACATCTGAGAAACAATGGCAATACCTTTTTAAAAGATATTGTAACACCTTATAAAATGCTTTCCGAGAGATGTGCTGGAAAGGATATATGATATATTCAGATTGTATACAGATTGACGAACCCCCTATGGGTCCTACATCGGGAAGCTTTATCTCCGTAGATGTATATAGGGATTGTGCGATGATCCCAAAGGTTGTGTGACGACCTCATGCATGATTGTAATACCCCTCATGTTTCTAAGCTAGGAAGTGAATAAGTATTCCTATGTATGAAATCTACTATCCTATGATTCATACTTGAGTACATCACTTACACTGAATATCCTAGTGATAGGATAGCTTATGATGCATTAAGCATGTTCATATGAGTCACTTAAGGTAATACAAGCTAAGAGTTTTTAAATCCATCAAGTTTTAGTGTTCGATTTTGCAAGGTTCATCTTTGAATGAGTATAACTCGATGTTAATGTGGTATTTTGGCTGATTTAGACCCATCAAATTGTACAGAATCTAATTAGCTTTCCAACGATACCAATTTCTCCTTAATCCAATACCCGAGCGATAAGTTATGCCCATTTTCGTGAGAGACAGTAAGGACAGGCGATTAGTTAGGCACCGCCCAACCCAAGCATAGGAGATTGGGTAGGCGCCGCCCAACCTAGCTTAGGCAATCACTTGGGCGCCGCCTAAATCAGTTTCGGGTGCCAAGAACACTCCGTTTTGAGTTAATTTAAGGGTAATTAAATCTTTTAACACACCTTACACGTCCCTAAACTTAACCCTACGAAATATATAGCTTCTAAACATATTACAACCCTATTATCATCTCAAAACTCATCATCCAAGAGCACTAAAAAAGAAAAACAACTAGGGTTGCGTAACTAAGCTTGAAGATCCAATTTCAAGGAAATTCCTCCGTCAATCATCAAGAATCTTTCTTCTAAGGTATGTGTGAGTTGATTTATGGATCCCTTTCATCCATAAAGCTCAAAAACCCAATTTTTCATTTTAAAGTGTGATTTCTATTTTGTTGGGTGTTGATGATCATGTTGTTAATATTGGGTGATTCCTAATATGGAATCTTTATATGTTTTTTTTTTTTTAATTTCATGATATCATATGAGTTGGAAACATGTAAATTGGTTGTTCATGATGTATACTTTGATGATTTCACCTATGCTTAAGATGTGCATGTAAGGTGTTTGATAAAATGCCTAAGAAACTAGAAACCATGCAATATAGCTAAATTGTGACTAAGTGAAGGATTCATGATATGCCCATACGTTCCAATGACTTCTATGTTGATAATCTGCCTTGTAAATATTGTTGGAATACTCATGAACTATTCTTATGAGATTATGTTATGTTTACTTGCAAATCCTACTTATGAACAAGATGTATGATAACCATGCAATCCACATGAACTTCCATGCTATTGGTATATGTTGCCAATATGATTATGCAATGAACATGACATTAAGATTGTGCAAGTACTTCCATGTGATATGAAATCCTTTCCATGCAATACATTGTTGATAACCATGCTTAGTATGAGATCCCTACTTATGATATTATAAATTATGGACTCTACTCTTATGATCAAGTCAGTCATGTGTGTCAGTTTCCTTCCATCGAGTCCTGGGGGTACTTGTACCCGAAAACTATAACTGTGTGCCTAGATCCATGTCATGTTTCACGATATCTGAACTCAAGCTATGATTCCATAGACTTCAATCAGTCATGTGACTCAAGAAAACCTTCTGATCTTAGCCAGTTGTCAGATATCAGTAACATTCTGCTAGTCAATAGAATTCAGTAAGATTAAGTCATGCACAGTCAGTTATTCATGTTCAGTCCCTCCATAGGGGATTAGAGGTTAGCACCAAGTGAACCCAAGTATGGGAACTCACCTGCCAGTTCAGGGTGTGATTCTTAGTAGTCATCCTTGTGTTCTAGAACTACGTAGCCAGCATAGGTTGAGACATATTAACGTATCAGATTAGGGTTGATGAGGTGGCTTAACCTGTCAGTTTAGGGTTCCCACCGTTCTCATTGAGTACCCGCTAGATAAGGGTCACTCATAGGCTGTCCTTACTCGTGGCACGGTATTGACACCCCTCCAGTGTGGGCAGAGATTGAACCCCATCTTAGCCATAACAGTATACATAGGGCATGTCGATTAAACACTACTTCCTACAGTTTCAGTATCAGTCTCAGTAAAAAAACTCAGGGCGTTCTTTAGATTTCAGTATATAAAGGACTGTCAGATACAGTCGTCCATGTTATCAGTTTTAGTATCAGTCTTAATAAAAGAACTTAGGGAATTCTTCATATTTCAGTATATACAAAACTGTCAGCTACAGTCGTCCATTTTATCAGTTTCAGTATCAGTCATGACAGTTATTAGTAAACCATGTATTATCTTATAGGTCATGCTATCACGTATTCACGGTCTCAGTTTCTATATATGTGTGTTTGCACTCCCACATTCATATTGGTTAGTCAGTGTTTTTCATGCATGAAATCCTTTATGTTAAGCCTACCTTCCTCGTATACTCAGTACTCCAGTTGTACTGACGCATTTGCGCTATGGTGCTTTCTTTTTATGATACACCCTAGGTTTCGAGACATGAGCTCCAGCCCAACAGTAGCGGTAGGATTCAAATCGTAGAGACACAGTGAGTCCTCATTGATTTGAGGACAATATGATTTGATTTATTTATTTATTTCTTCAGTTCAATTTTATGGAGTTAGTTGGAGACATGTTCCTTCAACTCCTTATTTAGATAGTTTAGAGGCTTTCAGATTTATGTTTAGATTGAGTTGCTTTGGGTATTTTCACCCACATGATTTCATTCAGTTAAAACTTATGGCCTTATAGTTTTATGTATTTCGCATTATTATATCATGATTTGTAGTATACAGGTACAGATATCAGTCATGGGTTAGCTTGTGGTCCCTCAGGGTCATGATCACCGTGTAGCATTTCAGTTCAACAAATCGGGGTGTTACAAACTTGGTATCAGAGCCTAAGGTTCAATAGATTCCTAGGAAGTCTGAAAGTCGTATCTAGTAGAGTATTGTACATGGGTGTGTTGCGTGCCACATTTATGTGCGGGAGGCTATAAGATGTTTTAGGAATAGTCCCCTTTCTTCATTATTCATGTCATGCTAGTGAGCATAATCACAAGTTAAACTCTCAGTCTAATCCATTTTTCTCTTATTCCATACCATGGCCCCAAAGAGAAGAAACCAGCCAACTCCTCAGCCCAAAGATCCTTTGGGCGAACATGTTTCCCATGCAGAGTTTAGAGTTGTATTTACCACACTTGCTCAGTCTATGGATGCACAGACTGAACGACCACTAATCATTCCGGCCAATCCGGTGGCCACTCCCAAAGCAGCTAGGTTTCGGGACTTCACCCGGATAAACCCTCTATCTTTCCATGGGTCTAAGTCATTGGACCCTCAGGAGTTCATTGACTAAGTCCAGAAGGTCATTGACATCATGGGTGTTACTTCTATTGAGAGTGCTGAGTTAGCCACCTACCAGTTATAGAATATTTCTCATGATTGGCACAAACAGTGGAAGTCTGAGAGGTTAGATGATACATGCCCAATCGAGTGGGAGAAATTTGTCATAGCCTTCTTAGATAGATTCTTCCTCCAAGAGCTGAGGAAAGCCAAAGTTCTTGAGTTCATCAACCTCAGGTAGGGAAATATGATGGTTAGGGAGTATTCTCTCAGATTTACTCAGCTAGCCAGGTATGCTCCTCATGTGGTTGCAGACAATAGAGCTAAGATAAGCAAGTTTGTGTCAAGGGTCAATGATAGCGTGGTAAATAAGTATAGGTCTGCGATGCGGATTGGTGATATGACCTTAGCCAGACTCAAGAACCATGCCCAGAAAATAGAAGAGAAGAATTTTAAGACTAGGGAGAGGCAGAACAAGAGAGCAAGGTCAGGTAATTTCAAATTTTCTCACCCCAAGTCAGATGGAGGAAACCATTCACAG
Organism: Capsicum baccatum var. pendulum; assembly: GCA_030864225.1. Lineage (NCBI taxonomy): Eukaryota > Viridiplantae > Streptophyta > Magnoliopsida > Solanales > Solanaceae > Capsicum > Capsicum baccatum. The sequence goes on along the minus strand of CM061553.1, from coordinate 211,982,386 downwards.
TTTTGCTCCAAGTCAGCCGTTCTAGCTCATTTCTCTGCCAGCGCTCCAGTGCCGAAGTTCAGAGATGGAAATAGAGACAAAGCGCCAGGCTCTAATTCCCAGGGCAGTGTTAGCATTGCCCAAACAAATCTCCTTTGTCAGACTTGTGGTAAGAACCACAAGGGCACTTGCAGAGACGGTAGTGATGTCTATTTTGGTTGTGTCAAGCCAAGCCACAGGATTAGGGAGTGTCTACAGTCAAGTCTTCAGGGTTAGCAAAATTATTCTACAGCTCAGTCCAGTCGCTCGAACCAACAGGGTGACATTTCCAGTACTACTAGTGGGAAACGCCAAAATAGACTCTATGCTCTTCAGTCCCGGCAGGATCAGGAAAATTCTCCTGATGTCGTTACTGGTACGTTACAAATTTTCCATATTCATGTTTATGCTTTGCTAGACCCAGGTGTATCTTTGTATTTTGTTACTCCATACATAGCAGGTGATTTCAGAATTAGTCCCAAAGTCCTAGCAAAGCCCTTCTCAGTTTCTACCCTAGTGGGTAAAACCATCATAGCCCGGCGGGTATACAGGAACTGCCCGATTATGATATCTCAGAAATCCATGTCAGCAGATTTAGTGGATTTAGAGATACTGATTTTGATGTCATTCTCGGCATGGATTAGCTCATTCCTGCTATGCCACAGTCGACTGCAGAAATAGGATAGTTGAATTTCAGTTCCCGAATGAGCCCATCCTAGAGTTAAAGGGTAGCATTTCAGCGTTCAGGGGTCAACTTGTTTCCTACCTTCAGGAAAGGAAAATAATTTCTTAGGGGTGTGTGTATCATCTCGTGCATGTCAAAGATTCTAGTTCTGAATATCCCAGCCTCGAAACAGTCCCTGTTGTTAATGAATACTCAAATATCTTTCTCGAAGATCTTCCAGGCATTCTTCCCGAAAGGGAAATAGACTTCGGCATAGACCTTCTTCCGGATACTCAACCTATTTCTATTCTGCCATACAGAATGGCACCAGCAGAAATCAAGGAACTAAAAGATCAGTTGAAGGATCTCTTAGATAAGGGATTCATCAGACCCAGCTATTCCCCATGGGGTGCGCCAATATTATTCGTGCGCAAGAAAGATAGTTCTCTCAGGATGTGTATTAATTACCGTCAACTCAACAAAGTCATGGTCAAGAACAGATATCCTCTTCCAAGGATTGATGATCTATTCGACCAACTTCAGGGTGCCAGTTACTTCTCCAAATTTGACCTCAAATCAGGCTATCTTCAGCACAGAGTTAGAGAATGTGACATTCCGAAGATAGCTTTCCATACTCGGTATGGTCACTTTGAATTTTTAGTCATTTCATTTGGTCTTACCAATGCCCCTACAGATTTCATGGATTTGATAAACCATGTGTTCAAGCAGTACTTGGACATGTTTGTCATAGTCTTAATAGATGATATTCTGGTCTATTCTCGCACAGAGCGTGATCATGCAGACCATCTCAGGATTGTTCTTCAGACTCTCATGGATCACCAATTATTTGCTAAGTTCAGCAAGTGCGAATTTTGGCTAAGATCAGTAGCATTCCTTGGCCATATTATTTCCGATGATGGAATTAGAGTAGATCCTCAGAAAACCGAGGCAGTAAGAAACTGGCCCAAACCCGTATCTCCATCAGATATTAGGAGTTTCTTGGGTTTGGTTGGCTATTATAGACGGTTTTCGAGGGATTTTCTTCTATTTCATCTCCCATGTCCAGATTGACTCAGAAGAAGATTAAGTTTTAGTGGTCAGATTTATGCGAGAAGAGCTTTCAAGAGTTGAAGACTCAACTCACCTCCGCTCCAGTTCTAGCTATTCCAGATGGTTTAGACGGTTTTGTAGTCTATTGTGATGCATCCAGAGTGGGTTTAGGTTGTCCTCATGAAGCATGGTAAGGTCATAGCCTACGCCTCCAAACAGTTAAAGCCACATGAGAAGAATTATCCTACTCATGATCTTCAGTTAGCAGTGGTAGTTTTTGCCTTGATGATTTGGAGGAATTATCTCTATGAAGCTTATGTAGATGTCTTCACAGACCATAAAAGCCTCCAGTATGTCTTTTCTTAGAAAGATCTCAATCTTCGCCAGAGAAGGTGGTTAGAGCTCTTAAAGGATTACAACATGAGTGCTCTTTATCATCCGGGCAAGGCTAATGTTATGGCCAACGCTCTCAGTCGAATCTCCATGGGCAGTATTTCTCATGTTGAGGATAGTAAGAAAAAGATGGTTCAGGAGATCCATCAGCTTGCCAGACTAGGCATTCGTTTAGTCGATTCTTCAGAGGGTGGTGTATGTGTTCATAGTAGTTCAGAGTCATCTCTAGTTTCTGAGGTAAAAGAGAAACAATATAGGGATCCTATCCTTGTCAAGCTCAAAGAGTCAGTTCATTAAAAGAAAGTCAAGGTTTTTTCCTAAAGGAGAGATGGTGTTCTTCGTTGTCAGGGTCGTCTATGTGTTCCAGGTGTAGATGAATTGAGGCAGCGAATACTTGAAGAAGCGCATGGTTCACAATACTCTATTCATCCAGGGGCCACTAAGATATACCACGACATGCGAGAGATCTATTGGCGGAGTGGGATTAAGAGAGATGTTATAGAGTTTGTGGCTAAGTGCTCTATATATCAGGAGGTTAAGATAGAGCATCAGAAACCTAGTGGTTCCATGTAAGAGTTCACCATTCCTACTTGGAAGTGGGAAGAAGTTAACATGGACTTCGTGATGGGTTTGCCTAGAACTCATCATCACCATGATTCAGTCTGGTTCATTATAGATAGAATGACCAAGTCAGCTCATTTCCTTCCTGTTTGTACTTCTTATTCCGCTGAGGATTATGCCAAACTCTATATCAAGGAGTTAGTCAGGTTACATGGTGTTCCACTATCTATCTCGAACAGAGGTACCCAGTTCATTTCTCACTTTTGGAAAGCATTCCAAAAGGGTCTCGGTACCCAAGTCCATCTCAGCACAGCATTTTATTCTCAGACAGATGGTCAAGCAGAGAGGACCATTCAGACTCTTGAAGATATTCTAAGGGTGTGTGAAATTGACTTCAAGGGAAGTTGGGATGATCACTTGCCTTTCATTGAGTTTGCATACAACAATAGCTATCATTCTAGTATTCAGATGGCTCCATTCGAAGATCTCTATGGTAGAAGATGTAGATCTCCGATTGGTTGGTTCAAAGTTAGTGAGGCCTCAATCATAGGTCCTGACTTAGTATTCGACGCCTTAGAGAAAGTTTAGTTGATCAGAGAGAGACTCTAAGCTGCTAAGAGCTGAATGAAGTCATATGAAGATGTTCGTAGAAAGGATATCGAGTTCGAGGTCAATGAATATGTCTATCTTAAGATCTCTCCCATGAAGGGAGTGAAGAGGTTCAACAAGAAAGGGAAGCTCAGTCCCCGATATGTTGGTCCTTTCAGAATTCTTTGTCTCTTCAGCAAGGTAGCTTATGAGCTTAAGTTGCCTTCAGATCTAGCCTCAGTCCATCCAGTCTTCTATGTCTCTTTGCTAAAGAAGTGCATAGGTGACCCATCAGTTGTTGTCCCTATTCAAAATATCGACATTCAGAACAGCCTCTCCTATGAAGATATTCCAATTGAAAACTTAGATTATCAGACTCGTAGATAGAGGAACAAAGAAGTCCCTCTAGTCAAGGTTCTTTGATGAAATCAGTCTCATGAGAGAGCTACTTGGGAAGCAGAAGCAGATATGCGTACCAGGTATCCTCACCTCTTCCCCGCCAATTCAAATCAAGCTTAAGGTAACCATTCTCCTTAATCTTATTCAGTTTCACATTCATGTTTCCAGTATAAACTTGGTACCTATTAACCATTTCATACTCAGTCATGCATTCATTGTCAGTTATTCGTGCATCAGATATGCACGAGTTCAGAATGTTTAGCATGTCAGTCATGAGAACAAGTTTTAGTTCTTCATGTTCAGTTCAGGTTCTATTGTCTTGTATTCCTTCTCAGAAAATTCTCATTTGAGGACAAATGTTTCCAAGGGGGAGATATTGTAATACCCCGCATATTTCTAAGCTAGGAAGTGAATAAGTATTCCTATTTATGAAATCCCCTATCCTGTGATTCATACTTGAGTACATGACTTACAATGAATATCCTAGTGATAGGATAGCTTATAATGCATTAAGTATGTTCATATGAGTCACTTAAGGTAATACAAGGTAAGAGTTTTTGAATCCATCAAGTTTTAGTGTTTGATTTTGCAAGGGTCATATTTAAAGGAGTATAACTTGATATTAATGTGGTATTTTGGCTGATTAAGAACCACCAAATTGTAGAGAATGAATTAGCTTTCCAATGATACCAATTTTTCCTTAATCTAATACCCGAGCGAAAAGTTATGTGCATTTTCATGAGAGATAGTAAGGATAGGCGATTGGTTAGGAACCGCCCAACCCAAGAATAGGCGATTGGTTAGGCGCCGCCCAACCTAGCTTAGGCAATCACTTGGGCGCCGCCTAAGTCAGTTCTGGGTGCCAAAAACACTCCATTTTGAGTTATTTTAAAGATAATTAAGTCTTTTAACACTCCATACACGTCCTTAAACTTAACGCTACGAAATATATAGCTTCTAAACATATTACATTCCTATTATCATCTTAAAGCTCATCATCCAAGAGAACTAAAAGAGAAAAACAACTAGGGTGGCATAACTAAGCTTAAAGATCCGATTTCAAGGAAATTCCTCCGTCAATCATCAAGAATCTTCCTTCTAAGGTATACGTGAGTTGATTTATGGATCCCTTTTATCCATAAAGCTAGAAAATCCTCTTTTTCATTATAAAGTATGATTTCTATATGGTTGGGTGTTGATGATCATGTTGTTGATATTGGGTGATTCCCAAGATTGAATCTTTATATGTTTTTTTTAATTTCACGATATCATATGAGTTGAAAACATGTAAATTTGGTTATTCATGATGTATAATTTGATGATTTCACCTATGCTTAAGATGTGCATGTAAGGTGTTTGATAAAATGCCTAAGAAACTAGAAATCATGCAATATAGCTAAATTGTGACTAAGTGAAGGATTTATGATATGCCCTTACGTTCCAATGACTTCTATGTTGATAATGTGCCTTGTAAATGTTGTTGGAATACTCATGAACTATTCTTATGAGATTATGCTATGTTTACTTGCAAATCCTACTAATGAACAAGATGTATGATAACCATGCAATCCACATAAACTTCCATGCTATTGGTATATGTTGCCAATATGATTATGCAATGAACATGATATTAAGATTGTGCAAGTACTTCCATATGATATGAAATCCTTTCCATGCAATACATTGTTGATAACCATTCTTAGTATGAGATCCCTACTTATGATATTATATATTATGGACTCTAATCTTATGATCAAGTCAGTCATGTGTGTCATTTTCCTTCCATCGAGTCCTAGGGGTACTTGTACCCGAAAACTATAGCTGTATGCCTAGATCCATGTCATGTTTCATGATATCCGAACTCAAGCTATGATTCCATAGACTTCAGTCAGTAATGTGACTCAGGAAAACCTCCTGATCTTAGCCAGTTGTCAGATATCAGTAACATTCCGCCAATCAATAGAATTCGGTAAGATTAAGTCATGCACAATCAGTTATTCATGTTCAATACCTCCAGATGGGAGTAGAGGTTAGCACCGAGTAAACCCAAGGATGGGAACTCACCCACCAGTTCAGGGTGTGATTCTTAGTAGTCATCCTTGTGTTCCAGAACTACTTAGCCAACATAGGTTGAGACATCTTAACCTGTCATATTAGGGTTGATGAGGTGGCTTAAACCATCAGTTTAGGGTTCCCACCATTCTCATTGAGTACCCACTAGATAAGGGTCACTCACAGGCTGTCCTTACCCGTGGCACGGTATTGACACCCCTCCAGTCGGGGCAGAGATTGGACCCCAGCTTAGCCATAATGGTATACATGGGGCATGTAGGTTAAACACTACCTCCCACAGTTTCAGTATCAGTATCAGTAAAAGAACTTAGGGCATTCTTTAGATTTCAGTATATAAAAGACTATCAGATACAGTCGTCTATGTTATCAGTTTTTTTATCAGTCTCAATAAAAGAACTTGGGGCGTTCTTCAGATTTTAGTATATACAGGACTGTCAGATACAGTTGTCCATGTTATCAGTTTCAGTATCAGTCATGACAGTTATTAGTAAAACATGTATTATCTTACAGGTCATGCTATCACGTATTCACGGTCTCAGTTTCTATATATGTATGTTTGCACTCCCACGTTCATATTGCTTAGTCAGTGTTGTTCATGCATGAAACCCTTTATGTTTAGCTTACCTTCCTCGAATACTCAGTACTCCAGTTGTACTGAAGCATTTGCGCTATGGTGCTTTCTTTTTATGTTACACCATAGGTTTCAAGACACGAGCTCCAGCCCAACAGTAGCGGTAGGATTCCAATCGCAGAGACACAGTGAGTCCTCATTGATTCGATGATAATATGATTTGATTTATTTATTCATTTCCTTAGTTCAGTTTTACGGAGTTAGTTGGAGACATGTTCCTTCAACTCCTTATTCAGATAGTTTAGAGGCTTTCAGATTTATGTTTAGATTTGTGTTTTGATTGAGTTGTTTTGGATATTTTTACCCACATGATTGTATTTAGTTGAACCTTATGGCCTGATAGTTCTATGTATTCCGCATTATTATATCATGATTTATAGTATACAGGTTCAAATATCAGTCACGGGTTAGCTTGTGGTCCCTCAGGGTCATGAGCACCGTGTAGCATTCTGATTCAGCGAATCGGGGTATTACAATCATCATCATTATCATATACATTGCACTTACTTTATTGTGTTTATGTTGTGTTGTATTGCCTTATTGACTTGTCATCTATGTATCTGTCTTACCTTCTTTTACTTATATTTGATGATCTTGTATCTACATGTTCTTTCTTGTTCTATTTAGATATGACGTAATGTATACTTGTTTTCTATATCTTGGTATGTTGTTGTAATCTATGTAAGATATATTATAATTATTAGTGCAAGCGGTGTGGGCTACCATTGTGGGATATTTTCTGATTGCAGATGACGTGCCCTTAGTGTATATTTTGTATTCTTTATTCACTACTTTGCTTGGTCGGCCTATGATACCTACTGAGTACAAGTGGACCGTACTTATGCTTACTGCGCCCTTTCAGTGTAGGTCCTAGCTCGAGTGTGCCTCACCTTGATTGACTCGGGCGATTGTTGGAGCTTCCAAAGTAGCTGTTGGACATTCATGCATCCGATGTTCACCTCTATCTTTCTATAGTAGTTATGTCTTTATTAATATTTAGACACAATTATTATCCCTTTGTGGTTATTTTTTCGATGTATTTGACTCTTGAATTGTATTAGTAGTTCCTATATTATTGACACTTGGTTTTGGGCATAATTGGTATTTTGGATAAGTTCTTTCTGCATTGTTATGATTATTTATATGGTTTGGCTTTATTCTAGAAGCCTTACCTTGGGATATTTCTGTCTTTTTCTCTTTTCGTATCAGTTTAGGTGATAGGGTTACTTGTCAAGGTATGCCGCGACAAGTGCTATCATGACCCTCAATTTTGGGTCGTGGATTGGTGGAAGGTAGAGAAAGAGTTATTATTTAAGGTGAATTATGGTCTGCTTGAATCATAAAAGGAGTACATGATGGTATTTATTGTGTTAGAAAAGTATAGGTTATTAATGAAAGTATTTGGTGTTTAAGAATTTTTAATATGGGTTATCTATATGATCGTAGAAGGAGATTTGTTGATTCTTGTAGAGATGGGAGTATAATTTAGTTATATGGATGGGTAAATAGTAGTTATATGTGGAAGGAGGATATGCTAAAGGATTATAGTATGATAGACCATAAGATTATGATAAAATATTATTATTATGAGGTTCTAGTGGACTAGTTTTTCTTGATGTTTTTTTCAAATAGGAACGGTGTGTGTGGTTGTTGTTAATCATGACTAATACTAGAATCTAAGCTTGAACACTAGATTATCATCAAGGTAGAAATAGTGATTACTTAGGATAGTGAGTCTAGTTGCATAGGAAGTGAGCTAGTAGGCTTGAGACAATGTATGTAAAAGTTTATGTTCATTCATTCACAATTAAGTATGATGGTTTAGGTATGAGGTAGAGGTGTATCCAAGGTGATATGGGATTATATTATTTTCTAAGCTTTTAAAGTGTTATGTGTGCTTAGATAGTACCCTTGAGTTGGTAAGTGTGAATAAGGCTAGTGATAAAGTATGTGGTGTTCTTGATAGCTATATTGGGAGTTATAGATTAAGGATGTTAAGCCTTTTAGTATAATTTTGATTATGATGGTTTAGAGAAAAATATAAGTTTAGAGATGTGATATCAGTAGGCTATGAAGAGAAAGAGACACATTATGTGTTTAGTGAGGCAGGTGTGGTGGTCGAGAAGAGGGTAAGTAAATGTCAATGATTATTGAATCTAGATAAAGTTAAGGATGGTAGATATGAGAGGATTATCTAAGAATGAAATTAGTATTTTCTAAATATAGTTTATTCGTGTGAGTTTTGCATTTATGTGTAGACCATTAGAATCAAGAAATTATGGCTCAGTCTTAAGGATATGGAATAAACCCATACGCTTAAAATACTGGCTTTAATCTAAGGGGGAGATGATAGAGCGATGATACTTGAGCATGCATAGGGACAATTTAAATACATAAGATATTGGTAGAATATCCTCTTAAACTGAGGTAGGATGAATTTTCTAGAATAAGAATAGATTTACTATTACTCTTCATTGAAACTCGCCACCATCACAAAAATTCAAGATCTACCTTGGTTCATAATCTTCCCCTTAGCTTGAAGGTCACTATCCTAGACTTCAGTCATATCCTCCCATTTAATCCATAAGCATAACACTCTGCACAATGAGGGCATCACTATGCACATGAATATCAAATTCCCCTTGACAATCTTTAAATGAAGACACTAAATTCTTTCTAGGACATCCCTTTCAGGGATATTAATCTTAACTTTTGTTAGCTTCTATAACTATTACCCTATAATTTAAACCTTCATGGGCACACACATATACATTCTCGAAAATCTAACCATCCATTCTCCACTCATTATCTTACTAACATTAAATCTCTAATCGTATAACCTCATAATTTAACAAAATCTTTAAAACTATACCGAAGGTTCATATCGTCTATCTATATTTCTCTTAATTCAGCTCTAAAGAACATCATATAACAACTCCCTAGACTTCTCCATACTAAGAAATTCAAGAACATGAACTAGGTACACATAGAACTTATAACTCATGATCATGTGCACCATAATTATATATATACACATATATATATATATATATGTAAATATATATATATATATGTATATATATATATATATATATCACGATTATCCACTCATTTTTTCGTAAGTTATCAACCTAAGCTCTTTCACACATCAAGTCAAGCCTACTAATTTACTCCCACAAATCTCCCATCACAATCCTTGAGAAAGCATTTTTATCACCACAATCAATATCTAAAGTTAAAACTTAGTGTCTAGCACCAATAATGTACCAGCAATGAAATATCCCATATAGTATACTAGTACATCAAATACAGAAATCAACCTAAATTCCTTGTTTCGCTTAACTAAGGCCTACAAGAACATCTTCTCCACAATATTAATACTACACCTTAAAATTTTCTATCTATAGTCTCTCCTACTAAACTGGCTTACAACTACTAGATAAAAAACAAAGGACCCTTTTTGTAGTAAAACCATGTAGTGAGGATAGTCGATCTTAATCTTACATCATAACTTATTATGGTCTATAAAATATTTACCTCTCTCACTTCACATCCACTTACCCATGCATACAACTCAACTACCTTCAAAATCCTATAAACATCACTGAGTCCCCCTTTCTTAGATTATCCCAAGTGAATGCTAAATTTATAAATAAGTCAATCTATCCTTCCATTCACAACCTATGATTAATTTAACTACTACAATATCTAGTCCTCATGAGCTCTTTTTTTATCTCAACTAGAGACACAATTATTTTAACCAACCACTCCCTTTTTAGCGGCTACCTTAATTTTGCTAATTTTGGTACACCTTAACCAATATGATAAGGACATAACAATCCCAATACTCACTTCAAGGTTACGCAAATAGAATTATCCTTCTTTTCACTAAAAATTTAACCTCACTTTGACTTCTAAACTTAGGATTTCATATTACTAAACTTGGATCATCTTACTATTCATAGGTCATAACACCCCAATTTATACTACATCTCGGGTTGAAATACTATCCCAACATTCAGATACATTTCATTCCCTATAAGTGATACATCAGTAATAAGGTTTTTGAAAGGGACTGAATACATATCTTACCCCAGGATAAAAATTTTGATTCATGAAGATAGAGGAATACACTTGAATCAATATATTTTGATGCACTAATGGACTCCTTTGAAGTCCTTGTGTTGTTTCATAACCTTTTGAGGACTTAATTAGTAGGGACTACATTATTAGGAATCTAAGCCTTTGAACTTTTATCTACTCAATAATGAGACATAACCAACAAAATTAGAGCAAGAAAGGAATTTGGATAACTTTCACATGGATAACACTATTGCATGATCTAGAGTATGAAACAAGGAGAAATATTTCCTGAATGTCTGCTAGACTCCTGATTATAAGTGTGGTTCACAACTCACCCATAAATAAAACCCTACTAAACACAATTTTGTAGATACCTTGGGACCTTGAACCGTACTTTGATACCAGGCTTGTCCTGACTTGAATTGAGGTCCTGGACATGGCGGGCTCCCCAGGACAATTAAGCCCTAAGATAACCCCTTAGTCTTCCATCATAAGCATAGTAAAATAAGAAATATGCAAAATTCAACCCAATATATAAAGAGTTTGGTAAACCATAAAAAGATGTTTGTACCTCAAAACCTAATCTAAAACACAATAACCTAAATAAGTAGTGTCTGTGTCTTAAAAACAAAATTCAAAACAACAACCCACACCATCTATAAAGCCTCACTTTAAGAATAACTCCTATATCGGGGCATGACTCCAATTATATCGTAAAACTAAGAAATATCATTATAGAAACATAGGTGAAAAGTATAAATTCCTTACGGATGATGGAGGGCTTACCACTTCTCACCAGCTACCCAATAGGATAACGAACAACCTGTAGTGCATAGGGTCACAAGAAAAGGTCTCTGAACTTACATCATTTCATGATGTAGCATTTGGAGACGATCGGTATGGTGAGTACAGGCATGCAACTTAAGAAAAGGGATAAAATATATATTTACCAAAAATCAATCATAAAACATATGATCAACGACCATCAAGATAATAGAATGCTGGGGTATGGGAAAAAAACATGACCATTTAAAAATTTAGTCCTGAATTATGTAGTTTATATTGATCTTCAGTCACCCATGAGCTATATGGGTCTGGCTCCTTATGCTGAAAGGGCCCCAATCTATGTTATCTGTATGAACCGAGGAAATTTGGCTAAATACACCAAGGTGATAGCCTTCCAAGAATATATTGTGTAAATCAGACACAATGGTCATAGACCCCCAACATTGGCAAATGTGATTTCCAGTGTTGGTCCTTCAGGACTAAACCTTCTCGGTAAAGCTACAAAATTCTCTTTAACCCCAATTAAAATAATTTTCTCACATACGGTTAACCGTGGACTCATTTATTAAGGCATTTCTTATTTGATATCGTAATACTAATAGACTTGCAATCCATCCATATAGTGCCATACCATTTTCATTTAACCATTAAAATCCAAATTCTAATTCAAAAATCCAATATAAATAATTTTCCATTAATTCCCTTTTCATTTCTATTTAACCATGCAATGTTTTAAAAGATGGGTTAAATACTATGAAAATCTCTTTCAAAAAGTAATTCATTAAGTGGTTCTTGTTTATTCATTCAAAAGTCGTGAAAATTATGAAACCATATTAACAAATTCCATCCTTGTCATAAGATAATATTTCAGTTTACAATCCATCATTTAAACCATAGAGAAACCATTGAAACAAAGAAACACCAATGCAAGTATATAATAATCTAAAATCCTCAACCCTAGTTAAACAACCATTAAGGCATTGGAATTTTAAGTAATTTCACAAAGTAAAAGACAATTAAAAACAAGTGTGACGAAAGAGATTTGAAAAGAAGTTGAATTTGAAGCTTTGAAAGTTGAACTTTGGGGAAGAACTCTTATTTGGTGTTCTTGAGGGATTGTAAGAAGATAAAACATATATTTTGGTTATGAGATGAGAAAAAACACATTAGTATTAGTTATAGGATGATTTAGGATGTAAATGACTAGTTTGCCCTCAAAAAACTGAAGAGAAACATGAGTTTTAGCGTCTCTAGGAACATGGGTGTGCCATGACCTTACACGCCACACTCTTGTCGCAGAGCACTCGGGGCGCGCCATGTTCTTATCACACACCCTCACTGGTTCAGTTGCGAAAATCCTCATAACCTTTTGCCCGGTTATCTGATTAAGGCAAAATCGGTAACGTTGGACGGAGGACTCAACAGAGAAACATTTGAGACTTTTCCTGTTGTAAAAAAATTTAAGATAAGGAGATGTCAAGCCCTTTTTATTATTTTCTATGTCAAGGAATAATTAAGCAGAATGTTTAATGAACTAAAAAAACAATGTCAGTTTCAAACACCATTTAAGATACGTAAAATTAAGCATCACTCACCCTAGCTTTGTTGACACTTTATTATTGTATGCTAAAGGAAATTATGAGTATGTTGTTGTTTTATACCACTATTTTACACAATTTACATTAGCATCTGATTTGCACGCAAATTTGGATAAGAGCTTTGTTTACTTTGAGGGAAGTGGTGTTGAGGAAAAAAATAAAATCATTGCATATCTAAACAAATTCTACAAAAGAACTACCTTTTAAGTACCTTGAAATTTCGTTATCGATCAAAAAAATCTCACACTCCAATAACAGTAATTTAAGAAAAGCATTGCTAAAATATCCTTCTAGACTTTCAAAAAACTATCCTAATGCTGGTAGGATTCAGCTTCTTCAAACAAATATATTTGGTATGCAAGTTTGTTGTGCCCAATTACTAATGATTCCTTCTAAGATAATTAAATTAATGAATGTTCATTGTAGAAACTATATTTGGTCAGGTGTCAACGTGTTGACCAAAAAAGATTTAGCAGACTGAGAAAAGATGTATTCCCTAAAATCATCAACTAATTTGAATATAATGATTCTAAAATTGTGCAACAAAGCTGCTATCGTAAAATCTTGTTAAAGACTTTTCTCATAATTTGTCACGATCCAAAAGAGGGGCGCTAAGGAGGTTACGGACTCCAAAGTAAGCCTCGTCAGAATTCTACAAGCCTATTTTTGGGCCTATCAAGGATATTTCTTGGCTCAATTATCAACATCACAACAACCCAACATCAAACCAACACACCAATAACACCAATACAATTTACCAAAATCATCAACAATGCACCAATATCACCAAATAACAAAACGAAATTCACCTCCAAAAATGAGAGGAAGTCAAATACTCTACAAGTCCAAAATACTGAAAGAATACTCATGACTAATAAAGAAAATGACTAAAGAGCGACTCTAAAAGAAAAAATTGTTGGGTTCAAAATCGAGAGGCGTCATGCGGAAGTTATTAGTTGCAAACTATTGAGACGATAAATCAGACGAAAAGAAAAACATACTAAAACATGATGATTATATAGTTTGGCCAATTGGCCTACATATAAAAACCTAATATAAAAGAAAACATAAAACTATTAGAGAGAAAATCTCCCCCTAAACAAAACTCTTTAAACAACTACATTGTGGATGCTATTATGTTATTGTAAGAGAAGAGGGTCTTCTATTTATAGATGTCCAAAACCTTTCCTCCAAGAAAGAGGTTAACCAAATATGAAAAAGAATTATATTTTTTTCTTTCAGAAAAAGTAAAAGTAATTATGGTAACTTTTATTTTCCTTCTGAGAAAAAATAAAACTTAAATATAATAAAAAAATCAGAACAAAAAAACTAACAAAATAGACCATAATGAATAAATGAACTAGCTGCCTTCGCGAACAAGTGCAGGGCTCACCAGAAATATGCAAACTCGTGTGTCCTAGCTAATGAAATCCTCACCAACGTCACCTACATTCTTTGTAAAAACAATAACGAGGAGTGAGATGCTAGCTCTGTGAATAATAACACTTAACCACGATCATTTTAATAGGGACAAGTCATAAAACATCATGAAATAAGTGCTCTTTCAGAAAACAATAACGATAAACAGTATCATTTATTTCATGTAAGTAAGATGAACTAATTGTTCAGTAATAAACTCAATAAGCATTGTATAATATCAAATATATATTAAATATTTGAGAGGTTTTCAAGAATGAATCATGTAATCAGTGTGACTTTCTGCTTCAAGAAAAGTCAATAACCATGGATCCATCATAAAGGATTCAAATAATCATATCAGTAGATCCGTATTCGTGGAAGATTAGTAACAGTGTGCTAGTTCTACCTTCTCACTAGAGAGGGTTGTAACAGTAATTAGTAAATACAAGGTGCACCAAGGCTAACAAACCCTTTGTTAGCTACATAATTTAAATCTAAGTCTACTCCCATTTATACTTTTTTTGTAAACAGTAGGTACTCATATGAAAGCCTTTTCAAAATAGTTCATAGCATTTAAGTTCAGACCAAATCATATAATGTATAAACTTGAATAAAACACATGCCAAGATACTTATGTCTTAAGTAAATGAAATAATTTTCACAATATCAGTATCATATCTCAAGTAACCTTTTCAATATCATATCAAGTAAAAATACTTGCCCCACATGTAATTTTAAAGCATTCAATAACTCTTATTTCAATAAAATCATGTATAAAATATGCAAGTTAATAAACACAAATTATGGTAGGTTACTACTCACAGTACACTTGTTGGAATATCAAATTTGTCACCTCAAACGATTGGTATGACTTTCTTCGATCGAATCTATAATCACATCATATCATTCTTGTGTTAATTTCTTCGTTTAGGCCAAAGATAAGTACTTTAAACTACCCAACTATAGAAATTTTGTTATTGGCTCTTAATTTGTGAACTTATTTTAAATTTGTGCTTCAACACATTAAAATAGCCCTATAATTGATTTTTCTCAATATATTAAACCACAATAACCTTATTGTCTAAATTTCATTCCTTGGTTAAGCTGAAATTATAAAAATTATAATCCAATCATTTAATATTCTTGTTCCATTCATGAAAATTTAAAAGATTTCTCTATCACTTTAGCCCTTGATTCATAAACTTTCAACCCTAATTCTAACATCATGAATTATAAGAGTCAAATTTATGGACCAAGATAAGAAATTTACCTTCTTTCCTACTTCTCTTTAGTTATTTTATTGATGATTGAATCCTCTTTGTGTTCCTACAAAAGAACGTCCCAAAAAGAGAAAAATTCTCACTACTTTCTTGTTTAAAAAATAGGCTGAAACTTTTTTTGGGGGACTTACGGAAAGGCTGATGGCTGCCTACCCTTAAAGCCCTATTCCCTTGTTAATTCTTATGGGGGAATATGGGCATAAGGCCCATTTCTTTTTTTTTTTTTATATATATATAGGGAAAGAACAGAAACAACACTTTAAATTAAACTATTTACATGAAATGACCATAAAATTTAAATTTCACTTTTTAGTCATTTCAATTTGCTAGTTTGTTCTATACCGTTTCTACACACCTTCTATACAATTTCTATACATATCTTATACATATTAATATTCTATACGAAAACTATACAGTTTCGATACACAAATTTGTACAATAAATGTATTTTTTTTACACATTTTATTCAAAAATTATATAATTTTTACATACTTTTTATATTTTTTATATATATATTTTATACATATACATATTTGATAGAAATATACATTTTTTATACATATATCTTATATAGATACATATTCTATATAACAATTACACCATTTTTATATAATTATATTTAATTATTATTTCTGAATAATAAAAAAAAGTAGAATATTTATTTAATTAAAAAATTTATAGCAAAAAAAATTGATATATTTTTAAAAGGGTCGAATGACCAAAGTTGAAAACTGTATCAGTCTTGTATATTGACTGTATTAGTATTGTATATGGACTATATTTGAACTACATGGGCCAAAATGACCAAAATTAGGAAATGGCTATAAAATAGATATAGTATTCCAAACTAGCCACTTTTTGAAAAAATGTCAAACTTGGGCTATTTACTTTAAAAAGTGCTACACAGTGTCCTTTTTCTTTTCTTTTGTTGATTGGCAGATGGGATTTTGCCTAATTTTCTTTCTTTTCCTTTTTTTTGACTTATTTATCCTTTAATAAGGGGAATTACACTTTTCTCATCTTGTGAAATTTGGTCCCAGAATTTACAACAGGAGCATATCTATAGAATGAAACAAATGAGGGTATTTAATTCTATATCATTTTTCAACTTCCATGTAACTTTTTTAATTGTATGATTTCTACATAAGACTTTTACAGGCACAAACTCCTTCGACCGCAACTTCCTGACTTGTCAATCAACAATAGCCACTGGTTCTTTCTCACAAGTTAAGTTCTTATCCAACTGTAAAGTTGGTGTTTTGAGCATGGAAGAAGAATCTGATATACACTTTTTAGCATAGAGACATGAAACACTGGATGAATGAAGACTTGTCAAGAGAAAGTGCCAAATGATACGCCACTCCTCTTATACAATCAAGAATCTCGTAAGATCTTATATATCCCGAGCTTAATTTACCTCTTTTTTCGAATCGCATCTCACCTTTTGTAGGAGAGATTCGTAGAAACACCTTATCCTCAATTGTGAACACTAATATTTTTCTCCTCTTGTCTGTATAAGAGCTTTGTCTACTTCGAGCTGTGAGCACCCTTCTGTCTAATCAATTGGACCTTCTTCATAGCTTCCTACACCAAGTTTGGTCCTGCCTTAGCCTCTCCAACTTTGAACTACTTGATAGAAGAACAACATTGCCTACCATACAAAGCTTCATATAGTGACATCTAAATACTTGATTGAAAACTATTAATGTAAGAGAATTTAGCTAAAGGTAAGACAATATCCAAACTACCTCCAAAATCAAGAATGCAAGCTCTCAACATATCCACAAGATTTGTATAGTACGCTTAGACTGATCGTTTGTCTGTGGATGAAATGCAGTACTAAGATCTACTCGGGTACCCAATGATTTTTAGAAAGATCTCCAAAAGTGTCAAGTGAACTATGATCCTCTGTAAAAAATGATGGACAATGGAACTCCATGAAATCGGATAATTTTATCCATAAATAACTAAGCATACTTCACTCCACTATATGTAGTCTTTACGGGCAAGAAGTGAGTTGATTTAATAAGCATGTCTATAATCACCCATACAGAGTCATAGTCTTTAATGGTTCACGGTAGCCCAATTACAAAATCCATGGTAACTCTTCCCATTTTCAATATGGAATCCTGATCTCTTGTAATAATCCAGTGGGTCGCTGATGCTCTGTTTTCACCTGCTACAAGGCAGACAAGTAGAAATAATGTTAGCAACATCTTTCTTCATACCTTCCCACCCGTATAATTGCTTAAGGTCATGATACATATTATTGGAACAAAGGTGTATAATATACCTAGAGTTGTAAGTTTCCTCAAGAATGGCTTGTCTTAACCCATTTACGTCTGATGCACATAATTGATTACCCAATCAAAGAATAACATCATATTAATCCTTCATAATCTTATTTTGACCATCTAGGGCCTCATTTCGGTATTTCCATAACTGTAAATCCTCATATTGAGTGGCTTTTATGCACTTTACTAAATAAGATTTGGCTTGGACACAAGCCAACAATAGCCTTGACTTTCCAACACCAAATCTGACACCTTTTGCCTATAAGTTTCTACATATATTTTTCCAATTATCTCTTTCCAAGAGCTATATGTACTAAACTATCCATAGATTTCCTGCTCAAAGTACTAGCCACAACATTAGTATTTTTAGGATGATACAAGATAGCACAATCATAATTCTTGAGTAGTTTCATCCACCAATGCTTTCGAAGATTTAGATCTCTCTGTTGGAAAATGTAATTCAAGCTTTTATGATCGGTATAAATCTCACAAGTTTCACTGTGTAAGTAATGCCTTTGAATCGTAAGAGAAAATACCACTACAGCCATCTTCAAATCATGTATATAGTTCAGCTTATGCTTTTTTAACTGTCTCAAAGCATAAGCCATAACATGATCATTTGCTTGAGAACACATCCTAATCCAACCTTCAAAGCATCACAAAATACCTTGAATCTTCCAAAGTTTGATGGTAAGGCTAATGCTGGTGTGGTGGTCAAATATGTTTTGAGTTTTTAAATGCTCTGCTCACATTCTTCCATCTACTAGAATTTCATATTTTTCTACGTCAACTTGGTAAATGGAACTTCTAGATTAGAAAAATCCTACACAAAATACATATAGTAATTTGCCAACCCCACAAAGCTGTGAATCTCTATAGGCTGTAAGACCCCACATTTTTGTATGAGTCTTTGAACCATCATTCCTACGTGTATAATCTATAATCCAAATTATTCCAATATGAATATAAGTTTCATGATCTTTATACTTGTATGTTTGTGCTTTCGAGGTGAAACATATTCATAGGAATCACTTAGAGCGAAGTTGAGCTAAGAGCCTTTGATTCATCCAAAGTTTGGTATTCGATTATATAAGGATTTAATTTAAAAGTGTATAACTTTTGATATACATAGAATTTTTCAGCTCAAGGCTTACCAAATTGTAGATAATTGAATCAGCTTTTCAATGATACCAATTTTTCCTTAATCCGATACCTGAGCAAAAAGTTATGGATTTTTTCATGAGAGATGGTAAGTGGAGGCCATATGCCTATGCCACCCGAGTTATTGCACCGGGATAAAGGAGGCATCGCAGTATCTAATCCCCAGGGCTAAAGGGGGCGCCGCCTATTCTATTCCCCAGGTGTTTTAAACTTGTTAAGGGTCAAGGGGCACTTTGGTCCTTTCCCATCAACCCCAAACGTCCAAGGATGATTTATAGCATCTAAAAGGGCATTGTTTGCTCATCTTCTTCAAGATTTGCTCTCAATAAACCCTAATTCTTTCCCTAGAACAATTCAAGCTTCATTCTCAAGAAAGTAAAGGACTCGGTCTCTTAATTTCAAGAAACCCTCAAGAATCTTCAAGAAATTATCTAATTAAGGTATGTGGGAGTTCATCCATGGTTCCTCTTTCACCAATGGAGCCCAAAACCCTTTTCTTTTAATTAAATAATAATTTTTTCGATCATTATGTTATTTTAGATATCCAAGAAAGATTGAATTTCATGTTTTCATGGTGTTTTTAATTCAATTCAGCCCATGTATAATTCTATTCAAGATTTTGAATTCCTTATGCCATGAATTTGAGTTTCCTATGCTTTATTCAAGTGAATTCCATGATAGATCCTGAATTCATTATTTTTAGTAACATTCCCATGTTTAAATTCATGCTTCCCATATGTTTGATGAAATTTCCATATCATGTTCAATTAATTTCAAGGTGAATCCCCAGGTTATGAATTTTGCCATGTAGCTTTATTGTTCCCTCATGTTTAAGATATTCTTATGTTCAAGCTATGATCTTTACATGTTTTGATGAAACTTCCATGTCCTATTCCGAGCGAATTTTATGTAAATCCCCCAATTCATGATATTAGTCATGCAATCATGCTATACTCCCATGTTTAAGACATTTCCATGTTCAAGTTCATGATTTCCAAGTGTTTGATGAAATTTCCTAATGATTGGGTTTTAAATATTGACTACTTATTATTCCCTAAAGATTTCGTATATCCTATTGTTATTGTTATCGAGTCCTGGGGGTTATGAATACCTAAAGTTTAGCAGTTTACTAAGTTTTAGTATGTTCAGAATGGTTTCAGATAAACCATGAGTCTTGTCATCCTGTTAGTTATCATAATTGGTTTAAATGTTAATAATTACCCCAGAATCCATATACACTGTATTTTCAAAACACCATGACTTGAACATAACTTATCAGCTTCAGTACATGCACTAGTTAGTATTTTTAGTGTCCTTCAGTTGGGAGTAGGATTTAGCACCGAGTACGAAGTGTGGGTTCTGCGCATCCTGCTTCCCCAGAAACAACGTTCCACCATAGGTTTAGAGGCCTCACCTGAGAGTGTTTCCCCATGACAAATATGGGCTCAGTATAGTGATCACTTCATTTCAGGTTCTACTCCGATGGCAAAGATAGAACAGCCCTCCTCAACGAGGGTCAGACGTTGGACTCCATGATAGCTCACATGATTTATGTCGGTTACATGATAGCTCCCATAGTCTCATTTAGTATTCAGTATGTTTTCAGTTCAGGTTTTCTTTACTAAGTGAATAGATTTTTAGATAATCAGTTTTACAGCTTTCAGTCTTTCCGATTTATCTCAATAACATAAAAAATATACACTTAGGCTTGCATTCTCAGATATTATAGTTTTCACACACTCATTGTCAGTTATATCATGTTATTCAGATAGTCCTTACCTCATATACATAGTACTCCATAGTTTTTGTCAGTTGTTCAGACTAAGTACAGTTTAGTCTTACTTGACCAGTATTCAGCTATCAGTCATTTAGTTAATTAGATAATCTTAGGATATTTTATGTTTGGTTTTGTATGTTTATGAATTCGTGCTCAATATAATTATATATTTAGACCCTCAAGTTATGCCAGTCTCCATCACGTAGTTCCAGACCTAATATTCATACAGTACCCATGTTTTACTACTTTCCATCTTTAGTTCTACTTATATTACAAGAGTAAAGTTTTAATAAACTAAGTGTAGTGATTCACCAGCTTAGTTATTACTCATGTTTTAAGATATTTCGGCTTTCAGTTTATTTTAGTCTATTGCTGAGTCTACTTACACCTAGTCATGCATGTTTTTAGATTACGTATGAAACCAGTTTTACTTATTGCATTCACCCCTGCTTACTCAATACAATCTAGAAGTACTGATCCATATATATTTTTGTGTGGATATATTATTTTATAATGTAGGTACCATTTGTAGCTCGCACATCATGATCAGACTGTTGCAGTTTTCAGTTAGCAAGTGATGATTTCTCTTTTTCGGGAACTACAGACAGTTTTAATTCATGTACAGTTTATTTATTTTTCATATGTATTGATTAATGGTAGTTAGAGGCATGTCCCAACTATCTATTATCAGTATAGTAGAGGCTTCATAGATGTCAGTCAGAGTCAGTCATGTAATTTTAGTTTCTTTCTTTAGATTTATAAGATTGTAACTTTATCAGTTACCTACTATGTCAGATTTTCAGAATGATTATATTTTCGTAAAATAGAACTTCTTATTTAATGTATTATAATTAAGTTGTTTAATAGTATGTCAGTTCATGGGTCAGATTGGGATCACTTGTGGGTCCTAGCACTGTGTGGCGTCTAGGGTGTACTCCCGGGGCATTACAAACTTTGTATCAGAGCACAGAGTTCAAGTTTAGTAAGTTATATATTAAGTCGTGTCTAGTAGATTCTTGCATAATGGTATCGAGATGTCTGTACTTATCTTTAAGAGGCTACAAAGCATTTAAGAAATGTTTGCCTTCTTTCATGTCTCGGATCATGCTATCGAAAGGTTCTCTAAAAAACTTATACAGATTCTCATCTTTCTCTATTCATGATATCTTTACCTTGTTTTCGAGGTTATAAAAATAGTCAAGCTCAAATTCCTACAGACAAAGTTTTCTTAGACAGTCCCCACAAACAATTATGGGATTGCATGCAAGGTCAAAATATCACATTAGTTCCCTTATGTTCTAAACTTTGAAAATATTCATTCTTATTCAAGAAAATCCTGTATTTAGCTGAAGTTAGATGTTCTTTCATATCCTTTTTTAGAATCCTATGATAGCATATAATCTAGAGTTAGAATCATGAACCTAGAAGTTTAGCAGTAGTAGAGTTGGGATAGTGTTATCTGGATTGAGTAGATTATGTATTAATGGGGTTAGTTGTACGAAAGGTGAATCAATAGGCTTGAAAAGTGTATACAAGAATTTAAGTTTATTGATTTGAAATTAAGTATGATGATGTGTGTATGATCTAGAGGTTTACCCAAAGTGATATGGGATTATAGTATTTCTAAGTTTTTAAAGTGCTGGTTTTTAGATAGTATCCTTGAGTTACTATGTGTAAATGAAGCTAGTAATGTAGTATGTAATGTTCTTACCAGCTAAGTTATGGGCTATAGAAAGTTAAGATTTGTATATCAGAAGGAAGTACTAGCAGTGGGTTCTACACTTTCAGGGTGAGTTTAGTATTTATGTGTATTGATAAATCTTAGGATCTAGAGTAAAGTGGTAGTAGTTCAGTTTAGAGTTATTAAAGGATTCCACAGACTTAGGATAATGGATTAAAGCTAAAGGGGATATATAGAACAAGTAACCAAGTCAGGCTCTTAGATTCTAGTAGTGATACCAGTGTGTTGTAGAACAGCAGTAAGGGAGGAAGATACCTGACCCGTTCTTTTCTCAGTGCAAAGTGTTGTATTTTATTCATCACGACATTTGCTCATGCCTTACATGTTAGCTTCATGAACATAGCTCTAATTAATGTACTTTCCATAAAATTATGTACGCTCCCAGTCCCTAGTATAAGGAGTTCCAGTTTGCTCAGCAGTATGAATTATGTTCTATGAAATTATGAACTCCAAAATTAGGGCATGCAACTCATGACTCATGTACTCATAGTATACAGAATGTTCAGCTCCAGGACCTCATGCTACACTCCTAATGATTAGAGAAATTTAGTTTATGTCATGTATGTCCTCAGTTTAGACCTCTTTTGACGAATCCATTATATTGATACTCTATTCCTCAAGCCTCAGCTAAGTGTCACATTATGCATAGTATCTCTTCATACTTTAGGTCCTCACATTAAAACCTTTCAGTGACCTTTCCTCATGTTAAGATAGTGAAGACGATAAGTTGTGAAAATGCAAGATGTATTGAATTCATGATTCAGACTAGTATTACAGTGTTATTTGTGAACTTCGTAGATTCGAGTAGGCTTGAACATGGTGAGAGAATTGAGTTCAGCTCAAACTTCGGTAGGTAGAGTTATTAGTGCCCATGTGAATATTTTAAGTAGCCTCAAGTGAAGTGCATTTTTGAAGTGGAATGTATAGTTGAGTTTAGGCTTTCAGTATAACTCAGTCTGTATAGCCAGCAATCTAGTCTAGAAATCAGACACACAAGTTCCTATGATTTTCCATTTTTACTATTCATGAGGTAATTCACGTCCATGCAAATTTGAATTCATCTTAGTTTATGCATATGCATCGGTTTCAGATTTCATATATTCAGTCATGATTCAGTTCATAAGTGTCCAATGCATCATCTCAGTCTTTCCTTAGTATTTTAGCCAAGTCAGTATCATTCGAGAGATGAAGTATCCTAAGGGGGATATTTAATATCCCAATTATTCATGCCCTAAATCTTTTATATTTTCTTCATGAAACAAAATTCAACTTGAAGTAATGGTTACTCATAATTTGACTCTCTCATTTCTATCTCATCCTTATAACCATTCTCATGTTATTGCATGTATTCATGAAATCAGTTCTGTTCATGTATCATGATCAGACTCAGTTATGCAGTCACTTTCCCATTCATGCATGTTTAGAATATGATCTTAGTTAACTTTGTACAGTACTCTTAGTCTAACCAGTCTCATTCGAGGATGAATGTTTTGAAGAGGGAGATAATGTAAGACCCCACATTTTTGGGCTAGTCTATGAACCGTCGTTCCTACGTGTATAATATATAATCTAAATTATTCCTATGTGAATATAAGTTTCATAATCTTTATACTCTTATATTATGTGCTTTTGAGGTAAAAAATATTCATAGGAATCACTTAGAGCGAAGTTAAGCTAAGAGCCTTTGATTTGCCAAAAGTTTGGTATTCGATTTTATAAGGGATTACTTTAAACATGAATAAATTTTGATATATTTAGAATTTTTCAGCTCAAGACTCACCAAATTTTAGATAATTGAATCATCTTTCCAACGATACCAATTTTGCCTTAATCCGATACCCGAGCAAAAAGTTATGGCTTTTTCCGTGAGAGGCAGTAAGTGGAGGCGATATGCCTGCGCCGCCCGGATTATTGCACCGGGATAGAGGAGGCGCTGCGGGATCTACTCCCCTAGGCTAAAGGGGCATTGTCTGTTGCATTCCCTCATTGTTTTAAACTTCTTATGGATCAAGGGGTACTTTTGTCCTTTTTCCTCAACCCCAAATGTCTAAGGGATGATTTATAGCATCCAAAAGGCATTATTTGCTCATCTTCTTCAAGATTTGCGCTCAAGAAACCCTCATTCTTTCCCAAGAACAATTCAAGCTTCATTCTCAAGAAAGTAAAGGATTCAATCTCTTAATTTCAAGAAACCCTCAAGAATCTTTAAGAAATCATCTAATTGAGGTATGCGGGAGTTCATCCATGGGTTCCCTTACACCCATGGAGTCCAAAACCCTTTTCTTTCAATTAAAGAATGAATTTTTCAATCATTATGTTATTTTAGATGTTCAATAAAGATTGAATTTCATGTTTTCATGGTGTTTTTAATACAATTCAATCTATGTAACAACCCAAAATCTCATCCCGAGATGTCACACGGTACTTAAGGCGACAAGTAGCCCCAAGATAACCCTTTGAGCCTACTACTAAGTTTAGAACTTACTCTAACGACAATCAGAGCAAAACAAAGGTACTGTCATATCATATTTCAAATGAAATAACAAAGGAATACTTTCTGAATAAAACAATACTGAAAAGTCTAAAACACCACTGATCGTCTAGTCTGACAAAGCCTCTACTGCTCAAACTAGAGAGCTATTAGGATAGACCCCAACTGACTTGAAATGATCTGAAAGTAATACTCAAAAAACTTATGAAAGCGGAAAAAGAGTTGCATATATAGGTCCTCGAACCATGAGGACTCACCAAGGAGAAAGATGTAGATGAGATGCTCAGAGATCACTGTCGCTGCTGAGATTAAGCACCTGAACCTGCATTATGAGACAATGTAGCACACAAACGTATATGTGAATCAGTACTTTGAGGATGTACTGAGTATATGGGGGTGTATGCAATAATTAAAAACAACCATATCATCAATCTTTTATAGAAATCATGCATGCTGATATAACTGACTTACATAGCTTGAATAACTCAAAAATGTAAATCTCATAAATTAAGAATAATGGAATGTATCATATAAATCTCGTGAGTCAATACATTTGGTTCTGAAAAACTGTATTTCTAGTCTCTTCTCAAAACATATAGACTAAATAGTAAAGTGCTCACCTCTGTATCTGAAAGCTAAGACTATAACTTGGAAACTGAAATCTCAAGTAAAACAATATTTGAATAAGCCTTTGAGCCTTTACACTCATTATCAAAAAATCTTTACTGACTAGGATATCTTTCAAAACTTTAGGGAAAATACTCAAAAGCTATTTAATTACTTTTACTAGCAGGGGAAAATACTTTCTTTAAGGGAAAAAAATACTTTAAGAAACTACTCTAAAAATACGTTTTTGTCCTCCTAAGAAAGAAACCTCACATTGGGGAAGATGTCTTACTCTTGCCAGGGAGTATAACCTCAACTTAGTGATCACTATCTTGGCCTCGGGCCCATAAATCTCAATCCTACGGTGGTACATAGTTCTGGGGTATGAAACCATAGTAACTTACCCAACGCGGTGCTAAATAGTACTCCCTGTTAATTAGCTACGCTCATCTCATAGAAATTCACATTTAATAATCTCATGGTTTATAATGAAACCAACTACAAAATCTATAATCTCATTCAGTGAAGTGGATTTTAAAGATACTATGACCATCACGGTAAAAACTTTCTCAATAATCTCTAAATACTCAAATCATAGGTGCTTATAGCACCAAAGTTCTTAAAATTACAATCTCAAGTAGGGCTTAATAACCCATAATTCAATCTCCAGTTAAGACGTATCAAAATTCATACTTGATATTATAAAGATTCATAAATCATATAGAAATCTGGAAATTTTCAGCAATATGCATTCTAATCTCAACATACTCAAGTACTTCAATTTCTAAAACATTGAAACCATCAAAATCTCAAGAAATAATAACATAAGGTATAAACCCATACTTCAATTCTGTAAGAAAACATGTAAAACCATATATCTTTGTAATTAAAACAACTTTTAGGCACAAGGATGAAAGAAGTGTCCTTGTTCAAACCCCACATACCTTAGATTATGAATTTAGATGAACAAGCTTGCTTGAAACTTTTTTTTCGTACTTTTGAGTGAGGGTTCTTGAAGCTTTTCACTTGAAAACCTTGATTTTTAAATCAATTTGCAAAAACTATGGTGAAATCTTAGAGAAGGAATTGGGTATTGCTCTTGAGGGTTAATCTTGAGAGGAAACCCTAGCTCTTAATTCTTTGGATGAATCTAAAGTTCTATGCTTCATTTTGATATATCTCGGTGATAAAAAGTGTGGAAAAGACCAAAAAGCCCTTTTAAAATGGTTTTAAAATGCTGAACGGGATCTACGACGGTCCGTCACTAGCTCGACGGTCCGTCGGCCTGACCGTCGCACCTGGGCCAAAATAGGGACTTACTGCCTTAGTTACGATGTCTTGGGTGATGGTCTATCGCTAGCTCAACGGTCCGTCGGCCTGACCGTCACACTTGGGCTATAACAGGGGTATACTACCTTAGTTGCGATGGATTGGGTGATGTTAGTATCTAGCTCAATGGTCCGTCAGCCTGACCGCCATACTGGACCAGTGAATAAGTTCTCTACCTTAGTTCCAACGGCTGGAGCGATGATCCATCACTTTTACAATGGTCCGTCGGCTTGCCCGTCACTTCTGGGCAGTTCGAACAGATCTTTGTAAAACGTCTATATCTTTCTACTCCAACATTGGATTTTGGCAAATTGGGTATCATTGGAAAGCTAATTCAATTTTCCATATGATAAAAAGTCAAAATTAGGGAAATTATACATGATTTAAACACTACTCACTTTTGAAATCATTCCACAATCTTATAGAGATACAATTCAAGCTTAAGGAAAGTTTAGGGTATTACAATATTTCCCCCTTGGAAACATTCGTCCTTGAATGTCACTAGCTAGGCTATGAATATAAAGAATACTGGGAATGCATAGCTGAATAAATTTCTAAACTAACTCTACATCATTCTAAACTCTTGAGTACTTCAAAGAATACATGAACTCATGGAGAAGACAACTATATAGCTGAATACACAGGATTAGAAAGGAACTGAATTAAGGAAGAGCAGTACATTTAGCTAAATCTGAGTTTGTGGAGAAGAGATGGGGGTACTTGGCTTGCATATCTGCTTCAGCTTCTTAAGTAGCGCCCTTAAATGACTGGTTCTGCCAAAGAACTTTAACCAAGGGAACCTCTTTGTTCCTTAGCCTACGGATCTGATGGTCTAGAATCTCGACTAGAATCTCTTCGTAAGACAGACTGGTCTGAATATCTGAGCTCTCTGAAGAATCTACAACAACAGAATCACCAATGCTCTTCTTAAGCATGGAGATGTGAAATACAGGATGAACAGCTGATAAATTTGTGGGCAACTCAACCTTATAAGCCACTTTCCCAACACGACTTAGAATTCTATAAGGGCCAACATAACGGGGCTCAAGCTTCCCCTTTTTGCCAAACCTTTTCACCCCTTTTATGGGTGAAATCTTCAGATACACCAAGTCACCCACCTCAAAATCAAGATCTCTTCTTCTCACATCTTCATATGACTTTTGAAGACTCTGAGCTATCTTCAACCCTTCTCTAATCAACTTAGCTTTTTTCATCCCCTCAAACACAATATCAGGCCTAACCAAAATGGCCTCACCCACTTCAAACCAACCTATGGGTGATTTATATCTCCTCCCATACAAATCCTCAAATGGGACCATCTGAATGCTAGAGTAATAACTATTGTTATATGCAAACTCAATCAAAGGAAAATGCTCATCCCAACTACCCTTGAAATCAAGAACACATGCCTTCAACATGTCTTCCAGAGTCTGGATGGTCCTCTTAGCTTGACCATTTATCTGCGAATCAAAAGTGGAACTAAGGAGAACTTGGGTACTGAGACCCTTTTGGAAAGCTCTCCAAAACTGAGAAGTGAACTGGTACCCCTATCTGAGATAATAAACAAGGGAACTCCATACAACCTAACTAACTCCCGGATATACAATCTAGCATAATCCTCAGCTGTATAAGATGTATGCACTAGCAAAGAGTGTGCTGACTTAGTCAACCTGTCTATAACAACCCAAATAGAATCATAACAATGACGCGAAAGAGGTAAACCAGCCATAAAATCCGTATTCACCACTTCTCACTTCCAAGTAGGGGTACCAAATTCCTGCATTGCACCACCAAGCCTTTTGTTCTTTACCTTAACCTGTTGGCAAGTTTCACACTTCACCATAAACTCTGCTATATCATTCTTCATACCATTCCACCAATAGATTTTCCGCAAGTCGTGGTACATCTTAGTAGCACCAGGATGAATAGAATATCACAAACCATGAGCCTCAACCATAATTCTGTACCTCAAATTATCAACGCCAAGAACACACAATCTATCCTGATATCTCAACACACCATCTCCCTCTTGGGAGAAAACCTCCACCTTTTGGCCCTTGAATGACTCTTTCAGTTTGACCAAACTAGGATCCATGTCTTACTTTTCCTTCACCTCTGATACTAAAAAGGATTTGAAACTACTCTAAACCCAAATACTACCTTCAGCTGAATCAAGCAACCTAACACCCAATCTAGACAAATGATGCACTTCTCGAGCCAACTTTTTCTTATCTTTCTCCACATAAGCCACACTGCCCATAGATAGCCTACTAAGGGCGTCTGCCACTACATTGTCCTTGCCCGGATGATATAACACACTTATATCATAATCTTTTAGAAACTCTAACCATCTTCTTTGTCTAAGATTCAACTCCCTTTGAGAAAATATATACTCCAAGCTGTTGAGGTCAGTAAACACATCCACATGAACATCATACAGATAGTGTCTCCAAATTTTCAATGCAAAAACCACAGTAGCCAATTCAAGATCATGGCTTAGGTAATTCTTTTCATGAGGTTTCAACTGTCTAGAAGCATTGGCTATAACTTTACCATTCTGCATCAACACACAGCCCAATCCAACTCTAAAGGCATCATAATACACCACAAAACTATCTGTACCATTAGGTAATGTCAACACAGGGCTGAAGTGAGTCGAGTCTTCAACTCTTGAAAACTCTTCTTACAAGAATCTGACCATAGGAACTTAACTTTCTTTTGGGTCAGTCTAGACATAGGAGACACAATAGATGAGAAACCTTCAAAAAAACGCCAGTAATAGCCAGCTAGACCCAAAAAGCTTCTAATGTCTGATGGAGAGATATGTCTAGGCCAATTCATTACGACTTCTATCTTTTGGGGATAAACTCTAATGCCTTCGGTTAAAATAATATAACCTAAAAAAGCTACTGACCTTAGCAAAAATTCACACTTACTATATTTGGAAAATAATTGATGATCTCTAAGAGTTTGTAAGATAATTCTAAGGTGATCTGCATGGTCATCCTCACTACAGAAGTAAACAAGGATATCATCTATGAACACTATAACAAACATATCAAGATACTATTTGAACATTCAATTTATGAGGTCCATGAAAGCTGCAGGAGTATTGGTTAGCCTAAAAGGCATAACTAGAAACTCTAAATGACCGTAACGGGTTTGGAAGGCTATCTTTAGAATATGAAACTCCCTTACTTTAAGCTGATGATAGCCAAATCTAGGGTCTATCTTTGAGAAATAACTTGCACCTTGCAACTGATCAAATAGGTCATCAATTCTAGGAAGAGGGTACTTATTCTTGACTGTGACCTTCTTAAGGTGACGATAGTCAATGCACAAATGCAAAGAACAATCTTTATTTTGCACGAACAGGATGGGTGCACCCCAAGAAGAAACCCAGGGCCTTATGAAACCTTTATCTAGAAGATCTTTGAGTTTCTCTTTTAACTCCTTAAGCTCTGCGGGTGCCATATAATATGGAGGAATAGAAATAGGTTATATGTCAAGAAGAAGGTCAATCCCGATCTCTATCTCTCTATCGAGAGGTACCCCTGGGAGATCTTCGGGGAAAATATTGGAAAACTCATTAACTATACTGACCGACTGAATAGTTGGAGCCTCAGACTTAATGTCTTTAACTCTAACTAGATGATAGCTACAACGTTTGGAAATCGACTTTGTGGCTGTAAGATAGGATATAAAGTGAATCTTAGGAGATACTGAACTTCCGGACCACTTAAAGACAGGCTCATCAGGAAACTAAAACTTAACCACATGGGTACGACAGTCTATAGATGCATAACAAGAATGAAGCCAATCCATACCTAGAATAATGTCAAAATCAACCATATCCAACTCTATCAAATCAGCAAATATAACTCTATGAAGAGCAGTAACAAGACACTTTTTATAAACTCACTTAGCAACAACTGACTCACCTACGGGAGTCGAAACCAGGAAAGGCTCAGGGATATTTTTATAGTTTATCTCAAAAATCATAGCAACCAAAGGGGTCACATAAAAAAACTTGACCCAGGGTCCAGCAATACATAAACATCAAAATGAAAAACACGAAGCATACCTGTCATAACATCTAGTGAGTTATCCTGCTTATAGCTAGATGGCAAAGCATAGAATCGATTTTGGAACTACCCACCACTAGTACTAGATGAAGTGCCCTGAGGAGGAGCGGGATGGGTTAAAGGAGTTGGTGCACTAGTAGCCTGAGTTTGAGGTCGAACATCTCTGTTTCCCTGTCTAACATACGGGCACTCTCTAAGTTTTTGGCCCATATTTCCATAACTAAAACAACCCCTCTGATCGATTAAGCACTCACCAAGATGGTCCCTACCACACTTAGAACACGGAGGATAACGAGTTCTGTTGCTCACACTATTCTAGGATCTAGCCATAGCAGGCCTATTCCCCTACTTCTACCTAATTCTGGGCATGGGAGCACTAGCTGATAAAGGCGCTGGCATAGACTAATGATTCTAAAACTAGGGTCGATTCCCTCCAAGGGATCTAGTATGACTATGCTCAAACTGCTTTAATCTAGCCCTCTTATTTCCCTTTATTCTATCTCTCTTCTTTATCTTATCTGCCTCAATAAGCTAAGCATGCATCATCAATCTAGACAAATCCATATCCCTATTGAGTATAGCAATCCTACACTCTTTTAGTACCAAACTAGACATACCGGTCACAAACTTACTCATACTAGATCGGGTGTCGGCTACAATGTCAAGAGCATACTTAGCTAACTGGTTGAACTTAAGGCAATATACTTTTTCAGTCATAGAGCCTTACCTTAGGTTCATAAACATCTCTATATTTTCTTCCCTCATCTCAAGTAGGAAGAACTTGTCCAGGAAAGCATCCTAAAACACCTGCCAAGTCATCGGAGCAGAATTCTCCCCTCTATTCTTCCTCCATGCCATAACCCAATCATAAGTAATATCTTTTAGCCTATAAGAGGCCAGTTCTATGCTCTCCTCCTCAGACACATGCAAAACTTTGGTGATTTTCTTCACCTTCTCAAGATAAAACTACAGGTCCTTACCTACCTTTGACTCAAAGAATTTGGGTGGGTTCATCCTCATAAAGTCACAAAGTTTGGTTGTGGTTGCATCACCACCTTGCTGACGCGGAATAGCAGCCTAGCTATTAGCTTTCACAGTAGCAGTCACAACTTGGGCTAACATCTAAAAAGCAATGTGAAACTCAACATGAGACACATTCTCATTCAGGGGATTAACAGGTTGAGGTAGCTCGTCATTGTTTCTGTGTTCTCGATGAGCAATCATTTTCTGTCATAAAAGAGCATGAGTTAATAGTGGATAGATACAGCTGTAGGTATGATAGATTTTGAAAGAGAAAGAGGACTTTTTTATAAACTATCTCGTAGCCTCTTGCTCATAGATATGGCATACTACACACCGATGATTAAGACTCTGCATAACGCGGCTTGTCAGACTCCCTAGGACTCCTTAAACAAAGCTCTGATACCAAATTTATAATGACACAAAATCTTATCCCGAGACATCACACGGTGCTTAAGGCTACAAATAGCCCCAAGCTAACCCTTTGATCCGGCTACTAAGTTTAGAACTTACTCTAAGGACAAACAGATCAAAATAAAGGTACTATCATATCATATTTCAACTCAAATAATAAAGAAATACTGTCTGAATAGCATAATACTGAAAAGTCTAAAATACCACTGATCGTCTAGTCTGACAAAGCCTCTACTACCCAAACTAGAGAGCCATTGGGACAGAACCCGACTGACTCAAACTGATCTAAAAGTAATATTCAAAACACTTATGAAAGAAAAAAAAGAACTGCAGATATAGGTCCTCGAACCATGAGGACTCACCAAGGATAAAGATATAGATATGATGCTCGGAGATCATTGTCGCTGCTGAGATTAACCACCGAACCTACATTATAAGACAATGTAGAACACAGACGTATATGTGGATCAGTACTTTAAGGATGTACTGAGTATATGGGGGTGTATGCAATAATTAGAAACAACCATATTATCAATCTTTTATAGAAATCATGTATGCTGATATAACTGACTTACATAGCTTGAATAACTCCAAAATGTAAATCTCATAAATTATAAATAATGGAACGTATTATATAGACCTCGTGAGTCAATACACTTGGTTCTAAAAATCTGTATTTCTAGTCTCTTCTCAAAACATATAGACTAAGTAGTAAAGTGCTCACCTTTGTATCTGAAAGCTAAGATTGTAACTTGAAAACTGAAATCTCAAGTAAAACAATATTTGAATAAGCTTGTGAGACTTTACACTCATTATCTAAAAATCTTTACTGACTAGAATATCTTTCAAAACTTTAGGGAAAATACTCAAAAGATATTTAATTACTTTTACTAGCAGGGAAAAATACTTTTTTAGGGAAAAATACTTTAAGAAACTACTCTGAAAATCTTACTAGTAGGGAGGTTCTCTTAACCGACATAAACCATGCGAGCTACATAGAGTCCAACGTTTTTGTTATCCTAAGGAAGAAATCTCATGTTGGGGAAGGTTTCATACTCTTTCCAGGGAGTATAACCTCAACTTAGTGATCACTATCTCGGCCTCGGGCCCATAAATCTCAATCCTACAGTGGAACGTAGTAATGGAGTATGAAATCGTAGTAACTTACCCAACTCGATGCTAAATACTACTCCCTGTTAATTATCTATGCTCATCTCAAGGAAATCCACATTTAATAATCTCGTGGTTTATAATGAAACCAACTACAAAATCTATAATCTCATTTAGTGAAGTGGATTTTAAAGCTACTATGACCATTACAGTTAAAACTTTCTCAATAATCTCTAAATACTCAAATCATGGGTGCTTATAGCACCAAAGTTCTTAAAATTACAATCTCAAGTAGGGTTTAATGACCCATAATTCAATATCTGGTTAAGACGTATCAAAATTCATACTCGATATCATACAGATTCATATATCATATAGAAATCTTGAAATTTTCAGCAATATGCATTATAATCTCAACATACTCAAGTACTTCAATTTCTAAAACATTAAAATCATCATAATCTCAAGAAATGATAACATAGGATATAAACCCATAATTCAATTCCATAAGAAAACATGTAAAATCATATATCTTTGTAATTAAAACAATTTGTGGGCACAAGGACGAAAGGAGTGTCCTTGTTCAAACCCCACATGCCTTAGATTATGAATCCAGATGAACAATCTTGGTTGAGACTCTTTTTCTTACTCTTGAGTGAGGGTTCTTGAAGCTTTTGACTTGGCAACCTTGATTCTTAAATCAATTTGCAAAAACTATGGTGAAATCTTGGAGAAGGAATTGGGTCTTGCTATTGAGGGTTAATCTTGAGAGAAAACCCTAGCTCTTGATTCTTTGGATGAATCTTAAGTTCTATGCTTAGTTTTGATAAATCTTGGTGATAAAATGGGTGGAAAAAGACCAAAAAGCCCTTTTTAAAATGGCTTTAAAATGTTGAATGAGATCTGTGATGACTCGTGCGACAGTTCGTCGCTAGCTCGATGGTCCGTAAGCCTACCGTCGCACCTAGGATAAAACAGGGACTTACTTCCTTAGTTACGATGGCTTGGGTAATGGTCCATCACTAGATCGACGGTCCGTCGGTCTGACCATTGCACTTGGACCAAAACAGGGGCTTAATGTCTTAGTTGGGATGGCTTGGGCGACGGCCCATCGCTAGCTCGACGGTATGTCATCCTGATCATCGCACTTGTCCGTCGGCCTTCGCTTGCACTATGGTCCGTCAGCCTGCCCATCCCTCCTATACAGTTCGAACAGATCTCTGTAAAACATCTATATTTTTCTACTCCGATATCGAATTTTGGTGAAATGGGTATCGTTGGAAATATAATTCAATTTCCCACACGATAAAAAGTTAAAATTAGAGAAATTTTACATGATTTAAATAGTACTCACTTTGGAAGTCATTCCTTAATCTTATAAAGATACAATTCAGGCTTAAGGAAAGTTCTAGGTATTACAGTCCATTGTGATTCCATGCAAGATTTTGAATTCTTTATTCCATAAATTTGAGTTTCCCATTCTTTATTCAAGTGAATTCCTTGATAGTCCTAAATTCATGATTTTTAGCAATATTCCCATGTTTAAATTCATGCTTCCTACATGTTTGATGAAGTTTCCATATCATGTTCAATTAATTTCAAGGTGAATTCCCAAGTTATGAATTTTGCCATGTAGCTCTATTGTTCCCTTATGTTTAAGATATTATTATGTTCAAGCTATGATCTTTACATGTTTTGATGAAACTTCCATGTCCTATTCCAAGCGAATTTCATGTAAATCCCCCAATTCATGATATTAGTCATGTAATCATGCTATACTCCCATCTTAAAGACATTCTCATATTCAAATTCATAATTCTCAAGTGTTTGATGAAATTCCCTAATGATTGGTTTTTGAATATTGACAACTTATTATGTCCTGAAGCTTTAGCATGTCCTATTTTTATTATTATCGAGTCTTGGGGGTTATGAATACTTGAAATTTAGTTGATTACTTAGTTTCAGTATTTTCAAAATGGTTTCAAATAAACCATGAGTCTTGTCATCCAGTTAGTCATCATAATTACTTTAAATGTTAATAATTACCCCAGAATCCATATGCACTGTTATTTTAAAAATACCATGATCTGAACTTATCTTATCAGCTTCAGTGCATGCACCAGTTAGTATTTTTAGTATCCTTCAGTTGGGAATAGGATTTAGCACCGAGTGGGAAGTTTGGATTCAGCACATCCCGCTTTCCTAGAAACTATGTGCCACCATAAGTTTAGGGGCCTCACCAGAGAGTGTTTCCCCTTTTCCAATATAACTGCAGTTTAGTGATCACTCCAGCTCAAGTTCTGCTCCGGTGGAAAGACTTGAACAGTCCTCCTAAAAATAGGTCAGACATTGGACTCCATGAAAGTTCACATGGTTTATGTCGGTTACATGATAGCCCAGAAAGTCTCAGTCAGTATTCAGTATGTTTTCAGTTCAGGTTTGTTTGACTAAGTGAACAGGTTTTCAGATGCTCAGTTTTACAACTTTCAGTATTTCAAATTTCTGATTTATCTCTATAACATAACAAATATACACTTAGTCTTGCTTTCTCAGGTATTATAGTTTTCACACATTCATTATCAGTTATCTCATGTTATTCAGATAGTCCTTACCTCATATGTATACAACTCCATAGTTTTTATCCATTTGTTCAGACTAAGTACAATTCAGTCTTACATGACCAGTATTCAGCTATCAGTTATTTAGTTTAATCAAATAAGCTTAGTATATTTTATGTTTGGTTTTGTATGTTTATTCATTTGTGCTCAGTATAATTGTATATTCAAACCCTTGAGTTAGGCCAGTCTACATCACGTAGTTTCAGACCCAATATTCATACATTACCCATGTTTTACTATTTTCCAGCTTTAGTTCTACTTATATGACAAGAGTAAAGTTTTAAGAAACTAAGTTTAGTGATTCACCAGCTTATCAGATTTTGGTTGTTACTCATGTTTTAAGATATTTCAGATTTCAGTTTATTTCAGTCTCTTGGTGAGTCTACTTACAGCTAGTCATGTATGTATTAAGATTATGTATGAAACTAGTTTTACTTATTATATTCATCCCCCGCTTACTCAGTACAATCCAGAAGTACTGATCCACATATATGTTTGTGTGGCTACATTTTTTCATAATATAGGTATCATTTATAGTCCATACATCATGATCAGATAGTTGCAGTTTTCAGCCAGCAGGTGATGAGTTCTCTTGTTTTTGGACCCCAGACAGTTTTAGTTCATGTACAGTTCATTTATTTTTCATATGTATTGATTAGTGGTAGTTGAAGGTATGTCCCAGCTATCTATAGTTAGTAGAGTAGAGGATTCATAGATGTCAGTTAGAGTCAGTCATGTAATTTCAGTTTCTTCCTTCAGATTTAAAAGATTGTAAAACTTTATCAGTTACCTACTGTTTTAGATTTTAGTATGATTATGTTTCCATATAGCAGAACTTGTTATTTAATGTATTATAATTCAGTTGCTTAATAGTATGCCAGTTCATGGGTTAGCTTGGGATCACTTGTGGTTCCTAGCACCATGTGGCATCTAGGGTGTACTCCCAGGGCTTTACATAGGCAAAGTAGGTCTAGGCCATTTCTTCACTACTTTCGTCTTTTTAGAATATACCGTAGTTCCATCTTTCGAGACAACATGCCCCAAAAATGATACTTAATCTAGCCAAAATTCACACTTTAAGAACTTAGCATAGGGCTTATGTTCTCGTAATGTCTACAATACAGTCATCAGATAATTCTTATGTTCTTCCTGGCTACGAGAATATATCAGAATATCATCAATAAATACTTTTACAAATTTATCTAGAAACAACATGAACACCCTATTCATCAAGTCCATGAATTCAACCGGGGCATAAGTTAACCCAAAAGGCATCACAAGGAACTCATAATACCTATATGAAGTTCTAAATATTGTCTTCGATATATCTTCCTCCCTGATTCTAAGATAATGATAGTCAGACTGAAGATCAATATTTAAAACATAGACAACCCTTTGTAAATGATCAAATAGGTCCTCTATATGAGGCAACAGATATTTTTTACATATCTGTAGTCAATACACGTTCTTAGAAGCCCATCTTTCTTCTTTATGAACAAAACTAGTGCACCCCATAGTGAAGCACTCGATCTGATCAAAATCTTATCTTGCAAGTCCTACAACTGCTATTTTATCTCCTTCAACTCTATTGGTGTCTTCCAATATAAGGGTATAGATATTGACATAGTGTTAGGTGCCAAATCAATCTCTTGTATTGGAGGTAATCCTAGCAAATCCTCTAGAAAAACATCAGAAAAATCCTTCATAATAGGTAGCTCCTCGAAACTAAGTATTCCCTCTCTATCATCACATATCATAGCTAAGATACCCATTCAACCTTTTCCAATAATCCCTGTGCTCTCATAAAAGATATAATTTTACCAGCATCTAGAAATTTACCCTCATTAAATACAAATCTAGGTTTGTTGGGTATCTCAAATTAAACAATATTTGAATAAAAATCAACAGTATCATAGCAGGGAGATAACCAATCCATGCCCATTAATACATCAAAGTCAGTCATATCAAGTACAATCAAGTCAGCAAGAGTATCCCTACCTTCCACTATAATCTGGAAATCATGATATACCTAATTAAATAACAATGAATATCCTACAAAAGTAGCAATAAGAAAAGGACAACTTAATATCTCTAGCTATATATCAAATCTCATAATAAAGTTCGAGGATACCTAAGAATAAGTAGAACCAAGATCAAACAAAGCATATGCATCAAATGAACAAATGGAAAGCATACCTGTAACCACTATATTTGAGGCCTGAAATTCCTGCTTAGTAAGTGCAAAGACTCTAGAATGGCCCCTACACACACTTTTTATGCTTGATTTCCAGCAACCCAATATCCATTACCTTAACTTCTATTTTCAATACCTATAGTATTATGAGTAGTCTGAATAGGTGCAGCTAACTAATCGAACCCCGACTAACATTTCTTAGAGGTCGAGGATAATTCTTGATGCGATGACCTAACGACCACTTCGAAAATACTCTTCGATCAAAACATGATACTGTCCCATATGTGATTTGACCAAGTCTGGCAGAATGGAGTAGTGGAATACATTTGGCCAGAACTACACTATCCATGAGATGTTGAAGACCTTTGAGTACCTTTTCTAGAAAGTGGCTTACATGTAGACTGTGAAATAGAATTTGTCCCTATTGTCTTCCTTGATTTTCTACTCTATGATTTGAACTAAAGTCACCACTGAAACATACCCCCTATCTTAGCCTTCTTATGAATATCATAAGCTTCCAGCTCTGTATGACCCTTGTCCATAATTTTTCTAGCAAGATCCATTATCTCATAATAGGTCAAGACTTTCATTCGTGGGGCTAACACATTATAGAGACAAACAACCAGCCCATTAATAAACATCTAGACTCAAGCTGCTTCTGTGGACACCACGGAATTATATCTAGCCAACTTGAAGAATTTGTTATTATAAGTGACACGTCCATATTTGGAGTCTAAACTGATTTCTCAAACTGATTTGCATATTTTTGCTTTCGACCAGCAGGAAGAAAATTATCCATGAAAAACTTAGTGAACTCATCCCATGTCAGTGATGTTTCTCCAGCAAGCCTTCCTAGAAATAATGTATCATACCAAGTACTAGCGATGTCCTCTAATTTATCCGATAAAAACTCCATAACCCTCACACTAGAACATCCTAGCGTATATGGTGCTTTAAATATACCATCCAAAAGGCTTTGTGGATCAGCTAAACTATCTGAACCTGTGAATTTATATGATTTCAACTTCTGAAACTCCTATAAGGATACCTCTTTGTTTCCAAACTTGTAAGTCTGAGCAGGTACCTAAAACTGTGGTTGTGGAAGTGGTTGTGGCTGTGCAAAATTATACTGACTATCCACTCTTGTCTAACCAGTTGGTCAGCCAAGTCCTCTATGACTCTTTGCATGGAAGCAAGTGCCTCTGCAGTACTACCCTCATGAGATGGTAGGGGTGGACTAATATTTTTTTTGGAGTGGGCTCTCTTGAAATTCTCAGGGTAGTAGTGTGATTCCCTACGGTCTCAACACTATCCCTACCTTAACCCTTTCTGTGAGTTTTGCCTCTTTCCTTACCATTAGTTGCTCGAGTGTGAACCATCTGGTTAATTAAAAAATATAGTTAGTTAGATTCATCTAATTGGTCCTAAACATCACACACGCAAGGAACAATGAGGAAAAGAAAATCAAGACACATCCTATCATGCTCTCGCAAAATCACGATTATAGAAATGGCTAATAACATAATCATAATTGAGATTCTACTTCTACCGTGTGCTCCAATAGTCATTGAAATAACCTACGCTCTGATACCAACTTTTTCACAATTCAAAATAGGATCATGACCGGCAGTGGCGGACCCAATATTTAAGGATTGTGGGTGCTTAAATAATTAAAAAGCTGAAAATAAGTAAAAAATTATCTCAATAAGGTTCGAGCCCGGGATGTCCCTTCCAGTGGACAATCTTAAAATCAATCCAAATGCAAGCACAATCAATCTAAATGTCAGTGCACCCAGCCAACTTTTTATTTTAGTGGGTGTTTTTATATCTTTCATACCTAGTTTTGTATATTTCCTATGTAATAACCTATTCCGCATGGAGTTTACTGGGTGCCAGAACACCCCAAAAAATAATGTAGGTTCGCCCCTGATGACCGGCGCTAAGGAGGTTTGGACTCGAAAGCAAGCCTCATCAAAATTCTATTGAAAATCGAGCAAAATTTTCCCTATTTTTGGACCTATCAAGAAATTTTTTTGTCTCAAATCAATAGTAGAACAATCCAACATCACAACCAACACACCAATAACACCAACACAATTCACTCAACTATAGGAATTTCATTATTGTCTCTCAATTTGTCAACTTATACTAAATTTATATTTCAACCCATTAAAACAACCTCAAAATTGATTTTTCTCAATATTTTAAACCACAATAACTTTGTTGTCTAAATTTTATTCTTTGGTTAAGCTGAAAATATAAAAATTACAATCATTTAATATTCTTGTTCCGTTCATAAGAATTTAAAAGAATTTTTCTATCACTTTAACCCTTGATTCTTAAACTTCAATCCCAATTCTAAAGCCATGAATTATAAGAGTCAAATTTATGTACCAAGTTTAAGAAACTTACCTCCTCTCCTATTTCTCTTTAGTTATCTTATTGGTTGTTGGGTCCTCTTTGTTCTCCTACAAAATAACGTAAAAAAAAGTCAAAATCCTCACTGCTTTCTTGTTTAGAAAATTGGCTGAAACTTTCTTTTTTTGGACTTACGGGAAGGCTTCCCTTGTTAATTCTTATGGGGGAAATGGGCATAAAGCGGATTTCTTTTTTTTATTTTTGATTGACACTTTGGCAGATAGGCTTTGACCCAATTTTCTCTTTCTTTTCCTTTTTTTTTGACTTATTTATCCTTTAATAAGGGGTATTACACAAATAAGATGAGTTGTGGATCAAGTGGATCCACATTTATAACATAAAACATCACCAATTCATGACAACAATTATACCCTATAGACCATATTGGATGGTTAGGAAGATCCTAAAAGCTAGTTAGACCTAGGTCAAAATCCTATCAGAATAATTTACTTAAAACTTTTGGTTGAATGCCTAGAGTATCTGGGATGCAATCTAATCTTCAACAATATTGCCAGTCCAAAGACCCTGCTTACACACTGGCTATTGCTACAAGGAGGTTGCTAATTGTAGATAGACTACTTGCTGAAATAACGAAAATTGATGAAACATGTGTTTTATATCAATAATTAAAAGAGACTAAAGATATGTGACTTTACTTTTAAAGTGTGGAATCGAATTTTCAGTGGCTACAGGGACAATTTATGATATTAGAAAACTGGGAATAACACATTCAATAAGATGAGAAAATGATAAAGAAAAGTCTAGAGCTGCACAACTATTAAAACTGATATATACTGAATGTGTACACAATATCTGGAGGGAAAGAAATCTGCTAATCTTTGAACATTCATGCAAAAGTTGGGAGAGCTTTGCCAAGGAATTCACTTATGTTTGTAATGTGCAGTTCCTAAAAGAATAGTCACCAACTTGTGTTTTGATGGTTTTGTCAGGCTTCACTTGACAATGTGTTTTGATGGTTTTGTCAGGCTTCACTTGACAATGAATTTCTGTGATGCTCTTTGATAGATGGTTGTGTTAACCAAGCTCTGCATCATGTAAAATTCACTTTGAAATTCATAAAGTTTGTATTTATCTAAAAAAAGATTAAAATAAGTAATAAAAAGTAATAAGGTATAATTGAAATTGTTTTTTGTTTTAATCATATCATTCTTAGAGTTATAAAAGGTAGATGATATCTTGTTAAGATTAATAATTCAACCTAAAGTGCACGGAACTAGAAGGAAAACAAAACTATATGTTATCTTTTTATGGGAAGCGTTTATACTATTTATTTACTTATCTTATTATATTTTTTTTTATATTCATACCCCTTCCCCCTCCCACTTCGAAACAATAAATAATTAAAGAATAAGGATAAAATTAAACATTTCAAATAATGCAATAGTGAAAATTTTTTTTTCCTTTTTTTAGGAACAACTATAAAAAGAAAGGGTATTTTTGATTCAATTTGACAATTAAAAAGTATTTTTCACCTAGAAATATGAAGGCGAGAGCATTTCAATCTAAAAACGTAATAGGGATAAATTTTACCTAATTTAAATAGTTCTAAGGATAAACAATGTCTCACATATGTCCTACAAGTTTCTACACTTTTATTTTTTTTGGTAAGTAATTGTTACGTGACCTATCTAAGTTATTTAGTAATTTTTTTTGGTGGTCTTATTCTAGCCGATCTTAATATTGATTTTTTTTCTTTCTGATTAATTATCATTTCAAGTAATTCTATGGAGAATTAAATTAAAAACTTTCTTTATTTTATTTTATTTGAATTATGTTGACTTGATATAATTCTTAAAAAAGTTTTTATTATATCTATAATTTACTAAATTTAATATTGTTAATAATATAAAAGATTTTCTTTGAACTATTAGCCAACTTGAGTTATGAGAGTACGAATGAGTTTCTTCTGAAACTTCAGAATATATATTTTTTAGGTATTGAATATCCTAGATTTTGAAACCCATGCATGTACAACTCTTTTAAGAGAATTTTTATATTTTATTATGTCGATTTCAACATGATATAATAAAACTAAAGACTCCCAGTATGTGAATTCTACCATATTATTATGAAGTTCAAACTTGTAAATTTTGAAAGATAAATATCAGCTTATTTGGGCTGAAATTTCAAGAAAAAGAAGCTAAAACACAATTAAAATATAGGCCTATAAATTTGATTTCAACTTTCTTAATTTAAAGATAGTGAAAAGTCCCTCCAGGAACATCCCATAAAATTGAAACTGAACAGGAAAGATTAGCATGACCGCTTCGCAAGAGAGACACACACAAATCAAGAAATGAAAATAGTGAAGAAGAAAAAAGTTGGTCTTCACACTTTTAAGATTGATATATTTGTCAGAATATTCCGCATAAAAGAGTGACAAACTTCAAAATAACTTTAAAACATGATTTTTTTTTAAAAAAAAAAAAACAACCGCAAATTTGCCTAATTGTGGATTTCATCATATACTTAACTACGTTATAGTATCTGGTGTAGGGGCAGCTCTACCTTGTAAAAAAAATAGGTGGTCACCTTAGGCCCCCAAATTTGAGGGGCCTCATTTTTTATAATAATACAAATAATTTTTTTTTAAAATTAATATTATTTATAAAAAGAATTTATATAAACGGAAAGAATTATTAGAAGAAGTTGACATATCTAGTGTACTAGGTCTCAAGAAAGATTAAATGCATTGATTATATTATTATTTAAAAAAAATAGAAAAAATTGATTATATAATTTTGAAAATAGAGTTCATTAAAAGAAAGTTATTTTTTCTTAAAATTTTAAGGCCTCCATTTGATTTTTACCTTAGGCCACAAATAAGCTTGAGTCGCCCCTAATCTGGTGTTTATAAATTTGAAACTATAATGTATGTATGTATTATTATTGGGTAGAAAAATATTAGTACTATAGATAAATGAATTTAAGTATATATGAGAAGTTGTCCTAATTAACGTTATTAGTGAGATGGTATTACACATTTTAGAATATCAATTGTTCATATAATTAAATAAAAACATGGTCAAACCCATCGGTGGCCTCCTAAACTTGGCATGATCTTTCACTTAGGCACCTCAACTGGACCATGATCATTTTAAACATCTCAAGTAGATAAAAGTGTTTTGCTTTGATACTTTTGCCCTTATTAAAATTAACCCGAAGCGCGTGTGGGTCAAATGACCCACGTGGATTTTATAAGTCAGTTATAACTTGCCACGGAGGAAATTAGTTTACACGACATATTTGAGAACTTAAAGGGGTAAAATCCCAATAATCTCATTTCCACAAATTCTGAAACCCGATTGAACCTCTGATAATTTTTTTTTTCACTTTTGATTTAATTTTTTCAATGATTAGTAGAGAGATCTAGCTAATAATGGTATTTTTTTGTCGGCAAAATGCATGCAATGAAGTTGTAATATCCCGTATTTCCCTAACTTAAATTAACCCTCAGTACATGGGTTATCCTATATAAATTTTTTAAAATATTCAGTATTTTTCAGTTTTGAGCTTACCAATGCTTAGGAAATTCAGTCAGCTTTCCAATGATATAAGATCCGCTCAAATTCGATACCAGGGAGAAGAGTTAGAGCCATTTTAGTAAAATAGTATGCCAACTAGCACTTCAGCGCATCGCGGAGGCATGCTAAATGGTAATTGTCAAAAAAACAGTGAGCTAATCCGATAACCCTGCATTGCGGTGAGCTTCCAGGTCTCATCTAGTATGGCAACGAGATACCACCGCATCGCGCCACCAGTCATTTTCATAATTGTCATTTTTCAGTGTCTCGTCGCGATCATGGCACATCGCACCAAGGGCCAGATTCCCATGTAGTGCAGCAACGTGATCCCACCACATCGCTCCAAGCCTCTAGTTCACAATTGTCAAATTCCAGTGACATAGAACAATAGCGCCGCATCACGGCAAGGGTGAAAATTGAGAATTTTGAGTTAATTCCGAGTTTTAATTTTCAAGGGCTCTTAGGTTTTTTTTCCCTCATTCCATTCAGCCTAAATATG
This sequence comes from Capsicum baccatum var. pendulum, assembly GCA_030864225.1. Lineage (NCBI taxonomy): Eukaryota > Viridiplantae > Streptophyta > Magnoliopsida > Solanales > Solanaceae > Capsicum > Capsicum baccatum. The sequence goes on along the minus strand of CM061553.1, from coordinate 211,937,541 downwards.
AGATTAAAGCCCTAAATAGTCTAATATCTCATTAATTGCTCACTTATCTCAAGAAAGAAATCATTCTCTCTCAATTAGCAAACCCTAGCTCTAAAAATATCAAGAACAAAGCTCAAGAAACTCACTAAGAACTCCAAGAACTCATCAATTCAGGTATGTTAGGTGTTTATTCATGGGTTCCTTAGATTTCACCCATGAAGCCCAAAAACCTCTTCTTAAATTACAAGTTACCAATTCATGATTTCAATACTTGAAATTGATTGTACACATATCTATGATGTTAATTTGGTTTTTAATTCATGATTATGATAAGATTCATGAAAAATAGAATAGTATTTATGGGGAATTATATGAATTTGCAAGTTTAGCGATTTTAGTTGCAATACTTATATGTTATCCATGATTATATGCATTAAGTTGTGCTCCCCAAGTGTTTGATAGAATATCCATGTGAATTAAATGATGAAATCATGCCATGCTAGTATATGTACAAGTTTATCCACTACAAGTGTTTGATAAAATATCTCTATGAATGAATTATGAACAAGTAATTATTGTTATGTCTTTCAAGATTATGCTATGCTTTATTTTCATGCTATCGAATCCTGGGGGTATTTAATACTCAAAAATCTAGTTGTTTACCTAGAGCCAGTGTTAGTTACAGAATAGTATCAGTCATGTCACGATTAGTAGAATTCATCAGCTACAGATCTCGATAGAACTCAGTTAGTTACAGAACTCAGGAAAATATAGTAAACTCAGTATCAATCCAATCCAGTTCAGTATACTCAGTTCAGTGTCTTTCAGTTGGGAGTAGGATTCAGCACCGAGTGAACTCAAGGATGGGGGTTCACCTGCCCGTAGAGGGTGTGATCCTTAGAATCAGTCCTTGTATTCCAGAACTATGTAGCCAGCATAGTTTGAGACATCAACCTGCCAGTTGAGGGTTGATGAGGTATTTTAACCTGTCAGATGAGGATTCCACTGTTACCCATGGCATGGTACTGACACCCTTCTAGCTGGGGTTACATGTTGGACCCCAAATCTACTCAGAAAAAAAGGAATGTTGGTCAGATGAAGTCACTATTTCAGTCTCAGGATAAAAATCAGTTCAGTTCTATAGAATCAGGACTATCAGGTACAGTCAATCAGTTTCAGTAACTCAGTTATCAGTAATCTCAGATATCAGTTGCTCAATTATCATAACTCAGAACTTAGCTTCATTAAAATCTCAATTACAGTATACACACATGTGCACAATATTGCATAATCAGTATTTACAACAGTTTCAGTTATCCATGTACTTTTACATTCAGTTACTCTATATCATTCAGTCAGTTATTGTTCATGCATATGAACCCTTGCATTCAGTCTTACCTTATCTAGCATACCATTACATTCCACGTACTGACACATACTCTTTCTTTGCATTATTATATCTCATATCATAGGTTCAGATGCTTAGGTTCCTGAGCGTGCACAGATAGATCCAGTTATTAGCAACAGTTTCAGTAGTGGGTCCTCATCTATCGAGGGTTGTTTTTATTTTAGCATTTTATTTTCTCAGTAGTTCAGTAGTTGGAGTTAGTTGGGGTCTTGTCCTATCAACTCCACCTTTAAACAGTTCAGTTAGAGGCGTTTCAAACTAGACTTTCAGACAGTATTCAGTTTTGCAGATTATTATTATAGTTGATATTCTTTATTAATATTTCAGATTTTGAACCTTATGATATTTCAGCCTATTTTCTATATTTATTATAGTATTATTATTTAGTGCTCACAACAGATATCAGTCATGGGTTAGCTTGTGGTCCTTTGAGGTTGTAAGCACTATGTAGCGTTCGGGGTACGGACTCGGGGTGTCACAAACTTGGTATCATAGCCTAAGGTTCAATAGAGTCCTAGGGAGTCTAAAAGCTACTCCAAGTAGAGTCTTGAGCATAGGTGTGTAGTACGCCAAACTTATGACAGGACGTTATGAGATGTTTTAGGAAAAGTTTTCCTTCTTTCAATATTTGTGTCGTGCGATTTAGCATAAGCTCAAGTTAAACTTTTAGTATAATTCATTTCTTCCATCCGTTTGCTGAACATGCCTCCCAAAGAGACTGACAGAAAAAGGACCAGAAATTAGTCAGCACCTCAGCTCGTTCAGGCAGATCCCTTGGACGAGTATGTCTTCCATGTAGAATTTAGAGTTGTATTAACTACTCTATCCAATTTCGTAATAGCTCAGAATGAACGGCCAACCTAGTGGCCAATACTACTACAGCCAGGATGTGGGACTTTACTCGAATGAATCATCTCCTATTCTCAGGATCTAAGTCAGAAGAGGATCCATAGGAGTTCCTCGATCAGGTTTAGAAATTCACAGATATTATGGGAGTGACTTTCAGTGAAAGTGCTGAGTTATCTACCTATCAGCTATAAGATGTATCTCATACATGTTTTAAGCAGTGAAAGGTAGAAAAGGGCACAAATGTAGAGCCCATAGAGTGGGAAGAGTTTGCTACTGATTTTCTAGATAGATTCTTTCCCTTAGAGATGAAAGAAGCCAAGGTGTTAAAGTTCATCAATCTCAGGCAGTGCAGTATAAGTGTGAAAGAGTATTCCCTCAAGTTTACTCAGTTGGCCAGGTATGCTCCCCATGTAGTAATAGACAGTAGGTCCAAAATAAGAAAGTTCATGTCTGGGGTATCAGATAGTGTGGTTAAGGAGTGCAGAACTACAATGTTGATTAAGGAGATGGACATATCCAGGTTCATGGTCTATCTTTAGAAGATAGAAGAGGATGGCAATAGAGAGAAAGAGGCATAACAAGAGAGCCAGAACAAGCAGCTTCAATTTTAATCTACCTAAGTTAGAGGGTAGTATCCATTCCTAACTTCGTCCAAAGTCTTTGGTTAAAACTCCATCCCCAGCTAATGATCCAATCCCTAAGTTCAAAAATGGTAATAAAGATAGGGCGTCGGGCTCTAAATCTCAGGGTAGTGTCACCAGTGCTCGAACGAATCCTCTTTGTCAGACATGTGGCAGACACCATCAGGGTGTCTGCAGAGCTGGCAGTGATATTTGTTTTGGGTGTGGCAAGCTAGGACACAGAGTCAGAGATTGTCATTAGTCAGACTCTCAGGGTCAGTATAATCGTCCTTCAACTCAGTCAGGTCGCCCGAATCAGTAGGGTACCGCTTCCAGTGGGCAATATCCAAACAAGCTTTATGCACTTCAGTCCAGACAAGATTAGGAAAATTCTCCTAATGTGGTCACTGGTATGTTATAAATCTTCCATTTACATATTTATGCCTTGCTAGATCCAGGAGCTTCTTTATCTTTCTTAACTCTTTATATAGCCATTAACTTTGGAGTCAGTCCAGAAATTCTAGCAGAGCCTTTCTTAGTTTCTACCCCAGTGGGTGAATCTATCATAGACCAACGGATATGCATGAACTGTCTGATTATGATATCTTGGAAAGTTACTTCAGCAGACCTTGTAGAGCTAGAGATGACAGATTTTGATGTCATTCTCGGCACAGATTGGCTACATTCATGCAATGCCTCAGTTGATTGTAGAAATAAAATAGTTCATTTTTAGTTTCCAAATGAACCAATCCTTGAATGTAATGGTAGTACCACAGCGCTTAAGGGTCAGTTGATTTCATACCTTAGAGCGAGAAAAATGATATCCAAGGAATGTATCTATCATCTTGTACCAGTCAACGAATCTAGTTCAGAGACTCCCAGTCTTGAGTTAGTTCCAGTAGTAAATGAATTCTCAGATGTATTTCCTGAAGATCTTCCTGGAGTTCCTCCCGAAAGGGAAATTGACTTCGAAATATACCTTCTTCCAGGCACTCAGCCTATATCTATTTCACCATACAGAATGACACCAGCAGAACTCAAAGAGTTAAAAAAATGGTTAAAAGATCTCCTAGATAACGGATTTATCAGACCTAGCATTTCTCCGAGGGGCACACCAGTCTTATTCGTGCATAAAAAAGATGGTTCTCTTAAAATGTGTATAGACTACCGCTATAGACTACCTCAGATCAGGCTATCATCAGCTCAGAGTTAGGGAATGTGACATTCCAAAAATAGCTTTCAGAACCCAGTATAGTCACTTCGAGTTTCTAGTCATTTCCTTTGGTCTTTACAAATGCCCCAGTATCTTTCATGGACTTGTTGAACCACGTGTTACCTAGACATGTTTGTTAAAGTCTTCATCAATGACATTCTTTTCTATTCCTGTAGCAAGAATAATCATGCATATCACCTCAGAATCATACTTCAGACTCTCAAAACTCGTCAGTTGTTCGATAAATTCAGTAAGTGCAAATATTGGCTAAGGTCAGTAGTATTCATTGGTTATATTATTTCCAGTGATAGCGTTAGAGTTGATCCTCAAAAGACCGAGGTAGTGAGAAGCTGGCCTAGACCCATCTTTCTATTAGACATCTGAAGTTTCTTAGGTTTAGCTAGTTATTACCGTCGGTTTGTTGAAGAGTTTTCGTCTATTGCATTCCCCATGTCCATATTGAATTAGAAGAAAGTCCAGTTTCAATGGTTAGATTTTTACGAAAAAGAGTTTTTCAGGAGTTGAAGACTTGACTCACTTCAGACCCAGTCTTAACTCTACCAGATGGTTCAGACGGGTTTGTTATGTGCTGTGATGCATCCATAGTAGGTTTGGATTATGTCCTCATGTATAGAGGTAAGGTCATAGCCTATGCCTCCAGACAGCTTAAACCCCATGAGAAGAATTACCCTACTCATGATCTCGAGTTAGCAGTTGTAGTATTTGCCTTAAAGATTTGGAGGCACTATTTGTATGGGGTGTATGTTGATGTGTTCACAAATCATAAAAGCTTTCAGTATGTATTCTCTCAAAAAGATTTGAACTTATGTCAGAGAAGGTAGTTAGAGTTATTGAAAGATTATGATATGAGTGTTCTGCGTCATCCGGGCAAGGCCAATGTAGTGACTGATGCTCTCAGTATATTTTCAATGGGTAGTGTTGCTCACGTTGAGGATGATAAGAACAAATTAGTTCAGGAAGTTCATTAGCTTTCCTGACTAGGTGTCTGCTAAGTTGATTCAACAGAGGGCAGTGTATGGGTACAAAAAGTTTAGAATTATCTCTAGTTTTTGAAGTGAAGAAAAAGCAGGATAGAGACCCCAGTCTAGTGAAGTTGAAAGAGTCAATCAGAGATCAAAAAGTAGAGGTTTTCTCCCAAGGAGGAGATGATATATTTCATTGCCAGGGTCATTTATGTGTGCCAGGTGTGGATGACTTAAGGTAATGAATTCTTGCAGAAGCACATGGTGCGCGACACTCTATTCATCTAGGGGACACTAAGATGTACCATGATTTGTAGGAGATCTATTAGTGGATTGAGATGAATAAGGATATTGCAAAGTTTGTAGCTAAGTATTCTACGTGTTAGCAGGTTAAGATTGAGCATCAGAAGCCTAGTGGGTCCATGCAAGAGTTCAGTATTCCCACATGGAAATGGGAGAAAGTAAACATGAACTTTGTGATGGGTTTGCCTCGTATTCATCATCAACATGATTCCATTTGGGTTATCTAGATAGGATGACCAAATTAGCCCATTTCTTGCCAGTTCATACTTCCTATTCATCCGAGGACTATGCTAAACTCTATATCAAAGAGATGGTCAAGTTACACGGAGTCCCAGTATACATCATCTCAAATAGAGGTACCCAGTTTGCCTTTCATTTCTGGAAAGCATTCCAAAAGGGTCTTGGTACCCAAGTCCCTAAGTCCACCTCAGTACAGCCTTCCACCCCTAGACATATGGTCAAGTAGAAAGGACCATTCAGACTCTAGAAGATATGTTAAGAGCCTGCATTGTCGATTTTAAGGGTGGTTGGGATGACCACTTGCCTTTGATCGAATTTGCATACAATAACAGTTATCACTCCAGTATTCAGATGGCTTTGTTTGAGTCTCTCTGTGGTAGGAAATATAGATCTCCAATTGGTTGGTCCGAGGTAGGTGAGGCCATAGTAGTAGGGCCTAACTTAGTGTTTGATTCCTTAGAGAAGGTTCAGCTGATCAGAGAAAGGCTTAGGGTGCCTAGAGCCGACAGAAATCATATGTAGATGTGAGGAGAAAGGATCTTGAGTTTGAGATTGGTGATTTTATGTTCTTGAAAATCTCTACCATGAATGGGGTAAATAGGTTCGGCAAGAAGGGAAATCTCAGTTCCCGATATGTCATTCCTTACAGAATTCTCAGTCATTTTAGAAAGGTAGCTTATGAGCTTGAGTTGCCTTTAGATCTAGCTTTAGTACACCCAGTATTCCACATCTCCTTCCTAAAGAAATGCATTAGTGACCTAGCAGTCATAGTTTGCTTAGAAGGCATAGACATTCAGAATGATCTCTCTTTCGAAGAGGTTCCAATCCAGATCCTTGATCTTTAGATTTACAGGCTGAGGAACAAAGAAGTTTTCTTGGTCAAAGTTCTTTGGTGGAATTAGTCCGTTGAAGGAGACACTTGGGAAGTAGAAGAAGATATACGGACCAAATATCCTCACCTCTTCTCTCTAAACTCAGATTCAGCTCAAGGTAACAGTCTTCCATAGCTCTACTTAATTCCATGTTAAGTTATAGTTATAAACTTTGTATTCTTTATCGTTGCATACCCAATCATGCATTCACAAATCAGTTCAGTCATGTACCCATGCATCAAATATGTATGTTCAGTATGAGAACTCAGACGCATTAGATATTCATATTCAGTGTGTAATCTCAGTCTATCAGTGCTTCTCAGCTTAATCAGTCTCATTTGAGGATGAATGTTCCCAAGGGGGAGATATTGCAATACCTTGTATTTGTGTAACTTAAATTAAACCTTAGTGTATGGGTTATCCTATATAATTTTTTTTAAAATACTCAGTATTTTCAGTTTTGAGATTATCAATGCATAGGAAATTAGTCAGCTTTCCAACAATAAAGAATTGGCATTTTAGTAAAACAGTGTGCCAATTGGCACTTCAGCGCATCGCGGAGGCATGCCAAATGGCAATTGTCGAAAAATAGTGAGCCAACGCAATAACCCTACATCGCGATGAGCTTCCAGGTTTCATCCAGTGTGGCAACGCAATACCACCGCATCTCGCCACCAGTCATTTTCATAATTATTATTTTTCTAGTGTTTCGTCGCGATTATAGCGCGTCGCTCCATGGGCCAAATTCCCATGCAGTGAAGCAACGCGATCCCACCACATCGCACCAAGCCTCCAGTTTACAATTGTCAAATTTCAGTGACACGGTGCGATAACGCCGCGTTGCGCCAATGGTGAAAATCGGGAATCTTCAGTTAATTCTGAGTTTAAAATTCCAAGGGATTTTAGGTATTTTTCCCTCATTCTAGTCAGCCTAAACACGAGATTAAATCCCTAAATATCCTAATATCTCATTAATTGCTCACTTAAAGAAAAAATCATTCTCTCTCAATTAGCAAGCCCTAGCTCTTAGAAATCAAGAACAAAGCTCAAGAAACTCACTAAGAACTCCAAGAACTCATCAATTCAGGTATGTTAGGTGTTCATTCATGGGTTCATTTCATCCATGAAGCCCAAGAATCTCTTCTTAAATTACAAGTTACTGATTCATGATTTCAATGATTGAAATTAATTGTACATATATCTATGATGTTAATTTGGTTTTCAATCCATGATTATGATAAGATTCATGAAAAATAGAATAGTATTTATGGGAATTATATGAATTTTCAAGTTTGGGCATTTTAGTTGCAATGCTTTTATGTTATCCACAATTATATAAATTAAGTTGTTCTCCCCAAGTATTTGATAGAATGTCCATGTGAATTAAATGATGCAATCATGACATGCTAGTATATGTACAAGCTTATACCCTTCAAGTGTTTGATAAAATGTCTCTATGAATGAATTATGGACAAGTAATTATTGTTATGTCTTTCAAGATTATGCTATTCTTTATTTTTATGCTATCGAGTCCTAGGGGTATTTAATACCCGACAATCTAGTTGTTTACCTAGAGTTAGTGTTAGTTACAAAATAGTATCAGTCATATCATGATAGTAGAATTTAATCAGCTATAGATCTCGATAGATTTCAGGAAAACTCAGTATCAGACCAATCTAGTCTAGTATACTCAGTTTAGTGTCTTTCAGTTGGGAGTAGGATTCAACAGCGAATAAATTCAAGGATGGGAGATCACCTGCCAGTAAAGGGTGTGATCCTTAGAAGTATTCTTTGCATTTCAGAACTACGTAGCCAGCATAGGTTGAGAAATCAACCTGCCAATTGAAGGTTGATGAGGTGTTTTAACCTACTAGTTGAGGGTTGCACTATTCTCATTAGAGTACCTGCTAGATGAGGATAACTCTTTAGTGTCTTTATCTGGGCACGATATTGATACCCTTCCAGCTGGGCTACAGGTTGGACCCCAAATTTATTCAGAAAAAAAGGCATGTCAGTTAGATGATTACTTCCCAAAGTCTCAGTTTCAGTCTAAGGATTAAACTTAGTTTAGTTTTACAGAATTAGGATTGTCAAATACAGTCAATCAATTTTAATTACTTAATTATCAGTAATATCAGATATCAGTTACTTAGTTATCAGAACTTAAAACTTAGCTTTAGTAAAAGCTCAATTACAGTATACATACATATGCACAGTATTGCATACTCCGTATTTACAACAGTTTCAGTTATCTATGTACTTTCAGATTCAGTTACTCTATATTATTTAGTCAGTTATGTTCACACATATTAACCCTTACATTCAAACTTACCTCATCTAGCATATCAGTACATTCCACGTACTGATGTATACTTTTTCTTTGCGCTATGATATCTCATACCATAGGTTCGGACACTCAGGTTCCTGACCGCGCATAGACAGATCCAATTATTAGCAGCAGTTTCAATAGTGAGTCCTCTTCTATCAAGGACATGCTTTTATTTTAGTATTTTAGTTTATCATTAGTTCAGTAGTCGGAGTTAGTTGGGGGCTTGTCCCATCAACTCCACCTTCAAACAGTTTAGTTAGAGGCTTTTCAGACTAGACTATTAGACAATATTTAGTTTTATAGATTATTATTATAGTAGATATTCTTTATCAGTATTTCAGATTTTGAACCTTATTGTATTTCTACGTATTTTCTGTATTTAATACATTATTATTCAGTGCTTACAACAGATATCCGTCATGGGTTAGCTTGTGGTCCTTCGGGGTCGTAAGTACCGTATAGCATCCAGGGTATAGACTTAGGGTGTTACAGAAGTGTTGATTAATTTTCATCAATGAAATTGTAGATATTTTTTTTAAATTGAAGAAATTTGAGGTACAACTAAAGTTATTCTTTAATTTTTTTTCTCCTTTTCTTACTGTATGGACATTTTACCCTAACAAATTATAGTATTTTTTTGTTTAATTTTTATTGTTAGGGTTTTTTTAGAGATTTTAGTGACAAAGTTAGGGTTTTGTGTTGGTTTTTTAGGGATTTCACTCATTTAGGTGTTATTTTCCAGATTTCACTGATAAAAACAAGGTTATTTTCGTACTTTTCTATTTAAGGGCATTTTGGGTATTTTCTTTTGTTGAGAATCTTCTGGGGGTTGTTAAGGCTATATAATGGACAACTATATTTTGACCTATTTTCATCATGGAGGGACTGTTATAGCCGGCCCTAAGCTTATTTATAAAGGTGAGGTTATGTCTTTGATGTTACCGGCTACTACAATCTTATTGAGTTTTTTTCTATTCCAAAGATATTGGATATTCAAATCTTAAGGGGTTCTACTATCAACATATAGATAGTGAAGATTTAGTTCCAATTAATTCTGATAGTGAGTTATTAGACTTTGTGAAGAACTTGAAAAAAGGTGATAAGCTTGATGTGTTTCTTTTTCATGGCATCGATGAAGATGTTGAGGTTGTGTCATAGTCTTCTCTTCTTTTAGAAGGGCCACCCATGTGTATTAATGAAAATAATATAGGCAGTAATGGTAATGAGGGTAGGGGTCTTAATTAAGATCTGAATGGTAATGAATTGATGTGCCCAGTACTGATTCAGATGTTGAAATCCCTGATGAGGATGGTTCAGACATTGATGAAGAGTTGAGAGCCTTTAGGGCTGAAAGTAAAAGAAAAAAAATCCAAAAATAAAAGTAAAATCAAGAGAAGAAATACCTGTAGGTGAAGCTGGTATTGACAAAGGTATTCAAGACAATTTTAGAAAAAAATAGATATGTGGGTAGATTAGGAGGTTATGAAGAGTTTATTGATAGTTCAGACTATGATAGTATTGATAGCATTGATTTGGTAGATGAGGATGCTGTTGTGGGTGCTGACTTACTAATGATAGGCGAATTTACACGCCTATATCAATATATTTTGCCCATATTTTAGCCTAGTTTTGAGAACAAACTATATATTTCATGCACTTTTAGTCCTTTTTCCTGTAAATGAGCTAACGAACATGATTAGTAAAGTTTCAGGTATAAATGATGCAAAATACAGCATTTTATGGATTACTTGACGCAAAAGAAAGCTCACAAAGGAAGAGAAGAAAGTCTACACGCCTAAGGACCAAAACTGCTGCATGGAAAATCTGTCCCGGGCTAAAACAGCATTTCTGAAGACTTTGGGGACTTACAGACACAAAGCTGGATTTGGACAATGATACATTAACCTAGTACAATTGGGTTATATATTTCATTAGTTTATTTGGATTATGATAATGTTGCATTAACCTAGTACATTTGGGTTAAGTATTACATTAGCCTAGTAGGATTTGGTTATTTATTTCATTAGCTTAGTAGGAGTAGGATATGGGTATTATAAATACCCTATCATGCTAGAGATTTTTAATTAAGTCCTCCCTTAGTGGAGAGACACATTCTACTTCTCAATTACAACTCTTCTAATCTTTCCATTAATTCTATTCTTCTTCTATTCTTAAATTCCACAACAAGAGAATCGTTACCAAGCCAAGGAAACACGCCACACGCCTATCACTTGATCTACACGCCATTACTCAATATCATGATATAATAACAATGTCAATCGTGATCTCCTTCGCATTCATGGGTAACTAAACCTCTCTGTTGGGGTTATGGAAGCCGAATGAGATACTATCTATTGTTGTGAGTTTGTGAGTTCATGACACGTATATTGCTTATATCATTATTCTCTTCATCTTAATCCACATTCTTTGCGGTTGCAAACGCAAGAATACGCCAGTCTAACATTTAACTTGTTCTAGAGAAAGGTTATTTGTCTGGAAAAGAGATAATGTCAAGGTAGTAGGACACCCTTTCCTATTAAAAAGCTAGTGCCGTAACTGGACTAACCTCTTGGAGAATTCGTACCGTTAGACACTCTTTAAGCTCGAGAGAGTTAAAGTGAAATAGTCCTTGTTTAGGTCGAGAGACGCTTGGATTTACCATAGAATACAATTCTCTATAAGCACATGCATGTCACAATTCTACACACTCATAGCCAATAGAGACGTATACCTCAGAAGGTGGACATAACCCCTCAATTCTCATTGTTTACAACTCACGTAACAATCTCTCTCTCCTTACTTTATTACTTTCAGCTTTTGTTTACATTACTTGCACAACAAGAATTCCCCCTTCTTACGAGACTTGCACCAAAAGTTTAGTAATTTTACTTACTTGTTGGCCAAGCTATTCCCTGTGGGATCGACACCCAACCCAGGTTGGGTTCTATACTTGCTAACGACCGCTTTACACTCCTGCGAGAGCTGTAGATTGAGCGTTATTAAAAATTGGCGCCGTTGCCGGGGAATACGAGTGTCAATCAAGTTCGTGATAATTACTAGACCCTTTGGTCAAAGATTCTCGTACTTTTACTTTTAGTTTTTATTTTTGTTTCTTGCAGGTTTTTACTTTAGTGCATGCCCCATACTAGAAGTTCTGGTCAACCGTTATTACCAATTAATCCTGAACCACAACGAATTAGAAGAATGGAAGCACAAGCTGAAATCGATAGGATGGATGCTCAACATGAGCAAGCAAGATTAGCTGCTCTTGCCGCTGCTCAAGTCTAACAACAAAACATTGATAATCCTGGGCGAGCCACAAATCCTGACGATGAGGATTTAGGTGACGACGAGTTGATAAACCCAAGGCATGTTGCTGAAACTACAACACCTGCCAACAGAAGAGGACGACAAGCGCGGTATAGGTATGATCGCCAACCCATGCAGCCAACTTTCGACGATGATGATGATGATCTTGATGGTGCCGGAGCCACTGGAGCAATAATTCCACCACCATTAGCGCCCGGAGCCAAGTTTAACATCACAAGCACCATGATTCAGTTATTGCAACTCAAGGGATTATTTGGTGGACTAGCAGGCGATGATCCGAATATGCATCTCATCAACTTTATTTCTACATGCAAGTCCTTTGACAATCCTGGTGTTGGTCAGAATGCTATTCGATTATGTCTATTTCCATTGTCTCTGTCTGGGGAGGCAACACTATGGTTGAATGGGCTGACTCCTGATTCAATTACAAATTGGAGGCAATTGAGAGACGCTTTCCTAGAAAGATTCTTTCTGCCATCCAAAAGGGCTCAATTGAGAGATGAAATCAACAACTTTCGTCAGCTTCCCTCTGAAGCTCTTCATGAAACATGGGAGAGGTTCAAGACAAAGCTAGCGAGATGCCCAAACCATCACATGACTAATGTTCACCTCATGGAGATCTTGTATAGAGCCTTGAATTCAATAACTAAACCAGTGGTGGACAACACAGCTGGAGGTTCTTTCTTGGACCTCACCTTTGGTCAAGCAAGCAATATGCTAGATCGTATGACGAAACAAAGTAGAGCTTGGCATACCAGGGATTCTGAGGTAGCAAGCCCCACTTTATCTATTGGCATAACTGCAGACCAACGAAGAAGAGAAGAAGAACGTGATCAAGATATGGCGTACATGAAAACCCAAATGGATCTTCTTACAAAGCATCTATTAGGGAAGACTGAAAAAGTAAAAGCGATTGCGTCAAAAGGAAGAGACGAATTTGATTCGAAAGAGGAGGCCAACTACTTGAACAATCAGGGGGGTTTCCGAGAGAATACCCAAGGAAACCAAGGTCGGAACTATTATTATAAATCTGGAAACAAAGACCAAGGTAGTTGGAAGAACAAGAATGAAAAGAGTGGTTTGTACGTTCCCCCTGGCAGACGTGATACCACCATATCTAATTCTGGAAGTATGGAAGACATGATGGCTAAATTATTAAAAGGAGTGGAAGCAACGAGCGCGGGAGTTACGGAGGTAATTAATGATTTGTCCGCCATGAAATAATTAGTAGATTCACATTCCACTTCAATTAGACAACTACAGCAGCAATTCAGTCAACTTTCAGCAGCACTCAACCAAAGAAAGGCCGGCACTTTACCTAGCGATACTGTACAAAACCCAAGGAATGATGGGTCATGCATGTCCATCACTACCATAAGTGGTAAGGTGCTGGAAACTCCAGAAAAAGGCAAGCAAGTGATTGACGAAGTTGCGGACATGGATGACAACGCAAAAGGAGAAGATGCCGCAGCTACTACTCCTGACATCAACAACGCCACATCCAGCACTGTGCAGCCTGAAAAATTGGGAAAATAGAAGCAAGAGGAGAAGAAAACCGTGGAGAGAACACTTCCATACCCACCACCACCTTTTCCCCAAAGATTGAAGAAGGTGGCGGATGACACTAAGTTCAGCAAATTTATGACTATGCTCAAGCAGCTGACCATTAATGTTCCATTGGTGGAGTCACTTGAACAAATGCCTGGATATGCGAAGTTTATGAAGGACCTATTGACAAAGAAGCGGGCAGCAAGTTATGAGTTGGCGGATAATGTTCATCATTGTAGTGCAATCGCTACAAGGTCGTTAGTTCAAAAGAAGGCAGATCCTGGAGCTTTCACTATTCCTTGCACAATTGGATCGTTGGATTTTGCCAAGGCATTGTGCGATATAGGTGCTAGCATCAATCTGATGCCACTATCCATCTACAAGAAGTTGGGGCTAGGCGATCCGACACCAACCAATATGAGGCTCGTGATGGCTGATAGGTCGGTAAAACGACCTGTGGGTATCTTGAATGATGTGTTGGTGAAAGTTTCTTCATTCATATTTCCTGCCGACTTCGTTATTCTGGATTGTAAGGAGGATTCTGAAGTTCCCATAATCTTGGGACGTCCTTTCCTTGCAACTGTAAGTGTGCTTATTGACATGAAAGATAATGAGCTTTTGTTCCGAATTAATGATGAAGTGGTCCGCTTTGATATATGCAAAGCCATGAAGCATCCCAGCGATATGAATGAGTTATTTGTAGCTGATGTTCATCATGAGGATACGAAAGCATTATCTATAGAGAAACAGCCTACTGTTGAGCCATTGACTGCTGCGCCGCTGAATGTTGAGCATAAGGATAATGAAGATTATGAAGAACTTATGGGTGCTCTAACAAAAATAGAGTCTTATACTCCTAAGCAACCGGATTGTGATCTCAAGAATCAACTAACAGCGAAAACTCCCATTGACGAGCCACCAATGCTAGAATCGCAAGAGCTCCCCGATTATCTAAGGTATGTGTTCTTAGAAAGTAGAAATATACTTCCGGAGAGTACAGATGATTTAAGTGAACAGCACGTAGAATCTCTCATCTCTGCTCTGAAGAGATACAAGAGAGCTATGGGTTGGACTATTGATGATATAATTGGAGATTCTCCGGGAAAATGTAAAAGCCATCTTGAAGAAGATCGCATGCCCACAGGTAAGCCTCATTGTCGTCTAAATCCTTTCAGAAAATGATCCATCACTTATCTCGATGAAGTCTAAGTACTCGAGATAACTATGTCGAGCCACGACAATAAATAAGGCGCTAGATGGGAGGCAACCCATCGTTTTATCATTTTATCATTTATCGTTTATCATTTTTCCTTTCATTCTAGTACTTGTTTTGTTTTGATAAATGAAAAATCCAAAAATAAGAGTCGTGCCACGATCAAAACTAAGGCGCTTGGTGGGAGGCAACCCATCGTACTAATCGTTTTCATTTGGTTTTGAGCAAAAATAGGTGCAAGAGGTATTCAACGAGGAGATTGATTTCAATTGACGATTTGGACGCATTGTATGGTAAAGTCGGTAAGTTAGGAATGTTGATGCATAAGGCTATGGATTGAGCATTTCTCACGTTAAAATAGGCATCGAGGAAGGCTAGGCCTTGGTCAAACTAGGCCACGAACGATGCACAACCTATCCTATAGCTTAAGGTCTCGGAATCTAGTGTGTTATACACTATGCGCCGCCTATTCCTAGGTATGCTTTTGAATATGCGCCGCCTATGCTATGGCATTTGGTCTCAGTATCTCATATGCCATAGACTATGCGGCGCATATGTCTACAAATGCCATAGACTATGCGGCGCATATGTCCCATTATGCTATAGACAATGCGCCGCATGTCTCATGTCTATTCTAAGCATTATGCGCCGCATATGTGGGAATTTTGTCTCCAAAACCGATTGTAAATGGGTCATAACCCGACCCATACTCTTCCTATATAAAGGGGAATTAGTTTTATAACACAACCACACTAGAATATACCCTAAAGGCGCCGCATACTCTTCCAAATCTTCTCAAAATTTTCTTCTTTTGCTCCTCCAATTCACAAAACCATCTCCACAGGTTTCAAGCAAGTAAGTACTCTCTTATTCTTCATTTATTTATCGTGAGTACTACATTGCTATGTTTATTATGAATTGCTAAATCGTATAAGATTGTTGGTGATGTTTATGTGTTTGGATAGTTGATACAAAATCATGTGAGTGAACAAATACGTAGGAAAATCTTGACTTGTTTCCGACTTGAATTTGGTTTCAATAGCATTGTTATGATATTTACGGAATTACTTTGGATATGAACATTGCTTAAGATTGTTGTTTGAATACTTACATGTTAGACTATCCCGGCCGTCGGGATAAGACTTATAGGGCCTACCGACTTAGGAGGTTGTGATTGTTGTATGAATAACGATTCCATGTGGTAACCCCTATGTAGTTGTGTTGCTATATATACCATGAAAGTAGTCCAATAGCTGCAAGTAAGTGATGCATTGCTGATTTTCTTGTCGGAATACAATCCTAAAACGTATGTCGACGAAATTTGAGTAACTCGACTACTTTCACCTCACTGATTTGTGTTAACAAAACTAAATGTGGGGTGGTACCCCTATTGCTTGCTTATAGATTGTATCAAGTGAGATTGTGCTGCAACTAACACTAATTCTAGTCTCAGGTACAATGGCACCTAAAGCAAGGCAAGGTAAGGAGAAGGCTACCACGTCCCAAAAGGGAAAGAAGAGAGGTCGAAAGGACCAAGGAGAATCATCCTCAGCACAACTACCCCACAGAATGTTTGGAATAAAATGGGTTCTTGAGGAAGAAGCCAAAGCATGGTACAGCAACAACAAAGAAAGAAAATATGTGCACGTCGACTTGATCAACAAGGAGACCTTATCAAAGAAGGAGCCGCGTATGTTGGCAAAAATAATGGCATTGAAGCTGGATTTCATCTTCCGCGACATGGGAGAATGCAACCTTGATTTAACAAGAGAATTTTATGCAAACTGGTCGCCGAACACAACAGGCAATGAAGTCAAAATTCGGGGCCAAGTGTTACAGCTCACCGCGGATTGGATCAACTCTTTTCTTGGCTTACCTTCGGTCGACACAGCACCATTCAAAGAGCTGTACAGCAGGCCTCCTTATAGAGCAATACGACACACACTTTGTGGAAGCAGATCGATGGCAAGGTGGGGCTGACATAAAGAAACAGGCCGACACAACACCTTCCCCTATGCTCCACTAAATAGGGAAGCAAGAATCTGGATGCGCATTGTCAACTCATGTCTTATTCCTGGGACTCAATACACCAAGATATCAAGAGATAGAGTGTGTTTGGTCTATGCTTTGATGACGAATGTCCCTATCAACTTTGGAGCAATCATTCTCTCTACCATGAGGAAGGCCAGACTCCACAAAAGGTCCCACTTCACATTTGGAAATTTGTTGACAGCAATCTTGCAGAAGGAGGATATCGAAGAGGAACCAGCTGACCACAAACTCCCACATAACCTAAAGAAGGTTGACCTCACCAAGGTCAAAGATGCTGAAACAACTCATGGTGTCAACCTTACTACTGCGGAGAGACATGCTCGTGATGAGAGTTTCTTCCGTCATCTCTATGGCATGACACGATTTACTATGATGAGTGGTGGACGTATTCCAACTGCTGAAGAGCTCCAACAGCTGAACCACGACTACCCAATGAACATGCATGCACGGGAGATGTGTGGAGTGGGCGTATACTTTGAGGAACCTCTAGATGATGATGTGCCGACTGATGACGATCGACGCTTGCCTGATTCTGACGAGGAGGAGAACTCTGACGATGACTCTTATGATGATTCAGACGAAGGGGGTATGACCCCCGACATTGAGGAAGAGTCCGACTAACCAGGTTCTTCATATTTATTTTCCACTGAGGGCAGTGTCCCGTTTAAGTGTGGGGTGGTGGTATCGCATGCTATACTTCTCTATTTGCATCTATGTTTGTTTACTTTTTTTGTGTGTTTTCGACTTTTTTTAGTTAAGTTAAGTTTTTTTTTTTTTAGGAGTCAAATTTTTTCTAGCTTCGCATGAAATTATTTTGATAGGCAGCATGAGATTATAACAAGAGTATGTGCTACAATTGTAACTATTGAGACGTTTAGGCTCTAGTTGTGACTCATTATGTGATATTGTGTGGTTCAATTCCTTCACTTGTTGGGTCGAGAGTCTATATTACTTCCAATAAAGTCGACCATGTGCCTTGTGTGTGTGAGATAATAGTATATTCTATGTTTGTAGCTGATGCTAGAACTTGCCTGGTATGTATGCAAAGCGAAAATAAGGAGTGTAAGTTTAGGAGATGATTTAGGCATTTCTTTGGCAACCTATATTTGTTTACCTTCAGTTTTACCTACCTATGGACATCATCCTAGTTAAACCCTTTTGAGCCTTTAGCCTATTTCTTTGACAACCTTGTATGTAAGCCTAATTCATTTTTTTCAAGACCGTAATTTGATCCAAATTCCTAAGTGCTTTAAATTAAACAAGTCATGTGACAACATAAGAGGAAATTGGGTAAGTATGATGCTTTAAATTGTAAATGGTGCTTGAATGTGTTATGGAAAAGAAAGTGCTATCATAAGAGGTATGTTGTGAAAAAAAAAGGAAAAGAAAGCTGAAAAGTGAGTTATGCTTAAAATTGAAAAACAAAAAGAGGAGAACAAGGGTGGTAGAATAAAAGAAAGAAGAATGGTTGAAAGAAAAAAGTGTCAATGATACAATGTGATGTATTAAAGTTCTTAGGAACTTAGTCACTATTTCTGGCCAAAACAGTCCTACCCGTCCCTTAGCCTACATTACAACCATCAAAAGACCTACTTGATCCTAATCTTAACATTCTGACATTTAGTGGAGTACTACACTAAGGGCAAGCCTATGGTCATCAGTTGCTACATATGAATTCTTTGTGAGAGTGAGAGCAAGGATATTGTTGATACCCATGTTTGAAAAATATGCTATATTTGTGAGTGATTATGGGTACTATATGGTGAGACACACATGGTTGATGAGTTTTGGATAATTGTATATGATTCTATGCACTTTAATATTTGCATGCAAGTTGATCACCATCACGAGTCTATACTTGAGGTTAAACTGTTTCTACTTATAATCGGAAAGCTACTCTTGGTTGATAATCGTTATGCTTGTCTTGATAAATGTTTTGTGTTGTTGCTGTAAAAACCCTAAGTTGATGTTTAGAAGGACATGATATGTTGTTCGAGGACGAACAAAGCTCTAAGTGTGGGGTGTTGATGATAGGTGAATTTACACGCCTATATCAATATATCTTGCCCATATTTTAGCCTAGTTTTGAGAACAAACTATATATTTCATGCACTTTTAGTCCTTTTTCCTGTAAATGAGCTAACGAACATGATTAGTAAAGTTTCAGGTATAAATGATGCAAAATACAGCATTTTATGGCTTACTTGATGCAAAAGAAAGCTCACAAAGGAAGGGAAGAAAGTCTACACGCCTAAGGACCAAAACTGCTGCATGGAAAATCTGTCCCGGGCTAAAACAGCATTTCTGAAGACTTTGGGGACTTACAGACACAAAGCTGGATTTGGACAATGATACATTAACCTAGTACAATTGGGTTATGTATTTCATTAGTTTATTTGGATTATGATAATGTTGCATTAACCTAGTACATTTGGGTTAAGTATTACATTAGCCTAGTAGGATTTGGTTATTTATTTCATTAGCTTAGTAGGAGTAGGATATGGGTATTATAAATACCCTATCATGCTAGAGATTTTTAATTAAGTCCTCCCTTAGTGGAGAGACAAATTCTACTTCTCAATTACAACTCTTCTAATCTTTCCATTAATTCTATTCTTCTTCTATTCTTAAATTCCACAACAAGAGAATCGTTACCAAGCCAAGGAAACACGCCACACGCCTATCACTTGATCTACACGCCATTACTCAATATCATGATATAATAACAATGTCAATCGTGATCTCCTTCGCATTCATGGGTAACTAAACCTCTCTGTTGGGGTTATGGAAGCCGAATGAGATACTATCTATTGTTGTGAGTTTGTGAGTTCATGACACGTATATTGCTTATATCATTATTCTCTTCATCTTAATCCACATTCTTTGCGGTTGCAAACGCAAGAATACGCCAGTCTAACATTTAACTTGTTCGAGAGAAAGGTTATTTGTCTGGAAAAGAGATAATGTCAAGGTAGTAGGACACCCTTTCCTATTAAAAAGCTAGTGCCGTAACTGGACAAACCTCTTGGAGAATTCGTACCATTAGACACGCTTTAAGCTCGAGAGAGTTAAAGTGAAATAGTCCTTGTTTAGGTCGAGAGACGCTTGGATTTACCATAGAATACAATTCTCTATAAGCACATGCATGTCACAATTCTACACACTCATAGCCAATAGAGACGTATACCTCAGAAGGTGGACATAACCCCAACGCTTCAATTCTCATTGTTTACAACTCACGTAACAATCTCTCTGTACTTACTTTATTATTTTCAGCTTTTGTTTACATTACTTGCACAACAAGAATTCCCCCTTCTTACGAGACTTGCACCAAAAGTTTAGTAATTTTACTTACTTGTTGGCCAAGCTATTCCCTGTGGGATCGACACCCAACCCAGGTTGGGTTCTATATTTGCTAACGACCGCTTTACACTCCTGCGAGAGCTGTAGATTGAGCGTTATCAAAAATTGGCGCCGTTGCCGGGGAATACGAGTGTCAATCAAGTTCGTGATAATTACTAGACCCTTTGGTCCAAGATTCTCGTACTTTTACTTTTAGTTTTTATTTTTGTTTCTTGCAGGTTTTTACTTTAGTGCATGCCCCATACTAGAAGTTCTGGTCAACCGTTATTACCAATTAATCCTGAACCACAACGAATTAGAAGAATGGAAGCACAAGCTGAAATCGATAGGATGGCTGCTCAACATGAGCAAGCAAGATTAGCTGCTCTTGCCGCTGCTCAAGTCCAACAACAAAACATTGATAATCCTGGGCGAGCCACAAATCCTGACGATGAGGATTTAGGTGACGACGAGTTGATAAACCCAAGGCATGTTGCTGAAACTACAACACCTGCCAACAAAAGAGGACGACAAGCGCGGTATAGGTATGATCGCTAACCCATGCAGCCAACTTTCGAAGATGATGATGATGATCTTGATGGTGCCAGAGCCACTGGAGCAATAATTCCACCACCATTAGCGCCCGGAGCCAAGTTCAACATCACAAGCACCATGATTCAGTTATTGCAACTCAAGGGATTATTTGGTGGACTAGCAGGCGATGATCCGAATATGCATCTCATCAACTTTATTTCTACATGCAAGTCCTTTGACAATCCTGGTGTTGGTCAGAATGCTATTCGATTACGTCTATTTCCATTGTCTCTGTCTGGGGAGGCAACACTATGGTTGAATGGGCTGACTCCTGATTCAATTACAAATTGGAGGCAATTGAGAGACGCTTTCCTAGAAAGATTCTTTCTGCCATCCAAAAGGGCTCAATTGAGAGATGAAATCAGCAACTTTCGTCAGCTTCCCTCTGAAGCTCTTCATGAAACATGGGAGAGGTTCAAGACAAAGCTAGCGAGATGCCCAAACCATCACATGACTAATGTTCACCTCATAGAGATCTTGTATAGAGCCTTGAATTCAATAACTAAACCAGTGGTGGACAACACAGCTGGAGGTTCTTTCATGGACCTCACCTTTGGTCAAGCAAGCAATATGCTAGATCGTATGACGAAACAAAGTAGAGCTTGGCATACCAGGGATTCTGAGGTAGCAAGCCCCACTTTATCTATTGGCATGACTGCAGACCAACGAAGAAGAGAAGAAGAACGTGATCAAGATATGGCGCACATGAAAACCCAAATGGATCTTCTTACAAAGCATCTATTAGGGAAGACTGAAAAAGTAAAAGCGATTGCGTCAAAAGGAAGAGACGAATCTGATTCGGAAGAGAAGGCCAACTACTTGAACAATCAGGGGGGTTTCCGAGAGAATACCCAAGGAAACCAAGGCCGGAACTATTATTATAAATCTGGAAACAAAGACCAAGGTAGTTGGAAGAACAAGAATGAAAAGAGTGGTTTGTACGTTCCGCCTGGCAGACGTGATACCACCATATCTAATTCTGGAAGTATGGAAGACATGATGGCTAAATTATTAAAAGGAGTGGAAGCAACGAGCGCGGGAGTTACGGAGGTAATTAATGATTTGTCCGCCATGAAATAATTAGTAGATTCACATTCCACTTCAATTAGACAACTAGAGCAGCAATTCAGTCAACTTTCAGCAGCACTCAACCAAAGAAAGGCTGGCACTTTACCTAGCGATACTGTGCAAAACCCAAGGAATGATGGGTCATGCATGGCCATCACTACCAGAAGTGGTAAGGTGCTGGAAACTCCAGAAAAAGGCAAGCAAGTGATTGACGAAGTTGCGGACATGGATGACAACGCAAAAGGAGAAGATGCCGTAGCTACTACTCCTGACGTCAACAACGCCACATCCAGCACTTTGCAGCCTGAAAAATTGGGAAAACGGAAGCAAGAGGAGAAGAAAACTGCGGAGAGAACACTTCCATACCCACCACCACCTTTTCCCCAAAGATTGAAGAAGGTGGCGGATAACACTAAGTTCAGCAAATTTATGACTATGCTCAAGCAGCTGACCATTAATGTTCCATTGGTGGAGGCACTTGAACAAATGCCTGGATATGCGAAGTTTATGAAGGACCTATTGAAAAAGAAGCAGGCAGCAAGTTATGAGTTGGCGGATAATGTTCATCATTGTAGTGCAATCGCTACAAGGTCGTTAGTTCAAAAGAAGGCAGATCCTGGAGCTTTCACTATTCCTTGCACAATTGGATCGTTGGATTTTGCCAAGGCATTGTGCGATATAGGTGCTAGCATCAATCTGATGCCACTATCCATCTACAAGAAGTTGGGGCTAGGCGATCCGACACCAACCAATATGAGGCTCGTGATGGCTGATAGGTCGGTAAAACGACCTGTGGGTATCTTGAATGATGTGTTGGTGAAAGTTTCTTCATTCATATTTCCTGCCAACTTCGTTATTCTGGATTGTAAGGAGGATTCTGAAGTTCCCATAATCTTGGGACGTCCTTTCCTTGCAACTGTAAGTGTGCTTATTGACATGAAAGATAATGAGCTTTTGTTCCGAATTAATGATGAAGTGGTCCGCTTTGATATATGCAAAGCCATGAAGCATCCCAGCGATATGAACGAGTTATTTGTAGCTGATGTTCATCATGAGGATACGAAAGCATTATCTATAGAGAAACAGCCTACTGTTGAGCCATTGACTGCTGCGCCACTAAATGTTGAGCATAAGGATAATGAAGATTATGAAGAACTTATGGGTGCTCTAACAGAAATAGAGTCTTATACTCCTAAGCAACCGGATTGTGATCTCAAGAATCAACTAACAGCGAAGACTCCCATTGACGAGCCACCAATGCTAGAATCGCAAGAGCTCCCCGATTATCTAAGGTATGTGTTCTTAGAAAGTAGAAATATACTTCCGGAGAGTACAGATGATTTAAGTGAACAGCACGTAGAAGCTCTCATCTCTGCTCTGAAGAGATTCAAGAGAGCTATGGGTTGGACTATTGATGATATAATTGGAGATTCTCCGGGAAAATGTAAAAGCCATCTTGAAGAAGATCGCATGCCCACAGGTAAGCCTCATAATCGTCTAAATCCTTTCAGAAAATGATCCATCACTTATCTAGACGAAGTCTAAGTACTCGAGATAACTATGTCGAGCCACGACAATAAATAAGGCGCTAGATGGGAGGCAACCCATCGTTTTATCGTTTTATCATTTATCGTTTATCGTTTTTCCTTTCATTCTAGTACTTGTTTTGTTTTGATAAATGAAAAATCCAAAAATAAGAGTCGTGCCACGACCAAAACTAAGGCGCTTGGTGGGAGGCAACCCATCGTACTAATCGTTTTCATTTGGTTTTGAGCAAAAATAGGTGCAAGAGGTATTCAACGAGGAGATTGATTTCAATTGACGATTTGGACGCATTGTATGGTAAAGTCGGTAAGTTAGGAATGTTGATGCATAAGGCTATGGATTGAGCATTTCTCACGTCAAAATAGGCATCGAGGAAGGCTAGGCCTTGGTCAAACTAGGCCACGAACGATGCACAACCTATCCTATAGCTTAAGGTCTCGGAATCTAGTGTGCTATACACTATGCGCCGCCTA
Source organism: Capsicum baccatum var. pendulum (assembly GCA_030864225.1). Taxonomy (NCBI): domain Eukaryota; kingdom Viridiplantae; phylum Streptophyta; class Magnoliopsida; order Solanales; family Solanaceae; genus Capsicum; species Capsicum baccatum. The sequence continues at coordinate 211,913,580 of CM061553.1, read as the reverse complement.
TTCCTAGGTATGCTTTTGAATATGCGCCGCCTATGCTATGGCATTTGGTCTCAGTATCTCATATGCCATAGACTATGCGGCGCATATGTCTACAAATGCCATAGACTATGCGGCGCATATGTCCCATTATGCTATAGACAATGCGCCGCATATCTCATGTCTATGCTAAGCATTATGCGCCGCATATGTGGGAATTTTGTCTCCAAAACCGATTGTAAATGGGTCATAACCCGACCCATACTCTTCCTATATAAAGGGGACTTAGTTTTATAACACAACCACACTAGAATATACCCTAAAGGCGCCGCATACTCTTCCAAATCTTCTCAAAATTTTCTTCTTTTGCTCCTCCAATTCACAAAACCATCTCCACAAGTTTCAAGCAAGTAAGTACTCTCTTATTCTTCATTTATTTATCGTAAGTACTACGTTGCTATGTTTATTATGAATTGCTAAATCGTATAAGATTGTTGGTGATGTTTATGTGTTTGGATAGTTGATACAAAATCATGTGAGTGAACAAATACGTAGGAAAATCTTGACTTGTTTCCGACTTGAATTTGGTTTCAATAGCATTGTTATGATATTTACGGAATTACTTTGGATATGAACATTGCTTAAGATTGTTGTTTGAATACTTACATGTTAGACTATCCCGGCTGTCGGGATAAGACTTATAGGGCCTACCGACTTAGGAGGTTGTGATTGTTGTATGTATAACGATTCCATGTGGTAACCCCTATGTAGTAGTGTTGCTATATATACCATGAAAGTAGTCCAATAGCTGCAAGTAAGTGATGCATTGCTGATTTTCTTGTCGGAATACAATCCTAAAACGTATGTCGACGAAATTTGAGTAACTCGACTACTTTCACCTCACTGATTTGCGTTAACAAAACTAAGTGTGGGGTGGTACCCCTATTGCTTGCTTATAGATTGTATCAAGTGAGATTGTGCTGCAACTAACACTAATTCTAGTCTCAGGTACAATGGCACCTAAAGCAAGGCAAGGTAAGGAGAAGGCTACCACGTCCCAAAAGGGCAAGAAGAGAGGTCGAAAGGACCAAGGAGAATCATCCTCAGCACAACTACCCCACAGAATGTTTGGAATAAAATGGGTTCTTGAGGAAGAAGCCAAAGCATGGTACAGCAACAACAAAGAAAGAAAATATGTGCACGTCGACTTGATCAACAAGGAGACCTTATCAAAGAAGGAACCGCGTATGTTGGCAAAAATAATGGCATTGAAGCTGGATTTCATCTTCCGCGACATGGGAGAATGCAACCTTGATTTAACAAGAGAATTTTATGCCAACTGGTCGCCGAACACAACAGGCAATGAAGTCAAAATTCGGGGCCAAGTGTTACAGCTCACCGCGGATTGGATCAACTCTTTTCTTGGCTTACCTTCGATCGACACAACACCATTCAAAGAGCTGTACAGCAGGCCTCCTTATAGAGCAATACGACACACACTTTGTGGAAGCAGATCGATGGCAAGGTGGGGCAGACATAAAGAAACAGGCCGACACAACACCTTCCCCTATGCTCCACTAAATAGGGAAGCAAGAATCTGGATGCGCATTGTCAACTCATGTCTTATTCCTGGGACTCAATACACCAAGATATCAAGAGATAGAGTGTGTTTGGTCTATGCTTTGATGACGAATGTCCCTATCAACTTTGGGGCAATCATTCTCTCTACCATGAGGAAGGCCAGACTCCACAAAAGGTCCCACTTCACATTTGGAAATTTGTTGACAGCAATCTTGCAGAAGGAGGATGTCGAAGAGGAACCAGCTGACCACAAACTCCCACATAACCCAAAGAAGGTTGACCTCACCAAGGTCAAAGATGCTGAAACAACTCATGGTGTCAACCTTACTACTGCGGAGAGACATGCTCGTGATGAGAGTTTCTTCCGTCATCTCTATGGCATGACACGATTTACTATGATGAGCGGTGGACGTATTCCAACTGCTGAAGAGCTCCAACAGCTGAACCAGGACTACCCAATGAACATGCATGCACGGGAGATGTGTGGAGTGGGCGTATACTTTGAGGAACCTCTAGATGATGATGTGCCGACTGATGACGATCGACGCTTGCCTGATTCTGACGAGGAGGAGAACTCTGACGATAACTCTTATGATGATTCAGACGAAGGGGGTATGACCCCCGACATTGAGGAAGAGTCTGACTAACTAGGTTCTTCATATTTATTTTCCACTAAGGGCAGTGTCCCGTTTAAGTGTGGGGTGGTGGTATCGCATGCTATACTTCTCTATTTGCATCTATGTTTGTTTACTTTTTTTTGTGTGTTTTCGATTTTTTTTAGTTAAGTTAAGTTTCTTTTTTTTTAGGAGTCAAATTTTTTCTAGCTTCGCATGAAATTATTTTGATAGGCAGCATGAGATTATAACAAGAGTATGTGCTACAATTGTAACTATTGAGACGTTTAGGCTCTAGTTGTGACTCATTATGTGATATTGTGTGGTTCAATTCCTTCACTTGTTGGGTCGAGAGTCTATATTACTTCCAATAAAGTCGACCATGTGCCTTGTGTGTGTGAGATAATAGTATATTCTATGTTTGTGGCTGATGCTAGAACTTGCCTGGTATGTATGCAAAGCGAAAATAAGGAGTGTAAGTTTAGGAGATGATTTAGGCATTTCTTTGGCAACCTATATTTGTTTACCTTCAGTTTTACCTACCTATGGACATCATCCTAGTTAAACCCTTTTGAGCCTTTAGCCTATTTCTTTGACAACCTTGTATGTAAGCCTAATCCATTTTTTTCAAGACCGTAATTTGATCCAAATTCCTAAGTGCTTTAAATTAAACAAGTCATGTGACAACATAAGAGGAAATTGGGTAAGTATGATGCTTTAAATTGTAAATGGTGCTTGAATTGTTATGGAAAAGAAAGTGCTATCATAAGAGGTATGTTGTGAAAAGAAAAAGGAAAAGAAAGCTGAAAAGTGAGTTATGCTTAAAATTGAAAAACAAAAAGAGGAGAACAAGGGTGGTAGAATAAAAGAAAGAAGAAAGGTTGAAAGAAAAAAGTGTCAATGATACAATGTGATGTATTAAAGTTCTTAGGAACTTAGTCACTATTTTTGGCCAAAATATTCCTACCCGTCCCTTAGCCTACATTACAACCATCAAAAGACCTACTTGATCCTAATCTTAACATTCTGACATTTAGTGGAGTACTACACTAAGGGCAAGCCTATGGTCATCAGTTGCTACATATGAATTCTTTGTGAGAGTGAGAGCAAGGATATTGTTGATACCCATGTTTGAAAAATATGCTATATTTGTGAGTGATTATGGGTACTATATGGTGAGACACACATGGTTGATGAGTTTTGGATAATTGTATATGATTCTATGCACTTTAACGTTTGCATGCAAGTTGATCACCATCACGAGTCTATACTTGAGGTTAAACTGTTTCTACTTATAATCGGAAAGCTACTCTTGGTTGATAATCGTTGTGCTTGTCTTGATAAATGTTTTGTGTTGTTGCTGTAAAAACCCTAAGTTGATGTTTAGAAGGACATGATATGTTGTTCGAGGACGAACAAAGCTCTAAGTGTGGGGTGTTGATGATAGGTGAATTTACACGCCTATATCAATATATTTTGCCCATATTTTAGCCTAGTTTTGAGAACAAACTATATATTTCATGCACTTTTAGTCCTTTTTCCTGTAAATGAGCTAACGAACATGATTAGTAAAGTTTCAGGTATAAATGATGCAAAATACAGCATTTTATGGATTACTTGACGCAAAAGAAAGCTCACAAAGGAAGGGAAGAAAGTCTACACGCCTAAGGACCAAAACTGCTGCATGGAAAATCTGTCCTGGGCTAAAACAGCATTTCTGAAGACTTTGGGGACTTACAGACACAAAGCTGGATTTGGACAATGATACATTAACCTAGTACAATTGGGTTATGTATTTCATTAGTTTATTTGGATTATGATAATGTTGCATTAACCTAGTACATTTGGGTTAAGTATTACATTAGCCTAGTAGGATTTGGTTATTTATTTCATTAGCTTAGTAGGAGTAGGATATGGGTATTATAAATACCCTATCATGCTAGAGATTTTTAATTAAGTCCTCCCTTAGTGGAGAGACACATTCTACTTCTCAATTACAACTCTTCTAATCTTTCCATTAATTCTATTCTTCTTCTATTCTTAAATTCCACAACAAGAGAATCGTTACCAAGCTAAGGAAACACGCCACACGCCTATCACTTGATCTACACGCCATTACTCAATATCATGATATAATAACAATGTCAATCGTGATCTCCTTCGCATTCATGGGTAACTAAACCTCTCTGTTGGGGTTATGGAAGCCGAATGAGATACTATCTATTGCTGTGAGTTTGTGAGTTCATGACACGTATATTGCTTATATCATTATTCTCTTCATCTTAATCCACATTCTTTGCGGTTGCAATCGCAAGAATACGCTAGTCTAACATTTAACTTGTTCGAGAGAAAGCTTATTTGTCTGGAAAAGAGATAATGTCAAGGTAGTAGGACACCCTTTCCTATTAAAAAGCTAGTGTCGTAACTGGACTAACCTCTTGGAGAATTCGTACCGTTAGACACGCTTTAAGCTCGAGAGAGTTAAAGTGAAATAGTCCTTGTTTAGGTCGAGAGACGCTTGGATTTACCATAGAATACAATTCTCTATAAGCACATGCATGTCACAATTCTACACACTCATAGCCAATAGAGACGTATACCTCAGAAGGTGGACATAACCCCAACGCTTCAATTCTCATTGTTTACAACTCACGTAACAATCTCTCTCTCTTTACTTTATTATTTTTAGCTTTTGTTTACATTACTTGCACAACAAGAATTCCCCCTTCTTACGAGACTTGCACCAAAAGTTTAGTAATTTTACTTACTTGTTGGCCAAGCTATTCCCTGTGGGATCGACACCCAACCCAGGTTGGGTTCTATATTTGCTAACGACCGCTTTACACTCCTGCGAGAGCTGTAGATTGAGCGTTATCACTTACCAAGGAGAAAAAGAAGTAGTAAAATCAGATTTGATGATGATTATGGTGTTGTTGTTTTTGAACTTGAGATGATTTTAGTTGGTCCTAAGGAATTTAGAAAATCATTGGAGAGGTATGCAGTAGAAAACAAAGTTCAAATGTTTTAAGACCTAATGAGGCTCATAGAGTGGGTGCTAAAAGAAAATTGAAGACAAAATACAGTTGGTTGTGCTATGGTGCAATTGACAGGGATTCTAGTGATTTCATGATTAAAATCTATAATCCAGTGCATAAGTGCACAACACCAAATAAGAACAAGATGTGTAAAACTAAATTTGTTGCTAACAGATTTAGAGATGAAATAATTAAATAACCATCTTTGAGGATTTGGGAAATACAAGAATTGTACAGAGAAAAATTAGGATTAAATATGGGTAGAAAAATGTGTTATAGGGCTAGATTATTGGTTCTAAGAGAGTCCATAGGGGACTGGAACTTGGAGTTTGCAAGATTATGTGATTATGCTGAGATGATAAAACAAACCAATCCTGGTAGTTCTGTTTGGCTGAGAATGAATACAGAAACTGTCCCTAATAAAAAATTATTTGTGTATTTCTATGTGTGTCTTGATGCATTCAAGAAAGGGTGGATGGAAGGATGTAGAAGAATTATAGGGTTTGATGGATGTTTCTTAAAGGGTGTTTGTAAGAGTGAACTTCTAGTAGCAGTTTGGAAGAATGGTAACAATCAGATGCTTCCTATAGCCTGGGCTGTTGAGGACAAGGAAACCAAGCATAGGTGGAGTTTTTTTATCAAGTATTTGAAAGAGGATTTGCAGTTGGGTACTGGAACAGGTCTTACTGTGATGGCTGATATACAAAAGGTTATCTTTTAGTTTTTTTGACTGTCAATAATTGAAATACTTAATTTCTTTGTCTAGTACTTTAACTATTTTCTGTATGTAGGGCTTTCTTGCTGCTGTTTTGACTTTTATCAAATGTTAAAGTAAGAAGATGTACTAGACACATTTGGCTTAATTTGAGTCAACAGTAGGAGAGCGAAGAGGGGAGAAAACGGTTCTGGACATACTCAAAGGCAAGCTTTGAAGTAAGGTTCAAAGAGGAACTTGATTACATGAGCCAACTTGGTATGCAAGGTAAGGATATTGTTGGTGATTTATTGCATTATCCTAGGCAGTCATGGGTTAGGGCTTTCTTTAAAGAAGATTGTAAGTATGATGTTGTTGAAAATAACACGTGTGAGACCTTTAACTCATGGATCTTAGTTCCTAGACACAAATTTATTATTACTATGTTAGAGGATATTAGGAGAAAAATCATGAGCAGAATAGTAGATATGATTAGGTTTGCCAATACTTGGATATGTGATATTTCACCTATGGATAGACTTATATTGGAGGAGAATAAGGAAAGGGCTAGGGCTTGCAAGGTTCTTTGGAATGCTGATGTTGAATTTGAAATTGGAGAAGGGGAGTTTAGGCATATAGTGGACTTGAGTAGTAGGATTTGTAGTTATAGAACTTGGCAGTTAAGAGGCATTTCTGACCAACATACAATTTGTGTTTTGTATCATGTTGAACAAGAGCCTGAACCTTATGCCACTACTAAAAAAAGGCCGAAAAGCAACGCAAAAAAAAGCAACGAACTGTGTCGCTTTAAAAAGCGACGAGATAAGCGACGTTGTCCGTCACTTTTTTAGTTTAATTTTATTTTTTATTTATTTTTTATTAAAAGCAACGGCCAACGTCTTAATATCCATCGCTTTTTTTCGCAGATTTTTGTGTCAAGTAATATAAAAATAATTTATAATTTTTTTAATAAAAGTAACGGACACCGTCGTAATTTATTAAAAAATAATTATTAATATTTTTTTAAAAGTGGCTTAGTCCGTCGATTTTTAAATTTAATTTTTATTTTTATTTATTTTTATTAAAAGCAAAGGACAACGTCGCTATAATTTTTAAAAATTAATCTAGAAAAGTGACGCTATCCGTCACAATTTGTAATTATTTTAAATTTTTTTCCCAAAAAACGACGGATAGCATCGCTTTTGTTAAAATTAGATAAAAAATAATTTTTTGAAAAGCAAAGTAGGCCATCAATTTTTAAATTAAATTTTTATTTTTATTTATTTTTATTAAAAGCGATGGACAACGTCGCTATAACTTTGAAATATTAATCTGAAAAAGCAATGCTATCTGTCGCAATTTGTAATTATTTTAAATTTTCCTTTTTCCCCAAAAGGCGACGGACATCGTCGCTTTTTTAAAATTAAATAAAAAAATTGAATAGCGGCGTAAGCCATCGATATTTGATATTTTTAATTTAATAATAAATAAATAATTTTTATATTTTAACAAATTAAATTAAATATATAAATTTTTAAAAGCAACGGCCAACATCAATATTTTTCGTCGAAATGAAGTCAAATTTTTAGTCCATATTAGGGCAAAAGACCCATTCTTTTCTTTTTCTCTCTCTCTTTCTTTCTTTCTTTCTCTCTGTCTCAGGCCGCTTCTCTCTGCTTTTCTCTCTTTCTCTTGTTTGGCCTTCAATGCTATCAGTGATAGTGATGAGATCGTCATCGACGAGGTGGTCACACTTTGAGGTATGTGAAATCTATGTAATTGCAGGCTCGCAGTCAAGTAGCATTAGCCCCATTTGTTTATCCCATTGAAATGAAAATGAACATTGTCTTTTTTGTCCAATGAGATTGATTGACTTGTGTTTTATTTTTCTCTCAATACTTGTTATTGAAAGTATCTTTTTTTCTCTTATCAATTTTGAAATATGACCAATTTTCGGAGAACCATCTTTACTCCTGTTTAAATAGTTCCTGGAGGTATAGCTACCTATAAAATTACCAACTCCACCATTATGGTTCAAAGCTAAAATTCTAAATAAAATGAATGGGGTGCCACAACTTGTAAGACTGAAATGAAGAAGAAACTATTCTATCATATATGATTAAGTACTTTATTATAGTTGATAAAAGAGGAGATGGAGGATAAGGAAATTGAGATGAAACTTTACGGAGACAAGAATTTATGTTAGCTCTAAAGATTGGTCCGAGAAATTATGTTAGCTCTAAAGATCTCAAACTTTTTTTACAACTATGTTTGAGATCTGACTGCATTTGAGGTCATTTTTGTTTGAGGTATGTTTTACTTTTTGGTAGAAACTAAATCTGCCTGCATTTGGTCCACTTAATTTACTAAAACTTAAATTTAGATATTCAACTAGCACTCTGTGTATACCTTATTAACTGGATGAATTCCTCCAAGGTTCTTCTGAAAAAAGAAGACGACGACGAAAAGGATCGGCCAAGGATTGAATTTGGTTTACCTTATTAACTGGATGAATTAAACTCCTGGTCTAGTTAATATGTTAACCAGAAGTAGCTTCAAACATAATAAAGACTACCCTCAATCTAGCTACCTTCAGAATCAGCCTCGCAAACTACAACAGTACTATCAACAAATTATAGATGTGTATGGAGAGTGAAATTTCTTTATGATATTTGTGACTGTTGTTGTTCCTTGTCTGACTAGAAATGCAAAAATGATTAAATATGTTAATCGAAAGATATTTGGGTTCTCGTTTATTCCCTTATGCTCTTTGTGGCTAAGTGGAAATTTTCAAATTTTCATTATAGTACTGCTTGCATAAAATACAAATTTGAATTCTGTTTTTAGGATTTTGTGATACGAAGCCACAGGAAACATAAAATAGTAATCAAATGCATTTGCTTTCTGTTGATAATGCACTTGTACTTGATACTAACTTTATTTTGTTTCTCCATTTACAGCCTATTATTGGTTTGCCAAGCTGGGCGTTTTACTTTGGCCTGCTACCAAGCTGAGATTTGATTATTATTTTGAAGGTACTTAGATAGTAGGTCTTGGTTGGGATTCTCTCCATCTTTTGTAAATTAAGTGCTACTTGAAATGTGAAGTTAATGACTTGAAAATGCTCAAGTGTAGTTACTTGAAATTGTGAACTTGTAACTTGAAAATGCTTAAGTGTAGCTACTAATGTGAAGTTAATGGCTTGAAAATGCTCAAGTCTAGTTACTTGAAATTGTGACCTTGTGATTTGAAAATGCATAAGTGTAGTTAATTGAAATTGAGACTTTATGACTTAAAAATAGTTAATTGTAGCTACTTGAAATGTGAAGTTAATGAGCTGAAAATGCTTAAGTGTAGTTACTTGAAATTGCGAACTTGTGACTTGAAAATGCTTGAGTGTTATTGCTTGAAATGTGAGGTTAATGAGTTGAAAATGCCTAAGTTTAGTTACTTCAAATTGTGTGTGACTTGAAAATGGTTAAGTGTAGCTACTTGAAATGTGAATTTAATGACTTGAAAATGCTCAAGTGTACTTACTACTAATTGTGAACTTGTGACTTAAAAATGCTCAAGTGTTGCTACTTGAAAAATGAAGTTAATGACTTGAAAAAGCTTAAGTGTAGTTAGTTGAAATTGTGACTTTGTGACTTAAAAATGGTTAAGTGTAGCTACTTGAAATTATGACTTTGTGACTTAAAATGGTTAAGTGTAGCTACTTGAAATTGTGACTTCGTGACTTGATTTTTATATGTTTTGTAGATGGATCATCGTTTGTGGATGTATAATATGGACTATGAAAATGTTGGTGGTTTAAAACCCCAATATCTTGATGGCATTAGAGGTTTTATCGATCATGCGATGTCACTAGATCTATTTCAAAAAAATAGAGTGGTTAGATGTCCTTGTAATTCATGTAGGTGCTTGAAGTTTTTTCAACTATATATAGTTATAACTCATCTCTATCGTAATGGATTTAAGCCAAGATACTTTGTGTGGGTCGATCATGGAGAAAGAGATGGTTTGAATGGCATATGTTATAATTCGTTGCCTGTGGATGAATATGACATGCTTGTACATGGTCGACATGCTAGAGTTCAACGTAGGGTGCAACACGATAGAATACAACATGAGGATAAAATTCATGAAATGGTCAATGATGCTTTTAGTATTGGGGCTGGGATAGAACCCGAACAGAATTTAGAAGAAGATACCAATGAAGAAGCAAGAGATTTCTATCAACAATTATAAAAGGCTAGTCACTCACTATGTGAAGGGAGTCCGCATTCTGCTTTATCTGTTGTAGTTAGATTACTGAGTATCAAAGCAGATTGGAATGTTACTCAAGCTGCTATGGACTCTATGATTGGTCTTTTGGGTGAACTAGTAAATCTGGAGAAACATACCTCAAAATTTTTATCAACCAAAGAAATTGGTTTCCAAGTTGGGATTGTCATATAATAGAATCCATTGTTGTATAAATGGTTGTATGTTGTTCTATAAGAATGATGCTGAATTAGAAAATTGTAAGTTTTTTGGACATGCTCATTATAAGCAGACTCCCGGTGGAAAGATACTTTCTATTAAGGCGATGCACTATTTACCTCTTATACCTAGGCTAAAAAGGTTGTATGCTTCGACGAGTTCTACACCACATATGAAATGGCACCATGAAAATAGAAGGCCACCAGGTGTCTTGTCTCATCCATCAGATGGAGAAGCTTGGAACCACTTCGATAGAACTTATCCTGGTTTTGCCAGTGAACCAAGAAATGTTAGATTGGGGTTGTGTGTATATGGTTTCACACCATTCTCTAATTCTAGCACACTTTATTCTTGTTGGCCTGTAGTTATTACTCCATATAATCTTCCACCTGAAATGTGCATGACAAGTCCCTACATATTTCTAAGTCGTATTAGCCCACGTCCCCGCAATCCAAAATGTTTGATCGATGTATATCTCCAACCATTGATAGATGAATTACTACAATTATGGCATGAGGGTGTGGTGACATATGATATATCAACTAAGCAAAATTTTGTTATGTGTGCCAATTTAATGTGGACTATTAGCGATTTTCCTGCATATGGGATGTTGTCTGGTTGGATGACTGCTGGAAAGTTAGCTTGCCCATATTGCATGGAAAATAGCAAAGCATTCACTTTAAAGTATGGTCAAAAAAATTCTTGGTTTGATTGTCACCGTCAATTCTTACCAATGGACCACGAGTTTAGAAGGATGAAAAATGCGTTCAGAAAGAATAAGATTGAGAATGATCCACCACCTCCGTTACTGTCAGGACCTCAAATTTGGGAGAGAGTTTTTAATTTTCCTAAAGTTACAAATGGGCCACCTTCTAAAATTCTTGGATATGGTGTTGAACATAATTGGACCAAACAAAGCATATTTTGGGAGTTGCCGTATTGGGGGGATAATAAACTAAGACATAATATTGATCCGATGCACATTGAAAAAAATTATTTTGATAATTTATTCAGCACATTTATGGATTTTAAGGGCAAGACAATAGATAATTCAAAAGCTAGAATGGATATAAAGGAGTATTACAGGAGAAAGGAATTGTGGTTGAAGGAAAAAGAAAATAGTAAATTGTTTAAGCCCAAGGAAAGTTTTCCATTCACATTAGATGAGAAATGGGAAATATGTGAGAGGGTTAGGGATTTGAGGATGCCCGAGGGCTATGCTTCGAATTTAGGAAAACGAGCGGATATGGAAGAAGGGAAGTTGATTGGTATAAAAAGCCATGATTGTCACATTTTTATGAAAACCTTATTTCCTATTGAATTTGGCCACCTTCCTGAGAGGATATGGAAACCAATCACAGAGATAAGTTTGTTCTTCAAAGATTTGTGTTTGGGAAAGTTGTTGGAGAGTAGCTTGGACAAAATGGAGCAGAATATTCCTGTCATCACTACTAAGTTGGAGGAGATCTTTCCATGTCGATTTTTTGATGTGATGGAGCATCTTCCAATTCACCTCGTAGAAGAGGCACGTCTTGGAGGCCCAATTCAAATGAGGTGGATGTATCCAGGAGAGAGGTAAATTTTTTTAAATTAATGCCATCATTTTCTTAAAAGAATTACTTTTATCTACCTAAGATAAAATTATGCAAGAAAATTGGCGAGTGCAAACAAACTATTAAGCAAAGGGGAAAGATTGAATGATCGATTTGTGAAGCTTATCTTGCAAAAGAAACAGCTTATTTTTGTTCTTACTACTTTGGGGATGAAGTGCCATGAAAGAGAAATAGGTCCAATCGTAATGATGAAGGTGATGGTGATCCTATGTTTCCATCTATATCGATTTTTAACAATTTGGGTAGAGGATCTAAAAGTTATTGTACGCGAGCCCTCACTGGAATGGAAAGAAAATCTATTGTGACACATGTTTTGCCCAATTGTCCAGAGATTCAACCATATCTTGAGTAAGTGTTAATGATGTTAGCGAATTATATTAATTTGTTTAGGACACTTCACTAATAAAAAAACCTTACTGATGTATACTGTTGATGTATACTTGACAGTTTATTCATTAGGAAATGGGGTAATGATGTCATATATATGAGGTTTTGCGATTGGCTAAAAGAATACGTAAGTATGATAGATCAAATGTGCATTTACTAAAATTATATATAGGTCATTTAATAAAATTTGTATTTTGATTTAACGATATGTAGGTTTTGGATGAACATAGTACCGTCGAACATTTGCCACTGGTGAGAGATATTATATTTGGTCCTACAACTCAAGTTCAGACAATGGATAAATATTGTGTGAATGGTTTCAAGTTTCAAACTGAGAAAGTTTCTAAGTATAAGAAAACTAATAACAGTGGCGTGTGTGTTGAAGGTGATGTTGACGGTAATGGTCAAATCGTTGAATATTTTGGTTTCATACAAGAGATATTAGAAGTCAGGTACCTTGGTTGGCCAAAAAAGAAGATAATTCTATTTCGGTGCTAGTGGTTTGATCCATCACATAGAGGTACCAGGGTCAATCAACAGCATAATATAATTGAAGTTAAGCACACCAGGCAATTAATAATTATAATTTCTTTATCATTGCACAAAATACTAGGCAGGTATATTATGCTACATATCCATTGCACAGAGATAAAATGAATTGGTGGGTGGTTATAAAGACTAAGCCTGTAGGGAGAATTGAGATTGACAATGTGACAGATGTGGCATACCAAAACGAAGTCGCAGTTGTTGAGCAATTAGTGGATAATGAGTTGGAAAACAATCTAGAACATCCTCAATGCATATTAGAAGAAGTTTCTGATGATGAGATCATTGACATCGCAAATATAGCGGAAAAATAGACAAGGGAAATGAATCATTCTGGGAGAAGGAATGGGACCATGAAAATAAAACAACGGATGAGCAAGAATGGGAGAATGATGGAAATGAAACAAGCGATGAGGAAGATTGAGATAATATAGATTAGCCAGTTAGTTTTTTTATTAACACTAGTTAGTTTATTGTATTTTTTTGGTTAGAGTTTTTTGAGATTACTTGTTTGTACTAGCTCACGCTTGAGCTTTTTGAGATTTACTGGTGTTCCACTTTTTGGCTTTTATTTTATAGTTATCTTTTTAGCCTAAACTCCATTTACTGGTGTACATGCTGCTCTTTCTATTTATTGCTTGAATTGGATATTCTGACTAAGGAAGTTCCACTTGTACATGTTTCTTTCTCGGTTTCTCTATTTATTGCTTTCTCTGCTTTCATGCGCCTGTTAGTTACAACTTTGATTAATGTTCTCTATAGTTTTTACTACTAGATTGTTGTTGTATAATAGCTGTCAGCTATAGAGTTATTTGTTGCAGGTAAATAAAAGCTAAAAATGGGTATACAGGTGATAATCACTCTTTAAATATGAGCACATTATTTTACAAAATGTGGGAGAGAATAAAACCCCTTCTAGTTTATTCTATGGAAGAGTACTGCAGCAAAATCTTGACTCCTTTAAGCCAAAATATTTACAAATTAGACGCACGCATGAGCCACTAAAACAAACATTGTTCGCTAATACTAATAACTAATTCGAAGTCAAACATGGTTGCTCCATTTCTGGGATTCACCATCTTCATCAAGTTGCATGGAAATCAGTTGTCTGTTAGGGTCCTTACTGTTATAGCTTGTAGTTGACATGGCACATTTCCGATGAGTGTGATGTGGTGCTTGGCTTCTCTTGGTGCCCACCCATCTCCCATAGAGGCAGTAAATATGATCAGCTATATGCCTTTAGTTTTCAGACAGGAGAATTCCTTACAAAAATGAAAGCAATGGCACCTGTCAATTAGGCTAACGAAAGCTATGCTTATTAATATTCTACTAGATGATCTGAAACATCTTTTGTTTGCATGACCATGTACATCTTAAGTGTGTTTACTAGGTCTCCATCATATAAAGTGTGTTGTTAAAGATAACAGTCCATTGTTTGAATGCCTGTATTCTGTGTCATTCTTGAAACTTTAATCAGATTTTCACTGTTTTTCTTTACTTATGTTTCTTGTAGGGACTGTTGTGCTTTGGATGTATCAAACGTGCTCGTCAAGCAAAAGAAAACTCCAGGGAGCAAACAATTAACGATCTGCAGGTAATCTGTGATATCATGTTACAACTCTTGTCATTTGGAATCAAACCTTGAACACTGGAGCGAGAGTTAGACATGTGATGCTTCTCCAGGCCTTACATGAGTCTCACTCTCTAGATTTGTTCTTTTTTCCCCGTTTTCTCTAGTCCTTTCATTTTCTGCTGCTTCCCCTTATCTTTTCTCCAAGCTGTATCTACCATCCAACCTTCCAAACTTTTTAGAAAGTGAAAAGGTGGATAGAGAAACAGAGTAGTCATGAACCTTATTTTTTAAAATTGGTAAATGAGTAGTCATGAACCTTCTTGTCGTGTCCATATCTAGATTAAGCTTGCAACTGGATGAAAGTGGATTTGGTTCAGATGTTCGAATGGTTCAGATGTCTAGATTAATAGATTCTTCCTATTTGTCCTAACCTTGGTGTACCTGGTATCTGTTGTTGGTGAGAGGCGGTAGGTATCCGTGGATATAGTCAAGGTGCGCGAAAGCTAGACCGGACACCATGGTTATCAAAAACAAATGTATATGTATTGACCAGTTTTTCGACTAAATAGATGCAACAATGTAAAATAACTTTAACACTACCAGATCATAGTACATGTAACTGTCTGTAATGAGTGAAACTAGTAGTATTAGGTGATTTTTGATCAAACAGCAAAATAAGTGATAACTATAATGGGTTATAGTAGTAGTAATGAGTGAATCTAGTAGTACATGTAACTGTCCGTGATGGATTTTCCCAAAATCTAGCTTCTGTATGATTGTTAGGAATTCCTTACGAAGCATCTATTCTTGATTACCAGATAATTAGTAAGAACAGAATCATAGCAAAGTTAATGTTCAAATATTAAGAAATGTTACTTACAGACGGCATATCGACATAATAATTGATATGATTAAATGCAAGGGACAGTGACTGCAAAGGAAGTGCCATTCCGCTTGACTTGGCTTCTTCAATACTTGAGTTGTTAGAGTTCCTTGCGTCCATAACTATACCTATAATAATCATTCAAGTAGTCAGAATATTTACAAAGGGTAAGAGTAAAGAAAGGATTTAGCGTCTCCTAAATCATGACATTGTCTAAACGTTGATGCATAATATGAAGCTATGATCATATACATGGTGATACAACTACCAGAGTATAACCAACACCAGAATCGCGCACATAAGTGATAAGTTACGGACCTATAAGAAAATTATTGAAAAGAAAACCATTTTGTACAGATAAAAGTTGTAACCATGAGAACTAGAAAAATACAAGAGTCTTGACCTTCAGTCATCGGAGCTGAAGATGCTGAACTCCATTGTGTTCACTTCTTTTTCTTACTTTTGCCATCATCTGAAATAACTGATCTAGAATTTCCAAGTGCTGCATTTTTCTTACAAGAACTATTCAGAACCAAAAGCCAATTCTAAAACTTCAAATAGTGTAGAAAATCTGGGACTTACGGTGTAGGTATGCCAGTGCCAAGATAAAGAAAAAGTTGAACAAAAATGAGAAAGCAAATAGGCCAACAACACAAAGCCAGAAAATATGGTCTTCTGTATACATGCTTTTTTCCTTGACAAGAACCTTGCCGACTATTGGCTTAGAAAATCTAGTGTCATTGTTGGGCTGAAAAGAGCAACGATAGGGAGCGTCTAGATAAATCACTCACAGTAACTCTATTTTCTCAAACCATCAAAATTTAATTTAGTTTATTCTAGCACTTTGGCAAGTCCCCACTTATCACTCTTCTAAAACATTCAAGAATAAAGATTTACCAAGTCAAAAACCTGGAAAATAAGCTCAAATATACAGCAAGTAAATCAAGAATTACCAAAGTAAAATACAAAGATAGCAACTTTGGAAAATAAATTACCGAAAAAAAATGAAGCAACTTTAGGAGTTTGAGAGTTCAAGATTTTTAATATTACTACTTATTCAAGTTCAAGTACAAGTTTTTGTACATGTAATTACCTTTTAATTACTTGAATGTAAGTTTCTGCAAAGTTTTATTTATAGGATGCTAGCAGCACTGGTAGAATACAAATTGATTTGTATATGTTTTATAATGTAAACTTGCACGCAGATGACATCCGGTGGTAGCGGTGATCGGCCTTGTCCTGAAAAGAATTTGAAGTCAATTGCTAAAAAGAAATCTAGAACGCCTATAAATCCTGATGATATTCCTGGTCGACTTTCTTCACAGCCACAGATGCACATCTCTTCATCAGGGAGGTCTTATGTCCCATTTGGCACTGGTAATCCTATAGATTATCATGGTCCTAGAAAGAAATGACAGGTGTGCACTTCTTATTCTCCATATACTTTCAGGCCTCCTACAGATATAGGAACTTCGAGATTATCATCTGGTACTCCATCCCCTCGCGATTCATCCCTTCACCTCTCAGGATTGCGGCTGAGAGACAACTCTGACTCTGATGCACAGACATCTACTCCCCCAGTTAACAAACCTTGGGTACTCCCAAGGGTAGCATCCTCATCTGGATCTACACCGCCACCTATAGCAGATGATACAGATGCACATTTGATTGGTCTTATACCTAGAGATAAGGACAGACTTGGTAGAGTCTTCATCGAGCCTGATGGATCTACGTAAGTTTATTTTTTAATTCATAAGTTTATTTTTCATTAATAAAATATTTATGCTTACATATTTATTTTGTTACTTCAGTACTATCACGTGACAAGAGGTACATCTTTGCAATAAGTGCTATCTAGGGATTCTTTTGATGAACTAGATCGTTTTTGTAGATAGTTAAATTTGAGGAGGATTTGTTCACTAGACAACAACAGCAACAACATAAATTTTAAGTGTTTTACATATTTATTTTGTTCTTTTACAGGTGGCATCCCGCATCAAAAAAAGTTAACAAGGCAGTAAGGGAGAGCGTTAGAAGACTTTTTTCACAACCTTGGCATAGTTGGTTGGAGATTCCAGAAGACCATAGACAAGCCATGTTTGAAGAGTTCAAGGTATACTAGATTTAATCATTATTTGGTTAAATTTAATAGTAATATATATTTGTATATGCGTGTATATACATATATATATATATCATATAACACTACTCAATTGATTTTCAGACAATTGCCTTGAACGTGTTGGACGTACAGGCAATGTTGCACAATGTCTTCTCAAAATCGTATATGATTATTTGTGTATTTATTGAGAATCTCCTGAATATAAGGCACTCTCTGAGCAAAATAAGAAAGCTAGAGCCAATTTGAAAGGTGGCTGATTGCACATCGAAGGTGCAAAGAGTGTCGGGGTCATAGTTCAAGAAATGGTATGTAGTAACCTTAGGTTTTACTTTATGTTTTTATATAAAGTTCATTAAATATTACTTGATTACACTTATTTACCTTTTTGTTTGTAGGAGAAGAACTTGGGTCGCGAATAAACTCGAATTGAGGTCTTCAGACGAACACATCTACTGAAAAAGATGAATGAGTCGTACCCGGATATGTGGGTTAAGCCCAGGGCTGAAAATGTCATTTAATTAGCTATATCATTCTCCTATTGGCTACCTTTTGTTATCGACTAGCAAGTAACTCATATCTTTTAGATTTGTGCTTTAGTGCTTGTTTTGACTCTTAATGTTACTGGGAAGGACATGAAACACCACATTATTTTCTTTGAATTAACTTTGCTGATACTTACGAACGAGTAATTGCTCAAACTTCTGTGGCTGATCATTTGTACTTAGCAGTAACTCCAATTCTAATGCCACATGTCGTACTTATGTTAATTTAAATTGACATGCTATTTTCAGTAGATTGTTTGATGGGCCAGTACATTTTTGTTTTTTTGGTAGTCGTCCTTGAGCTGGGGGTCTTCAGTGAGCTTATCTGCTAGAGGTGTTTTGAAGAAAAATCCTGTACTTTTCAGAAACTAAGGATGAATTGCTTAGTTTTCTTTTATTTTTTGTGTAAATATGAATATCCTTGTCTTTTTTAAAATTTAGTAAAATTTACTAATGTGTCTTTTTTAATATGCAGAATGAATTTATACACTACTTGTCTAAATTTGGTTCAACCGAGCCTACATAGGAGGAATCAAATAAAATTTGGACCGAAAAAGTGGTGGGAGGAAAAAAAAGGAAAAACCTATGGATTTAGTTCTCGAAATGAGTTACGACGTCTTCGTGCTGGATGGGCTGGTTGTAACGCCCCGCATTTCGGGCTACAATATAGACCATGACTCTGATGCGTTGATAATCCAGAATCCATAAAACCTATGCCAATTTGTCATGTTAATCAATGTTGTAGTATGTGAATCCATTTGAGCACGAATTTAGACCATAGAAGTCCTTCAACTCAAGGACGAGTTGAAACCATTTCGATCGATTAAGTTTTAGTGGGCGTTGTAATTTGTGTCAAATTCTATTGACCATAACTCATTGTATATGATGAACTGGGTGGCCTACTATATACCAAATTGTAGATAATTGAATAAGCTTTCCAACGATACCAAATTCGCCTAAAACGGACACCCGGTGAAGAAGTTATGACCTTTCAAAGTTGAGTATGTCGCATACGCACATATAGGCGATGCATAGTGCGGCGCCTATGCAAATATATGTGATGCATAGGGCGGCGCATATGCAAAATTATGCGATGAATAGGGCGGCGCATATGCTAAATTAGGCGATGCAAAGGGCGGCGCCTATCCTAGTCTATGCGATGCAAAGGGCGGCGCATACTTATGGTTTCAGGTGACGAAAACACTCTGTTTCTTTCAGATTTTCAAGGTCAAAATCAAACGATCATAACTCTCTGAATATAATGAACTGGGAGAGCTGCGACCTATCAAACGAAAGTTATTTGAGTCCTCTTTCCAATGCAACTGGTTGCATCCAAATCCAACATCTGAGTAAGGAGTTATATCCATTTTACTTCAGCCTATCAGTTTGTCAACTGAGGGATAGTTTCGACTTTTCTTGTTTTCTTAGGGGCATTTTAGTCATTTCACCTCACCCCTAATTCGTCTATAACATCTGATTCAGCTCCAAATTCAGCAAAATATACCCCTTTTCTCTAATTTTCTCTCAAGAACACCCTTTAGGGTTTCAAACAAAATCCCAAATAACTCAAGATTCAACCATTGGTTTTGGAAGATAATTTCAGATCTGGAATCCTCTCGACGTAGGCTTTGATAAACACCCAAAATTCGTGGAGAACAAGGTACGCGGGGTTTTTCCTAAATTCTCATGGGCATAGCAAAAAAAATCATGTTTTAGAATGGGGTTTTTAAATTATGTATATATATCTATGTATAAGATGTTTTAACATCATTGTTTTGGTCTTTTGACCATCTCCAAAGTGATTTGACAGTTTTCATACATATATGAATTCAGAGCATGATTTACATGAAATTCCTCTCTTGATGTAATTTTCCCATGTTTCATATGATATAGATTGTTTTGAAATAAGTCTTGAAAAATCATGATATGAAATGCTTTGGCTTTGCTATGTTTCGAATACGATTTTGAACATGAATGAGAGGGTTGTAAATGTTGAATTTACATATAATGAAAGACTGCATAATTTTGCCAAAAGCACATGACCACCATATGTTTGATGAAAGTTTTTGCATGGTTTTGACTTGAGTTTCGGAACATGAACTCTTTTATGCAAATTACATGTTTGGGTGGTCTGAAACTACACTTTTATGAAAGATCATGATTAATGCATTATGGCTCAGAAATAGAACCTGCAGGTCTTGGTATGACGATACCAACTCAGATAAATGCCATATCAGACTCAGACTAACAGACTTTTCAGACTAGTTCAGAAATCAGACTTTTATCAAACTTTCATGATTTTAGACATTCAGAATATTGCATGTACAGAAAAGGTTAAAAATGGGCATACAGAGATGTTAGGTGGTCCCCCGAAGAGGGCTTGAGTTCAGACAACTCTTTGCCTAAAACCGTGGTTTGCCGACCCGGGTATATTATTATGCGCTGACTTAAATGTCCTGTGGCGTATCAGACTCAGACACTCCAACCCTTGCGACATACTCGGGTTGGGGGCTTCCACGCCGAGTCAATGGCGGATTCCATACAGCCCGTGGAATATTCAGACTTGTAGGGGAACACCACCTAACTCAGAAGTAAAACACAGATCATGATTTGAAATGAACAGACAGGTTGCATGTTTTCAGAAAGTGCCCATGTATTTTTCAGAAACAGTTTTATACAGGATGTCTTGATGAAAAATTGCTTTCACTTATATATATGTATGTATGTTCCATTATACTATTTTTGGATTGCTTCGCGTGCCAGTACTTTTGTGCTGACCCCCCCCCCCCTCCTTCCAGGTTTTGAGGCACAGTCTAGGGGTCCAGCTGCTCAGTAGACATTCTCGGGCTTGCAGACTTGATTTCACAGTGGTGAGCCTTCTATTATCCAGAAGGCCTAATTATGTCAGACATTATCTTATTTATTATGTTTTGGTCTATTGGGGGCCTTGTCCCGGTTTCTTTTCAGACAAATGTTTATATTCTTAGTAGAGATTTCGCAGACAGATGTCAGATAGTATATTTCAGAAATGTTGCAGAACTTGACCATGTTTTCCGTACTCAGTTTCAATTCCGCATTTTATTATGATTATGAATGTTGTGCATGATAACCAGACAGAGAATGGGTGTTCCGGGCCTTCATGGTTCGGGATGCTCGTCACGGCTAGGGCCTAGGCTCGGGTCGTGACACTGGTATTGGTTCCTCGCGCCAGGCTGAGGCGATTGACGGTGCTCAGCTTGTTGCTATGTCGCAGAAGATTACAAATCTTTCACGTGCCTTTGTACAGTCCGTTGCTCAAAATGAAGTCATGAGCAAGACTGTAGAGGAACTCAAGAAACAAGTGGTTAGCATGAGTCGCCGTCGTCACCGTTCTCCATCTCTCGATTCAAGTAGCAAAGAATAAACAGAAAGTGATGAGTTTATTGACACTACTCCTTAGTGTTAGTTGAATTTTCTTCTAGACTTTTTTTAGACATTAATTTTTGAACTTAACTTTTAACTTTTGAATTAAGAAGCTTAAAGACTTGTTTTGAATGTTTTTGAATTACTTTTTAAGTATTTTTGAATATTGGATAAGTGTTTTGGATGTTGTTGAAGTGTTGATGATTTGAATTATTTAAATGTTTTGATGATGTAGCTCTTTGTATGATTAGTAATGTCTGTTGCATGATGTATATATTAAACTGTATTTATTTGGTAGGTGGGATTTAGAAAATGCAAATATTTGCATTCCAAAAAAAATGCAGAAAAGCGACGAACGAGGTCTCTTTTGCCCGTCGCTTTTTTTAAATATATTTTCAGAAGCATGGCATTTTAAATTGATAATTTTTTTAAAAAAGATAAACGACAATGGTTGTCGCTTTTTATTCATTATGAAGAACAAAAAGTGACGACCAACGTCGCTTTTCATTCATTATGAAGAACAAAAGGCGACGACCAACGTCACTTTTTATTCAATGAAGAATAAAAAGCGACGACCCACGTCGCTTTTTAAAAAAATATTTTATTTTTTTCAAATTACGACGGACAATGTCAATTTTTCTGAAAAAAACTTTTTTTCAATAAAACGACGATGTCTGTCATTTTTTGTTTATCATGTGCTCTTCACTGAAGAACAAAAAGCAACACACAACGTCGCTTTTTCAAAAAATAACTAAAAAAAAATTTTTCCCTAAAAGCGACGCTATCCGTCGTAATAAAAGCGACGCAGGCCGTCGTTTTCAAAAACCAACGCCCTTTTTGAGACAAAAATAAAGCGACGAACTTCCGTCGCTTTTGCCCAAAAAAGCGACGCTGGCCGTCGCTTTTTGTCATTTTTTTAGTAGTTTGTGAAACATTAGTATAAAAAGGAAACCTTCATGAAGTCTTACAGTCACTTTATACAACAATTTCCAATATGAAGATGTGGACTGAGACAAACAATCCAAATATTGATCCTCCTGAGCCTAAGAAAATGCCCGGTAGACCTGCATAAAATAGAAGAAGAGGCAAAGATGAACCAAAGAAGAAATATAGAAAGCTGTCAAAATAAGGAGTGAAAATAAAATGTTCCAAGTGTCATCAATAAGGTCATAACAGAAGATATTGTAAGATAAAATTATGACTTTTAATTAAATTTTAGAAGTTGATTTCATATTGATTCAAATGTTGTGTATGTGTTTATAGATTCCTGATACACATGAACAAGTTCCTAGCCAAGGGTTCCATCCTAGTGGTCAGAGTTCACAAACAACTTTCCAGCCTAAAAGCTCAAGCCAACCTGTATCTTTAACCTCAAAAAAATCAGCAAAATATAGCTCAAGTCAGCCTGCACCAACAAGTTAAAGTCAAGCTGCAACTTTAACAACAGTTTGTGGTGATACAAGCAGAGTTAAGAGCTTGAAGAAAGCTGCAACATCTACCTTTTGTGGTGATACTAGGATCCCTGTTACAGAAGGAATAAAAAGCCAACTACCTCGTAGAATTAGGAAAACTGTTGGGCACAAGAGAGGCAGAGTTGAAAAAACAATAGATGCTACTTGTGATGGATCTAAAAGGTCAAAGAATGCTGGATTTGAAATCTACATAAGTTCAAGGGGAACCCAAATATTGAATGTAAGTTAACTCAAACATTAGTTTTTTAATAAGAAAGTACATATATTAATTATTGTTCATTTTTTTTTTCAAAAAACGACCGGGGACATCAAACAAAAGAATCCTACAAAGTGGTACAACTTACAAGGATGCAAGTTCTACAAGTGTTGATCTTGGTTATAAGCCAAGAGGCTTGAAGTGAAAAAATAAAGATGTTGTCACCACCAATCAATTACAGCAAATGGCAAACAAAAAGAAGTAGTATATTTTGATAGTGTTTGGTGATTTTGTTGTGTAACATATGGTACCAAATAATTTGGTAGTTTAAATCTGGTAGTGTATAGCAGTAAACAAGGCCTTTACTTCTTTAGTTTAAATTTGGCCTTAAATCTGCTAGTGTATGCAGTAAATAATTGGTCCAAACAATTGGTTGTTTGAAGCATGTTTTGTACGTACATTACTGTGACTTTGAGCTCAAAATAGAGCATAGTTATGAAGTTATTGTTGGTGTTGCTTTGAGCTGTAATAAGTTGTTGTTGCTTGTCTTCTTTGACACCTTGTTTTACTATAAATGTGTGATCAAAAGTTGACGATAAATATATATTTTATTTCAGCAAATGTAAGAAATATTACAAGGTCAACATTACATCAACAAACTACACCTTACAAGTCCTAATGCACATCAGAACTATACACATAAATGGCTAATTTGCAACATCAATATCAGTAGAATGAGTTCAATGTCAAACTTCAGCAATTAGGTTTCAACATTCGTATTCCCGACAACACCAAACCAGTGGCAATAACACCAACAATATATAATCTTCTTGCTCGATTTTATTTTTCTTCAAACGCCTTGACTCTGTTCAACAAATCCCAAATCACCCTATTTGCTTGTGAAGGGTGTCGTTCTTCATACCAATCAAAATAATCACAGTCTCCCAATTTCTACAAAATCAATTACAAAATCATTGACAAAATCATAATTGATCAACTAATTTAATTAAGAAGTCAAAAACATTACGTTTGAAATTTTAAAAGTAAAAAATTGACGACCTAAATTTTGTTGAGTCCAAAAAGTCTTCAGTAATGCTTCATGACCACATTTACAATAGCAGTAATCTTTTTCAAAATAGGTTATGAACGACGAGCTCGACATTGTCCAATATAGTTCGAGAAAATTTAGAAAAAGATTAAACTTTTGAGAAATTGAAAAATAAATTTTCCGTTCAAAATGAAATATGAAATTTATTTAAGGCCTAATTTAAATAAGGAAGTTGAAGAAGAATGAAGAAATTTGAGAAATTAGGGTTATTTTTGGATGGTGGAATGAAGAAGAGGGTGATATAAATAGTGAAAAGAGAGAAATTACCGTTGGGGGCTACATTTTTATGCTAAATCAGCAATAATGAGGCTTGGACGCGCCTTTGCAGTGTGTGGAACACTCATTTTGCTAACAGGGCAAAAAGTGTCAAAGTAAGACATTTTTATCTTCTTGAGGTGTTTAAAATGAACATGGTCCAGTTGAGGTTCCTAAGTGAAAGATTATGCCAAGTTTAGGGGGCCACCGATAGGTTTAGGCTACAAAATAATGTCATGTCACAGTTTTCCTGCATGTTTCAACAAGGCTATTTTCTCAGTAAGTAATTGCTATATGAAAAAAGAAAAAAAAAAGTAAATTGGTTTGCTTATGCAAAATCAATTTCATTTCACATTCTTCTGTATGTTTTTTCAATTTTTTACTATAGTAGAGGTGTGGGTTAGTAGTGAGGTATCAACATGTGTGTTTAGATGTAAAATTTTAATCAACTAAAGGTGTTTTTGTCAATTAAATTCATTTTGGTTTACACTTAATTTATACGTACACCATTACTTAATACACACAACTTTCGTGTTTTACCATCAAATTCCTCTCAACTATGTTGGGTATCTTTATCTAGAGCTCTTCAGCTTCAACCTTCTCCCATTACTGTTGCAATGCCAAGGAAGCTCTTTCGTATTTCTCTTCCTCTTCACTTTTTCTTTTCTTTCTCTATCTATTTAATTTTTAGATTTGATTTACAAAATTGATCTCTTTGTTTTTTTTTTTTCTCTTTATTAATTCTACAAGGGTACTTGAGGTTGAAATCTTATCACTATCCAATAACTAATTATGCTATACCACAACTAATTTTTATCTCAGAATGAGATATTTGATTCAATATATTATTTTTTGAGAAGTGTTGTGAAATGTCTATTATCTTTTTTGTTAAAATGCATGAACGAATTGTTTAGTTTAGTTATGAAATGCCTATTTCTTTATTACACTGGTAGATTCAAAAAATCAGAAAGGGTGTATACCTAGAATTTTTAAGTTTTAATGATTTGAATCTTTAAATTTTCATAACTTCGACCCCATTACATTTTCAAAATTATGCGGTTAGTCTACTATTTGTTGAAAGTTTAACACAAAATTTTTCTCTGTGCAAAAAATACTAACTTTAGATGAGCCTCAACTAAGAATCATTTCAAAAGACTTGAAACAATTTGTATTAAGGATCTAAATTCATATTTTAAATTCATAATATGTCTTCTGTGGTAATTAATTCATATTATGAATGATAAAGGCAACCCTAAACTTTTTTTTCCACATAATTTTATTCTGTTTTTTTTTTTAAGTTTGTTTTTTTTACAAAAATGATGTTTTCTACATCTTTTTTACTTTCCATATGATGAAATTTATACTTGACGGTGTGTTGTTAATTTATCTTTAATGCTTTTGGAATTTTCCCTTCTATTTCTGTGATGTATATATTGTAAGTTTTGTTATTAAAATTTGTATGATTTAGACGATAAACTATTGGTTCATCGAAATCTTATATGAAAAATAGTTCAATAGACATAACAAGGACTTATGGATACAGGCTGAAACGAGTAGAGTTTTGAAAGAAGAATTCTTATGATGAGACGCCTTTTTCTCAATACTATACTATGATGAATTACTTGTTATTGACACAACTTTATTTATAAAATAGAATCTCAACTTCCACATTCACCATCTTCTCGATCTTTCTTCCTTCTTTCACTTCAGGAGTTCAATAGCCAATATTTTTGCATACCAAATTCACCTCTCATTATAGGTACAAGTCGATGAGATTCAATCCCCCATTTAGACATGGTGTCTTCAAGCCCATTGAATTTTACAAGGTAATTGATTATTCATATTCATTAATTTTTTTGTTTTTCATTCTTTTATAGATGTTGGTTGTTGCTTCCAGTTTATTTCTATTTTCTGTGTGATTTTTTTTTTTTCTCTTTATCCTAGGAGAAGGGAATTTAGTTCTAATCCTAAATATAGTTTGATTTATAGAGTAAGAACATATCCTGCTTATGGTGAAGCTTCAATGTTGGGCAAGGTAACTATTGTTACTGTGGGTTTCACTGACTTCTACAATAGTGGCACTATTGTAGTGTCTAATTCTTTAATTTTTTTAGCTACAATTTTTCTGATAGTATTGATGATTATAATCTTCCAGTTTTCTACTTCTAGCATTCTATCTTCTCAACTGTTTGGGACAAGTAAACCCCATACATCCCCGCTGTAAGTAGGGATGGTTATAAATACCGAAAAATTAAAATATTGAACCAAATCGAACCGAATCAGTTCGGTTTTTTGGGTTTGATTTTTGGTTTTTCGGTTCGGGTTTAGTTTTTTTTAAAAAAAAATTGATATTTTGGTTCGGATTACGGATTTTAGGTTTACATTATTCAATTTTTCGGTTTAAACCGAAATTTTTAATATACTTTTTTTAATTATATAATATATATAATATAATAATATATATTTAACTTTTAAGAGGCTCTTTATATAATATAATAATATAAACTAACATATCTATATTATTAAATTAATATATTTTCCAAAAGACCCTAAATCACTAAATTGATTTCATTCCAGATGCAAATTTCCTTTTATTAAGTTAATATATCTATATTACACTTATTTGTCCATGTACATATTTCTTTTTTTGTATATACCTAATCATCTCCATTCCTTCAATTTGTAAACTAGTGTTATTACTTATTAGTTTTATACTTATTTGGCTGACCAGTAGCCCAATTTATAAATATAACGTAGCCCATTAAATAGGCTCAAAATTAAAATTATTAAACCGCAATAAAATCGAACCAAAAATTATATAAACCGAACCGAATTGAACAAATTCGGTTCGATTTTTGATTCTTATAATTTCAAACCGAAAATCGAAAAAACCAAAATAAAAAAATCGAACCCGAACCGAAATACTGAATGCCAACCCCTAGCTGTAAGTAGTCTTGAAATTTTAAGATGGCTAATCAAAATTTTGAGGTACAACCTCCTTAGTCGCATTAATTAGTGGAAGTTTGCATGCACTAATTATGAGATGTTGTTTGGAGTTACTCTCTCATTTAGTTCTTGGTAAGTTAATCGGTTCATATACAAATCAGATTGGGTATATTGCATTTGAAAATTAGTCTAGGTAGTGAAAACAATAGCATTTTCTATATGCATATAGAAGTGATAAAATTAAGTATAAATAAGATAAATATCAATTCTTTTGGAAGTAATTATATTCTCTCCCACCTTTTTAATTACTTTATTTTCTCTCTCTATTAATATACATAATATAGCCAACATATACATAACATTCTGTGTATATGTTGGGATTTTTATAATATGTTTAGGGAGTTGGGTGTTTTATAATATTAGAAATATAAATTGTGTATTTATGTAATTTTTAGTAAAATTAATCCATGAGAATATGATATGTTGAATCCACTTGGGTTAATAATCCGCCCAAAATTAGCTCACCTATAAATGGGGCTCATTTGTGCTATATTTATATAGGCCCAATTAACACATGAGAAATCAAAATTCTTAAAAATTTGGAGCACAACGCGTGGATTAACATGCTCCTGAGAATACCTATATTCTACTAATGATATAAAATTTTGAATAATGTATCAAGACAATTCTTTTTTGCTAAATAAAAAAATTAGCTATGATTCAGGCCAAGCAAGAAATGCAGCTTAATTCAGGGATTGTTTCCAAATAAACAGTCAGGATTTGGATTGTTTCACATGCCTTTGCCTATTTTTGCCTTATTTTCCTTTGTATTAATCCCCTCTTGTGTCTCAGCTTCCTCTTTTAGTATTTTTTACTCTGTATCTGTTGTCTATACATTCATTGAAACAACTGTTATAGTTCATGTATCTTCCTTATACTTTTCATGTTCACATTCATGGGACCAGTTCCATTGGTTTCATTGACAAGATTTATGTCTTCTTTCTTCTGTTGTTCCTTTCATGACTCTATATTGTTGGTAGCAGTTTAATGAGGCACATCATATTCTAGATTTTAGCTTCTAAACAAAGACATTGACAACGTAAAATAACCTTTATACTGTCAAATTACACTAAGGGAAGCATTGAAATTATGGTAAAGTTGTCTCCACGGTATGAATTGTGAAAAATTAGAAGCAATCACTAATGTTTGCATTAGGATAGATTGTCTATATCACACCCCCTTTGTAATATCCCATATTTTCCTAGCTCAGTTTAGCTCTCACTACACGAGAAGTTCTATATATATTTTCAAAAATACTTAGAATTTTCCAGATTAAGACCATCATTACGTAGAAAATTCAGTCGTCTTTCCAACGATATAAATTTCGCCCAAATTCGATAGCCGACTGAGAAGTTGTAGCACTTTTAGTAAAACAGTGTGTCAAATTGAGAAGCACCACGAGGGTCAAAATGGCATTCGTCAGTTTCCAGTGAGACACCGCAATTCCAGCACATCGCGGTGAAGTTTCAGTTCCCAATTGGCTTTTTCCAGTGTAACAACGCTATAACGGCGCATCGCGCCAGATTGCCATTTTAGAATTATCAATTTCCAGTAGCCCGAAGTGATTCTACCGCATCGCGCCAAAGCCCAGTTTTTCAATTGTCCATTTTTAAATAGTTGCAGCCAACTTCCAGTGGCTCACCGAGATGCCACCGCGTCGCGGTGAAGGCCAAAACTGGAATTTTCAGTGAAAAAAATTTATTTCTTTCCAAGGGTAATTTGATCTTTTTCCACGGTCCTAATCAGTCTAAGCACGTTAATTAATCCCTAATAAGCTAATTAGATCATCATTTACTCGATTTCTCTCAAATCAAGATCATTCTCTCACAAAATAGCAAAACCCTAGCCTTCAAGAATCACGGTCAAATCTCAAGAACACTACCAAGAATCTTCAAGAAGTTAATTTCTCAGGTATGTTAGATGTTCATCCATGGGTCCTTACCACCCATGGAGCCCAAGAATCCTTTTTAAAAAAATACAAGATTGAGATTTCATGAATTACAGTTTGAGTTGAATTGTGTTCATGTGTGTATTGTTATTTGGTCTTCAATCAATGATTAATTAACAGTTTTGTGAAATTAAGATAGCATGTGTGATGAATTATGTGATTCTCATGTTAAGTCTTTGAATTTACAAGTTGAATGTTGTAGCCCAGATATTAATATATGTTTACTATTATGTGAAATAATCAAGCTCCCCAAGTGTTTGTTAGAATGCCTATGTGAATTGAATAGTGCAACCATGACATGTTAGTATGTGTTCCAGTCATTTACAAGTTCATGCCTTGTAAGTGTTTGAGAAAATTTCTCAATGAATGAATCATAACTAAGTGACTAGCTAGTGTGCTTTCAAGATTGTGTCATATTTTACTATTGATGCTATCGAGTTCTGGGGGTATTCAATACTCAAAAAATCTATCTGTTTACCTAGATCATAGTAGTTACAGAATAGTCTCAGTAACATCACGAACAATAGTACTCAGTCAGTTATAGAACTCAGTAAAACTCAGTCCAGTTCAGTTCAGCTTAATAATCAGTGTCATTCAGTTGGGAGTAAGATTCAGCACCAAGTGGACCCAAGGATGGGGGCTCACCTGTCAGTAGAGGGTGTGATCCTTAGTAGCAGTCGTTGTATTCCAAAACTATGTAGCCAGCGTAGGTTGAGATATCAACCTGCCAGTTGAGGTTTGATAAGGTGTTTACCTGCTAGTTGAGGGTAATACCATTCTCATCCAGGAACCTGCCAGTAAAAGGTGACCCTTTGTCCTTTGGGAAGGCATTTCAGTGGATCTACACAGCCAGTGTCTGTATCCATAGTACGGTACTGACACCTTTTCAACTGGGGTTACAGGTTGGAACCCAATCACTTTAGAGAAGGGCGTGTCAGTTAGATAATTACCTCCCACAGTTTGAGTTTCAGTCTCAGCATAGAACTCAGTTTAATTCTACAGAATCAGGACTGTCAAAAAAGTTTTCTAGTTATCAGTAATTCAGTTATCATTAATCTCAGATATCAGTTACTCAGTTATCAGTACTCAGTACTCAGTTTTAGTATAAATCTAAGAAACAGTATATATATATATGCACAATATTGCATAATTAGTATTTACAGTAGCTTCAGTTATCCACGTACTCTCATTCGGTTATATCTATATCACTCAGTCAGTTATTGTTCATGCATATAAACCCATGAATTTCATACTTACCTCATCTAGCATACCAGTACATTCCACATACTAATCACATACTCTTTTCTTGCGCTATGATGTATCATATCATAGGTTTAAAATCTCAGGTTCCTGATCGCGCTAAGCTAGATTCAGTTAGCAGCAGTAGATTCAGTAGTGAGTCCTCATCCATAAAGGATATTATTTATTTCAATATTACAGTAGATTCAATATTTTATTAGTCGGAGTTAGCTGGGGGCTTGCCCATCCACTCCACATTCAGACAGTTCAATTGAGGCTTTTCAGACTAAACTAGTTCAGATGGTATTTAGTTTTCAGATGTTATTATCAGTTGTTATATTTATCAGTATTCATATTATGAACCTTATGGCACTTCAGTCTAACTTCCTCATTATTTCAGTATTATTATTCAATGCTTACAGCAGGTACCAGTCATGGGTTAGCTTGTGGTTCTTCGGGGTCGTAAGCACCGTGTGGCATCCGGGGTGCAGACTTGGGGCGTTGCAAACTTTGTTTCAGAGCCTAAGGTTTAATATAATTCTAGGGAGTCTAAAATCCGAATCAAGTAGAGTCTTGTGCATAGGTGTGTAGCGCGCCACACTATGGACAAGAGGCTACGAGGCATTTTTAGGAATGTTTCCTTTCTATCTGTATTCATGTCGTGCGAGTAAGCATGAGCTCAAGATAAAATCTCAGTCTAATTCATTTCTTCCTTTCATTTACAGAACATACCCCACAAAAAGACCAACGGAAGAAGAACTGGAAACCAGCCAGCACCTTCGCCCGTTCAGGTATATCCTCTGGGTGAGCATGTATCCCATGCAGAATTTAGAGTTGTGTTCACCATTCTAACCTATTTTATAGTAGCTTAGAATGAACGGTTAGCTATTGTTCAGTCCAACACAGTGTCTAATACTACTGTAGCTATAATTTGGGACTTCACCTGAATGAATTCTCCCCTATTTTCAGGATCCAAGTCTGAAGAGGATCCACAGGATTTCTTTGATCAGGTGCAGAAAGTCACAGATATTATGGGAGTGACTTCCAGTGAAAGTGGTAAGTTAGCTACCTATCATCTACAAGATGTATCTCATACGTGGTTTAAGCAATGGAAGGTAGACAGGGGCACAGATGCAGAGCCCATAGAGTAGGAAGAGTTTGCTACTGATTTTCTAAATAGATTCTTTCCCTTAGAGCTAAAAAATCCAAGGTTTTAGAGTTTATCAATATCAGGCAGGGCAGTATAAGTGTGAAATAGTATTCCCTCAAGTTTACTCAGTTAGCCAGGTATGCTCCCCATATAGTAACAGATAGTCGGTCTAAAATGAGAAAGTCCATGTCTGGGGTATCTGATAGTGTGGTTAAGGAGCGCAGAACTGTGATATTGATTAAGAAGATGGACATATCCAGGCTCATGGTCCATGCTTAGAAGATAGAAGAGGATAATAATAGAATAGCTTACCAAACCCGGTATGGTCACTTTAAGTTTATAGTCACATCTTTTGGTCTCACAAATTCCCCAGGAGCCTTCATGAATGAATCGTGTGTTCAAGAAGTACTTGGACATGTTTGTTAAAGTCTTCATCGATGACATTCTTGTCTACTTCCTTAGCGAGAATGATCATGCAGATTACCTTAGGATTGTACTTCAGAATCTCAGAGCTCATCAGTTATTTGCCACATTCAGTAGGTGTGAATTTTGGCTAAGGTCAGCCATATTCCTTGGTCATATTATTTTTGGTGATGGCATTAGAGTTGATCCTCAAAAGACCGAGACAATGAGAAATTAGCCTAGACCCATTTATTCATTAGATATCAAGAGTTTCTTGGGTTTACCTGGCTATTACCATCGGTTTATTAAAGGGTTTCCGTCTATTACATCCCCCATGTCCAGATTAACTCAGAAGAAAGTCAAATTTCAGTGGTCAGATTTTTGTAAGAAAAGTTTTTAGGAGTTGAAGACTCGACTCACTATAGCCCCAGTATTGACTTTACCAAATGGTTCAGATGGGTTTATTGTGTACTGCGATGCATCCAGAGTTGATTTGGGTTGTGTCCTAATGTAGAGAGGTAGAGTCATATCCTATGCCTCTAGACATCTTAAGCCCCATGAGAAGAATTACCCTACCCATGATCTTGAATTAGAAGTTGTTGTGTTTGCCTTAAATATTTGGAGGCATTACTTGTTTGGGATGCATGTTGACGTGTTCACAGATCACAAAAGCTTGCAGTATGTGTTCTCTCAGAAAGATTTGAATTTGCGCTAGAGAAGGTAGTTAGAGTTGTTTAAAGACTATGACATGAGTATTCTGTATCATCCGGGCAAGGTCAATGTAGTGGATGATGGTCTCAGTAGTTTGTCTATGGGTAGTGTTGCTTATGTTGAGAATGTTAAGAAGAAGTTAGTTCAGGAAGTTCATTAGCTTGCCCGACTAGGTGTTCGCTTAGTCGATTCAGCAAAGGGTAGTATGTGGGTGCAGAATAGTTTAGAATCATTTCTGGTTTCCGAAGTGAAGGAAAAACAGAATAAAGATCCTAGCATAGTTAAGTTGAAAGAGTCAGTCAGAGATCAGAAAGTATAGGTTTTATCCCAAGGGGGAGATGGTGTATTACGTCGCGAGGGTAGATTGTCTGTCTCATGTGTTGATGAGTTGAGGCAATGAATTCTTTCAGAAATACATGGTTCGCGTTACTCTATTCAATCAGGGGCTACTAAGATGTACCACGATTGCGAGAGATCTATTGGTGGAATGGGATAAAGAAGGATATTGCAGAGTTTGTAGCTAAGTGCTCTACGTGTCAATAGGTTAAGATTGAGCACCAGAAGCCTAGTGGGTCCATACAGGATTTTAGTATTCCCACATGAAAATGGGAAAAAGTGAACATAAACTTTGTGACGGATTTACCTCGTACTCGTCATCAGCAAAATTCGATTTGGGTTATTATAGATAGGATGACCAAATTCACTTATTTCTTGCCAGTCCAGACTTTCTATTCAGCCGAGGACTATGCCAAACTCTATATTAGAGAGTTGGTCAGGTTACACGGAGTCCCAGTATCCATCATTTAAGATAAAGGCACTGAGTTTACCTCTCATTTTTTGGAAAGCATTCCAAAAGGGTCTTGGTACCCAAGTTTACCTCAATACAACTTTTCACCCTCAGACAGATAGTCAAGCAAAAAGGACCATTCAGACTCTAGAAGATATGTTAAGGGCATGCATTGTTGATTTTAAAGATAGTTGGGATGTCCACTTGTCTTTGATCAAATTTTCATATAATAACAGCTATCATTCTAGTATTCAGGTGGCTCCATTTGAGGCTCTTTATAGTAGGAGATGTATATCTCCAATTGGTTGGTTCGAGGTAGGTGAGGCTGCAGTAGTAGGGCCTAATTTAGTGTTTGATGCCTTAGAGAAGGTTCAGTTGATTAGAGAAAGTCTTAGGGCAGCCCATAGCCGACAAAAAATGTATGCAGATATGAGGAAAAAAGAACTTACGTTTGAGACCGGCAATTTTGTGTACTTGAAAATCCCTCCTATAAAGAAAGTGAAAAATTCGGCAGGAATATGAAGCTTAGTCTCTGATATGTCGGTCCTTACAGAATTCTCAATCATTTTAGAAAGGCTGCTTACGAGCTTGAGTTGCCTTTAGACTTAGCTTCAGTACACCCAGTATTCCATGTCTCCTTGCTAAAGAAATGCATTGGTGACCCAGCAGTTGTAGTCCCCTTAGAGGGCGTAGATATTCAGAATAATATCTCTTTCGAAGAGGTTCCAGTCCAAATCCTTGATCATCAGATTCATAGACTAAGGAATAAAGAATCTCCTTTGCTCAAAGTTCTTTGGCGAAAACAGTCCGTTGAGGGAGCTACTTGGGAAGCAGAAGCAGATATGCAGACCAAGTATCCTCACCTATTCTCCGCAAACTCAGACTCAACTTGAGGTAAAAGTCTTTCTTAGATTTACTCGGATTCCATGTTCAGCTACAGTTACAAACTTGGTATCAGATACCATTGTATATCATCTTTATAACAGTTATGTATTCATGAATCAATTCTTCCATGTAATCATGTTTCAGTATGAAAATTCAGTTTATCAATAGTTTTAGTCATGTAATCATTCTTCAGTTGTGTATGTTTATTATGTAAACTTATTCAATCAATATTTCTCAGCTTAATCAGTCTCATTCAAGGACGAATGTTCCCAAAGAAGAGATATCGTAATACCCCATATTTTTCTAGCTTAGTTTATCTATCAGTACACAAGAAGTACTATATATACTTTCAAAAATACTCGTAATTTTCCAACTTAAGACCCATCATTATGTAGGAAATTCAATCAGCTGTTCAACGATATAAATTTTAACCGAATTCGATATCCGAGTGAGAAGTTATAGCACTTTTAGTGAAATAGTATGTCAAATTGAGAAGCACCGCAT
The DNA here is from genome assembly GCA_030864225.1 of Capsicum baccatum var. pendulum. Taxonomy (NCBI): domain Eukaryota; kingdom Viridiplantae; phylum Streptophyta; class Magnoliopsida; order Solanales; family Solanaceae; genus Capsicum; species Capsicum baccatum. The sequence goes on along the minus strand of CM061553.1, from coordinate 211,878,467 downwards.
CGCGGTGAGGGTCAAAATGACATTCGTTAGTTTCCAGTGATACACCGCGATTCCAGTGCATCGCGGTGAAATTCTAATTCTCAATTGGCTTTTTCCATTGTGTCAATGCAATAACAGTACATTGTGCCAGAGTGCCATTTCAAAATTATCAATTTCCAGTAGCCTGACATGATTCCACCGCGTTGAGCCAAAGCCCATTTTTGAAATTGTCCATTTTAAACAGTTTCAGGAAACTTTCAGTGGCTTACCGCGATGCCACCACATTGCGGTGAAGGCCTAAAATGGGATTTTCAGTGACGGAAATTTATTTCTTTCCAGGAGTAATTTGGTCTTTTTCCACAACCCCAACTAATCTAAATACGTAAATTAACCTCTAATAACCTAATTAGATCATCATTTACTCATTTTCCTCAAATCAAAATCATCTCTCTCAAAATAGCAAAACCCTAGCCTTCAAGAATTAAGGTCAAATCTCAAGAACACTACCAAGAATCTTCAAGAAGTTAATTTCTCAGGTATGTTAGATGTTTATCCATGGGTTCTTACCACCCATGGAGCCCAAGAATTCTTTTTAAAAAAATACAAGATTGAGATTTCATGAATTACATATTTGAATTATGTTCATGTGTGTATTATTATTTGGTATTCAATCCATGATTAATTACGAGTTTCATGAAATTAAGATAGCATGTGTGATGAATTATGTGATTCTCATGTTAAGTCCTTGAATTTACAAGTTGAATGTTGTAGCCATGATATTTATATATGTTTACTATTAGGTGAAGTAATCATGCTCCCCAAGTGTTTGTTAGAATGCCTATGTGAATTGAATAGTACAACCATGACATGTTAGTATGTGTTCCAATCATGTACAAGTTCGTGCCTTGCAAGTGTTTGACAAAATACCTCAATGAATGAATCATGACTAAGTGACTAGCTAGTATGCTGCCATGTTTTACTATTAATGTTATCAAGTCCTGGGGGTATTCAATACCCAAAAAATCTAGTTGTTTACCTAGGTCACAGTAGTTACAAAATAGTCTCAGTAATGTCACGAACGGTAGTACTTAGTCAGTTACAGAACTCGGTGAAACTCAATCCAGTTCAGTTCAGCTTAATAATCATTGTTTCTCAGTTGGGAGTAGGATTTAGCACCGAGCGAACCTGAGGATGGGGGCTCACCTGTCAGTAAAGAGTGTGATCTTTAGTAGCAGTCCTTGTATTCTAGAACTAAGTAGCCACCGTAGGTTGAGATATTAACTTGCCAGTTAAGGGTTGATAAGGTATTTACCTGCCAGTTGAGGGTAATACCGTTCTCATCAAGGAACCTGTCAGTAGAGGGTGACTCTTAGTCCTTTGGGATGACATTTTAATGGAACCACACAACCAATGTCTGTACCCGTGGCACGGTACTAACACCCTTCCAACTAATTACAGGTTGGACCCCAATCACTTCAGAGAGGGGCATATTGGTTGGATGATTACCTCCCACAGTTTCAGTTTCATTCTCAGCATAAAACTCAATTCAGTTCTACAGAATCAGGACTGTCAGAAATAGTCTCCCAGTTATCAATAATCTCATATATCAGTACTCATTACGTAGTTTTAGTATAAATCTCAGATACGGTATATATATGTATATGTGTAGTATTGCATAATCAGTGTTTACAGTAGCTTTAGTTATCTATGTACTCTTATTCAGTTATATTCACATCACTCAATCAGTTATTGTTAATGCATATGAACCCATGCATTTCAGTCTTACCTTATCTAGCAAACCAGTACATTCCACGTACTGATCGCATACACTTTTCTTGTGCTATGATGTATCATATCATTGGTTCGGATGCTCAGGTTCCTGACCGCGCTTAGCCATATTCAGTTAGCAGCAACAGATTCAGTAGTGAGTCCTCATCCATTGAGGATATTATTTATTTTAGTGTTACAACAGATTCAGTATTTTATTAGTCGGAGTTAGTTGGGGGCTTGTCCCATCCACTTCGCATTCAGAAAGTTCAGTAGAGGCTTTTCAAACTAGACTAGTTCAGACAGTTTTCAGTTTTCAGTTTTCAGATGTTATTATTAGTTGTTATATTTATCAGTATTTAGATTATGAACCTTATGGCACTTGGCACTTCAGCCTAACTTCTACATTATTTCAGTATAATTATTCAGTACTCAGAGCAAGTACCAGTCATGGGTTAGCTTGTGGTCCTTCGGGGTCATAAGCACCGTTTGGCGTCCGGGGTGCAAAATCAGAGCGTTACACCCTTGAAGTGTGTCCTTTTCCCAAACATGTAAACATGTAATTCTCTGTACATCAGAGCGACTTTTTTATTATCAAATCACCTAAAAGTATTTTATGTAATTGTTCATAATAAGTGGAAATAGTAGTATGAAATTAAGGACTTCATAAATTTTAAAGAAATTATCTGCCATTAGTGTATTTAAGCTAAATCCTAATTTTAATTATTGACTGATTTCGTCTTCTCAGACATAACTTTGACCATAAAATTTCTCATTTTCTAGAGCATTTTAATCCAGTCTTTTATGGACTCCAATTGAAAGCGGTACTCTGATTATTTATTGGAATGTCTGGCTGTAATATAGTTGTTCATATCACTGTCCATTTGAAAAACACAAATAAGTCAAAAGAGAAACTAAAATTTGTCCAAGATGATCTACACTTTATGTAGGTTTTATTCTGAGGGTTTTGCAGCTCATATTCAAATTGACCATCTTTTATGTATGGTATAATCATTGTTTATGGTGATAATTCTCAAAACTAACTCTGAGAAATAATAATACATAAATCTACTCTTTAATTTGGCCTCAAACCGCATCTATAATCTCCAATTTTGGGTGTACACAAATAGGCACTTAGACTTGTATAAAGTTGAACAAATAGATACACATGTCATATGTGGCATAACACATGTAGGATGCCATGTAGGACCAGAATTGGCCACATAGAACATATGTGTCTACTTGTTCAAATTTATACAGATTTAAGTATCTACTTGTGCACATCTAAAATTAGAGGTTGTAGATGTGATCTGAAGTCAAGTTAACGAAAATGTTTATGTATCGTGCCTTCTGAGAATCTGCCTGTTTGGCGCTTGTGGCTTGGGAAGCTCAATTTGGTAAAGTATGTAGTTATGGTATGTCATTCGAAAATGGAACAGACGCTAGGGATAAATTGGAATCGAAGCAGAGGAACCACACCTAAAAATAAAGATAAAAAAACTGGCAGATATTGAAGTAGAGGAATCACACCTGAAACAAAGGTAAAAGGCCAAAAACTGGGCATATATTGAAGATGTTTGGAATAACTGAGGATAAATAAACTTCAGTCTTTGTTGATTCATTTATTTATATCTTTACTAGAATGATCATACATTATTGTATTAATGTTGTATTATCATTTCTATATAATTGAGACTTTCATTTGTGATGCTTATATTATAGTACTAATTGACATTGAAAGTTGTTGAAATCCATTAATGAAACTAGTGGTACATCGCTCGTGTTGAGCATGGGCTCAATATTTATATTTTTTTATTTTAATTTATGTAACACTTTTTTCTTTTTAACATTTTTAGAAATGATTTATTTTTGCATTTTTTGTTTTATTTTTTAACAAAATATTTTATGGCCATACAAAATCTAAGATTTGTTTATACCATGAATTTCAAAACGACATTTTATTTTTTCTACTCCATTCTTAATCAAATGATATCACATAAATTGAAATGAAAAAGTAGTAAAAAAGTTTAAAACTTAATTCTCTTGTTTACATATTGTATGCTTCATGTATTTTTACCTAATAAAAATTAAAATTTTGATCATTCAGATCTTAACTCATAATTATGTACTTAACTTTTTGTTTAAATCTAATCATTTAGATCTCAATAAGTGTACTACTCTCAGACTCCCTTTTGACACAAAGATTATTATTGCAAAGAACTTCATCTAACCATTTTTAATTTATCAGTTTGTATCTATTTTATCCTTATTATTAAGTATTATTTATTATCTAATATAGTGATTTTAATATATCTCTTTTGATTAATTCTTATAAGTAATTTAAGTATTAGATATTATTTATCATCTAATACTTAAATTACTTATAATAATGAATCAAAAGAGATATAATAAAATCACTATAAAAAGTACATGTAAATTTTTTTTTAAAGTAGGCTCCATATAAGTCGTGAAGTAAATTTAAAACATCAAGAGTTAACTTATCATTTTGTGTCTATATTAATTTTTTTATGAAATATTAATTATTTAATACTTAGATGACTTATAATAATTAATTAGAAGTTATATAGTAAGAGCATGATTGAACCGACATGGGTTATGGTGCAGTGGATGGGGCTACTCCACCCTTAATTAGAGGTCGAGGGTTCGACTCTAGGTATGGAGAAAACTCTGTTGGGAGCGCTGCCACCTTCCTACCCTGCAACGCGCGATCTGAATTAGTCGATGGGCTCCAATGCGGGCACCGAACACCGGATGAAAAACACAAAAAAAAATCATGATTGAAGCAGCGAAACAAACATGTCTTAAATGACTTATAATAACTCAATAGAAGTAATATATCAAAATTACGATTAAAAATTACTTGCGAAAAAATTTTAAGTGGTACCAATATTAGACGTCAAGTTAATTTAAAATATCAAGGGTAATTTATTATTTTTATGTTTATTTTATCTTCTTATTAAATATTATTATTTTTTTAATACGTAAATGACTTATAATTATTAATTAGGAGTGATTTAGTAAAATCGTGGTTGAAGCAGCTGAAGCAGGCATGTCGTCCATGAGCTGTCTGCTTCAGCAACTTCATCCATACTTATATATTAGTAATAGATTTGTTGATTGAATTTGATTTGAACCAAAAATTTTGTTCTAGACTCTTTTGTTGGGCCCGTGCTTGCAAGGGCATATCATATCTAGTATGTACGTAAATTGTAACATACTGGTGAAAAAAATAAGAGCAAATATTACAAAAAGGTCATTCAACAATGAAAATTACATAGAAAAATTATTTAATATTATATTGTATCAATAAAATTATTCCATTATGTTTTTTTTTTAATAAAATCACTTGGTAAATTTTTTCATAAAGAAATATATAGCAAAAATAAATTAATTTTTTAAACAGAGTAAATATGAACATCACAACAACAACACACTCAGTGTATTTCCGTAAAGTAGAATTTGAAAAAGGTAGAGTGTAAGCAGTCTATACCACTACCTCAAAGTTGAGGTAGATAGGTTGTTTATGATAAATCCTTCGTTTAAGACAAAATATAATCTAGAAAAAGATGCAATGGAGGTGCAAAAGACAATAGAGAGTAACATAGCAACATATAGTAGCAGAACAATAATAGATACTGCAAAATAATATTACGAATGATCTACCCAAAATAATATTTACCAACAGAATTCACGAAAAAAAAAAACTTCAAGTGCAACAATACGACTACCTATGTATGAACACCACAAATAAAATAAAATAAAATTGAATTCATATTTTACCCTCAATCCACCCACAGATCAAAATGTGGATTGATCAATTCTTTTGATAAGTGTAGAATTTGAAATGATTACCTTAATACTTAATATGAAAAAAGGGTTAAATTTATTCTTCTACTTTAGAAAAATGGCTAATTATATCTTTTGTCATACTTTGAAATAAAATTTATCCTCATTGTCATACTTTGGGGTCAAATTTATTCCTTTACTTTAAAATATTGACAAAATATACCCTTTGCTATAGCGCCAAATTCACCCTCAATCTCGTACTTTGGAGCTATATTTATCCACACTGTTAAGAAACTTTTCCCTTGTACCATTTCTTTAACAGAAAAAACTATTTCAACATTAACTTGCCTATTTTTTTAAAAAAAAAAAAATCTCATCCTAATCTAATTTGCCCAGTTCGATCCACAAAAATGCACAAACAAATATATATTTCACTTAGTTTTGTTGATCGAATTTTTCTAATAAACAAAACTACTTCTCTATCAATGTGCAATATTGGTAGGTTAACAAATGAACAAAAAGTAAAATAGAATAGGATAACGTAAAAGAATGAAACAAGAGCAAGTTTTTATTACAAACTCTGCTCCTGTTCAGTTATGTTCAAATTTTTAAATTTTGGTATGCAATTTTATGTGCATCTCAATTCTAGAATAAAATAATTTTTTAAGCAAATATCATGATGAAAAATTTGTGTAGGTCTATTGCATATAAAGACATATGAATGAAGAGATGTTACGTTGACGCATATGGAGAATTCTTAACTCAATTATTTAGAGAAATATCCAGTGGGCCTAATCTATTGCATTTGACCATTAAAGTGTCATTTTTCATGAGCTCTACCTGATGCATATATATTCATGAACTGAGAAAGAGGTATATTTTTTGTGTTCGCACTAATGTAGATCAATTTTTCATGAGCTATGCACTGATAAAATATCAGTGTCTTAATCTCGTTCGAAAAATTTGACCAACAGAACTAAAGGAGGTATATTTATTTGTGCCTTAGCTTTTTTGTGGCTTAAGTTGGATTACGCGAATTAGATTATGGTGTGTCTTATTGTTAAAAGATAGGGCACTTAACCTTGATTTGAGTTTTTCTATTAAAAGGAAGTATAAATGTGAAAAGTTTCTTTAAAATGTGGGTAAATTTGACCTCAATATATGACATCGAGGGTAAATTTGATCCCAAAATATGACGAAGTATATATTTAGATAATTTTTTAAAGTAGATGGATAAATTTAGTTCCAAAATATGATAGTAAGGATAAATTTAACCTCAAAATATGTCAAAGGGTATATTTAATCAATTTTTCAAAATAAAATATTAAATTTGACCATTTTCCCACCTAATTCTCGTGTTTATGTGTTGATAATAACGAAACAGTTTGCATTATTCACAAGATAACAACACATTATGCTGAAATAAGCCTTACACATAATGATCCTACCTGTCTATAACAAACAGACAAGTATAGACATATGTTTATTTTGGGATAGTAAAAGTTATCCATAAAATTAACTTTGGTAATTTTTTTAGGTTTGAATGGGCTAATGATCAGTTTATTATTAATTTAATTTATTTTGATCCATTTAATTCAATTTATTTTGAAATTACGTTAATATACCGGTTAAATTGATTCATGAGAAATTTTATTTATTTATTTTTAACATATATTTTGATATATTATATATAAAAATATTAGTCAAATTGATGAATGGGATTATGACCTGAATTTTAGTCCATTTCAGTCCAGGTAACTTAATCAGTCCATATATTAACTCAGCTTAATTTATGTGCCCCTAGTTGTCATCACTTACAAAAAAAAAAAAATAGGAATTAGCGATCAACAATTTTTGCAGTAAATAATAAAAATTCGTCAGTAATACTATTTAAAAATGAATTATAAAAAATCTTGTAAACTACAAACTATTTAGTGGAATATTAGCAATGAATATCGTAACTAATTCCATTTTTTTCTGCTAACAAAGAGAAAGTCATGATTCAAAGCTTTGTAACATCCTAGCCAGAAGATGAAATACAATGATAATCTTTTTCATTTTGTATGGAACGAATATTGCATGATAAAAACTTTTATTCACAGAAAAACACTTGCTTAATTATTAATTTTAATATGATTAACTTGAATGAATGAGTAAAAAATGAGTATAAATCTAAGATATGTTCGATAGAAAATAATTTTTTAAAAAGACAAAGTTAGTTTTACTTATTCCAGCTATTACTAAAATTTCATTAACATAAGTTAGATAACCTCTTACCTTATAAGACTAAAAAAAAATCCTTAATTTAGCTAAACTAAGAACTAATATTTGCATTTTTTATTTTATTTTTTAAAAAAACTCTTTGTACATCCTTTTTTAAATAGTCATTATATTTATATACAATCATTTTTTTTTTAATTTCATTTTTTTAAGAAAAAGAACTTAGGCCGTTTGTATATATGAAAAGAATATCTTGATTATTTGACCAAATATCTTGATTAAATTTTTGTAATCTAGTAGTGGTAATTAGAATAACAAATTAATTAATTAATTTCAGTAAAGCTAAGTGTGAACTGGGACCCAATTGAATGAGAATAAAATTTTTAACAAAAGTACTTTAGCTGTCATTTTTGTTTTGAAGCCAGTAATTGCATTTTGGCTTATGATTGTATTTTGTTTTATTTCACTACAAGTGAATCATACTTTTTGATATCTCTTTTTGCCACCCTTTTCTCTATTTTTTTTTTTATATTTAATATTTATATCCTATTCAATCCCCTTATTTCTCCTTTTTACACTTTTTTCCTCTGAGGAAAAACTTCTATATAAAGACTTAACTTAGGGTATACTATCAGTTCATCTGGAAAAAAAAAATGAATAAGGGCGGCAAGAATGATAGTTTGATATGGAAAAATAATGAAGTATGGTCATTTTTGAACTCCGCTAATTACCAACTAGTTAGTAGAGAAAAGTTGGTGGATGACAAGTTGCCAGATCCGAATAGGTCTAATACTTGTCGGCCACCGACAGTTATTAAAGGGGTTGGTGAAGCAGGTATTGGTTATAAAAAAAAGATGTCCATCCAATGAAATGGAGGGCGGTAATGAAAGTGGAACCAAAGTCTGATGCAGATGGAGATGGAGATGGAGAATCAGGTCATGAGATACACATATGGACAGAAAGAGAGAAGGAAGAGGATGCAAAACATGTTTGAGAATCTTCAAGCTCTGCTTCCTCAACTTCGACCTAAGGTAATTTTTTTCTTTTCAACGACAAACCGTTTTTTATCCAATATCCTATCGATCAAGCAAAAGCAAAAGAAACTAAATAAAATGTATAATTATCTTAAGTTTTTTTTCTTATTTATTTTTTATTGTCTTTCACAACCTTAATAAATAATCCATCCGATAATTATTAAAAAAGGAACATGAAATTTTTTTTTTAGGACAAATAGAAACTTATAAAATGATTAAAAATTTACTTCTTTACTTTGTTTAGTTCTTTTTGACAATTGCTTATGATCACTCTTCGAATTTGTGATATTTCCATTACTCCAACCTTTCTAAATTGAGTAAATTTTTGGAAAATCTTTGTAGGAAGAAAATTAAGTTTCACATAGAATCATGTAACTTGATTTTTTTCTTATGGTATAGATCCAACTCCAAAGAACAAATATGGCTTATTTTTAATACAACAAGTGGAGTCTAAGAAGGGTGACATATACATGGATTTTGGAGTAGAGAAATTATTTCTGATAAATCTTCAGCTCAATCGGAATCTATTCACTTGGTGATATACACACGATTCTTACTATTAATTTGTATGCACGTGTTAATTCCAAAATGGAATGATAAGATGCACTTTGTTTACCAAAAAAAGTAAGAGAAAAAACAATATAGAACTTCCTTTTTTTTGCACATAGCTGTGTAAGATTCCACACTTTAAAAAAAGAAAAAAAAAATCTTTCCTCTCCTCTACCAAATGCATAAGAAAAAGAAGTTTTCAACATTTTCTAATTTCGTTCAAACTTCATCTAAACTTTCTTAATCAGGATAATAATAAGAATTTTGTATGTATATTTATATTAATTCAAATTTTACACAGTAACCATATAAAGAATCTTTATATATACTAGTAGCGTATTTTAACTTGTTATTAGCGATAACTTGCTTATTTTCATATTAATTACTACTAATCACACTTTTCTATGTATATATAGTTAAATGTCATTATTCTTTTGAGTTTTAACTCGACAAATAAGAGGGATAAATTGATTAGATGCAACACATGATTTGAAAATTATGGATTCTAAATTCTAGTCTTTTGAGTAACTTGTATATTATCAAATGAATCCCTTTTGAATTCATTTCTTTCTACTTCTTTTTTTTGTATGTATATATGCCGGTAATTTCTTTTTTTTTTTGTGTGTGTATATATGCAGGCTAACATGTCCTTAATTGTTGATGAAGCAGTGAGATACATCTAAACACTGCAGAACACTGTTAACAAGCTTAAAGAACAAAAGCTAGAAAGGAAATAGTTTTTGGCTGATAAAGGATCTGCTAGTAACTCAACTGCTATAACACCAAACTGTAGGAATATTCACAACAATGTGTGCCATTCTCCTCTTGAACACTAATGTTCCAACAAATTTTGTTACATGGAGTTCACAAAATGTGGTAGTAAATGTTTGTGGAGAAGGGGCACATATTAGTGTGTGTTGTCCTAAGAAACCTAGGCTTTTTAGCTTCATTTGTCATGTTTTGGAGAAACATAAGATTGACATTGTGTCTGCTCAAGTTTCATCTGATAAATTCAGAAGCACGTTCATGATCCAAACCCATGTAAGTCCTTTTTCCTTTAATTGCCTTTTTTTCTAGGGTCAAGAAATTATCTCCTTTAATGTGAAATTATTGGCCCTGCCCTTCCCCTGTCCTCTATATAGCGGAAGCTTTAATGCATTGGACTATCATTTTATTGATATTTAGAAATCCATTTAATTCTTATGTGATAATATGTGCTCATTTAACAAATCTTTGTTGGTCCGGGTGTACCATACAAAAGTATCCTAGGATCTAGTGGTGTTTAATATTTAGTTACTAATTAAGACTAGATGAAAATGTTTTGGAATGAAAAAATTGCTACATACAAAGATTAATATTCCTTTTCTTTTCTAAATAGATACTAAAAGACAGAAATCGAAAAACAAATGCGACACATACAAAAGCTTTTACTAATCTTTTAATTTATTATGATACTCTTTCCTTTTTAATTTCTCCAAAAAATACAACACATTTTAATATATATTTGAAAATTCTTTAACAAAGCCTTTGTTTTTTTACCTTAAATAACGTCCTTATGATCGCCATATTATTAAGAAATAGTCTCTCTTTCTTATATAAGTTTTGCATCCAATTAAACATCTTTACGTACAATGAAAGTTTTTTAAAAAAAGCATATATCATCTTTTTATAGAAATGCCTCCTCTCATGCACCTAGTCTCACACAAAATTTTCTCTATTTGCTACATAAACCACAATATAGTTTGGTCATAGATAATGTTTGCAATTATTTAGGTTACTTTACTTGAGCTGAGTGTTTATTAAAAACAGTCTCTTTACTTTCACAAAATAATACTAAGATTGTATACACACCACCCTCTTCAAACCCTCTTGTAAAACTTTAATGAGTATATTATTATTGTCAATGTTGTTTCTTAGTTATCAAAGCGTGTTGATGTATATTCAGGCAAGAGGTGCAAGCGGCTTAGATCAGTTGATCTCTGGAGTATTCTCAGTGGAAGACATGTACAAGCAAGTTAAAAATGAAATAATATCAGGGGTAACCCCAAAATGATCCATACTAGTTTCATCAGCCAAATTCAACTACAGTTAAAAGAGATCGTGACGGTCATAATATTTACTTTAATAGTTCATGCGTAGAGGATGAACATGTTTGTCGTTGTAAAAGCCATCATATTTATTTTCATAGCTAGTTCATCCGATGTAGGATGAATGTCTGTCGCTATAAAGGCCATGTTTACTTTAGGTGGGAGAGTGAAAACTATGGAATTTGGTCCATTGGATTTTCTTCCAATGACATTTATATATAGCAAAAGTCTTGGATTTGGCAAATGTTTTTTGTGTTTACTCTATGGTTGTGTTTGGTATCGATGAAAATGTTTATGTTTTTAAATTTTTTATGTTTTGTTTCAAAATATTAATTGTCTTTATGAATACAAGTTTCTTAATAATATTTTTTTAATTGTGACATAAAAAATAAATTCTATAAATTACATTTTAAGCTTATTATCTCCTCCCACCCAAACGACCCCAACCATATGACAACCCATACACCCACCAATATCGGTTAATGGCAAAGCCATTAAAAGCAATATCTTGAGGCCCATATTTTAAGACCCTATTTATTTAATTAACAATAATTAATTCCATGGTAATATTCCTTAAAAGTGAAATTTTTTTTTATAAAAAAGCACATAATCTTTATCAAAGAGAAAAGGAGAATTTGTTTAGTGTTACATGCCAAGGACGTTTTAGTCATTCCAGGAATATGTGAGAGTGTATACCTTCGATTCGGGGATATTGAAAATGCCGACCCCTTGGCAGATTTGGTAGCACTTAAACAAGAAGGTGATGTTCAATAGTTCTTGGACAGATTTGATGAGCTGCTAAACCAAGTGGATGTAACAGAGGAGCAGACGATTAGCATCTTCTTCGCTAATTTGAAATTGGATATTGAAGTCCAAGTTCGTATGTTGGCACCAAGAACACTTATGAGGGCGAACAATCAGGCTAAACTTGCAGAACAATCCCTTAAGCTGCAGCAAGGGCATACACAAGCACTGATGACAAGCTCTAGGGCCTTATTACCAACTCCTTCTAATTCATGGGGTAATCAGTTCAAGGGGAATGTGAATAATCCGTGAGATAGCACCAATTTTGGAATTAACAAAAAGAATCCTAAATTCTTGAACAAGCCTTAAGTTCAGGGATCAAGGAGGTTGTCAGCGGCTGAAATAGATGAAAAGTGGTCTAAGGGAATTTGTTCTCAGTGTGATGAAAAATTTACCCCCAGTCGCTGTCGCAGGTGTAATAAAAGGAAACAACCATTTTTCTAGGAACTAGCTGAAGAAGAGGAGGGATTTGAGTGCTATGAAGAAGTGAATGGTGAAACCTGTGGTATCAATGAAGAAGAGAAAGTTGGGGGATCATCTTTGCACAACCCAAGTTTCAGTCCATGCATTAGATGGAACTAGTGATTATAGGACAATGAGGGTGAAGGGTTCAGTTAAAGTCACCATGGTACATGTCTTGGTAGATTTCGGATCAACTAACAATTTTATGGAATTATGTTACAACCCAAGCCAGGTCATGACCGTGACAGGTATCTCAAGTCCACCAAGGATTGAAGACCACCCCCTTACCTAGCTAACAAATCAAAGTACACCAACAACGGATGAATTTTGGACATATAATAAGATTAAAAAGATAAGCTCAAAGAAAATCTAAGATATATTAATAACCATACCTAGTCAACAGTATCCACAAAATTCTTTTAATAAGCAAAAATCATCTACGTCGGGACAAGAACCCGACTATAGCCAAAGCCAAAACCAAAGAAGAAATAGTCTATGACATAATAAACCAAGAAGTACATCCTTTCAGAAGAAGGAGGCTCACCACTTCAAGATGACACTCGAACAACTCTGGAATAACCTACCACTGCGCAGGAAAAGTGCTTTTGGACCCTGCATCACATGGGGATATAACGTCTGGATACAGTTAACGGGTTGAGCGCTAGCATATAACTCAGGAATAAGGGGTAAAATAATGACATGATAAATAGTTCAAAACTATTCAAAATCAATGCACACCATCTAATAAAAATACATATATATGTATATATATCACATACTGAGGTAGGGAACAAATTTTAACGTGAGCTTTAAAACCTTAACTTGGATTGTGTAGCTTGATCGTCCTAATAAAAACCAAAGGGCTATATGGGTCTAGTTATCAACCCCTGGTCGGGCCCAGTGCGTGTTAGTCGCACGAACCGGAGATATCATAGAAGGTCAGGAATTCCTTGTACCCTATTTCATCTATGATACAGATATACATATAGTGTGACATAAGCACACGGTCATCTAGACCAATCCCCACATCGGCAAATGTGAGTTTTCTGTATTAGTCCTTCAAGACCTCCACCTTCACGGCTAGCCACACAACCCCCTTTAAGTCTATTTTAAAAATTTAACACATAACCTATCCATTAGTCCAAAGAGTCAATCATTAAGTGGTATCATCATACCGACTATAGCTTGCAAGAAAATGTCATCAAGCCATTTCTTTGGGGAATCCTTGTACCCCAAACTCCACGCACTATTATAAATTAACTTGGGGGATTCCTTATACCCCATTAGGTTTTCAAGAAAATCATTCACTTGGGGGAATCCTTGTACCCCAAAAGGTTTTCAAGTCCATTCTTATCTATTTAACCATTTATGCAATGCATTAGTTTTAAGAAAAGTAGGCCAAGAAAAATTATTATTTACATTCCAAAACTAATTATGCAAGCGGGTTGAGTTTCTCATTGCTTTCAATACCAAAATCCAATTGTTGGGGGGAATCCTTGTATCCCTAGTTCCATTGTTTACAAATTTGGGGAATCCTTTACTCCTATTTCATTCATCACTGACATGTACCCCAATGAATTTACAAATCATCAATTCAATGCATAATTAATCCATAGTGATCATAGGAAAAGCATTTAAATAATTTACATCCAAAATCCTCAACCCATCGTTCAAAATCCAACATAAAAACCATGTAAATATTAAGCCAATTCATGCAATAATGAAAACATAAGTTTAGGGAGACAGATACATGCCTTAATCACCAAGAAATTTGAATAAGAAATCACCCTCAGAGCCCTAGATGGCCAATTTCTACAAACCCTAGCCTTGTCTTTGAATGGGGAATTTGAGAGAGTGTTTGATATGTTAAAGTGTTGAGAATAACCCCTCTTTGGTATTTTATGGAATGGGGTCTAAGTTCTTGTTTGGTTGGTGGTTTCCTATGGTATGGTATGGTTACAAAGGTAATCATGTTTGTTTTGATTGTTTTCTGAAAGGTATGGTATGGTATTGTATTTTTTCATGGTCTCGTAACCATGAAATCAGTGAATTTACAGAACCACTGATTTGGGGGTATCCCATGATTTTGTTTTTTTCTTTCCAATTATGTCCTTATATAATATTGTTTAATCCTATTTTATTCTTTAGCTTATATTTACATCCAACTCTAATTTATTTTATTTTTACACTTTTCTGTTCAAGCTCTCTGTTGCTACGTTTCTCCTCTGTTCAAACTCTCTGTTGGTGCTTTGTTCTCCTCTGCTTCTTCTTCTTCATTCTTTCTATGCTTCTTTAAACTTAACTGTTCATGGGAAAGAGAAAGCGGCTTGGTGTTGATGTTAATTGCTGACTTGGGAAAGAGAGATTAGGCTTGGGTGGAGTAGTGAAAGCGGCTTGGTATAGAAACAATATTTTACGAAAAATAATTTGCTTAAACCATGGATGTTATTGCATGAAGATTACACTAAGGAATTCCAATATTGAACTTAGAATATAGCGCTAATTAACTTCTATTTTAAGAAGATCAAAAAATGCTAGCAAAGAGTCCAACGAACTGAGAGTCAAAGGGATACCTCAAATTTCACCATAACCATATGTTACCCATCCTTTCCGCATAATTCAAAGATTTATATTATACTGGGGAGGAAAAAAATCTTTTTATATACTCCAGGTGTAAATAATTTTTAGCGCTAATTAACTTCTATTTTAAGAGATCAAAAAATGCTAGCTTTAACTCTCTTTTTTTCGTGTGGCTTCTATTGTGATGACTGGTGGAGATACTAGCTAGATTACTGTACTTGTTGGGATCACTACGGGCGGAGTTACACTTGGGATAAACCTCCTTCGATAAAAATTATATTAATAAATATGTTTTAAATTATTTTTTTTATGTATACATAGTAGATATCGAACCCCTTTGGCTAGTAATGAGGAAAAAACAGTGCATCTCTTATACTGTGTTTAGTTAACTATAATGCCTTGATACAACATAATTGCAACTACAAAATCATACAATTCTATCCAAAATGTTCACTATATATATTTCATACTTGTAATGTATGCCGTGCTAACTCTTTTTTCTTCTTCTAAAGACCGACCGAGAAATTCCTGGCGATCAAGGAAAAATGATAGATGAATATATGGAGTTGCAGATTTTCTATTGTCTTGTGAACTTTTAGGCATGTAATAAGGGAAAAAAAGGAAGAATATTGGAGTTATTGATCCATCAATAAGAGAAAGAAAATTGTTTTGTTTATTAATAATTTTTTATAAATTTAAAATTTATAATAATTAGGGGCATTTTAGTAAATTTATCAGTTATGATATAGTACCATATCATCAAACCAAATAATAAACTGTTATTAAACAGCAGTGAACGATACAGTCCATCCAAATATTGTATTGTACTATACTATACAGTACAATACCATATCATACTATACCATACATTATGAAACCATGACAAACCATCATCCAAACAGTGTAAGTAGAAAAATAAGGAATTGACCAAAATGCCCTTCTTTAAATATTGAAAATTAGATACCCAGTCATTATGGGTGACCTTACGACTCATAGGGTCACCTTACCACTCGTTATACACACTCATATGCTGAACAGTACCCATGGGCACCCACACTGGTCTGCCTATGAGTTGTACCATACAACTCGAACTTAAACATTATGACTAGTAGGGTCCAAGTCGTACTTAGGACAGAATCTTTGGCACTCACACTAATGAGACTATGATTTACACTATACGACTCGTTAGGTGCCAGCCAAACTCAACACAGAACTTTAGACAAACTCACTGGTCAGTCTATGATTTGGGTCCTACGACCGGTAAGACACCCTATGACTCGTAGGGAGAGTCGTAGTTTGGGCATTGAACTCAAAGGTTAAGGAATTCTCAAGGACCAAAATTCGAGGTGTTACATTATCCCCCACTTAAGATCATTCATCCCCTAATGATGAGACAAGGCATCTATTAGCATGATTAAACACAGAACACCACCACACTTACCTTTAACAAAGACAGAAAACAAAAATATCAAGGAATACACATACCTTAAGCACGACTATCCAGAACAAAGAATAAGAATGAGTATTTGGACTTCATATCTGCTTTAGCTTCCTAAGTAGCTTCCTTAACCTTTTGGTTCCTCCATAAAACCTTTACCAAAGCCATGTCCTTAGTCCGCAACTTCCGAACTTGCCGTTCCAAGATCTCAATCGGGACCTCCTTATAAGATAAAGAATTTAGGACACCAACACTCTCTACGGGAACAATCAATGAAGGATCACGCACACACTTCCTTAACATTGAAAGATGAAAGACTGGATGAATGGAACCTAAACTAGGAGGCAACTCTAATTTGTAAGCAACATTGCCCACGCTCCTTAAGACCAAGTAAGGGCCAATAAACCGTGGGCTGAGCTTCCCCTTCTTCCCAAACCGCATCAATCCCTTTATGGGAGGCACCTTCAAGAATACCCAATCATCAATATTAAACTCAAACTCTCTCTGCCTCACATCCGCATACAACTTTCATCTACTTTGGGCAGTCTTAAGCTTATCCTTAATCACCTACATGGCTTGATAAATCAAATCAGGAATGAACAACCTAGCGTCACCAACCTCAAACCACCCAATAGGAGAACAACATCTCCTACCAGACAAAGCCTCAAATGGAGCCATTCCAATGCTAGAGTGATAATAATTACTATAAGCGAACTGGATGAGAGGCAACGATCGACCCAACTACCACCAAAGTCAATCACACAATCTCGGAGCATATCTTTCAAGGTTTGAATCATCATCTCTTCCTGTCCATCCGTCTGAGGGTCGAAACCGGCACTAAGGTTTACCTTAGTTCCCAAACCTTTTTGAAATAACCACCAAAAGTGGGATGAGAACTGCATACCACAATCAGATATGGTGGAAATAGGCACACCATACAACCTAATGATTTCCTGAATGAATAATCTTGCATAATTCTTGGCAGAGTAATTAGTCCCATATGTAAGAAATGAGCGTACATAGTCATCATATCCACGATGACCCAAATCAAGTCAAACTAACTATGAGACTACAAAAGACCCATAACAAAATCCATGTTGATCACTGCCCACTTCCACACCAGTAACTCAATCTCTTGGGATATCCCACCAGGCCTTAAGTGCTCTACCTTTACTTGCTGACAAATCATCCACTTATCCATAAAATTGGCCACTTCCCTCTTCATGTTATTCCACCAATACATCTCTTTCAAATCATGGTACATCTTCGTCGAACTAGGATGAACTGTATACTTCAACTCGTAAGACTCAGTTAAATTTCTTTCTCACAACCTATCAACATCAGAAAACATAATTTACCTTGGTACCTCAAGTTCTATCACCACCAGTCTCAAAAGCTAGGACTTTCTATTGACCCATATCATCCTTGACTTACATCAAAATAGGATCGAAGACCTGCTTCTTCTTTACCTCAACACCAAGAGATGATTTTACCACCTCTTGAACAATCACACTTCCATCCTCGAAATCCAAAAGATGAACTCCAATATTAGCCAAACAGTGAATGTCCTTCACCAACCCTCATTTCTCCTCATCAATATAAGAAAAGATCACCATGGATAACTTGATAAGTGAATCATAAACCACGTTAGCTTTACGTGGTTGATAATAAAGACTCATATCATAATCATTGAGAAACTCAAGCCATCACCTTTGCCTAAGATTCAACTCCTTATAGGTGAACACATAGTGTAGGATCTTATGATCTAAATAGATGTCAACATAAACTCCATACAAATAGTGACGCCAGTTTATCAAGGCAAACACCACAACCAACAATTCTAGGTCTTGCGTCGGATAATTCTTTTCATTCACCTTAAGCTTCCTAGAAGCATACGCCACCACCTTACCATACTGCATCAGAACACAACCCAATCCCATATGGGACACATCACAATAAATGACAAATTCATCAGTACCCTCAAGTAGGTTCAAAACAAAAGCAGAAGTCAACTTATCCTTCAACTTCTCAAAGTTATCCTCACATGCATCGGACCATAGAAATTTCACCTTCGTCTGAGTCACCTTAGTCAACGGAGAAACGATAGATGAGAAGCTCTCCAGAAACTTCCTATAATAATCATCCAAACCTAAGAAGCTTCGAATATCAGTTACAGTCGGGGTTCTAAGCCATTTATTAACGACCAAAACTTTCTATAGATCCATCATGTTCCCTTCACTTGAAACAACATGACCTATAAAAGTAACAACATTCAACCAGAACTCGCATTTGGAGAATTAGAATAGAAATGTTGATCTTTAAGGGTCTGCAATACTATACAGAGGTGATTGGTATGATTCTCCTCACTCCTCAAATATACTAGAATATCATTCGTAAACACAATCACAAATAAATTCAAAAACTGACAAAATACCCGATTCATAAGATCCATAAATGTCGTCGGCGTATTAGTCAAACCAAAGGACATTATCAAAACCCAAAATGACCATATCGAGTACGAAAAAAAGTCTTAGGGATATCCACCTCCCTAATCTTTAACTGATGATAACCCGATCGTAGATCAATCTTAGAAAAGTACTTAGCACCCTGAAGCTGTTTAAATAGATTATCAATCCTTGGGAGATGATACTTATTCTTCACCATCATCTTATTCAACTGACGGTAGTCTATGCACATTCTTCTTACACATAAATAGAATAGGAGCATCCTATAGAGACACACTAGAGAAGATAAAACCCTTATCAGAAAACCATTTAACTGCTCCTTAATTTCGTTCAAATCAGCCAAAGCCATTCTATAAGAAGGAATAAAGATATACAGGTATTCAAAAGAACGTCAATCCCAAAATCAATTTCCCTATCAGGAGGAATACCAGGAAGATCATCAGGAAAAACCTCAGAAAATTTATTTACCATAGGGACAACCTGTAAAGAAGGACTTCTAAAACTAGAATCCTTAACCCAAATTAGATGATATAGACACCCCTTGGAAATCAATTTCTAGGATCTAAGATATGAAATAAACCTTCCCTTAGGCACTAGGGAACTACATTGCCACTCAATCACTGGCTCAGTTAGGAAACTAAAATTGAGCCTTCGGGTCCTACAATCAAGAGAGGCATAGCACGATTGAATCTAATCTATCCCCAAGATCATATCAAAATCCAATATGTCCAGCTCTATCAAATCCACTAAACTGTACCTACCATAGATAAACATCACATAACCACTATAGACTCTTCTAGCCACCATAGAATCATCCAACAAGGTAGAAATAAAAAATGGATCCAAAATACTTTTGGGACCAAAACTAAAATGAATAGCCACATAAAGGGTCACATAAGAAAGAGTAGACCCCGGATCAAGCAAATAATACATATCATGGGAAAAGAGTTGTAACAAACTAGTAACAATATCTTGAGACGCCTTAGATTCCTGGTGGGTGTTAAGAGAATAAAGACTATTTCAAACAGTGTCGATACCAGAAGCAGTACCCTTTGGTGTAGGAGCTAAAGAAGTCCCAATAGGGACCTTATTATCCCCAAAATCATCCTTAACCATAGGATAATTTCTTTGCATGTGTCTAGGTTGACCATAATTAAAACACTGGTTCCTCCTCTCACTATAGAAACAACGATGCAACTAACCACAAAACTGACAAGGAGGAAAAATTTAGGCTGACTGTGCTCCACCAGCCTGAGATTGGGCACCTTGTACCTTAAAACCACTTTCATCCTAGAAACGATGATCACCAAACGGTTTTAGACAAGGAGCACTAGCTGTCGAGTAAGAATTAGAAATTCACCAGTTCTTCTTAGACCACTACTTACCACCTCTACCAATCTTCTGATAACCCCTAACCTGATCCGAATATCTAAACTTCTTGCTTTGCCTCTCTTCTATATCTGTCTACATCTTCTTTATCTTTTCAACCTACTATATATACACAACAAGCCTAGAGATGACCATGTCATTATTCAGCAGTGCAACCTTGCACTCCAGGACCAAGTCCCGAGACAATCCAAAAGCAAACTTCCTCATCCTATCCCTCATGCTAGACACTAACTCAGGGGCATAGCCAGACAACTGATGAAACTTTAAAGCATACTCCTTCAAAGTTATTTTGCCTTACTTCAAATTGACGAACTCCTCAGTTTTCGCCTCTTTCAACTCCTGGAGAAAGAAACAATCAAGAAAAGCACCAGAGAAATTATCCCACAATGCCAACTCCACATCATAACCCCTAGAATGATCCCACTCCTCATACCACTGATATGCCACAACCTTTAACTTCTTTGCCGTGAACTCCACACCATCGAAGTCAGAAGCATGCATTATACAAAAAAAATTATCCATCTCATCTATGAACTCTTGAGCATCTTTCTCAACCTTAGATCTAGTAAAGGTCGCAGGATTGAGCCTCATAAATAGCCCAACTCTAGTAACCTCAGAAGAACTCACAACAGTATCAATAGGACCTAACTAGCGTGAATGAGATGCCACCAACTGGGTCAAAAAATAAATAGAACAACAAAACTCGGCATTAGTAATATCTCCTGGGGTGACTAAGCAAGAATTTCATCGGTGGAAGATAGATTAGTAAGAACCGGTGGAACTCCATGGGGGCAATCAAAATCAGGGACCCTAGACTGGGTCTTTACCCTATAAGTAGGGCAATTTTTATCAATATTGATTACAAGTGGGACACAGGAGTTTTCACAAGCATCAGATCTTTTGGGAGACATGATTTGAAATGCAAACAAATGAGAATTAAATAAGATTCCAATACCCTAGACTCTATAGCTCTAAAGTAGATCACAAGAAAAGAAAACATTCCTAAATGCCTCATAGCCTCTCCTTTATAAGTGTGGCGTGCTACACACCCATACAAGAGACTCTACTTGACATGGATTTTTGGATACCCTTTTGACCATGGACCTAGCTCTAATACCAACTTTGTCACGACTCAAATGAGGGCTTGGCCGTGATGGGTATCTCAAGTTCACCATAGACCCAAGACCATCCCTGACCTGGCTAACAAATCACAGTATACCAACGGCAGATGAATTTCAAACAAATAATAAGATAGAAAATATAAGCTTAAATAAAATTTAAGATATATCAATAACTATAACTAATCCACAGTATCGACAAAAGCCTTCTAATAACCAAAAACCATCTACATCAAGATAAGCCCCTGACTATAGCCAAAGCCGAAACCAAATAAGAAATAGTCTATGACATACTAAACTAAGAAGAATGGCCTTCAAAAAGAAGGAGGCTCACCACTTTAAGCTGACACCTGAATAACTCTGGAACCACCTATCACTGTGCAAGAAAAATAGAACTACTTTCGGGGATACAACATCCGAAGATGGTTAGCGGGTTGAGTGCTAGCATGTAACTCAGGAATAAGGGGTAAAATAATTCCATGATCAATAGTTCAAAACCATTTAAAGTCAGTGCACACCATTAAATTCAATTACACACACATACACACATATATGTCACATGCTAGGGTAGGGAACAAGGCTTAGCATGAGCTTTAAAACCTTAACCTGGGTTGTGTAGCTTGACCGTCCTAATAATAACCCACAAGCTATATGGGTCCAGCTGTTACCCCTTGGTGACGCCACAATTCATGTTAGCAGTATTAACCAAAAATATCATAGAAGGTCGGGTTTCCTGTACCCTACACCATCCATGATACAGATATACATATAATGTGACATAAGCACACGGTCATCTAGACCAACCCTCACTAAGACAAACATGAGTTTTTAGTATTAGTTCTTCAAGACTTCCACTTTTATTGTAACGACGTAAAAATTTGATAAAATATGTGAAATTGTGATTTTTTATGATTTGACTGTTTTATCCTTCTCCATAGTTGCATTATGATATTTCTGGGGTATGGGAGTGATTGACATAATTTTTGATGCATTTTGGTATCATTTATGCAATATTGTAATTTTTGATTACATTAAGAGCCTTATTTTAGACTTATATGGATATCTTTTGATCCGTGCAACGGATGGCCAAACCAACTATGCCAGTAGCTCCATAATATTGATTTTAGGCTAGGTATACCTTTGGTTCAGATCCCGGTGCACTCGAACTCATTTTGACCTATAGGTCGGAAAGTTGGAAAATTAGAAATATGGGTGTGCGACCCATATTTGATTAAAACGACCTCGGATGGAAAATCCGACTTCGCCAGCAGATTTAAAATATCAATTTTAGGGTGTTAACGTATTTGAAATGATTTTACAGCTTTTAAATCTCATTTTGACCTTCGGTTTGGAAAATTATAATTTCGAGTTTCGAGAGTCAAATTTGTGAAAATGATGTTCTTTTGAAAATCTGATATCGTCATCGTGTCCGTAACGTCGAATTTAGTATGGTTGCATAGTTCGTTTGTGTATATCGGACTCCAAAAGAATCTCGGGCACCCCGTCGAAATCCGTTTCGACTTGACAAAAACAACCAGCAGTTATATTGCAGATTTTCTGCAATATAAACAGTTTTTTCACCCTTTTGGCCTATTTTGTTCATTTTTCATCTTGCCCCTTGAGAGTTAAATCCTAAATAGTTTGTGAGCTTAAAAGTGAAGCTTGTAAGAGCTTGGGAAGCTAGATTAACATCTATTTCTTGGTTTTATTACAGATTTAAGGTAAGAATCCACCCCTTTTCTTTGTAATTTCTTAATAAATTTTTCAAATCTTCAAAAATCTTAGGGCATGATTTTAAATCCAAATTTCATCCCTTTCACTTAAATAATATTTTTATCTTATGATTATTAGTTTTTCATCAATTTAACCTTCAAAACAACTATGATTCTTGATTTTAACCTGAATTTCAATGATTTTTACTCGGTAAAACTCAAACATGCTTTTTCTTCGATTTGAACTCCATTTTTTACTCGATTTAACTTGGGTTTGCAGCTATAGGTTTCTAAAAATATGAGGAACATGTTTTTGAAGTAAAGTTTTGATTTTGTCCTATTTTGGAAACCATTTTGGGAGTTCGTTTTGACCCCGAACCAAAAGTAGTCAATATGGGTGTCATTGGTTTTGTCTTGATGCGTAGATTTTATATTTGATATTTTTAATTGAGTTCAGAATTGTTCATGAAAAGTAATATTGCGGGTTCAAGTGTAGCAGACCGGTTTCGACTTTCAAGGTAGGTTATGGCTTAACTCTTTCAGACTGGGTTGGGTAGTAAATGATGATACAAAATGCATGTTAAGGGTAAAAACTAATCATGAAAATGGAAATTTATGTGTTGTGCCTGTGTTGGGGGCCTATATGTGACATAATTGTCAAAATTGAGTTATTATGTGATATGTGTGATCGTGTGGGGTTCTATGTGATATGATAGCCTTGAATACATGTGAATAATTGTATTGTATTGTTAAAATGCTTAATGTGGTACCATTGGTGTATTGTGATTATATTCATACTTTATTGGCATATGGGACATGTGGACATTCATGGATGAAAAGAAAATAATGAGTTAATATTGGCTCATGTTGTTGTGAAAATGTATCATTGTGGTTGGTTGTGGAAATATATCATGTGGTTGGTCGTGTAAATAGTCATTGTGATTGGTTGTGAGCATTACATCTTCATATGATACTCATTCATGAAACATTAGTACCACCGTGGCAACATATGAGAAACACTAGCAACACCTTTTTAAAAGATATGGTAACACCTTATAAAACCCTCTCCTAGGAATGTGTCAAAAAAGAGATATAAGATATATGGATTGTATATGGGTTGAAGAACCCCCCATGGATCCTACGTCGGGAATCTTTAGCTCCGTAGGTGTATACGGAGATTGGGCGACGATCCCAAAGGTAGTGCGACGACCTCGTGCATCATCATCATCATCATATACATTGCACTTACTTTATTGTGTTTATGTTGTGTTTTATTTCCTTATTGACTTGTCATCTATGTATTTTTCTGATCTTCCTTTACTTGTATTTGATGATCTTATATCTACAAGTTCTTTCTTGTTCTATTTATATGTGACATAATGTATACTTGTGTTCTATACCTTGGTGTGTTGTTTTAATATTTGTTAGATATATTAGAACTATTAGTGCAAGCGATGTGGGCTACCGTTGTGGGATATTTTCTGATTGCAGGTGACGTGCCCTTAGTGTATATTTTGTATGCTTTATTTACTACTTTGCTTGGTCGGCCTATGATACCTACTGAGTACAAGTGGACCGTACTCATGCCTACTGCGCCCTTTCGGTGCAGGTCTTAGCTCGTATATGCCTTAACTTGATTGACTCAGGCAATTATTGGAGCTTCCAAGGTAGCGGTTGGACATTTATGTATCCGAAATTCACCTCTATTTTTCTATAGTTGTTATGTCTTTATTAGTATTCAGAGATAATTATTATTCCTTTGTGGTTATTTTTCCGATGCATTTGACTCTTGAATTGTATTAGTAGTTCTTACACTATTGATACATGGTTTTGGGCATGATTGGTATTTTGGATAAGTTCTTTTCATATTGTTATGATTACTTATATGGTTCGTCTTCATTCTAGAAGCCTTACCGTGGGATATTTCATACTTTTTTTCTTTTCATATCAGTTTGGGTGATAGGCTTACTTGTCAAGGTACGCCGCGACAAGTGCCATCATGACTCTTATTTTTGGGTCATGACAAATTGGTATTAGAGTAACCAGGTTTCATTGGTCTCAATGGTGTAAGAACAGAATGTCTAATAGAGTCTCGTAAATCGGTACGTAGACGTCCCTATCTATCTTCGAGAGGCTATAGGATGTCTTTAGGAAACTTTCCTCATTTTATTCCTTATCGTGCGAATTCTTTCATATCTTATGTTCTGAGTTGTGTTTCACTCTTTCTGCGCGGATGTTGTGGCTTATACTACATATCAGTTGACAGATACTGTGAGAAATTAGTGAATATCGTTTGTCTATTGTAGGCTTATTGATGCTCCTTAGTTGTTATGGGATTAGTTTGTTGATGCCTTTCTAGAGAGATTTATGCCTTTCAGTTTAAGAGATCTTATGTGAGATGAGTTTGATCAGTTAAAATAGGCTCCATGACAATTTCTGAGTATGAGCCACGCTTCTATACCCTGTTCAAATATTTCTATGATAGTATTTCCATCGAGTTTGAGAAAATTTAAAAGGTTGTAAAGGGTTTGGTTGTCTTCCTTCAGTTAGCTACATCTCAGATAGTTGTGTTTGAGGGTTCTTTTCAGAGTATTGTGGATTATGTTAAGGTGAGAGGATATTCCTCAGGTATCTCATGGAGGTGCCAAGAAGGATATTTTGGAGATTTTAAGAGTCAGACCTCTTGAGGTAGAAGTTTTAAAGGTTCTCGTGGATACCATGGTAGGCCAGTGCAGGCGGAATTTCAGAGTTTAGGTGGTGGACCTTCTAGTCCAGTAGTTCAGGATGGTCATTCGAGCCCAGTTGTACCTTCTCTTATTGAGACTAGTCATAGAGGTTGTTATGTATGTGATGAGATTGGCTATGTGGCCAGGGACTCTCCCTGTCGGGTGATTCAAACTACTCCTATTTTATCCGTGAGGGGTAGGGGTGATATAAGAGGTATGAGGGGTAGAGATAGTGGAGCTCGTAGGGGTGGCCATGGGGCCACTCAGGCGGTTGGTAGTCGTGGGGCTACCCAAGTAGCTGGTGGTCATGGTTAGTTTTATGCTATACCAGCCAGACCTGAGGCAGAGGCTTCTAATGCTTTGATTACAGGTATTGTCCTCGTTTATTTCAGACCTACATCTATATTATTTGATCCCGAGTCAACTTTTTCCTATGTGTTTGTATATTTTGCTTCTGGTTTTGATTATGTCAATGAGCCTCTTTCCATGTCTTTTTATGTATCCACCCTGATAGGTGATTCTTTAGTGTTGGATCAGGCTCATCGATTTTGTGTTTTGACTTTTGTCGGGCGTGAGACTTTGATAGACTTTCTTGTGTTAGATATGATTGATTTTGATATTATTTTAGGTATAGATTGGTTGTCTCCTTATCATGCTGTCTTAGATTGTTTTGCCAAGACCATGACTTTAGCTTTGCCGGGTGTGCCAAGGATAGCTTGGAAGGGTGCACTTCATTTGGGTCCTAAGAGGATTATATCTTATGTTCAGGCTCTTAAATTGTTTGAGAAGGGATTTTATCTTACTTGGCCCATATTCGTTACACCGGTGTTGTTTCACGTCCTTCCTTGGATTTTGCATGTGTTTTTCGTGAGTTTATAGATGTGTTCCCTATGGACTTGCCTAGTATGCCTTCAGATTGAGATATCAATTTTATTATTGATGTTGTTGAGTCGGGCACCAAGCCCATTTTTATTTCTCCTTATAGGATGGCCTCAGCAGAGCCGAAGGAACTGAAGGATCAGTTGCAGAAGTCATTTGATAAGATATTTATTCGACCTAGT
The DNA here is from genome assembly GCA_030864225.1 of Capsicum baccatum var. pendulum. Taxonomy (NCBI): domain Eukaryota; kingdom Viridiplantae; phylum Streptophyta; class Magnoliopsida; order Solanales; family Solanaceae; genus Capsicum; species Capsicum baccatum. The sequence goes on along the minus strand of CM061553.1, from coordinate 211,851,269 downwards.
ATTTCACCTTGGGGTGTGCCTATTTTATTGTGAAGAAAAATTATGGGTCTAGGCGGATGTGTATTGATTATTGGCAGTTGAATAAGGTGATGATTAAGAATAAGTATCTTCTTTCTCGCATCAATGATTTGTTTGATTAGCTTCAGGGTGTTGCGATGTTTTTGAAGATTGATTTGAGGTCTGGTTATCACCAGTTGAGGATTAGATCTTTGGATATTCTAAAAAATATTTTTCGGGATCGATATGGTCATTATGAGTTCTTAGTCATGTCTTTTGGGTTGATCTATGCCCCTGCCGCATTCATGGAGTTAATGAACTAGGTGTTTCAACCGTATCTTGACTCCTTTGTTATGGTATTTATAGATGATATCTTGGCTTATTCTAAGAATAAGGTTGAGCATGAAGATCATTTGTGGATTATGCTTTAGAGATTGAGGGATAAGAAGTTGTATGCTAAGTTCTCTAAGTGTGAGTTTTAGTTGGAGTCAGTTTCTTTCTTGGATCATGTGATGACTAAGGAAGGTATTATGGTTGATCCATCTAAGGTTGCGACAGTTTGTGATTGGGCTAGACCTCCTTCGCCCATCGAGATTCTGAGTTTTATTGGCTTGGCCAGGTATTATTAGTGTTTTGGTGAGGGTTTCTCTTCCATTGCAGCTCCGTCAACCAATTTGACTTAGAAGAAGAATTTCTTTCAGTGGTATGATATTGTGAGGCAAGCTTTCAAAATCTTAAGGATTTGTTGACTTTAGCTCCTATATTGTCCTTGCCCAAGAAGAGCGCGGGCTTTATTGTCTTTTATGATGCTTCAGGTGTTGGGTTAGGTATTGTGTAGATGCAGGAGGGCAAGGTAATTGTGTATGCATCTTGTCAAGATTGGAGCCTCATGAGAACAATTATCCTACCCATGATTTAGATTTGTGCGCAGTTGTGTTTGCCTTTAAGTTGTGGAGGTGATGAGATCTTCTCAGATCATCGTAGCCTTCAGTACTTTTTTACTAACGAGATATTCATATGAGGCAGCGTCACTGGCTTGAGTTGCTTAAGGATTATGACTTGACTTTTCTCTACCATCAGGGCAAGGCTAATGTGGTTGCGGATGACTTAAGCCAAAAGTCGACTAACATGGGTAGCTTGGTTCATCATTTGACTTAGGAGAGGTCGTTGGCCTTAGAGGTTTATTCTTTTGCTAGCCCAATGGTTAGGCTTGATATTTTGACACCGGGGCGTGTTTTGGCATTTATGGAGGTTGGATCATCTTTGATAGAGTAGATTCGACCTCATCAGTTTGATGATGTTAGATTGAGGTTGATTCGAGATAAGGTATTGAGTGGGGAGGTTAGGGAAGCCTCACTTAATTCAGATAGAGTTTTAAGGATTGGGGGCTGAGTTTGCTTGCCGAGAGTGGTGATTGGATTAGGTTGATCTTAGAGTAGGCCCATTGTTCAAGATATTTTATCCATCCAGGTGTGACTAAGATGTATCGTGATTTAAGATAGCACTACTGGCGGGGTGGTATGAGGCGAGATATAGCAGATTCTGTCGCTCGTTGCCTATGTTGACAGCAGGTTAAGGCCGAGCATATGAGACCTGGTGGATTTCTTCAGAGGTTACCCATTTTCGAGTAAAAGTGGAACAGATCACAATGGACTTTGTGACTGGTTTTCCTCATACATCTTATAGTTCTGACAGTGTTTGGGTCATCATGGATTGATTGACCAAGTTAGCTCAGTTTATTCTGGTTTAGGTCTCATTCAGTTCTTAGAGGTTAGCCCCTATCGTCATTTGTGAGATTGTGCGTCTTCATGGTGTGCCAGTGTCCATTATTTCAGATTGAGGTTCTATGTTCACATTTCACTTTTGGAAGATATTTCAGGATAAGTTGGGTACTCGGGTTAATCTTAGCATAGCATTTTACCTCAAATTGATAGCCAGTCGGGGCGAACTACTCAGGTTTTAGAGGATATGCATTGCGCGTGTGCGATGGATTTTGATGGCTAGTGGGAGCAGCATTTGGCTTTAGCAGAGTTTGCATATAGTAATAGCTACCATTCTACTATTGATATAGCTCTTTTGAGGCATTTTATGGTAGGTGTTGTCGCTCCTCAGTAGGTTGGTTTGATGTTTCAGAGGTAAGACCTCGAGGTGCATACTTGCTTCGTGAGTCTTTGGATAGAGCCTATGTCTTTCAAGACAGACTTAGAGTGGCTCAGAGTAGGCAGAAGTGTTATGCTGATCGTAGACTTCGTGCCTTGAGATTTGGTGTTGGTGATCGTGTTTTCCTTTGAGTTTCACCCATGAAGGGTGTGATGAGGTTTGGGAAGAGGGGCAAGCTTAGCCCCAGCTATATTAATCTATTTGAGATTCTTCGGACTATTGGTGATGTAGATTATGAGTTGGCTTTGCCTCTTGATCTATTAGTTGTTCATCCAGTTTCATATTTTTATGCTTCGTTGCTATATTCTTGACGAGTCTCATGTCATTCGTTGGGAGTCAATTCAGTTAGATGAGCAGTTTTCTGATGATAGGCGAATTTACGCGCCTATATCAATATATTTTGCCCATATTTTAGCCTAGTTTTGAGAACAAATTATATATTTCATGCACTTTTAGTCCTTTTTTCTGTAAATGAGCTAACGAACATGATTAGGAAAGTTTCAGGTATAAATGATGCAAAATACAGCAATTTATGGCTTACTTGACGCAAAAGAAAGCTCACGAACGAAGTGGAAAGGAGCTGGACGCCTAAAGGACTAAATCTGCTGCATGGAAAATCTGTCCCGGGCTAAAACAGCAATTCTAAAGACTTTGGGGACTTACAGACACAAAGCTGGATTTTTGCCATAATACATTAACCTAGTGCAATTAGGTTATGTGTTTTATTATTCTATTTGGATTATAATTTTGTAACCTTACCCTAGTACATTTGGGTCAAGAATTTCATTAGTATATTAGGATTTGGTTATTTATTTCATTAGCTTAGTAGGAGTAGGATAGGAGTATTATAAATACCCTATCATGCTAGAGATTTAAAGACACATTCTTACAATTCATTCATCTCCTTACAATTAAGACATCTTCCTACAATACATTCTCAATTCTTCATTCTTCTACTCTTAAATTCCACAACAAGAGAATCGTTACTTGCTACGGAATCACCAAAACCACACGCCTAACACCTCTTTTACACGCCATTCACCATGCAAAACGTGATATCCTTCGCATTCATGGGTAACTAAATCTCTTAGTTGGGGTTATGGAAGCCGAATGAGTTACTATCTATTGCTATGAGCTTGTGAGTTCAAGACACGTATATTGCTTATATCATTATTCTCTTCATCTTAAATCTACAATCTTTGCGGTTTCAAACACATGAACACGCCATTCTAACATCTAACCTGTTCGAGAGAAAGGTTACTTGTCTAGAAAAGAAGACGCATAGACTAACGCCAGTCTAACATTTAACTTGTTCGAGAGAAAGGTTATTTGTCTGGAAAAGAGATAATGTCAAGGTAGTAGGACACCCTTTCCTATTAAAAAGCTAGTGCCGTAACTGGACTAACCTCTTGGAGAATTTGTACCGCTAGACACACTTTAAGCTCGAGAGAGTTAAAGTGAAATAGTCCTTGTTTAGGTCGAGAGACGCTTGGATTCACCATCGACTACAATTCTCTATAAGCAATTGCAAGTCAAGACTCTACACACTCATAGCCAATAGAGACATATACCTCTGAAGGTGGACATAACCCCAACGCTTCAATTCTCATTGTTTACAACCAACGTGACAATCTTTCTCTTTTTACTTTATTATTTTCAGCTTTTATTTCATTACTTTGGTTACTTATTACAATCCCCCCTTCTTACGAGACTTGCACCAAAAGTCTATTAATTTTGCTTACTTGTTGACCAAGCTATTCCCTGTGGGATCGATACCCAACCCAGGTTGGGTTCTATATTTGCTAACGACCGCTTTACACTCCTACGAGAGCTGTAGATTGAGCGTTATCAAAAATTGGCGCCGTTGCCGGGGAATACGAGTGTCAATCAAGTTCGTGATAATTACTAGACCCTTTGGTCAAAGATTCTCATACTTTTACGTTTAGTTTTTGTTTTTGTTTATTGCAGGTTTTTCTTTTAGTGCATGCCCCATACTAGAAGTTCTGGTCAACCGTTATTACCAATCAATCCTGAACTGCAACGAATTAGAAGAATGGAAGCACAAGCTGAAATCGACAGGATGGCTGCTCAACACGAGCAAGCAAGATTAGCTGCTCTTGCCGCTGCTCAAATCCAACAACAAAACATTGATAATCCTGGACGAGCAACAAATCCTGACGATGAAGATTTAGGAGATGACGAGTTGATAAACCCAAGGCATGGCGCTGAAGTTGCAACACCTGCCAATCGAAGAGGTCGACAAGCTCGGTACAGATATGATCGTCAACCTTTGCAACCAGCTTTCGACGATGATGATGATGATCTTGATGGTGCCGGAGCCACTGGAGCCATAATTCCACCACCATTAGCGCCCGGAGCCAAATTCAATATCACAAGCACCATGATTCAGTTATTGCAACTCAAGGGATTATTTGGTGGACTAGCAGGCGATGATCCGAATATGCATCTCATCAACTTTATTTCTACATGCAAGTCTTTTGACAATCCTGGTGTTGGTCAGAATGCTATTCGATTACGTCTATTTCCATTGTCTATGTCTGGGGAGGCAACATTATGGTTGAATGGGCTGACTCCTGATTCTATTACAAATTGGAGGCAATTGAGAGACGCTTTCCTAGAAAGATTCTTTCCGTCATCCAAGAGGGCTCAATTGAGAGATGAAATCAGCAACTTTCGTCAGCTTCCCTCTGAAGCTCTTCACGAAACATGGGAGAGGTTCAAGACAAAGCTAGCGAGATGCCCAAACCATCACATGACTAATGTTCACCTCATGGAGATCTTGTATAGAGCCTTGAATTCAGTAACTAAACCAGTGGTGGACAACGCAGCTGGAGGTTCTTTTATGGACCTCACCTTTGGTCAAGCAAGCAACATGCTAGATCGTATGACGAAACAAAGTAGAGCTTGGCATACCAGGGATTCTGAGGTAGCAAGCCCCACTTTATCTATTGGCATGTCTGCAGACCAAAGAAGAAGAGAAGAAGAACGTGATCAAGATATGGCGCACATGAAAACCAAATGGATCTTCTTACAAAGCATCTATTAGGGAAGACTGAAAAAGTGAAAGTTATTGCGTCAAAAGGAAGAGACGAATCTGATTCGGAAGAGGAGGCCAACTACTTGAACAATCAGGGGGGTTTCCGTGGGAATGCCCAAGGAAACCAAGGTCGGAACTATTATGATAAATCTGGAGGTAAAGACCAAGGTAGTTGGAAGAAAAATAATGAAAATAGTGGTTTGTACGTTCCCCCTGCTAGACGTGATACCACCACATCTAATTCTATGGAAGACATGATGGCTAAGTTATTGAAAGGAGTGGAAGCAACGAGCGCGGGAGTTAAGGAGGTAATTGATGATTTGGCCTCCATGAAGCAATTAGTTGATTCTCATTCCACTTCTATCAAGCAAATAGAGCAGCAATTAAGCCAACTTTCAGCAGCATTCAATCAAAGAAAGGCTGGCACCTTACCAAGCGATACAGTCCAAAACCCAAGGAATGATGGGTCATGCATGGCCATCACTACGAGGAGTGGTAAGGTGCTGGAAACTTCAGCAACAGGCAAGCAAGTAGTTGACGGAACAACAGACATGGACGCCACACCTAGTGACGCCAATAGAGAAGACGCCGCAATATCCACTTCCAACGTCAAGGACGTTTTGCCTAGTGACGTGCAGCCTGAAAAAAATAAACGGAAGCATGAGGAGAAGAAAGCCATGGAGAGAACACTTCCATACCCACCACCACCTTTTCCACAAAGATTGAAGAAGGTGGCCGATGACACTAAGTTCAGCAAATTTATGACCATGTTGAAGCAGCTGACTATTAATGTCCCATTGGTAGAGGCACTTGAACAAATGCCTGGGTATGCGAAGTTTATGAAAGATCTTTTGACTAAGAAGAGGGCAGCAAGCTATGAGCTGAAAGATGATGTGCATCATTGTAGTGCAATCGCTACCCGATCCATAGTTCAGAAGAAGGCCGACCCCGGAGCTTTCACTATTCCTTGCACCGTCGGATCTTTGGACTTTGCTAAAGCATTGTGTGACTTAGGAGCCAGCATCAACTTGATGCCACTATCAATCTACAAGAAGTTGGGGCTAGGAGATCCTACACCAACTAATATGAGGCTTGTTATGGCAGATAGGTCGGTAAAACGACCGGTTGATATTCTATGCGATGTCTTGGTGAAGGTATCTTCATTCATATTTCCAGCAGACTTTGTCATCTTGGATTGCGAAGCAGATTCAGAGGTTCCCATAATCTTGGGACGCCCTTTCCTTGCTACAGGAAGTGTGCTCATAGACTTGAGAGCTAATGAGCTTTCATTCCGAATAAATGATGAAGTGGTGCGCTTTGATGTTTGCAAATCAATGAAGCAACCTAAAGATCTAAGTGTATTTTCTGTGGCTGATGTTGTCGTTGATGATGAGGATGAGTTACTTGCTGAAGAGCAAATTCTTGATGATCCTTTGGAAGTTTTGCTCATGGAAGAAGAGGATGATGATGCTGAAATTTCTGAAGATGATATTTGTGCTCTATCAGGATTAGGAGCATATCGCTATACTCCTAAGAAGCTGGATCTTGATCTCAAGAATCGACCCACACCACCAGCTAAGCCATCTATTGAAGAACCACCCACGTTAGAATTGAAGGAGCTGCCAAGCCATTTGAAGTACGCATTCTTAGGATGCGGAAACACTCTTCCAGTCATAGTGGCAGCCGATTTAGGTGAGCAACAAGTTGCAGCTCTTATTGTAATCTTACGCAAGTATATTAGAGCTATTGGATGGACCATTGCGGATATCATTGGTATTCCACCTGGGATTTGCACACATAAAATTCAGCTTCAAGAAAAGTGCACACCCACCATTGAACATCAAAGACGTCTAAACCCACCAATGCAAGAGGTGGTGAAGAAGGAGATTATCAAGTGGTTAGACGCAGGAGTTGTGTATCCTATTTCTGACAGTACATGGGTAAGCCCAGTACAATGTGTTCCCAAGAAAGGAGGTATGACGGTGGTTGCTAATGCAAAGAATGAGCTTATTCCACTCAGGCCCATTACTGGATGGAGAGTATGCATGGACTACCGCAAGCTGAATTCTTGGACTCTCAAGGATCACTTCCCCATGCCATTTATGGACCAAATGCTAGATCGATTAGCGGGGAAAGGATGGTTTTGCTTTCTTGATGGTTATTCAGGTTATAATCAGATTTGTATTGCACCAGAAGACCAAGAGAAGACAACGTTTACATGCCCATATGGTACGTTTGCCTTCAAACGTATGCCATTCGGGTTATGTAACGCACCAGCCACCTTTCAACGTTGTATGATGTCTATTTTCTCTGATATGGTAGAAGACACTTTGGAGGTATTTATGGATGACTTTTCAGTTGTTGGTGAGTCCTTTGACGCATGTTTGGTGAACTTGAGCATGGCATTACAAAGATGTGTAGAGTTCAACCTTGTGCTGAATTGGGAGAAGTGCCACTTCATGGTAAAAGAAGGAATTGTTCTTGGGCACAAGATCTCTGAAAGAGGAATAGAGGTTGATCGCGCCAAAATAGAGGTAATTGAAAAGCTACCACCTCCAATTTCGGTGAAGGGAGTTCGTAGTTTTCTTGGCCATGCTGGGTTTTATCGTAGATTCATCAAAGACTTCTCCAAAATTTCAAGTCCATTGTGCAAGCTATTGGAGAAAGATGCGAAGTTTGACTTTAATGATGATTGCTTGAAGGCATTCGAATGCCTTAAAGAAAAACTCATTGAAGCCCCTATCATGGTAGCACCAGATTGGACGCTCCCGTTTGAAATCATGTGTGATGCTAGTGGTGTAGCCGTTGGTGCTGTTCTTGGACAGAGAAAGGAGAAGTTATTTCATCCTATCTACTATGCGAGTAAGGTCCTTAATGAAGCCCAAAGGAACTACACTGTTACTGAACAAGAGCTCCTAGCAGTTGTGTATGCATTCGAGAAGTTTCGTGCCTATCTATTGGGTACTAAGGTGATCGTTCATACAGACCATGCATCTCTTAGATATCTAATGACAAAGAAGGATGCAAAACCAAGGCTGATTAGATGGGTATTGCTGCTACAAGAGTTTGATTTCGAAGTCAAAGATAGAAGAGGTTGCGAGAACCAAGTGGCTGATCACCTATCTAGACTTGAGAATGAGTATATGGCGCAACCAGAAAATCAGATTGACGATGCATTCCCTGACGAGGAGATACTAGCGACAACAATGGAGAACTTACCATGGTATGCCGACTTTGCAAATTTCGTGGTGAGTAATGTGTTACCTTCCAATTTATCTTACCACCAGAGGAGGAAGTTTATGCATGACGTTCAGCACTACTATTGGGATGAGCCTTATTTGTTTCGAAGATGCGCGGATGGTATCATTCGACGATGTATATCCCATGGAGAAGTGCCTACTATATTGAAAGCATGCCACACTTCGCAAGTTGGAGGACATCATGCAGGGAATCGAACGGCAAGGAAAGTCTTGCAAAGTGGTTATTATTGGCCTACAATATTCAGAGATGCACACGACTATGTGAGAAGGTGTGACCAATGCCAACGTCAAGGTGCTAGTTCAAAACACCATGAAATGCCCATGTCCAAAATTCTGGAGGTAGAACTCTTTGATGTGTGGGGTATTGATTTTATGGGACCATTCGTGAATTCGTTTGGAATGAAGTACATCTTGGTTGCTATGGATTATGTGTCGAAATGGGTTGAAACTGTAGCATTGGCCGATAACGAAGGAAAGCGTGTTATAGCGTTTTTAAAGAAGAATATCTTCTCTCGCTTTGGAGTACCTCGTACTATCATAAGTGATGGAGGATCTCACTTTTGCAACAAGCTATTCAAAACTGTATTGGCCAAGTATGGAGTCAAACAACACAAGGTAGCTACGCCTTATCATCCTCAAACTAGTGGACAAGTAGAGGTTTCCAATCGTGAGATCAAGCAAATCCTTGCCAAGACGGTCAATGCGAATCGGAAGGATTGGTCTCGAAAGCTAGATGATGCACTATGGGCGTATAGGAATGCATTCAAGACACCCATTGGCATGTCACCTTATCAGCTAGTTTATGGGAAGGCTTGTCATCTACCCATCGAGCTTGAGTACAAGGCATTGTGGGCATTAAAGCACTTGAATCTGAATTTGGATGATGTGAAGAACTTGAGGTTGGAGCAGCTGAACGAACTAGATGAATTCCGTCTCCATGCATATGAAAGATCAGATTTATACAAGGAGCGGATGAAGAAGTATCATGATCAGCGGATTGTTCGACGAAACTTCCAAAAAGGTGACATGGTACTACTCTTTAACTCCAGATTCAAGCTCTTCCCAGGTAAGTTAAAATCAAAGTGGTCTGGTCCATTTAAAGTCACCCAAGTCTACTCGTCTGGAGTAGTCGAATTGGAAAATAATGAGGGTGTTATCTTCAAAGTGAATGGCCAACGTGTTAAACCATATATCGGTCCTCTTGACTCGATAAATGACATGGCCATCACTTATCTCGACGAAGTCTAAGTACTCGAGGTTACTACGTCAAGCCACGACAATAAAAAAGGCGCTAGATGGGAGGCAACCCATCGTTTTATCGTTTTATTGTTTTATCGTTTTATCGTTTTATCGTTTCGTCGTTTTAGTTTTTTTTCTTTTTGATAAATGAAAATCCAAAAATAAGAGTCGTGCCACGACCAAAACTAAGGCGCTTGGTGGGAGGAAACCCATCGTACTAATCGTTTTCATTGTGTTTTGAGCAAATATAGGTGCAAGAAGTATGCAACGAGGAGATTGATTTCAATTGACGATTTGGTCGCATTGTATGGTAAAGTCGGTAAGTTAGGAATGGTGATGCATAAGGCTATGAATTGAGCCTTTCTCACGTCATAATAGGCTTCGAGGAAGGCTAGGCCTTGGTATAAATAGGCCACGAACGATGCACAACCTATTCTATAGCCTAAAGACTCGGAATCTAGTGTGCTATACACAATGCGCCACCTATTCCTAGGTGTGCTTTTGACTATGCGCCGCCTATGCTATGGCATTTGAGATACTGAGACCAAATGCCATAGACTATGCGGCGCATATGTCTAGAAATGCCATAGGATATGCGGCGCATATGTCCCATTATGCCATGGACAATGCGTCGCATATGTAAGTGATATGCCGAGGGATATGCGCCGCATATGCTGTGATTTTGTCCCCAAATCCGATTGTAAATGGGTCATAACCCGACCCATACTCCTCCTATATAAAGGGGACTTGTTTTTATGTCACAAACACATTAGAAGCAACCCTAAAGGCGCCGCATATCATCCCAAATCCTCTCAAATTTTTCTTCCTTTGTTCTTCCAATCCACAACAACTTCTCCACAATCTTCAAAGCAAGTAAGTGCTCTCTTATTCTTCATCTATTTATCGTAAGTACTACGTTGCTATGCTTATTATAATTTGCTAAATCATAAGAAATTGGTGGTGATGTTCATGAGATTGGATAATTGTTGCAAAATCGTGTGATTGAATGTATACGTATGGAATTCTTGACTTGTTTCCGACTTGAATTTTGTTTCAATGGCATTGTTATGATACTTGCTGAACATATGTGACTATGAATATTACTTGAGAGTGTGGTTTGAATGGTTGCATGATTAACCATCCCGGCCATCGGGATAAGGTTATAGTGACTATCGACTTAGGAGGTGGTGTTTGTTGTTCGAATAACAATTCCATGTGGTAACCCCTATGTTGTAGTGTTGCTATATGCACCATGAAAGTCGTCCAAATGGCTGCACATAAGTGATGTAATGCTGATTTTCTTGTCGGAATACAATCCTAAGACGTATGTCGACGAAGTCTGAGTACTCGACCACTTTCACTTCACTAATTTGTGCTAACAAGATTAAGTGCGGGGTGGTACCCCTAGTGCTTGCATGTAGATTGTATAAAGTGAGATTGTGCTGCAACTAACATTATCTCTAGTCTCAGGTACAATGGCACCCAAAGCAAAGCAAGGCAAGGAGAAGGCTACCACGACCCGAAAGGATAAAAAGAGAAGCCGAAAATACCATGGAGAATCATCTTCAGCACACCTACCACGCAGAATGTTCGGAATCAAATGGGTTCTTGAGGAAGAAGCCAAGGCATGGTACAGCAGCAACAAAGAAAAGAAATATGTGCACGTCGACTTAATCAACAAGGAGACCTTAGCAAAGAAGGAGCCGCAAATGTTGGCTAAAATTATGGCTTTGAAGCTGGATTTCATCTTCCGTGACATGGGAGAGTGCAATCTTGACTTGACAAGAGAGTTTTATGCCAACTGGTCGCCAAACACAACAGGCAACGAAGTCAAAATTCGGGGCCAAATGTTACAGCTTACAGCGGATTGGATCAACTCGTTTCTAGGCCTACCTTCGGTCGACACTGCACCATACAAAGAGCTGTACAGCAGGCCTCCTTACAGAGCAATAAGACACATGCTTTGTGGAAGCAGATCAATGGCAAGATGGGGCAGACATAAGGAAACAGGCCGTCACAACACATTCCCCTATGCTCCACTAAATAGGGAAGCAAGAATCTGGATGCGCATTGTCAACTCATGCCTTATTCCTGGGACGCAATACACCAAGATATCGAGAGATAGAGTGTGTTTGGTTTATGCGTTGATGACGAATGTCCCTATCAACTTTGGGGCAATCATTCGATCTACCATGAGAAAAGCCAGACTCCACCGAAGGTCCCATTTCACATTCGGCAATTTGTTGACAGCAATGTTGCGGAAGGAGGATATAGAAGAGGAACCAGCTGACCATAAACTCCCACATAACCCAAAGAAGGTTGACCTCACCAAGGTCAAAGATGCTGAAACAACGCATGGAGTCAACCTTACCACTGCGGAGAGACATGCTCGTGACGAGAGTTTCTTCCGTCATCTCTATGGCATGACGAGATTCACTATGATGAGTGGTGGACGTATTCCAACTGCTGAAGAGCTCCAACAGCTGGACCACGACTACCCAATGAATAGGCATGCTCGGGAGATGTGTGGAGTGGGCGTATATTTTGAGGAACCTCTTGATGATGACGTGCCAACTGATGATGATAGACGATTGCCTGATTCTGATGCTGAGGAGAACTCTGATGATGACTCTTATGATGATTCTGACGAAGGGGGTATGACCCCCGACATTGAGGAGGAGTCCGATTAATCAGGTTCTTCGACTTTATTTTCCACTGAGGGCAGTGTCTAGTCTAAGTGTGGGGTGGCAGAATCTGCATGCTATACTTCTTTGTTTGCACCTATGTTTGTATGTTTGCTTGTTTTACTGTTTTTTTTTATTTGACGTTTTTTTTAGTTTTTAGGAGTAAAATTTTTTTCTAGCTACGCATGAAATTATTTTGATAGGCAGCATGAAAATAGAACAAGAGTATGTGCTACAATGTGACTATTGAGACATTTAGGCTCTAGTTGTGACTCATTATGTGATAGTGTGTGATTCAATTCCTTCACTTGTTGGGTCGAGAGTCTATATTACTACCAATCAAGTCGACCATGTGCCTTGTGTGTGTGAGGTAATAGTATATTCTATGTATGTGGCTGATGCTAGAACTTGCCTCGTATGTATGCAAAGCGAAAATAAGGAGTGTAAGTTTAGGATATGATTTAGGCATTTCTTTGGCAACCTATACATGTTAACCTTCAGTTTTTCCTACCCATGTAAATCATCCTAGTTAAACCCTTTTGAGCCTTTAGCCTATTTCTTTGACAACCTTGTATGTAAGCCTAATCCATTTTTTTCAAGACCGTAATTTGATCCAAATTCCTAAGTGCTTTAAAGTGAAAAAGTCATGTGACAACATAAGAGGAAATTGGTTGAGTATGAGGCTTTAAATTGTAATGGTGCTTGAATGTAGTGCTATCATAAGAGGTATGTTGTGAAAAGAAAAAGGAAAAGAAAGCTGAAAAGTGAGTTGTGCTTAAAATTGAAAAACTAAAGATGAGAACAAGGGTGGAAGAATAAAATAAAGAAAGGTTGAAAGAACAAAGTGTCAATGATACAATGTGATGTATTAAAGTGCTTAGGAACTTAGTCACTATTTCTGGCCAAAATAGTCCTACCCGTCCCTTAGCCTACATTACAACCATCTAAAGACCTACTTGATCCTAATCTTAACATTCCGACATTTAGTAGAGTACTACATTAAAGGCAAGCTTATGGTCATTAGTTGCTACATATGAATTCTTTGTGAGAGTGAGTGCAAGGATACTTTGATACCCATGTTTGAAAAAAATATGCTATATTTGTGAGTGATTATGGGTACTATGTGAGACACATATGGTTGATGAGTTTTGGATAGTTGTATATGATTCTATGTACCTTAACGTTTGCATGCGAGTTGATCACCATCACGAGTCTATGCTTGAGGTTAAATTGTTTCTACTTAATCGGAAAGCTACTCTTTGTTGCTAATTGTTGTGCTTGTCTTGAAGAATGTTTTGTGTTGTTGCTGTAAAAACCTTAAGTCGATGCTTAGAAGGACATGATATGTTGTTCGAGGACGAACAAAGCTCTAAGTGTGGGGTGTTGATGATAGGCGAATTTACGCGCCTATATCAATATATTTTGCCCATATTTTAGCCTAGTTTTGAGAACAAATTATATATTTCATGCACTTTTAGTCCTTTTTTCTGTAAATGAGCTAACGAACATGATTAGGAAAGTTTCAGGTATAAATGATGCAAAATACAGCAATTTATGGCTTACTTGACGCAAAAGAAAGCTCACGAACGAAGTGGAAAGGAGTTGGACGCCTAAAGGACTAAATCTGCTGCATGGAAAATCTGTCCCGGGCTAAAACAGCAATTCTAAAGACTTTGGGGACTTACAGACACAAAGCTGGATTTTTGCCATAATACATTAACCTAGTGCAATTAGGTTATGTGTTTTATTATTCTATTTGGATTATAATTTTGTAACCTTACCCTAGTACATTTGGGTCAAGGATTTCATTAGTATATTAGGATTTGGTTATTTATTTCATTAGCTTAGTAGGAGTAGGATAGGAGTATTATAAATACCCTATCATGCTAGAGATTTAAAGACACATTCTTACAATTCATTCATCTCCTTACAATTAAGACATCTTCCTACAATACATTCTCAATTCTTCATTCTTCTACTCTTAAATTCCACAACAAGAGAATCGTTACTTGCTACGGAATCACCAAAACCACACGCCTAACACCTCTTTTACACGCCATTCACCATGCAAAACGTGATATCCTTCGCATTCATGGGTAACTAAATCTCTTAGTTGGGGTTATGGAAGCCGAATGAGTTACTATCTATTGCTATGAGCTTGTGAGTTCAAGACACGTATATTGCTTATATCATTATTCTCTTCATCTTAAATCTACAATCTTTGCGGTTTCAAACACATGAACACGCCATTCTAACATCTAACCTGTTCGAGAGAAAGGTTACTTGTCTAGAAAAGAAGACGCATAGACTAACGCCAGTCTAACATTTAACTTGTTCGAGAGAAAGGTTATTTGTCTGGAAAAGAGATAATGTCAAGGTAGTAGGACACCCTTTCCTATTAAAAAGCTAGTGTCGTAACTAGACTAACCTCTTGGAGAATTTGTACCGCTAGACACACTTTAAGCTCGAGAGAGTTAAAGTGAAATAGTCCTTGTTTAGGTCGAGAGACGCTTGGATTCACCATCGACTACAATTCTCTATAAGCAATTGCATGTCAAGACTCTACACACTCATAGCCAATAGAGACGTATACCTCTGAAGGTGGACATAACCCCAACGCTTCAATTCTCATTGTTTACAACCAACGTGACAATCTTTCTCTTTTTACTTTATTATTTTCAGCTTTTATTTCATTACTTTGGTTACTTATTACAATCCCCCCTTCTTACGAGACTTGCACCAAAAGTCTATTAATTTTGCTTACTTGTTGACCAAGCTATTCCCTGTGGGATCGATACCCAACCCAGGTTGGGTTCTATATTTGCTAACGACCGCTTTACACTCCTACGAGAGCTGTAGATTGAGCGTTATCATTTTCCTTTGTTGAGGAGCCAGTTTCCATTTTGGCTAAGGATATTAGGCCGTGGCGCTCTAGAGTGATCTCTGTGGTTAAGGTCCAGTTGCAACATCAACCTGTAGATGAAGCTACTTGGAAGGTTGAGTCTGATATACGTAGTTCCTATCCCTACCTTTTCATTGATTCGGGTGTTTCTTTTGCCTTAGTTCGAAGACGAACTAGATTTTTAGTGGTGGATGATGTAACGACATGAAAACTTGATAAAATATGTGAAATTATGATTTTCTGTGATTTGACTCTTTTACCCCTCCCTGTAGTTGCATTATGATATTTCAGGGGTGTGGGAGTGGTTGGCATGATTTTCGATGCATTTTGGTATCATTTATACAATATTGTGATTTTTGATGGCTTTGAGAGCCTTATTTTGGACTTATGTGGATATCTTTTGATCCGCACGATGGATGGCCGAACGGACCACGCCAGTAGCTTCAGAATATTGATTTTAGGCTAGGAGGATCTTTGGTTCGGGTCCCGGTGCACCCGAGCTCATATTGACCTATTAATCGAAAAGTTGAAAAATTAGATATATGGGTGTGGGACCTACATTTGATCGAAACGACTTCGGATGGAAAATCTGACTTTGCCATCAAATCAAAAATTTTAATTTTAGGATGTTAGCATGTTTGGTATGATTTTACGGCTTTTAAATCTCATTTCGACCCTCGGTTTGGAAAATTATAATTTCGGATTTCGGGGGTTAATTTTGTGAAAACGAATATTTTTTTTAAAATATGATATAGTCATCGTGCCCAGAACGTCGAATTTAGTATGTTTGCATAGTTTGTTTGTGTATATTAGACTCCGAACAAATCCTGGGCACCTCGTCGAAATCCGTTTTGACTTAAGAAAAAAAAGCAGTTATATTACAGATTTTCTGCAATATAAACAACTTTTTCACCCTTTTTGGCCTATTTTGTTCATTTTTTCATCTTTCCTCTTGAGAGTTAAACCCTAAATAGTTTGAGAGCTTAAAAGTGAAGCTTGTGGGAGCTTGGGAAGCTAGATTAACATCTATTACTTGGTTTTATTACGGATTTAAGATAAGAATTCATTCCTTTTCTTAGTAATTTCTTAATAAATTCTCCAAAACCCCAAAAATCTTAGGGCATGATTTTAAATTCAAATTTCACCCCTTTCACTTACATAATACTTTTATGTAATCACTAGTTTTTCATCAATTTAACCTTCAAAACAACTCTGATTCTTGATATTAACCTAGATTTTAAAGATATTTACCCGATAAAGCTCAAAAATGGTTTTTCTTCAATTTGAACTCCATTTTTGACTCGATTTAACTTGGGTTTGCAGCTGTAGATTCCTAAAAATATGGAAAACATGTTTTTGAAGTAAAGTTCTGGTTTTGCCCTTCTTTTTTGAAATCCCATTTTGGGGGTCTGTTTTGACCCCGAATCAAAAGTAGTTAATATAGGTGTCGTTGATTTTGTCTTGACGCATAGAGTTCATATTTAATATTTTTAGTAGAGTTTGGGATTATTTGTGAAAGTAAGATCGCCGGTTCAAGTGTAGCAGATCGGTTTTGACTTTCGAGGTAGATTATGGCTTAACTCTTTTAGATTGGGTTAGGTAGTAAATGATGATATAAAATGCATGTTAAGGGTGGAAACTAATCATGAAAATTATAATTTATGTGTTTTGCCCGTGTGGGGGTGTATATGTGATGTAATTGTCAAAAATTGAGTTATTATATGATATGTGTGAGAATACATGTGAATAATTGTATTGTATTATTAAAATGCTTAATGTGGTACCATTGGTGCATTGTGATTATATTCATACTTTTTTGGCATATGGGGTATGTGAAAATTCATGGATGAAACGAAAATAATCAGTGAATATTGGCTCATGTGGTTGTGAAAATGTTTCATTGTGGTTGGTTGTGGAAATATATCATGTGGTTGATTGTGGAAATAGTCATTGTGATTGGTTGTGAGAATTACATCTTAATATCATACTCATTCATGAAACATTGGTACCACCATGGCAATATCTGAGAAACACCGGCAATACCTTTTTAAAAGATATGGTAATACCTTATAAAACCCTTTTCGAGGAATGTGCCAAAAAGCAGATATGAGATATGTGGATTATATATGGGTTGACGAACCTCTCACGGGTCCTACGTCGGGAAGCTTTAGATCCGTAGGTATATACGGAGATTGTACAATTTTCCCGGAGGTTGTGCAACGACCTCGTGCATCATCATCATCATCATATACATTGAACTTACTTTATTGTGTTTATATTGTATTGTATTGTCTTATTGACTTGTCATCTATGTATTTGTCTTACCTTCCTTTACTTGTATTTGATGATCTTGTATCTACATGTTCTCTCTTGTTCTATTTATATGTGACATAATGTATACTTCTATTTTATACCTCGGTGTGTTGTTGTAATATATGTGAGAAATATTAAAACTGTTAGTACAAGCGGTGTGGGCTACCGTTGTGGGATATTTTTTGATTGTAGGTGGCGTGCCTTTAGTGTATTTTTGTATGCTTTACTTACTACTTTGCTTGGTCGGCCTATGATACCTACTGAGTACAAGTGGACCGTACTCATGCCTACTACGCCCTTTCAGTGCAGGTCTTATCTCGAGTGCGCCTCAGCTTAATTCTTTCAGTGCAGGTTTTATCTCGAGTGCGCCCCAGCTTGATTGACTCAGGCTATTGTTTGATCTTCCAATGGTAGCGGTTGGACATGCATGCGTCCGAAGTTCACCTCTATATTTCTATAGTTGTTATGTCTTTATTAGTATTTGGAGACAGTTATTATTCCTTTGTGGTTATTTTTCTGATGCATTTGACTCTTGAATTGTATTAGTAGTTCTTATACTATTGACACTTGGTTTTAGGCATGATTGGTATTTTGGATAAGTTCTTTCTGCATTGTTATAATTACTTATATAGTTTGGCTTTATTCTAGAAGCCTTACCGTGGGATATTTCTGTCTTCTCTTCTTTTCATATCAGTTTGGGTGATAGGCTTACTTGTCAAGGTACGCCGCGACAAGTGCCATCATGACCCTTATTTTTGGGTCATTACATTTATGGATAGACACACAACCCCTTTTAATCCCATTTAAAACATTTAGCACACAACTCATCCTTTAGTCCAAGGAGTTAATCATTAAGGCATCATTAAGTGGTATTGTTATCCTAACTATAGCTTGCAAGCAAATATCATTAAGCCATTTCTTTGGGGAATCCTTGTACCCAGAATCTATTATTAAAATCAACTTGGAGGATTCCTTGTACCCCACAAGGTTTTCAAGAAAATTATTCACTTGGGAAAATTCTTGTACCCCAGAAGGTTTTCAAGATCATTATTATCTATTAAATCATTTATGCAATGCATTAGTATTAAGAAAATTAGGCCAATCCAAATGATTGTTTACATTCCAAAACCAAGTATATAATTTATGCAATGCATTAGTATCAAGAAAATTAGGCCAAGCCAAATGATTATTTATATTCCAAAACCAAGTATGCAAGTGGGTTGAGGTTCTCATTGCTTTCAATACCAAAATCTAATTATTTAGGAGAATCCTTATACCCCTAGTTCCATTGTTTACAAATTTGGGTAATCCTTGTACCCCTATTTCATTCATTACTCCAATGCACCCCAATGAGTTCACAAATCATCAATTCAATGCATAATAAATCCATAGTGATCATAGAAAAGGCATTTAAACAATTTACATCTAAAACCCTCAACCCGTCATTCAAAACTCAATATCAAAACCATATAAATATTAAGCCAATTCATGCAATAATAAAAATATAAATTTAGGGAGATAGATAGATGGCTTAACCACTAAGAAATTCGAAGAAGAAATCACCCTCAATCCCTAGATCTTGAACCATAGCCTTTTCTTTAAATAGGGAATTTGAGAGAGTTTGAAAGAGTGTTTGATATGTTAAAGTATTAAGAATAGCCCTTATTTGGTGTTTTATGGACATGGGGTCTACATAGGAATAGAGGAAATTGACCAAAATGCCCTTACTTAAAACACTGAAAATTAGATGCTTAGTTATTACGGGTGATCTTATGACTTGTAAGGACGCCTTACGACTTGTTATGCATACTCATGGATTGAAAAATACCCATGGGAACCCACACTGGTCTGGCAACGAGTCATACCATACGACTCTTACTCATACATTACGACCAGTAGGGTCCAAGTCGTACTCAGGACAAAATCTTTGGCACTCATACTAATGAGACTACGATTTACACTATACGACTTGTGATAAGTCTTAAAGATTCGTTAGGTGCTAACCATAATCAACACAGACCTTTGGCCAAACTCACTGGCCAGACTATGATTTGGGTTTTACGACCCTTAATGACACCCTATGACTTGTAAGGAGAGTCATAGTCTGGACAATGAGCTCAAAGGTCAAGAAATTTTTAAGGACCAAAATTCGGGGTGTTACAACTTAGTTACAAAAAAAACTAGGGTGCAGATTGATAAATACACCCTTATTTGCAGTTGTTATGGATGATGGAAGCAATGTGTATAGCTCTGTAATAACTAGATGGGTGAGATGGAAGATGCAAGGGGTAGATTTCAAAGTTGATATGTTTGTGTTTCCATTAGGAAATATTGATGTGGTATTGGATATCTAGTGGTCGGTCGCATTAAGGGATATAAGGTAGAACTTTAGTCAGCTTAAGACAGAATTTATGATGGGCAACAAAAAAATTTCACTAAGATCCAGCCAGCCAGGAACATTCAGAATTACAGTTGACACAAAAATACAGAAGATCCTAAGTAAAACTGGTCAGATCAGTATGATGTCTCTTGCATATGTGGAATCCACATGAGGAAATCAAGTGTTGAATAAAGATCAGATAAAGTAGGTCCCTACAGATATGCATCCGCTTCTACAGCAGTATGCTCTATTGATTGAAATACCCAAGGAATTACCATCTCACAGGCTCACAACCATAATATTGTGTTAAAAGAAGGTACTCCTCCTCTAAATATGATACCTTACAGATATGCAGCTAGTCAAAAAATGAGATTAAAATAATGGTGAATGTGATACTAGAGTTAGGGGTAAGTAGGGCAAGAACAAGCCCTTTTTTCTTCTCCCATTTTTATGGTTAAGAAAAAAGATAGAACATGGAGGCTTTGTATTAACTACGAAAAAACTCAATGAAGGCATAGGAAAATTATCCTATACCAGTGATAGAAGAACTTCTAGATGAATTAGAAGGGTCAAAATTCATTTAAAAATTTGACTTGAGGTCGGGTTACCATCAAATAAAGATGGTAGAGAAGGATATTGAAAAGATTTCCTTCATAACACATAATGGACATTATGAGTTTATGGTGATGCCATTTGGTTTAACCAATGCACTCTCAACCTTCCAAAGTTTGATGAACACCATATTCCATGCTTACTTAAGGAAGTTCATATTAGTATTTGTTTTTATGATTATTGATCTACAGTTCATCTTGGGAGAATCATCTAAAACATGTGCAACATGCCTTTGATGTGTTGACTGAACATTGTCTATTTGTGAAACTGAGCAAGTGTTTTTTTGGGGAAGATAGAAGTTGAATATTTATGTCGCATCATCACTCAACAGGGAGTGATTATTGACCCTTAGAAAATCAAATCTAAAGATGGAATGGCCTATTTCGACCATACTCAAGAAGCTCAGGGGATTTTTGGGACTCATAAGGTACTATAGAAGATTTGTATGAGGGTATGGATTGATTGTTAAACCACTAACTGACTTACTCAATAAGGATAAATTTGAATGGTCTGAGGCAACATCTATTGCATTTGATAAACTTAAGGTGGCTATGAGTGCAACCTCTGTCTTAGCTCTACAAATTTCTCCCAAAAGTTTGTCATAGAGGCGATGCTTGTGGGCTTGGTATAGTGGTTGTTTAGATGCAATCTAGTCATCCTTTAGATTATATGAGTAATGCTCTAGACTCTACACACTCAACTCTCCCAACTTATGAAAGAAGATGCTAGTAATTGTGTTTGTTGTGGATAAATGGAGGCCTTATTTGATTAGGGGATATTTTCTTATTAAAATTGATCATCAACCACTCAAATATCTTTTGGAGCAAAAGATTTCCACCCCTTGCCAGTAAAAGTGGTTGGCTAAATTGATGGTCTATGATTAAAATATTGTTTATGAAAAAAAGAAAGGAGAATTTAGTGGTCAGTGCCCTCTCTAGATGCCCTGAATAATCTGATCACCAATTTTTTCCCCTATATACTATAACCTCTAATTTTTTATAAGAGTCAAGGCTTGCTCTGAAAGGGATGTGAAACTGATAAACCTGATTAAACAACTGACCAGTGATGCCTTGGCCAAGCCCTTATATATGTTAAAAGATGGAGTCTTGTACAGAAGAGGAAAAATTATTGTGAGTTCTAACCCCTCCTTGAGGAAAGATATATTATAGTATCTTTATGGTAGTGCTGTTAGAGGCCATTCAGGGATGACTGCTACATTGTTTAGAGTGGGGCGAATTTATTACTATTAGAAACTCAAAGAAGATGTTTATAGTTTATGAGAAAATGTGTGGTTTGCCAAAGGTGCAAAGATGAGAATATGAACTATATAGGCCTCTTACAACCCATCCCCATTCATGAGAAAATAGTTCAAGACATTAGTCCCAATTTTATTGATGGATTGCCTAAGTCCCACAACAAGTCAGTCATTTTGGTCATGGTGGATAGATTGAGTAAATATGCTCACTTCATCAGTATTGTTCATCCATATACTTCTATAATGGTTGATCAACTTTTCTTGTATAATATTTATAAGTTGCATGGGTTGCCTCAAACCATTGTGAGTGATAGGGGAACCATTTTTTAGCAAATTTTAGCAAGCCTTATTTACAACTCAAAGGGTTAAATTGCAATATTTCTCAGCCTACCATCCTAAATCTAATGGACAGACTAATATTGTGAATAAGTGTGTTGAAGGTTATTTGCAGTGCATATTCCATGATTGACCCAAAGAGTGGGTGCACTGCCTTTCTTTAGCTGAGTAGTAGTATAACACCACCTAGTAGTCCTCTATCAAGATGACCTCTTTTGAGGTGGTGTATGGACAACCTCCGCCCACTCATTTTCTCTACGTGTCACACAGTTCTTTAGTAGAAGAGGTGGATAGAAGCCTACAAGCTAGGGAAAGTACTCTCAGACTACTCAGACACCATTTGTTATTGGCTCAAGCTAGGATGAAAACTCAGAAAAGTGAACACAAAACTCCTAGATCTTTTTATAGGGGATTTCGTGTTTGTGAAGCTGCAACCTTACAGACAAATATCCCTCAAAGGTTATGCTTATCACAAGTTTAGCCCTAAATATTTTGGTCCCTACAAAGTTCGTAAGAAAGTTGGGATAGTAGCTTATCAACTTGACTTACCCCCTCATGACAAAATCCATCATAACTTCCATGTACCTCAGTTGAAGTTGATATTAGTGATCACTCTGTTGTGCCTGATTTGCCTGTGAATATGTCCCCTCATGGTTATGTAATCCTTGAGTCTGAGGCTATCTTAGATACCAGGTATGTTTACAAAGGTCAGCGTAGCTTAACACAACACTTGGTTAAATTGTTCAATTTCCCTCTAGAGGATAGTACATGGATGGATGCCACGCATCTTCACCAACAATTTTTTGATTTTAGTCCTTGAGGTCAAGGACTTCTTTGGTGGGAGGAGTATTGTTACATGTCAAAATTATTAGTAGGGCATTTTAGTCACTGCAATCAGTTAGTTAGAGCCATTAAAAGTAGTTAGGAAAAGAGGTTAACATTGCTAAGGGGGGAACTGATATATATAGGTAATCAATTATAAAAAGGATACGTTTTGGAATCATTCAACTCTTAATAAATTATCTCTTACATTTCTCTCGTATTCTATCATTGTAACCTATTTAGGGGTGCTTCTTTACCAAAAACTCCTTAGGTTTATAGCTGAAAGTGCTCTCTCAATTGGGCATGTGACATTTAGCCAATTTGATTACATGTTTTAACATTCTTCCCAAGTTCTCACATATTTCAACAGATAAATTAAAATGATGAAATTTTATTATATCGTCGAGTTATAAATATCAAGAATCCAATTCTATAATTCTAAACTCTATAACCTATAATTTTTTTTAATTTTATCTTTGAAATTGTATGATTATTCTTAAAATTTAAGGCATCTTAATAAAATTTATCATAAGGTCCTTAATATTCCGATCTTAAAGGTGCCGCTTTAAAACAAGTCTCCTAGTTCTTCAAAAAGATATTTTGTTTTGTAAAGCGGAATTCATCTTTCAGTTGGTCTTTAATTAAAGTATAGCATAATAAAAATAAATTCAACAATTTTGTCAACGATTTGAGAAAACCCGATAATAGAACTCGACTTTGATTTTTGCTTTTTCAATATCTTTCTCATATTTTTATGGGTTTACATGGATAAGTCATCCATGTCTTTTTTGTTCCACTAGCTAGGAGATAATTCGTTATTATTTTTTTATGTCAAAGACCAGAGGCTAATACATAATTTTTTTTCACTCTTTTCTTATGAGGACATGTACATTAAATTCAACCCCACAAGCCTGGGCTAGACCTACTTGCTTCCCTCCCTTGAGGAGTCGTAGGAGGTGAAAGCTCTACATATAATTTTGAAGTTCAGCCTTTTCATAAATGGAATGACCTACCTACTATGGGAACTTATAGAGATTAGTCTATGAGATCGTAATTCACAAACTGACGCATTAGACTAACCTTTTACTTGGGAATACTTATTAGAAAAATAGCATTTCACATGAAGAGAAAGCGATCAAAAGAGAGAGAGACGAATAAAATTTCATCGGTCATCCTAGTTTGGTCTCACAATTTATCTAGTACCCATTTTTTGTTTTTTTTCATGAATTTTCGGATTTAGGAGAAAGTGCATGCTTCATTTTCACTTCTTCTGCTTTTGCTTCTACGATCAACAAACATAGCTAAAACTTTAGCTTATTTTAACACATGTTTCAGTCATGTATGATGATTGAGATTTGTTCTTTATGATAGATGAAATTTATGTTTCAAATTTTAGATTTTTCGAAGTCCTATCCTCACTCTTTTAAAAAATACATATAATTTTAAATTTTGAACCGACCAGACACATTACTTACGATTGCGATACTTTACTTAGGGTCACAATACAAAACATAGACGGTTCTGTGATAGATCTTCCCAGTCCCATGACGTACCACGATCCTAAGTGATGTCTAAGTAATGTATTACGATATAAATTAAAACTTGAAATTTTTGTAATTATTGCAATATAAATTAAAATTATTTTGCATACTGGACTAGTTTATATGCACTTATCTTTAGTGTTTGTTATATTGTTAGTTTATTTTGCATGTCGTACTAGTTTATATTCATTTATCTTTTGTATTTGTTATACTGTTATCGGTCCTAAGACGGGGGTCTATTGAAAACAACCTCTCTACTTCACCTGAGGTAGTGGTATGGTCTGCATCTATCCTCTCTAGACCCCACTATGTGGGAATACACTAGGTATATTGTTGTTGTTGAGATTTTAGGTAAAAATGATAAGTTAAGATGTGGTATTACGTAATATTCCTTGATTATTTTTTGGCAATCTAAACTTTTTTACGTAATTTAGATAGGGTCATGGACCAACAATATCAGAATTGCCAATCTCAGTAGTATCTCGTATGGGCTGCAACCGTATTAGAACATGAAAATTATCTTGCATATAGTTATTAGATTGTTTATTGCAAGTTATAGCAACAATTTTACATAATTATTGAATTAAAGATTTAGTTGCAAGTTATAACAATTTTTTAATAGTGATTATTAGAAAAAAAAATCATTTGCTACATATTTATGTCACGACCCGAGACTACCCCCTAATCATAACATGGTGCTTGGAACCACAAGTAATCTCAAGCTAACCTATGAACTGGCATACTGCTTGAGTAACTGATTTAAATTATATAAAAACTAAATTTGCTGAGCGGAAGCATAATCATGAGAAAGTCTGAATAAATGAAATACTAATAAATTTTACAACATGATAAAACTAAGGAAAGGAACTTGAATTACATGTAACGACTCTGACTGATTATCTATGAAGCCTCTACTATACTGACTATAGATAGCTGTGACATGCCTCCAACTACCACTAATCAATACATATGAATAATAACCACATAGTATATGAACTACAACTAACTGGAGTCCCTGAAATAGAAGAACTCATCACCTACTGGCTGGAAGCTGCAAGCTATCTGATTATGATGTGCGGGCTACAACTAATACCTACATTATGAGACAATGTAGCACATAGACATATATGTGGATCCGTATTTTGAAATGTACTGAGTAAATGAGGGTGAATGCAATACATAAAACTAAATAGATACATAATCTTAAACATGCATGCTAAGTGTAAGTAGACTCACTAAGAGACTGAAATCAACTGAAAGCTGAAGTATCTAAAAAACATGTGTAACAAACATAATGTAATAAGCTGGTGAACCACTACACTTAGTTTCTTAAAACTTTACTTTCATAGAATAAGTGGGACTGGAGCTGGAAAGGAGTAAAAATATGAATATTGTATGTAAACCTCATGTAAAACTGAATATGCTGTAAAAACTGTGTTGAGGATCATGTATGAATATTGAACATGAAAACATGAATATGTAAAACTGAGAATTCATGACCAAGTATAGCATGTACTGACATGATCTGAATAGTATAAAGTATCTGTAAAACTGACTGAATAATTATTGAAATCTAATTACTTGGTCAAGCAAACCTAAACTGAGATAAACTGAATATTGACTGAAACTATGGGAGCTATCATGTAACCGATATAAAACATGTTAGCTATCATGGAGTCCAACGTCTGACCACGTTGAGGAGGGTTGTTCTATCCATGCCATCGGAGTAGAACCTGAATTGGAGTGATCACTAAACTGAGCCCATATTGGGCAAGGAGAAACACTCTCTAGCAAGTCCTTTAAACATACGGTGGCACGTAGTTTCTGGGAAAGTAGGATGTGCTGAACCAACACTTCCCACTCGGTGCTAAATCCTACTCCCAACTGAAAGACACTGAAATAATAACTGGTGCATGCCGTGATAACTGATAAGCTCAGGTTATGGTATTTTATAAACAACAGTGCATACAGATTTTGAAGTAATTATAAATATGTTGACTGATAGTGCTCAACATGAGCATAATAAATGGATTTTAACAATAAAATCATGGGTTGACTGACATATAATTTGAAAAGTCTGAAATAACAAGTAAACACATAGGTAACGGGTGTTCATAACCCATCAGCACAAAATGATAACTAAAATACAATAACAACTCTTAAAACAGTAATATGAAGTCATAACGCACAAACCCAAAACATTGGATAGTTCATTGCATGAGTATAATACATGAATTTAAGCATGGGGACATATTAAGTGCCTGTTTGGGATTGCTTATTTCCCAAAATAAGCACTTATTTTGAGAAAAAAAATATTTTTTTAAAAAAATAGGAGTGTTTGGTAAACTTGCAAAAGTGCTTTAAAAAATAAGCAGAAACAGTTTTTCTGCTTCTAGGAAGAATAAAATAATTTCTGCTTTTCAAAAAAAGCAGAAGCAGAAAATTATTTTTTTATGACAAAAATATCCCTATCACACACACACACAAATATATATATATATATATATATATATATATATATATATATATATATACATATATAATTAACACATTTTACAAGTTTGATTAGCGTTTGATTTTTAAAATTTTATATTTCATATTTACGTCATAATTCTTTATGATTTATATGTTGTTATTTAATTTTCACTCATTTTTTGTGAATAAATTTGAAAATAACATTGATGATGATGACTAAATAATATATAATTTTTTATTTTTTATTATTAATGATAACAATTGACAGATGAATCACATTATAAGATTTTTTTTTGAAAGCACATGTAAATTTTTTCTCGAATATTTAATTTTAAATAAATAATTCATAAAAAGTGACATATTTGTTATAATGTAGTGTCTATATATGAATATGATGATTGTTTATTCGTAGTAAATTTTGACACTGTAAAGATATATTCAAAAAAAAAAAATTAACAGATAGAATTTTATTTTAAACATTTATTATCATATGGTATACGTATATGAATGTGGTTACTTAGTTTTAGAATTGACACGGTAAAAATATATCCAAAAGAAAGTGTAACTATACTCTCATTTAGATATTTGTAAGCATGAATATAGTGTTTACTTATTTTTAGTAAATTTTGACACAATAAAATGAATTCAAAAAATAAGGTAATAAAAAACAGATAGATTCTAATTTTAATTTTTTTTACCTTTTCTTCAAAAAATTTAACTAAAAATATTATAGTAGATATTTAAAATAATTTTTCTCTATAAATTAGTTTTAGAAATAAAAGTCTATTGATAGATGTCCTTTTTGGTCATTTGTCTTAAAAAAGCACTTCTTGAAAAAGATTATCCAAACACAATTTGTTTATCAAAAGCACTTTTTAAATGAATTTTCCAAACACAAATTGCTTTATTTTTTAAAAGAACTTTTTCAAAAAGCTATTTTATAAAAGTACTTCTTAAACAAACAGTTTTGTAACAGAAGCTCCAAACGGGCTCTAAAACGTATGAGAATAGCAATTTCTCATCAAAATAATGAAATTCAAGATAAAATATCAAACTTGTAGTTTAAAACATGAATAAGTACAACTCTTATGCTCTTTAATCCCTTAAATCACATGATATTGCTATGCTTTCAAAACACGAGGATATGATAATGAACCATAACTTGAAAGATGTAAATTCAACTTGAAAATCATGCATTTGGGCACAAGGATGAAAGATTAACCTTGTTCAAAACCCCACATACCTTAATTGAATGGATTCTTGAAGAAATCTTGAAGGAATCTTGAAATTGGAACTTGAATCCTTGAATTCTTGAGGAAGAAAGCTTGAATTTCTTGTTCTTGGGAAGAGAGGCTTGAATTGATCATTCATGAGGGAGGGGGAGGGTTTCTACATGAGAAATTTTGACGAAGATGGGAAAATAATGCCCTTTTGAGTGTAATAAATCGTGTTTTGGATGATTGGGGTTGAGGGGAAAGAACCAAATAGCCCCTTGACCCTCTAAGAAGCTGAAATAGTGAGGGAATAGCCTCCACGGCACAACCCTTATTCCAAGGGAGCAACCCTCGCGACGTGACCTTTACTTTGAGGGAATATCCCACGCGGTGGGGGCCTATCATGGACCCTTACTGTTTCTCATGAAAATGGTCATAACTTTTCGCTCGAGTATTGGATTAAGGAAAAATTGATATCATTAGAAAACTAAATCAATTATCCATAATTTGGTGGGTATTGAGATGAAAAATTCCACATATCAAAAGTTATACACATTCAAAGTTGACTCTTGTAGAATTATACCAAAATTTGGCCGAATCAATTGCTCTTAGCTCAACTTTATTTTAAGTTATTCCTACAAACATTTTTCACCTCAATAGCACTTCACACACTAGTATAATGATCATGACACATGTATTCACATACAAATCAAGGGATTAAAGTTTACACACATAGGAACGACGATTCAAAGTCTAGCCTGAAAATGCGAGGTGTTACAATTTATTTGTCAAATTATCTCCTATTTTTTAGTCTTTAATATTTTACCTCTCCTTATTAACTCTTCTAATAATTATGCTAGGAAAAAAAATTTCTAGAACTGTCAATACGAGCCGGTCCAACCCATCCAGACTAGCCCACATGGGCTTTAGAGATTGGCGGGCCAGGTCGGGCTGGCCCATCAACATGACAAGTCAGAAAATAGCGAGCCCAACCCATCACACCGTGGGCTACGGGCCAATTCACTTTTTAAAATATATTATTTTTATAATCTTAATTTAAATTTTAAAATGTTATTTACATAAATATTTACACTATAATATTATATGAAGTTACTACTTGTTAATCAAGTCTCAAGTTTATAAAAAAAAATCATAATAATCGGTGAAATTGATAACTTTTGACACCAAATTCAAACCAAATAGAGATATTGAAAAACAAACAAAACAATTAATGAGTAAAATATAACTAACTAAATCGCAATATTAACCTAATTTTATTTTAATTGATCACAATAAAACACAAAGAAATGTTAATATTTAGTTCATTAAAGTGAAAATGAACTCTTACAAAAAAACTCTCATGGAATTTTTGGTGTGTTCAATATCGCCACGTCATCTTCATCAAACATATTTAATTCCTTAAAAAAAGTTGTATTTTAATTATTTATATATTTTATAAACATAATTAATATTTAAATATCTATGAAGGTCCAAATAGATTTTGAATTTGAACTCCTTTTTTTATTCTTAGTACTCTATTTTATTTTTAAATTATTTTTTATTTGACCCACGAGTCAGCCTAGTCCATATTTTACTCAAGCCCCACGGGCCAACGGACTTATTCGGGTCGAGTTAAAAAGTCCTATTCTTAAATGGAAAAATTACAGAAAGTAGCATACTTAAGACTATAATTATAATAAATAACAACACTTTTGTAAAATTACAGTTTATAGTAAGAGTAACATTATTTAGCTCATTAACTAGGCAAGTGCATGTTTTACTCCCACTACTTTACATTTTCCTATTTTCACTCCATTATTTCACCTCCCCCAAATATAGCCATATCTTTTACCCATTTTTTTCATCTTATTTTTTATCATTTTATTTTTTATTTTAGTTTTTTTTATTTTTTATTTCCACTTTATTTTCTCTCTTCTATTTCTCTTTTTTTTTTCTTTTTTTTCTTTTTTATATTTGAAGATAATTATCTCCATGATCTTCAATATTTCAAAATAAAACATGTCTTTCACTCTCTCATATCTCTACCTTTTTTTCTTGTTAGTTTTTTCCATCTTATTTTTATCATTTTATTTTTTTATTTTAATTTCTTTTTTTTTTTCTTTTCACTTTATTTTCTCTCTTCTATTTCTTTTTTTTTTTTTTGCCTTTGTCGTTTTTTTTCCTTTCTCATATCTTTTTTTTCTTTTTCTATTTTCGTTTTCTTCTTTTTTTTCTATGTTATTTTGTTTTTTTTCTTTTATTTTTACACTTCTATCTTTCTTTTTTCCTTTTTTTTCTTTTTCACTTCTCTTTTTTTCATTTTTTTATTTTTATATTTTTATTTTTTTTTGTTTTTTTACTCTTCTATCTCTAACTTTTATTTTTGAAAAGACAAATATGTATATCACATACACATGTTAAAAAAACATACAAAATACATAGTCATACAGATCTGGATATGTATTTACAGTACAAAACATACATATGCATTTACGAAATACATATTATATTCATATTAAACAATAACAAACATAACTATACTATATATCTTCATATGTATTTGCGAAATACAAAGGTGACTCATATAAAATAAGAATATACATATGGATCTGGTATGTATTCTGTAAATACATATGCAGAGCTATATGTATTTTATATGGTGTTGAATTCGTCTTTGAACTATACATACTATGTCATTTTAGAGAGTAACATATATACTTATTTGTTTTCTTTTACGGTTTTAAGATATGTATATGTATTTTTTTATTACCTATATGTATATGTATATGTATATGTATATAACTGTCATTTTTGTTAGAGATTTTGTGTCCTATATGTTTATATATACATGTGAGTCAGATATTTATTTCTATTAATACATATGCATATATATATATATATATATATATGTATGTTTTTTACCGTAAATACATATGCAGATCTATATGTCTATTTATTTTGTATATTTTTTGAATATGTATATATGATATAGATATTTGTCTTTTAAAAATAAAAGATAGAGATAGACGAGTAAAAAAAAATAGGAGAAAGAAATATAGAAACTAGAAATGGAAGTGTAAAAACAAAAGCGAAAAAAAATTTAAAAGGAAGAAGAAGAAGAAGAAAATGAAAAAATATAGGAAAAGGAAAAAAAAACAAAGAAAAAAAAAATAAAAAAAAATAAAAAGGAAAAAAATAGAAGAAAGAAAATAAAGTGGAAAGAAAAAATGGAAAAGAAAAAGAAATTAAAATTAAAAAAATTTAAAAAATGAAAAACCTAACAAGAAAAAATAATTAGAGATATAAGAGAATTGTATTTTGAAATTTTGAAGATGATGGAAATAATAATCTTTATATTTGAGTTTGATTTGAAAAAGAAATCTACTAATTTAAATAAGAGTAATTTATGGGAATTTAATTAGATGGGATAATTATTCCTTATTTTAACTCAACTAATTTGAGTAAAACAAGGAAAGTAAATCTTGTTGTATATGTATTTGTATAGCAGCAGTTTACTTAAATATAAAATACTTGCTATTTTTTGGTAATTATGAAACTGTTGATATAAAAATTACAATTAAGACTCTATAGTTGTTATTTCTGAAATTTCCCCTTCTTAAATAGGCTAAAAAAATCATAGCCCAACCCTATCAAATTACAGGCTGGACTGGGTCAACCTAACGGGTCTGACCCATCTTGACGACTCTAAATTTTGCTTTCAATAATTATCTTGTATACTTTTTTTTAACTTTATTAGTAAAGTTACATAATCTGTTCTTAAATTAAGGAGTAAAATTTGGTAAAAATATCTTCTATATTGATACACATTATTTGATATATAAACTGGTATCACCTAAATTGAATATATATATATATATATACACACACACATACATTTCATACAAATGTGACATATAAGATATCACTTTATAAACCTATTTCACTCAATTTGTAATTTAAAGTATATCTTCTTAATTGAATATCACAATCTATAGAGATTGTTGATAACTTGGTATAAAAAAAAAAAAGGTTAAGTAAAATAATTTGTTAATCTATTCCATTCATATAAAACAATAAATTGAAGTATTCGTATATAACCTGGTATAAAATATATAAAAGTTATTCAAAAGAAAAAAATATAACAATCCACTATTATCTAAATTTTTATATTAATCGTCGGTAAATTTCATTAAAATACCTTTCTTCTACTTCCTCCAAAATCAGAAATCAAATTTTAAATGAAACCCAATATTGTCCAAATTTTTAACTTAATCATTGAATTGTTTTTTATTAAAATACAAATTTACATATTTTTATTGCAATATTGGGAAAATTATTTTCCAAATTTTTTAATTTTATTTCAATACTATTTTCATTCACTAAAAACATTAATAAGTATTCATCATTCTTGTATATTATTTTACATACTAATTTCATAGATCAAAAAATTTAAAAATTAAAAATTATTTTGTATATGATATTGGTATATAACATGGTTAAAACTTGGTTTAAAAATTAAATAAAGTATAATACACATAAAGAGTTTGTGCATGCAATGGGTGCAAACCTAGTTTTCAAATAAATTCACATAAGAATCACAATATTTTTTATTATATTTTTATCATAAATTGAGATCCCCATAAGAAATATCATTTAGTAACTGAGATGGATATATAAATTGATTTCAATATAATTTATTATATCATTCCTCATTAGCAGATTTTGTATCATTTTCATGCACTAAACTTTATAAGATTTTATATTATTTTAATAAACCAAAATCAAAGAACACGGTGCCTAGATGAAAGTAAAAATAAATTAATTAAGAAAGAGAGTAAATTTTCAATCTATAAAGAAAATAGAGATTTAGGCTTGTGTGAAGGAATTTCATCATCAAAATCAAATCAACAACTTGCTCAACAAAATATTTTTCCTCTTGTTGTTCCTTTTATTTTAGGAAGAGCAGATTTCTTTGACAAACTATTGTAAACACCTAATTTTTGACCCAAACCTAATATTTTTTTACCATTTTTATGTCCAATAAATTTTTATCTTCCTTTATTTTATTTTTATTTTTAGAAATTTTAAATTTATCTTATTTTGAGGTTCGTTAAAAATTTTGAATATTACAAAAAAAAAATAATAGAGTCACATTTTTTAATAAGTTTTTTATTCTATCATTTATTTATTTGTTTATTCATTAAAAAAAAAATAATAATAATAAAAAAAAAAAAATCTAAATTATATTTGTTTTCTTCTTTCAACTTTAATAAAAAAATCTATGATATTAATTTTTCTTAGTCATATTCCTAAGACTAGCTAATCTTGTATTTGTTAGTTTTAAATAGATTTTATTATTATTTTTATTCAAAATAGTAATTAAATTAAAAAAAAAAAATATATATATATATATATATATATATAATAATAATCCTAAACTACCCAAACCACCCACAAATCCCACTCCTATCCCATTACCTCCCCCACAAACCCACACACACTCACACAAACACACGACACACACACCTACTACTATACATATATATATACAACACATGCATGCACTAATCAAAAAAAAAAAACAATACACACGGATAACAAGCTTAAAAAAAAAAAAAAAAAAAAAGGAAACCAAGAAACAAAAAGAAGAAACCAGGAAACACGAAGGAAAAAAAACATACGGAAAAAAAAATCAAGAAAAGAAAAGAAAGGGAGCAAAACAAGAAAAAAAAACAGAAAGGAGGAACGGAAAAGAAAGCACAACAAAAAGGAGACGAGTTTAGGATTCCAAATCGAGATTCCGGTGATACCATCTTTATTTCTATATTTGATTAGTCAGGTTTTTATTCAACCCCGTTCCGTTACTTTTTCTTTGTAATTTTTATTGAGAATCCGAGCATGAACAATTTTCTATGTGATTTTCATGTTTAGTTATTTATTCAAGTTAAGGATCATATATTTAGTCCTTTATAAGTTTCAAACTTCTTGATGTATATGGCTAAACAATCTAAGGATTTCGAATTAAAATGGTTCTTCTTAAATCATGGGTCGAAACTAAACATTGAGAGAAGCTTGAAAAATTGATACTTGGTAAGATAGACCGTTTCGATCCTTGTGGTTATCGCATTATACGTCAGTGTATATAAGTTAACTTTTTATTCCTTTATTAATTTCTCAATGTTAACACTTGTTCGGGTAGTTATTATCATATGGTGTGGTTGCTGTTGCATTTTGTTCGAATGGTTGTTTGTGTGTTTTATTGTTTATTGTTACTTCCATAGTGGGTAGGATGATTAGAATGGTATTATATCATTATATTATAAATGTGTGTTTTAGTGTTGCAGTTTATGTGAATAGCTATTATATTGTATTGTTATTTTAAAAATGTGAGTTTAATATGTAGAAAAGAATAGTCTTCCTGATTAATTTCATCAGTGCTTGGACCAAAATAGGTATATAAATATATATAAATAAATCAGAAGTATTTGCATGGGCATGATTTTTTTTAAGTAAAAGAATAAAAGGAAAGAAAATAACATTTGTCGGGTAGCAAACTCATACAATAATGAGTTAGGTTCTTAGCCTCTAAATAATTAAAATAATTAAAGTTTAATATACAAGTGAAATTTAACGATGAAGTTGGAAAGCCCTGCTACCGACCATTCGTTATAATTAAAATTAATTTATCGTTTGAAGCCGACTGGATTGGGTTGGGTATATTTTAAACCTATTAGGTGCTTATTTAGGCTAGAAAAATGGGGACGACTCATAAATGCCTCAAAGGCGCGAGAAATATATTTAAGATTTGTGGCGAGGCCGAAAAGTACTACTATCGGTAAGCCACACGTCAATATAATAAATAATTTTAAAATAAATTAAAAGCGGGAGGCAAACAACTTTTAGGTTAACAAACATTATAAATCCAAAACAAAATAAAATTAATTTAAGTCAGACGTAAGTCGTTAAAGCGACCGTGCTAGAACCACGGGACTCGAGGGGTGCCTAACACCTTCCCCTCGGTCAACAGAATTCCTTAGCCGGATTTCTAGTTCGCAGACCAAAAAATAAAAATTAAAGAGTCATTTCCTTTTGAATAGGGATTCAATAAGGTGACTTGGAACACCCAAACTCAATTCCAAGTGGCGACTCTGTAAATAAAATAATCCCTTTTCAAAACGTCACTTTAATTGGAAAAACTCATTTTCTCTAAAACCGACTGCCTAGCGGGGTCGGATGCGGTGAAAAAACGGGGGTGTGACAGATGGCGACTCTGCTGGGGACATAACCAGAATTCGAGCTTTCATATTGACTTATTTGGCTTTATTTAATTTTGATATTGTATATTGTTGGCCTAAATGTGTTCTTTGCCTACATGTTTATCGCTTTGATATTATTTGAATTGCAATATAAACTGTCTTCTCTCGCGCACCCATCTAAGTCTTCTGAGATACTGTATATTCGGAGATGCGGTATACGCTCCCGAGCTTGAGATACCAGAGATGCGGCAACGCTCCTGGGAAGGATTCTGTAGTTACCCATTATTTAAGATGGAAAGGGACCAACAGTGAGGCCGGAAAGCCCTGCTACCGGTAAAGCTGTCCCTTGCCGACTCGAGTTGTCCGCTCGTTTCATTGACAGTCTAGATACCTAACTCCACCAGGTTGAACCTAGCATAACCGGAACTTAGACATGGCTATCCCTAATACGCTACGTTTTATTTGTATCACGTGTATTTTTGACTTAGTGGGGCTCGACCCTGGGGTCGTGTCCGTCTAGGTCAGGTGTCACCTTTTGAGACCATCATGTACATTTTATGTGCTACTTGTTGCATTATAGGGAACACCATATCGAATGTTGACCGGCTTTTAGGTGAATTAATTGATCTGAAAAAAGGGGTTAAATAAAATTTTTAAGAATTTATTTCAGAAAATATATAAGATTTTACATATAATTTTTTTTTGTAGAGATTAAGTCGTTTTAACGTCGTGGTCTCGTTATGTCCGTTTTCTTTGGTTTTAAAATCTTCTTAGGAATATCATAGAGCCCATTTTTGTCAAACACAATTAAAATCTTGTTAAATAATTTGGTCCACTATTTGGTTTTAATAATTTAATTATTTCTGATATGTCTGGTTCGAACGTCATCAAATTATTGTCTCTACTCTAGGATGTTCTAGAAGACTTGGATACTTCCTGTTTTGTCAGTTACTATTTTCTCATGCTGAAATCCTATTCCGTGTCGTTCCGTCAACTTCTTTCGAAAATTATTTTTTTTTGTAGATATTTAAAATAGAATTCTTATTTGCCATCATTATCCTATAGGGCAATATGAACTCAGTCGGAAGGAGTGACAAGAGGCCGAGGGATGATGAAGTACCCCATTTCATGGTATTAGATAAAGTTCCAAAGCTATTACGGATATGGTATAACAATATGACTGACTATGGACAGGGAGAAGTATATAAACACTTGGGATTTTTAAGGAGTTTGTTGAATGTTGAACCCCGAAGAGATGTGATAGAATCCTTGGTACAATTTTGGGATCCTTCAAACAACGTATTTCGATTCTCCGACTTTGAGCTTACTCCCACACTGGAGGAAATAGGAGCATTTATTGGAAAGGGAAAGAACCTTCACCGAGGAGAACCCATGATACCGAAGCATGTCACTCCTGAAAGATTTTTCGAGCTCTTGCACATAAAAAAAAAGAACATAGGAGGCTGCCTAGAAAATGGATGGGTTCGTCTAGAATTTTTGTACGAAAGATACGGCCAGGAAAGGGGATTCGAGCTGTTTAAATCAGAACTTAACAATGGGGGATGCTACCAAACCTGGAAAAAACACGGTTCTGAAGCATTCATAGTGGCTTTTTTGGGAATCATGGTATTTCCAAAGAGAGGTGGAAAAATCAGCACCAATCTGGCTGCGTTTATTACCGCTTTTGAGAAGAATCCTAAGGTCACTATCGTGCCCATGATTTTAGCAGACATTTATCGGGCCTTGACGATGTTCAAAAATAGGGCGGACTATTTTGAAGGATGTAACATTCTATTGCAGCTATGGATGCTCGAGCATATTCGTTACCATCCATTTGTTGTGGATTTTCGAGTCGAGTGGAATGATTATATCAAGGGCCATGAGAAGAGGATGGAGGACCAAAACTTTCCCGAAGGAATAAGAGCTTGGAAGGAGTACTTGGAGGGGTTGACGGCGGACAAGATAGTGTGGAATTATCATTGGTTCCCTTCAAAAGAGGTGATATATATGTCTACTTTCCGACCCTTCATCGTCTTAATGGGTCTCCGAGGTGTTCAGCCCTACGTTCCACTAAGAGTCATGAGACAATTCGGTCGACGTCAGCATGTACCACCAGTCGAGGATATGAAAGAGTTTATGTACGAATTCTTCCCTGACATCCCTCTAAGGAAGACTGAGATACTTAAGATCTGGGGAGGATGTGTACTTTCAGGCTTCGATCACATGGTGGAAGACCGCGACAAAGGCGAGGTAGACTATTGGTATTCACCATGGTTTCATAACCAGCCTCCTCCTAAAGCTATGCCAGAAAGGTTAGCCAGAGAGCCAGTGGACCGAGAAGCGGAGATCGAAGTCAGAATTAAGCAGGCTCGACGAGAGGTAGAAGAGAAATATCAGTCTACTCTGCACATCTTAAATAATGATTTGGAAAGGGCTAGAGAAGAATTGGTTCACCATGAGGCAAAATTTGAGGCCAGAATTAGGTCGGTTCGTAAGGGGATTGAGAGGGAGAACCGTGTTGCCATGAATACCCTACAAGAAGACCTGGATATTGTCTCCAGTGCTATGGAGCAGCAATCGAGCGATTTTGAGAAGGAGAAGGCCTTGCTGACGAGTACACAGTCGAAGCTTCGAGCTCAGCTAAAAGCTTCCATGGAACGGGAAAGAGAAATAGCGAGACGCTTCACGGCTTTTCAGAAAGGAGTTGAAATTGAGAAAAACCAGTGGATGACTGAAAGACAGGCGCTTCACTATCAGATCGATGACCTTCATGCACGAGAAGGAGACCTAAAGCATACCGTCCGCACTATGCAGCATTGGGTGCAAAACTGCCATGAGAGTATGATCGAGGCCAGGGGAGAGGTACTTCAGCTCAGTGAAACCTTGATTAATGTTTATGCTAAGTATCTTCACCAAGGTGATGAAAATCTCGGACGTCAGGCGCGTGATCTCGCTCCACATCTGCCAAAAGCCTTATCCAGGATCTACTCAAGTCTGAGAGAGGATTAAGTTGCAAGACATCTTTGGAAGGCATCTTGATGATAATTGTTAAAGTCCTTGTTTTCTTAGAGTTAGTTTCTTTATAGGTTCTTTTGTTTTTTCTCCAGTATTCTGAGTCTGTTCTAGTTTTAGATAATTTTAGTTTCCTTTCATTAAAGCTTTGTTTTAAGAACAGTTGAAAATGTATGGAAAATTTCGCATTTGTTCAAGTTTTTATTCTCTCTTTATTTCTAAATATATACATATATTTACCCTAACCATGAACTACGTGACGATCTGATTCATGTAAAACATGATACGTAGGCAACCCTCGACGGGTGCGATCAAATATTTTTTTCAAGATTCAAGTTTCAAGTAACAATTTTAAGATGTTGGCGTTAAATAATGAAAAAAAAATTAAATTAATTCACCAAAGACGGGATGAAACAAGAGGGTTTTTCCTAAGTTCATTACAGGAAGAAAATTACTTAGGTTCATGATATTTGAGTTAGTTATGAACATATCAATATTTTTAAAAGCTCTGAATCCTAACATATTTGTTTCTGTTTCAAAGAGAAAGAGAGAATAAGGTGGTTGGTTGTGGTTAAGCTGGCCTCTCACCCGTACAACACGAGGTATAAAGGAAAAGGGAAGATGACTCGAAAAGATGGAACAGAATCTGACAATGAAGAAGGTCGAGATCAGTTAGTTCCACAAGAGTTCGCATCTTTGGAGGAGAATAGGTTATTGAAGCAACAAATTGCGGAAATGTATCAGGCCTGGGCGAATGGACAAGCCCCGCCTTCCTCGATTCCTGGCTTTTCAGATGCAAACCATCCCAGTTCTACTCAAGCCCAAGTCGACGATCCACTTTATCCGCCTGGATTCGGTCCATACGCTAATGTGTCTAGCGCTGCTGGCACATCCACCATGCGTCCTCCAAATCCATCATTCACGAACAACCCGCTTTTTATTCCAGCCGTGGCAACTAATATAAATCCTCCATCAATGATGCAGAAGCCTATCAACGAGCTAAATCATGATCAAGTCTATCCTCCTGAATTGGCATTCAAACCCGCAAATTCATTTCAACCCACTCATCAGCCTGAGTCTCATATCGTGATCGAGAAGGCTATTATGAATGAAGAACGAGAAGAGATAGCTAGAAAAGTGAGGAGTCTGGAGCAGAGTATGAGAAACATACAAGGATTGGGAGGACACAAAAGCGTCTCTTTCAAAGACCTGTGTATGTTCCCTAATGTTCATTTGCCAATAGGGTTCAAGACCCCAAAATTTGACAAATATAGTGGTCATGGTGACCCAGTGGCCCACTTAAAAAGGTATTGCAATCAACTCAGAGGAGAAGGAGGGAAAGAGGAGCTGCTTATGGCCTATTTCGGAGAAAGTCTGACGGGAATAGCCTCCGAATGGTTTATCGATCAAGACATCTCCCATTGGCACGTTTGGGATGATATGGCCCAAGATTTTGTACAACAATTTCAATACAATCTCGATATTATCCCTGACCACACTTCTCTCGCTAATATGAAGAAAAAGCCATCTGAAAGTTTTCGAGAGTTTGCCATAAAATGGAGAGAACAGGCGTCTAGAGTCAAACCGCCACTGAAGGACCAGGAATTGATTGACGTTTTTCTCCAAACTCAAGAGTCCGATTATTTTCATCATTTACTAGCTGCGGTTGGTAAACCTTTCGCCGAAGCAATAAAAATTGGGGAAATGGTGGAGAATGGCATCAAATCAGGAAAGATCATGAGCCAAACTGCCCTCAGGGCCACTACACAAGCCATTCAAAGTGGATCAGGTGGTTTCGGAAATCGAAAAAAGAAGGAGGAAGGATCCATGATGGCATCAGTACCAGGCAATGCCCAAAGGGGACGGAACTCCCCTTACGTTCGGGTCCAACAGGGACAACCCAGCCCTTCTCAACATTATTATACACCTCAACCTACTGTTCTAAATGCTCAAGCGTATGCCCGACCTCCTCAGCGTCCACAATGGCGGGCACCTGCGCCACAAGGTTTTCTTCCGCGGCAGCCAAATTTACAAGCCCCTCGTAATCCGTATGTTCCGGCAGACTATACAAGAGAACAGAGGCCAAAGGAAAACTTCACCCCAATTGGAGAATCATATACGAGCCTGTTGCGGAGATTGGTCAAATTAGGATGGATTGAACCTGTTTTACCTTTCAAAGTGGATCCGAATGCAAGTTGGTTTGATCCTAATGTAAGGTGTGAGTACCATTCCAACGTCCAAGGCCACAGTACCGAAAATTGTTGGAGTCTAAAGAGAGCCATTGAAAAGTTAATCGAAAGCAAGGCAATCGTAATACAAAAAGAAGAAGCACCAAATGTCACAGACAATCCACTTCCTAATCACAGTAACACGCACGTCGTAGGGATGATTTTTAATGATAGAGACTACAGGCCAATAAGCCAAGCAGTGATGGAAATATGCGCCTTGAAGGAGAACCCGGGTGAAGCACTGAAGTGTATGCAAAGAGAACCACTGATCGTGAAAGGAGCGAGTTCCATTATAAGACCCCGAGATTCAGAAAAGATGGTATTGTATGTTCCTGCAAAGCTAAAGGGAATAACACAAGATGGGCCAAAACTATATATTTCGAGTGGTCCCGCAGGGTTCGACCAACAGCGCAACAACACGAGAGATATGACAGAGCCAATTGTCATAAGACACGCAGCACAGCTCCCAGTAACAAGCTTGAAAACCATCCCATGGAACTACAACAAAACCACAGTGATGTACAAAGGAAAAGAGGTCATGGAAGAAACAAACGAAACGGGGGGTTTGACTCGATCAGGAAGATGCTATGTTCCAGAAGAATTAAGGAGACCAAAACAATTTAAAGATAGTCAAGGGCCAATGAAAAAACCTGTCACAAACGAAGAGGCTGAGGAATTTCTGAAGAAAATAAAAACCCAAGACTATTCCATTGTCGATCAGTTGAGGAAAACCCCAGCTCAAATCTCGTTATTGTCCCTGCTGCTACATTCTAAAGAACATTATCAGGCATTGATTAAGTTGTTGAACGAAGCATACGTCCCGAAGGAAACTACAGTATGTCAAATAGAAAGGATGGTTCGTAGAATATTTGAAGCAAATAGAATCACTTTTACTGATGATGAATTACCCACAGAAGGTTCTGGTCATAACAAGGCTTTGCATCTGACTATCAAATGCGAAGGACATTACATAAAAGGGGTAATGATCGATGGAGGTTCAGGAGTAGATATTTGTCCTCTCTCTACTCTGCAAAAATTAAAAAACAGCCCAGATAGGATTCGGGTTAATAATGTATGTGTCCGGGCTTTTGATGGTGCAAAACGAGACACAATTGGTGAGATAGATCTTGCTTTGGTTATCGGACCAGTTGAGTTTACAATCACCTTTCAAGTAATAGACATGGATACTTCCTACAACCTACTTTTAGGAAGACCATGGATCCACAGGGCCAAAGCCATACCTTCTACTTTGCATCAAGTAGTTAAGTTTGAACACGACAATCAGGAAATCATTGTACATGGAGAGGATGACCTTCCCATACATCGAGATCCTTCTGTACCCTGTATCGAAACAAAAGAGGGTTGTGAATATCCCATTTATCAAGCCTTCGAAATCGTGACAGCTGATCAAGTCGTGGAAGGTACCCCGATTCCAAGGTCTTATCTCTCTTCTACTTCAATCATGGTGGCTAGCCAAATGCTACAAAATGGTTATGAACCGGGAAAAGGATTAGGGGTTTCGCTGCAAGGAATTATAAACCCTGTAGATCCATGTGGTAGCCACAACTCCTTCGGCTTAGGCTTTAAGCCTACCGCAGCAGATAGAAAATGGGCAAAAGAGCAGAAGAAGAAGGCTTGGAAACTGACAATTCCGGTTCCACACATTAGCCAATCGTTCACGAAAGCTCAAAAGGAAGAAAATCAATACTCATATGCTGACAAGGATGTGGATGAAATATGTCAAGGCCTCAAGGAAATGTTTTATGAAGTAAACATGGTTCAGATGGGTGAAGGCCCTAGCCATGCGGATGTGCAGTTCGTCGGGCCAAAAATCAAGCTCACTAACTGGGAAGCCACTCCTCTCCCCACAAGGAAGGAGTCTTGGTAGTTTATTTTGTTGTTTCGTTTTTCTTTCTTTTGTATTTTGGACTATTCTCAGGGTGGTAGTCCACATAGTTTAGTTATTTTCATTTTAACCCTCCTATCCTTTTCGATTCAACTAAATGAAATTCAAGTTTTCTAGTAAATTTATCTTTTCTTCCCTCTTTTAATTTTTATTATTTTTATCTTATTTCAGTTATGTTAATACTGGCTCCGATAACATGGCATGTACGTGGAGTTCACATTTAGATCCTAAAAAGTTGTCTAATCTCGAATCAGCAAACCAAACGGTAGATGAATACGATGAAGGTGAAGCTGATAAGGAAGTCAAAAAAGGATTGGATCAATTTGAGGATAAGCCCAAACCCAACTTAAATGACACCGAGATAATAAATTTGGGAACTGGTGAGGAGGTTAGAGGAATAAAAATAAGCATTCATGCGGATCAGAATATCAGAAATGATATCGTTCAGATTTTGATCGAGTATAAGGATGTTTTTGCTTGGTCTTATGATGATACGCCGGGTCTAAGCACAGATTTGGTAGTCCACAAACTGCCTACATACCCTGATTTTTCACCGGTCCAGCAAAAGCAAAGAAAGTTTAAAACTGACGTGAGCGATAGAATTAAAGAGGAAATCATGAAGCAATTGAATGCGAACGTGATCAGGGTCGCTCAATACACCACATGGTTAGCTAATGTGGTGCCCGTACCAAAGAAAGATGGAAAAATCAGAGTCTGTGTTGATTATAGGGATTTGAACAAAGCAAGCCCTAAAGATAACTTTCCGCTGCCCAATATTCATATCCTCGTTGATAATTGTGCTAAACATGAGATTCAATCTTTCGTGGATTTTTACGCCGGATATCACCAGATCTTGATGGATGAAACAGATGCAGATAAGACTGCTTTCACCACCCCGTGGGGTACTTATTGCTATAGGGTCATGCCGTTTGGTTTAAAGAATGCGGGAGCTACGTACATGAGAGCTATGACTACTATTTTCCATGACATGATGCACAAGGAAGTAGAAGTATACGTTGATGATGTCATTATCAAGTCCAAGACACGAGTCGATCACGTAGATGACTTGAGGAAATTCTTTGAAAGGTTGCGAAAGTATAATCTTAAGCTCAATCCAGCCAAGTGTGCATTTGGAGTTCCATCCGGAAAACTTTTGGGTTTCATAATTAGCCGCAGAGGCATTGAATTGGACCCCTCCAAGGTAAAATCCATTCGAGAATTGCCGCCTCCGAAGAATAAAACTGAGGTCATGAGTTTTCTAGGAAGGCTGAATTATATAAGCAGATTCATCGCTCAGCTCAGCACTACATGTGAACCGATATTTAAATTGCTAAAGAAGGATGCCGCTATCCAATGGACAGACGAATGTCAAGAATCATTTGATAAGATTAAAGAATATTTGGCAAATCCTCCAGTATTGGTCCCACCGGAACCTGGTAGGCCTTTATTCTTGTATCTGTCAGTGATGGACAATTCTTTTGGTGGTGTTTTAGGACAGCATGATATCACAGGCAAGAAGGAACAAGCAATCTATTATTTGAGCAAAAAGTTCACGAGTTACGAGGTAAAATATACTCTTTTAGAAAAGACATGTTGCGCCCTAACTTGGATTGCTCAGAAGTTG
Source organism: Capsicum baccatum var. pendulum (assembly GCA_030864225.1). NCBI lineage: Eukaryota > Viridiplantae > Streptophyta > Magnoliopsida > Solanales > Solanaceae > Capsicum > Capsicum baccatum. Next base: position 211,806,995 of record CM061553.1, on the reverse strand, counting down.
AAGCACTATCTTTCGTCCTACACAACCTACCTCATATCTCGAATGGATCCTTTGAAGTATATTTTTCAAAAACCTATGCCCACAGGCAGATTGGCGAAGTGGCAAATTTTACTTACAGAATTCGACATTGTGTATGCTACTCGTACCGCTATGAAAGCGCAAGCATTGGCCGATCATTTGGCGGAGAACCCAGTTGACAATGAGTATGAGCCTTTGCGAACTTACTTTCCTGATGAAGAGATAAATTCAATTGAGGAAGAAGTTCAAGATGATATGTATGCATGGAAATTATATTTTGACGGGGCAGTCAATGTCAAAGGAGTAGGAATTGGGGCAGTTCTTATCTCACCGACCGGGCATCATCATCCCGCCACAGCACGACTCCGTTTCTTTTGTACTAATAACACAGCAGAATATGAAGCTTGCATCATGGGGTTAAATATGGCAATAAATCTGGATGTACACAAGCTAGTGGTGTTGGGAGATTCTGAATTACTCATTCGACAAATTCAAGGTGAATGGGAAACGAGAGATATCAAGCTCATTCCATACAAACAGTTCTTAGAGGACCTTAGCAAAAGGTTCAAGTCTATCGAGTTTAGACATATCCCCAGATCCCATAATGAGCTGGCTGATGCCCTGGCTACCCTAGCTTCCATGCTTCCATACCCAGGTAATACGCATCTCGACCCATTAGAGATACAGATACGAGATAAACATGGTTATTGCAATATAATTGATGCAGAACCAGATAATGAACCCTGGTACTATGATATCAAACGCTTCCTAAAGTCAAAAGAATATCCAATACACGCCAATGCAGATCAAAAAAGAACTATTAGGAGACTTGCTAATGGTTTCTTCTTAAGTGGGGAGATTCTGTATAGACGAACCCCAGACTTGAACTTGTTGAGATGTGTTAATATTCAGGAAGCTGAAAGAATCATGAACGAGGTACATTCGGGGGTATGTGGTTCGCATATGAATGGCTACGTTTTAGCGAAGAAGATTATGCGATCAGGATATTATTGGTTAACTATGGAGCGAGATTGCTTTCGCTTTGTTCGCAAGTGTCATCAGTGTCAAATTCATGGTGATTTGATTCACTCGCCACCTTCAGAGCTGCATCCTATGTCTGCTCCTTGGCCATTCGTCGCTTGGGGCATGGATGTAATCGGTCCAATAGAACCAAAAGCTTCTAATGGGCATCGATTCATACTGGTCGCTATTGACTATTTTACCAAATGGGTAGAAGCTGCTACTTTCAAATCAGTCACGAAGAAAATAGTAGTGGATTTTGTTCATTCGAACATCATATGTCGTTTTGGTATACCAAAGTCCATTATCACAGACAATGCAACCAATCTCAATAGTCATCTAATGAAGGAGGTTTGTGAGCAATTCAAGATCATGCATCATCATTCTACCCCTTACCGTCCTAAAGCAAATGGAGCCGTTGAAGCAGCAAACAAGAATATTAAGAAGATTCTTAGGAAAATGGTCCAAGGATCTCGACAGTGGCATGAGAAATTACCATTTGCTCTTTTAGGATATCGTACAACTATCCGTACATCGACTGGCGCAACTCCTTATTTACTAGTCTATGGGACTGAAGCTGTGATACCCGCAGAAGTCGAAATTCCCTCGCTTCGAATCATTAGTGAAGCTGAAATTGATGATACCGAATGGGTCAAGTCTAGACTAGAACAATTATCGCTAATAGATGAAAAAAGGCTGACGGCAGTTTGCTTTGGTTAATTATACCAGCAGAGGATGGCACGAGCTTACAATAAGAAGGTACGTCCTAGAAAATTCGAGGCCGGCCAACTTGTTTTAAAACGCATCCTTCCACACCAAGAAGAGGCTAAAGGAAAGTTTGCTCCAAACTGGCAAGGTCCATACATGGTTAAACAAGTACTATCAAATGGAGCTTTACAACTTGCGGATATGGACGGAAAAATGACAGAAAAAGCTATCAATGCTGATTCAGTCAAAAGATATTATATTTGACACACTTGTGCTTAACATTCTCAAGTTGAGATGACGAAAGGCCATCATTCTACTTAACTAAATGACATTAATCCCTTGTCAGCCCTTCGAGCCTTATTTACCTTTCCTTGCTTACCCTCTTTGGAGCCGAAAAAAAAAAATGCATTGCCATTGAACTACGTTCGACCTGATTCCTAAATGGATACGTAGGCAGCCCTATCTTGGGGTTTGGTCCGACAAAAGAAAAACAAAAAAATCTTGGTAAAAAAAAAAAAAAATCCTATTGTCACTTTTATATGGCTCTCAAGTTGTAATCTACCCTAAAAATCCTTTCCTTTGTCCATTAAAGACCTTCTGATCAATTTTTGAGAATGTCAAGCCTTGTGTGTTGTATATATATATATATATAAAAGAGCTTGTAGGTGAAAACCCATGGAGGCACCACAAGATCAAAAAAAAAAAAAAAAAAAAAAAAACTTTTTGGTGAAAACCCTCATGGGTGCCATAAGACAATGATGAACGAGACAATCCAAATTAGAGAGGTCAATCGAGAAAATCCGAGAAGGAATGACTTTAGTCAAACAAAGTTTATCATGACATGACAAAGATTAAGAAGGATGATTTGATTTGATTGGAAGGTGCAGCCTAATTCGAGATTAGACAGTTTTGAAGGATCAAATATTTACTCCAAATTGTGTGTCATGTGTTATTGAAGTTAATATACATCTCCGAATAAGCTTTTCTTACTTTACTGGTAGAAATACCTTCTATTCAAACACAATTCTTTTATTCCTTCTTTTGATTTTTCCTTATTTCATTTTTACACGCTCTGTTTTTTTGGTAAGTCTCGCACCAAATGCAAAATAAAGAAAAACGCGCAAAATTGACCATGGCTCCCAGTGAAATTGAGCAGAGATTATTGGGCGCTCACCACCTTGACAAGGACAGAGAGCCAGTTACGATAAGTGTTACGAATGAAGCATTTGAAAATGAAGAGCAGAATCGTACTGAAACAAACAGAGATGCAACAGAACTTGGAAAAACAAAGAATCAAGCTCGCCAACCAATTAGTTGAATCAACTGTATCGAGTTGGGGCAGAGATAAGGAAAACCTCTAAGGAACTAAAGGCCACAAACCAACCACCAATTTTAAAACTCACATTTTTTTTTTCTTTTCTCTCTCTTTGTTTGAATAGGGGCAAAGCAAGCTTGTGAAGCTTAGTGAAAAAAACAAGTATAGCAAGTTAAGTTTTCTTGAAATTTCTCTTTTTGTTAAACTCTTATAATTCTAAGTTCATATCAATATAATTATAATATAATAATAATAAAACCCCTTCATATTCAAGACTGGGGCATTTTTTTTTTATTTTTTTTATTTTTTTATTTTTTTTTTCTTTCTTTTCTAACAAAAAAAAAAATCCTAGTTTTTATTCGTCTTCATAGGGCACCATCCCCTAGTTGACATCTTATTCATCTTCATAGGGCACCATCTCCTAGTTGACATCTTTTCGTCTTCATAGGGTACCATTCCCTAGTTGACATCTTATCTCGTCTCCATAGGGCACCATCCCCTAGTTGACATCTTTTCGTCTTCATAGGGTACCATTCCCTAGTTGACATCTTATCTCGTCTCCATAGGGCACCATCCCCTAGTTGACATCTTTTCGTCTTCATAGGGCACCATCCCCTAGTTGACATCTTATCCCATCTTCATAGGGTACCATGCCCTAGTTGACATCTTATCTCATCTTCATAGGGCACCATCCCCTAGTTGACATCTTTTCGTCTTCATAGGGCACCATCCCCTAGTTGACATCTTATCCCATCTTCATAGGGTACCATGCCCTAGTTGACATCTTATCTCTTATTCATAGGGCACCATCCCCTAGTTGATATCTTATCTCGTCTTCATAGGGCACCATCCCCCTAGTTGACATCTTTTTCATCTTCATAGGGTACCATCCCCTAGTCGACATCTTATCTCGTCTTCATAGGGCACCATCCCCTAGTTGACATCTTATCTCGTCTTCATAGGGCACCATCCCCTAGTTGACATCTTATCTCGTCTTCATAGGGCACTATCCCCCAGTTGACATCTTATTCATCTTCATAGGGAACTATCCCCTAGTTGACATCTTATCTCATCTTCATAGGACACCATCCCCTAGTTGATATCTTATCTCGTCTTCATAGGGCACCATCCCCTAGTTTACATCTTATCTCATCTTCATAGGGCACCATCCCCTAGTTGATATCTTATCTCGTCTTCATAGGGCACCATCCCCTAGTTGACATCTTATCTCGTCTTCATAGGGCACCATCCCCTAGTTGACATCTTATCTCGTCTTCATAGGGCACTATCCCCTAGTTGACATCTTATTCATCTTCATAGGGAACTATCCCCTAGTTGACATCTTATTTCGTCTTCATAGGGCACTATCCCCTAGTTGACATAGGGCACCATCCCCTAGTTGATATCTTATCTCGTCTTCATAGGGCACCATCCCCCAGTTGACATCTTATTCATCTTCATAGGGAACTATCCCCTAGTTGACATCTTATCTCATCTTCATAGGGCACCATACCCTAGTTGACATCTTATCTTATCGTTATAGGGCGCCGTCCCCTAGTCGGCATTTTAAGAAATAAACCTTCCTATTTTTCTTCCTTATTTCCTCATAGGGTATGACAATCCCTAATTACATTTTTAGAAGCAAAAATCCTAATTCTTTTCCATGCATTCATTAGGCATAACTTCCTTTGGTTGCATCATTAAGAATAGGGTTCTTATCTTATCGCGCTCCTAGCCTAAATTGTTGTCCATTCATTCACTTATTTATTTATTTTTTAACTAGATTATAGTTTTCTAATAACTCACAAAATTTTCCTAGTGTAAACTGGGACAGAAAATTTTGTTTCTTTTGTTTCGTCTTCTTTGATGGCTTGCAGGTTTTCTGCGAAGCACAGGTTTATCCAAGAATGGAATTTCATCTCCAGTCAGAATATAGAAGAATGATCAGGTTGAAGATAGTTAGAGTCAGCTCTGTATCTGTAGCGGCCCAACATCTCAAGAGACATCTCTTTACCTTCTGATAAGGAGAATAAACATCCAAAGTATTCTATGAACTGTTCTTTGGCAGAGTGTCAATGACTCAATCCAAGTTGCAGGTTCAAATCTCAAATCCTAACTTTAAGATCAAATCTTGAGATCGAGGTACCCACCAGAAGAAGGTGAGGCGATAAATGAAGATCCAAGAGGAGGATCTGAAGCAACGAGATCAAGACAAATAGGATAAATAGGATCTTGTATCTTTCATTTTTAGTTTCATTTTTCTTTTTCTGATGTAATAAAAGGAGCAACGAGCCGGAAACTCGACGGGACCTCAACTCGACTCTCTAATTCATCCACTCACACTTACACCCATTTGAACTACATGTGACCTGATTCTCTTATAACCCGAGATATGTAGGATGTCTAAAACCAAGACTCGGTCACACCTCTTTTCTACTTGTTTACTAGTGAATAAAGGGTTGAGCCAAAAATTAGTCATGTTTACTTCTTTGCTTGAAAATCCTTCATATTTCCAAGCAAAGAGGGGCATTCTGTAAACACCTAATTTTTGACCCAAACCTAATATTTTTTTACCATTTTTATGTCCAATAAATTTTTATCTTCCTTTATTTTATTTTTATTTTTAGAAATTTTAAATTTATCTTATTTTGAGGTTCGTTAAAAATTTTGAAAATTACAAAAAAAAAAATAATAGAGTCACATTTTTTAATAAGTTTTTTATTCTATCATTTATTTATTTTTTTATTCATTAAAAAAAATAATAATAAAAAAAAAAAAAAAATCTAAATTATATTTGTTTTCTTCTTTCAACTTTAATAAAAAAATCTATGATATTAATTTTTCTTAGTCATATTCCTAAGACTAGCTAATCTTGTATTTGTTAGTTTTAAATAGATTTTATTATTATTTTTATTCAAAATAGTAATTAAATTAAAAAAAAATATATATATATATATATATATATAATAATAATCCTAAACTACCCAAACCACCCACAAATCCCACTCCTATCCCATTACCTCCCCCACAAACCCACACACACTCACACAAACACACGACACACACACCTACTACTATACATATATATATACAACACATGCATGCACTAATCAAAAAAAAAAAACAATACACACGGATAACAAGCTTAAAAAAAAAAAAACAACAAAAGGAAACCAAGAAACAAAAAGAAGAAACCAGGAAACACGAAGGAAAAAAAACATACGGAAAAAAAAATCAAGAAAAGAAAAGAAAGGGAGCAAAACAAGAAAAAAAAACAGAAAGGAGGAACGGAAAAGAAAGCACAACAAAAAGGAGACGAGTTTAGGATTCCAAATCGAGATTCCGGTGATACCATCTTTATTTCTATATTTGATTAGTCAGGTTTTTATTCAACCCCGTTCCGTTACTTTTTCTTTGTAATTTTTATTGAGAATCCGAGCATGAACAATTTTCTATGTGATTTTCATGTTTAGTTATTTATTCAAGTTAAGGATCATATATTTAGTCCTTTATAAGTTTCAAACTTCTTGATGTATATGGCTAAACAATCTAAGGATTTCGAATTAAAATGGTTCTTCTTAAATCATGGGTCGAAACTAAACATTGAGAGAAGCTTGAAAAATTGATACTTGGTAAGATAGACCGTTTCGATCCTTGTGGTTATCGCATTATACGTCAGTGTATATAAGTTAACTTTTTATTCCTTTATTAATTTCTCAATGTTGACACTTGTTCGGGTAGTTATTATCATATGGTGTGGTTGCTGTTGCATTTTGTTCGAATGGTTGTTTGTGTGTTTTATTGTTTATTGTTACTTCCATAGTGGGTAGGATGATTAGAATGGTATTATATCATTATATTATAAATGTGTGTTTTAGTGTTGCAGTTTATGTGAATAGCTATTATATTGTATTGTTATTTTAAAAATGTGAGTTTAATATGTAGAAAAGAATAGTCTTCCTGATTAATTTCATCAGTGCTTGGACCAAAATAGGTATATAAATATATATAAATAAATCAGAAGTATTTGCATGGGCATGATTTTTTTTAAGTAAAAGAATAAAAGGAAAGAAAATAACATTTGTCGGGTAGCAAACTCATAAAATAATGAGTTAGGTTCTTAGCCTCTAAATAATTAAAATAATTAAAGTTTAATATACAAGTGAAATTTAACGATGAAGTTGGAAAGCCCTACTACCGACCATTCGTTATAATTAAAATTAATTTATCGTTTGAAGCCGACTGGATTGGGTTGGGTATATTTTAAACCTATTAGGTGCTTATTTAGGCTAGAAAAATGGGGACGACTCATAAATGCCTCAAAGGCGCGAGAAATATATTTAAGATTTGTGGCGAGGCCGAAAAGTACTACTATCGGTAAGCCACACGTCAATATAATAAATAATTTTAAAATAAATTAAAAGCGGGAGGCAAACAACTTTTAGGTTAACAAACATTATAAATCCAAAACAAAATAAAATTAATTTAAGCCAGACGTAAGTCGTTAAAGCGACCGTGCTAGAACCACGGGACTCGAGGGGTGCCTAACACCTTCCCCTCGGTCAACAGAATTCCTTAGCCGGATTTCTAGTTCGCAGACCAAAAAATAAAAATTAAAGAGTCATTTCCTTTTGAATAGGGATTCAATAAGGTGACTTGGAACACCCAAACTCAATTCCAAGTGGCGACTCTGTAAATAAAATAATCCCTTTTCAAAACGTCACTTTAATTGGAAAAACTCATTTTCTCTAAAACCGACTGCCTAGCGGGGTCGGATGCGGTGAAAAAACGGGGGTGTGACAACTATCACTTTGCATATTCAAAACAGCTTGCTTCATCGGAGATGGTTGTTCGCATCAACAATTATATCCAAAATCAACTCATTTTGATTGTTTAATATACCGTCAATCTCAACTTTTTTCTTCCTATTATTTTTGATTGGAGAAGGGATGAAGCATCCCAAATCGAATGAAAATTTGATAACTTGAATTTCACATAAAATACTCAAATTGCTATTTCATATCAATTTAAAGGACTACAATATCGACTAAAATAGCAAAATTTTATGAAAGATTTTGGTTGAAAATAATAATATATGTGTGTTAATATGTTTCAGGGACAAGAATGAAAAAGAAAAAGACGTTGAAAAAGAAGAAGCACGTCTGTTTTAAAAAGGAAAAAGAAAGCGATTTAAGAGAAATTTTGAGATGTGATTGGTATCTTATATTGACTGTAATCTATTTTAAAGGAAGGTTTATATTATTTTGTTATATAAATTATGCTATTTCCTTATTTGATGGGTGTTTATTTGATTTTTTTATAAAAAAACAAAAATTATATTTTTATTAATTTTTTTAAAAAAATTGCTATACATTGCAAAATAAAAAGATTTGCTATAATTTGCATTAAACATTCTAATATTGTATATTTAAGTTTTTTTTATCATTTTAAATTTATAAGGTGCACAATTACACATTTGTCATATTAAATAGCAGAATAAGTTTAAAAGATATAATCTAAAGAATGAATATGACAAATGGACACCAAAACAAATAGTTAATAAAAATTATAACTTTTTAGACTTAGACTGTGTAATAGATACAGAAAAAATAATACAATTATGGATAAGATATATGACAAAACAATTATTAGATAATAATATAAACATAACAGATGCACCAGAATATATAGAAAGAACACTAATAGGAACAGTGAAATTATGGTTTTCAAATTTAACTGAAAATAGCAAGAATGTATTAAGAACTAACAAACCTACCATTAGTAGGGGGTGCGGATACCTAACTTGTAAAGATAACTTGTAAAATAGATCTATTATATATAATGGATCTATTTTACTTTGTGATATTATTTCATCCATATTTTTTCTCCAATATTTTAAATATTTGTAGTCTATCATTTTATCCTGCTGTAATTGCAGAGTTACAGATTTCTGTATAATAATTTATCCTAATTGTACTATAATGTATATCTAATTCTAGATTTTCAATTTTATTTATTATTTTGTGTTGTTCTTCTCGTAGCGAGTTTTTTAAATTATATAAACTATCACATGTACTTTTTCCTAAATTTTCTAAGGTTTCTTCTATCCATATTAATTGTTCTTTTAGATTCTCCATTATTTTTCTAATTCGGTTTCTATAATTAATTTCTTTATTTAGATTATCTTGATTTTCTCTAGTTTTTCTAATATATTCTAACATCTCTTAATCTGAATAATATCCGTCTGGATAATTATCTAGGTATAACTGTGTTATCCAATTTATAGTTTCAATTTCATAGTCTAATACTTTTTCTAATATTATTTTCTTAATATCTATAATTTCTATATCTCTAAGTATGTATAAGATTAAGACTTTAAGATTATCTATCATTTAAAATTGACTAAATATTTTATTATAATATTTTGTAGTTGTTTGTTTTAGTCTTAGTAGTTCTTGCATATTTTCATTAAGAAATTCTATATATTTTATATCTTTAGTTTCCATGTATTTGTCTAAATTTACTTTCATCTGTTTTTCTATTAACAGTATGTTTCTCATATCTTTTTCCAAAAATTCTAGATATATGTAATTTATCATGGTAAGTATTTGTAAGAGTAATTAGGTAGGTATGGTATGTAATTTATTCTAGTCATATAATATTTACCAAATGTTTTTTCTAATATGATTTTTCTTATATCTACTATTTTTATATCCTTAAGTGCATACAAAATAAGTATTTTAAATTTATCTACCATTACATTAGATAAATAATTATTCATTTTCATAAAATTGCTATTTTCAAAATATTCCCTTCAATCATGTACATAACAAAATATGGTCATCTTAGATTACTATATACTAGATTATTCTTAAATAACATGTTTTTCGGTCACTATTAGCATGGTAATCTGAATAATTTTCCCTTAAACAGCGCCTCTACTCTGGTTACTCCCCACCACGGCTTCTTGTCTCATTGGTTTCACCTTTAGGATGGCATCGTTCTTAGGGATTTTTCTCCTTTTCCTCTTTGCTAATAAACTTCTTAACATATTATTCTTCGAATAATTCTACTATAAAGTAACTAACATGAATTTATTTTATCATACCATGATTGTTGGGAATTATGAATTTAGCTATTCATAATCATAAATAAATATACCTGTTCGGATAGGTTTGATATTTCTAAGGTTTGTTCCTCCATAGCTTTTTTCATTGAAATAAATCTGTTTTTAATAACTAAGCAAAATATTTGTTGTGAACAGGAGAGAGTTTTTGCTTCAACACATGAAGGCTTGCTTTGCAATGCCTTCGGTTCATCTTATTTATAGACTGAATCTTTACAAGAGTATTCACGTTTCTAAAATTAGTCTACAAAAAAGTCTCCTAATAAGACAAAAATTATTAATGCCTAAAATAATAGTCAAAAAGCCTAAAGCCTAAAAGTTTAGCCTATACAAAAGTTTTCAATATTTTACGTAAAGTAAATTCTGAAAGTTTACATGTCACTTTCACAATTTAATACCTTGTCTTCTATTATTACTCCGTTGATATCTTCTCGTTGTCGTATCTGTTGCTTTTCCATATGTCCATTATTGTTTCTTATCTTGTATCTTTCAGCTGGCGTTCTTATCTACTTGGTTGATTTTTCTTCTATTCTAGCTGAACTTCTGGGATATCATTATCTCCTCCATTATATTTTGAACATTTATGATATGGATATTTATGTCCAATTGTCTTGCAATATCTGGTTAATAATTCTTCTGAAATAATTTTTTCTCTGATAGCTCTAGCGATAGGTTCTGTCTCTGGTTTGAGTAACGTCAGAATCCATTGCCTAATAGTTTCCATATCTGTATCTCGTAATTCCTTTGAATTTGAATATATTAGTACATGATTTCTTGAATAATAACTCCATATGGGATTTTGGTTGCAGTATGTGTTCGCTAGCTCTTGCAAAATTGTAGATAGTCCAATAATCCTTTTATTCGCATAAAATTTTGGTATCTCAATTCTAGGTATTTCTGGTTGTGGAATAATATCTTGTGGTATAATCATGTCTCGTGTCATTCCTATATGTACAACTTGTATGGGTTTTTTTAACTTCATCATATAATATCTCTACTGGTGCCGTGTAAATTTTTATAAAAAATAGGGTACCTTTGGTTATTCTTTTAAAAATGCTAAATGCTTCATATATTTCCGGTATAGTGGATATCTCATTTCCGTCAGAGGTATATACAGTACTGAGTAGTCCATATTCATAGTAAGTTTTAACTAGACTTGGTTTGATTTTAGGTAAAGCAATTTGCTTATTATATCCGGTCAATCTTTGGGTTATATAGTTTGTATCTAGTTCTTGGATGTTTATAGCTCTGAGATTAGTATTCAAAAAGGTTGGTACATTGTAGATATTTTGTATATATGTCCGGGCTGTGTAGTTGTAAGTCTTTTTGTCTTGGTTTAAACTATCTCGGTATATGGTAATGTGTGGGGGTATAAACATGGGATCTTTTGATGTATTTGGTATATATGGTTTATCAAATAGCTTGTTTAGGTTCATATTTATGTTTTTTCTAATTCCTTTGCTTGTACCTGCAGAAGTAGATTGATAAGCGTTATGGGTTTCATGGAGTGTCCCATCGTCTCCTTCTAGCTCTGGAACTTTAATGTCTTCCGATTGACATAGCTCCGCACACTGCTGAGTTAGCTGATTTGTAGCTATAGACTTCAGTTTAACTTCATTAGTATTTAGCTTTTTTATTTCATTACCCATACTGTCCACTTTTATTGAAAGCGTAGTTAGGGTGTTGAATATTTTTTCTAGAGTATCCTCTTCTATTATATCAGTCTGTGTAGCTTTGTCTTGATATGTAATCTGCAATAACATTTTTGTTAGTACTAATTACTTCAATTATAAATGTGAAATTTAATATATTCAATACTAGTCTCTGAATCTCTTTTGTTGTAACTGAATCTTGTATTTTCTTTGTTAACCACCAGCGTACCTGTGTATTATCCGTTCGCACAATAAACTTGTTATATACAATATATGGCTCAAATGCTAACAAACATTTATATAATGAACATAATTCTTTTCTATTTATTTCCAATTTTATTTCTGCTTCATTGAACGTACCTGAGTAGTATCTACAAGGGTGTTCTAATTTTTCTGCTTCATATCGGTATTTAAGTACTCCTCCATAACTACATTCACTAGCATCTACTTCTACTATATATATAAATTTTCTATTTTCATCTGGAAATTGTAGTTTTGGTAATTCCTTACAAAGTAATTTTATTTTCTGAACTTGTTTTTTATCTTCTTCATTATAGTTATATTCTACATCCTTTTTTAATTTTTTTTGTAGTGGTTTTAAAGTTTCTGCTAATTTTGAAATATATTCCCTTACTTCGTTTACTAATCCTAAAAATGATTGTAATTTCTTTTTTGTATCTAATTTTTCTTTCGAATTTATTATTTTTTGTACTATATGTTGTTGCATTTTTACTCCACTCTTATCTATTTGTATTCCTAAAAATTCTATCTGATTTTTCATAATTTCAGTTTTCTTTTCACTTAGATTTATTCCCGATTTTTCTATTATATCTGTAAATTTCCCTAATAATTTTAAATGTTCTTCTTTAGTTTTTGTATATAATAATATATCATCTATGTATACTATACAATTAGATAATTGTTTAAAATAATTATCCATAAAATGTTGATATCTACCTGGTGCATTTTTATATCCAAATGGTAATACGTTCCATTCATAAAATCCTTGTGGTACCGTAAATGCGGTTAATTCTTTAGATTCTTCTTCTAACTTTAAATGGTAAAATCCTGATTTACAATCAAATTTACTAAAATAATTATATCTATGTATTTGTCTTATTTTTAATATCTTATTTGATATTGGATAATTATATGTCATAGTCTTTGCATTTAAATTTCTATAGTCAATAACCATGCTACTTTTTCCTCTTTTTTGTTCACTATGTTTATTTACTATAAATGTTGGACTATTATGTTTACTATTACTTTTTCGTATATATTGTTTTTCTAATAATTCATCTATATGCATTTTAAATTCTTTTATATCGTCAAAATTATATGTTAATGGTTTCTGGGTTATTATGCTATTTTTATCTATTAATTCAATTTTTATAGTAGTTTTATTTTTTAAATCTTCACTATATAATTGTTCTAATTTTTTTCTTAATTATTTCTATCTTATTTATTGAAAATATAGTTATTTCTATTTTATTTATCGAGAATACAACTAGTTCTATTGTATCTTCAGTATTTTTTATATTTTCTAACTTTTGTGTAATTTTTTCACTTTCTTTTATCCAATCAGTTTTCTTTCTTATTTTATTATTAACTCTTTTTGCTCTTACTTTCTGTTTACATGGTGTTGTAAACCACCAATCTGTTCTAGTTATTATATGTGGGTATAATTTATCTAAAAACGGCATTCCTAAAAGTATATCTTTTGATATTAGTTCATAATTATAAATTTCTTCTATTGTTAATATCTTATCCCATACTTGTATTTTTACATTCCTAGCTTTATAAGTAATTAAGCTTCCTACATTATTAAATTCTTTAACTATTATTGGTGTTTTTAATTTATCACATTTGCTTTCTGGTAAGCAATTATATCTCCATAAATTAGCTTCTGCTCCTGTATCTATCATAGGCGTATAATATGTACTGTAATATCTTTCTACTACTATCTTCATTAATACATATATTTTCATTTTATGTTAAGGCTCTTCTTAAGAATAATTTATCTCTGTTATATGTTAAGGTTAATTGTGTATGTTCTATATTATATGGTTTTACTTGTTCTAGCCATTTTATTCCTAATATTATGTCTGTTTTTTGCATTTCTTCCTTTACTTCAAATTCTATTTTTATTTTTCTAATTCCTATTATTATTTCTTTTTTCTGCTATATTTTTACTATTTATTAAACTTCTTGGTAGATCTGGGCATATATCATTATCAGTTTTTATTTCTTCATTTTTTACTAGATATTTTGCTATATAATTTTCTTCTTGTCCTGTATTTAAGAGTATTAAATATTCTTTTTCATTTACCTTTCCTGTTATGTAATATTGGTTTAAATTATTTGTTGAATTTATTTCATAACTTGTTCTTTTTTATGAGCTTGATGATTCTGGTTTTTCATCAGCTATTTTTTTCGTTGTACTTATTCTATCATTTATTATTTCTAATTTTTCTTCTATATCTATGTCCCTATAGCTATAATCATTATAATCTATTGTTTTTACAATTTGTTCGAATGGACTTTCTATTCGTATTTTGTTAATCTTATTTTTTCTTGTTATTTTATGTTTTGTTGTTAATACATATAAATTTTTGCATCTTGCTGTAAATATTTTACTTCCTAGGGTTAATTCTATTCCTGATATTTTCTAATATAATACTAATGATTTATCTATATTTTTATCTATTACCGCTACTAAATAATTTGCACTTATTATAGATTTAAATTTTTGGTATATTAAGTTTCCTTTTATAGCAGTTATTATGCTTTTTTCTATAGGTTTTATAATTCTATCACCTGCTAAATATAATTCTATTGGTGTATCTATTCCTTCTCTAAAACATGCTTTTATTAATGTCTCTATACCTTTAAGGTGTACATATTTTATTGGGTCTCTACATTTTATATCATTTATCTCTTTATTAATTATTCTTTTTGTTACTAGTGGTATACTAGCTTTACCTTTTGCATATCTACAGTCTATTACATGTTCCTTTTGGCATAATACATAATATTCTTCTTTTTTCCTAGTAAACATATTTTTTATTGTTGGTATTTTAAATATTTTTTCTACACTTAAGTCTAATTCTTTTCCTTTTATTTCATCAAATATGTTACTGTCAAATATTATTTTTTGGTCTGTTCCTTCATCATTTAAGTATTCTTCCTTTATTATTATTTTTATATCTTCTTCAGTCATTTGATTCATCTATTTCACTATCTATTTCATTATCTGTTTCATTTTCTGAAATTTCATATATACTATCCTCATTTTCTAATTCATAATCTATATAATTTACCTGCATATATTCTGTATTTTCTATTTTTATTTCTGATATTTGTTTATTTTTTGAATTTTTAGGTAATTTACAATCTCTAGCTAAATGTCCTAATTTTTCACAATTATAACAAGTACATTCTTTAAGAGATTTCTTTTTTCTATATGGTCTTTTGTATTTATAATTTTTTACATAATATCTTTTTCTTGGTTTCTTGTATTTATATTTTGATTTTTTATATTTCTTATATTTCTTATGTCTTTTTTTTTTCTTATAATATCTTTCTTCACATCCGAATTGGGGTGCTAGTTTATTTTTGCAACATGCTAAATTTCTTATCAATGTTTTTTCCATTTTTAATTCTTCTCTATATTTTTTACATAAGTTTCTATACCATTGTTGTAAAAATTTTATTCTTGCTCCTAGAGTATCTACTATTTTTGCTTCTTCCCAACTCTTTATTATTTTTGAACTAAATAGTTCGGGTAATTTATTAAAATATAATTTTCTTATTTCTTTACGTTCTTCTATATTATATGCTCCTTTATAATAATATTCTTTAAATGCGCAAGTATATTCATCTATATAACACATATTACATATTGCTAATTTTAACATTAAATTCCTATTTGTATCTTTTTCTTCATCTTGTTCTTCTTCTATTGTTGTCATACTACCAAATTCATCTTTTATAGCTGTTTCATATTTTTTTAATAATTCTATAGGTGTTAGTTTAGTTGTTGTTGATGATGTTCCTTCTGTAGGTTTGTTAGTTCTTAATACCTTCTTGCTATTTTCAGTTAAATTTGAAAACCATAATTTCACTGTTCCTATTAGTGTTCTTTCTATATATTCTGGTGCATCTGTTATACTTATATTATTATCTAATAATTGTTTTGTCATATATCCTATCCATAATTGTATTATTTTTTCTCTATCTATTACACAGTCTAAGTCTAAAAAGTTATAATTTTTATTAACTATTATTTTTGGTGTCCATTTGTCATATTCATTCTTTAGATTATATCTTTTAAACTTATTCTTATAATATGTAGGTTTTCTTATTTCTGATGTTCTAGGTATTATATTTTCATCTTCTTTTTTATCAAGAGTATTTATTTCTGTGTTGATATTTTCTAAGTTTTCTTCATTAATTACTTTTTGTTTTTCATTGATTTCTAAATTTTTTGTATTTGTTAATATTTCTGTATATGTTTCACTATCTTCTAAATCATAATTATTTGTCTCTTCAACATCTATATTATTTATTTCTAATTCCTTGTTTTTTATTTCTTTGTTGTTTATTTCTAATTTTTCTTTAAATTGATTTATCTCGTTTAGTAATTTTTGTTCTTTATTATTTTCTTCCTTTTCCTTTTGTCTTTCTTCATACAAATCTTTTAACATTTGTAGTTCGTTTTCTAATTCAGCAATCCTACTATTTTTAGTTTCTTCTATTTTTCGTATTTCTTCTGTAGTTTGTTGTTTTATTTTTTCTATTTCCTTTTTCCTATCTATTTCTTCATTTTCTCTTTCTATTCTTACCATAGCTGTCAATTTATCTTCTAATTTTAATTCTTCTTTTTCTAACATAAATATAAATGTTCACCAATTTTCTTATATCTTCTTCTTAGATTAGAAAATACTATTTTTATTTTTAATCCTTCGTGATTTTCATATATTTTTTCATCTATTATAAATTCTTCTTTGTTCATTTTATTGTAAATAGTTCATGTTGATATATATATTCTAAACTATCTATTTGTGATTCTAATTTTGATATTTCATCTTTTTGTGTATTTATTGAGTTTTCACTAACTCCGACAAATATATTATAATGTAGTCTTTCTATTCTTATTTTTAATTCTTTACGTTTTTCAGAAATAATTTGTTTTAGTTCTTTGTATTTTTGTATTTTATTCATTTAATCCAATTCAATCTAAATTCAAACATAAATTGAAACATATATGCTACTACTGTATTTTTTAAATAACTGCGCTCTAGGGGTCACGATCACAATGAGTAATATGTGGATATTAATTGGATAGCATTGAAATTTTGAGTTTATTTAACAATTTTATAATTTTGTGAACTCGGTTTGAAGCGATTTGTGAGGAGATTTTATATGGATAAATTACAGAAACTAGCAACCTTAAGATATTAATTACAATTAATAACAACACTTTCTCAAAATTACAACTTATGTTAAAACTGACAATATTTTGACTTTTCTAGAGTTAAGCACGTGAGTTCCACCATTTGTTTTTCTTTTACCTATTTTCAAGCAATTTACCCTATTTTCAAGCAATTTACCTATTTTTGGATTCCACCAATTACTTTTTCTTTACCTATTTTCAAGCAATTTACCCTATTTTCAAGCAATTTACCTATTTCAGTTTCCTCCATTCTAGCGTTTTTTTTTCAAAATCACTATTTGCTCTCTAATTTCGGATAAACTTGTTCCCCAATAATTAAGGGAAGATAATTTTACAATTAATGCATGTTATTTTTTTTTTCATATAGCTTCTTTTTTGTAAAATAATTTCAGCATTTTTCAATCTTCTTCTGCGAATTTTTTTTTTTGCGGTTTGAAATTTTTGGAGTTACGCGATAATGCCAGTACATATAAATCGTAGTAGTTCGTTAGTGGGATTCTACCAATGAATTTTAGGTCCAATGAACTACCATCGTTTAGTCTTGGTTTAACACAAGATGAAAAAATTAACTTGATTTCTACTAATTTTCAGTCTAAGAGAGGTGTTAGCAAAGTAGAGGTGAGATCGAATCAACGTAACAATCCACAAAAGATTGTGGAAATCATGAAACAGAACGCATTAAGAAAATCTTCATCCCCAAAACCCACCACAATTTAAAAATCGGTGAAAAAGAGAAAGTCGGATGAAAAAGGAGAATCTAGTAAAATTTTAAGTCCTGTGTTTTATTCGATTATGAATTTGAACAAGAGAAAGTGGAAGAGGTATTTTTCTATTTGTAAAATTTTATAATTTCTGAACAACATATTCATATATGTATTTTATATATACAATTTATAAGGTATGTATGTAGTTTTGAATTTTGTTAAGATATGAAATTGCAGTTGCTAATAGGATGATATGTATCTGTTATATATTTAAGATATGTATTTTGTATTTAGGTTTGTTATTGATAAGATTTGTATTTGTTATGTCTAACATATTTAATATGTATTTTGTATTTAAGATATGTGTAGGATATTTGTATTAGTTACTGAGAAGATTTGTATTTGATGTTCAGTTGTATTCTTTTCTTGGTAACTTAAATTTTGGACCATTCATGTATTCATAAAATTTTATGCATTTGTATTTTAATTTTTTTTGGACTGTATGGTCATATATGTATTTTGTATATACATTTGATAAATTATCTGCTTATGTGAGAATTATTGTTAAGATATGGAATTGTAGTGTGGAGATATGTATTTGTTATTTTTAAGATATGTATTTTGTATGTTGTAATTATATGTAATGCATTTGCTACGGGTTAGATATGTATTTTGTATTTGTTTATTCTAAGTTTTTATATATGGTGACATATGCTGAGTGCCTTACTTTTGGTGACTATGTTCCAAATATTGACTTTGATCTAGATCTTCTTCGCATGAGATATATTTTAATGTTGTGAAATTATGCTTCGAGGAAAGAAGATGAGAAGGCTGAAAGTGACGATGAAGCACCAATGAGGCCTCCTAGGGATATTGGGCTAATAGAAGATACTGAAGTGCATGATATTTGAAGTTTATTTGTATTTGTTGTATTTGGCAACATTGAACTTTAGGAGGACTAAGATATAGTTGAAAGATGATTCTTAATATTTTTTTTATGTGATTGTTAGATTTTTGATCGTTATGCTACTAAAATAGAATTGTTAGATCTTACTTTATGTTATTGTTACGCATATTTTGGTATGAATATGTGATTTCAGTTTTAGTTATAATTTTTAGTAATGAATATATATGTTTCAGTCATCATATGTATTTTTTAATGGTATATTTGTATTTTTCATTGTATGCATATGTATTTTTTTGTAATACATATAAGCTAAGTTGAGGTTGCATATAATATTTTTCATTGTATGAATATGTATTTTTTTTGTAATGCATATGTATTTTTAGTAATGCATATATTTTTTTTCCAGTCATGCACATATACTTTCGAATAATACAAAGTTATTGTATTGTTTTGCATAAGTCTATGTATTTTTATGAAGCATATGTATTTATGATTTATACATACATAGTTATTCGTATATATCTATGAATAATGCATATTTATTTATGATTATTGCATATGTTTTCTTTAAAAAGAAAAAAAAATGAATTTTAAATTCTAATTAAGTAATTGATAAGTCATTAAATGTATTTTTAATTATTTTTATTTATTACATAAATATATGTTAACTTATTTTAATTTTTATAGATGAATCTCATATGTATTTTTCATACAAAAAAATTGACTTGTATGGTGTACACTCTTTTATGTATAAATAAATAATGGTATATGTTTTATAAAATATATTCATGATGATAACATTTGCAACAATTTAATTACAAAAAAGTCAACATCATCAAAAGTTTGTATCAAAATTTAGAATCATTAAATAATCAATGAAAAAAAACAATTGCTTATGAACTGAATACATCTGTAAACTTATCATTTATTATATTTCCTACATGAACGCCAATTGTGACCTTTAAATCCACATGAACTACAATAATTTTTATTTTTCTTCTCGAACATATCTCTTTTCGACTTTCCACGATCCTTCTTTGCAGATCTTTCGGGGGGTCGTTTGTATTTTGGGGGCAAAACTATCTCCTCCAATATCTCCTGTGGAATCACTCAATAATCTTTGTGTGGTATAGGATAAATGGGAAGATCATACATTCTTGACACAGTTTTTTATTTGTATAGGTCAGAGTAATATGATCCCTTTTGAAAATTCTTGCTATCAAGTACTTCATAAGCATGCAGACACGGTATCTCATCCTATTGGAATGCATAGCAAGAATTTTTTTTCTTAAGGCAAATAATAAAATATTTATCCTTGTCCTGTACTGTATAGACATACTCTGAGGCTGGTATAACCTGAGATTATTAAAAGAAAATTAAAATTATAACAACAATTATTCATTTGACATTTGTAATTGTTCCAGTTTAGCAATTGTATTTTACCAACTCTGCATATGTATATTGCATGTCTCAATATGTCTTTTTAGAAATATATGGCCTTCATATTTAAAAAAAAAAATGCAATCAAACACTTAAAATAGAGTGCATATGTATTTGTTAAATACATATAGCTAGTAGCATATGTAAATTGAAATACATAAAAGTAACTACCAGTGATCATATAAACAGACTGCATATGTATTTTACAAATACATATAGCTGGCAGTATATGTAATGTTAAATGCATATATAAGGACTTACAGTTCCATCCATGATATAAGCAGTTACAAAAGTATCAGTATACAGTTTTCTGAGATGACTTGCATCAATGATTATTATAGGTCTACAATGTTCAAACCCTTTGACACAATAACTTATTAGTATATACAAAACTTCGAAACGAAATCCAACAAGAACAAATTTTTAATTGAAACGGGAAAAAATACAAAATAAACTGTAACAATTGTACATCAATATTCAACCACATAACGTGATGGAAAACTCTAATTTGTAAAAAAAGAATTATTGATCAAACCACTTTGTTCGAGAACTGATCAAACCATTGTTGTTACTAGTTTTCCAGCTATTTTCACAAATATAGTTCGAAATTCACAAACAAAATCATATTTATTTATTGATACCTGTATTTGCAGCGTTGTCTTATCAAACTCATCTCAAAACATTAGACGATGCACATAAATTTTTGGAAGCAGTCGTTTTTTTTTTAAATTGATATGAGTTGCAGATTATGAAAAACGTTTTTGAATTTTGAATTATGTTGCTGTAAAATAATGATTGTGGTTAAAATAGAGTCATTAAAGGAAAAAATATCTGTAAAAGGTTAAGAAATCTGTCAAATTAAATGTTCCTTAAATTAAGGAACCGTTTTTTTCCATATTAAACTGAAACAGATTGGAGTTAAATTAGGAACAAAATCTTTAGTTGTATATGTATTTAACTAGCAACAGTTTAATCAAATACGAAATACATATTGCTATTTTTTGTAATTTTGAAAGGGTTGCTATAAAACTTACAATTAAGGCTCTATAGTTGCTATTTCTGCAATTTTTCCTTAATTATAAAAACTAGCATCCTTAAGACTATAATTACAATAAATAGCAACACTTTTTCAAAATTACAACTTATAGCAAAAGTAGCAATATTTTACCCACTTCATAATAATAGAAGAATATGTAATTTTCAGTTGTGCATATGTATTTATGAGTAATACATATATATTTGTATATGTATTTATATAGCAACACTTTACTTAAATACAAATACAATTTGCTATTTTTCGTAATTATGAAATTGTTGCTATAAAAGTTATAATTAAGGCTACAGAGTTGCTATTTCTGAAATTTTCATTCCCAAATGATATATATCATTTAAATTATTGGCCATTTATAGAGCGTAAAACAACACCTTTAGCTCGCTTTTAAGGATTAAGAGTTTTATATTATTATTTTTCATGTTGGACAGTGTGATCATCTTATTTAAAAAGTTTAAATCGTTGAAGATAACATATTTTTATTATCTAAGTAAGTAATTTGCACACCTTCGCACGTAAATGGTCTCATTAAACTTTGTAACCATCCTTTCTTAATATTCAAACAATAAAAATAACGAAAATATAATATTAATCGTCATAAAACTAGTAAAATATTAGAAATATTTTTCAACAAAAATTTAAGGAATTGACATTATTTTACATACTAAATTAGTATATGTATTTGCACGTGTATGTCGCATCAACGTTATAAATGAAAACCAACGGTACTAAAAGGTTTTTGGATCAACATCAATTATATCCGTAAGAGTTTCTAATAACTACTTCAATTTTTTGATTCATCGAAATTATTCACCGTTAAATGTATTACAAACTTCAGTACCTATGCCACGCGTTACTTCATTGCCATCAGTTGTTCCAATCCTTTCATTGGTTTTTTCTACAATTTCGAATGAAGCCACCCTGATAGAACAAGTTTGTTTCAGTAACACAAAAGATAAACAACATAGATCACCCATCAGTTTGTCCTGGCTTCACATGATTCATCACACGTAATTTAAGGATAGGGGTGATTAAAAAATTTAAAAAGTCCTTCAGATCAACCTAAATGCCAATGCATCCAACCAATTTTTGTTAAAGTGGGTGGTTTTATATGTTTTATACCTATTTTCATATATTTTCTATGTAATTATACCTATTCCGTGTCGAGTTTAGTGGGTGCCGAAGCACCCCAAAATACAACGCAGGTCCGCCCTTGTAAATCAGACTATCTTAGTAGAGATGATAAGTTATAAATAATCTATGGTTAACTAATTACTAATTTATAATACTAAGTTTTAGTAGAGTCCGGAATCAAAATATGCCTTTAGTTTAAAAAAAGGACCAATTTATGTTATAGATATAGAATGTTACCAAAGTATGTTTTGTGCCCTTATTTAGTGCACAATTCTTTTAAATTTTGACGGAACTGTGCAAATGGGATTAAAAAATAAATTTTAAGATTATACACTTATTTAGTACACAATTCATTTTTTTTTTTCATATTGTGCACTTTTTTAGTGCACTATCTATTTATTTATAGATTGTGCACTAAAAAAGTGCACAATTCATTTTTTTTCCAGATTGTTCACTTATTTAATGTTCAATATATTTATTTATAGATTGTGCATTTTTTTAGTACACAATCCATTTAAATATTAAAAAATGAATTGTGCACTTTTTAAGTGCACAATCTACAAATAGATAGATTTTGCACCAATTAAGTGTACTTTGCACTATGAAAAAAAATGAATTGTGAAGGAGTAGCAAATTTTTTTACATCATCATTATATAAAATATATTAATTACAAATCTTGTGGACTAAATATTAAATTTATTAACTTCATTCATTTTTTAAATCTTGTGGTTTTAGACTTTTCATATAGAACATGAAAATTTAAAAAAACTATTAAATATACAAAAAGTCTCTCTTTTTGGAACATACGAAAAAAGTAAGATATTTAATTTAAGATGAAGGAGTAGCAAATTTTTATAAATTTTTAGCTCTTTAATTTTTCTGATTTATATTATATTTAATTTTTAACATTAATACTTAATTTGTAATTAATATATTTTATATAATGATGATGGTCTTAATAATATTTTTAAAAATTTAAATTTAAGATAGCTGGATTTATTAAAATTTTTAAAAAGTGGACAATTTATTTTTGTCTAGATTGTGCGATATTTTAGTGCACAATCTATTTATTTATAGATTGTGCATCAAAAAAGTGCACAATTCAATTTTTTTTTTCAGATTATATATTTATTTAATGCACAATCCATTCATATTAAGTATATATTTGATATCAAATTTGATATTAAATATTAAATTTTAAATTTAATTTTTAAAAATATTATTAAGACCATCATCATTATATAAAATATATTACTATAAATTAAGTATAAATAATATAATATAAATCAGAGAAAGTAAAGAGATAAAAATTCATAAAAATTTGCTACTCCATCTCAATTTAAATATCTTACTTTTGTTTGTATGTCCCAAAAAGAGGGCAAAATGGCTCGATGAACCCTTGTACTATGTCCGTTTTGTAATGTGGATACTCCTACTTACATATTTGTCATCTACACCCTTGAACCCATTAAAAAGCATCATTTTAAATCCTTTGACCGTTGATCAGATCTAGGTGGCATTAAAATGGCTGAGTAGGATGAAACGCGTGTAGGCACGCGCCTGGGGTGCGAGTGAGGGTCATTTATGATCAATTTTATATTAAAATAATTAAAAATAATTTAAAAAAAAGTAATATTAAAATTAAAAGAAAAAAAGTCCAATCAACCTTTTCTCCTACAACCCCCCTCTCTTCCACACATGGTTTCTCTCCCCCTTCCCCCACCGTCCCCGTCCACCATCACCATTCCTGTCCACCACTGTCTTGTCCATTCCAGTAGGGATTTTCGGAGGCTTTGTCGTCGGAAACGACAATAGTGGTTGGGTTTAGCAGTTTGAGATTGTTAATGGAGTTTCGGATCGAATTTTTGATGGGATGGAGCAGATGGCGTAATTTTCCGGCTAGAACTCATAAAAAATAGTGAGCTTCCGTGTGTTTCCCCTCTCTAGCATCTCTCTCCGATCACTCTTCTTTTTTTCTACTTTCTCTCTCAATTCTTTCCCTCATTGAATTTCTTTCTTGATTTCTCTCTACTCTCCCTACATTCTTCTTGCGTCTTCTCCGATTTCTCTCTTTTTTCACTCAATTTGTGTGTGTGAATCTGTGAATTAGGTGTATGTGGATAGTTGTATGTGTATATCAGCTTATGTGTGTGAATGGCCTATTGTGTGGTGTTCTCTTTAGTGTGTGAGTGTGTGTATTTATTCTTATTCAATGCGAACAACTTGGGGCTGCAATGGAGATCCCCTACAATGATGTTGTGTGTGTGTGGTGGTGGTGGTGCGGTTGTGGAGATGGAGAAGAAAGCCCCATCCCCCTACCATATTTTTTTAATTCTCAATTTAATTTTTTTATTTTTTAAATATTTAATTTCTTATGTGGCATTTAATGTAGTATTTAAAATGATGTAAAAACTGATGTGAAATTTAATATAATATTTAAAAATAATGTGGAAGTTGAAGTGGAGGCGAGTGTGTTACACACACCAAAATAGGGTTTAAAATGTTATTTTTAATAGGTTTAAAGGTTCAAATAACAAACATGTAAGTAGGAGTATCCACATTACAAAACAGACATAGTACAAGGGTCCACCGAGCCATTTTACATGGCTCGGTGTACCCTTGTACTATGTCCATTTTGTAATGTGGACACTCCTACTTATATGTTTGTCATCTAGACCCTTGAATCCATTAAAAATAATATTTTAAATCCTTTGACCGTTTATCGAACCTATGTGGCATTAAAATGGCTGAGTAGGATGAAACGCATGTAGGCACGTGCCTGAGATGCGAGTGAGGGTCATTTTTTGATCGATTTTATATTAAAATAATTAAAAATAATTTATAAAAAAAGTAATATTAAAATCAAAAGATAAATGAAAAAAAAAAGGCAGTCAACCCTTTTCCCCTACACCCTCCCTTCCACATATGATTTCTCTCCCCCATTCCCCTACCGTCCTCATCCACCATCACCGTCCCCTTCCATCACCGTCCTATCCATTTCAGTGACGATTTTCAACGGATTTGTCATCAAAATCGACAATAGTGGTCGGGTTTAGTGGTTTGAGATTGTTAATGGAGTTTTAGGTCAAATTTTTGGTGGGATGGAACAGATGGCGTGGTTTTTCGGCCGATTTTTGGCGAGAACTCATTGAAAATAGTGAGCTTCTGTGTGTTTCTCATCTCTCGTGTCTCTCCAATCACTCTTCTTTTTCTCTGCTTTCTCTCTCAATCCTTTCCCTCCTTAAATTCCTTTCTTGACTTCTCTCTACTCTCCCTTCATTCTTTTTGCGTTCTCTTCAATTTCTCTCCTTTTTATCTCAATTTGTGTGTGTGAATCTATGAATTCGGTGTGTGTATATCAGCTTATGTGTGTGTATGACATATTGTGTGTTCTGTTTAGTATGTGAATATGTGTGTTTGTTCTTATTCAATGGGAACAACTTGGGGCTGCAATGGGAGATCCCCTGCAATGGTGTTTTGTGTGTGTGTTGGTGGTGCGGCTGTGGAGATGGAGAAGAAAGCCCCAACCCCCCACCGTTTTAGTTTTTTTAATTCTCAATTTAGTTTTTTTATTTTTTAAATATTAAATTTCTTATGCGGCATTTAATGTAGTATTTAAAATGATGTGGAAGCTGATGTAAAATTTAATACAATATTTAAAAATGACGTGGCAGCTGACATGGAGGCGAGTGTGTTACACACATCGAAATAGGGTTTAAAATATTGTTTTTGATGGGTTTAAGGTTTCAGATGACAAACATGTAAGTAGGAGTATCCACATTACAAAATGGACATAGTACAAGGGTCCACCGAGTCATTTTACCCAAAAAAAGAGGTGTTTTGTACATTTAATAATTTTTTAAAATTTTAATATTCTACATGACAAGTCCAAGACCACAAGATTTAAAAACTGGATGGAGTTAATAAATTTTAATATTTAGTCCACAAGATTTGTAATTTATATATTTTATATAATGATAATGTAAAAAAAATTGCTACTCCTTCACGATTCATTTTTTTTCATAGTGCAAAATCTATTTATTTGTAGATTAAGTGCACACAATTCATACTAAAAAAGTGCACAATCTATAAATAAATGGATTATGCACAATCTGAAAAAATGAATTGTGCACTAAAGAGAGCACAATATGAAAAAAAAAAATAGATTGTGCACTAAATATGTGCACAATTTTTAAATTTACTTTTTAATGTTATTTGCAGTAGCTCTGTCAAAATTTAAGAGAATTGTGCACTAAATAAGTGCACAAATCATACTTTGATAACTTTCTATATCTACGGCATAGATTGATCACTTTTTTAAAGTGGCGATATATTTTGATTCCGAACTTGTTTTAGTAGCATTAACAGCACCATAAGGTTAAGGACTTAGAGACCTCAATTTCATTCTTTGTCAATTGATTTTCGACCGTCACCTTAACAATCCATGGTAATTTGACCTTTCTCCTCTGCCCATGACCGAAGTTAGTAATACTGATACTAATTTCAAATAGACAACTTTTTCTATAATATAGACTACTGAAAGATCCAAACCCAACAAACATTAATTACGCACAAGTTTAATACGTTTTAGGATTTAAATTTTAAAAAAATTGATGAATAAAATTTTAGAATTTTAATATGCACGTAAATCATATTTGGTGTGATGAAAGAACAGACTTATCATATATTCTACGACTCTTTAAATATTATTCTCCTAAAAATTGTTGTCGTATATTTCTTCTTATCAAATATTTTAGGATTATTTGCTATTTAGAATATATTTTTTTTTTATCATGTATTTTATAACTTCTTAATTTTAAATATTATAAATATAATTAAAATAAATAAAAAAATGATTTTGCCTAAAGTTGAGACTATTAATGAAGGGTAAAAAATTTAAATCACTTTTCTAAAAATCTTTACATTTTTAATAAATTATACATTACAGATTATAGATATTTCTAAGATCTTGAATAATTGAAAAGTCAACCTCTTCATCAATCTTGCCTAGTACAGATTTTCCGATTGTAACATTTGTTGCGTGCTTCTCAATATTGAAAGAATCTTACACAAATTAATCAAGCATCTGGTTCTCAAATTAAAAGTAAAGGGCATCTATATAAGCAGTAAATTAATAATTCTAAGTACTCCAAGTACGTACCTAATTAGTTGTGTACTTATTAAAAATAGATGTTTTTTAATATTTGTCATTTTATAAAATTAATGCAAATTAGTTGTTTGATTTCACTTTTACCGTAAGTAATAAATATATCAAGATATTAATACAGTGTAAAAAAAAACATTAAATAAATATGATTTGTTATAAATATATTATCATATATATAGTGAATGTTTACTTTATCATACATAGTGAATGTCTACTTTATCATATATGGTGAATATTTATTTATGAAAAAGTTAGAAACCCAAGGCTAATTTTTCCATATAAGTAAAGGGGTTTTCCCTTCATTGTAATTACCCCATCAAGAATCCCCACGAGAAATATAGAAGTCTCCTCTCTTCTTTCACCATTCTTCTTGTTCTTTGTTTTATATTTCATAACACGTTATCAGCATGAGACTCTGTCAAATAAAGTGAGATTATAAATCTAAAGGTAATTTCAAGGTTAGTAATTCCTTATGTTATTTGTCTTTTAATACTAATGATATAATTATTGTTGGATTTGAGGGAAAACAATTGGTTTGGAATCACTTATGCTTTAAACTTTTTCATGAAGAACAATATTGTTAAAAGATTTGATGATGAATTTAAGTCTCATCTCATTAAGAGGGTAAGACGTTGGGTTAAAAGTTTCAATGCACCATGATGATAAGATGTTGGGTTCAATTCCCACTGAGTTATGCCTAAGACGCCTTTATATGGATAAGACGTTGAGTTTGAATCTCAATGCACCATATTAATGATATTATGATGGCTAAGGTAAAAATAATATATAATGAATGTGTTAGCAATATATGATAAGTCTAACAGATGACAATTTGCTCTTTTCTTGAAGTGAATGTGGTAGCAATATATGATATACTTTGAAACTTATTAATGCAAACGTGCACTTGATTGTGATGGTATCACAACTCACCTCTGAATGAGGCAGAATAATTGAAAAGAGTTATTTTGAAATCTACTTCTGAAGTAGTACATCTGAAATTTATTTATGTAATAGTAAATTTGAAATTTACTAAAGGAAGAAAAAATACATGTCATGGTAAACTTGTGTTTACTACTATAAATGAGTTCATAAGTTGATATAAACGATTGTGACATCTCGAAGATGTGTATATTGAGTATTAGACATGTATTGAAGAACTAGAAGATTCTTCAAGAATTGTTTATGTTGTTTATTTTCATGATAAGTTGGTTGTACCAACTAATTTTGGGATTGGATCCCTTAAAATCTGAAAAAGTATAAAAGGTGAATAAGGGCCCATTCACCTGTCATGTGATCTATTGAGATGCATCGATATAAGATGATCACATGTGAGTTTATTGTCAACCTATAGTTTGACATTCGTAAAGTTGCTTGCTCAATATAAATTGAGTTAAAAATATCATTTTTAGATTGTGCAGTCAAGACAATTCATCTTGATAATGCTAGTTAAGTTGGTGTTAAATGCCTTCAATAAATAGCTGAACCATTGCTAATGAGAATAAAGTTTTATGTGTTGGTTTGAAATACGATATATTACATACAAAAGTACTTGTATACATCAAACCAATAAATTATGATTAATTTTCCCTCAAAGTTTGTTCTGAGTCAGGAACCACACGTTGTCCATTTAATATTTTTGATGTGCGATATACAATTAATGAATTTACCATAACGCACAAAGATGAATTCCTCAAAGAAAATGGAGGATGTATGTTAGTTTTTCTAACATAAGGAGGAGATTATAAGAAGCTATGGAATATGTTTTATCATAAGATCCTCATTCAAAAGATAATTCAAGTCAAATACCGAAAGTATTTGCTGACTCAAATTTAATCTCATATTTAAGCTGCAAGTACTCCTATTTTGTGTCCTTAAAGGACAAAGTCTACACATATGTAAAGCGTGGTAGATCAATCGGTTCCAAATAAAATAATCCTTGAAAAGAATAAGGAACAAATAATCATAATAAGAAAGCAATGTGCTCTTGAAGAGTCTACGACGTAACACTTCATAAAATCTTATGAGAGGTTGAGGCACTTGAGAATAATGAAGTGATGAGATCTCAAAATGTTATATCACATTGTGAAGCGATACGAAATGATATATCATCAATATATTTGATACAATATTGACGCAATATTGTGAAAGATCACGAGGATATGAATTTTATGTTTATTTAAGCATGCTGATGTAGAAATATTTATCAAGTGACGTGAAAGGATGCATCTTGGTAAGCTTAAAACTTATTTGATTTTCAGTCCAGATACTTGAAGATGTCACTCGTCAAATGTTTTATCTTGTCACTTGACAAAATTTATATAAAAACTTTTTTAAGGATTCAAAATGTTCGAAGCATATAAAAGTTTTTGGGAAACTTATTTATAATCCTTATATTACATAAGCTTATAACTTGAAAATTATTGAAACTCGTGGAGTGTTTTCAAAATCAATAGATTATTTACTTAAATGAGAAATATATCAATTTGGATTGGTAATGAAATACCATATCATAGTGCAGTTAGTGCACTCATGTCCCTTGCAAATACTACAAGGTTTGATATAACATTTTTCAGTTAATTTGTTAGCAAGGTATAGTTTTACTCCTACAAAGAGATATCAAATGGGATCAACATGATCTTATTTTATTCTAAAGATTGCAGTTCCAATCTTATTGATTATGTTGATGTTAAGTATTTATTTAACTTGCATAAATTTCGGTCTCAAACATGCAGTGTGTCCACATGTGGGGACACTATCATAACTTGGAGATATACAAAGCAGTCTATCTAGCCACTTCATTGAACCATGCTGAGATAATAACTATTCATGAAGCTAGCCTAGAAAGTGTATGGTTGAGGTCCATGAAACATCTCATTCGAGAAAAATGTGGTTTGAAATGTGACAAAGTACCCATATTTTTTATGAAGATAATGCAACATGCATAGCGCAAATCAATGGAAGATTTATAAAAGGAGATACAATGAAGCATATTTTGTCAAAGCTTTTATATACATATGATCTCCAAAAGAATGGTGATATTAACATGCAACAGATTGGTTCAAGTGACAATGTAGCTGATTTATTCACCAAGTCTCCTCCAAGTGCAACTTTCAAGAAGATGGTGCATAAGATTGGGATGCAAAGGCTCAATGATGTTCTCATTAGGGGGAGTTAATACGCGCTGTATTTTTTTTTCCTTACGAGGTTTTGTCCCACTAGGTTTTTCTTGTAAGTTTTTTAATGAGGCAACTAATATGCGTATTTTTAGAGATGTGTACTCTTTTTTCCTTCACTAGATTTTCTTCCACTGGATTTTTAATAGTAAGGTTTTAACGAAGCACATTATCTATCAATTAGACATTCAAAGGGGAGTGTTATAAATATATTATCATATACAGTGAATGTCTACTTTATCATACAGAGTGAATGTCTAATTTACCATATATAGTGAATATCTATTTATGAAAAAGTTAGAAACCCCAAGGCTAGTTTTTCCCTATAAGTAAAGGAATTTTTCCTTCATTGTAATAAAAAACTCTCCAAATTCCCATGAGAAATAAAGAAGTCTCCTCTCTTCTCTCTCCATTCTTCTTGTTCTTTGTTTTATATTTCATAACATGAGTAATAAATAAAGGTAATTAGACGAAAGTACCTAATGATTTTCTTAAGAGGTGTGCATCTTAGAAAGGTGGCAGCTAATTAGTTACGAAAGGAGTCACATAGCTAATAATGCAATCATTATTCAAATTACATCTATATAAAAACTGTTCAATGTAACGAATGTTGCTTTCAACCAGGTTTGTGCACGAATAAATTCAGATCGAATTCAGCTATTATCGAAATGAAATTTCAATTTTTTTATTTATAAAATCTTTATCCTAATTCGATTCATTCTAGGTCCAATTTGATTGTTTTTATTATTTCGGTTCGATTTTACGATTCAATTTATTCGAATTTGAAATATCAACACACAACTATTTTCATTTCAGTTTTAGAGCACACATAATAATTAAAAGACTCTAAATATGGGTCAGAGCTATTATGAGTGTACATTAGGTTTTACGTTAATTATTAAATACTAAATGTCATTATTATTGTTGTGTGTGTGTGTATATATATATATATATATATATATATATATATATATATGGTCATGATGGGTATCTCATACCCACCATGAGTTGGATACAACCCCCTTAGCCTTACCCTAGAGCATCATAAATGTAAACAGCGGAAGCTAAGCAAGTTTATGAAAGATATATATATATATATATATATATATATATATATATATATATGAGTCAAAACAAGACATCCCAATCCTATCCACAAAAGCCTCTAAACCAGAAATATCAACTAAGTCAGACATTTGACTCTGACAAAAGAATTCAAAAGTACTAAGACAATAAAGAAAGACCACTTAAATGACAAGACTTTTCGAAGGATGGAGGCTCACCACTCTACAACTGATCAATAGAAGTACCTGACCACCTAACGTTCATTGTAACAACAGAAAAATCCTTCAACCTAAATCATGAAATGATGCAGCTTTCGGGGATGATCAGTAGAGTGGACACTAGTATGCAACTCAATGATAGGGATAAAATAATGCATTTACCAACATCCAATCATAAACCACATGCATAAAATTTATACATATATAGGATGTCGAGATAGGGACAAGGGTCAATTATTGACATGCCCGACCCGGGGCCTTGTCGTAGTGGGCATCTCATGTCCAACCAGGACGGGAGACCATCCCCGATACCCAACCCAACCAACCTACGCATATCCTGAGTCAGATGAATTTCGAACGTATAATAAGATAGTGTTATTATGTAATCCAAGACTCTGGGATAGGTCTATGACCGTGACCACCCAAACGAGTCCAACCGTCCGATACCAACCAATAACCATAACCAAACCAAACCAAACCATAAAAATAACCAAACCAAGTTTCATAGCATAATATAAAAGGATAGAACAATGAAAAATTTTAGTTCAACAGTATCAACCCCAATGCCAATGCCAATACTAAGGTTGACACCACTACCAATCCCGCCCACACCAACTCATAGTAGTTCCACAAAAGCCTCTAACTAAAAGAAAATCAATATCCGTTTGGGACATGTACCTAACTATAGCCAAAACCAATATCAATAAATAAATCAAAATGTGTAAAAACATCCATGAACATAAAATAAAGCCTTTCGAAATATGAAAGATCACGACTTCAATCCAGTAGCCGATCCCGAATTCGAGCACTAAGCAGGAGGAGTAGAATGGTCGATCCCTACATCGCGTGGGGATACAACCGTCTGAGGATGGGTTAGCGGGTTAACGCTATCAAGTACTTAGGATAAGGATAAAATAATGCCATCCAGTAAAACCAAGTAAACCAACCACATGCATACAAACCATACTTATACTACACATAACCATGCTGGGAAAGTAAATTGGGTTTAACATACCTTCAAAACCATTAACCTGGGTATGTATAGCTTAACAGTCCTAGAACAACCCACGGGCTATATGGATCTAATATAACCCCCTGAATGGGCCCCGCTATGTGTAGCCGCATGAACTGAAGATACCATAAGAGTAGGGGATCCCCAAATACCTTCTCTCTCTATGATGATATGTACAATATACTTAGAGGATTTTCATGTACCTCATAGTATCATATATGGTCGCTATGACCAATCCCTCATGTCGGCAAACATGAGTTTCTAGTTTCTATCCATTGGGCTTGCACCTTCACGATTAGCTATCACACTCTGCCATTATTGTCCAATTAAAACCATTTCCAACCAACCAAACCATCATACCATTATTATTAACCAAGGCTATGAGTAGTGGTATCGTCATACCGACTATAGCTTGCAAGCAATACCCTTAGCCAACCTTTTTATGTAAACGGATTCCCATGTACCCATAGATTACATTATCAAGTTAACTTGGGGGAATACCGTGTACCACACAAGTATTCCATTATTAAAATTGCTAGGGGAAATCCCATGTACACTGCAACTTGTTCATTATCATGTTTACTTAGGGGATTCTATTATACCTTACAAGGAGTTTAATTAATCATAACCATGACCACCAAACCATTTCATTTAACCATTCCAAACCATTTAAACTATCTATACCATTTAGGGTTCCATTACCAAACCATACCATGCAATAGTTTCATTAAAAGTCCAATAATATAGTAAAAGCATTATCATAGGTATTTTATCAAACATATTGGGGATATAGTGTTTCCAAAATCAAATCCAATTACCAATTAACCATTCCATGCAACCAATTGTTCAAACCGCCATTAAAGCATGTAAAAACATAATTAAAAAATAGAAAAACCATAACCAAGCATTTAATACCAAATCCCCAACATATATTTAAAAACTCCAAAATCATACAATAATTATGCCATGAAAATATTGTATAAAACATGCCTTTAGTTAGAGAGGATTAAAAAGTGTTTTATAAGTGTTAATGAATAGAATAATAGGGCAATTAACCTCCCAAGTGTGATATAAGTCCCGTAATGGGTTAAGAGGGGAAATGTACAGATTACCCCCAACTTAACTGCATGAAATTTCCGAAGGTGGGTATGACTCCACCATACTAGTCGTACCCTCCAATACGAGTGGTACCCACTACTTGTATCCTAGACCTCCCTTAGACCCCCCCACTGGTTAATATACGACCATGCAAGATAAATCGTATCTAAGGATACGACTAGTACCCCCAGTCCGTATCCATAACAGAACTAAGAGAAGTTGAGACTGTCCAACATACGAGTGGGAAAATACGACTCGTACCCTATCTCATGACCTATGGTGAGCCACTTGTACTCAGATCTAAGTTACTTTACTAAGTCTTAGATTAAGTGAAAGAAAACCCAACCATACGACCTGTATCCGACCATACGACTCGTACCCATTCCAAAAACCAATCCAACCCATCAACCATCACTGGTTAGTGTACAACTAATCTTACCAACCGTACTCCAGCATACGACCTGTACCCCCTAGTTGTACCTTGACTAGAAACCAAAAATCCAGGAAATTTTCTAAGGGTCATAAACCTAGGGTGTATCTGTATCCCCCTCTAGGATCATTCGTCCCCAAATGATGGACAAGGTAGGTCACACACAAGAACGATTCATTTGCATTATCAAATATCACTCCAAACTTTGACCAAGTTAGAAAATAAAGATGCAAGGATCTATTCTTACCCTTAACTAAGTTAGAAAATAAAGATGTGATCAGGAACACATACCTTCCATACGAATATCCTAAGCAAAAAACAAATACTGATATTTGGACTTCATGTATGCTTCGGCTTCCCATGAGCCTCTTCCACCTTGTGGTTCCACCATAGAACCATAATCGAGGCCATATCCTTGGTCCATAATCGATGAAACTGCCGATCCAATATCTCAACAAGAACCTTTTTCATAAGATAGAGAACCCGAGATATCCAACCCTTCCAAAGAAACCACCTATGAAGGATCACCAACGTACTTACTCAACATAGAGACGTGAAATATCGGATGAATGAAGCTTATTCTAGAAGGCAATTCCAATTCATAATCCACGTTACCAACCCTCCACAAAACCAAATAAGGACCAATATATTGGGGACTGAGCTTTCCCTTTTTATCGAACCGCATCACTCCCTTCATGGGTGATACCTTTAGAAATACTTTATCCCCAACCTTAAACTCCAAGTCTCTAAGCCTTACATCGCATAGGACTTTTGGTGACTTTGGGCAGTCTTAAGACTATCCCAAATTGGTGTTACCTTTTCTATAGCCTGATTAACCAAATCCGGACCTAACATATTTGCCTCACCAAATTTAAACCACCCAATATAAGATCTACACCTCCTACCATACAATGCCTCAAAAGGGGCCATTTTAATACTAGAATGGTAGTTATTGTTGTAAGCAAACTCTACCAAAGGTAAATGGTCAAACCAATTGCCACCATAATCAATCACACACACCCGACGCATGTCCTCTAATGTTTGAATAGTCCTCTCTGCTTGCCCATCCGTCTGTGGATGAAAAATAGTACTCAGACTAACCTTAGCACCCAATCTACTCTAGAAAGACTTCTAGAAGTGAGATAAAAACTGTGTACCACGATTAGAAATAATCAAAACAGGTACCCCATATAGCTTTACAATCTACTGACGTTACAACCTCGCATAGTCCTCATCCAAAAAGTTAGTTCACACCGGCAAGAAGTGAGCGGACTTTGTCATCCTATGCATGATGAACCAAATCAAATCAAAATGACTCTGAGACCAAGAAAGACTGATAACGAAATCCATATTGATTACCTCCCATTTCTATTTCGGCAACTCCATTTCCTGATACAACCCTCCAGGCCTCATGTGCTCAACTTTGACTTGTTGGCATACCAAGTATTTAGCCACAAAATCAAACACATCCCTTTTCATACCATTCTACCAATACATCTCTTTGAGATCATGATACTTTTTTGTCGAATCGGATGAGCAACATAGCTCGATTCATACTCCTCAGCCAAAACCCTTTGTCGCAAATCATCGATATCAGGAACACATAACCGCCCTTGATACCTCAAGGACCATCACCATTGATCTCAAAAACCATCACCTTTCCCACCAACATCACTCTTGATTTTCATCAAGATAGGATCTAGCCTTTGCTTCTCCTTGATCTATTCACCAAGAGAAGACTGAACCACTTTTTGAACCATTACACCACCATCTTCAGATTCTAGAAGATGGACCCCAAGATTAGCTAAGCAATGAATATTCTTCACCAACTCTCGCTTCCCCTTTTCCACATGAGCTAAACTCCCTATGGATAACCTTCTAAGAGCATTAACAACTATATTAGCTTTACCTGGGTGGTAGTGAAGACTCGTATCATGGTTCTTGAGAAGCTCCAACTATCTCCTCTATATGAGATTTATCTTCTCCTGAGAGAACATATTCTTTAGACTCTTATGATCAGAAAAGATGTCCACATAGACTCCATATAAATAATACCGTCAGATTTTCAAAGCAAAAATCACTGCTAAAAGCTCTAAATTATGAGTAGAATAATTTCTCTCATGTACTTTCAATTGCCTAGAAGCATAGGCAATCACCTTCCTAGGCTGCATCAAAACGCAATCAAGTCCCACCCGAGATATATCAAAATAAACCACAAACCCCTCATTACCTTCAGAAAATGTCAAAATCGGAGCCAAAGTTAGCTTATCCTAAAGCTTTGCAAAACTCCTCTCACAAGCATCCGACCAAGAAAACTTTACTTTCTTTTGAGTCAACTTAGTCAATGAGGCAGCTATCATCGAGAAACGTTCCACAGACCGCCTACAATACCTAGCCAAACCCAGGAAGCTCCGAATGTCGGTTGGAGTCATGGGTCTAGGCCACCTTTTAACCATAACCACCTTTTGTGGATCCACCATGATCCCCTCACTAGAAATAATATGACCAAGAAAAGTTACAGCGTTCAACCAAAAGTCACACTTGGAGAAATTGGCATACTGTAGAACGTGATTTTTGACCTCCCCGAGTTTTAACCTATTTTTTCGGCATTAAATATTTATATTTTTGTCCAATATCTACTTTAGTTCTTATTTCATTTTTAATAATTTTTAGTTGAAAATAAATAAATAACTAAAGTTACATTTTGGAATATTTTTATTTTACTTGTATTTTTATTTTTAAAATAGTATGAAAAATTCAAAAATATATTCCTTTTTTAATAAATAGGCTACTAAGTTTAGTATTATCTTAATTATATTTATTTTAGATTATTTATAAATTTTTATTATATTTTATTAAAATATCAAAATTAATTAGTTAATATTTTATTATTTATTTTAATTTATTATTAAAAAATAATGAAATAAAAATAAAAATATAAATCTTATTCTAAACTACCCCAACCCCCACCTTTTCCTCAACCCCCTCAAATCCCTCAACTTTCCACCCTACACACACTATATTACACACGCACGGACAGATAACACAATACACACAGAGACACAAAACTTGAAAAGACCAAAAAAAAAAAAAAGGGAGAAACTTAGAAAGGGAAGAAAGCAAGAAAGGAAAAAGATTACAGGAAAAAGAAAAGATTAGAGAAAAGAAAAAGAAAAGGCTCAGAAAAGAAGGTAACAATAGAGTTTTTTGGTTCGCGATTTCGGGTTCATGGCTTCTTATTTTTTTTATTTCGGATTATTTTTGCAAGAGGTAATTTTCAATTTTTTATTTATATAATATAACATTATAATCATGCGGGATTTAATTTTAATATTACAAAGTTGTTCGGATTTTATATGTGTTTGAATTATTATTATTATTATTATTGTCTAAAATTGCTTTTCTTGTTCTAACATATTACAGTTAGTGTTAATTATGTGAGATCATGATTAATTGAGATATTTACTAAGGTTTTTTTTAGGGGAGTAGAAAATGTAGAGTAGGGATTAAAAGTAATAACATTATATTTTGAGTTGTAAGTTGGTGAAAATATAGATAAATGTAAACATAAGTTGCCCACTTTAAGATTATTATACACGAAATAATAGTATTATATTAGGTGAAAGAAAAAACTGTTGTACATATAAAATTATGGCAAATCAGTGTATTAATGAAAGGCTTAGTTAATTAGTTAGTCAAGATACAAGGATTCTTCAAAAAAATAATTAATAACTTTTAGATTATATATAGTTTGTTTATGAAAAAACATAATGAAGCTTTTTCTGCACTTATCGGTTTCCTAGAAAAGGAACTTATTGAATTTTTATATAGTAGATTAAATATTTTTGGCTGTATAGCGTCGCTAGGTTTATTTTAATAATCACTAGTTTTACGTTAAATGTTAAACTTATTATTGTCGCCACTTCTGTTTGATCATCTTGACCATTTTGAACAAGTTATCTTATTGTAATATCTTTATAGGCTTATCCGATAGTCAAGGTTCGGGTTATTTACAAATGTGAGGTTGAGTGAAATGAGGTTGTAAAATTATTCAAGACCTATCATTACATGATAAAAAAAAAAGAGAGGGAAAAGCCTGTTTGTAAGGGAGAGAGATGAGCTGTGGATTAATTCCAAAAATTGTTGTAAATTTGAAAGAAAAGGCGAAAAAGAATAAAAATGAATAAGAAAATTGTCTCGAGTTTACGAGAGATGAAACAAATATCTTTTAATGCTAGGCAAATTTTAGACACGCTCAATATATATTTATCTTGATTAAGAATGCAATGTAAACATCTTTCTGGGATGTTTAAGAAAATAATCTGAGGATGCAATAATGTATCTTGGAAAAGATCGTCATAAAATTAATTTTCACTAGCTTAATATAAGAGGTATAGACAGATAACTAGCTAGATATTAAAAATGAGCAATTTTAGGACTTAACATAATTTATCAAAATAGTTTAAGTTAAGATAAATCAATAACAGTGAACATACTAGAACTATGGGACTTGAGGGGTGTCTCACACCTTCCCCTCGGCCAATAAAATTCCTTATCCGGTCTTCTATTTTCGCAGACCATAATGTAGAGTCATTTTCTTTTGACTAGGGATTCAAAAGGTGAATTGGAACACCATAACTCAATTTCAAGTGGTGACTCTATAAATAAATTAATCCCTATTCAAAACTGTCACTTTAATTAGATACACCCTTCGACTCGATCCTCGGGCGAAAGGGTGTGGCATCTTTGGCGACTCTGCTGGGGACTAACCAAAATTTGAGTTTTTAATATTGACTTTTACTTTCTTTGATTATTTTGATATTGTGTTTGTTGGCCTAATGTGCTACTTGTTGCTCATTTATCGCTTTGATATTATTGAACTGTATTATAAACTGTCTTCTCTTGCGTACCCCCTCTGAGTCTCTGCAAATAGGATAGAAGGAATGCAGAGTATGCATCCTACCTTCTTTTTGAGATAGCTGGAGTGTCAAGGCACCTGGTGAAGGATTCTTAGTCACATATGTTAGGCGGGATTTGGATCAACAACGAAGGCGGAATAGCACTGCTACCGATCAAGTTGTTCCTCCCTGACTCGAGTGTCTGCTCGGATAAGCCAGTCTAGACACTTATCCCTATTAGGCTAAACTTAGTATAACTTAAACTCGGAATCTGGTTATCCTTATTAGGTTTCGCCTTATTTGCATCATATGCATTTGACTTAGTGGGACTCGGCACAAGGGCCGTGTCTGTCTAGGACAGGTGTCCCTCTTTATAATGATCAACAAGTGCATCCTATGTGCTCTTTGAAATTTATTTGAAATGCCATTTAATTATTGATTGACTTTAGGCAACTTGGCAAAATACGAGAGTGTCTTGTCAAATTTATTATCTCTTTCTAAAATATCAATAATAATGAAATTTTTGAAAGTAATTTTTCTTTTTAGTTTCCATGAACTAAGAGGGTCTGATTCTCACTCTTTAGTGGGATATGTAGGAAGTCCTTCCCAGGATATGACCCTGTCTTTTGAAAAATTATTCAGAGATTTATCGAGGAATATTTTAAAAATATGAATACTTTCATATTTGTTTTTCTTATCCTTAAGTTTAATTTTTATATATATCTTAATAGCCCGAATCTTTAGGGATCATAAGGCTAAGTTTTTACAAAATAAATAAAAAATATATAAATATTAACAGCCCCAAATGTTTAGGAATCACGAGGCTAAGTTTTTACAAAATAAAAAATAACATATTTAAATCTTAGCAGCCCTGAACCTTTAGGGTCTTGAGGCTGAGTTTTATACAACGTATATAAAATGATTATGTTCTCTTCTAAGATTATTTTATTTTTATAGAATTCTTAGTTGTATTTTATCCAAATTTATGATTGAAATTATGTAGGGATCTGTCATTGTAAAACTTTTGGTAGAGTTTGTCTAAATAAGTGTCATCCATTGAAAAAAAATAGTGTATTTCTTCTTATCTTCAATTTTACGAACTACGCACACCTGATTTTCATCTTAGTAAGATACATAGGCAACCTTCATCGGGTTCGATGATATTCTTAAAAAAATTTTTAAAAATGATGAATTCGAACACATTCATTTTTTCCAAAATCAAAATAGTATTAAGGTGGTTGGTTTGTGGTTAAACTGGCATCTCATCCATACAACACCAGGTCTAAAGAAAAAGACATGATAACCCACAAAAAAAGATATACGGTCTGAGATGAGGTGGTATAGATTGTTAGAAATAAGGAATAAGAAGAAATGGCCTGCAGGAAGGTGAGATTTTGGAGAAAAATATGAGTAACATGTTCAAGGATTACGAGGAAAAAAAGAGTGTTTCTTATGAGGATTTGTACATGTTTCTCAATGTTCATTTGCCTTAAAGTCCAAAACATCAAAGTTGGATAGGAACGAGGGCATGATGATCCTTTGGCTCATTTGAAAAGGTTTTGTAATCAACTAGGAGGAGTAAAACAATAATGAAATGAAGAAGAAGAAAAACTAATGATGACTTACTTTAGAGGGAGTCTGGCGGGGATCGATAGTTTTAAAATGGCTCAGGATACTTTGAAGTCAAGAAGAGAGACTGATTGTAGCAATGATTGTGGAGACTCTATTAAGGATGACGTGCAAATCAATGACTAAATGTCAAAGCTCGGCAATTTGAAAGTCACTTCACTCCTCACGAGGAGGGAGTTTAGGTAGTCTATTTTGTTTTTCAATTTGCTATCCGAATTATTTCAGGATTATAGTTTGGGATATCTTGTGTTATTTCCTACCGTCTCTATGCAAATCCTTTTGTCTTTCTGTCAACAAAATGTGTGTCCCTTTTATTTTTATTTTTGTTTTCATTTTTTAAATATATATATATTACTATTAAATAGAAATGTGAAGTAAGGGACGACTAAGGGCAATATAGTAAATTCACATCTAACAAATATCCTACTCTTTGGCTCTGGAACCATCCATCTATCTCATTCTCAGTCCACACAAACAATCTACCTCTTCAATCATCACTCTCACTCATTTTTCACTCTTCAATATTCATGGATGGCTTCTCATCTATTGTAACATTGTAGCTGATAGACTGTGTGTTGGATTGGCATCACTTTAGCTTGCATCGTGGTGCAGGTGCTTATATCAGATATTGAAATTTTTTTAGTTTCCAGTTAGATTATGATTACTTTACCTTGACCTTACTTAATTTAATTATTGGTGATTTCTGACATTTGTGCGAACTACGGCAAGAAGATGCTTAAAGTTAAGACTATGTCTGAATTAAAATTGTATATAAATCGAGGAAGTTTGTTTGCATGATCAATTTCAGAAATGAACAACTGCTTGTTATAACGCTCTTTGCCGAGATTCTTGCTACTAGCCTAATGCATGACAGTTGTTGCAGTCCTGCATGTTTCTTAGGCTATCCTTAGCAGTTGATTCCTCTATTGAAACAATTGACCTTTCTCAAAACTCTAATTGTGAAATCTAGCCACTTAATGATGGTGGCTTTTTTTCTTTAACAATCACAGTGACTAGAACCACTATGATAAGTTATGTTGCTCGAACTCTTCAAAAATGTCAATAGGTGCATGCCAGATTCTCCTAAAGTAGTGTATTTTTGGAGAGCGACATGAGTATGACATCAAATGTGAAGAGCTCGCACAACTATTGATAAGTAGTCTCTTCCCCAAAGTTCTCTGATTACTACTTGGTGATAGCTTGATATGCCACTCTTTTAGTTGTTTTCAATAGTTTTCTAATGCAGTGCTTATATGTTTAGCCGCATGTCCTTAGTCCTATTCTTGCTCCTCCTTTTGGGTTGACATTGTATCCACAAGCAGCAGCAGAAGCTGAGAAAGTCCTTTTGACATATCTTACAAATATCAGTGTGTTTGGCTCTAGAAAAAAGGACAATTTTTGCTTGGAAGTGGCCAACCTTCAATTGAAGATCTTAGCTTAGTGTGTGAGATTATGCATTTTCAGGTAAATAGATTTTCCCTTTTCCTTCTGTTGCTTTACATCTTTTGATCAAGGCATAAATTATCATGAGGAATCTGTTGCTTAGGACATTATTTGAATTTTGAGCGCTCTATCAGTAAATAATTTTAGTAAACTGTCATCTTTAAACTCAAAAAAGCTTCTCTATATGCATGTCACTTGCCTCTGAAAGCCTCATTCTTTGAGTTGCAAACCTTCCAGTAAGTCCCTATGACCCTATCTAGCAGTTAATTTTTCGGTATAACTATGCAGTACCTTATGCTATGATTAGGCACCGCGCTTTAGATTCTTTTTATGTGATCACGAAGATCATAAAAGAGTATTTCTTGATGATCTAAGCATCAAGTTACAGTTGAATAATTATTGGGATTAGGTTGTCTGTTGTCGATGATTAAAAATGTGTTTAATTCAAAGTTTGTGTAGCGACGTTTAACTACTAATTTCATGTTAATCTTTTCGTTACACCAGAAGTATTTTGTTTAGTATATGAGGATACCAATCAAAGACTTCGTTAATTCTATTATCAATCTAATAGGCCACTGGCCACCTAATCTCCTTTACATTAACCAAATCGAGTTTACATTTGGAGTACAAAGATTATAGACTAAAGGTACATTGAAGGAATACCGTGGTCCTCTCTTAGTTAGGCTTTATCTTTGATATTCATGTCCAAGATACGATCTTCAATGGTATGTTCTTCAGGATAGGCTAATATTAACTAAGGAAGCGGTCGTTAACAAAGCACAGTTGTAATCGATATGTATAAATTGGTTGCTCATATTGTGCAGTTGCTTGTTTGACAGAATTAGAACCTACATTTTCAATTTTAATATAATTAGGAAATTTACAACATGTAAAACTGAGTCAAACTTAAAAAAAAAAAAGTAAAACAATGCAGAAATATGTAGTCGGGAGCTAACTTTTAGTAACTAAATATAGGTAGAAAATGACAACAACAAGCATGTTTAATACTTGGCATATGTTACATATTACCTTACTTCAGCTGAGGGTCTATCGGAACAACTTCTTTACCTTCACAAGGTAGTGGTAAGGTATGTGTACAACCGTACCAACCACCACCCTCCACAGACCTCACTTGTGGGATTACACTGGCTATTTTGTATATGTTACGTATTATTTTATCTTAGATAAAAATCCATGTTTATGTGGTTACCCTGGTTTTGTGGTTATTTACACCACTTTACTAAACTTCCAGCAGTCACTATATTAACAAAAGTATCTCCTACATAAGAAACAATCATTTCGGTTTGTGAACACTGACATAGTGAATCCTTCAGTGTAGCTCCTCAAAAGCTTTTTTGCTTTTGATCAATCTCCCTTCACATTTCGTTCAACTATATTATAGTAAATCTTTAATTATTTCAATAACTACTTTCCCCTAAAATACGCCAAAAATTCAATTGCTTGTGTTTTTAATAATGTGAATCATCCCTATGCTATTTTAGCTAA
The DNA here is from genome assembly GCA_030864225.1 of Capsicum baccatum var. pendulum. NCBI lineage: Eukaryota > Viridiplantae > Streptophyta > Magnoliopsida > Solanales > Solanaceae > Capsicum > Capsicum baccatum. Next base: position 211,762,825 of record CM061553.1, on the reverse strand, counting down.
TGGGAAAAACCAAGTCGATCGTAGTGTCTGCCTTGAGAGTCATATGTTTCTGCACTAGTTGAAATTGAAAGAAGAAGAGCAATAAAAATATCAATCGATAGACTATGTAATATTGTTGGAAAATAAATTACTACTAAAACGGTTCGGAGGTCAGTGGTTATGAAAGAAGAAGCAACCATTGTAGCACTGAAAATGGTTAACCTGTCTATTATCGCTCTGATCAGTCTCACCAGAATCATTGAACCAGCTGCAACTTTAAGATACTCGGCATAAGATAATGATTATTTGCAGAGTTACAAAAGCTGTATCACAAATACCTAAATCTCTTCTCTTATCTATTACTATAAATCGAGTACGTACTCTAATATATAGATTTAATTGTCTTTTCCATTCTTTAACTACCGGTTTGCACTGACTGAAGTTTGGTGATAGTGAGATCGTAGGCGACTCTTCACTAATTCAATTGCCTTGATTCATGATCAAAGAGTGATAACTTGTCTAAGATTGACTGTTCTAATGAGCCACTAAATAAAACCAATGTCTTACCGACAATCCTTTCCTTTTCATTATTGGTAGTAGTATTTAGTAATTGCATAGTCTCATATTCTTTTGTGTGTGGTACTATTTGTTGCTTTATTTGCTTCACGTCGTGCTATCTGGTTATTTTTTCCTTGCAATCCTACTTCAATAACATTCCTTTTGAGCCAAGGGTCTATCCAAAACAACCTCTTAACCCAACAAAGGTAGTGGTTAGGTCTACGTACATCCTACCCTCCCCGAACCCAACTTGTGGATTACACTGTGTACGTTGTCGTTGTTGAATAGCACATCCAGAAAAATTTGCCTACTGGTCCAAAATTAATAATTTTATAAATGCATGTTGCAGTATATTCAGTCATATTCACTGCAATATTTTTTAAGTTCTATTTTCTTCCTTGTTAGATGCAAGTTATTATTTTTCAATACTACCACTTTCGGGATTTGTCTGACGTTACTTCATTTTCAGGGAAAAAGACATTGGGGTTCATTCTTGGTTCAAGTAAATCAGTACTACATTATTATCTCTGAATGTGACATTTTAACAAAGTTCCACATCTTATTAACTTTATTTTAATAATCCTCGTGGTCACTGTCATTATTTGTTGTTACAAGAAAGAACACAAAAGTTGTTTATACTTCCGCTCAAGAAAAAAAATCTTCTGATCCTTCCTTAACACATGACTTTGATGGAGGTAGTAATTACTATGAGATAGAAATAAGGTCTTTATGGTGCGTACACTCTGCCCTCCACAGACCCTATTTTGTTGGACTACAATGGGTAGGTTGTTGTTGTACATTGCTTGGCATATTGATAAATTTAGCTAATGCTATTATGATTTGGGTAATTTGTAGTAATAGAGAAAAATGCATCTTGTCCAGTACTTTGTTCTTTCTTTTCAATTGAGCTTCTCCTTTTTAGACCCTCGGGTATAACTGATTGTTAGAATTAACACACAACAATGTATGGTAATTTGAGTATTTGAAACTAATTGATTCTTACCTATTAGCTTTCTTTTACATTAGATAGATTAATGCACACCAATATAGCATTTCGATGAATTTGGATAAAGCAATTATTTTTTAGTAATTAGGAACAAAGGAGAAAAATAGAACATTTAGAAATATGTTACTTCTTTCCCATTGAGAATTCTCTCTTCTGGTCATTTTTGTGCAACTGGGACTACTTTCTTTCTTGTAGCTTTCTTTTAACCTTTTCAATTCTTATATTTGTCAATCTTCCATTCTATGGAGCAAAGAGAAACTTGAAGGATGTTGTGGTTGTAGTTCCCAAGTTGGTAGTGATTGTACATATTTTAGAATTATGGTTATTCTTCATTCCATTCAGGCTGGTTGGGTTGAGATGCCCTTTCATTTATATTGCAGTAAAGTGCATGACTCTCTCGTTAATGATCCAGTGCAGAGTCCTCGATCTGTCTTTGGTCCAACAGATGCCCTTTTTCACAAGGTATGTCAGTTTGTGTCTTAAGATGTTCTGAGTCTTTTGTAACTATCTAAACTTCCTTATATGTGAAAATCCTAGAGTCGTCAGGGGCCCGGGACATGCCTATACAATGTCGTAGGTATAGGGAGGCGAGGTTTCCTCTTATATTGGTGGGATAAACTTCTCCTGAAATATCATCAATGCCATTTTAGCTGTCTTAACCCTTCAGATGTAGGCCTAACAGTTGTCTTTGACTTAGACTAGATGTGGAAATCAAATATGGATCACTAATACTGAAAATATCTAGGTTATATTTAAAGAATATGCAGTGTCATGATTAGTCATATAGCAGAAATAGACCTTAACTAAACAATATGTTGAGAACTATCTTTTATGCTGCCTTGTTTTTACTTGGTGCTACTTATTGCCTTTATTGATATACAACATACACTTTCTCTTGTTTCCTTTTCTATTTTTATATTTTTAAATTAGGCCACTTCCATGCTTTTAGAAAGGCTTATAGGATAGATCCAACATCAAGTGGGCGTGGCGTTCGTCAATGCAAGAAATACCTGTTTCATAGACTTGAAAGGGTAGAAACATCATATTCAAGTTAAACTTTGTGGTTTCATCTTTCTTATAAAATCTCCTTAAATGTACTCTACTGCTGCTATTTGGTATAGCCATAGATGAGAGGATTTTCTACACGTTGACCTCAAGTGACATAAGTAGGTTCGTTTCGATGGACCATATCTCTGTTTTACAATAGGCTCCCTCTAAAACATATTATGGATTTTTTCACATTTTAGACAGTATCTGTATTATTCAACTGATTCCCAGAATGTTGGGATATGGCCTCCATGTGTACCAAAATTAATTTATTTCCTTTTAATGGTGTCACTATCTCAACTTGCAAAAAACGATCCAAGAGAGATTCAAAAGTTTTACCAGAACTTTTATGAGAGAAATATCAGAAATGGCCGTCATACTAAAGAACTGTGAGACTTCAACATGAATTTCATGGCTTCTTGATTTTTTTTGGTAATGGCATACCATTTTTTATTTAATTACCAGTCAACTTTACATTATTAGAGAGGAGATAGCTAAGATATGTCAAATGGCAAGTGTACCATATGATGTGCTGAGGACAATGGTACCCTCTTCAAAAGTAGATGGTGAGATTTGTGTTCTTGTGTAGTACTTGGAATTTTCCAGTATGTATACCTCTTCTGGGAACTTTAAGCGCTACTGTCTTCGTTTTCACAGTAGTATGGTATTCTCATAGTTGTATAAAACGTACATTTGGGATTCTATGATATATCCAGGATAGTGATATTGTGGTATATTTAAAATTTTAAATATATTTATTTGATATAACGTGCAATAGTTACTTTATGTTTATCTTTATATGCAACCTAATTAATACATTAGGATCATAGCAAAATTATACGTCGAGCCCGTGCAAAGCACGGACATACCTATCATATATATATATATGTATATATATATATATATATTGGTCTTTCTTTTCTTTATACAATTCTTTTTATGGTGATTCTAATGCTATGATATGCATGTTGAATTCACAGACTGATATTTAAATTCAATCTAATCCGGAAACATCGAGCCAAAAAGTTAAATTGAAAAGAAAAAGAGCATTTAAGAAAATAAGTAGAGTGTTGAGATGTTTGGGGACTTAGTTATAGCCTCACTTGAATATATTGAGGCAATAACTTTCTGAATAAAAAATGACTTGGTCTTTAATAAGAAGGTTCATCTCAAGCATTTTGAATGAGATCAACCAGAGGATATAGAGTTTCTATTGTTAGGAAAAGCAAAAGAAAGTTAGCTAAAAAAAATCATGAGTAGTCTTTTGTGAGGAAAGTACAACACAAATGGGTCTGTATGTTTCACAATCATGAAAAAAGTGACACACGCGCAGTGTTTAGTGAAGGCCAATGTTGAAAAAGATATGTATGATCTCATGTTTCACTCTCAAGTTGCATGCTATGGACTTGCATTTTTAACAATTGATATGACGAAGGCATTTCATTCTGCTATTCAAATATTGTGTCATCCTTTGTTGTCCCTTTTGAGCTGTAGTTTTATTTTCTTTTGTGTCCTTCTTTTGGAATCAAAATAGAGTATGAAAAAAGTCAATGAAAAAAGAAAGAAAAAAAGAAAATTGTCAAGAAAGAGAAATAGAGTCAGAAAAAAATATCAAAAAGAGAAATTTCAAAGAAAAAGAAAAAAGTCAAAAAAAAAAATGAAGCAAAAGACAAGATACCTGAACTATGTTTTACCTGATTCTTGCTATAACAAGATACATAGGCAGCCCTACTCTGGGGCTCGGTCCAACCAATTAAAAATTCAAGTTACCCAGTATGAAATAAAATTGGGGCAAAAAAAATTCCTTAAGAGTCGATTTTAAAAGTTGTATGCTTCACCAGTGTCGTGTAAATTTTTGAGCCTCATGCCGTCCTTTCTTTCTAACCCTATCCAAAAGCCAAGTTACAACTAAAGAAAGACCTTCAGATCAATCTTTGATAATGTCAAGGCTAAACATGTTATGGGTTCATGATGTGTCATAGTTTGGGTGTCGCTTTCCTTCAAAAATATATATATATATATAATAATAACAGAAAAAAATGAGAGTCTTATAGGTGAAAACTCTCTTAGGAACTATAAGGGGACGTTGAGTTGTGAGAACAATAAAAAATGAGAGAGTCTTATTAGTGAAAATTCTCATGGGCACCATAAGGAGACAGTGAATTGAAAAAGAAATGAAAATGAGAGCGACTCGTTGGCGAAAATCCATTGAGGTGCCACTAGCCTAAGGAGGATTGTAATCCAGAGGGAACAAGTTCAAGAATGACTCCATTTTAAATTCAATGAATGGGAAAAAGTTAATAGCGATTAATTTAGGTAGATTAGGTTGTTTAATTCAAAATGATGTCATAATCACTAGAATCAGCTGCCACACCTAGATTAGTTTTTCTTTTTGACATTTTTGAAAAAAAAGATGTCTATTTTCTTTTTGTTATTTTTATTTTTAAATTTTGTGTCTTTATGGTCAAAAGAAAAATCACTGTTGTCATCTTTCACGTATTTTTTAGTCAAATTTATGTCAAGACAAGTGAGGGAGGACTTCAAAACTTGCTACCAACTCCTTCAGTTGTGCAAGCAAGACAAAGAGACGACACACAAAGATAACATCTTTCAAGAATAAAGCAAGGTACTCGAGAATGCTTGTCATCCGACAGTTACTTTTGGACTTACAAGAATATAAAAGGTGCATTAGAAGTTAAACCCAAATGCATCATGCAAGGGAAATATGAGTTGAGTCAAATACTTTTAGTATTCAGAATTTGGGGTCAAAAGTATGACAAGTCAACAATACCTATCAATGATTTACAATGGAGCTGAGCATCATAAGTGCAAGAACAGTTGCCTCAATAGCCAAATTTCAAAAATCAACCACCGTGCTTTTAAATTAAAAATTTTTCTTTGTATGAAACAAAAACACATATTACCTTCAAATTAAGGGCTTCAAAGCCTAAATATCAAAATATGCAAATCCTCACTTTTGCAAATGCAAGAGGCAATATTGTTACACATGTTTAGTAATCACAATCATGGTGAAAACTCATCATTATTTACCCCTAGGAGGCGTACTTCCTTGTCTGGGTCTTTCAGTTTTCATTTGTTAGGTGACACACTTCCTAACTTGAACCTTCACTCCTAGAAGACATACTTTCTAGTTGAGTCATTTTATTTAACCCCTAGGATACGCACTTCCTTGTCAGGGTAATTTACGTTTCATATGTTATGTGACACACTTCCTAACTTGAACCTTCACTCCTAAAAGACGCACTTTCTAGTCGAGTTCTTACATTTGACCCCTAGGAGACACACTTCCTTTTATGGGTAATTTACGTTTCATGTGTTAGGTGACACACTTCCTAACTTGAGCCGTTACTCCTAGAAGACACACTTTCTAGTCGAGTTCTTACATTTACCCCTAGGAGACACACTTCCTTGTATGGGTATTTTATTTTTTTATTTTTTAGGTAACACACTTTCTAACTAGAACATTTACTCCTAGAAGACGTACTTTCTAGTCGAGTCATTTCATTTAAATCCTAGAAGACGCACTTTCTTGGCTGGGTAATTTAAGTTTCATGTGTTAGGTGACGCACTTCCTAACTTGAACATTCACTCCTAGATGACGTACTTTCTAGTCGAGTTATTTCATTTAACCCTTAAGAGACGCACTTTCTTGTCTGGGTAATTTAAGTTTCATGTGTTAGCTGACGCACTTCCTAACTTGAACTTTCACTCTTAGAAGACGCACTTTCTAGTCGAGTTCTTCCATTTGACCCCTAAGAGACGCAATTACTTGTCTGGGTATTTTAGTTTTCATTTCTTAGGTGGCGCACTTCCTAACTTGAACATTCACTCCTAAAAGGAGCACTTTCTACTCGATTCATTTCATTTAACCCTAGGAGACGCACTTCCTTGCTTGGGTAATTTAAGTTTCATATATTAAGTGACGTACTTCCTACCTTGAACATTCACTCCTAGAAAACGTACTTTCTAGTCGAGTCATTTCATTTAACCCCTAGGAGACACACTTTCTTGTCTGGGCAATTTAAGTTTTGTGTGTTAGGGACACACTTCCTAACTTGGACCTTCACTCCTAGAAGACGCACTTTCTAGTCGAGTTATTCCATTTGACCCTAGGAGACACGATTCCTTATCTAGGTATTTTAGTTTTTATTTGTTAGGTGACGCACTTTCTAACTTGAACGTTCACTCCTAAAAGATGCACTTTCTAGTCGAGTCATTTCATTTAACCCCAAGAGACACACTTTCTTGTCTGGGAAATTAAGTTTCATGTGTTAGGTGATGTACTTCCTAACTTGAACATTCACTGCTAGAAAATGTACTTTCTAGTTGAGTCATTTCATTTAACTCATAGGAGATGCACTTCCTTGTCTGGGTAATTTAAGTTTCATATGTTAGATGACGCACTTTCTAACTTGAATCTTCACTCCTAGAATACGCACTTTCTAGTCGAGATTTTCGATATGACCCCTAGAAAATGCAATTCCTTGTCTGGGTAGTCTAATTTTTATTTGTTAGGTGACGACGCACTTCCTAACTTGAACATTCAGTCCTAGAAGTCGCACTTTCTAGTTGAGTCATTTCATTTAAATCCTAGGAGACACATTTCCTTGTCTGGATAATTTAAGTTTCATGTGTTAGGTGACGAACTTCCTAACTTGAACATTCACTCCTAGAAAATGCACTTTCTAGTCGAGTCATTTCATTTATCCCCTAGGAGATGCACTTCCTTGTCTGGGTAATTTAAGTTTCATGTGTTAGGTGAAACTCTTCCTAATTTGAACCTTTACTCCTAGAAGATGCATTTTCTAGTTGAGATCTTCCATTTAACCCTTAGGAGACACAATTCCTTTTGGGGGTATTTTAGTTTTCATTTGTTAGGTGACGCACTTCCTAACTTAGACGCACTTTCTAGTCGTGTCATTTCATTTAATCCCTAGTAGATGTACTTTCTTGTCAGGATAATTTAAGTTTCATGTGTTAGGAGACACTTCCTAATTTTGGTCATTAATGTTAGGAGACACTTCCTAATTTTGGTCATTAATTTTACTCTGAAAAGACACATTTCTTTAGTAGGGCCTTGATTCACCCTCTTTACTGTACTTTTCAAAAGTTGTGATCTAATAACACTCACAAAATTTTCTAGTGCAAACTGGGGAAAAAAAATTCGTGTTTATTCGAATTATTTTATGCTCAGGTCCCTCCTAAAGAATGAGAATTTATTTTATGTCCAGGACCCTCCTGAAGAATGAGAATTTATTTTATGTCCATGACCCTCCTTAAGAATGAGAATTTATTTTATGTCCAGGACCCTAGGGCTACATATCGATTGGTTCTGTTTTGAAAATTATTGGTTTTACTTGTTCATTATCATTTTGTATATATGCTAAATCGTTAAAGAACAATTAAGATATTGGTTAATCGGTTATCAGTTTTTCATTGTTATCGGTTCGGTTATCGGGTTAACCGTTAACATTAAACATATCTAATTTGAAGTCCAAATCTAGTAAGCTACTATCTACGACCCTACTGCTTAGTGCTTTTTCTTGTTTCTATGCACAAAGTCCCTAACACAAAGCCACAAATATAATAAAAAACATTAAAACTCAAGTCACAAATTAATTTAAAACTGCTAGCACAAACAACATAGAAAAACCCAAACTAAAAGTCACAGGCTCACACAAGTTGAAATATAAGTTCAAATTCCAAACATAGTAATAATACTAATTACTACTCAAGTCTTATACTACGAGCACAATACTGCATCCTCTCCAAACAATGATCAACATGATTCCTAAAGCACATAGTCACAGTATGTCGTGGATGGTAATTATAAACATTACCACAATGAATACACTTCACTTTGCACCCTTCATCATCATCTTCTTCAAGATTTTGATAGTGATTCCAAATAGGTGATCGAACTTTAGGACCACGATGTTGATACATGATGAAACCTAATTAATAGAGAAATAAAGATATAAGAAATACCCCAAAAAACTTTAACTATATAAGATAAATAAAAGAAATAAACCAACAGGGATACACATTTGTTTATCCAATAGTCGAATTCACTTATACAGTAGCCTAGAAACTATTTGAGATAAATAGTCCACTACTACCTCAGGGCTATTTCTGAAGACCGAAATAACAACATAACAGACTACAGAGAGTTATAATTGATGCAATGTATAAAGCAGTACATATAGTACTATCCATGACGTTTGAGGTTAACATATGTCATGAATAAAAAAGACAAATGGTCATAGCAATAAGCAAGCAAGAGAGTTGTACAGAGCAAGCATCACTGGTAGTTTGGGTCCACTGCCAAGAAGTGTAAATGAAAATTTCTTAAATACTTTTATAACTTTGTACTATGCGATCAAAACACTTGCCAATGACATAAGACCCAGAAAAGGTACCAGGTTACACTGTGAAATTAAGAGTTTTAAGTGCGTCAGATCAGAAACAAAGATGATCCGTGCATTGACTCCATTTTAAAGACTAACAACTTTTGTTCCCAACAGGTAACAACAACCAACTAATGCAACACAACAATAGTGACCCAACAGAACAGACACAAACAAATTCTAGAAACCAGAAATACAATTATGCAAATTCTAGAAAATAGAAAACAGTGCAAAATTACAAATTCCAGAAGCCAAAAATCAGATATTCAGTGTGCAAATTCTATAAACTAGAAACCAAATGCAAGGTTCTTTTCTTACCTTACCTTGTTCTAGTTGTTATATGTCATCAATGCTAGGTTCTTTTCCAACTTTGGCCAAATCTAAATAAATTAAAAGAACAAGTCAAGACTCAAGCAACAAAAATATTAAATGAATAATTCACCAAATACAAGGTTTTTTTACCTTGTTCAAGTTGCTCGAAAGAATAGGTTATGATTTACTTCGAAGCCAATCTTGTAGACACACTAGAGCTTCTACCAATTTAGAAGTTAATGAAATCCTAAATGAATCAAGAACATGCCCCCGGTACTAAAAGCACATTCTGATGCTACAGTAGAAATAGGAATAACTAAAATATCTCGAGCCATCTCAGAAAGAAAGGGAAATCTGGCCGAGTTATATTTCCACCAAAGCAATACACTAAAATTGGACGTTCCAACTTTAATATCTTCTGCAAGATATTCATCCAACTCCAACTTAGAATTCCCAGCTCCACTCCCAGATGTGTGTCTACTCAGCTCCTCATAAAAGTCACCAATATCAACCATAGAGCTTGAACTAAAATCCTCCACTTCTGAAGATAGTTTACCACCTTTGTCTTTTGAAGCAGACGATGAATACTCATTAAACAATGATTTCATGTACTCGTGCACATCTTTTTCTATAGTTGGTGCATTATCCCCAAACATCTTCTTAAGTGGAAAACTAAGAGTGGTAAACTTGTGACGAGGATCCAAAACACAAGGTATAAAAAATATCTTATTCATTTTTGTTGGATCAACCCAATATTTTTCAAATTTCTTCTTCATGTTTATTGCCATTTGAGCCAACACAATATCATCACTTGATATCAATTTTGTCAAGAAAAAATCAACTTGACAAATTTCAAGAAAATGAATATTTGATGTAATATACAATGATCCAGAAACCTTCAACGTGAGCATGAAAAATAATTCAAGAAATTTCGCAATTCTTTTAACACTATCCTAATCACTACTCAAGAGAATACCTGCAGGTAGTTCTTTATCCACAATATCACTATCACCATCGCACATACGGATATGGCCAAACTTGAGATGATGTGCAAAACCAATATCACGATCAACATAATTCAAAATTGCACCCTTATATTCAATAGCCCTGTTCAACATCAAGTAGGTGGGGTTTTACCTTGTGGGAACATCTAACCATAAAGATTTTTTTGCAAGATTTTCATCTACACAACATTCCTGAAAGTTCTTTCATCTAGCAGGAGATTGCCTAATGTATCTCACGTTTGCCTAATTCTTTCAATTGAAACAATTGCTTCTTTTATACCATCTTGAACGACAAGGTTTATGATATGCCCCATACACCTAACATGAAGATGCGTACCACCCATAAGATTGGTCCCCCACTTAGTCAATTGTTTAGACAACTCAGCCATACACATATTAGTTGAACTAGCATTATTAATAGTAACCATGAAAATCTGATGCAATCCCCACTCATTCAAACACTTAACAATGCCATTTGCTAAATCTTCACCTTTATGACTAGAAATTGAACAAAAATTGATAAGTCTTTTATGCAAAGTCCAATTTTTATCAATCGAATGAGCAGTAATACACATATAATTAATTCTTTGCATAGAAGTCCAAGTATCAGTCGTTATACACACTCTTTGTTGAGTTTCCTTAAAAATGCTCCTCATTTTATTTTTCTCTTCATCAAAGAGATCAAAACAATCACAAGTAATAGTTATACGAGAAGGAATTCGAAACAAAGGTTGTACCACTTTCATAAATTGTTTGAAGCCTTCCTTCTCAACAAATCTAAAAGTAAGCTCATCAAGTATTACCATACGACACAATGATTTTCTACACTCTTCTTGTTCAATTTTTCATGAAACAATTGATACATCACCCTTGTTACCCCTGTAACCGGTTGAAATGCTATCTTTGAATGCCTAGTATCAACAATATAAGGTATTTTTTTGTATTTTCTTATGTGACCAAGCATTGTCGTCGTACCATGTTCTTTTGTATCAGCTAAATACTCATGTTTACAATAATTACACACACCCTTTTTATTTCCTTCCGAATCAACTTTAGGAGTAAAATGATCCCACACAACAAATCTTTTTTTCCTTTCTTTCATTGATTTAGACTCAACTACATTCGAATCAGAAGTTATACTCTCATCAATCACTTTATCAACTCTACTATTTTGTGCCATCTAGTTGTATCAACGTGAGTGTAATTTAAAAAAAACAATCAAAAAATAAGCCAACAACAAAATTACAACATAACATGACCAAAACTTGACAATGTGCATAGAGTAAAATAGACCACACCACAAATAGTTTGACATATTAAAATTCAATGTCAACTAAAATCAATAGAATAGAGTAAACTAATGGAATCAACATAACAGAGTAAATAGCTTGTGGTACGAATTAACAAACAAAAGGCACCAACAACTTATAAATTCCCATTAATATATTACAATGAAAAGTTTAACATGCCCCAGAATGGCAGAATTGGACATAATTTAAGTCTTTAAAGTAAAATTAAGCAGTAAGAAGAGTAAAATTTTTTGAATTACAGCTACTATAATTGATTCTAAGGGTCGATTCCAGATTAATTTCTTGATCATCAAAGAAAAAATTGGGACCAGTAAGGTACACATAATTCAAATAGATGGTACAATAAACATGGTGTACGAATAACAAATTATATTAGCAATAACATTCACTATCTAGTATCTACATTTATTTTGGTTGCACAACGGTAGTTGGTTTGTCATATCACTAAAATTACTAGTAAAATAAAGTATCAACTCACAGGTTATGAATGGTGGGATAGTTATAACAGTATGCCCTATTTAGCTCTAAAAGTTTGGTCATCACTGTTTACTTTTCAATAATTTGTTCATGGACTGAACCCTCTTCCACCCCTACCCCCATAATAAATGGAATAAAATAAAGATTATTGTTACATTTTCATCATAAAATAGTCTCTCTTCTTTGTGTGAAACACCAAACAAAAAGGACCTTTAAAGTAAATTGAGCAGTAAGAAGAGCAAAAATTATTACCTTGAATTTCTTCAGTTTTCAGCAAATCGTCTTTGGCCGTGTTTGGGTCTACTGATATTATCGAACTTTGAGAGACAGAGAAAGTAAGAGGTGGAGTGAATTTTGAAATCAGAAAATAAAATATGAATCCCTTTCTCCCTCTAGGGTAAGTAATGACGGTGGGCTACTGGGCTTGGGAAATGGGATTTAATTGGGATGGACGGTGGGTAATGGACTTGGCCCTTGGAAGGTTGGGAAATGTAAATTATAATGGGCTATCTATTTGACTATCGGGTTATCAAGTGGCCTGACATAAATTTTAGGAAAACCGCCACCCGAACCGATAACCCGTTAATGAAAAATTTGAAACGCTACCCAACTCGGTAAGTTAAAAAAATGAACTGTTAACCCGATAAACAAATTATCGATTAGAGTTAACGATTTGAACCAAAATCTACATAGACCTACAGGACCCTCCTGAATAATGGGAATTTATTTTATGATCAGGACCCTCCTGAAGAATGGGAATTTATTTTATGCCAAGGACCCTTCTGAAGAATGAGAATTTATTTTTTGCTCAGGAACCTCCTGAAGAATTAGAATTTATTTTATGTTTAGGACCCTCCTGAAGAATGAGAATTTATTTTTTGCTCAGGGTCCTCCTGAAGAATGAGAATTTATTTTTATGCTTAGGTCCCTCCTAAAGAATGAGAATTTATGTTATGCTCAGAACTCTTCTTAAGAATGGAAGTTTATTTTATGCTCAGGACCCTCCTGAATAATGGAGATTTATTTTATGTTCAAGACCCTCCTGAAGAATGGGATATTATTTTTCTGTTTCACTATTTACTTTGAGTCCAGAAACCCGCCTGAAAAACAGAGTGAAGAAATAGCAAGTCAGGAGCATGCCTGAAGAATAGGGTGAACATTACCAGTTGCAAGCTCAGAAGTCCGCCTGAAGAATAAGGTGAAAATTTTCAAGTCCAAGTCAGAAGAAAGTTTGAAAAATATGTCAATTGTCAAGTTCCTCTCCAATGCCAAGAATCAACATGGAGGAACATTTCGCGTTTCAAGTCCAATTCAAAATAAAGACTATCTCATAACTTGAGAAGTCATGAAGATTCAAGTCAAGATTCCAAAAAAGCAGAATAGATAAGATCTTTCACTTGTATGTTCAATTTTATTTTTGTTATTCATTTGAATGTAAAAGCAAAAGTCGCGAACCGAAAACTCGATGGAACCTCACTTGACCTCTAACTTGTTCTCTCACCAGTTTACCTTTGAATTACACGTGACCTGATTCCCTTATAATTCGGAATATGTAGGCGGTCCCAAACAAGGACTCGGTCACATCTTTTATTTTATCCTCACTTTTTGAATAATCGGAGGATCAAAAATCATATCTTTGTCTACTTCTTTGTATGAAACTCTTCAAGATTTTAAACAAAGAGGGACAAAATATAGACACATGATTTTTGACCTCCCCGAGTTTTAACCTATTTTTTCGGCATTAAATATTTATATTTTTGTCCAATATCTACTTTAGCTCTTATTTCATTTTTAATAAGTTTTAGTTGAAAATAAATACATAACTAAAGTTACATTTTGGGATATTTTTATTTTGTTTTTAAAATAATACAAAAAATTCAAAAATATATTCCTTTTTCTAATAAATAGGCTACTAGTTTTAGTATTTATTTAATTATATTTATTTTAGATTATTTATAAATTTTTATTGTATTTTATTAAAATATAAAAATTAATTAGTTAATATTTTTATTTTTTATTATTTATTTTAATTTATTATTAAAAAAATAATTTAATAAAAATAAAAAATATAAATCTTATCCTGAACTACCCTAACTACCCCACCTTTTCCTCAACCACCTCAACTTCCCACCCTACACACATTATACTACACACGCACCGATATGCAACACAATACACACAGACACAAAACTTGAAAAAACCAATAATAAAAAAAAGGGAAAAACTTAGAAACGGAAGAAAGCAAGAAAGGAAATGATTAGAGAAAAAGGAAAAGAAAAGGCTCAGAAAAGAGGGTAACAATAGAGTTCATGGTTTGGTTCGCAATTCCGGGTCCATGACTTCTTCTTTCTTTTATTTCGGATTATTTTCGCAAGAGGTAATTTTTTTTTTTTATATAATATAGCATTATAATCATGCGGGATTTAATTTTAATATTACAAAGTTGTTTGAATTTTATGTGTTTGAATTATTATTATTATCTAAAATTGCTTTTCTTGTTTTAACATATTACAGTTAGTATTAATTATGTGAATCATGGTTAATTAAGATATTTACTAAGGTTTTCTTTAGGGGCGTAGAAAATGTATAGTAGAGATTAGAAGTAATAACATTATATTTTGGGTTGTAAGTTGGTGAAAACGTAGATAAATGTAAACATAATTTTAGATAATCACTAGTTTTACGTTAAATGTTAAACTTATTATTGTCGCCTCTTCTGTTTGATCATCTTTACCATTTTGAACAAGTTATCCTATTGTAATACCTTTATAGGCTTACCCGATAGTCAAGGTTCGGGTTATTTACAAATGTGAGGTTGAGTGAAATGAGGTTGTAAAATTATTCAAGACCTATCGTCACATGATAAAAGAAAAGAGAGGAAAAAACTATTTGTAAGGGAGAGAGATGAGTTGCGGATTAATTCTAAAACTCGTTGTAAATTTGAAAGTAAAGGCGAAAAAGAATAAAAATGAATAAGAAAATTGTCTCGAGTTTATGAGAGGCAAAACAAATATCATTTAGTGCTAGACAAATTTTAGACACGTTTAATAAATATTTGTCTCGATTAAGAATGCGGCGTACGCATCTTTCTGAGACGTTTAAAAAATCCGAGGATGCCATAATGCATCTAGAAAAATATCATCATAAAATTAATTTT
Source organism: Capsicum baccatum var. pendulum (assembly GCA_030864225.1). NCBI lineage: Eukaryota > Viridiplantae > Streptophyta > Magnoliopsida > Solanales > Solanaceae > Capsicum > Capsicum baccatum. The sequence continues at coordinate 211,747,547 of CM061553.1, read as the reverse complement.
CACTAGCTTAGTACAAGAGTTATAGACAGATACTAGCTTGATATTAAAAATAAACAGTTTTAGGCCTAAACATAATTTATCAGAATAGTTTAAGTTAAGATAAGTCAATAAAAGCGACCGTGCTAGAACCACGAGACTCGAGGGGTGCCTCACACCTTTTCCTCGGTCAACAAAATTCCTTACCCGGTCTTCTATTTTTGCAGACCGTAACGAAGATTCATTTTCTTTTGACTAGGGATTCAAAAGGAGACTTGGAACACCATAACTCAATTCCAAGTGATGACTCTGTAAATAAATTAATCCCTATTCAAAACTGTTACTTTAATTAGAAAAACTCGTCGACTCGATCCTCGGGCTAAAAAGGGGTGTGACACATACAACTATTGCCCTTTTAAGGTCAGTAACGCTACACTGAGGTGATTAGCCTGATCCACCTTATTCTTAGAATAAACCAGAATGTCATCAATGAACATAATGACAAAAATATCCAGAAATTGCTGAAAACCCTATTCATCAAATCCATAAATGTCGTCGGGGTATTAGTCAAACCAAATGACATAACCAAGAACTCAAAGTGCCCATACCGAGTACGAAAAGCCATCTTAAGGATATCCTCCTCCCTAATCTTAAGATGATGATATCCAAACCGAAGATCTATCTTAGAGAAAAACTTGACACCTTGCAACTAATAAAACAAGTTATCTATCCTTGGAAGAGGATACTTGTTCTTAATCGTTACCTTATTCAATTAACGATAGTTAATGCACATCCGAAGGGAACCATCCTTCTTATGCACGAATAAAACCCGTGTACCCCATGGGGATACACTAGGACGAATAAACCCCTTATATAGAAGATCCTTAAGTTTCTCTTTAAGTTTCCTCAACTCAGTCGGAGCCATTCTATAAGGAGGAATAGATATTGGATGAGTGTCCGAAGCCAAATCAATACCAAACTCAATCTCCCTATTTGGAGGAACACCAGGAAAATCATCCAAAAAGACCTCAGGAAACTCATTTACAACTGACACTGAATATAAATAAGGACTTTTCAAGTTAGAATCTTTAACCCAGACCAAGTGATAAATAGACCCTTTGGAGATTAATCTTTGATCTTTAAGATAAGAAATAAACCTTCCCCTAGGAGCTAGGGAACCACCCTCCCACTCTATAACTAGTTCACTAGGGAACTTAAAGACAACCTTACATGTCTGACAATCTTAGGACCCCTAAGAAGAGTTTAACAAATCCATCCCCAAAATAATATTAAAATCCACCATATCCAGTTCAAACAAATCCACCAAAGTCCGCCTACTACCAATAGATACCACCCCCCCCCCCCCTTATAGATTCTCTTAGCAACCACAGAGTCTCCTACCAGGAGAGAAATAGAAAAAAGATTCCAAATAATTTCAGGGTCAAAATCAAAATACACAGTCATAAATGGGGTCACATAAGAAAGAGTGGATCCCGGATTAAGAAAACTAAAACACCCTAGTTTTTGGACATTAGAAAATTTCCTAGAATTCTGGTCTCTAAAGACAATACGACTCATGGGTATGAGCCGTATGTTAGGGTATGGATGGTATGATCCGATCGTATACCGACCAGTGTTAGTTTGTGGGATGAATTTTGGTTACTAGAATGGATACGACTTAGAGGTAAGAGTCGTATTGGTGGTTACAGGTTACTTGGTTTCTTAACTTAATCTTAGACTTGGTTACTTAGGTTGGATCTGAGTACGAGTGGCTCATCATAAGCCGTAAGCAAAGGTACGATTCATACCCAGGACTCATATGGTGGACAGTGTCTAAATCTTCCTTGGGTGTAAATCTTCCAGGGGATGGGGCATGGATACAGATCGTATACTATGGTTACGGCTTGGTATGATGAATCGTATAATGGATAGTGTTTGGTCCAAGGATGGAGGTTTAGGCTACAAAGGATGGATACTGATCGTATTGGGAGGTACGACTCATGTGGTTCAGTTGTATCCCTGTGACAGAATTATGGTGCAACTTAAGTGAGGGTATTCTGGACATTTCTCTACTTATCCTAATAGGGTCCCATGACTTCTAACCTACTTGGAAGGTTATTTACCCTATTATTCTATTCATTAACACTTAGAAACTCTTCCTAAAGACTCCATAATTCCCTTAAGAGCTTTTAGGCATGGGGAGGTAAGGTATCAACTAAAGGATTAATTTGGGGATTGTGTTGGTGATTTCTTTCTTTCATCATCTTGGTTTAAAGCATGTTTTTACCCTCATTGTTAATTCTAACTAAAGGAATGACTTTTATGAATGTTTTCATGATTTCATTAATTGTATAATTTTGGTTTTCAAATATGATTTGGGGGTTTTGATGTTAAATGGTTAATTATAGTTTTCTATAGTTTTGATTATGCTTTTATATGAATTAATGGTGGTTTTGGATAATTGGATTGCATGGTAATAATTTAATGGTAATTGGAATTGGTTTTGGTCATATTATGCCCCCAATGTATTTGCTAAAATGCTTATAATGATATGTTCATTGGATTTTCTTCCTTTAATGGAACTCCTGTATGTTTTAAACTCGGTAAAGGAATTATGCATGGTTCAAATGGCTTAGAATGAAAAATTTCTAATTGTTTATGCCTGTGGGGAACACAAAAGTCTCCCAAGTGGTTTAATATGGTAAATAGAAGGGCACTTTAAAGTCCCCTTAAACCTATAGATAGTTGGCTATGAATGATACTTGCAAGTAAGGGTTGGTATGATGATACCAATATCAATGGCCTTTGTTAATAAATGTATAATGGTTTGGTTATTTGGAAATTGATTTTAATTGGGGCAATAATGGCGGGATATATAGCAAAACCATGGAAGGTGGAGGTCCTCAAGGAACTAAAACTGAAAACTCATATTTATCGATTGAGTTTGGTCTTGGTATATTTGGGGGATGTACTTGTATTCCCATGGGATACTTCCCTGGCCGTTTGGATACACGCACTGGGGTCGTTTCAGTAGGGGAGTTGAACCCATATAGCCCGTGGGTGGTTTAGGACAACAAAGCTACATAACCCAGGGTAAGGTTTTAAAGGTATGCTAAAACCGGTCCCTTTTCCCGACATAGTTTTATATATGTATGTTTGTGTCCATGTGAATGGTTTTACTTGGGTTTATAAATGGCATTATTTTATCCTTACCCTAAGATCATGCTAGCGGTCACTCGCTAACCCCGTCTACTGGCAGTTGTATACGCACGCTATATAGGAACCGTCCGTTCTACTCCTCCTATATAGTAATTGACTTGGGGACAGCATTTGGACTGAAGTGGTGAGATTTCATCCTTTCGAAAGGCTCCATTTCATGTTATGGATATTTCTAGACACTTTGATTTTATTTTGGACATTGGTTTTGGCTATGGTTGGGGGTATGTCCCGACCGAATTTCATTATTCTTTTGGTTAAAGGCTTTGTGGTACTACTATGGGTTAGTATGGGCGGGATCGATATTGGTGTCGGCCTTGTTAATGGAATAAGCTGAAGGACTGACATCATTGGACGATATTGTTGGTTGTTCCATCCTATTTCATTTTGGGATTAACTATATTATGTTTTGGAAAGCCTTTGGTTATGTCCTGGTTTACAACCCTTGTTTTGTATGGTTTGGTATGGTTGGACTCGGTTGGGTATGTAATACCCCATACTTTTTCCTAGCTTGAAATTGTCCCAAAAATGTTAGAAACTTTCATTGTAAGATGAATCCATTTTTTCACATATGGTATTTTTAAGATTTTCACTTTTATTCATATGGGAAATTGAATTATCTTTCCAACAATACCAATTTCGTCCAAATCTGATGTCGCAGTAAAAAGTTATGGACGTTTTACTCAGAGCTATCAGAATTACCCAGGTGCGACGGCTAAGTTGACGGACCGTCAATCTCATGACGGACCATCGCCTTGACCGTCGCAGCCAAGGTAGTGAGGCAACCTTTTGGACAAGGTGGAACGGACAAGTTGACAGGCCATCGAACTTGCGATGGATCGTCGCTACCTAGGCAATGAGACCCTATTCTGGTCCACGTGCGATGGTCAAAACGACGGACCGTCGAGCAAGCGATGGACCGTCGCACGAGCCGTCACAGGTCTCGTTCAGTTATTTTTAAGTCATTTTTAAAGGGGTATTTTTGGTATTTTACCACCCGTTTATATACCTAGTAATATCCGACCAAGGCTCATAATTTCATTATTCTTCCATAACATTAAAATTAGGGTTTTCTCCCTAAGAGAAATCCTTAAGCAACAAAATCTAAATCTTCTTCAAGAACTAAGAGATTCAAATTATTCAAGTTCAACTTCAAGAAACTCACTACCAGGTATGAATAGTGTTCATTCATCGACTCCTTTCGTCCATGAAACCCACGAATCTCTTTTCAAAAATCAAGTGTATGGATTGTAATAAATTTCATGTTGGGTTTGTTTTGTTGTTCATGTTGATAATGACCAATTGAATTCTATTCCATGTTTAGTGATAAATCTTAAGTGGAATTGAATATTTTAGGTATAGTTTCATGTGAATCCATGATTAAAACCTTGAATGGTGAAATAAAAGTTGAATCATGATGTTTACTTGTTGTGTAATATTGTCTACATATACTATGCTCACCATGTGTTTGACTAAATGTCTATGTAAAGGAAAAGTGTCCTACTAGTATGCTAATATGAAATCCCCATTTATGTACAAGTTTATGTATATCAAATGTTTGATGGAATGCCTTAATAAATGAATTATGGACTGTGATGTTGGTCATGTATTCAAGTAAGTCATGCTTTGGCAGTTTCTTTCCATCGAGTCCTGGGGGTAATTGTACCTGACAATTTAGCTGTATACCTCGAGCCTATGCCATGTTTTCAAGATACTCTCGGTCAAGCCATGTTCAGAATAATTCAGTCAGCCTCATGACTTAGGAAAACTCAGTAATTTCAATAAATCTAAGTCAGTTATCAGACCTCAGTAATATTTTACCATTCAACAGAACTCAGTTAACTTAGTCCAGTCAATTCAGTTAGTCATGTTCAGTGGCTATTCAGATGGGAGTAGAAATTAGCACCGAGTGAACCCAAGGATGGGAACTCACCTGTTATATGAAGGTGTGATTCTTAGAAGAAATCTTTGCGGTCCAAAACTATGTAGCCAGCATAGGTTGAGATATCATAGCCTGCTATATGAGGGTAGATGGGGTGGCTTAACCTATTATATAAGGGTTCCCACCGTTCTCACTAGATTTACCTGTTATATGAGGGTTACTAACAGATTGTCCTTACCAGTGGCGCGGTATTAAGAAGAATTAGTAGCCATAGTTTTTACCATAAAGATTTGGAGGTATTATCTATACGGTGTTCATGTAGATGTGTTCACAGATCATAAGAGCCTTTAGTATGTATTTTCTCAGAAAGATCTCAATCTTCATCAGAGAAGGTGGTTAGAGCTCTTGAAAGATTATAACATAAGTGTCCTTTATCATATGAGCAAGGTCAATATGGTGGCCGACGCTCTCAGTAGACTGTCTATGGGTAGTGTTGCTCATGTCGAGGACAGTAAGAAAAAGTTAGCTCAGGAAGTACATCAACTTTCTAGACTAGGTGTTCGCTTTGTCGATACAGAAGAGGGTGATATATGGGTTCAGAGTAGTTCTGAATCATCTCTAGTTTCCAAGGTAAAAGTCAAGTAAGATAGAGATCCCAGCCTCGTCAAGTTAAAAGAGTCAGTCAAGGATCAGAAAGTAGAGGTTTTCTCATAAGGGGGAGATGGTATTCTGCATTGTCAGAGTCATCTCTGTGTTCTAGGTGTAGATGACTTAAGGAAGTGAATTCTTGCAGAAGCGCATGGTTTGTGCTACTCTATTAATGCAGGGGCCATAAAGATATACCGCGACTTGCGGGAAATCTATTAGAGGAGTGGGATGAAGAGAGACATTACAGAGTTTGTGGCTAAGTGCTCTACATATTAGCAGGTTAATATAGAGCATCAAAAGCCTAGTGGGTCCATGCAGGAGTTCAGTATTCCTACTTAGAAGTGGGAAGGAGTGAACATGGACTTCGTGACGGGTTTGCCTCGTACCTGTCCTCATCATGATTTAGCCTAAGTCATTGTGGACAAAATAACCAAATTAGCTCATTTTCTTCCAGTTCATACCTCTTATTCAGTTGAGGATTACGCCAAGCTCTACATCAGAGAGTTGGTCAGATTGCACGATGTTTAGTTATCTAATATCTCAGACAGAGGTACCTAGTTCACCTCTTATTTCTGGAAAGTATTCCAAAAGGGTCTTGGTACCCAAGTTTATCTCAGTACAACCTATCATCCTTAGATAGATAGTCAAGCAGAAAGGACCATTCAGACTTTAGAAGATATTCTGCATGCGTGTACAATTGATTTCAAGGGTAGTTGGGATGACCACTTGCCTTTGATTGAATTTTCATACAACAACAGCTATCATTCCAGTATTCTTATGGCTCCATTCGAAGCTCTCTATGGTAGGAGATGTAGATTTCCAATCGGTTGGTTCGAAGTTAGTGAGGCCTCAGTTATAGGGCCTGACTTAGTATTCGATGCCTTAGAGAAATTCCAGTTGATCAGAGAAAGACTCCGGGCTGCTCAAAATCGACAGAAGTCTTATGCAGATGTTCGTAGAAAGGATCTCGAGTTTGAGATTGGTGACTATGTTTACCTAAAGGTCTCTCCAATGAAGGGAGTGAAGCGATTCGGCAAGAAGGGAAAGCTTAGTCCCCGATATGTCGGTCCCTTTAAGATTCTCAATCATTTTAGCAAGGTAGCTTATGAGCTCGAATTGCCTTTAGATCTAGCCTCAGTTCATCCAGTATTCCATGTCTCTTTGCTCAAGAAATGCATAGGTGACCCATCAGTTGTAGTCCCTATTCAGAGCATAGATGTTCAGAATAGCCTCTCTTATGAAGAGATTCCAGTTAAAATCTTAGACTATCATACTCGTAGATTGAGTAACAAAGAAGTCCCTTTAGTTAAAGTTCTTTAGCAAAAATCAGTCTATCGAGGGAGATACTTGGGAAGAAGAAGCAGTCATGCGTACCAAGTATCCTCACCTCTTCTCCGCCAACTCAGATCAAGATTAAGGTAACAGTTCTCCTTAAGCTTACTCAGTTTCATATTCAGTGTTCATCAAAAACTTCGTATCAAGTACCATGGCATATTAGGTCATGCATTCATGTATTGGTTTATTTATATAATTATGCATCAGACATGCACTCTCATTGTGAGAAACTTAGTTCCTCATAACACCCAGTCATGCATTCATAAATCAGTTACACATGCATCAGATATACATGTTCAGTATGATATATTCAGTTATCAGTCATGTCAGTCATGAAATCATATTTCAGCCAGTCATGTTCAGTATGTAAGTCAGTTTATGCTCTTCCCTTCACTCTCATTCTCATTCAAGGATGAATGTTTTTAAGGGGGAGATATTGTAATACTCCGTATTTTTTTCTAGTTTCAAAATTATTCCAAAAATGTTAGAAGCATTCTTTGAAAGATGAATCCACATTTGCACATGTGATATTTTTAATATTTTCACTTTTATTCATGTGGTAAATTAAATTATCTTTCCAACGATACCAATTTCGTCCAAATTTGGAATCAGAGTAAAAAGTTATGGACGTTTTACTTAGAGCTATCAGAATCGCCCAGTTGCGATGGCCAGGTTGATGGACTGTCAATCTAGCAATGAACTGTCGCCTTGACCATCACAGCTAAGGTAGTGAGGTAACCTTCTGGATATTTTACGATGGACAGGTTGACAGATCGTCGAACTTGCGATGGACCGTCGCCCAAGCCGTCGCTACCTAAGCAGTGAGACCCTATTCTAGTCCACGTGCGATGGTCAAAATGACGGACCGTCGAGCCAGCCATGGACCATCGCACGAGCCATCACAGGTCCCATTCATTTATTTTTAATTCATTTTTAAAGGGGTATTTTTGGTCTTTTACCACCCATTTATATACCTAGTAATTCCGACCAAGGCTCATAATTTCATTATTTTTCCATAACATTAAAATTAGGGTTTTCTCCCAAAGAGCAATCCTTAAGCAACAAAATCCAAATCTTCTTCAAGAACAAAGAGATTCAAATTCTCCAAGTTTAAGAACTTCAAGAAACTCACTACTAGCTATGCATAGTGTTCATTCATGGACTCCTTTCTTCCATGAAGCCTACGAATCTCTTTACAAAGATCAAGTGTATGGATTGTATTATATTTCATGTTGGGTTTGTTTTGTTGTTCATGTTGATAATGACCAATTGAATTCTATTCCATGTTTAGTGATAAAACTTAAGTGGAATTGAATATTTTAGGTGTAGTTTCATGTGAATCCGTGATTAAAACCTTGAATGGTGAAATTAGAGTTGAATCATGATGTTTACTTGTTGTGTAATGTTGTCTACATATACTATGCTCACCATGTGTTTGACTAAATGCCTATGTGAAAGAAAAATGCCCTGCTAGTATGATAATATGAAATCCCCATTTATGTACAAGTTTATGCGTATCAAATGTTTGATGGAATGCCTTAAAAAATAAATTATGGACTGTGATGTTGGTCATTTATTCAAATAAGCCATGCTTTGTCAGTTTCTTACCATCGAGTCCTGGGGGTACTTGTACCTGACAATTTAGTTGTATGCCTAGAGCCTATGTCATGTTTTCAAGATACTCTCAGTCAAGCCATGTTCAGAATAATTCAGTCAATCTCATGACTTAGTAAAACTCAGTAATTTCAGTAAATCTAAGTCAGTTAACAGACCTCAGTAATATTCCATCAGTCAATGGAACTCAGTTAACTCAGTCCAGCCAATTTAGTTAGTCATGTTCAGTGGCTATTCAGATGGGAGTAGAAATTAGCTCCGAGTGAACCCAAGGATGGGAACTCACCTATTATATGAGGGTGTGATTCTTAGAAGAAATCCTTGCGTTCCAGAACTATGTAGCTAGCATAGGTTGAGACATCATATCCTACTATATAAGGGTAGATGAGGTGTCTTAACCTGTTATATGAGGGTTCCCACCATTCTCACTAGAGTTACCTGTTATATGAGGGTTACACACAGATTATCCTTACTAGTGGCGCGGTATTGACACCCTTCCAATCAGGGCACAGATTGGACCCCAATTCAGCTATAATGCATCATTTGGGGAATGTCGGTTTGATAACTACTTCCCACAGTTTCAGTATCAGTATCAGTAAAAGGACTCATATAGTTCTTTAAAATTCAGGATAGTCAGATATAGTCAACTCAGATACAGTACGAAACTCAACTCGTTCCATCAAATTCAGGACTGTCAGACACAGTCACTCATGTCATCAGTTATATCAGTTAACAGAACTCATTCATAATTCATGTTAGTTATCAGTAAATTCATGTTATCATGATTTCAAATATAGTTACTATGTATGCATGTATGTATTCTCACGTTCATATTAGCTAGTATTGTTCATGCATATGAACCCCATGCATTCAGCCAACCTCACATGCATACCAGTACATTCAAAGTACTGACACATTTGTACTATGGTGTCTTATACCATAGGTTCAGAGACACGAACTCCAGAGCATCAGTAGATTCCAGTCTCAGCAGTCAGAGTTAGAAGTGAGTCCTCATCTTTTGAGGACACGATCATTATTTTATTATCTCATTAATTAATTTATTAGTTGGAGTTAGTTGGGGACATGTCCCATCAACTTCTTATTTAGATAGTCATGTTTAGAGGTTTTTCAGACTATAGCATGTTTAGATGATTTATTTCAGTTGTTTTGAGTATCTCATACCCCACCCAGATGTTATATCTTTATTAGATCTTATGTCCCAGTTTTGAACCTTATGGCCTTTCAGTTTATGTTTCCCATTTTACAGTATATTATGCAATATACAGGTGTAGATATCAGTCATGGGTTAGCTTGTGGTCCCTCGGGGTCATGGACACCGTGTTGCATTTTGAGTACTAGATTTGGGGCGTTACAGGGTTGGTCATGGTTATGATCTATTCCCAGAGTCTGTGTGAGCCGTTACACTATTTTGTTACATGCTTGGAATTTAGCCGATTCAGGGCAAGTGACTGGAGGTTGGGTTGGGTAACGGGGGTGGTCTCCGGTCCTTGTCGAACTTGGGACGCCCATTACGACAAGGCCAAAGGGCGGGTGGTGTCATAAATAATACGCATCACAAGATAAGAGCTGTAACGCATCGGTCATGAAATCAGATGATGCCTCAGATTCCTGTTGAGTAGCAAGAGCATTTAACCTATTCCGACATGTGTCAGTATCAGAAGCAGAAACATAGGGATACCTTTGGTGTAGGAGTAGAAGATGAAGCAACCAGAGCTTTGACCGCTCCCAAATCACCCTTACCAACCGGACAATTCCTGAGCATATGGACTGGTTATCCATATTTAAAACATTTGTCCCTCCCTTCATAAAAAAATCTTCGATGAAGATGACCACAAAACTGTCAAGGAGGGCATGAAAAAGCCTATTGAGCACCACTCGCCTTAGATTGAGTACCATGTGCTCTGAAAATATCGCCACCATGTTAACACCTATCACCCGACTATTTTTGGTAAGGAGCACTAGCAGTAGAGAAGGAACCAGAACTCCCCCACTTCTTTTGTTGCCATTTACCTCTATCTTGACCACCCTGCTACTGAGCAGCACCTTGCTCAGAGAACCTTCTCCTCTTACCTTGCATTTCTCCGAACTTCATCTATTTTCTCTTTTCCTCCTCCACCTATTGAATGTGAACAACCAACCTCAAAATATCCATATCTTTGATCAATAATGCATGCTTTATTTTAAGGATCAAATCTCGATATAGCCCAGAAGTGAACTTTCTCATGCTCACCCTCATATCGGAAACTAAAAGCAGAGTATACTTTGACAGATAATGAAATTTCAAGGAATATTCCTTGACAAACATTTTCCCTAGCTTAAGATTCACAAATTACTTCGTCTATACCAATCCCAATTAGAACCTCGAATATGAGAATTTTAAGTCCCCGTTAACAGGAGGATTTAGAGTCCTCTGGTCTTCCCAATTGGAACCGTTTGTTAACATGAGGATTTTTAGTTCTCTGCTTGTTACTCAATTCTCTGCTTGTTACTCTAATTTTATCTTAACAAATTAGATCTTAACACATAAACGGGTCTTTGTCAATAGGTCTTTGTCAATTAAAAGGACAAAAGTCGGGGAATTTCTTCAATCTTTAAAAAGCTCCTGAGGAAAGAAGCGATCAAGAAAAGCATTTGATATAGTCTCCCATAAGGACAACCCCTCAACATCACCTCTATCCCTATCCCACTCCTCGTACCACTGGTACATAACATCCTTGAGATGATAAGCTGCAAAATTTACCCCTTCCATATTTGTGGCCTGCATTACCCTAAATATTTTCTCCATTTTATCTAAGAAATCCTGAGGATCCTCCTCCACCTTCACACTAATAAAAGTTGGAGGATTCATCTTCATAAATTGGCCAACCCTTGTGGCCTTAGCAGATGGAACACCAAATGCATCCGGCTCAGCCTGAGTAGTAACCAACTGAGCAATAACATGAATCTATTGGCAAAATTCCGCATTAGTCACCTCACCGTGAGGAGGACTAGTAGCAACCGGTGAAACTCTAGAAATATCAGAGACTGGATCCCTAGACCAAGTATGGATCCCTTGAATAGAACATGGCCCTTCAACATTATCCCCACTTAGGACAGAAGAGTTACCTTGCATCTCAGATCATCGAGGAATGATCTGAAAAGTGAACAAACTAGGACTAGAAAGAACCTTAGACCTTGTAGCTTGAAAATAGAATACCAAGAAGGTGAAACATTCCTAAATTCCTTGTAGCCCATCCCTTATGAGTGTGGCACACTACACAGCCCAAAAAGAGACTATACTTGTCACTACTTTGTGTACTCCCAATTGACCATGAACCTAATGCACTGATTCCAACTTTACATGCCCCGACCCAGGGCCTTGTCATAATGGGCATCTAAAGTCCAACCAGGATCAGACACCACCCCCGATACCCAACCCAACCAACCTACGAATATCCTAAGTCGAATGAATTACTAATGTACAACAAGATAATGTTATTGTGTAAACCAAGACTCTAGGATAGGTCTATGAACATGACTATCCAAATGAGTTCAATCGCCCGATATGAAACCAAAAACCATAACCAAACCAAACCATAATAATAAACGAACCAAGTTCCATAACATAATATAAAAGGATGGAAAATTGAGAAATTTAGTTCAACGATATCATCCCCAATGCCAATGCTAATACTAAGGCAGATATATCTACCGATCCCGTTCATACCAACCCATAGTAGTTTCACAAAAGCCTCTAACCAAAAGAAAACTAATATCCGGTTGGGACATGCCCCTAACCATAGCCGAAACCAATATCCATAAATAAACCAAAGTGTGTAAAACATTTATGAATATGAAGTGGATCCTTTCGAAAATGGAAGCTTACCACTTCAATCCAGTAGTTGATCCATAATCCGATCACTAAGCAAGAGGAGTAGAATTTACGATCCTTGCATCGCGTGGGGATACAGCCTCCCTAGGATGGGTTAGTAGGTAAACGCCAACAAGTACTCAGGATAAGGATAACATAATACCATCAAATAAAACCAACTAAGCCAACCACATGCATACAAACCATACATATAATATATATAACCATGCCGGGAAAGGGAACCGGGTTTCACATGCCTTTCAAACTATTAACCTAGATATGTGTAGCTTAACCATCCTAGAACCACCCATAGGCTATATGGTTCCAGTGTAACCCCCTGAAAAAGGGCCTCGATGCGTGTAGCCATACAAAATAGAGTACCATAAGAGTAGGGGATCCCCAATTACCCTTCGCTCTTCGTGATATATATGTAAAATATACTTAGAGGTTTCCCATGTACCTCATAGTATCATATATGGCCGCTATGACCAACCCCTTATGTCAGCAAACATGAGTTTCTAGTGTCCACCCATTGGACTCGCACCTTCACGGTTAGCTATCACACCCCGCCATTATTTTCCAATTAAAACCATTTTTAACCAGCCAAACCAGCATACTATTATTATTAACCAAGGCTATGAGTAGTGGTATCGTCATACCGACTATAGCTATCAAGCAACGTCCTTAGCCAATCTTTTAATGTAAAGGGATACCAATGTACCCATAGATTACATTATAAAGTTAACTTGGGGGAATCCCATATACGCCACAAGTATTCCATTATTATAATTGCTTAGAGGAATCCCATGTCCCCCGCACGTTGTTATTACCATGTTTACTTGGGGGATTCTATTTTACCCCACAGGGTTTTCAATTAGCCATAACCATGACCACCAAACCATTCCATTTAATCATTCTAAACCATTTATTTCATTTAGGGTTCCATAAACAAACCATACCATGTAATAGTTCCATTAAAAGTCCAATAGTATAGTAAAAGCATTATCATAGGCATTTTATCAAATATGTTGGGGACATAGTGTTTCCAAAACCAAATTCAATTACCAATTAACCATTCCCATGTAACCAATTGTCCAAACCACCATTAAAGCATGTAAAAACATAATTAAAACATGGCAAAACCTTAACCAATCATTTAATACCAAAATCCCTAAATATATTTGAAAACCCCAAAATCATACACTAATCATGCCATGAAAATATTGTATAAAACATGCCTTTAGTATGAACTAACAATGAGGGAGAAGTATCTTGCCTTAGATGATGAAGATGATGGAGAGAAATCACCAACACAAGCCCCAATTTGATCAACTTAGTGAAACCCTAGCCTTCCTTTACCCAAAAGCCTTAGAGAGGATTATAGAGTGTTTTATAAGTGTTAATGAATAGAATAATAGGTCGAATAACCTCCCAAGTGTAATATAAGTCATGGGGTCATAATGGGTTAAGAGGATAAATGTTCAGATTACCCCTACTTAACTACATGAAATCCCCACAGGTCGGTACGACTCCGCTATACTAGTCGTACCCTCCAAATATGTGTGGTACCCACCACTAGTATTCTAAACCTCCCTTAGACCCCCCGACTGGTCAACATACGACCATGCAAGACAAACCGTATCTAAGAATACAACTAGTACCCTGAGCTCGTACCCATAACAGAACCAAGAGAAGTTGAGACTGTCCAACATACGAGTGGGACAATACAACTCGTACCCTCTCTCACGACCCATGGTGAGCCACTCATACTCAGATCTAAGTTACTTTACTAAGTCTCAGATTAAGTAAAGGGAAACCCAACCATACAACCCGTATTCGATGATACAACTCGTACCAACCCAAGTCGTACCCATCCAATCCAACCCACCAACCATCACTGGTTAATGTACGACTAACGTTACCAACTATACCCCTGCATACGACCTGTACCCTCTTGTCTTACCTTGACCAAAACCAAAAATCTAGAAAACTTTCTAAGGGTCCCAAACCCAGGGTGTTTTAATTATCATGATAGTTTAAAATATTATATTGAACTATGTAACTTGTACTGACATTCTAGGCACCCATGGGCTATATGGGTCTGGTTCCCCTTGCCGAAAGGGCACCAGTCCATGTTAGATGTATATACCAAGGAATGGCTAAAGACACCAAGGAGATATCCATCTAAAATATAATATGTGCATCTGGTACATGGTTATATAGACCCCCAACGTCAGCAAATGTGGTTTTCAGTGTTGGTCTCCCTCGGATTCCACCTTTTCAGTGAGCTACACTTTCTCAATAATCCCAAACTAAAACAATTTTCACATAACCCAACCATTTACCAATGAGTCTTTATTAACGCATTTTTTGAAATGGTATCATCATACCAATATGCTTGCAAGATAATTCAATTACGCCAAACCAGTCCATTTAACCATTAGACTCCTAAGTTCTATTTAAAATCCAAAACCATGGACACCAAGGTAATTTCAAAACCATAGCCAACTAGGAGCATTCCAAATTCATTTTATCTATTTATCCATTAATGCAATGCAATGGCTTCAAAAGACAGTTAAATTATGGAAATATCTATATTCTAAATCAAGTTTACAATGTGGGTTGAGGTTAATGTCATTACCAAGAAAAAATTCATCAATTCATGAAAACCCATGCCATTCATTCCAACATTATAATAATGCACCAATTTAATTCCAAAAACCATAATTTAAAGCATGAATGACACATTAAAATAATGGGAAAAGTATTTCAAGCATTAACAACCAAAAATCCTCAACCTAATTTCAAACCCATCCTTGAAAACACATGAATATTCAATAAATTAATACCACAATGTTAGATTCAAGTTAAGAAATGAGAAACATGCCTGAAATATAGGAGAAAATGAAGAGCAATCAACGTTTAGAGGTCGAATGATGAATTTCTTGTAAAAACCTTAGATTTTCTTGATTTAAGAGTTAAAAAGAGGAAAGTAATGTTTAATCTTCATAATTGAAGGAAAAGTGGTCATCTAAGTGTTTTAAATTTGTTTAGGGGGTAAAGGACCAAAAGGCCCTCACCTCAAGTGCAAAACAAAATTGAATGAAAAATATATAGCAGTGTGGCACACCACTATCGCTGAGGATAGCCTTCGTGCCACGCTCCTATTGCGGAGCATAAGTGGCGTGACACGCCAAAATTGCGGACTCTTATTGCTTCAGAATCCTAAAATGACCCCGAGCCCCTTCCTAAAATTCCAAAACTTTTCCAAAACACCCCTTTAACATCCTTTAACACAATTCAAGTAAAAAATTAACGCTATACATACGGGAGGATAAAAAATCATTGAAATTTTGTAGGATCTTATTATCCCCCCTTTGGATTATTCATACCCAAATGAGGAGTTAGGATATTTTTAGCTCAAAAATATAAAAAAAAATAGTAGAATCAAAGAGAAAATTCAAAATGCGATAAAAGGGAAAAAAACTCATACCTTAAGCTCTTTAACCTAATATTGGAAACAATAATAGGTACTTGGCCTTCATCTCTTCTTCAGATTCCCATGTAGCTTCTTCTATCTTTTGATTTCTCCAAAGCACCTTTACCAAAGTTATGTGACCCGACCTGAACCAGGACCTACTCGTGTCGGGCGTCTCAAGTCCATCTAGGACCAGAGATCAGCCCCGATACCCAACCATAATCAACCTGCACCCTATGTCAGATGAATTCTAAACATATAACAAAATGAAACAAGAATAGTTTAAAGACAACGAATAAAGTCCATAATCATAATCCAACAACCTCAATCAAACGTCCAATTGGTGCCGGACCCAATCCCGATACCAATACTAAGGTTGATACCTATACCAACATCGCTCATGCCCATAGTTGTTTGATAAATCCTCTATCTAGAATCAATAACATTCGATTGGGGCATGCCCTCGACCATAGCAAAAATCAAACCAAAGAAATATCAAATATAAGAAAAGTCCATAGCATGAAATGGAGCCTTCTGAAGTATGAAAGCTCACCACTGCAGTCTGACTCAATGTTGTCCCCAAATCCAAGTCACTAAGTAGGAGGAATGATAGTATGGACGGTTCCTGCATCGCATGGGGATATAACACCCAAAGATGGTTAGCAGAGTGAATGCTACCATGTACTCAGGGATAAAGATAAAATAATGCCATCATTCAAAACCAAAGTAAATAACCATATGCAATCACATAGGTACATATATATATATATAATATGGGGAAAGGAAACTGTGTTTAGCATGCATTTAAAACCTTAACTTGGGCTGAGTAGATTGACCATCCTAAAACAACCTATTGCCTATATAGGTTCATCTCCCCCTACTGAAAGGCCCCAGTGTGTCTTAGCAGCACGACTGGAGAAAAAAACCTGAGATGACTAGTATATTTTCCAAAATATAAAGTATGACAATATGCACACGGTCACGAAGACCACCCTCACATCGACAAATGTGAGTTTCCAGTGTCGGCCCCCCAGGACCCCCACCTTCCACGACTTTACTACTAGACCCTCTTTAAGACCAATTAAACCTTTTACACACAACCAAACCATTTACCAAGAAGTCTTTTAATCAGGCATTAATCACTGGTATTGTCATACCAAAATTTAGAGCTTTCTAGTCTATCCTTTAGGCCATATCCATTAGACCAAGTTGAATCCCAAGTTTCCAATTAAACAAAAACTATGGACATCAAGGACTTTCCAAACCATTTAAAACCAACCCAACCAATTTAAGTTTCATTACCTATTATGTAATGCAAAGATTTCAATAATAGTCAAACTATGTCACAAAACCATTCTCATTGGCATTTTAACAAATAGGTTGAGGGCACATTGTCACGGCCCAAAATCCCATCGGGCCGGACTGGTACCCGAAGCCGAGAAGGCCTGGGAGAACCCGTTCAAATACCTGTACTTTTACTTACATGTCACCAAAAATTTGGACAGCACTTCGTTGCATATATAAGAATCTAATTACCTGTATCAGCACAACACGCACAAATATATATATATAATACTTGGCCGTCGGGGCCACCACATATACAAACATAACATCACTATATAAACTTCCATGACTTTACTCTTCCTTATGTCTACAAAGCCTCTAGGATATACGTGACATAACTAGGGTCGGGATAAACCCCCACCCACACATGACTCCTGTACAATAAAAAAATATAAGGAATCGACTCGGAAAGCTCCGAAGTAATCTGGAGCTCACCAACAATAGCTGTATGACCTGGCTCCTATCTATGCAGTGAATAAGCTAAAGCACCTGTGCCTGCAACATGAAATGCAGTCCCCCATGAGGGACGTCAGTACGAAATATGTACTGAGTATGTAAAGCTGTAAATAATCATATGTGATATAGGGGATCAAGAAAATCAGACGCAAGTGAATAAATCATAATAGAAGTGAACCACACTTCATAAACACTTTTAGGATCATGTACATTATCATTAATCTGAATTGGGTTCCTGAATTCAAACACATTTGTGGAACGGTATACATTCGTTTATTTTATTCTTTACAATTATCATTCGCCATTACCTCCTCCTCCCGAACCTCCAACCACCTAACAATAATCAATACTGTACCGTACTGTGACCATAAGGCTGCCCCCAGTACATATCAACTGTAATCATATCAAGTATCGGGATCGGCCCATGCTAGGCTTAAGCCCCTGAGCTACCACCCACACGTATATCAAGTAACACACATAAGAGATCTTTCCAATAACTTAGTTCAAAATCTTTTGAGGTTATTACATTAGTGTTCATGCCAATATAGTACCTTTGGAACAATGATACATCAATAGGAATCAAGTAATAGACCTTCTATACAATAACGATGTAATAAAGACTCATTGGTACAACAACAATGTGTTTCAGAATCATCAATATCACAACAATGAAATAGGAGCCTTTTGGTATATCAATGAAACATTTTGACACTTTATAGAATGGAAACAACTTCGTTGGTAATGTAGAACAATACATGTTTTTGGACAACCTCGGAATCTTACTTGATGGAACATTGGTGTTTTCATGCCAAAGACAATCGTTAGAGTATGCTTTACATACCTCGTTGTAGATTCGGATACCAATTCAACACAACTTTCCGCCTTTACAAATCACTTATCTACAATGAAATATTTGGCATCTAGTATTAGCAACCCAACACCACAATTCTCTTCCATAATTCCATACAACTAATATTTGCAAAATATTCCAAAAACCAACTTGAACAATAGGTTTATGTGTATATATATATAATCATCATTTCAATACCACATCATCACACCAAATACCTTCACAATTCAACATAATCCAACCATGCACAAGAATTATCCAACATCATTTCCAATCATCTTTCAACAACAATCAAATAACATACTTCTTATGCTCACATGCATATATATACATATCCATATAAATAACACCAACATAATTTACATCCTTACCATAAAATGGTCCTTTTGATTTCGAAGTCCTATTGGCACAAATAAGGGGTGCTTCTTGAAGCCCTCGAGACGGTGAACACAACTACGGAATCAATTTGGATTTTCTACGGTTGAATCACAAGATAATTGGAGTTGAAATTAGGCTAGGGTTTCTTGTTTTCAATAATTGGATGATGAATGATGGATATGAGGATATGTATATGTATATAATGACCAATTTTCGTCCATGAGGTGATGGAAAATGACCATATTGTCCTTAAAAATTTAAGTAAATCCGAATCTGTCCATGGTGGACTATTTTCATAGGCTAAAGTAAATCGGCCATAACTCTTTGATCTGATATCGTATTTGGGTGAAATTGGTATCGTTGGATAGAAAATTCAAAGGGATTTCATTTAATATAAAGTAGGACACCCAGTTCGCCCTGTACAAGGAGTTATGATCGTTTGAAGTTGACCCAAAAAAACTGTTTTGAGAGGCTGAATTAAAACGAGTATAACTCCTTACTCAAATGTTGGATTTGGATGAAACCATTTGCATTGGAAAGAAGACTTAAAGATATTTCTTTTGATAGGTCGTATCCCTCCCATTTCATTTTATTGAGGGAGTTATGATCGTTCAAAGTCGACCTAAAAAACTGACAGGCCTCAGTAGTTTGTGTGCAGGAAATTTTCCTGCATATTTACTGTTCACAATTATCCCGGCCGCCTTTTTATAGTTTCGAACGTGATCGATTATATCCGAAACTTATCTGTTTTTGGAAATCTTTATATCGTTGGAAATCTTATTCAATAACCTTCGTATGGAACCATCGACGGGCAAATTCCGATATAAATAAAGTCGATTCCTATACACATAAAATCAAACTATACACTTGAAACCATCTCAAAATAATCAATACTCATACTTAAACTCATATATACCTAACTTAGGATCAATACATATACTCCAACACATATAACCATGGCTAATGCACGTAATTAAGTACAGGGTGTTACATTCTTCCCCCTTTAAGGACATTCGTCCTCGAATGTAAATGTAGTTATTTAGCCAAAACAACTTCGAATTCATAATTGATATTCACGTCATCATATAGATATTATGCATATGTAAAAACTTACTTGTTAGTGTCCCAGTTACACTCCTTGTACTTCTTTTTCACCTTTGAACAAATAAGGGTATTTCGATTTCATTGCTTACTCCGCTTCCCATGTAATCTCTTCCCTTTGTTGATTTCTTCAAAGTACTTTCACTGATGCTACTTCTTTATTTGTCATCTTCTTAACTTGACGATCTAATATAGAAATAGGCATCTCCTCATAGGTAAGATCTTCTGTTACTTGCACATTTTCAGTAGAAGTAATAAGGGACGGATCTCCGATGCACTTTCGAAGCATCGATACATGAAATACTGGATGCACTAATGAGAGTTCCTGGGGTAGCTCTAATTCATAAGCAACTTGCCCACATCTTCGAATAATCTTATATGGGCCTATATATCGTGGACTCAACTTTCCTTTCTTGCCAAATCTCATCACCCCTTTCATTGGCGATACCTTCAAAAATACCCAATCGCCTAACGAAAACTCTATCCCTCTTCTTCTACTATCCGCATATGACTTGTGTCGACTTTGGGCTATTTTCAACCGTTGCTGAATCACCTTGACTTTTTCTATGGCTTGATACACAAGATCCTGTCCGAAAATAAGAGTTTCACCCGCTTCGAACCATCCTATTGGTGATCTACACTTACTCCCATATAAAGCTTCATATGGTGCCATTTTGATACTTGAATGATAGCTATTATTGTAGGCAAACTCAATAAGAGGTAAATGATCATCCCAGCTGCCTTTAAAATCTATAACACATGCTCGTAGCATATCTTCAAGTGTTTGAATGGTGCGCTCTGCTTGTCCATCCGTCTGAGGGTGAAAAGTTGTACTCAGATTCACTTGTGTTCCCAAACTCCGTTGAAAAGACTTCCAAAAGTTTGCGGTAAATTGAGTTCCCCGATCCGATATAATAGAAGTTGGCACTCCATGTAATCGTACTATTTCTTTAACATACAGCTTCGAATATTCTTCAACTGTGTAAGTGGTCTTAACGGGTAAGAAATGTGCGGATTTAGTAAGCCTATCCACAATCACCCATATAGAATCAAATTTTCGAGCTGTACGAGGCAAACCTGTAACAAAATCCATGTTGATCATGTCCCACTTCCAAATTGGAAGATCTATGCATTCATATAGCCTTCGGGTTTTTGATGTTCCACTTTAACTCGTTGGCAATTTGGACATTCAGCTACAAATTCTGCAATGTTCCTTTTTATGTCATTCCACCAATATACATCCTTCAAATCTTGATACATTTTGGTTGATCCTGGATGAATGGAATACCTTGAAAAATGTGCCTCTATCATAATCTTCTTTCTTAGCCCATCTACATTCGGCACACACAATCGGTTTTGACACTGAAGTACTCCTTCTCGCGTAAGCTCAAATGCCTTGGTCGCCCCACTCTGAACGTTCTCCTTAAACTGTAATAAAATAGAATCTGCATCTTGCTTCTCTTTCACCTCAGCTACTAATGAGGATTCCGCGGCATTATGCACAATAAGCTCCTCGTCCGGAGTTTCGAGAAAACGAACTCCTAGACTGCCTAATTGATGAAGATCTTTAATCATCCCTTGCCTTTCTATAGGCGCCATCATAGCCTTACGACTTAACGCATCAGCTACCATATTTGCTTTCCCTGCATGGTACAAAATATCAACATCATAGTCCTTTAATAGTTCAAGCCATCTCCGCTGCCTTAAATTTAGATCCTTCTGATTAAAAATATATTGCAAGCTCTTATGGTCAGTATATATATCAACATGAACCCCATATAAGTAGTGGCGCCATATCTTCAAAGCAAAAATAACTGCTGCCAGCTCAAGATCGTGTGTAGGATAATTTTTCTCATGTGGCCGCAAGTGTCTAGAAGCATATGCTATTACCTTACCATGCTGCATCAATACACATCCTAAACCAATTTTGGAAGCATCACAATACACTGTATACCCTTCGGTGCCTTCTGGAAGTACCAACACGGGTGTAGAAATCAACTTGTTTTTTAAGTCTTGAAAACTCTTCTCACAGGCATCATTCCATTGGAATTTAGATGCTTTATGGGTTAGCTTGGTTAAGGGTGCTGAAATGGAAGAAAAGTCTTTAACAAACCTTCTATAATAACTGGCCAACCCGAGAAAACTACGAATCTCCGTAGGCGTTGTGGGTCTTGGCCAGTTCTTCACAACTTCTATCTTTTGAGCATCAACCTTTATCCCTTCACTAGATACAATATGACCCAAAAATGCCACCGACTTTAACCAAAACTCACATTTAGAGAACTTTGCATAAAGCTTACAATCACGAAGAGTCTGCAATGCTTGTCGTAAGTGATTGGCATGGTCCTCTCATGATCTAGAATAAACTAGAATATCATCTATAAAAGCTATCACAAATACATCCAGGAATGGCTTAAACACCCTATTCATCAAATCCATAAAAGCTGCGGGCGCATTTGTTAGCCCAAATGACATAACTAGGAACTCGTAATGACCATACCGTGTTCGGAAAGCTGTCTTGGGTATATCCTTCTCTTTGACCCTCACTTGGTGGTAACCTGACCTCAAATCAATCTTAGAAAAGCACTTGGCGCCCTGTAACTGATCAAATAAATCATCAATTCTTGGGAGAAGATATTTATTCTTAATAGTCACCTTATTTAATTGTCGATAATCAATACACATCCTCAGTGAGCCATCCTTTTTGTGCACAAATAACACTGGTGCTCCCCAGGGAGACATACTAGGCCTTATGAATCCCTTCTCTAGCAAATCTTTCAATTGCTCTTTCAATTCTCGTAATTCTGCTGGGGCCATTCTATATGGAGGAATGGAGATTGGTTGGGTGCCTGGTATTACATCAATACCAAACTCTACTTCTCGTTCAGGGGGCAAACCTGGAAGATCTTCAGGAAATACATCAGGAAATTCATTTACCACCGGAACAACGTGAAGAGTTGGTGGCTTCGCTTCTGTATCCCTTACTCTAACTAAATGATATATGTATCCCTTGGAAATCATTTTTCTCGCTTTGAAATAAGAAATAAATCTACCTCTTGGTGCGCCAATCTTACCTTGCCATTCAATAACTGCTTCATTAGGAAAATGTAAATACATCTTTTTCATACAACAGTCAATTTTGGCATAACAAGATGCCAACCAATCCATACCCATTATAACATCAAAATCTACCATTTCTAGTTCCACATGATTGGCCATCGTGTCTCGACCACACACAGTTACTACACAATCTTTATAAACTCTTCCAGCAATAATAGATTCCCCAACCGGGGTAGACACTTCCAACGGCTTTTCTAACAATTTGGGGGTTCTTTTGAACTTTCCAGCAACCAAAGGAGTAACATATGATAATGTAGAACCGGGATCAATTAGAGCATATACATCAAATGAAAATATGAACAACGTACCCGTAACAACATCTGGGAAAGCCTCTAGATTCTGTTGATCCGCTAAAGCATAAGTGCGATTCTGAGTCCCACTGGAACTGGCGACTCTTTTTTCATTTCTAGCGTGACCCGCAGGTCGTGCGACCCTACCAGAATAAGATACCGGTGATGATGATGCAACAGCTGATCCCGAAGGTCGTGCTACACCACCTGTGCCCCTTCGTGGGCATTCTCTCATCATATGCCCCGTCATACCGCACCAAAAACAAACATTTGTTCCCATTCGACATACGCCCATATGATGCTTTCCGCATCAATTACATAGATCTCGAGAAGGCCTCGATTGGCTCATGTTCCCTTGCCCATGATAACCCACTGATCGCGAACTATGACCCTCACTTCTTTGCCCAAATTGACTGTCTCTGAACCCCTGATGCTGTGGTGGAGCACTAGCTGCAGAATAAGAAAATAATGGCCTAGGTGGTCTAGCAGAAAATTGAGGTCTAAAACCTCCCTGTGGCACCATAAACTGCACTGTAGATCTGGCCCTCTTAGAAGATCCACTTTTAAATTCCTGTGTTCTTCTTCTATGCCTCTGATCTTCCATTTTCTGTGCAAATGCTTGGATCCTAGCTATATCCATGTCTTTATTCAGTGCAGCAATAGTACAATCCCTAACCAAATACGGATCCAATCCATCCACATACCGATGAACTCTGTCATCCACAGTAGCTATAACATTAGGAGCATATCTGGACAAGGAATTAAATCGAAGACTATATTCCCTCACACTTGTATTACCCTGTCGAAGATTTAAAAACTGATCCGCACGGGCCTGACGAGTCTCATATGGAAGATAATGATCAATAAATGCCTCTTTGAACTCTTTCCAAGTAGCTGAGGGTGCATCAGTGCCCCTTGACCGTTTCCAGTCTTCATACTAATATATAGCCTCACCTTTGAATCTATACACAGCTAACTCCATTGTCTCTCTGCTCGATACATGCATCACCTCTAGGGCCCTTTGGATCTGATCAATAAAGTCCTGCGGATCTTCATTAAGATCGGATCCGGTAAAAGTAGGCGGATCCATCTTAAGAAAATCTTGCGTCCGAAGACTAACTGCTCTATCAGTACCGCTAGAACCCGCGGCAGGAATAGCTTGCCCTTGGACTTGCCCAGCAACTATACGAGTCAAAAGTTGCACTGCATTTCTAAGATCTTGATCAACAGCATTAATAGGTGGCTCTGGGGATATAGTTCTCCTCCCCCTTATTTCTTCCGGACTGGGGGAAGTTTCTGATGAATGCTCAGTTGGAGCCTCACTTTGATTAGCTGGTATAGTGGGTGACTTACTAGTCCCCTCTCCGGCAGCCACATCTACTTGCTTACCGGTATTCTTGCTTCTGGTAACCGGCATCATTACTATAATAAGAGAAACAAACTGATTCAGTGGTCAACTATGACTTCATATACAATATAAGCTCTATCGCACGATCTAAGACATGAAGAAAAGAAACAATTCCTAAATGTCCATAGCCTCCTGTTTATAGATGTGGTGAAAAACACACCGATAAACAAGACTCTACATAGGCATAGCTTTGTAGACTCACTAGGACGAACCGCTCTGATATCACTTTTGTCACGGCCCAAAATCCCATCGGGCCGGACTGGTACCCGAAGCCGAGAAGGCCCCGGAGAACCCGTTCAAATACCTGTACTTTCACTTACATGTCACCAAAAATTTGGACAACACTTTGTTGCATATATAAGAATCTAATTACCTGTATCAGCACAACACGCACAAATATATATATAATACTTGGCCGTCGGGGCCACCACATATACAAACATAACATCACTATATAAACTTCCATGACTTTACCCTTCCTTATGTCTACAAAGCCTCTAGGATATACGTGACATAACTAGGGTCGAGACAAACCCCCGCCCACACATGACTCCTGTACAATAAAAAAATATAAGGAACCGACTCAGAAAGCTCTGAAGCAATCTGGAGCTCACCAACAATAGCTGTATGACCTGGCTCCTATCTATGCAGTGAATAAGCTAAAGCACATGTGCCTGCAGCATGAAATGCAAGTCCCCCGTGAGGGACGTCAGTACAAAATATGTACTGAGTATGTAAAGCTGTAAATAATCATATGTGATATAGGGGATCAAGAAAATCAGATGCAAGTGAATAAATCATAATAGAAGTGAACCACACTTCATAAACACTTTTAGGATCATGTACATTATCATTAATCTGAATTGGGTTCCTGAATTCAAACACATTTATGGAACGATATACATTCGTTTATTTCATTCTTTATAATTATCATTCGCCATTACCTCGTCCTCCCGAACCTCCAACCACCTAACAATAATCAATACTGTACCGTACTGTGACCATTAGGCTGCCCCCAGTACATATCAACTGTAATCATATCAAGTATCAGGATCGGTCCATGCTAGGCTTAAGCCCCTGAGCTACCACCCACACGTATATCAAGTAACACACATAAGAGATCTTTCCAATAACTTAGTTCAAAATCTTTTGAGGTTATTACATTAGTGTTCATGCCAATATAGTACCTTTGGAACAATGATACATCAATAGGAATCAAGTAATAGACCTTCTATACAATAACGATGTAATAAAGACTCATTGGTACAACAACAATATGTTTCAGAATCATCAATATCACAACAATGAAATAGGAGCCTTTTGGTATATCAATGAAACATTTTGACACTTTATAGAATGGAAACAACTTCGTTGGTAATGTAGAACAATACATGTTTTTGGACAACCTCGGAATCTTACTTGATGGAACATTGGTGTTTTCATGCCAAAGAACATCGTTAGAGTATGCTTTACATACCTCGTTGTAGATTCGGATACCAATTCAACACAACTTCCCACCTTTACAAATCACTTATCTACAATGAAATATTTGGCATCTAGTATTAGCAACCCAACACCACAATTCTCTTCCATAATTCCATCAACCAATATTTGCAAAACATTCCAAAAACCAACTTGAACAATAGGTTTATGTGTATATATATATATATAATCATCATTTCAATACCACATCATCACACCAAATCCCTTCACAATTCAACATAATCCAACCATGCACAAGACTGATCCAACATCATTTCCAATCATCTTTCAACAACAATCAAATAACATACTTCTTATGCTCACATGCATATATATACATATCCATATAAATAACACCAACATAATTTACATCCTTACCATAAAATGACCCTTTTGATTTCGAAGTCTTGTTGGCACAAATAAGGGGTGCTTCTTGAAGCCCTCGAGACGGTGAACACAACTACAGAATCAATTTGGATTTTCTACGGTTGACTCACAAGATAATTGGAGTTGAAATTAGGCTAGGGTTTCTTGTTTTCAATAATTGGATGATGAATGATGGATATGAGGCTAAGTATATGTATATAATGACCAATTTTCGTCCATGAGGTGATGGAAAATGACCATATTGTCCTTAAAAATTTAAGTAAATCTGAATCTGTCCATGGTGGACTGTTTTCACAGGCAAAAGTAAATCGGCCATAAATCTTTGCTCTAATATTGTATTTGGGTGAAATTCGTATCGTTGGATATATAATTCTAAGGGCTTTCATTTCATATAAAGTAGGCCACCCAGTTCGTCCTGTACAAGGAGTTATGATCGTTTGAAGTTAACCCAAAAAAACTGTTTTGAGAGGCTGAATTAAAACGAGTATAACTCCTTACTCAGATGTTGGATTTGGATCAAACCAATTGCATTGGAAAGAACACTCAAAGATATTTCTTTTGATAGGTCGCAGCCCTTCCAGTTCATTATATTGAGGGAGTTATAAGCGTTCAAAGTCGACCCAAAAAACTGGCAGGCCTCAGTAGTTTGTATGCAGGAAATTTTCCTGCATATTTACTGTTCACAATTATCTCTGCCGCCGTTTTATAGTTTCGAACGTGCTCGATTATATCCGAAACTTATCCGTTTTTGGAAATATTTATATCGTTGGAAAGCTTATTCAATAACCTTCGTATGGAACCATCGACGGGCAAATTCCGATATAAATAAAGTCGATTCCTATACACATAAAATCAAACTATACACTTGAAACCATCTCAAAATAATCAATACTCATACTTAAACTCATATATACCTAACTTAGGATCAATACATATACTCCAACACATATAACCATGGCTAATGCACGTAATTAAATACGGGGTGTTACACACATATGTTTCAAAACCATAACCAAGTAATTTGTGGAATCCAAAGTACCCCTAAATCCATTTACCATTACCATGCATTCGACAATGTCAAAACCATATTAAAATCATGAAAGAAACATCATTAGATCATGAGAAACATTATTCAACCATGAACATCCAAAACTCTCAACCATTATTTCAAACCACAACAACATTATGAAATTAATACATTAAAACACATGCTCTTTGTAAAATAACAATGTGGGAGGAGTAACATGCCTTAGACACCAAGGAAGATAAAGAGAAACCACCCTTGAAAGCCTTAATTGATAATCTTAAAGAAACCCTAGCCTATTGTTTGAGAGAGAGTTGAGAGAGATTTTAAGAGTGTTTGATTGAGAATAATAGGTTAATAAATCCCCGAAGGTGTTTTATGTCATGGCCTCAAAGGGAGTTACAAAGGGGGAATGTCCAGAATACCCCAAACTTAAAGCTATAGAAAACTCACAGGTGGGTACAAGTTGAACCTCCAACTCATCACCACACCATATGACTGGTATAACTAAGTTATCACCAAAACAAAATATTGGACACCACATTATGTCCAACATATGACTCCCTTGCCCAACTTGTCACTTGACCATACGACTGGTATGGTCTAGTCGTACCCAAGATAGAAACCAAAGGGATTGACACTAAACAACATACCACTTGAGCTTACCACTCATACCCTATCCTCACGGCTCTTGGTAAACCACTAGTACTTAGAGCCAAGTCAAGTTACGAAGTTACTAATTTGATTAAGGGACCGACCAAATGAATCATCACCACCCCTAATGACCCGTACCCACCAAACTGTAACCACAACAGAAACCCAACCACCCTTTATTGGTCTCCTAATGACTAGGGTCCCCTGACTCGTACTCATACAATTCGAATCATATGGTGAGTCTTTACAAGGACAGTGAGCTCAAAGCTCAGGAGTTTTTCAAGGGTCAAAACCCAAGGTATTTCATTACATCCTTAGTCCTTAACCCATGAACTTGCCTATCTAATATTTTAATCGAAACTTCCTCATAAGACATAGAATCTGCAACACCAACATCATCAATAAGAACTATTAATGAAGGGTCACATATACACTTTTTAAACATAGACACATAGAATTTGAGGTGAATCAAGACCAAGCTCGCTGTTAAAGCTAATTCATAAGCGACAATTCCAATTCTCCTCATCTGTTATAGACAATGTAATAGGGACTAAACTTCCCCTTTTTCTCAAATCTCATGACTCTTTTTATAAGAAAAACCTTCAAGAATACCCAATTACCAACCTCAAACTCCAACTCCCTCTACCTTATATTTGTATCAAACTTTTGGCAACTTTGACCAGTCTTAAGCCTTTCTATAATCACCTTCATCTTTTCCATGACTTGGTGAACTATGTCAGGGCCAAATAACCTAGTCTTATTTACCTCAAACCATCCAATTAAAGACCGCAACTTCTACCATAAAGGGCCTCAAAAAGGACCATTTGGATGTTAGAATAATAACTATTATTGTAAGCAAACTCAATAAGAGGCAAATGATCAACCCAAAAACCTTTAAAATCAATCACACAGGCCCTTAGCATATTCTTCACAAGTATGCTCCGCTTGTCCATCCATTTGAGGGTGGAAAGTAGTACTAAGGTTTACCCGAGTACCCAAAGTTTTTTGAAAAGAACGCTAGAAATAAGAAGAGAACTGTGCACCTCGATTTGAAATGATGGACACTGGTGCTCCATGCAACTTAACTACCTCCTGAATGAACAACTTAGCATAATCTTCTCCTGTGTAATTAGTCCTTACAGGCAATAATTGAGCAAACTTATTCATCCTATACACAATGACCCAAATAGAATCATACTATTACAAGATTGTAAAAGACCTATAACAAAATCCATATTAATCATCTCCCACTTTCGCATTGGTAATTCTATCTTTTGGGATATGCCACCAGGCCTCAAATACTCAACCTTGACTTGTTGATAAATTATATACTTAGCCATAGAGTTCACCATATCTTTCTTCTTATTATTACACCAGTAGATTTCCTTTAAGTCATGGTACATTTTGTTCGAACTCGGATAAATTGTATATCTAGACTCATGAGCTATGGTCAAAATCCTTTCCCACAACCCATCTACACCAGGAACACACAACTTCATTAACATCTCAATATGCCCTCTTCCCCAATCTCAAAAGCCATAACCTTTTACTGACCCACATCATCCTTAATCTGCATAAGTATAGGATCCAAAACCTGTTTCTCGTTGACCTCAACACCAAAGGATGATTTAACCACTTCTTCAATGATTACTTCTCCATCCTCGAAGTCTAAGAGGCGAACTCCTAAATTAGCCAACCTGTGAATATCATTCACTAATCTTCTTTTCTCCTCATCAATGTGAGATAAGCTTCATATGGACAACCTTTTAAGAGCCTCAGTAACAATATTAGCTTTACTAGGATAGTAGTGCAAAATCATGTCACAATCTTTAAGCAATTCAAGCCACCACCTTTGCCTGAGATTTAATTCCTTCTTCCTAAACACATACTGCAAGATTTTTTTGATTTGAATAAATATCCACATGCACCCCATGCAGATAATGATGCTAGATCTTTAAAGCAAAGACCACAACTGCCAACTCTAGATTG
This sequence comes from Capsicum baccatum var. pendulum, assembly GCA_030864225.1. Taxonomy (NCBI): domain Eukaryota; kingdom Viridiplantae; phylum Streptophyta; class Magnoliopsida; order Solanales; family Solanaceae; genus Capsicum; species Capsicum baccatum. The sequence continues at coordinate 211,717,044 of CM061553.1, read as the reverse complement.
TTAGTCGAATAATCCCTCTCATGAACATTAAGCTGCCTAAAAGCATAGGCTACATCTTTACCATGCTGCATCAACGCACAACCAAGTCCTACTCGAGACACCTCATAATTTACAACAAACTTCTACGTTCCCTCATGTAGGGCCTGAACAGGAGCAAAAATAACTTATCCTTCAACTTCTCAAAGCTACCCTCCAATTATCGAATCATAAAAACTTAACCTTTTTCTAAGTTAAATTCGTCAGTAGAGCAGCAATAGATGAGAAACTTTCCACAAACCTCCTATAGTACCTAGCCAAGCCCAAGAAGCTCCTAATGTCTGTTGGAGTCGTGGGTCTAGGCCACTTTTTAACTTTTTCAACTTTCTATGGATCTACCTTGATCCCTTCACTAGAAATAACATTCCTGAGAAAAGTCACATCACTTATCCAAAATTTACACTTAGAAAATTTTGTATACAATTTCTAGTCCTTAAGAGTTTGCAACATAATCCAAAGGTGATTAGCACGATCCTTCTCACTTTTAAAGTATACTAGGATGTCATCAATAAAGACTATAACAAATAAATCCAGAAACTGTCAAAACACCTAATTCATAAGATCCATAAAAGCAGCTGGAGCATTAGTCAGCCCAAATGACATAACCAAAAACTCATTATGATTATATTGGGTTCAAAAAATAGTCTTAAGAATATCAAACTCCCTAATTTTCAGCTGGTGATAGCCAAAACAGAGACCAATTTTTAAGAAATACATAACACCCTAAAGCTGATCCAAGATGTCATCAATCCTAGGAAGAGGGTATTTATTTTTTGTTGTAACCTTATTCAACTGATAATAGTCTATACACATCCAAAGAGACCCATATTTTTTTTGCCCAAAAAGTACAGGACCATCCTACGGATAAAAACTAGGACAAATAAAATCCTTATCAAGAAGATCCTATCATTTCTCTTATAGCTCCTTTAGTTCAACCGGAGCCATCCTATAAGAAGGAATGAATATGGGACAAATATTCAGTAGAAGATCAATCCCAAAATCAATTTCCCTATTGGGAGGAATTCCATGAAGATCATCATAAAAAACATCAGGAAATTGATTAACCACATGGACAGATTGCAAAGAGAGACTCTCAGAGTTAGAATCCTTAACTCAAACTTAATGATACAGACACCCATTTAATTATCAGCTCATTAGGAAAATGAAAACTAACCTTTCAAGTCATACAATCCTGAGAAACATAGCATGAGTGGAGGTAATCCATCCCTAATATTACATAAAACTTCACCATATCGAGTTTTATCAAATCCACTAATGTCTCTCTATGAATAATACATACCATACAACCCCTATAGATTTTTTTACTCATAATAGAGTCACCCACCGGAGTAGAGATAGAAAAGAGGTCAAAAATATTTTTAGGACCAAAACCAAAGTGCACAGCCACATAAGGGGTCACATAACATAAGGTAAAACCCAGATCAAGCAAACAATAAACATCATGAGGAAGGAGTTGCAATATACCGGTGAAAACATTTGGAGATGCCTTAGATTCCTGACGAGTAGCAAGTGCATAGAGGCTATTTCAGCCATTGTTGGTACCTAAAGTAGTACCCTTAGGTGCAGGAGTAGAAGAAGTGGCAACCGGTACCTTATTATCTTCAATGGCGACTTTAGCTATAGGACAATTCTACCTCGAATGACTAGGCTGACCACAATTAAAATAAAAGTTCCTTTCCCCCTCAGAATACCCATGATGAAGTTGTCCACAAAATTGACAAGAAGCATAGGGCGGGTCTGACTGAGCTCCACTGACTTGAGGCTGGGCACCCTGTGCCGTAGGACTACTACTAGTTTGAAAACAATGATCACCTGAAGGCTAGGGATAAGGAGACCAAGCCTTTGAATAAGAATTTCCCCAATTCTTTTTTTAGTCCAGTGCCTACCATCCCTTCCACTATTCTGTTGATTTGCACCCTGCTCTGCATATCTAAATTTCTTGCTCTGCCTTTCTCCTATCTCTGCCTGCTTTCGTTTCTCATCTGCTACCTGTTGATTATAAACCACTAGCATGGATATGTCTATGTCACTACACAGCATGGAGGCCTTACACTGTAACACCAAATCATGAGAAAAACCAAAAGTAAACTTCTTAATTCAATTAGACACTAACTCCAGAGCATAATGAGACAGTTGTTGGAACTTCAGTGCATACTTCTTAACACTCATCTTATCTTACTTCAAGTCTACAAGATCTTTGGCCTTAGCCTTCCTCAATTACTGAGGAAAGAAGTGATCAATAACAATAACTAATAACTTATCCCACACCATCAGCTAAAAATTATCACCTCTCAACTCTCTCCAATCCCCATCCCACTGGTAAGAAATATTCTTTAAATGATAAGCAACAAACTCTACAACTTCTAAATTAGTAGCATGAATCACCCTAATTATCTTCTCCATATTATTAATAAATCTTGAGGATCATCCTCAACCTTAGAGCTTATAAATATTGAGGGATTCAACCTCATAAATTGGACAATCCGGGTGACCTCAGATGAACTGGAAAGAGAACCAACATGATCAGACTGACTAGACTATGATGCCACCAGTTGAGCAAGAATATGGTAGACTGATGGAACTCCACATTTGAAAAATCTCCCTGTGATGATTGGGCATAAGTATCACCAGCCCGGGAAGCTCGAGAAGTATTAGGAGGGACCAGTGGAACCCACATGGAGTGGTACAGTCAGGAGCAGGGATCCTAGACTGGGTCTACATTCCATATGTAGGGCGAGTTCCCTCCATATTTTCTTTAGGTGGATAGAGGTTCCAGTAGAGTTTCTATGATAGTCAAATTTTTGGGAAAGTATGATCTGAAACACAAGTAATCCAGGAGTTACAGAAGTTTCATGATAACTAGACTCTATAACCCGAAATAGAACACAAGAAAGGAAAACATTCCTTAATGTCTCGTAGCCTCCCCCGTATAAGTGTGGAGCGCTACACACCCATAAAAGAGACTCTACTCGACATGGATTTATGGACACCTAGCGATCTTGAACCGTTATTTGGTACCAAGCTTGTCATGGACAGGACCGAGTTCAGGTTCTGACATAATATATATATATATATATATATATATATATATTATGCATAAATTTTAATTTTTGAATTGTAAACACCCACATCCAATTAAGTTTGAAAAATCTAAATATTCTATAATTAAATTCATAAATGTATTCAAATTTGTACAATTTAAATTGAATTATATATCCAAATTTTTTGAATTGATTCGATCTGTGCACAATACTACATTTAACGAACTTATTTCTATCTAAGTTGGTGATATAAAAACCACAGATTAAAAATATTTAAAATGGAAATAATCAAGAAAAAGTTATAAAAAATCACTATGAGAAAATAAGGAAATAGGGATGGACAAAGTTTCATCAAAATAACAAAATTTCATGTTAATCTCATTTAGCACGAATTATAAGAAAATTTAACTAGCTAGTAGCTATTTACCGATGATTAACTAAGGATTACCAATAAATTCGACAGTGTAATTACTCTCAATATCCCCGAATAGACGTTTAAAATTCATCCCAAACCTTGTAAAGACAAGCCAGCCAAATATGATACTAGATTAGAAATGACATTACAAATCTCTTGGAACCATCAAAACACCAATCTGAGGTTATTGATGTATCATGATTTCATGATAATTTAGATGCTTAAAATAAGAAAAATATACAAGTACTTAGGTCCTTTTGTTAGATGTGATGTATTTTTGTGTTTTTTTTTGCAAGAAAACAGGGTTAGAAGTGAGTAGAACGAATAAAGAAAGAAAAAATTCCAGAATTGTAGTCTTTCACTTAGACAACGAGTCATTGGGCGATGCTTCGACTCGTCGTTCAAATCATTGGGTAACTAGTGAAGAAATAAAAGAAGAATATTGAAGTCAACACTGGCTACGACTCATAGGATCTGACTATGATTCGTATTGAAAATCGTTCAGAGCAAAAGAAAGTCAAAGTTCTGAAAGAGTACAAATTTGATATCAGTGGAAATAATGTCGATGATGAGTCGTAGGATCATGCTACGACTCGTAGTGACCCTCATTCTCAGCACATGGAGTTTAAGTCCTGAAAGCTAAAAAAGTTACTGGAGAGACAACGAGGCAGGAAACAACTCATCTGGTGACCTGACGAGTCATCACCAATAGCATTGAATCCCAAGATACAGAGCTTACAATGAGTTGTCGTCAGTCCAAATGACTAGTTGCCTGAGGCGTTACCACTACCGGCCTTATTTTCCTATTTAGTTTTGGTTAGGATTTTTAGGTTCTGTTGTGTAACTATAAATACCCCATTGATGTTTTGTTATTAGTTTATGCACTTTACATACTTACAACATTATATTGAGTTCTAAGATACACTTTTAATCTTGAGACTCTTGTTCTTGACTTTTAGGGTTTGATATTCATTTGAGATTTTGATTTTCATTATTAATTCATTGTGTGATTATTCATATTCTTTCTATTATGAATTCTGTGAATGTTTTTGCACACATGAGTGAATAAACCTCTTAACTAGGGTTGTGAGAACCCCAACGGAATAACGAAGTAGAGAAAATGCAAAATCATTCTTGATTGGTGTTTATGCATGTATTGTGGTTTTCTTTGTACTTATTGCTTTCTCGACGATTGCATACATTGAGTTCCTGACTATATTTGAAACTAACTCGATAGAACAGTAACTTGACGCTACGAACCTTCATCAAATTATCTTAACACTGAGAGAAGATAATTAATCTGGGATCTAGGACAAGGGTTAGTAATACGACACTCTGAGATAGAGAGGAGATGAGTGAAATTCATTAAAATATGTCGAGAGATGGTTGGAGATACATAACTTATTGGATTCTGCATGCGAGGCACCGACATAGTTTGACGAGCATGATATGTCTACGGAGTTAGGAGGTTAGGGGAGACACAGTCCCAGTGATCATCTCATATTGATTTCAACCTAAAGTGTTCAAGCATTGTTACTACTATTGCTACTTTTCTCACAAAATTTCCTCATTTACTTACTGTACTTTCCAACTACATCAGTAAGTTCTTGGCAAAGTTTTGTCCTGTTCCCTATAGGTTCGACCACAATCTTTGTTGGGTTCTATATTTGACAGCGATCATGTTATACTTTCTTGGAGGTGTAATTTGGTTGACATCAATCATCTTCACAATATTGACCGAGGTTAATTCTTAAGTTCTAAATTTTCATATTTCCAAGTCAATAACCTGAATCATATCCAAATGCCTCTGAAACCAAACAAATAGTCCAAAAATCCAGTAATCACCTTTTGGACATAAAGAAACTCTCCAAATTCTATTTCAAGCTCATATTCCTCAAATGCTGGCTTTGGTCAAATTTATCAACCTTCAAAAAATAAACTCAACCAAATCTCGTCCAACTACCTTGGAATCGTCCCGCCCACGCCCAAACCATAAATATCATCCACTTAAGCTATAGGAAGGAGTAAAAGAAGTAAAACTCGCAGAAATCACAATACAACCATGAGGATCATTATGCTAATATAATCTTTGATTTTAATGTTAAGATACAACAACAATAATGTTATAGAACATGAAAGATTATTGCATTGCTTCAAATCACGAAATATCTTTAAAATATCATCGATGAAATTATTATTGATCATTTTTTTATATTAATTTTAAAATTAAGGAGTCAGAAAATATCTATTTTCTATTTTAGTGTAAAATATTTTTTATTTTATTAATTTTTTAATTATTATCTAAATGAAAATCGGCGATAAGATTATTGTGGTCTTATATATATGACATATATCATGCTATATATATGATCTATTTTAATTGATAAAAGGAGATTAAGAAAAATGATTACATTCCACTTTTATATTAGTTGAAGAACTTTTAAAAGATAAAAAATAAGAAAAAATTTCTTAAAAATAATATTTTATTAAAATTAATGTGTAAAAAAAAAAAGAAATGACACATTTATAGAAAAGCGATATCTTGATCCAAAAATAATAATAGGGGCATTTTTGAATCAAATATATTAACAAGACCAAAATCTTAATAACGTGGGCGTTTGTGGATCAAAATATTAATGAAAAACATTTTTATTCAACTTCATATTATTTAAGGACATTTTTTTAATCTTTTCTGTATATATTATCGTATACTTATTATATAAAGTTGTGTTGATGGGGTTCAGGTCATCTTATTCAAAATTGAAAAAATTACATAGTATAGATAAAAAGGATTCTTAATTATCTATCATGGTTATGTTTAAAATAATACGCCCAAATTACAACTCTCGTTAGAAAGTGTAAGCGGTCGCTGTCAAATATAGAACCCAACTGGGTTGGGTGTTGAATCCCACAGAGAATACTCTGGTCACTAAGTGTTGCAATTATTAGTAGACTGTTGGTCAAAAATTCCAAGGAAAAAGGGGGTATGGTTTAGGCGTGAATTAATATTATCAAAGTAATGATGGAATAATTTGTGTGGTAAGATTTAATCAAAGATATTGATAAGTTAGGGTTATGTCCACCTTGTAAGTTCTACTTCTCTATTATCTATGAGTAACGCGGAATTTAGACATGCATGCACTTATAGAGAATCGTATTCTAATTCTAAATCCAATCATTTCTCAACCATCAAGGATTTATTTCACTTTAGCTCTCTCGAGCCTAAAGTGTATACTAATGGTATGAACTCTCCAAGAAGTTAATCCGGTTAAGGCATTAACGTGTAAATAGAGGTTGGAAGCCCTATTTCCTTGTCACACTCTCTTTTCCAAACATGTAACTTTTCTCTCGAACAAGTTAATGCTATAATGGCGTATTCTCTATGTTTGCAACCATAAGAATTCAATCAAAACGAAGAGAGTAATGATATAAGTAGCATACACATCAAGAATTCACAAACTCATAGTAATAGATAGTATCTTACAAGGTTTCCATAACCCTAACAGAGAAGTTTAGCTACTCATGAATACAACGGAAAACAAAGTAGGCATCATCATCATACCAAAACTAGAACAATCTCACGATGGAGATGCTTTTACGTCAATATGAGGATGACGTGATTCCCTCTATCCGTTCCTCACGTAAGCCGTGTTCTGTGTCTCCACTATTACAGAATCTGAAAATTGAATAAATACTGAATAATGCTGAAAACTTCAGCAATAAGGTTTTTATAACATCCTTTTCTACTAAGTTGCTATTGCATCCTTAAGTATTTAAAAATGCTGAGTTTGCCCGGGAAAAAGTTCTCATGCATCACATTTAGTCAAAAAGCTGCCTTCCCTCTTATGTGAAGTTTTCCTTTGCTGCCCACAGGTCCACAAAGTGCTGAAATCTTCATCATTAGTACCTAAAAACATGCTAATCACATTGGTCAGCTCACTTAAAGAAAAACGGACTAAAAGTGCAGGAATTATATATTTTATCCTCAAAACTTAGCTAAAATATGGGTAAATTATGGTTCTTAGGGGTATAAATACGCCCAACATCACCACCCCACACTAAAAGCTTTGTTTGTCCTCGAACAAAATATTACATCCATGCAAACACTCAACTAGAATTTCACAATAGCAAGACAAAATGTTCAACAAGACATGCACGACAATTATTAACAAAGAGTAGGTTTCTTGATCACTACTAGAAACAATTCAACCTCCAACATAGACTCGCGAGGATGGTTAATTCGTATCCACAAGTTAAGCCACAAAGAATCATACAAAACTACCCAACAATCATCAACCATGTGTGTCTCACACAAGATATCACCCATAATCACTCACAGTTTTGCATTTTTCAAAACATGGGTATAAGACTCTCCTTGCTCTCACTCTCACAAAGAATTCTTATGTTGCAACTGATGACCATAGGCTTGCCCTTAGTGTAATGCTCCATTAATATCAGAATGCTAAGCTTAGGATCAAATAGGTCTTTACAGGTTGTAATGTAGGCTAAGGGACAGGTAGGACTATTTTGGCCAGAAATAGTGACTATGTTCTCTAAGCGCTTTAATACACTACGTTATGCCCTTTACACTCTCTTTTAACAACCCTTCGACCTTTCTTTCATCTACCAACCCCTTTTCACCTATTTTGTTATTCAATCATAAACACAACTATCTTTTTATTTTTCTATTTCTCTTTTCTTTTTTTTCTTCTTCTTTCTTTTTTTAATTTTATTTATTTATTTATTTATTTATTATTATTATTATTTTATATATATAAAGTACCTCTATGATAGCCACTCTTTTTCACAATAATTTCAAGTACCAATACACTCTGAGGCATCACTCTCACCATTTTCCTCTTATTCTGCCACATGACTCTACAATTTAAAGCGCTTAGGAATTTGGATCAAATTATGGTCTTGAAAAAAAATGGATTAGGCTACATATGAGGCTGCCAAAGAAAATAGCTAAAGGCTCAAAGGGGTTCACTAGGACAATGTACAAAGGTAGGTAAAAAGAAGGTAAACAATTTCAGGGCTGCCAAAGAAATGCCTAAATCATCTCCTAAACTCACACTCTTTATTTCGCTTCACACACACACCAGACAAGTTCTAGCATCAGTCACAACAAAGAATATACAATAACCTCACACACACAAGGCACATGGTCAACTTAATTGGGAGTATTATAGACTCTTGACCCAACAGATGAATGAATTAAACCACACAATTATCACACAGTGAGTCACACTTAGAGCCTAAATGTCTCAATAGTAATGATTTAGCACAAACTCTTGTTATAATACCATGCCATCTATCAGAACAATTTCATGCAAAATCTAAAATCTAAAATTAAACTAACTAATTACGACTAATTCAAATAAACAAAAATAAGAATAAATGTAAGCAAAGAAGTACACTACAGCATACAAATACCCTCACCCCACACTTAGACGGGACACACTGCCCTCAGTGGAAATAAATAAAGAAAACCTGATTAGTCGGACTCCTTTTCTATGTCTGGGGTCATACCCCCTGCGTCGGAATCATCATCAGAGTCGTCATCCTCAGAGTTGTCCTCCACATCTAAGTCTGGCAGTCGGCGATCATTGTCAGTCGGTACGTCATCATCGAAAGGTTCCTCAAAATGTACCCCCACTCCACACATCGCCCGCGCATGCTCATTCAGCGGGTAGTCGTAGTCCAACTGCTGAAGCTCTGCATCAGTCGAAATACGACCCCTACTCATCATGGTAAACCTAGTCATGCCATATAGATGGCAAAAGAAACTTTCATCTCGAGCATGTCTTTCTGCAGTGGTAAGGTTGATGCCTTGACCAGTTTCAATCTCTTTAACCTTCGTGAGATCAACCTTCTTCGGGTTGTGTGGCAGCTTATGGTCGGCGGGTTTCTCTTCAATGTGTTCTTTCCTTAAGATCGCAGTCAACAAGTTGTCGAAACTGAAATAGGACCTTTTGTGTAGCCTTGCCTTACGCATTGACGATCGTATAACCGCACCAATGTTGATGGGGATATTCATCATCAGAGCGTACACCAAACAGACTCGGTCACGTGTGATATTTGTGTACTGTGTCCCAGTAATCAAGCAAGAGTTGACTATCCTTAACCATATGCGAGCTTCTCTGTTCAAAAAGGCATACGGGTAGGTGTTGTGATGACCATTATCCTTGTAACGAATCCAACGGGCCATGGACCTTGTTCCGCACAGTGTATGTCTGATGGCCCTGTAGGGAGGTCTGTGATAAAGCTCCTTGAGCGGTGATGGATCCACAGATGGAAGGCCCAGAAAGGAGTTGAAGAACTCCGCATTCAGTTGCAAGACTTGGCCCCGAATCTTTACTTCACTTCCGGTAGTCTTTGGGGACCAATTGGCATAAAAATCTCGCGTTAGATCAAGATTGCATTCCCCCATATCTCGGAAAATGAAATCAAGATTTAGTGCCATGATTTTAGCCAAAATGCGGGGCTCTCTCTTTGCTAGACTCTCCTTTTTCATCAAATCCACGTGAACATATTTTTTTATTTTGTTGTTCTTGTACCACTCCTTTTCTTCCTCCTCTAGGACCCACTTTATCCCAAAAGTGCGTCAAGGCATTTGCAAAGAGGACTCAGCCTGATCTTTTCTTTCCCTTTTCTGAACTTTCTTAGATGTGGACACTTTTTCTTTTCGTTGTCGTCCTTTTGGGGCCATTCTACCTGAGATCACAATAGAGTCATGTTAGCTTCATCTCAGAAGATTCAATCTAAAAACGAACAGTAATGGCACCACCCCACACTTAATTTGTTGGCACAGAATAATTAAGTGAGTGATGTCGATTACTCAGACTTCATCGACATACATTTAGGCGATATGTTCCAACAACATGTTTAGCACAGTAATACTTTCATGCAATCTTGACTATCCTTTACAACTTTATTTCATGTAATCTTAACTATACTTTCATGTTTGGATTAATGCACTTTTTGAACAAGACTACCACATAGAGATCGTATCAAGTTATTGCATAGAAATAATCACAACATCTTATGCTTGTGGTCAAGCATGATCAGTATCTCGATGAACGAGTCATTCAAACATTCAAGCTTTCAACTTACAAGATTATGCATTAACTTCACAATTTCTACTCCATAAAAATATGACAGTGTATAACACTCAAGTACAAGTCAGAACAAAGTCAAGAACACCCACACGTATTTTTTCACTCAACTAGATGTATCATAACAACCCAACCACATTCTCATCACCAAACACCACTTCAAAATCTAATAAATCATTATAAACGTAGCATTTTCCACAACTACGGAATATAAAAGAATAACTTACTTGGTGATGGTTCGGAAAGATGAGCTTCCAAGATTAGATGAGCAAAAAGAAAAACTTTGAGAGAATTAGGAAGCTTGGGCAGCGCCTATCTTGAGCAAACAATGGAATTGTGCTCTAAGATTGAGGATCTATTTATAGACTAAGCCATGCGTCGGGTTTGATCCATGTACAATCGGGTTAGGAGACAAAAAAGGATAAGTAGGCGGCCCCTATTGCTTTGCCTATGCTTAGCATAGGCGGCGCCTATGGTATTGCCTTGTTTGGCATAGGCGGTGCCTTGCCTATCGCCTAGATTTGCATAGGCGGCGCCTTGACTATTGCCTATGTGAGACAGTGAGCATAGGCAATGGCATAGGCGGCGCCTATGGTATTGCCTAGATAGGCATAGGCGGCGCCTATAGCATTGCCTAGATTTGCATAGGCAATGCCTTGTCCATTGCCTATGTGAGGCAGTGAGCATAGGCAATGGTATAGGCATTGCCTTGTCCATTGCCTAGATTAGCTTAGGCATTGCCTTGTCTATTGCCTAGATTAGCATAGGCAATGCCTAGACGATAGCCTTTTCTCCTTCATTCCTAACTTACCACCTTTCGCATGGCTTACTTTCAAATCAAAATTTGGGACTAATCCCCTCCTTTGTACGTCTTGCACCTACACTTAATCAAAAATAACAAAAACGATTAGAAGGATGGGTTGCCTCCCTCCAAGCGCCTTAGTTTTGGTCTTGGCTCGACTCTTCTTTTTGGACTTTTTTATTTAACAAAAACAAACTCCTAGTAAAACAAAATGATTAAAAATGATGGGTTTCCTCCCATGTAGCGCTTGATTTATTGTCGTGGCACGACATAGTTATCTCGATTACTTAGACTTCATCGAGAAATATGGTGGCTATACATTTTATCGAGTCAGGTGGACTAATATATGGCTTCACTCGTTGGCCATTCACCTTAAAGACACCACCATCATTATTTTCTAACTCCACTACTCCAGATGAGTAGACTTGGCTAATTTTGAATGGACCAGACCATTTAGACTTTAACTTACCTGGAAATAGCTTCAGTCTGGAGTTGAAAAGAAGTACCAAATCACCCTTCTAAAGGTTTCGTTGGATAATCCTCCGATCATGGTAATTTTTCATCCTTTTCTTGTAGAGATTTGCTCTTTCATACGTATGTAAACGAAATTCATCCATCTCATTCAGCTGTTCCAATCTCAAATTAATAGCATCATCCCAATTCAGGTTAAGCCACTTCAATGCCCACAGTGCTTTATGTTCTAGCTCAATTGGCAAGTGACAAGCCTTCCCATAAACTAGTTGGTAAGGTGACATGCCAATTGGTGTCTTGAACGCAGTCCTATAAGCCCATAAGGCATCGTCCTGCTTTCGGGACCAATCCTTCCTACTAACATTTACAGTCTTAGCAAGGATAAGCTTGATCTCCCAATTAGAAAGCTCTACCTACCCACTAGTTTATGGGTGGTAAGGTGTAGCTACCTTATGTTGCTTGACCCCATATTTCACCAATACGGCTCTGAATAGCTTGTTGCAAAAATGTGATCCTCCATCGCTTATGATGGTACGAGGTACCCCAAAACGAGAGAAGATATTTCTCTTTAAGAATGCTACAACACGTTTACCTTCATTATCAGCTAGCGTGACTGCTTCAACCCATTTGGATACATAGTCCACAACAACTAGGATATATTTCATCCCAAACGAGCTCACAAATGGGCCCATGAAATCAATACCCCAAACATCAAATAACTCTACCTCAAGCATTTTAGACATGGGCATCTCATAGTGCTTTGAGATAGCGCCTTGCCTCTGACATTGATCACATATTCTCACAAAATCGTAGGCATCCTTGAATAATGAAGGCCAATAATAGCCGCTTTGCAATACCTTCCTGGCTGTACGATCACCTGCATGGTGACCCCCAACTTGGGAAGCATGACTTGCTTCCAGTATGCTAGGTACCTCCACATCTGAGATACATCACCTAATAATACCATCAGCACATCGTCAAAAAAGATACGGCTCATCCCAGAAGTAGTGTTTCACATCATGCATGAACTTTCTCTTTTGATGAAAAGAGAGATGCTCAGGAATCACTTTGCTTACCACGTAGTTCGCAAAGTCTGCATACCACGGTAAGTCTTTCACCATAGTGGCTAGGATCTCTTTGTCAGGGAATGCATCATCAATATCAAGGTCGGGTTTCACTATGTGCTCACTCTCAAGTCTAGATAGATGATTAGCTACTTGGTTCTCGCAACCTTTTCTATCCTTTACCTCGAAATCAAATTCTTCCAGCAATAACACCCACCTAATTAGCCTCGGCTTCGCATCCTTCTTTGCCATTAGATATCATAGAGCTGCATGATCTTTATGAACCACTACTTTGGTTCCCAACAAGTAAGCATGAAACTTTTCGAAAGCATAAACAACTGCTAGAAGCTCTTGTTCAGTGACGGTATAGTTCTTCTGTGCTCCATTCAAAGCCTTGCTCACATAGTAGATTGGATGAAATAGCCTTTCTCTTTTCTGACCAAGTACAGCACCCAAAGCTACCCCGCTTGTATCACACATAACTTCAAAAGGTAGAGACCAATCGGGTGCTACAATAATAGGAGCTTCAACTAGCTTTCCTTTAAGGCATTCAAATGCCTTCAAGCAATCTTCACCAAAGTCAAATTTTGCATCCTTCTCCAAAAGTTTGCATAATGGACTAGCAATCTTGGAGAAGTCTTTAATAAACCTCCGATAAAAACCTACATGACCGAGAAAACTACTAACTCCCTTTACAGAAATTGGAGGTGGTAGTTTCTCGATAACTTCAATCTTAGCTTGATCAACCTCAATTCCTTTTTCAGAGACTTTATGCCCAAGAACAATGCCTTCCTTAACCATAAAATGGCACTTCTCCCAATTTAGCACCAAGTTGAATTCAACACATCTCTGCAAAGCCATACTCAGATTTGCCAAGCATGATTCAAATGACTCACCTACAACCGAAAAGTCATCCATGAACACCTCCAAGGTGTCTTCAACCATATCAGAAAAAATGGACATCATACAACACTGAAAAGTGGCAGGTGCCTTACATAGCCTAAATGGCATTCGTTTGAATGCAAAAGTACCATACGGGCATGTAAAAGTGGTCTTCTCTTGATCTTCAGGAGCAATGCAAATCGATCAAGCATTTGGTCCATGAATGGCATTGGGAAGTGATCCTTTAGCGTCCACGAATTCAGCTTCCGGTAGTCCATGCACACTCTTCACCCTGTGATAGGTCTGAGTGGGATTAGCTCATTCTTTTCGTTTGCGACTACCGTCATGCCCCTTTTCTTGGGCACACATTGTACCAGACTCACCCATTTATTGTCTGAGATTGGATACACCAAACCTGCATCTAACCACTTAATAATTTCTTTCTTCACCACCTCTTGCATAGGTAGATTCAAACGGCGTTGATGCTCAATTATGGTCACACAATCTTTCTCGAGCTGAATCTTGTGCATATATATCCCAGGAGGGATACCAATTATATCAGCAATAGTCCAACTAATGGCTCTCTTATATCTCTTCAGAACAGAGATGAGAGCCGCTACTTGCTATTCACCTAAATCAGCCGCAACAATAACTGGAAGTGTATCACCACTTCCCAAAAATGCATAATTCAGGTGACTGGGCAGCTCTTTCAATTCTAGCACTGATGGCTCTTCAATGGATGGTTTCGCTGGTGGTGACGATCGATTCTTAAGATCAAGGTCCAGCTTCTTAGGAGCATGAGAATATGACCCCATGCCTGTTAGAGCACCAATAGTTTCTTCATACTCTTCAACATCCTCACGCTCAAAATTCATAAGCACAGTAGCCAATGGCTCAACAATAAGCTGCTTCTCTACAGATACTTCTTTCTCATCCTCATAATAAACATTCGCTACAGAGAACACATTCATATCTTTGGGTTGCTTCATTGCTTTGCATACATCAAAATGGGCCACTTCATCATTCATCCAAAATAAAAGCTCTTTGTCTCGTAAATCAGTAAGCACACTTCCTGTTGCTAGAAAAGGTCGACCCAAGATTATGGGAACTTCAGAATCCACCTCGCAATCCAAAATAACAAAGTCTACAGGAAAAATGAAGGTAGAAACCTTCACCAGTACATAATATAAGATACCAACAGGTCGTTTTACCAACCTATTTGCCATCACGAGCCGCATGTTGGTTGGTGTAGGATCGCCCAACCCCAACTTTCTGTAAATGGATAGAGGCATTAAATTGATGCTAGCTCCCAAATCGCACAATGCCTTAGCAAAATCCAAAGATCCAGCCGTGCATGAAATAGTGAAAGCACCAGGATCTGCCTTCTTCTGTACTAAAGACCTCGTGGCAATTGCACTGCAATAATGAACATTATCTGCCAGCTCATAGCTTGCTGCCCGCCCGCTTCTTTGTCAAAAGGTCCTTCATGAATTTGGCGTACCCAGGCATCTATTCCAGTGCCTCCACCAAAGGCACATTAATCGTCAGCTGCTTCAACATAGTCATGAATTTACTGAACCTGGTGTCATCAGCTTTCTTCTTCAGTCTCTGAGGAAAAGGTGGTGGTGGATTTTGAAGAGTTTTCTCCACCAATTCCATTTTATCTTGCTTTCGATTATCAATCTTTTCAGGCTGGGGACGTCTAGGTGTAGTGTCATGAACTTTCTCATTCTGATTTTCAGCTTCTACAGAATCATCACAATCTGCTTCAATAACATTCTCTTCTGTGATATCAACCACCTACTTGCCTTTGGATGGATTTTCCAACACCTTACCACTCCTGGTAGTAATCGACATACATGATCCATCATTCCTTGGGTTTTGCATAGTGTCGCTAGGTAGGGTGCCAACCTTTCTTTGATTGAATGCTGCTGAAAGTTGACTCAGTTGTTGCTCCAGCTGTTTTATTGAAGTTGAATACGAATCAACCAATTAATTTATTAAGGACAAATCATTTTTTACCTCAGTCACTCCCGTGTTGGTTGCCTCTACTCCTTTCAACAAGTTAGCCATCATATCTTCCGTGGACATCTTCCCAGAGCCAGATACCGCAGCCTCACGATTTCCAGGAGGAACATACAAACCACTCCTGTCAGTCTTAATCTTGTATATGGATTTTTCATAATAGTTCCGACCTTGGTTTCCTTAGGCATTGCCTAGGAAACCCCCCTGATTATTCAAATAATTTGCTTCCTCCTCAGAATTGGATTCATCTCTTCCCTGTGATACAATAGCCTTGACCTTTTCTGTCTTTCCTGATAATAAATGCTTGGTAAGAAAGTCCATCTGCATTTTCATGTGAGCCATATCTTGGTCACGTTCCTCTTTTCTTCGCCTCTATTCTGCTGTCATGCCAGTAGATATAGTAGAGATTTCTACCTCAGAATCCCTGGTATGCCACGGTCTACTCTGCTTTGTCATACGATCCAACATATCACTTGCCTCAATGAAAGTAAGGTCCATGAATGACCCACCTGCAGCATTATCAACCACTGGCTTAGTCACCGAGTTCAAAACCCTATATAATATTTCCATCAAGTGGATATTGGTCATCTGATGGTTTGCACACCGCATAAGTTTCTTCTTGAACCTCTCCCATGTTTCGTGGAGAGCTTCAGTTGGACGCTGACGAAAATTGCTGATCTCATCTCTTAATTGTACTCTCTTGGATGGCAGAAAGAATCTTTCTAGGAAAGCGTCTTTCAATTGCCTCCAATTAGTAATAGAATCAGGAGTTAGCCCGTTCAACCATAAAGTTGCCTCACCAGATAGAGACAATGGGAATAAGCGCAATCGAATTGTATTCTGTCCAACTCCTGGATTGTCAAACGACTTGCATGTTGATAAAATTGACCAGATGCATATTTGGATCATCGCCTGCAAGTCCACCAAATAACCCCTTGAGCTGCAATAGCTAAATCATGGTGCTAGTGATATTGAACTTGGCTCCGGGTGCCAAGGGCGGAGGAATAATAGCCCTTGTGGCACCAACCCCATCCAAATCATCATCATCATCATCAACAGCAACCTGCACAGCTCAGCGTTCAGGTCTCCATGTATCTTGATGATCTCTGTTGGCATTCCTATTCACTGGTGCAGCCACATCATCTGAACGCCTGGGATTTAATAACTCGTCATCACCCAGGTCCTCTTTATCAGGATTTGTTGCCCGACCTGAGTTATCAATATTCTGTTGATGTACTTGCGCAGCTGCCAATGCAGCTAATCTAGCCTGCTCCTATTGAGTAGCCATCCTTTCAAGGTTTCGTTGCGCATCCATTCTGCCAATGAGATATGGTTCAGGATTTATAGGTAATAATGGCTGAACAGAACTTCGTGTATTTGGCATGCACTCTACCAAACCTGAACAAAACAAAAAGTAAAATTTAAGAATCTTTGACCAAAGGGTCTATTAACTATCACAAACTTAGTTGAGAATCGTATTCCCCGGCAACGGCACCAAAATTTGATACGCCCAAACAAGTTAATGCTATAATGGCGTATTCTCTATGTGTGCAACCATAAGAATTCAATCAAAACGAAGAGAGTAATGATATAAGTAGCATACACATCAAGAATTCACAAACTCATAGTAATAGATAGTATCTTACAATGTTTCCATAACCCTAACAGAAAAGTTTAGCTACTCATGAATACAACAGAAAACAAAGTAGGCATCATCATCATACCAAAACTAGAACAATCTCATGATGGAGATGTTTTTGCGTCAATATGAGGATGACGTGATTCCCTCTATCCGTTCCTCACGTAAGCCGTGTTCTGTGTCTCCACTATTACAGAATCTGAAAATTGAATAAATACTGAATAATGCTGAAAACTTCAGCAATAAGGTTTTTATAACATCCTTTTCTACTAAGTTGCTACTGCATCCTTAATTATTTAAAAATGTTGAGTTTGCACGGGAAAAAGTTTCCATGCATCACATTTAGTCCAAAAGCTGCCTTCCCTCTTATGTGAAATTTTCCTTTGCTGCCCACAGGTCCACAAAGTGCTGAAATCTTCATCATTAGTACCTGAAAACATGTTAATCACATTGGTCAGCTCACTTAAAGAAAAATGGACTAAAAGTGCAGGAATTATATATTTTATCCTCAAAACTTAGCTAAAATATGCGTAAATTATGGTTCTTAGGGGTATAAATATGCCCAACATCAATTATCTGGCATAGTCAAAAGTTAGTTAAGAACTATTATTTAAATGAGTCCTCATATATAAATATAATAGCTTGTATATCATGTAATTAATCGCTCTTATCTAATTAGCTTAACTTTTGGCTGACTTAATTGACCTTAAATTTATTTTTTGATTTAATTTTAAAAATTATCTACTTTATTTGTTATTTCTCTCTTTTCTTAAACTTTTCGTTTATTTGATTTTTCTCTCTCTTCTTTAGTTTTTCACCATCTTCTTCACTCTTTTTCCTTAAAAAAATCAAAATTGTAGGTAATTTTTTTTATATTGACTCTTAAATAGCATATTTTGTGATTTTTTTCAAAGATTTATTACAACAAAAAATGTTTCTTCAATTTTTTTCTTTCAATTTATGAGAAAAAGGTTTCAATACGTATACAATATATATATGTATATGTGTGTGTGTGTGTGCGCGCGCGCGTGCGTGTGTGTGTTCTTTTTCTATTAGCTTCATACAAGTTTGTACACCGTGTCAATTTTTGTGTATATAAATGTATAGAAATAACCGCCATATACAATTAGATAGTTGTTATGTGTTGGAATGCACATACGCACACATACACACACATATACATATATATGTACACACGTTGATGTGCCATGGTTTCAGGGCACTTATGATACTTAAAACTAGGAAATTATACAAGTACTTAAGTCCTTTTGTGAGAAAAGATATGTTTTTGTGCTTATTTTGTAGGAAAATTAGTTTTGGAGTAGAAGAGGAGAAAAATGATGAAATGTAGCAAAAGGCTACTTATGCCCTGTAACGCCCCAAGTCTACACCCTGGACGCCACACGGTCCTTACAATCCCGAAGGACCATAAGCTAACCCATGACGGGTACCTACTGTGAGCATTGAATAATAATATTGATAACATATGTGGAAACATAACTGAAATGCCATAAGGTTATCAAAATACTGAATACTGATAGCAATACTAAAAGAAAACTAAACATCTATCTGAACTAGTCTTGTCTGAAAGCCTCTAACTGTCTAAATAGGGAGTTGATAGTACAAGCCCCCAACTAACTCTGACTAAAGAAATACTGAATCTACTATAATACTAAAATAAATAATATCCTCGATGAATGAGGACTCACTACTGAATCTGTTGTTGCTAACTGAATCTAACTAAGTACGATCAGGAGCCTGTGCATCTGAACCAATGATATGAGATATCATAGCGCAGAAAAAAGAGTATGTGTCAATACTTTGAATATACTAGTATGCTAAGTGAGTGAGGCTGATATGCATAGGTTCGTATGCCTGAAAAATTATTGACTGAGTGATATGAACATAACTAAATGAGAGTAATGGATAACTAAAATTGTTGTAAATACTAATTATGAAATATTGTGCATATATATATATATATATATATATACATACCATATCTGAGATCATACTAAAATTGAATGCTGAATTTTGATAACTGAGTGACTGATATCTGAGATTACTGATAACTGGATTACCGGTATCTAGGTGTCTATTTCTGACAGTCCTGATTCAGTAGAACTGAGTTGAGTTCTATACTGAGTCTGAAACTGAAACTGTAACTGTGGGAGTGTTCATCTAACTGACATACCCCGATTAATAACTGAGTTGAGGTCCAACCTATGACCATAGTTGGAAGGGTTTTAGCACCGTGCCATGGGTACTAACAATGGATATGTGGATCCACTAAAGAATCACCCTCATCCGGCAGGTAAAATATGTGTTACCCTCAACTAGCAGGTGAACACTTTATTAACCCTCAACTAGAAGGTTGATATATTTAACCTATGCTGGCTACGTAGTTCTAGAACTAAGAGACTGCTACTAAAGGTCACACCCTCAACTGGCAGGTGAGCCCCCATCCCCAGTTTCGCTCGGTGTTGAATCCTAATCCCAACTTAATAGACACTGAACTAATTACCAGATTGTACTAGGCTTGACTAAACTATTACTAATCGTGTTGACTGGCTAAACTGGACTGAGTTCACTGAATTCTGTAACTGACTGAGTACTACTGTTCATGGCATTAGTGAGTCTTTCTGTAGCCACTGTAATTCTAGGTAAACAGCTAGATTTCAGGTATTAAATACCCTAAAGAATCGATAGGATAAATAGCAAAGCATGGCATGATCTTGAAAGCATAACAATAATTGCTTGTTAATTATACATTCACCTAGATATTTTGTTGACCACTTGAGAGGCATCAATTTGTACATGAATGTGACCACGTGATAACAAGTCGTGAATTCACTACTAAATTTACATAGGCATTCTATCAAATACTTGGGGAGCATAATAAATGCACATGGAATTGATATAAACATCATGGCTACAATATTCAACTTGCAAATTCAATGATTTAACATGAGAATAACATATTCTACATAAATTATAATTAATTCACTTGAGACTTGTAATGAATATTTATTTGAAAATCAAACATCAATACATACATGAACCCAATCCAATTTAAACATGTAAATCATAAAATCAATGAACTTGTAGTTTAAAAAGGGTTCTTGAGCTCCAAAGGGTGGAAGAAAACCCAAGGTTGAACACCTAACATACCTTGATTTTTAATTCTCTAAAATTTGTTGGTGATTTCTTGAGCCTAGGACTAGAAATTGAATGACCTAGAGTTTTATTCTTGAGAGAATTTGAGAGAAAGTGAGTGATTTTGCCCTTAGGATAGTTTAATTTCATGTTTTAGGGCTGAATAAGGGTGGAAAAATTGGCCTAAATACCCCTGTAGATGTGGATTTAACTATAGAAATACATGCCCAGCGATGTGCAGACCGACGGGATGCATCGATGGGGTCAACACCATGACCAATGCAATGCATCGAGATCACATCGGCTCATTAGAATTTACATGCCTGAGTTAGTGACGACACTGTTGACGTGATGGGCGATGCATCACATTGATATCACGTCAATCCACTATTTCTGGCATCTAAATATGCCTCAAACAATGTCTAAAAAATCCAAAACTTATCTGAGAACACATATTGACATCCCTGATCATGAATCAACTTAGAAATCGACCTTTTAAGGTCGTAAGGATAGAAAACAAAGTCATTGAAATATTGACACCAAAAATGAGACTAAGTGTCAATACTTATCTAAAATTCTAAGTCTGGGACCTCTTTTTCATGCTATATATGACTGAAACGACTGAGTTTTTATGGGGTCTTACAATATCTCTCCCTTGGAAATATTCATCCTCGAATAAGACTGGCTAAACTAAGAATACTGATAGACTGAGTTTACATACTAAACATGCATAACTAAAGCATGATTATATGACTGAACTAATTCATGAATGCATGACTGTCATGGGGATGATATACAAGGGTTATAGATACCAAGTTTGTATAAGAAATCTGAGCATGGAACTGTGTAAGCTA
This sequence comes from Capsicum baccatum var. pendulum, assembly GCA_030864225.1. Taxonomy (NCBI): domain Eukaryota; kingdom Viridiplantae; phylum Streptophyta; class Magnoliopsida; order Solanales; family Solanaceae; genus Capsicum; species Capsicum baccatum. The sequence goes on along the minus strand of CM061553.1, from coordinate 211,695,520 downwards.
AGGAAGACTGTTACCTTGAGTTGAGTCTGAGTTTCCGAAGAAGAGATGAGGATACTTGGTTAGCATATCTGTTTCTGCTTCCCAAGTAGCTCCCTCAACAAACTGATTCCACCAAAGAACTTTAACCAAAGGAACTTCTTTGTTCCTCAGTCTGGGAATTTGATGATCAAGGATTTTGACTGGGACTTTTTCATAAGAAAGACTATTCTGAACATCTATACTCTCTATAGGAACTACAACTGCCGGGTCACCTATGCACTTCATTATCAAGGAGATGTGAAACACTGGGTGTACTGAAGCTAAGTCTGAAGAAAACTCAAACTCGTAAGCTACCTTTCTAAAATAGTTGGGAATTTTGTAAGGACCGATATATCAGGGACTGAGCTTCCCTTTCTTGCCAAAAATCTTCACTCCCTTCATGGAAGAGATCTTCAAGTACATAAAATTGCCAATCTCAAATTTGAGATACTTCCTCCTCGCATCTGCATACGACTTCTGTTGGCTCTAAGTTGTCTTAAGCCTCTCCCTGATCAACTGAACCTTCTCTAAGGTATCAAATACTAAGTCAGGTCCTACTACTGTGGCCTCACCGAATTCAAACCAACCAATGGGAGATCTATATCTCCTCCCATAAAGTGCATCAAATAGAGCCATCTGGAAGCCGAAATGATAGCTGTTGTTATACGTGAACTCAATCAAAGGCAAGTGGTTATCCCAACTACCCTTAAAGTCACTGTTGCATTCTCTTAGAATATCTTCTAGATAATGGTCCTTTCTGTTTGACCATCTGTCTGAGGGTGGAAGGTTGTACTAAGGTGAACTTGGGTACTAAGACCCTTTTAGAAGGCTTTCCAAAAATAAGAGGTGAATTGTGTACCTCTATCTGAAATAATGGATAATGGAACTTTATGCAATCTGACCAACTCTCTAACATAGAGCTTGGCATAATCCTCGGCTGATTAGTAGGTATGAACTGGCAAGAAATAAGCAAATTTGTTTATCCTATCTATAATGGCCCAAATCGTATCATGCTAACGATGAATATGAGGAAAACCCATTACGAAGTCCACGTTCACCTTCTTCCACTTTTATGTGGGAATACTAAACTCCTGCATGGACACACTAAGCTTCTGATGCTCAATGTTAACCTGCTGACATATAGAGCACTTAGACATAAACTTTGCAATGTTTCTCTTCATCCCACTCCACCAATAGATCTCTCACAAATTGCGGTACATATTAGTGGACCCTGGGTGAATCGAGTAACACGTACCATGCACTTTTGCAAGAATCTGTTGCCTCACACCATCCACATATAGCACAAATTATCTACCTGGTAACGCAGTACACCATCTCTTCCTTGGGAGAAAACCTCTACTTTCTAATCTCTGACTGACTCTTTTAGCTTAACTAATCTGGGATCCCTATCCTTTTTTTCTTTTACTTCGGAAACCGAAGAAGAGTCTAAACTATTCTACACCCATACACTACCCTAAACTGAATCAACCAAACGAACATCCAACCTGTCAAGCTGATGAACTTCCTGAACTAACTTCTTCTTACCATCCACAACGTGAGCAACACTAGCTATGGACAATCTACTGAGAGCATCAACCACTATATTGACCTTGGCCGGATGATACAAGAAACTTATGTTGTAGTTTTTCAACAATTCTAACCACCTCCTCTGACGCAAATTCAAGTCTTTCTGAGAAAATACATACTGCAAACTTTTATGGTCTGGAACACATTAATATGTACCCTATACAAATAGTGCCTCCAAATCTTTAAGGAAAACACTACAACTGCTAACTCAAGATCATGGGTGGGATTATTCTTTTTATGAGGCTTAAGTTGTCTAGAGGCATAGGCAATGACCTTACCTCTCTACATCAAAACACACCCTAGAACAACTCTGGAAGCATAACAATACACAATAAACCCATTTGAACTATTTGGTAAAGTCAAAATTAAGGCTGTAGTGAGTCGAGTCTTCAACTCCTGAAAACTCTTCTCATAAGAATATGACCACTGGAAATTGATTCTAAGTCAATCTGGACATAGGGGATGCAATAGATGAAAATCCTTCAACAAACCATCGGTAATAGCCAGCCAAACCCTAGAAACTCCTGATATTTGATGAAGAGATGGGTGCGGGCCAGTTTCTCACTTCTTTGGTCTTTTGAGGATCAACTCTAATGCCATCACCGGAAACTATATGACCAAGGAAATCCACTAAACTTAGACAAAATTCATATTTACTAAATTTGGTGAATATCTGGTAGGTTCTGAGGGTCTGTAATACTATTCTAAGATAGTTTGCATGATCATGTTCACTGCGGGAATAGAAAAATAATTCCATCTATGAAGACTGTAAGGAACGTGTCCAAGTACTTCTTGAACACCCTGTTCATCAAGTTCATGAAAGTTGCTGGAGCATTGGTAAGATCAAATGACATGACTAGAAATTTGAAGTAACCATACCGAGTTCTAAAAGCTATTTTTAGAATGTCACATTCTCTGACTCTGAGCTGATGATAGCCTGATCTGAGGTCTATCTTAGAAAAGTAACTGGCAACCTGAAGTTGGTCAAACAAGTCATCAATTCTGGGAAGTGGGTACTTGTTCTTGACTGTAACTTTGTTAAACTGACGATAATTAATACACATTCTGAGAGAACCATCTTTCTTACACATAAATAGAACTGGTGCGCCCCACGGGGAAATATTGGGTCTAATAAATCCCTTATCCAGAAGGTATTTCAACTGTTCTTTTAATTTTTTGAGTTTCGTTGGAGCTATTCTGTATGACAGAATAGAGATAGGCTAAGTATCTAGAAGAAGGTCTATTCCAAAGTCAATTTCCCTTTCAGGAGAAATCTAGGAAGGTCTTCGGGAAACACATCTAGAAATTCACATGCTACTAAAATTGACTCAAGGTTAGGGGTCTCAAAACTAGAGTCTCTAACTCAAACAAGATGATAGACATACCCCTTAGATATCTTCTTTCTCGCCCTAAGATAGGAAACAAGCTGACCCCTAAGTTCTGAGGTACTACCCCTCCATTCTAGGACAGGTATATTTGCAAACTGAAAATAGACAACTTTGTTTCTACAGTCAACTAAAGCATAGCATGAATGAAGCCAATCTATGCTGAGAATGACATTAATATTTGTCATCTCTAACTCTACTAAGTCTGTTGAAGTAACTTTTTGAGATACCATGACCGGACAGTTTCTGTATACCCGTCGAGCTATGATAGACTTACCAACTGGGGTAGAGACTGAGAAGGTCCTTTCTAGGATTTTGGGACTGACTCTGAAGTCAACAACTATATAAGGACTTACAAAGGACAAATAAGATCCAGGATTTACCAAAGCATAAACATATAAATAATAAACTTTTAATGTACCAGTGACCACATCAGGAGAAATTTCCTGATCCTATTGGGACTAAAGTGCATAGAGTCGGTTTGGGTGTTGCCCACTAGTGGCACTAGAAGTGGCACTCTACTGATTCCAGTGACCGTACTAAGTTGGGGGGACGATTGTACTGGCCCTGAGAGCCTGACTGATGATAATCTCTAATTCTATGGCCTGGCTTGCAATATCTGAAATATACATCGCTACTAGCTTTACAGACACCTGATGGTTTCTTCCATATTTCTGACAAATAGGATTTGTTCGAGAACTGCTAACACTATCTTGGGACTTAGAGCCTGGTGCCTTATCCTTATTACCATTTATGAACTTAGGCACTGGGTACTGGTTGAGGATGGAGCTGGAACTGAAGATTTCAGGCAGAATTGAGGACGATTATCTCCCTCTAATTTAGGCTGAGTAGAGTTGAAGCTATTCGTTCTAACCCTCTTATTCTTCCTCTTTTTCTTCTTAATATTTTATCTGCTAATAATGGACCATCAACCTAGACAAGTCCATCTCATTAATTAGCATCACGGTCCTACACACCTTGAACACACTATCGGATATCCCAGACACAAACTTACCCATCTTAGATCTGCTACCAGCTACTACATGAGGATAATATCTGGATAACTGAGTAAATTTAAGAGAATAATCCATTACTGTCATGTTTCCCTACTTCAAGTTAATGAATTCTAACACCTTAGCTTTCCCCAACTCTAAGGGGAAAAACCTATCTAGAAAGGCAGTAGCAAACCCCTCCCATTCTATAAGCCCTGTATCTACAGCCCTATCTGCCTTCCATTGCTTAAACCATGTGTGAGCCACATCCTGTAGAATATATGAAGCAAACTCAACACTCTCAATAGCGGTTACACCCATAATATCCATGACCTTTTGCACCATGTCAAGGAATTTTTATTGGTCCTCTACAGACTTAGACCCTGAAAATAAAAAAGGGTTCATTCGGGTGAAGTTTCAAATTCTAGATGCAGTAGTATTGGCCACTAGGTTATCCTGAACAACAGCTGGGCATTCATTCTGAGCTGCTATAGAATAGGATAGAATGGTAAAAGCTGCTCTGAATTCTGCGTGAAAGACATTCTCATCCAGGGGATCTGTCTGAACGGGCGGAAGTGCTGGTTGGTTTCCAATTCTTCTTCCCTTAGTCTCTTTGGGAGGCATATTCTATAAATAAAAGGGAAAATTGGATTAGACAGAGAGTTTAACTTGAGCCCATGTTCACTCGCATGATATGAATACTGAAAGAAGGGAAACCTTTTCTAAAAATGTCTCTTAACCTTCTGTCCATAAGTGTGGCATGCTTTAAACCCATACACAAGACTTTACTTGACGTAGATTTCAGATTCCCTAGGACTCTGTTGAATCTAAGTCTCTACAACCAAGTTTGTAATGCCCCAAGTCTATTCCCCAGACGTCACACGATGCTTACAATCCCGAAGGACCACAAGCTAACCCATGATTGGCACCTGTTGTGAGCACTGAATAATAATCATGATAACATATATGGAAACATAACTAAAATACCATAAGGTTCTAAAAATACTAAAATAAATACTAAATATTGATAGCAATATTGAAAGAAAACTAAATATCTATCTGAACTACTCTAGTCTGAAAGCCTCTAACTATCTGAATAGAGAGTTGATGGGACAAGACCCTAACTAACTCTGACTAAAGAAATACTGAATCTACTGCAATACTGGAATAAATAATATCCTTGATAGATGAAGACTCACTACTGAATCTATTGCTTCTAACTAAATCATACTAAGTACGGTCAGGATCCCGTGCGTCTGAACCTATGATATGAGACATCATAGCACAAAAGAACAAGTATGTTTCAGTACTTTGAGTGTACTGGTAAGATAAGTTAGGTAGGATGATATGCATGGGTTCATATGCCTGAACAATTACTGTCTGAGTGATATGAATATAACTGAATAAAAGTACATGGATAAATAAAACTATTATAAATACTGATTATGCAATACTGTGCATATACATAAATACATATTGTATCTGAGATCACACTGAAATTGAATACTGAATTTTGATAACTGACTGGCTGATATCTGAGATTACTGATATCTGAGAGACTGTTTCTGGCAGTTCTGATTCTATAGAACTAAGTTGAGTTCTATAATGAGTCTGAAACTAAAATTGTAACTGTGGGATTATTCATCTAATTGACATATCCCAATTAATAACTGAGTTGGGGTCCAACTTGTGACCCTAGTTGGAAGGGTGTTAGCACCATGCCATCGATACTAACTATGGCTATGTGGATCCATTAAAAAACCACCCTCATTTGGCAGGTGAGCTATGTGTTACCCTCAACTAGAAGGTGAACACTTTATCAACCCTCAACTGGCAGGTTGATATATTTAACCTACGTCGGCTACGTAGTTTTGAAACTAAGGGACTTCTACTAAAGGTTACACCCTCAACTGGTAGGTGAGCTACCATCCCTAGGTTCGTTTGGTACTAAATCCTACTCCCAACTAAATAAACACTAAACTGATCACTAGACTGTACTAGGATTGACTGAACTGTTACTGATCGAGTTAACTAACTGAACTAGACTGAGTTCACTTGATTCTGTAACTGATTGAGTATTACTGTTCATGATGTTACTGAGGATATTCTATATCTACTATAATTCTAGGTAAACTGCTAGATTTTTGGGTATTGAATACCTCCAGGACTCGATAGCATAAATAGCAAAGCATAGCATGATCTTGAAAGCATAACAATAATTGTTTGTTAATAATACATTCACCTAGACATTTTGTCAACCACTTGAGAGGTGTGAATTTGTACATGAATGGGACCACATGATAACAAGTCGTGAATTCACTACTCAATTTGCATAGGCATTCTATCAAACACTTAGGGAGCATAATTAATACATATGGAATTCATATAAACATCATGGCTACAACATTCAACTTACAAATTCAAGGATTTAACATGAGAATCACATAATTCTATATACATTCTAATTAATTCACTTGAGACGTGTAATGTATCTTGATTTGAAAACCAAACATCAATACATACATGAACACAATCCAAATTAAATTTGTAAATTATGAAAGCAATGAACTTGTAGTTTAAAAGGGGTTCTTGAGCTCCAAAAGTGGAAGGAAACCCAAGTATGAACACCTAACATACCTTGATTGTTGATTCTCTAAAAGTTGTTGGGGATTTCTTAAAATTAGAACTTGAAATTAAATGACCTAGGGTTTTATTCTTGACCGGATATAAAAGAAAGTGAGTGATTTTGCCTTAGGATAGTTTAATTTCGTGTTTTAGGGCTAAATAAAGGTGAAAAATTGACCTAAATACCCTTTGGATGCGGATTTAACTATAAAAAATATATCCCGCGATGTACAGACCAACTTAATGCATCGATGGGGTCGACGCGATGGCCGATGTGATGCATCGAGATCACATCAACTCACTGGAATTTGCATGCCTAAACTGGTGACAACACTATCGACACAGCACAGTGATATCACATCGATCTAATATTTTGGGCATCTAAACATACCTCAAACGACGTCCAGAAAAAATCCGAAACTCATCTGAGAATACATATTGATATCCCTGGTCATGAATCAACTTAGAAATCGACATTTTAAGATTGTAAGGATAGAAAATAAATTCATTGAAATATTGAGGAAAAAATGAGACTAAGTGTCAATACTTAGCTAAAATTCTAAGCCTAGGACCTCTTGTTCATGCTATATATGACTGAAATGACTGGTATTTTATGGGGTCTTACAATACGCCCCCTCCTCATAGGTGTTGTCATAAGTATTACTTACTACTATTGTAAGTGGGGTTGTAAGTTTAAAAGTTGATTTTGACTCTAAGACATATGAAGGTCTACTTATGGGGTGTAAGTGGTACTTACGACCATGATAAGTATCCCCGTAAGTGGATGATTTAAAGCTAGAAATTTTCTTTGTGATCTACAAACCCACCTAGGATCCGTAGGTAGTACCTACAGACCATAAGTGGGTCCGTAGGTAGGTGCCAACATTATTTTCCTACTTTATTTTAGATAGGACTTTTAGGGATTCTGATGTAACTATAAGTACCCCATTGATTTTTTACTATTTTGTGACACACTCTATATACTTGCAACACTATATTAATTCAGAGCTCCGATTTTAATCTTGGAATTCTCGTTCTTGACTTTTACGATTTGAGATTAATTTGTAATTTTAATTTTCATTCTTAATATATTGTAAGATTATTTAGATACTTTATATTAAGAATTCTATTTATGTTCTTTCAAATATGAGCGGCTAAATCTCTTGACTTGGGTCATGGAAACCTAGTGGAATAATGAAGTACAAGAAGGGCAAAGTCTTTATCAATCGGTGTTTATGCATGTATTGTGGTTTTATTCATATTGATTGCTTTCTTAACAACTGCAGACGCTAAGATCATGCCTATAATCGATACTAACTCTAAAAAAGAGGTTGAGATTAGAAAACGAAGATCACAACAGTAACTTGAAGTTATCATACTTCATCTAATTAACTTGAGACCCAAAATTAGATAGTTAATCTGGGATCCAGGACAAGAGTTAGTAACACGATATTCTGAGACTCAAAAGGTGATGAGTGAAATCCACCAAAGGTGTTTAAAAGATGGTTGGTGATATATAACTTTTTAGATTCTGCATGCAAGGAACAGAGAGAGTTTGACGAGCAGGATAAGTTTACGGAGTTAGAAAGTTGGGAGGAAAACAGTCCTAGTGATCGTCTATTATTGATATCAATCTAAAGTGTTCAAGTTTTGTTACTACTGCTACTGATACTACTAAATCCCCCCATTTACTTTATGTACTTTTTTTACTACATCAATAAGTTCTTTATACATATTCACCATATTTCTTGTGGGTTTGACCCCAACCTTTGTTGGGTTCTATATTTAACATCAACCACATTGTAATTTCTTGGATGTATAATTTGGGCAATATCAAATTTTAGCATTATTGCCCTAGAGTACGATTACGGATTGATTGATAGAGTTTGTTGAAGTTGTTTGTTTTGGTTTTTGGTTATTTTTAGGTGTACACCGATGTATGCCCAATACTCAAAGTCTAGAAAATCCCTTGATCCCACTTGATTCAGATCTTGAATGAATCCTATGGTAGAATCATAGGATGTCAAAGCATTACATAGAGCCCGCCATAATGGGATTTAAGATGACCCACTTGCCTTGACAAGCCACCTCCACATGGTGTTCATTAAATAGCTGCATAACCACTGATCGATTGTTAGCTGAAGAGAACTGGATATTGGCGAAGGCCTATTGTGCAGAGTAAGAGAAAAGAGTAAGAGATAAGGAAGAGTGTCGAGAAGAGAAAGAGTTCAACCACATCCCGCCTTTTAATATTTACTATTTTATGATGATTTGGAAGAAGATCTGTGGTATGTTAAACCTATTCAGTTAGGAGCCATCATTCCTCCAAAGTTACCCCAAGGAGTGAAGTTTGATATTACGAGTGCAATAATTTAATTGTTTAATATGAAAGGTGTGTTTGTTGGTTTGTCAATTGATGATGTAAACATACACATTATGAATTTTATGGAGATTTTCACTTCATACAATCTACTGGGGATGAGTTAGGAAGATTTACGACTCAAGTTGTTCCCATTCTCTATTATAGGCGAAGTGACATTATGGTTAGGGGAATTACCTCGTGCGTGTATTACTACTTGGAATGAGCCACGGTCACAGTTTTTAGACTGATTCTAAGTGCCTTCGAGAATGTTGTATTCGAAGGATGATTTTTACAATTTCAAAAAAGTTACATTCAAAGGCATTTTATGAGACTTGGTTGCAATTGAAGAAGAAGTTGATGAATATGCCTAATCATAATATTTTTTGGAGAAATTTTCTTAAGATATTCTATAGAGACTTGAATACAAACACCAAGGTTGTATACCACTATTATAGGTGGGGATTTCATAAGTCTTTATTGGGAGGTAGCTTAGGAAATACTAGATCAAGTCTTTAAAAACAAATGAGGGTGGCATACTCAGGAGGCAAAAAGAAGAGCCGATACTCATGCTATTGGTTCTTTTAGTGAGTAGATATCCCTAGACGAGACAGTGGCTCAAGATTTAGCACAGCTAAGGACTGAGATTAGGGTACTTACTAAGAAGTTTGCAGCTTTTGGACTGAAAAGGTGGATGATGTGGGTTTACAAGGTAAATCTTCTAATCAGTATGAGTCTGATAATAATAATAAAGTGAAGTACTTGGATAGAGATTTGTTGGTTTTACAATCCAAGGGACAAAGGTTTGGTCAAGACACTTAGAACTCGAGGCAAGGGAATTAAGGTCGAAACTATTATGGAAATCTTATAGGGATAGGAGCAGAGAGAGGATTAATAACTGATAGAGAAAGGATGATTATAAGGAGGAGAGTGGTTCTTATGTTACACTGAAGAATCTTGATGTTGATTTTAGGGTAGAAGCATTTCTAGATAGGCTGGTCAAGGGTTCAAAGAATCAAGAGAGTTACCATAAGGAGATTGAGGTGTATATATCGGGACTGAGCCAGAAAGTTGAATCGCATTCTACCATGATTAAGCAGTTTGAGCCATAGTTTGGTCAGATATTGGTTACTTTGAATCATTATCAACCGATCACTCTTCAGAGTAACATTATGCAAAATCTAAAGAATGACGGTCATCGTTTAGCTATTACTCTCAGAGTAGTAAGGATAATACTGATCCTCCTATGCATGTGGTTAATGAGGTAAGGAATGATGTCGTTGATGTTGATGATGCACCTAAATCAGAAACTAAAAAGTTGGTGTCTAATAGTGAGATGTCACAAAAATAAGTAGGTGTAGAAAAATGAGCTGAGAAAGATAAAGGTAAGGGTAAAAAGGTCGACCCAGTCTTAAAGTCTATTCCACGAAACCCCCACCCCCCTTCCTCATATGTTGAAATAGAAAAAGATAAAAGGGAAGTATAAGAAGTTTATTGCTATGCCGAAGGAGATGAGTGTGAACATCCCTCTTGTTGAAGCTCTCGGGTAGATGCCTGACTATGTGAAATTTATGAAAAAATTAGTGAAAAAGAAGAGAACTTCTAGTTATGAGGATATTGGTGGTTTTAATCATTGTAGTGCGATTACATCTAGATCTTTTATGCAAAAAAAAAGTGACCCCAATGCCTTTACAATTCCTTATACGATTGGGTCATGTAGATTTTCTAGAGCTTTATGAGACTTGGGTGCAAGTATTAACTTGATGTCCCTGATAATGTTTAAGCAATTATGCATGAAACCTCCTAAACCAACGATGATGCAATTATTGATGGCAGATCATACGGGAAAAAAACCTGTGGGTATATCATTTGATATTTTGTAAAGGTGGACAACTTCATCTTTTTGGCCGACTTTGTTGTTTTGGATTATGAGGTTGTTTTTAAGATGCCCATAATTTTGGGGAAATCATTCTTCACCACTGGTAGAGAATTTCTTAATATGGAAAGAGGTGATCTTAAGTTTAGGATGAATAATGAGGAAGTCACATTCAATGTTCAATAAATAAGCCAACTGACATGAGGGTGGTTTCAGTAATATACTGTATTAATATCCCTATGGATACCTTGATGAAGTCTAAGTAATTAAAGTACCCACATTGTGCCGCGACGTTAAATCAGTTGCTGTTTGGGAGGCATCCCAAGCTATCTTATAATTTCTGAGTTTGTGATAATTTATGTTGATATGATTGACTTTTGATCTATGAACCTAAGGTGCCACAGATATGTTCTTAACTCTCTTGCTTTGTAGCGACCCAATGCATTGGGGACAATGTATGCTTATTTGATAGGGGCGGGGATACTTGTGGGTATAGATTTCCATAATAATAATAAAGTAGGTGATCGGGAACATAGGACATAAAGACATAACCATTTAAAACTTAATCTTGAACTTGTAGCTTTTTATAGTCATATAGTAACCCATGGGGTATATGGGTATGGTACTCCCCAACCTGCAGGGTCTCAATCCATGTTAGCAGTATAGACTAAAATTAGGCTAAGGATATAAATAGTCAATAGCCACCATAAATATAACTGTATACTACTTCACAAAGAAAGCATACTATGGTTATCCTCGGTTCAGGACAAGATCTTCCGACGTTGGAAATATGGCTACAAGTATTAGTCACAAGGACAACAGCTTCAACGTGAAGCTTCACAATTCCGTTTTATGCCCAATTAAAATATTTTCATAATTATTAATCCATGGAGTCTATCATTAAGTCATTCCTATTTTGGTATAGTAATACCAAGACTTGCAAGCCATTCATAATATGCTAAATCATATTCATATAATATTTTAGACTCCTAAATTCGTCTATAAAGTTCATAAACATAAAACTCAAGTGTTTTCATAAAGCCATTAGAACATATTACATGTCAAAACCCATTAATAATGCTTAGAAAACCCATAAAACAAGAAGAAAAATCAATATAAAGGTTTTTACAACAATCTCCTCATTCCTAGATTCAAATCACCAATTTAAACATACACAAAAATAGTTAAAACCTATACTTTATGAAAATTTAAAAAGTAGGGAGTGTTCAACATGCCTTTTTGATGAATGGAGTTTGAATCTGAGTATTGAATCTGAAACTCTAGGTGTTCTTGCCTCTAAGAATGTTTTGGTGGAGAAAAAAGAGTTTTTGATATTTTTTTTTGAGAAGGATCGTGATTCAGTGTTCAAACAAGGTTTTAAGCATATAAAGGTCGAACCTCATAAGGAAAATGACCAAAATACCCTTAAGCTTACCCCAAACATGTCCCCACGACCTCACATATGGCCCTCATAGGTTGTATCTATGGACCATAGGTAGTATCATAGAAATCATACCCTTTTTATTCAGCTCTCGGAACCTACTTACATAGCCACTTATGGCTCCCGTAAGTAGTACCTACGGCCTGAAAGTAGGGTCATAGGTATTAGACCCCTTTTTTTAAGCTCTCAGTACCTACTTACAGACCCACTTACGGTCCTCATAAGTAGTGCTAATGAACCATAAGTTAGGGTCGTTAGTAGGTAAACAGCTTGATAGGGCTTCAGTAAAAATGGTCATAATATTTTACTCCGATATCGGATTATGGAGAAACTTGATGAATTAAAAATATAATTCAATTATGTATCATTTGGTGGGTCCTATGCTCAAAAATATTGTATAATATAGGACATATACTCATTTAAAGTTGATCATAGCAAGACACCTCGTGAGATATCAATTAGTAAGAGAGGCTTTGACTTGGCTATGAGTTTAGAGTTACTTGAGGCCTTAATATATGTATAAATCACTTCCAATGCTACAATGACATGAAGTTTGTTTTCATATGTACTTACATTTTATACATTAAGATTCTAAAATTTTCGAGGAGTAACATTATCTCTCCCTTGAAATTATTCATCCTCAAATGTTGGGTACAAACTTATTGAAGCTCTAGAAGTACGGAGTAAAGGATGCAACTTCACATAAGGAATTCTCCCCCAAAAACATCTAGGTAGGCACAAAATAACTTCATGATGACACCAGTTAAACTGTGTAAAAATGAATCACGAGTTAATGAGACTTGCCATAGAGATGTGCTTGGGCACGAGTACTGTAGAACATGATCATAACAACGTAAGGGATGAACTTTTTTTGTAATCATAGGTCCTGATTTATATTGATACTTGAAATGAGATAATATTTTTGCTAGAAATAAGAATAGAAGCATTCTCTACTTTAAATGATACATCTTATAGCCCATAAATTTAATGGCGTTTCTTTACTATGCTTTCAGCCACGAATACCACACTTCACTATTTCAATCTTATAATTCCCCTGCGAAACACATAACTACATGAGTTTGAGCCTAAATGCATATTTATCTTATGTTAAAGCCTAACTCGAAGTTACAAGGGTGCTAGCTTAAGCTGTAGGGCTCTATATTTTGCGTCCCTCTAAGAATATTGCTCCATCTTATCACTATAATCAAACAAAGACAAATCTTAACCAAGGAGTACTAGCCCTATAAAACAAAGATCTACATATCTATCAATTATAACATCCAACCCTATTATTACTACATACCCTTTTATGGATCTACCCACCAAAAACCAGCAACTTCAATCACTATCACAAAGGTTTTCTCCACATCTTCCCTTCCTAACAATTTCACATAATGAAAGTTCATCCCACTCTTCTCTCTTCATCTATAACCTTAGCTCAAGTAGTTACACCAAACTGTTTACAACAAAGAACATAAACTTTCTTATCTAAAACATTACTATGCTCCATAGCCACTATCATCCCAATATAAGAGTGGTCATACAGAGACTAGAGTACAAGCATCAGGAATGGAAGTAATACCGCTCAATTATGACTCCTATTTGTCATACTACTCAAGGTGAGACCTGTGAAGTGAGAAATGGTACAATAGGCATGAAATACTTCGTATCAAATACCTAGGTCATAAATAGAGAGTCGTTTGAGCATAAACATAACATAGCATAAGTACTTAGGACTGGTCTTAGTAAAAAACTTAAGAGAATATATCCTGAGTTGTATTGCATAAAGCTGGGATTCATATGTTCAAGGAATAAGATAAGGATTGCCGCTTGAAGCTGTTTCTTTTCATTCTAAGAACTGAGAATGAGCATAAGTTTATATAGAAAATATCACTTTGGACTAAGACAAGACATAAAATGAGTTGGTAACATATAAAGAGTATAGTTTATTAGAACTAAGCGTAGAGTGAGACATTAGTTTATGGATTATGAACGTCATCACATTAATCTTGAATACTTTGAAGATTGGATTGTTAGGAGACATTATTTCTTTGAGTTCAGGGATTGGAGCATGGACATATATTGCATAGAGAACTCAAACCTTAGGTGTAAGCACAATTTGAATATATAAGAAATTGGTACAATGTACTCTTAAACTAAATTAAGTGGAATTTGCTAGAAAAAAATAGATTTAGCATGACTCTTTCCCGAAACTCAGCACCGTGAGAAAATTCAAAATCTGTCTTAGTTCATCATCTCTCCCTTTGCTCAAAGGCCACTATCCTAGACTTGCTAACATATCCTTCCATTAATCTACAAGCACAACACTTAGTACAATGGGGGTATCACCATACACATAAATGCCAAACTCTCCCTGATAACTATGATATAAGGACACTAAGTTCTTTCTAGGATATCCTTTCCAGGGATACTAATCTTAACTTATGCTAGGATCCATAGTCGTCACCCTATAACTCACATTCTCATAAGATACATATCCATACTTCTTGACATATAACAATCCATTCTTTACTTATTAGTATAATAATATTAAACCTCTAATTGCATAACTTCATAACTTAACAAAAATTTTAAAACTATACCAGGCTCACATCATCTATCTTTATATTTTTCTCAATTCGGCCATAAAAAGACCATGTAACAGCTCTGTATACTTCTCCGTATAATAAATTCAAGAACATAAACTAGGCATACATGGCACTTATACACTTAAAACCTTATCTAACCACATGCTACCTGGGTTCAACGTATTCTTATAAACCTATTGCTTTTACCCACCTAGTGACTTAGCCGGAATAAATCATTTAAACCCTAGTCCTCATGTATATATCTCACAATTATCCACTCAAATTTTTCATAAGTTATCAACCTTGGATATTGCACACATCATATCAAGCCTACTAATTTATTTCCCATAAATCTCACATTACTATCCTCAAGCTAACATTCTTGTCACCACAATCAACATCTAAATTTCAAGCTTAATATCTATTACCGATCACGGATTGCCAATGAAACATCCCACATACTGTGTCAATCCATCAAAATATATGACAAATTGATCAATCTAAATTCTGTATTTCACTTAACTATGGCCTACAAGCACATCTTCTTCATAATATAACTACTATAACTTAAAATTTACTACACATCTTCTCACCTACTAGGCTGGCTTACAGCTACTAGATAAAAATCAAGGAACTCTCGGTGTAGTAAAACACATACTCGATATAGTTGATATTAATGTTATAACATAACCCTTTATAGTCTGTTAGCACATTATTCATCCTTACATCACATCTACTTGCCCATACATATCTTTAAACTACCTGTAAAATTCTATAAACACCACGGTGTCCCACTTTCTAAGATTTTTTAATTGAATGCTAAATTTATAAATTATTAGTCAATCTATCCTTCCATCCACAACCTACGATTCATTTTTTACTATTACAATAACTATCCATCATGAGCTCCTTCCTTATTTTAAATAAATTTTAAATCATCTTAACTAATCACTTCCTCTACTAACTACCATAAAACCTACAAGTCTTTCAAACAACCAAAGATAATCACCATAATAGCATACCACCCCTTCGCTTACTTAAAGGTTACACCAATACAACCACCTCTTTCACTCAAAAGCTACCCCTACTATAACTATTAAACTTATGGATTTATATCACTAACCGTGGGATCATCTTACTACTCATAAGTCATAATATCCTAATTTATACTACCTCTAGGGTGAAAAAAATATCCCAAAATTTGAATAGATATCTTTCCCCTTAAGTGAGATGCCTATAATAAAGTTTTTGAAAGGGACTAAATACACTTCTTACCTCAGGCGAAAATACATGATTCATGTAGATAGTGGTATACACTTGAATCAATATACTTTTGACACACTAATGAACTCCTTTCAAGTCTTTGTGTTGTTTCATAAATTTTTGATAACTCAATCTAAAAGGACCACATCCGTAGGAACCCAAGATTTTGCATTTGTATCGCCTCGATAATAAGGCATAGCCAACAAAATTTGAGCAAGGAAGAAATTTGGATAACTTTTCTATAGACAACATTATTGCATGATCTAGAGTATATAATAATGAGAAATATTTCCTAAATGTCTTGTAGCCTCCCTCTTATAAGTGTAGCGTACTACACACCCATAAAAAAGACTTTCCTGGATAGAGCTTCGTAGACACCCTGAGACTCAAAATAGTACTCTGATATCAAGTTTGTCATAATCCAAATCAGAGCTCATACCGTGAAGGGTATCCCAAACCTATGAAGGCCTGAGAGGACCCCTTAACATTATATCAAAAACATAGTCATACTTAAAGTTAAAGAAACAAGACCATATATAAAAAATAAGGGTTCGACATTTCAATAAAGAAACATCTATGTCTTAAAAACCAAATTAAAATATTTACCACACTTGTCTACAAAGCCTAACTTTAAGAATACTCCTAAGTGGGGATATGGCTATGACTATGCCATAAAAACCTTAAAATAATAGAATTAAACCATAGTAGAAATGAACAATCACCTTCTGAATAATGAAAGGCTCACCACTTATCATCAACTATCCAAGAGAGAGAATGAGTGCCTAATAATGCATAGAAGAATGGAAAAATACCTCTGAACCTACATCATGAAATGATATAGCATCCAGATATGATCAGTACAGTGAATACCAGCATGCAACCCAAGAAAGGGGATAAAACATTTTATAAAGCAAGTCATAACCCATTTAGGCATCCATAATAATAAAAAAGTACAGAATCGACAATATGGGACATAAAGACATAACCATTTAAAACTTAATCATGAACTATATATCTTTTCACCATCATTCAGTAACCCACAAGCTATATAGGTTGGTACTCCCTAGCCAGTGTGGCCTCAATTCATGTTAGCCGCATGGACTAAGATTAGGCTAAAGTCACTAATAGTCAATAGCCACCATAAACATAACTATAAACTACTGCCCGAAACAAACATACAACAGTCATCCTCCATTTAGGATAAGTCCTCCCAACGTTAACAAACACGGTTTCAAGTGTTAGTCACAAGGGCTACACCTTTATGGTGAAGCTACACAATTCTCTTTTATGCGCCATTAAAATATTTTCATATTCATTAATTCATAAAGTCTTTCATTAAGGCATTTTCGTATTGGTACCATTATACCAAGACTTGCATACCATTCATAACATGCCAAATCATTTTCATATAATATTTTAGACTCTCAAATTCATATTTAAAATTCATAAACATAGAATCTAAGTGTTTTCATAAAGTTATTAGCCTTTCATTCTTTCGTCTCATACCTTATTCAAAAGATGATGTAAGAAATCATATTTTCCCATGAAGAAAAATTAAGTTTTTGAAGTAAGTTGAGGGTCATATTTTTATCTTGCAAAATCCTTAAAGATTGTGAATCTATGTTAACAATTTCACCATTTTTTAGAACATATTACATCTCAAAACTCATTAATAATGCTTAAAAAATCCATAAAACAAGAAGAGAAATCAATATAAAGTTTTTCACAACAATCTCCTTAATTCTAGATTCAAATCACCAATTTAAATATACACAAAAATAGTTAAAACCCATAATTTATGAAAATAGTAGAAGTAGGGAGTGTTTAACATGCCTTTTTGATGAATAGAGTTCAAATCTGAGCCTTGAATCTTGAAATCTAGGTGTTTTTACCTCTAAGAATGTTTTGAGGGAGAAGAAAAAGTTGTTGATGTTTTTTTTTTAGAAGGATCATACTTCAATGTTCAAAAGGGGATTTAAGCATGTAAGTGTCGATCCTCAAAAGAAAAATGACCAAAATACCCCTAAGTTTATTCAAAAACAAAATTCCAGAAATATGTTCCCATGACCTCACTTCCGGCCCTCATAGGTTGTACCTACATACCATAGGTAGAGTCATAGGAATTATGCTCTTTTTTATCAGCTCTTGAAACCTACTTACAGCCCCCGTAAGTAGTACCTATGACCCGTAAGTAGGGTTATAGGTATCAAACTATTTTTTCAGTTCTCAGGACCTACTTACATCCCCACTTACAGGTCACACACATATATATAGAGATAGATAGATTAGATAGATGGATGGATGGATCGATCGATCGATCGATCGATGGATGGATGGTGGATTTATGGATGGATGGATGGATGGATGTATATAAAGATATATGGATATATGGATTGGATAGGTGGATGGATATATGGATTGGATGGATTGGATAGATGGATAGATGGATGGATAGATGGATGGATGGGGGGAGGGAGAGATGGATGGATGGATGAATGGATGGATGGATAGGGGGGAGAGATGGATGGATGGATGGATGGATGGATAGATGGATGGATAGATAGATGGACAGATCGACAGACAGACAGACAGAGAGACAGACAGATGGATGGATGGATGGATAGATGGATGGATGGAGGGAGGGAGGGAGGCAGGGATGGATGGATGGATGGATGGATAGATGGATAGATGGATGGACAGACAAACAGAGATATAGGCAGACAGACAGACAGACAGACAGATAGATAAATAGATCGCTTATTCTTGTGCCACTGGAGAATGGCTAGCCCACTAGCGTGTAAGGGTGACTTAATATACCTGATGACCTAAAGCGAAATTTCAAACTAAGGCCTTAATTCTTTTTCTCATAAGATAATTGTTAATATTATTTGAAATGTATTTTTATAACTTTTTGATATGCAAAGTTATGAACAAATTGTATTATAATGGACTTCTCCGAGTGACTATTTTTCAATTGATAATATATCTAATTCATTTAATTTCTCTTGAGATATTCTTGATCTTAAGTAATCTTTTATCATTTTTAATTTTAATGAAAACTTCTTTTTTGCTGAAGCAATGGTTATAGAAACTCTATAAGCAATATATGCACTTGAAAAATAACAAAATCGTTTTATCTTGTTGAAAATTTTCATGTCTTTCTACTCACTCCGTCTCACTTTAATAGTTATTTTAATTCTTTATTTTCATATTCATTAAGCAAAATAATAAATATAAAGTATAGCTTACTAAGTTATCCCTATTTACTAATATTTAAAAAAAAAAAAAGAATTAATCAGTATTAAAAAGAAATTTCTTTAATTAAATGTAAAGTTGAAAATAATTATCAAATTTAGTCTTGAATTCTCAAAGTGATAATTTTTTTGAGCTAAAACTACATTAAAAAGAGATAGAAAAATACTAAAAGCACTCAATATTTTCTAATGAAAAATATCAAAAGCACTCAATATTTTCTAATGAAAAGAATCTACAAACCTATAACTGCTAAAAATGGACAACCAAAAAATTGGGGGTGTAAAGCCTTAGCTTTAGTGGCTTTATACTAAAGCCGGCTCTGAGCGTGTGTCAGATGCGGTTCTATCAAAGACTGTTGGTGCCTTCTGAAATCATGATACAATGTCCTACCGTTTGCCTAGTAGTGCGCAAACACCTATCACACCCCTTTTTCACCCGAAGAATTGAGTTGAACGATTTTTTTCAATTAAAGTGATGGTATTGAATAAGAATTCTTTAACTACAGAGTCACCACTTGAAATTGAGTTATGGTGTTCCAAGTCACCATTTTGAATCTCTAGTGAAAAGGAAATGACTCTTTATGATGGTCTGCGAAAATAGAAGATTGGGTAAGAAATTCTGTGGACCGAGGGGAAGGTCTGAGGCACCCCTCGAGTCCCGTGATTCTAACACGATAGCTTTTATTGACTTATACTAAAATTATTTTGTCAAGGTACATAATTGCATCCTTGAATTTTATTGCATCCTTGAATTTTAAATGTATCAAAGAGATGTGTACGCCACATTCTTAATTGAGATGAAATATTTTTAAAATATCTAACAATTTATCTAGCGTTAAATGACTTACCTCTTTAAAATACTATTTAACCTTAAGTAAAATATAATTAAGCAATTAGTTAATTTTAACAAAATAATTATTAAAATTTAATAATAATGACAAATCAATAAAAATAATAATATTAATAATTATAATAATAGTAATAATAAAGGAAAGTCCGGTGCACTAAAGCTACCGCTATGCGCCGTGTCCAGGGAAGGACCCCACCACAGAGGTGTATCATACGCAGCCTTACCCTATATTTCTGCTAGAGGTTGTTTCCAAGGCTTGAACCCATGACCTCCTGGTCACATGACAACAACTTTACCAGTTACTCCAAAGCTCCCCTTCATTAATAGTAGTAATAATAATAATAATAATAATAATAATAATAATAATAATAATAATAATATAAATATCCAAAGTTAACTATATTATTTCTATTTTTGATATAATCCCCAAATTTATATATTTCTTAATTAATATAAAATTAAAATACTATAAAACAAAATAAAGTCTAACTAAATAACCCCTTTTTTACCACAGCAAATTAAGTACAACAGCAATGGACGACGCTTAAAGAAAAGGGAGTGGCTACTGGTCAATATCACCGGTGTCCAAAATTCACTGGAGAAAGGGTAACGGGATAGGACTGTAGATCGCCGATGATCGTGGTGCAGGCTGAACGGCGATTTTTTTGGGTGGTTACCGACGGGTTTCACCGGTTTTTGGGAGAAGTTTTCAGCGCTGGTCATGGCTCGCTTGCGGCGGCCAGATCTGTAGGGAGAGAGAGCACATGGGAAGAGAGGCGACGCGTCAGTTGGGCTTGGCCTTTTGGTGTCGCCATCGAATTTTGGGGTTTTTGGCTGGCCGGCTTCGGCATTCTCCGGCGGCGGTAGTTCCGGTCAAATTTTCTAGTGGAGGGATGCGATATGGGAGTTTGGTCGATCTTGGGTCCGTGGTGACTTAATCCGATGAGATTTGGTGTCAGGGTTGCGACGCGGAGGGGTTTTTCGATGAGGTTTGGTTGATTCCGACAGGTTTTCCACTAGAAAACTCAAAACCAGACGGTTGGTTTCCTCCATTCACCAATCTCTCTTGGTCACTGATTTTTCCCTCTCCTCGATTTTTTCCCTCTTCACTCTTTTTCTCCTTTTTATTTTTCTATTTTTCTACTGTACGAGTGTGTGTAAGTGTTGCTTTGTATGATGTACGCTTTAACAATGTGTGATAAAAAGGAAAAACATCAGAAAGTATTTCGATATTTCAAAGAAAAATTTTCTCTATTGTGTGTGTCACCATGTGTGTAGAGTGAATTTGTGAATATTAATGTGCAAATTTATCAATATTAAATAACACAATTGCGTAACATATATTAACAATAATTCACATAATTATTCAACTACAGATTGAATAGTGCATAAAATCACTTGAATATTTTTTTCTTCATATTGTTTCAGTAAACTTACAATATAAAATGGTTCAGGATTGAAAAAGAACCTATAATTATTTGAACTGAATGATAGTGCGAGAAACAATCGGCACTGAAAACTCAAACGAAACCGAATTCAACTTCACACTCTTTTCTCTCTTTTTCTCTCTTTTTTCATATTTTTCTCAGTCTAATTTTCACTCTTATGTTGTGTCTGCTTTTTTAATTTTAGTCGGTGTGATGCTAGTATCTCTGATGTTCCAATGTACGTTAGTTTTCAGGGTTGAGAAGTCTGTTAAATAGGAGATTCGGGGTTGAGGAGTCTATTAAATAGGAGATTCTTGGAGGAAACGGTTTATATCAGATAAGGGGAGCGGGATTTTGAATTTTGAATATATTTTATTTTATTTTCTTAATTAAAGAAAATAAAAATAGTAATAAAAAAATAATAAATAAATAAAATAATAATAATAATAAATATAATAATAACTAATTAATTTTTATATTTTTAAAAAAATACAATAAAAGTTTACAAATAGTAGAAAATAAATATAATTAAGGTAGTACTAAAACTACTAACTGATTTATTTAAAATTTAAAAAGAAAAATATTTTTTAATTTTTGTATTATTTTTTAAAATTAGAATAAAAATAAAATAAAATATTTCAAATTAATTTTATTTAGTTATTTTTTTTTAAGTAAAAATTTATGAAAAATAAAATAAGAATTTAAATATAATCAGACCAAATATAAATATTTAATATCAAAAAAAATAAGTTAAAATTTGAGGAGGATCAAAATCACGTGTCTACATTTTTGCCCATCTTTGTGTGGAATCTCGAAGATTTTTCATACAAAGAAGTAGACAAGATATGATTTTTGATTCTCCGATTATTTGAAAGGTCAGGATAAAATAAAAGAAAAAGAAAAAGAAAAATATGATCAAGTCCTGGTTTTAGACCTCCTACCTATCTCGGTTATAAGGGATTCAGGTCACGAGCAGTTCAAAGGTAACATGGTGAGAGAATGAGTTAGACATCAAGTGAGATTCCATCAAGTTTTCAATTCACTATTTCTGCTTTTACATCCACATGAATCAAAAATGAAAAATATAATTTCTCTAGTAGCGTGATTCTAATCTTCATGACTTGAACTTGAAAATTCACCCTACTTTTCAGGAGGGCTCCTGACTTGCAACTTATAGTGTTCACCCTATTCTTCACGCGAGCTCCTGATTTTCTATTTCATCACTCTGTTCTTCGGTGGGCTCCTGACTTATTTTCCTTCACCCTGTTATTCAGGCAGGTTCCTGAACTCAAAGTAAAGAATGAACCAGAAAAATAACATCCCATTCTTTAGAAGGGTCCTGGACACAAAAATAAATTCTCATTCTTCAGGAGGGTCCTGTCCTATTCTTCAGGAGGGTCCTGAGCATAAAAATAAATTCTCATTCTTCAGGAGAGTCCTATCCCATTCTTCAGGAGGGTCCTGGACAAAAAATAAATTTTCATTATTCATGAGGGTCCTATCCCATTCTTCAGGAGGGTCCTGGAGAAAAAAAAAACTCCCATTCTTCAGGAGGGTCCTGACAAAAAATAATTTTCCATTCTTAAGGAGTTTCCTGTCCTGTCCCATTCTTCAAGAGGGTCCTGGACAAAAAATAAACTTTCATTCTTCAGGAGGGTCCTGTCCTATTCTTCAGGAAGGTCCTGAACATAAAATAAATTCTCATTCTTCAGGAGGGTCCTGTCTTATTCTTCAAGAGGGTCTTGGACAAAAAATAAATTCTCATTCTTTACACATGATTTTTTTCCCCAGTTTATATTTAGAAAATTTGTGCATGTAACCAGATCTTAATATTTTTGAAAATACAATGAAAGAATAAATCGAAGTCTGAAATTGCTTTAGTAAGTACATCTCATAAAGAATAAAATTTACTCTAACCGAGATCCAGCATCGTATGCTATAACCATGCTTCTTGCGTTAACAGAAGTGTAAAATTGCAGCCTTCATCTGAAAACTTTAATGTGAAAAAGAATATTCCATCTCTATTTCAAAAAAAAGAAAAATTGTGAGTTTTTAAAAATGTGGTGGTCGATTTGTGGCATTTGGCTTCTGAAGTGGCTGCTCGTGCATTTTCCATGCTCAACTCCTTTTCCACTCCTTGATAAATATTTGTTGACTTGTGTACCTCTGACCCCAAATTCTAACAATTGAGACTCTGAACTCAAAACATATTTTCTCTTATATAATGCCTCTGGATTTAACTTCCAATACACCTTTTATCTTTCCACGAGTCCAAAATTGGCAGATCATAATCATTCTGAGTGTCTTAATTTACTTTGAAATGTTGTCCTTGTGCGTCGATCCTTTGTCTTGCTTTGTACTATTAAAGAAGTTGGTACCAAGTTTGGAGTCCTTTCTCACTTGACTTAACGTGAATTTGACTCAAAAACATACAAAAGATGGCAATAATTTTTCAATTGGCGACAAGGACACAAATAATAAAAAATCAAAATAAAACAAAAAGGAAAAGGAAAAGACAATAGGCATCTCTTTTTCAAAACAAAAAGGAAAACTTATCTGAATGTGGAAATTGATTTTGGTGATTATGACATGTATTTTGAATCAAACAACCAGATCTACCCACACCAATCATTACAAATTTTGCCTGTTTATTGAATTTGAAATGGAGTCGTTCTTGAACATGCTCCCTCTAGATCATAATCCTCCTTCGGCTAGTGGCACTTCAATGAATTTTCACCAATGAGCCTATCTCATTTTAATTTCTTTTTCGACTCACAATCACCTTTCGGTGCCCATAGGGGTTTACACCAATAATACTCTCCCATTTCATTATTTGCACAACTCACTACCGTCTTAGGGTGCCCAAGAGGGTTTTCACCAATAAGACTCTCATTTTCATATTTTTCTTCTTTTTTTTTATTTTTTTATTTTTTTATTTTTTTATTTTTTTATTTTTAAAGAAAAATAACACTCAAAATATAAAATATATTGCACCCATAACATGTTTAGCCTTAACATTCTCAAAGATTGATCTGAAGGTCTTTCTTTGATTGTAACTTGGCTTTTGGAAAAGGTTAGAAAGAAAGGGCACCAGGAGGCTAAAAATTTTACATAACATTGGGTGAAGCATACAACTTTTGGAATCAACTTTATAAGGAAATAAACTTTTGCCCCAGTTTTATTTCATTCTGGGCAACTTAAATTTTCTTTTGATTGAAGCGAACCCCAGAGTAGGGCTGCCTACGTATCTTGTCATAGCAAGAATAAGGTCAAACGTAGTTCATGAAGTCGTTCTATTGCTTGATTTTGATTCTTTTTTTTCATCATCGACATCATTTTTTTTTAATATTTTTTTAAAATTTTTTAATTGATTCCAAAAAAAGGGTACGAAAGAAAGATAAAATCTCAAAGGTAGTAAGAAAAGGTTAATATATTATTTGGATAGCAGAACAAAATGCCTTCATCATTTCAATCTTTTAAAATACAAGTAAAAAACATACATAGCATAATTATACATGAACATAATACATAATATTTCTTAACTGCATCAGCATTGACCAACATTCCTTCTATTTTGCCTTCTACATCAGTCAAATATAATGCACCATTAGGCAACACCTTCATCATCATGAACAATCCTTGTCAATTAGGAGAAAATTTGCCTTTGGCTTCAATCTGATGGGGAAGGATGCGTCTTAGTACTAACTGACCGGCTTCAAATTATCTGGGATGCACCTTTCTGTTATAGGCTCGAACCATTCTCTTTTGGTACAGTTGGCCATGACATACCAACGCCAGTATTTTCTCATCAATCAAATGCTCCAATCGGGTTTGGAACCACAGATCATCAATAATTTTGGCTTCCACAACAACTCGAAGAGATAGAATCTCAATTTTTACAGGTATAACCGCTTTGGATCCATACACAAGCGATTAAGGAGTTGCACCTATTGAAGTTCGAACTGTAGTACGATAACCCAATAAAGCAAAAGGCAACTTTTCATGCCATTGTCGAGATTTTTGCACCATTTTATGGAGTATTTTTTTTAGGTTCTTGTTGGCAGCTTCAACAGCCCCGTTCGGCTTCGGGCGATAAGGAATTGAATTCTGATGCATAATCTTAAATTACTCACACACTTCTTGCATCAGATGACTGTTGAGATTTGCAGCATTATCTGTGACAATTATCTTTGAAATGTCGAACTGAAAAATGATGTTAGAGTGAACAAAATCAACCACTACTTTCTTGGTCACAGACTTAAAAGTCGCTGCTTCTACCCACTTCATTAAATAATCAATGGCTACCAGGATGAACCTATGTCCATTCTAGGCCTTCAACTTAATTGGTCCAACTACGTCCATTCCTTAAGCCACAAAAGGCCATGGAGCATTCATTGTATGCACCTCAGATGGAGGGGAATGTATCAAGTCCCTGTGTACCTGGCATTCATGACATTTACGAACAAAACAGATAGAATATCGCTCCATGGTGAGCCAATAATAACCTGTTCGGAGTATTTTCTTTGCTAAAATATACCCACTCATGTGCAGTCCACAAATTCCAGAATATACTTCAGTCATGATTTTTTAGGCTTCTTTTGTATCTATGCACCTTAAAGGGCCCAAATCTGGAGTCCTCTTATACAAGATACCACCACTTAGAAAAAATCTGTTAGCCAGACGTCGAATGGTTCTCTTTTGGTTATCATTGGCATGTACAGGATATTTTTTAGTCTGAATATATTCTTTGATATCATAGAACCAAGGCTCCCCATCAAGTTCTTTCTCAATCACATTGTAATATGCATATTGATCACGGGTTTGTATATGCAAGGGGTCAATATGAGTCTTATCGGGATGTTGAAGCATCGAAGATAAGGTCGCCAAACCATCAGCAATCTCATTATGAGCTCTGGGAATATATTTGAACTTTACTAATACAAATCGTTGACAAAGATCTTGTAACTAACCTCAAAACGGTATAAGCTTGCAGTCACGAGTCTCTCAATCTCCTTGGATCTGGTGGACTAGTAAATCTGAATCTCCTAATACCAAAAGTTCTTGGATTCCCATGTCAATAGCTAGTCTCAAACCCAAAATGCATGCTTTGTATTCTGCCATATTATCTGTATAGTAAAATTAAAATTGGGCTATTACAGGATAGTATTATCCTGATTCGAAAATAAAAATTGCTCTTATCCCTGCTCGTTTTATATTAGCAGCTCCATCAAAGAATAACTTTCAACCTGAATGACAATCATCAAAAATAACCTCATCAACACATAATACCTCTTCATCCGGAAAGTAAGTCTTTAATGACCCATATTTCTCATCAATAAGATTTTCAGCCAAATGAACCGCTAAGGCTTGAGCTTTCATTGCAGTTCGTGTCATATAGATAATATCAAACTCTGCGAGTAGCATCTGCCATTTCATGAATCTGCCTATTGGTATAGGCTTCTGAAAGATGTATTGTAAGGGATCTATACAAGAGATGAGATAAGTAGTGTAAGATGACAAGTAATTCTTCAGCTTTTGTGCTACCTAAGTTAAGGTGCAGCATGTCTTTTCAAGAAGAGTGTACTTAGCCTCATAAGTGGTAAACTTTTTTCTAAGGTAGTAGATGGCCTATTCTTTTTTGCTTGTGACATCATGTTGACCTAATACATAGCCAAATGAATTGTCTAACACATACATATACAATATCAAGGGTCTGCCTGGCTCTAGAGAAACCAAAATACGTGGATTCAACAAGTACCTCTTAATTCTGTCAAATGCCTCTTAACATTCTTCAATCCATTCAACTTTAGCATTCTTCTTCAATAACTTGAATATTGGCTCACAGGTTGTTGTAAGTTGGGCAATGAATCTACTGATATAATTCAACCTTTCAAGTAAGCTTACCATCTCTGTTTTATTCTTTGGTGGAGGTAAATCTTGAATAGATTTTATCTTTGAAGGATCCAACTCAATGCCACGTCGACTGACTATGAATCCCAAGAGTTTTCCTATAGGACTCAAAATACACATTTTCTTGGGTTAAGTTTAAGATCGTACCTTCGAAGCCTTTCAGAGAATTTCCTCAGATCTTTGACATGGTCAGATTGCTCTCTTGATTTAATGATTACGTCATCCACATAAACTTCAATCTCTTTGTGTATCATGTCATGAAACATTGTGGTCATTGCCCTCATGTAAGTTTCGCCATCATTCTTTAGTCCGAATGGCATAACTCAATAACAATATGTTCCCCATGACATGATAAATAATGTTTTTTTTTTGCATCTTCTGGATCCATAATGATCTGGTGATATCCCGTATAACAATCTACAAAAGACGTGAGATCATGTTTAGCACAATTGTCCAATAAAATATGGATATTAGAAAGTGGAAAATCATCTTTTGAACTTGCTTTATTTAGATCACGATAATCAACACACATTCGAACTTTGTCATCTTTCTTTGGAACAAGGATAATATTTGCCAACCAAAGTAGGATATTGGGCCACTCGAATGACTTTAGCTTCAAGTTGCTTCATGATTTCCTCTTTGATTTTTACACTCATGTCAGTTTTAAGCTTCCTTAAATTTTCTTGACAAAAGGAAAAGCAGGATCAATTGGTAACTTTCGCACTACCAAATTAGTGCTTAAATTGGGCATATCATCGTAAGACCATGCAAAGATGTCTTTGTACTAAAGCAAAGCTTCAATTATAGATTTCTTTTATTATGGCTGAGCATGTACACTTATCTTAGTCTCCCTAATATTTTCATGATCTCCTATATTGATCGCCTCAGTTTCATCCAAATTAGGATTTGACTTATTCTCAAATTATTTGAAATCTTTGCTTATATCCTCAAATGATTTCTCTTCATCGTATTCAACTTCTTTATTCATTATTTCATAATTATATTGGATTTTTAAATCTGGTTGACAATTCTTCATGCATGTCATATCACTAGAATTGGCATAGAAAGAACTGTATAATAGAAAATAAATATTAGACTCAAAATAAAACAAAAGGAAAACTATATTTCATTAAAAACAAAGATAAAGTTTAACTTAAAATACCAAGGTAAAGATCCAAATTAAAACCCTAGAAATATTTAAATTACAGAAAGAAAACAAACAAACTACCAAGACTCCTTCATAGTAGGGAGAGGAGTGGTCTCCCAATTGTTAAGCTAGACATCAGGGACGATAAACTACACATCTGCATTGCTGGTACCTTTCCCAATTTCAACCATATCAGCTTCAATGAACATGTTCTAAAAAAGGCTGATCATTTCTGTGTCATAATCATTCATTGACTTTGCAGTAGGTAACATGGAGGACTCAACAACACTGACTTTGATGAAAGACTCGTGGAGTGGTGGTATTGGCTTGATCGATGACCATGAATATCTCTTACTCTTTTTAACCATCTTTATGTCCTCAAAAGTGGGCTTGTATCCCAAACCAAATATACCGAGGTTCTTATGGAGGTTTATTAGATGAGACCTACCTTGCAAAAATATCCCTAAACCTTTTCCTGGTTTGAAACCATGATTTAACAATTCATTCACTACCATAACAGATGTTGAAGACAATTGTGGTCTTGGAATGAGATCCCCTCGAGGATATGCTCAACATCGGCTGCCTTAAAAGCTTGATGAATTAGCACTCTATCTGCGGTATCTACTTCAATGGAGGAAACGGAGTAGTCTTTATACATGGATAAGTCTCCTTCACTATGAACAACTATTTGACCATTTGGTGCAATGTAGATGCGACTGCTCCAGCCCTATGAACCCATGGCCTACCCAATAACATATTATATGAGTCATTAATGTTCAACACTTGAAAATCCATGGCAGAATCTATAGGACCGATTGTCAATATGAGCTTTATTTCACCAATGGCATCCGTTTTTTACCTATCAAAACCTTTGACGCATATATTTTTAGGTTTGATCCTTTCCACGTTAACATTCAACTTTTGTAAAGTTGACATAGGATAAATGTTTTCACCTGATCCTCCATCAATCAACACTCGAGTGACGTAGGAATGCTCACATTTCACGGTAATGTAAAGATATCGATTATGTTCTATACCTTCTACAGGCAATTCGTCATCTGAGAAAGTGATTCTATTTACCTCAAGTATCCTTCCTAGAAATTTTTTCAGTGGATTTACCTTAATCTCACTAGACACATATGCCTCATTTAAAATCTTCATTATGGCCTTACGGTGATCTTCTGAGTGTATCAATAAAGATAATAAAGAAATTTGTGTTGGTGTCTTCCTCAATTGTTCTACAACAGAATATTCTGGTAACTTTATTTTCTTCAAGAATTCTTCAGCCTCTTCTTCAGTAACTGGCTTCTTAACTGCCATTTGTTCTTCATTGCCTTGCTTATTCTTTCTTAACTCCACTGGAGTATAACACCTCTCAGAACGGGTTATTCCTCCTACTTCATCTATCTCTTCAATCCCTTTCTTCCTCTTTTTCATCACCACAACACGATCGTAGTTCTAGGGGATCGCCTTGGTATTACCATAGGCAGTTTTGATACCGGTTTAATGACAATGGGAGCTATGAGAGCTCCTTTTATGATTAAGAGAGGCTTAGTGGATCTTCCAAAAATAATGAGCTTTGGTTTTACTTGACCCGACTCAACACGTTCTGGAATCTTTTTCCCCATTATCAAGGAAACATTTGATGATTCAGGCTTTATCATCACCTCCTCCACTTCTACAGGCTTTTCTTTCGTCAAATCTACAGCATTTGCTGATTTTTTGAAATCAGTTTTAATCTTAATGATGGGCTTAAGTAAACCATAAGATCTTCGCCATTAGTTATCACCTCAAGAATGTTTGTTTCATTATGATCTGGCAGTGGATTTTGATTGATATTTGGAGCATCTGGACTTTGCATTATGATTTGTTGTATGTCAATCAGCTCCTGAATTTCTCTTTTTAAGTACCAATATTTCTCTGTGTCATACCCTGGGGTATCAGAATAGTATTCACATCTTCTAAAATAATCCAAGTTCTTTGGGGGAGGATTAGGGATCCTTCTCTCAATTGGACTTTAGAACATTTATTTTCCTCAGCCTCTAAAACAAGCTAGTGTAAGATATTCCAATAGGAGTGAAATTATCTTTGCTCATGTTATCCTTCTTGTAGTCCGCTCTAGGCCAAAAATTAGACCTAGGAGGGCCTCTTTGAACTTGCGGTACTGATGGATGATTTTGGATGGTTGGTGCACGCCATTACAGGTAAAAAGGAACCCAAATATATGGTTGTGCATTATAGGTAGAATACTAAGGAGATGGAATGAAATATAATGAATTTTGTGGAGGAACATATTATCGTGGATAGTTATAAGGGTCTTGGACATACATTTGGGATTGAGATTGTGCGTAAGGGTGATGCACACCTCTCCAATTTTGTCGTGGACCTGGCACAATAGTAGTTGCATCCTCTTTTCTTTTCTTTCCTCCAAAACTTCCTGAACCACTTTGAATTGCCTGTGTTGTTACTTTTAAAGCGGCCTGGCTAATAATGTTTCTCGACTTAATTCCATTCTCTACCATCTCTCCAATTTTAATGACCTCAGCAAATGTGCTACCAATAGTAGAGAGAAAATGATGGAAATAATCAGGTTCTTGTGCCTGTAGAAAGATATCAATCATTTCAGACTCCTTTATTAATGGTCTGACTCTTATAGCCTGCTCTCTCCATTTGATAGCTTATTCTCAAAAAGTTTCAATTTCCTTTTTTCTCATATTAGCCAGTGTGGTGTGATCTAGCACTATCTCGATATTATATTAAAATTATAGAACAAAATCCTGAGCCATGTCATCCCACATGTGCCAACAGGAAATGTCTTGGTCAATAAACCATTCAGAAGTTATTCCTGCTAGGATTTCTCCAAAGTAAGCCATGACCAATTCTTCTTTTCCTCCTACTCTCTTTAATTGATTGCAGAACTTTTTCAAGTGAGCTACAGGATCGCCATAACCTTCGTATTTGTCAAACTTTGGCATTTTGAACCCCAGAGGCAAGTGGACATTAGGAAACATACACAAATCATTGTATGAAACACCCTTTGGTCCTCCTAATCTTTGCATATTTCTCATACTCTTCTCTAAGCTTCTTACTTTCCTAGCCATCTCCTCTTGTTCCTCATTCTTAACAATCTTCTCAATCATGCTAGGAGAATCGTGTTGATAAAGATGATAATGTAGATTTTAGGGTTTGGAAGTCATTTTAGGAGGATACAACAGGTCATAGCTTGGTTCACCCATATTTCTCTTTACTGTCGATTGAGGACCCGCAGTAGCTGGTGCTACAAAAGTGAAAAGTGGATGGTTTGTTACAGATGGATTTGGTGGGTGCATGATAGAAGTACCAATAACGCCAGTCACATTAGCATATGGCTAAATCCAGGTGGATAAAATGGATTGCTAGTTTGAGCTTGTGCAGGATTTGGATCATTCGTATTCGAAAGTTTGGGGATTGAGGAAGGCAGGGCTTGTCTATTCAACCAATCTTGGTACATTTTCGCCATCTATTGTTTTAATAACTTAATCTCTTCCATTTATGCTAATTCTTGCGAAGCTAATTAATTTTGCTCCTCCTCACTGTTAGACCCTACAGCCTCTTTACGGTTCATCTTTCTTTTTCCCTTGTATCTGGTGTTGTACGGATGTGATACCAGTTTAAACCACAAACCAATCACCAACTATTTTATCTTTTCTGTTACCAAGTAGAAAACGGGTGAGTGTTACATATTTACCACATTATTATGCCACGTTGTATGTTATGCTTCTAGATGCATTTTTCAACCTATCATGGAAGGCCTTATGTTTCATCCCGACTTTTTTAGGTGCACTTTTCAAAAATTTATGATCGAACCCTATGGAGGGTTGCCTATGTATCATGCCATGACAATTATCTCTCTTGCACATTGTTCATGAGCAGAAGCAACCTTCAGTTGTTCTCACAATATCTCTCTTTCACGTATCCACTGAGCTCTCTCTCGATCAAATTATTCTTGCATGTTCTTTTCAACTTCCTTAAACTGTTGGCGATGAGATGCGGTAAGTTCTGCAATGTATGACCCCTTAGTGGTAGCCAATCTGATTTGTCCCCGAAGTGCGACCTCAATATCTGCTGACTTAGCTTTCTTTTCAGCAAATTGCCTTTATTGTTCTTCTATTCTTGCCCTGGCACACTCTAATTCTTCTTTCAAAGCTTGATTGGCCTCATGATTTTCTCGCGTGTCTCTTTCGATCCCTATCCTGATTGCAGCTTTTTGATCTATGGGTCCCTTAACTGATCTTTTCGGTCTGACTGGTGGACTCGGCTATTTTTCAAACCATTCACGGTAGCATGGGTTTACTTCTCTCTTCTCACACTCTATAACCATTATTTTAATTCCCATGATATGACAACCATCCCAAATCTGTTGGCCCAATCCCTCCTAAAGTGGAATCTCTAGTCTGACCTCAAATACAAACTCAGCCATACTTTGTGTTATGGGAATTACCTGACGTCTGCCTAGCTGACGTAAGACCCACAATGGCACATAAGGTTGAACACTCCTAATACCCATTAATAATAAGGACGGTCGAATAACAGAACTATGTATGACTTGCCTCCAAGGAAACCAAGGGAGATTCCAAGTGATTTTATCTGTTGTCAGAGAACAAAAAAACTTATCCAAATCTTTAATTCCTTCTGGGCACTTATATTTCTCCATCCTTTCCTCATAATCCTTGATGTGATTGAATCATTCAGGAACAAATATCTCTACCGTAGGACGTTGATAAAGATGCTCTACAATCCATATCTGTAACAAGATATTACATCCCTCAAAAAAATCCTTTCCTTTCTGACAAACGGTTAGAGCACAGTAAATATCGGTCAAGATCATTGGTACCATAGTGTAATCTTTCTTAATCAGTATATGTACCACACCAGCTAAACGAATATTAATTTTTCTCTCTCTCCTCGGGAAGACCATAGTACCTAAAAGCTACCATGACTGTAAATCATCTATGAACTTTCCAAGCCTCAAAACTTCCCTTGTTACAGAGTTGTTTACCGTACTTCTCAAACCTCTCTTGCCTTCCATATTTGTCATACAAAAACTACAAGGAGACCCAATATTTTTTCATTGACTCTTCTTTTGAGTTTCGTATGTTCATGAGCTTGCAGAACCTGTTTATCAGGATGAGTCTTGAGGCTATAAATTTTTTTCGATGCATATCCCCATATCCAACATAGGCCGCTATCTCCTCTAAAGTTGGAGTCAACTTAAAATCTGAAAAGCGAAATACATTTTCCTCGGGTC
Organism: Capsicum baccatum var. pendulum; assembly: GCA_030864225.1. NCBI lineage: Eukaryota > Viridiplantae > Streptophyta > Magnoliopsida > Solanales > Solanaceae > Capsicum > Capsicum baccatum. Next base: position 211,661,511 of record CM061553.1, on the reverse strand, counting down.
CCAGAAAGTCAGCAATGCATCAATCACCTCCTTACTAAGGTTGATTGTCATGAAACTTGTCAAAAAACCCAAATACTTATGTATTCATTTCATTTCACCACAACCAAAGCTGCAAAGGGGTACAATCCACAACCTGAAGTGGTATACTCCCATCCTTCTTCCTCTTTTGACATTTTCCACGAACTGGAGGAGACATGTTATACTTATGGATAGGGAGACAATATTAGGAAATATCTAGACTTAGGCAGAACTTAATTCATAAATTTGACTTTTTAACTTGACTCGTTAATGTGACCACTAAATTGGACTTAGATGCAAATAATTTTATTCAAAAATAAAAACTGAAAAAAAACATGAATGACAATATTTTATGTTTATTTTTTAAAAGAGAGCACTTATTTATACCGGCTCTATCGAAGATTTTACATCAACAGACCTCTAGACAATTTTGACTATGTGTTTGGGAGAAAATACCACTACGTACACTTAAAAAGAAAATAAAATAAAATGACTTAGAAATAAAGAAACAAAAATGATTGTTTTGTCTATGAAGTTCTATAAAAATTTCAGCCTCTCGACCTCTAAAGGTTCAAAACTGTTAAGATATATGCTTACATATTTTATTACTTTATAAAAGCTCAACTCATGACCCCTATAGGTTCAGGCTATTAGGATCTGTATTAAAATTGATTTTGAGAAATAAAAGGGAAAAATAAGATAAAGATAATAATACTCATGAAAATAATTATTTTTTTTATTTTATTATTTTCATTATGTTTTTAAAAAATATCCTTAAATAAATTTATGAATAAATATTTTTAAAATATAGGGTCGTATCCCGGGTAAGATTTTCTACGTACCTCACTAAAGAGTGAGAATCAGACCCTCGTAGTTCATGAAGACCGTAAAACTATGTTACTATATATTAAAAAAATTCTTTCTTTTAAAAATAAATATTTTCTTTGAAAAATGATTCATTAAATCTGAGGCTAATATAATCTCTTGCATTTTAAAGTTCCCTAAAAGCCGGTCAACAATTCAATAGCCTTCCAAACAAATTTCAAAAAGCACGTAGGATGCACATGTTGGTCATTATAAAGTAGGTCACCTGTCCTAGACAGACCTGGCCCCTGTGTCGAGTCTCGCTAAATCAAATGCATATGATGCAAATAAAGCAGAACCTAATAGAGATAACCAAATTCCGAGTTTTCAGTTCTTATAAGTTTAGCCTAATAGGAATAGGTGTCTAGATTGGCTTACCCGAGCGGACACTTGACTCAGGGAGGGACAACTTGTTCGGTAGCAGTGCTACTCCGCCTTCATTGTCGATTCGAACGCCGCCTAACATGTGTGACTATAATCCTTCATCAGGTGCCTCGACACTACGCCTATCTTAAAAAGAAAGTAGGATAAATACGCTGCATTTTTTCTATCCTATTTTAGAGACTTAGAGAGGGATGCGCAAAAGAAGGCAGTTTATAAATACAGTTCAACAATATCAAAGCAGTAAATAAGCGGTAAGTAGCACATAAGGTCAACAAACACAATATCAAAAATAATTAAAGTAAGTAAAGTCAGTGTCCAAAGCTCGAATTTTCATATTGTCCCCAGCGGAGTCGCCAGAGATGTCACATCTCTTTTTCGCCCGAGGAGTCGAGTCGGAGGATTTTTTTTTAATTAAAGTAATGATATTGAATAGGGATTATTTAATTACAGAGTTTCCACTTGAAATTGAGTTATGGTGTTCCAAGTCATCTTTTTGAATCCCTAATCAAAAGAAAATTACTCTTTATTATGGTCTGCGAAAACAGAAGACTGGGTAAGAAATTCTGTTAATCGAGGGGAAGGTGTGAAGCACCCCTCGAGTCTCGTGATTCTAACACGATCACTTTTATTGACTTATACTAACTCAAATTATTTTGATAAATTATGTTAAGGCTTAAATTTGCTCATTTATTATATTGAAAATAGCTGTCAACGTTGCTTATATTAAATAAATTAGTGACAATTAATTTTAGAAAAATATTTTTTAAAGTACATTATTGCATCCTTAAATTTTAAATGTTTCAAAGAGATGTGTACGCCGCATTCTTAATTGAGACAAAATATTTTTAAAATATCTAACAATTTATCTAGCGTTAAATGACTTGCCTCTTTAAAATACTATTTAACCTTTAGTAAAATATAATTAAGTAATTAGTTAATTTTAATAAAATTATTATTAAAATTTAATAATAATTACAAATCATTTAAAATAATAATTATAATAATAGTAGTAATAATAATAATATAAATATCCAAAGTTAACTATATTATTTTTATTTTTGATATAATCCCCAAATTTATATATTTCTTAATTAATATAAAATTAAAATACTATAAAACAAAAGAGAGTCTAACTAAATAACCCCTTTTTTACCACAGCAAATTAAGTACGATAGCGATGGACGACGCTTAAAGAAAAGGGAGCGATTACTTGTCAATATCGTCGATATCCAAAATTCATCGGAGAAAGGGAACGAGATCGGACTATGGGTCGCCGATGACCGTGGTGGCGGCTGAACGGCAATTTTTTTGGGGTGGTTACCGGCGGGTTTCACTGGTTTTTGGGAGAGGTTTTCGGCGCTGGTCATGGCTCACCTGCGACGGCCAGATCTGTAGAGAGAGAGAGCACAAGGGGAGAGAGGCAGCGCGTCGGTTGGGCTTCACCTTCCGGTGTCGCCATCGGATTTTGGGGTTGTTGGCCAGCCGGCTTCGACATTCTCCGGTGGCGGTGGTTTCGGTCGAATATTTTAGTAGAGGGACGCGATTTGGGAGTTTGGTCGATCTTGGGTCCGTGGTGACTTAATCCGGTGAGATTCGGTGTCCGGGTTGCGACACGGAGGGATTTTCCGGTGAGGTTTGGTTGATTCCGACGGGTTTTCCACTGGAAAACTAAAAACCAGCCGGTTGGTTTCCTCCGTTCACCGATTTCTCTCGGTCACTAATTTTTTCCTCTCCTTGATCTTTTCCCTCTTCACTGGCTTTCTCCTTTTTACTTTTCTATTCTTCCACTGTGCGGGTGTAAGTGTTTTTTTTTATTCTCAACGTATCCCTACCGCCGGCAATCGCGAGACTAATTCTTCATTTTTACTGTCAGTGCACTAAGCTGTAGGAAACTGACCACAGATAGTTTTTCCATTCACTAGAGGTGAGGATCGAATCCCCAACCTCTTACTTAAGGGGTGAGGTACTGAACCAGCACACCAACCCGTGGTTGGGTGTCTGTAAGTGTTTCTCTGTATGTTGTACGTTTTAACAATGTGTGATAAAAAGAAAAAACATCAGAAAGTATTTCGATATTTCAATGTAAATTTTTCTCTATTGTGTGTCATTGTGTGTGTATAGTGAATTTGTGAATATTAATATGCAAATGTATCAATATGAAATAACACAATTACGTAACATATATTAAAAACAATTCACATAATTATTCAACTACATACTGAATAGTGCATAAAATCACTTAAAATATTTTTTCTTCATATTTTTTTAGTAAATTTATAACATAAAATAGTTCAAGATTGAAAAAGAACCTGTAATTATTCAAACTGGATAATAATGCGAGAAACAATCAGCACTGGAAATTCAAACGGAACTCAAATTCAACTTCACATTTTTTTCTCTCTTTTTTATCTGATGTTTTTCACTATCTGTTTTTCTCTCTTTTTTTAATATTCTTCTCAATCTTTCTCTTTTTTTTTCATATTCTTCTCAGTCTGGTTTGTGTTTTCACTCTGATGTTGTGTCAGCTTTTTTTATTTCAGTTTGTGTAATGCAGGGTCTCTGATGTTCCAATGTACGTTAGTTTTCTGGGGTTGAGGAGTCTATTAAATAGGGATTCTTGGGGGAACAGTTAATATCAGATAAGGGGAGGGGATTCTTGGGGGAATAATTAATATCAGATAAGGGGAGGGGATTTTGAATATTGAATATATTTTATTTTATTTTATTTTTAATTAAAGAAAATAATAATAATAACAAAATAATAATAAATAAATAAATAAAATAATAATAATAATAATAAATATAATAATAACTAATTGATTTTTATATTTAAAAAAATAAAATAAAAATTTATAAATAGCCTAAAATAAATATAATTAAGGTAGTACTAAAACTACTAACTTATTTATTAAAAATTAAAAAAAATATTTTTTAATTTTTGTATTATTTTTAAAAAATTAGAATAAAAATAAAATAAAATATCTCAAAATTAACTTTATTTAGTTATTAATTTCTAACTAAAAATTTATGAAAAATAAAATAAGAATTTAAATAATATCAGACCAAATATAAATATGTAATATCAAAAAAAATAAGTTAAAATTCGAGGAGGATCAAAATCACATGTGTCTACAACACCATCTTAATCGGTCTCGGACGAGTTCGTCCTTGCCTGAGTGGGTGTCTCGTCGCATTGTTATTGTTCTTGAGACGTCACCGGTGTAGGCCGGTTCCTCTCATACCCGGCCCAATCCTAACCTAAGATTTTTCGTAATAAGTAAAACAAGCCCACAACTTAAGTTTTACTTATTACAAAAAATCTCATCTCTCCAAACATATTACAAAAATTTCATTTTTCTCTAAAAATGCATATACATAGCTTTCTATTTATATGTCGGCCCTGTTATGTATATGTCGGTCTTGTCATACTTGTTATGCATATGAATCGACCTTGTTATGTATATGTCGGCCTGGTCATATATAAAAGTTTTTATGTATATGTCGACCTTGTTATGTATATAAATCAGGAGAGAGAGTAAAGTAACTAAGAAAGTGGGAGAAAGTATAAATAATTCTAATAAGGTTGGATTTATGTTATTTTTATTATAATTATCCATGTATTATGGAATCGTAGACATTTCCAGGCTACTCTGGTGCTTCTCCCAACATGTGCAAGTAAATATGTTGCGACAATTAAGCATTGAAGTTTTGCAAAGCACCTTACCTTAAAAGGAAAAAAATTGAATATTTTAGAGATAACATGTAATTTCACATGTTGGCTTAGTTTTCTTTGTTTAATTAATTTAGTAGGTGTTTGGACATAAGATTTGTGAAATTTGTAAAAAAACAATATTTATTTTCAAAATGATTTTTGAAAATTAGAATTGTATGAACATGAACATGAAATGAAGTTATTTTTTTGTGTGTGTGAATGATTAGGAGCGAAAATAATCTTTTTTAGAGTTTAGTGATAGAAGGGAAAATTATAGCAATTTTAAGTCCAAACAATTTTTTCAAAACAAAATTTCAGGAAAAAAAAATGGAAACTATCCATGACCAAACGGGCATAATGGTTTCGATAACAATACTAATAATTGCCCTAGTAGTACTAAATTAGTATGATAATCCTCTTACTTTGGATTTTAGAGTACTATTTTTCTCTTTTCTTAAAACGTATTTCTGGGTCGAATGACACATGATAACACCTAATCTATTCCAATGTTTAAACAATATGGCAGAAGTAAAGTAATTACATTAACTCCATTGCAACTTTTCAGCAAGAAAAGAAATCTGTTGCAACTTCGAGTTTTATATATAGTGGTAGAGCCAGATTTTTACTAAGAGGATTTAAAATCGAAAAAATAAACACATGAACTAGTTAAAGAAAGTTCAAAATCTACTATATATAAATAAAAATAATTTTATCAATGAATGCTATAATTTTCCGCTGAAGGAATTTAGATAAGCCCTTGGACAACATGCATATTTTTATTTGTTGCAAAATATAACATGGTTAAGATATTTTTATGTATTATTATTTCCAGTTGTTTCCTAACATGTTCATCTAGCAGGTCAATGATCCAACTAGCAACTAAGTAATACTACCGCAAAATTTATTAATGTTAAGATTTCTTAATTCCTTGTGTTAGCGTACTATTGTGCAAAATTCACTATCTTGAATTTGCCTATAAATCTCACATCAATATCTCCTTTTCCACTCCATTTCATACACATAAACTTGAATCCAAACAACTTTTTAAATTCATAGAAGACCGATTACAGTAAGAAGCGCTCCCTGCTAAGAATTTCTCCCTTCTCGCCGTTCAAACCCGAGCTACCTTTTTTTTCCCCTCTCTTACTAGTAGAATGAAAGAGAAAAGAAGATCTTAATAATTGGAGGCACAGGTTACATAGGAAACTACCTAGTGAATATAATGAAAGTGTAAAATCTGGACATCCAACTTTCATTTCGGTGAGAGAAAGCACTCTTGCAAATCCTGAGAAGTCAAAAACTTATAGACACATTCAAGAGTAATGGTGTTACACTATTTTATGTATGTAACTCACAAACTACATACTCTTTTTGATACATATGACTTGTTCACTCAATGATTTATATCGTAAAAATATATTATGCAATTTGTTATTATGCACAATCAACATATTATAATCTGTTGTAACGGATAATCTATCTTCTTTTCTAAATAACTAAACCGATTTGGAATTATGGAGGTTTCTTGAGCCAAAATAAATTCTTTTGAATTGTGAGTGCGACATTACCATGACTTAACCCAGTCTTATATTTCAATTTCCTCATAATTAGGGAGATATATCCAATCAAGAAAGCTTGATCAAGGCAATTAAGAAGGTTGATGAGGTGATTTCAGCTGTTGGGGGAAAACAATTTGCTGATTATCAAAGTCAATTAGAGCCAATTAGATAGATGCTTAGCTGAAGTTAGTTGTGGTTGTTAGTAGTGGAAGTTGTTAGCCAGCTGTCATGTCCAGCTGTCAATGATTAAGTTAGTGGTGCAACAATGAAGGTAGTTATTAGAAGGTTGTGTGTATATATATATTCCTCTCCAGATTGAATAAATCAATCAAGTTCATTACCCCAAAATTTCTTCTTTCTCAATTATTCCTCTGCACAAACTATCAAATTCTGTCATGTTACTGATACTACCGCTGGAGATGAACTATTGAGTGATGTAAGTTCATATCAAAAGTTGATCGGAAAGTTGTTATATGTTACAATCACAAGGCCTGATATCAGCTTCTCAGTGCAAACCCTGAATCAGTTCATGCAGCAACCCAAGAAATCACATTGGGAAGCTGCACTCAGAACTGTCAGATACTTGAAAAATGCACCAGGTCAAGGAATTCTTATGAAATTAGGTCATACTCAACAACTTACATGTTGGTGTGACTCTGACTGGGCAGCATATCCAAACACCAGGAAGTCAGTTACTGGTTTTGCAGTGAAATTTGGAGAGTCCTTGATTTCTTGAAAATCAAAGAAGCAACAAACTGTCTCACGGAGCTCAGCAGAGGTTGAGTATAGAAGCCTTGCAGCAGCAATAGCAGAGTTGACATGGTTGCAAGGATTATTCAGGAGTTGAATATTCACATTAACAAGCCTATTGCAGTCTTCAGTGATAGCAAATCTGTCATTCGGATTACAAAGAATCCCATATTCCATGAACGAACAAAGCACATCGAAATTGATTGCCATTTTATCAGAGATAGGATTAAAGAAAGAGTGGTTAAGGCTGTCTATGTGAATACGAAGGAACAACAAGATGACTTGCTGACTAAGGCCCTGACTACTTCTCAACACATGCATTTACTTGACAAGCTTGGAGTGTTCAACATTTTGGACCCTCCAGCTTGAGGGGGAGTATCAAAGTCAATTAGAGTCAATTAGATAGATGCTTAGCTGAAGTTAGTTGTGGTTGTTAGTGGTAGTTGAAGTTTGTTAATTGTTAGTAGTGAAAGTTGGTAGCCAGTTGTCATGTCCAGCTATCAATGATTAAGTTAGTGGTGCAACAATGAAGGTAGTTACTAGAAGCTTGTGTACATATATATTCCTCTCCAGATTGAATAAACCAATCAAGTTCATTACCCTAAAGTTTCTTCTTTCTCAATTCCTCTGCACAAACTATCAAATTCTGTCACTGATCAAGTGAACATCATCAAAGCAATTAAAGAAGCTGGAAATATCAAGGTATTTATAGAAGGAAATAGCTTGTTGATATATACTACATTTAGAGTGTGTGTTTTAATTTGTACCGACGAAAATATTTTTTTAGAAAATATGTTTAAAATTTCTCACATTTGATTGGTCAAAATATCTTGAGAAGTACTACTATATTTATTCAGGAGAAAAAGTCTCTTAAAACTCAAAAAAATGGTTCGATGGGAGGAAAATACACACTAGTATTCCACGCTATCGATTATCACCTTCCAACCCTAAAACCCCACTGCCACTTCACCCCATGGTATTTTCTTACACATAAATGTTCTATCCCTGTTGAAGCAATGTATTTTTTCTTGTCCTTCGGGACAGCCTAGTTGGTTTGGAGGGCGGTTACCCACCCGGGTGACCAGGGATCGATTCCCTCCTCAATGCCTTCTGGGTTTGAGTCTGTCGTACAAGGCTTGCCTAGTGCGGTTTACATCCCCATGTGGTTTGCAGGCTATTGCATCAGGGGGTTTACCCAGTGCGCGGGTTTTCCTGGAAAGTTTCAATTCATTTTGAAACGGGGCAGAAATGTAACTTAGATTGACCCATGTGAAACTTTGCGTTAATATTTTTTTTATTTGATATGTTATACATAATAATAATAACATAAAGAAAAAAGGTTTATTACATAAACAAATTAACTTAAAGTCATTGAAAAGAGTTTATGTGGTATGTGCAATAATAATATAGAGAATTTCTACGCTATCAGATTGGGTAGACTTGCAACAATAATAACTCTTCATAACCTATTTGATATGCAAAACTTCTGAAATTAATATGGAGTAATAATCTACTATAATCAATAATCTACTGACTCATGTAATTCATTTTATTTCACAATGTAGCAATATATGTGAAGGAAGAAGACATAGCCACATACACTATTAAAGCAGTAGATGATCCAAGAACCTTGAATAAAACTCTTCACATGAGACCTCTTGCCAATATTTTGTCCTTCAATGAGATAGTGTCCTTGTGGGAGAAAAAGATTGGCAAGACCCTTGACAAGAAGTATCTTTCAGAGGAAAATATGCTCCAGATGATACAAGGTAAAGTAACAAATCCTTTTAATTTATGTGCAGTTTAAGTTACGTTGATAGGAAATTGAAAAAAACAAGAAGAAAGGTTTAATACATTTTAGTCCCTTATATTTGTCGGTAAACTTTGCTTAGTTATTAAAACTACGATTATTTCAATTGAGCACCTAATACATAATAAAGTGTTCACCTATTAGACACTTTCAATTTAATTTTTTAAATAACTTTTGCACTTGTTATCAAGTGTCAATTACGTAAATAAAATAATTAACCACTTAATATATTGTCACTTCTTTTATTTGATTATATGTATTAGCCTCAATAAATGTATTTAATTAACGAAGAAAATTATTTTATACGATTAACTTGAATATAGAAGTGAATTCATATTTTGTTCAGTGGTTGTTAACAGTAGGGGCATCAAGGGTGTAAGTTTGATTTTGATTGGGGCTTTTTTCTACTTTGCTGGATATACTATATATGATCTTGTATTTATTTTTAATTAAATTAAATCGAATCTATTATGATTGATTATTTTTCAATATCATATCAAACCAAATCACTAATCAATCATATGTGTTTTTCTTATTTGATTTGATTTATCGGGTCTTTATACACATCTACGTAATATCCATGTTGTGATTTTATGTTTTTAATTCAACTTATTTTGCAGAGACATCTGATCTTCCATTAAGAGTCAATTTGGCAATATGCCATTCAGTATTTGTTAAAGGAGATTCTGCAAATTTTGATGTTCATCCTTCTACAGGTGTTGAAGCCATTGAGCTTTATCCAGAAGTGAAATACACTACTGTGAACGACTATTACAATAAATTTTTTCTAGACTGAAATTATTTCTATTTTAATTAATATTGTAACTGTGTAATTTCTATTAAGTTGTGGATGTTTCTACTTTCTTTCTTGTTATATATCTCATGACTGTTTTAATAAAAAAGTTCTTTTATTTTTATTTCATAATCTCCATGCTATGGTTACTGTAGAAAATAATTAAATGAAATATATTCTTCACAGTTGAGATTTTATTACTCGAATATTTACTTAACTATAGAAAATTACCAACTACAATAGGGTTATATATCGATCGGTTTGGTTTGACTTCAAAGTTTATTGATTTGACATGTCGCTCATCGATTTATAAACATGCTAAATCATTATAGAACAATTAATGTTAAGTCCTTAATTTTGATGATTGACAAATTCATAGTTTGGGACTTGTTTCCTAGAAGTTTTGTGATGACAAAAGCTACTACGCATTAAGGAAGGGGTTGGGATCATCTGTCGATGTCACAGTCAAATTGCCACTGCTGACACATATTACAAAAGTTGGTGAAAAGTTGTTGCCACCTTTTTGCCTCAACCAATGGGATCTCTCCTAGGTTTTCTTGTATCACAATATATATATTGCCCATCTTCCTCAACAAGAAAACCAACACTTCTATATTCTTACAAATATATATCTTTCAGAAGTGGTGAATCAAAGGCTGCAATTACAGCAGGGAACTGATTGTTTATCGAGTTGTACTTTTATCTCCTTGTTATAGATTGAGTCTTTGTATTTTGTTCTTAAACGTTTGCCTACAGTAGCTTATGATTGTAGTAGATGTTGTGGTGTAACCTTTTCTTCGTAATCATCTAGAGTTAGGTGATTGTCTAAGCAAGAGTTAGCTTGTGAAAGTCCAATTAGAGTTAGTTGGAGGTTGAAGTAGTAGAGTTACTGCTTGTGTTTCCTTGCAATAGAGTTGTTGCTAGGAAACGAAGGATTAGGACGTTAATCCTTGGAGTCTGTATTCAAGAAGTTGCTCAAGTATAGTGGAGCTTAGAAATCCTAAAGGGTGGTCGTGGTTTTTCTCCCTTGAGCAAGGAGTTTTTACGTAAAAATCTTGTATCCGTTAGCTTACTTTATTCCTGTACTTGTTACTTTACATATCTCCTAGTTTTTATTGTGAGAGTGCATTTCGGAACAGGTCCCTGAGCTAAGGAGAAACTCACCTTATCCCTTCATTTGGTATCAGAGCGGATCTTTCTTAAAAAAGCTAATACCTTGGAAGGATCTTGAGCAGAGAAATGGTAGCTTCTCCTAATCTAAAAGAAGACCAGTCTACCACCAGACCCCCAAGATTCAATGGTGAATACTATAAATGGTGGAAGTCAAGAATTCATGACTTCATCATGGCTGAAGATTGTGAGATATGAGATGTCATAGAAGATGGTCCTTTTATTCCTACAAAACCAGTGAAGATTAGTGATGTGACTTCACAAGTGCCAAAAACAAAGAAGGATTTTGATGATACTGACCGAAAATGAATAGAAAAGAACTACAAGGACAAAAAAATCCTTATGTGTGGCATTAGTCCTGATTAGTACAACAGGATCTCTGCTTGTCAAATTATTAAAGAGATTTAGGACTACCTCCAACACATGAGGGAACTACACAGGTGAAGCAGTCAAAAGTGGATATGTTGACAAGCCAATATGACACTTTCACCATGCAGGAAGGAGAGTCCATACAGGAGACGTACACAAAGTTTACTGCAATTACAAATGAGTTGTTCTATCTTGGTAAAGTAATTCCAACTCGCAAAAAAGTTAGGAAGTTCTTAAGCATTCTGCCAAAAAGATGGGAAAACAAAGTCGATGCTATCACAGAAGCCATGGATCTAATTAAAATACAAATGGATAAGCTGATAGGGAATCTCAAAATCTATGAGATATTGAAGAAACTTGGAAAGCTAAAGATTGAGGTCAAAGTTGAAAAGGATTTGGTCCTTAAGGCTGCAAAAAAATATACCAGGGCTGAAGATGAGGAGACGGTATATATTACAAAGAGGCTTCTAAGAGCCTTGAGGAAGTCAGGGGCTTTGGCCAAAAGAAAAGATTTCAACAGGACCCTAAAAGAAGGAAAGAGAAGTGACACCTACCATAAATATGGCAAGTTTGGTCATTTCACTAAAGATTTTCCCATGCACAAGATGGATTACAAGGAATATGCTAAACTAGATGCAGGTAAAGAAAATGAGAAGGTTCGAGCTCCTATAAGGGCTCCTGTAAGGCTTAGCAAAAAGGTTGAAGCAGACAAGGTTATCGACCAAGTGTTGGCAGCTTATTGATGAGGACTCATCAAGTGATTCTGAACAAAGAGAAGAAGCTTTCATGTTGGTAATTGAAGAAGAAGTATTGGTGTTCGACTCACTTTTTGCTCTAATGAAAGATACTGAAAATGAGAAAGAGAAACTTATATGTAACGTTTCAAAATTTGGATTACCTTTTTTGAGTTACTTATGACCCAGCTGCATAAGAAAGAGTTAAGAATGTTCTACCATAAATTAGAAATCTCTGATGATGGTCTATATGTAACATCATAAGTTAATGGAGTAGATATGGGATGGGATGAAGATACCCTCTCTAAGATCCTTGGGGTTCCAATAGCAGAAATTAAGACCATTAAATCAGGAGAGGGTTCTGCATGATTCTTGGGAATTTGTAGTGATCTTGACAATTTGAACAATAATTCTATCAATAAAAGGGTTCTAAAGGGGGAATATCAGTTATTGCTTGAATTAGTACACAGGGACCTACTCCTTATATCTGAAATGAAGGGTACTTTGATAGGCCCTGATCTTTATCTCATGGAAATATTGTCCACATATTAGAAGGTAAACCTCCTTGCGATTGTTATTGAGCATTTTAATACAGTCATGCATATTTATAAATAATGGTAATCATGATTTACCTTATGGTTTTTGGCTGAATAGAGTATTTGCCTACTTCTTTATTGAGTGTGGGTAAGGAAAGGTAGGGTTAGTGAAGCAGATATTTAACTTCACCACCCTGGAAGAAAATAATTGTATCCCTAAGAGAGGGAGTAGAAAACCTAAGTCCTTCATGTCTGAGCTGATTGAGGTACAAAAGGGGTTGAGAGAGAAGATAGTTGTCCTGAAAGCCACAGTAGCTTAGAAGAATGCTAAGATTTTTGCCGTAAGAACAGGATCTTGTACATAAAAAGAAAAGAGAGCCAATTCTAGTGAAGAGTTAAAAGCAGAAAATGTGTCCCTTCATGAGAGGGTGAATAAGTTAGAAACTTAATTTGAAGCCTTGACTTCAAAAAATAACGATTTAACTCAACAAATTCTCAAGGTTTATGTTGCATAAAATGAAAGAACGAACATTTTCCTCAAGCAGTTGGATCGAGCAACTGGCACTTTTTTCTAATTCCTTTCCAATTATGGGCCCTACTCATTTTCCCTCACAACCCTCTCATAAGCCCCATGGTACCCTATTCTATTTCACTCTTATTTTGGTTTCTAATGAGTAATAGACACAGTTGTTTTTATTTTGTTTGGTTCTTGATTTAGAATAACATCTGGTAATGATTGTTTGGTGATTTGACATACTAATTTCTGAATAAACTTTACTTGTACTGTCACCTCTCATTTATATCTAATCCTCTTTTACTTATGTAAGTGTTGCCTCAATGACCATGAATCAACATCTATGCTTATTCATGTCTGGTTTACTGCTTAACCTCTTTGATGATGCCAAAAGAGGGAAATTAATGTGTAGCATGTATATGTATATATGTGTCTGTAGTCTGACAGGTGTGGACTAAGGTGTTGATGCAACTGGGTTGAAATTATAGTTATGGGCTTGTGTTGATGAAGATATAGGTTCTCTCACTTAGGGGGAACTAATGCTCATTGATAGGGGGAATAAGGTGTAGTATTCCTACATACTTATAGGCATCAGTGATAAGGAAAATTGGTTAGGCAAACTGGTATGGTATGTGATCTTGTGGCTTATGTTGTATTGTTGAGGTGTAGGTTGTGTTGTGTAGAAGTTGATTGAAGATGTTGAATATTGCTTGTATGGGTTTGCCATCATCAAAAAGGGGGAAATTGTTAAGTTCTTAGCTTTGATGATTGACAAATTCATAGTTTGGGGCCTCTTCCCTGGAGTTTTTGTGATGACAAAAGTTACTATGCATAAGGAACAGGTTGGGCTCACTTATTGCTGTCACAGTCAAACTACCACAGCTGACAAATAGTATAAAAGTTTTTGAAAAGTTGTTGCCACCTTTTTGCCTCAACCAATGGAATCTCTCCTAGGTTTTCTTATGTCACATTATATATTGCTCATCCTCCTCAACAAGAAAACCAACACTTCTATATTCTTACAAATATATATCTTTTAGAAGTAGGGAATCAAAGGCTGCAATTGCAACATGGAACTGATTATTTATCGAGTTGTATTTTTATCTCCTTGTTGTAGATTGAGTCTTTATATTTTTTTCTTAAAAGTTTGCCTATAGTAGCTTATGATTGTAGTAGGTTTTGTGGTGTAACCTTTTCTTTGTAATTATCTGGAACTAGGTGATTATCCAAGCTAGAGTTAGCTTGTGGAAGTCTAGTTAGAGTCAACTGAAGGTTGAAGCAGCAGAGTTACTGCTTGTGTTTCCTTGTAATAGAGTTATTTATAGGAAACGAAGGATTAGGAGGTTAATCCCTGGAGTCTGTATTCAAGAAGTTGCTTAAGTATAGTGGAGCTTAGAAATCCTAGAGGCAGGTCGTGGTTTTTCTCCCTTGAGCAAGGAGTTTCCACGTAAAAATCTTATGTCCTTTATCTTACTTTATTCCTGCACTTCTTCTCCTAGTTCTTGTTGTGAGATTGCATCTGGAAATAGGTCCCTGAGCTGAGGAGCAACCCACCTCATTCCTTCAATTAAGATGTTGGTTATTGATATATCAGTTCTTAATTGTTATCCGTTATATTGTTTCTTTAATTGTTGAAATATCATGCCAAAAAAATCATTAAAAACACTTACAAACAAGTTGCATGACAAATCAAATGAACCTCGCACATGAGTGAACATGTTGCATCTTCCTTAGAAGTAAACACTGACAGCTTGTAGTATAATCGAGAATTTGAGAAATAAAATATGAAACTAAACCTTAAGTTAAGGATTTTATCTATAGGTTTAACTTATTGATAGTCCCTTAAACTTATTTCGAGATTTCACTTGGACACCCCAACTCAGACTAGTTCCTATTGAACACTTTAACTATTCAAAAGTCATATCTATTAGACACAAAATATTGACATGGTAAAAAAAGTGTGTTTCACACTCTTGAGACGAGTGAACCAAATTTAAAAAGTATTTTTTTCAAATTTTACACCTAAAATCATTTTATAAAAGTGATTAATTTTTCTTGTGAAAAAACACATTTATCCTCTGTCATCTTCTCCACCCAAACCGCCACTCTCTCTCCCCCTTGTCCTTCCTTTCTATTCAATTCTTTTTCTCAATCATCTTTTTTTTTCTTGTTTAAATTCCTTGTGTTTGTTAATAAGAAAAAGTAGATATAACTTTTAAAAAAAGTTTTGACAAAGTCTCATTTTTTTCGATAAGGATGACCACTCTGTCCCTCCCCTCCTCCTCCTCCCTTTCTATTCAATTCTTTTTCTAAGTCTATCTTTTTTTCTTGTTTAAATCCCTTGCATTTATTCATAGGAAAAAATAGATATAAATTTCAAAAAGATTTTGATAAAGTCTCTTTTTTTGGTAAGAATGACCTATTTTTACAGTAAAATTTTCGACATCGATGAAAAGGGAGTGAGGTTTAATGGAGAAGAAGAGGTTTGGGGAGGGGGTGGATTAATTTTTTAAAAAAATAATTATTTTTTTGTCTTTTTTATTATTTAAATAAAGTTATTTTTAAAAAAAAATTATTTGAATTCAATTGCCACGTGGTATTACTGCATTGGTTTGTTTGACATGTTAGTTACACTTACTTCAAGTTTTCAATAGATTTTCATTTTGTGCCAATAGGTATAACTTTGTTAAGGATGAAGTGTTCAATTGGTACAAGTTTGAGTTGAGGTGTCCAAGTGAAATCTCCAAACAAGTTTAAGGATCCATCGATGACTTTTTTAAATCAGATTTTTTTATCCTTAGATCATTTTATTAAGTAAAGAGCCCAAATGTACAAGTTCAGTAAATTAAAAAAAATAAAAATAACTTGCCCAAATAAATGACCCGGTCCGAAAATAATAAAAAGCTGAAAAGTTTTCTATTGAAGTACATATATTTTTACTTGGTCTTAGAGTATCAGATATTTTTTCTTTGAAATCTTTGCTGCTTAGGTATTGAAAATATCATTGGAGTATCGTCGGTGGAACATACAACTGCATTTCCTTCCTCTTTGGGTTGTGTATCAGCTTGATCCTTTCCAGTCGATGGCTAGCTCTGTCTATCTGTTTCATTGTTACTTAGTGAGCTTATAGCTTCATACCTTCATCTCCCATTCCATTCCAGTGTTAACCTTGTTCTAAATTCCATAGGTGGTTGAGGTTTTACCTCGCATGGCTAGAAAGACGCCGGTTTGACCAGATCTATAGATCTCAGTAAGTTTCTCTCCTTCTTTGTCATTTTCTTTTCTTTATTTCTATTTTTATGGCATCTCTTTCCTCCTTTCAGATTAGATTGGGGGTATGACAATCTCAGTTCATCTGTATCTACGACTGGTGGTTCAAGGTAGTGCAATATTTCACAACTTCTCTTTTTTTGTGAAGGTTTGGAATAACTAGAGTAGTTAGTCATAGCTTTAGTTGTATAGCCATAATCTCTCCTTCCGGGTATACTCTTACTCTATATTTACTGTGCTGGTGATTTTGAATGGTTGTAACTATGTAATTATTGTTGCTCCTCCCGCATGCTGAACTTTGAATGATACTCCTATTTTCCTGTGTTTGCAATTAATCTTCATGTTCATTATTATAGTGTTATCCTTCAATTCTTTATTCTAATGTGTGGAAGTCGTGTCTTATCAGTGTTTATCAACCTTCTTGTGCATGTTGGACGTTGTTGAAAACTGTGGAATTCCTTTACCCCATGTGATTCCATAAATTCATTGGCTACGAAATCGGCTATAGTGTTTCCTTCTCTGAGTGTGTGTATAATTGTAATATTTAGCTCTTCTATGTTATTCCCTATATCTTCCAGTACTTCTGCTAGTTCCCAAGGTATTCTCCACTATCGTAGAATCATTTGTTTAAGGCTAAGTAAGTTTGTTTTAAGATAAAATCTCTTATATTTTTCTCATTACAGTACTCTAAAACCTCCTTGATTGCAAATGTTTCTGCTTCAGTATTAGTGCTAATTCTCAATCTTTTAGTTCTAGCATATATCACATCACTTTCTTCATACCTTAAGCAAAAATTATAGGAACTCATTCCAGGATTTTCTCTACAAGCTCCATCAGTGTTACACTTGATCTGTTGGTGTCCAGGTTTTCTCCAAGTCACACTATAATAGTGCAACTTAGGCTTATATGTTCTCAACTTATCCACAACTCTGGAGAAGGCCACGTCTATGTCTCCATCTTTATCCAGGGATACAATATCTTAATTGTCTTTTTCACAACCTCCTGTATTTGCATAATCATTCATGTGCAGTGTATTGATCCCACATGTTTGATACAGATCCTTCTCTTCCATAATATCCACAGTATTATCGCTGGTACAACTCTAAATAGAACCTTCAACTTTATAGGTGCTTCCCTATTCCACCAGGCTCCTATGAGTTGTTGTAGTTATCTGTCCTCCATATGAATACCTGAAAAATAAGCAAAATTATCTCTATAACCTCATGGCTATTAGGGTTGTTAGAAATAAATATGACATAGTTTTCACCCTTTTCTCCTTAAAAAACCAACACCTTGACACTAGTTGTATCAATGACTTAAGACTTTTCTATACTATATTAGAAGTGTAAGGACCAAATAAATATTGTTTGAACTTGTCACGACCCGAGACTAGTCAGACTACCCCTAGTCGTAACACAGTGCTTAGAGTCACAAGTGACCCAAGCTAACCCATAGTCTAGTATCTGCTGTGAACACTAAAAAATAATAATAAAATAACATAATATGCGGATACTAAACTGGGGAAAACTAATAAGATATTATACGAAAACAATACTCAATGTATCTGAACATCCGATAAAACTAAAATCAAGTCTGACTAACTGAAAGCCTCTAAACATGGGGAGTTGATGGGAAAAACCCCCAACTAACTCCGACAAATAGTAATAAATGAATTTCTAAAAGTAACTATAGATAACCTGTCCTCGAAGGATAAGGACTCACCGCAACTGCTACAGAGTAATACAAGAATGGACTACGTGTGATTTGGGAACTGAGCATCCGGATCTATATTGTGAAATCAATATAGTGCAAAAAAGTATGTGGTCAGTGCTTTGAATGTACTGTTATATGAGATAAGGACTAGCTAATATGCATAAATCTATAATGGCACTGAGCATTAATGCATAAACATGTAAATTGAATGCAAGACTAAGTAAAGCATATGCTGAAATAATCTGTAAGACTATTTAACTAATTAACTGGTAGACTGGACACTTGGTCATGTAAACCTAAACTCGTATTATCTGAATACTAAACCGAGACTGTGGGAGCTAACTACAACTAACATACCCTAATCTGAGCAAAATCAGGGTCCAACCTGTAACCTCAGTTGGAAAGGTGCATAGGGGTACCAACACTTGCTGGTGTGGATCCACTAATCTGATGTCTTGAAGGATGATGAAGTCATGCCTCTACTGATGGGTAACCCCTCAAACTTTATGGTGGCATCATAGGTCTGGAACTTAGGAATTTCTACTAAGGACTCATGCCTAACTGAAGGTGAAGCTACCATCCTTACGTTCGTTCGATGCTAAGTATTACTCCCAACTAAATGACGGTAGTATTATTATTCATTTAGCATTATATGGTATTGACAAGTGCTCATGATGATAATATTCTGAATTTAACAAAACAAGCATAATCTAAATGACTTGTAACCTGAAAACTATAACATCATGACTTTCCTAGGTATAGGGTGTTCATAACCCACCAGCGCTATCTAATGCAGAATTGAACAATCCAGGGTAGAGGAAAAATCATGATTAACACACAATATTTTAATAATTAAGCATGGAGTAAACATTTTCATTATCAAACATATGGAAACACCATTATCATGAGGGAATGTATTTTCATGGTTTAGAATCAAAGCAATTGAGGGAAAATTTATAAAATTCATAGTCTACATAAAATTTCATTATTTTGAGGAAACGGATTTATACTTGTAGAAATAGGAAATTCGTGGAACTCAATGGGCAGAAGGGACCCATTGATGAATATCCCACATACATTAAGTAAAATCTTTGGTGAAACCCTTGCAATTGACCTTGTTCTTGAGAAACCCTAATTTGCACTTGAGGAACCACTCATCTTTGTTTTCTCTGAGTTAAATTATGATTAATGATGGAATTGGGGGTTTTGGGTATTTTATACGCCCATTTGGGAAGCCTAAACAAAGTGGGTTAGGCTTTAAAAAAATGTGGAAAGACTTAAAAACACTTAAAATATCGTACAAAAATCTGTGCTTCCAGTCGCTACGACTGGTTATGAGTCATAGTTTGAATCGTAGGCTAGAAATCTGAGGCTAGGGCTTTCATTGTCTGTACTACGACTCACTACCTTATGACTCATTGGGACTGGTTATGAGTCTTTAGGTAGAGTAGTAGTCTAAGGTTGAGTTCCTAGGTTAGTCATTAGACAGGCTGCGAGTCCATTATATGATTTCTAATGTCAGACTACAAGTCATATGCTGGACTTGTAACCACTAAAAGGGATTTTTAGTTATATAATGTTGTGACTACGAGTTTCACCTAATGACTCGTAGCCACTGATTACGAGTCTTAGGGGGGAGTCATAGGCATTGGGACAAAACATGGGGCCTTTACTGGAATGAATATGACTCACTCATGACGACTCATCACGAGTAGTTACGACTCATTTCCTGAGTCATAGCCATGGCAGCGTATCAGTCCTTAGGGGAAACTCTCCACATCTTTTTGCTATGACTTCGAATTAAGGCGATACATGAAGCATTGGAAACCTAACTTTGTGGCCTATCTTTTGAGAGATCTAGAGCTTGAAAATTTTAGGATATTATGATACCTCTCTCTAGGGATCATTCATCCCCGAATGAAACTAACTGAGTTGGAACACTAAGAAGACTAAGATCTTGCACAAAATATTTAGGAGATGAATCATGACTAAATATTTGAATTCTGAAACATGATGCATGGACTGAACTAAACTCATGAATATATATTGTGACATGAGGATGGGTGTATAGCTGAGACAGAAAATAAAAGATTTAATTCAAAGAAACCATTACCTCAAGATGAGTCTAAATTCGTAGAGAAGAGGTTGGGATACTTGGTTCGCATACCATCTTTCATTTCCCAGGTAGCTCTCTCAACGGACTGATTTCTCCATAGAACCTTAACCAAGGCCACCTTCTTATTCCTCAACCTACAGATCTGAATGTCAAGAATTTCAACTGGGACTTTGCCATAGGAAAAGCTATCTTCCACGCCCAAACTTTTTAGAGAAACGACAAAATCTGGATCACCAATGCATTTCTATAATAGAGAGAGATGGAATACTAGATTTAATGATGCTAACTCTGTAGGCAACTCTAACTCATAAGCTACCTTCCCAAAATAGCACAAAATCCTATAGGGGCCAACATAGCAGAGACTAATCTTCCCCTTCTTACCAAATCTCTTCACCCCTTTCATGGGCAAAATTTTCACATATATAAAATCACCAACATCAAAATCAAGATCTTTTCTTCTCACATCCGTATAGAATTTCTGACGCCTTTGGTATGTCTTCAGCCTTTCTCAAATCAAATAAACTTTATCCATCACCTCATACCCTATCAAGGCAGCCTCACCTACCTCAAACCAACCAATAGGATATCTACACCTCCCACCATATGGAGCCTCAAATGGAGCCATTTGGATAGTAGAGTGATAGTTGTTCTTGTAGGTAAACTCAATCAAAGGTAAGTGATCATCCCAACTACCCTTGAAATTGATAACACAATCCCTCAAAATGTCCTCTAAGGTACTAATAGTCTTCTCTGCCTGACCATCTATCTGCAGGTAAAAAGCTATACTGAGATAAATTTGGATACCAAGGCCCTTCTAAAAAGGCCTTCCAAAAATAAGAGGTGCACTGAGTACCTCTATCTGAAATGATGGTCAAAGAAACCCCATGTAACCTCACCAACTCCTTGATATAGAGTCTAGTATAATCCTCACTTAAATATGAAGTATGGACTGGTAGGAAGTGGGTTAACTTAGTCATAACGTCTATAATAACCCATATAGAATCATGCTAATAACGCATACAAGGTAACCTATAACAAAGTCCATGTTCACCACTTTTCATATCCAAGTGGGGATATTAAAATCCTGAATTATACCACTAGGTCTCTGGTGCTCAACCTTGACCTACTGACAATTCGAACACTTAGCCACGAATTCTGCAATATCTTTTTATAATACCCCATACTTTTTCCTAGCTAATTTCATCTCAAGAATGTCTAGTATTAGCTTATAAATTAAATAATGGTTATTCTATGAGAAATTTTCAATATTTTTACTTTTTTTCATATGAGAAATTCAATAAGCTTTCCATCGATATAAGATTCGCCCAAATCCGATAACAAGGTCAGAAGTTACGACTATTTTAAGTTCCCGTTGTAAAACATTGCATATTAGTTAGTGGCGCACCGCTCCACAAGAGGAAATGGTATTTGGCAAATTCCAGTAGGGGTCCGCAATTATGGCGCGTTGCACCAGGGCCCAAATTCAGAATTGTCCGTTTTCCAGTGTCTCAGCGCGATTTCCCCCGCGTCGCGCGAAAGTTCCAGGTCACAAAGAAAGTGGCAACGCGATGGCACCGCGTTGCGCCATTCCTCAATTTCTCAATTGTCAAAATCCAGTGACACAGCTCGATAGCGCCACATCGCACCAAGGGTCCAATTCAGGAAATTTTCACTGAAATTAAATGATGCATCCAGGGTTAAAAGGGTCAACTTTCCACCCCTATTTAAGCCCTTTAACACGTGATTCAGCCACTTTTCACCCAAAATATACTAGTTTATCTCAAGAACAAGCTAGGGTTTTCATAGAAGATCTAATTTCAAGAAATTTTCACTGTCAATCTTCACGAAATCATGAACTAAGGTATGCATAGTGTTCATTCATGGACTCCTTTCGTCCATGAAGCCCAAGAATCCCTTTTCAAAACTCAAGTTTATGGATTTCTTATGAATTTCATGATTGGGCTACTCTTGTTCATGTGGATAATGAGAAATTGAATTCTACTCCATGTTGGGTGATAAATTCTATGTGGGTTAAATTATTATAGATATAGATTCATGCAAACCTATGACTAAATCCTTGAATGATAAAATTAAAATTAAACCATGATGTTTAATTAGTGTACAATGATGTTTACATGTACCATGCCTACAATATGTTTGATTAAATGCCTAGATAAAGGAAAAGTGCCTAACTAGCATGATACCATGAAATCCCCATGTATGTACAAGTTATGCCTATCACATGTTTTGATGAAATTCTTCTATAAATGTATTATGGATGATGATGTTAGTTATATGTTCAAGTAAGTTATGCTTGGTCAGTCTCCTTCCATCGACTCCTGGGGGTACTCGTACCCAAAACATTAGTTGTGTGCCAAGAGCCATGTCATGTTTTCACGATACTCTCAGTCAAGCTATGATCCTTAGACTTCAGAAAGTCTTATGACTCATGAACTCAGTCAGTTGTCAGATATCAGTAAATTTCGTCAGTCAACGGAATTCAGTAACTCAGCCAATGTTTATTTCAGTAAATCATGTTTGAAGTCTATTCAGATGGGAGTAGGAATTAGCACCGAGTGAGCCCAAGGATGGGAACACACACTATCAGATGAGGGTGTGATTTTTAGAAGTCATCCTTGCGTTCCATAACTATATAGCCAGCATAGGTTGAGACATCAACACTGTTCGATGAGGGTTGATGAGGTAGATAAGCATTTTCAGATAAGGGCTCCACCATTCTCGTATAGGGGACACTATCAGATGAAGGTCGCCCACAGTTTGTCCTTACCGGTGGCACGGTATTGACACCCTTCTAATTGGGGTTGTAAATTGGACCCTAGCTCAGCCATAATGGCATATCAGGGGCATATCGGTTAGATAACTACTTCCCATAGTTTCATGTTACAGAATTAAGACTATCAGATATAGTCAATCAATCTCAGTAATAGAACTCAGATAGTTCTTCAGATTTCAAGACTGTCAGATACAATCAACTCAGATACAGTACGGAACTCAGATAGTTCCATCAGATTCAGGACTGTCAGATACAGTCACTCATGTTATCAGTTATATTCAGATTTGGTAGTTATGTTATCACAGTATTAGTGTTAGTTGTTATATCTCATGTATGTATTCTCATGCTCATGATAGTTAGTCAGTTATTATTATTGTTCATGCAAATGAACCCCATTCATTAAGCCTACCTCACATGCATACCAGTACACACATACATACCAGTATATTCAAAGTACTGACACATTTTCGCTATGTTGTCTTATACCATAGGTTCAGAGACACGAGCTTCAGAGCAATAGTAGATTCTAGATATTTACAGACAGAGTTAGAAGTAAGTTCTTATCTTTTGAAGACATGATTATTTCCCTATTATCTCATTAATCAGTTTATTAGTTGGAGTTAGTTGGGTACATGTCCCATCAACTCCTTACTCAGACAGTTCAGTCAATTAGAGGCTTTCTAGACTATCATATTTCAGACTTCAATATGTTCAGTATTGAACCTTATGGCCTTTCATTTCATGTTTCCACATCATAAAGTATTTTATGCAGTATACAGGTACAGATATCAGTCATGGGTTACTTGTGGTCCTTCGAGGTCATCAGCACCGTGCAGCATTTCGGGTACTAGATTTGGGGTGTTACTTTTTTTTAGACCATTCCACTAATAAAGCTCCCATAAATCGCAGTACATCTTAGTGGCTCCTGGATGAATAGAGTATCATGAACCATGCGCTTCTGCTAACATTCGTTGCCTTAAACCATCCACATTAAAAACACATAGCCTGCCCTGACAACGAAGTACACCATCTTCCCCATGGGATAAAAACTCAATCTTCAGATCCCTAACTACCTCCTTTAACTTAAGAAAAATAGGATCTCTATCTTGATTTTCCTTCACTTCAGCAACCAATGAAGATTCTGAACCTATATGCTACCTTCAATTGAATCAACCAATCAAACTCCTAATCTGGAAAGATAATGAACCTCATAAACCAACTCATTCTTATCATTCTCAACATAGGAAACATCTCTCATGGATAACATGCTAAGGGCATTGGCCATAACATTGGCCTTACCCGGGTGATATAACATACTTATATTATAGTCTTTCAACAATTCAAGCCACCTTCCCTAATGAAGATTTAGGTCTTTCTGCGTGAATATATATTATAAGATCTTGTGATCAGTAAAAACATCCACATGAACCCCATATAGGTAATGCCTTCAAATTTTAAGGCAAAAACAACTGCTACCAACTCGAGATCATGGGTTGGGTAATTCTTCTTATGAAGTTTAAGATATCTAGAGTCATGGACTATGACCATGCCTCGTTACATCAACACACAACCAACACCAACCCTGGAAGTTCATAATAAACTATAAACCCATCTGAACCCTCAGGTAGAGACAATACTGGAGCAAAACTGAGGTGAGTCTTCAACTCCTGAAAACTCTTCTCACAGGAATCTAACCACTGAAACTTGACTTTTTTCTAAGTCAGTCTGGACATGGGAGAAGTAATATAAGAAAATCCCTCAAAAAACTATCTGTAATAACTAGATAAGCCCAAGAAACTCTTGATAACTGATGGAGAGATAGGTCTGGGCCAATTTGTCACTGTTTCTATCTTTTGAGGATTGACTCTTATTCCATCACCAGAAATGATATGATCGAGTAAAGATATGGATCTTAACCATAATTCATACTTACTGAACTAAGCGAATAACTGATGATCCTTAAGGGTCTGCAAATTAATTCTTAGGTGGTATGCATGATCACTTTCACTAAGAGAGTAGATAAAAATATAATCTATAAAGACTATGACGGGTATGTACAAGTACTGCTTGAACACCCTGTTTATCAAGTCCATGAAAGTTGCAGGAGCATTTTTAGGTCTAAAAGACATAATACAAATTTGAAGTGACCATACCGATTTCTGAAGGTTATCTTTAAAATATCATATTCTCCGACTCTAAGCTGATGATAGCCGGACTTGAGGTCTATCTTAGAGAAATAATTCACTCCCTGAAGTTCGTCAAACAATTCATCAATCTTGGGGAGAGAATACTTACTATTGATTATGACTTTGCTCAACTGATGGCAGTCGATGTACATTTTGAGAAAATTATCTTTCTTGCGCATGAAAAGGACTGGAGTGCCCCATGGAGAGACACTAGGTGTGATAAATCTCTTATCTAAGAGATATTTCAATATTTCTTTCAATTCCTTAAGCTTAATTGGAGCCATTCTATAAGGTAGGAACAAAATAGGCTGGGTATCTGAAAGGAGATCTATTCCAAAGTCAATTTCCCTTTCAGGAGAAACTCCGGGCAGATCATCAGGAAATACTTTTGGAAACTTATTTACTTCAAGAACTGATTCAAGACTTAGAATTTTAGAACTTGAGTCTTTGACTCGAATAAGGTGATATATTCACCCTTTGGTAATCATTTTCCTCTCCTTGAGGAATGAGACAAATCAACCTATAGGCGCTGAGGTACTACCCCTCCATTCTTAGACTGGATCATTAGGGAACTAAAACTGAACTATCCTATTTGTACAGTCAACTGAGGCATGGTAGGAGTGGATCCAACCTATGCCAAGGATGATATTAAAATCAGTCATCTCTAATTCTATGAGATCAACGGAAGTAACTTTCTGAGATACTGTGACCTGGAAATTCATGTATACCCGTCTGGCTATAATAGAATTACCAACTGGGGTAGATACAGAGAAGAGTTCTACAAGATTTTTGGGATTAATGTCAAAGTCTACGACTATATAAGGAGTCACGAAAGATAGTGTGGCTCCGGGATCTAGTAATGCATAAACATAAAGGTGGAAGACTTGTATCGTATCAGTGACCACACAAGGAGAGCCTTCTTGATCCTATCGAGTTTAAAGGGCATAGAACCAATTCTAACACTAACCACTAGTTGCACGAGAAGTGGCACCCTGATGAGTAGGACTACCTATTGGTGCTGCTGAAGAATTAGTCTGGCCCTGCAGATAATCATTCCTTCCCTTCCACATACCCGTTGGGAATTCCCTTATCCTGTGGCTTGGTTTGCTACATCTAAAACAAATAACACTGCCAGCCATACGCTCACCCTTGTGGTTCTTACCATACCTTCTATAGACACAGTTAGTGCGACCACTATTCACACTACCTTGGGACATATAGCCTGGCACACTATCACGGGTTTTGGGCCAAAACTTTAGCACTGAAGCACTGGAAAAAGATTGGGTTGGGTTTGAACATTTCTGGAGGAATTGTGAATGATTCCCATCATCAGACCTTTACTGAGAAAAGTTAAAACTACTATTTTGGCCCTCTTATTCTCTCATTCCTTTTCTTTGAGCTCCTTTTACTCAATCTGTTGAGCATGAACCATCAATCTATAAAGGTTTATCTCCTTATTTAACATAGCGGTCATGTACTCCTTGACCACATCCTCAAAAACTCATACATGAACTTACTCATTCGGGACCTAAAATCAGCCACCATAGTTGGAGCATATCTTGCTAATTAGATGAGAGAATACTCTTTTACATTCATGCTACCTTGCTTTAAATTAATTAACTCCTTCACCTTGGCATCCCTCAACTCTAGTGGGAAAATCTATCCAAGAAAGTAGTAGCAAACTCATCCCACTCTACAAGCCCTGCATCAGTGCCTCCATCCTCCTTTCATTGCTTAATCGAGGTGTGAGCCACCCTTTGCAATTGGTAAGAAGCTAAGTTAGCACTCTCACTGGAAGTGACACCCATGATATCGATCACTTATCCTCCTCATACTTGGATTTAAAGAATGTTAGAGGATTCATTCGAGAAAAGTCTCAAATCCTAGATGTTGCCATATTCACTACTGATTGGTTGGGGAAATAGTCTACTGGTTATTTAGGGTGACCACAGACTGGACCAAAATTGTGAAAACAGTCCTGAATTCGGTGTGATAGACATGTTCGTTCAAAGGGTCTTACTGAACAGGTAGTAGTGCGGGCTGGTCCCTATTTTTTCTTCCGTTATTTGTTTTGGGGGGTATTTTCTATAAATAGATGAGGGACGAGTTAGAAGAGGAAATTCAATAGAGCTAGCGCTCCATCAAACGATATGAATACTGAAAGAAGAAAGACTTTCAAAAGATATTTTGTAGCATCTTCCACATAAGTGTGGAGCGCTTTACACTCATCGAGTCGATTCCATGATTATAAGTTCATTCCATATTGGACCAAGCCAGAATAGGTTATATACATTCTCATTATGAGAAGGGGCCATTCGGGCCTATCCAAATAGATACTCCCTCCGTTTCAAAAAAATGACCTACTTTTCTTTTTAGTCCATTTTATAAAAAACGACAAGGCTGTTTAACATTATTTTTAAAGCTGCTAAGTTACCTAAAGCATGGAGGTGGAGCACGATGATTTCAGTGTATAAGAACAAGGGAGACATTCAGAGTTGTAACAACTATAGAGGTATTAAGTTGTTGAGTCATACTATGAAGGTTTAGGAAAGGGTGGTAGAGTTGAGGATGAGGAGGATCATGATGATCTCTGAGAATCAGTTGTTTTATGCCTGGTCTCTCGACCACTGAAGCCATTCACCTTGTGAGGAGATTAGTGGAGCAGTTTTGAGAGAAGAAAAAGGAATTGCATATAGTGTTTATTGATCTAGAGAAGGCATATGATAGAGTTCCCAAGAAGATTCTGTAGAGGTGCTTGGAGGTTAGAGAGGTGCCCGTGACGTACATTAGGTCAATTCAGGATATGTATGATGGTGCAAAGACTTGTGTGAGAATAGTAGGTGGAGATTCAGAGCACTTCACAATTTTGATAGGGTTGCACCAGGGATCGACTCTTAGCCCATTTCTATTTGCCTTGGTAATGGATGTTTTGATGCGACATATTCAAGGGGAGGTGCCATGATGTATGTTATTTGCAGATGATGTGGTTCTGATTGACGAGACTCGGGGTGGAGTTAATGATAAGTTGGAGATTTGGAGACAGACGCTTGAATCTAAAGGTTTTTGGTTAAGTAGAATAAAGACGGAGTACTTGGAGTGTAAGTTCAGTAATATGTTCCAAGAAGATAGAGTGGTTGTGAAGATAGACTCTTAGGCCATCCAGAAGAGGGAGAGTTTCAAGTATCTGGGGTCTATAATTCAGGTTAATGGTTAGATTGATGAGGATGTCACATATCGTATTTGGGCAGGGTGGTTGAAGTGGAGGCTCGCTTCAGGAGTCCTTTGTGATAATAAGGTGCCCTCGAATCTTAAAGGTAAGTTCTATAGGGTGGTAGTTTGGATGGCTATGCTGTATGGAGTGAAGTGTTGGCCAGTTAAGAACTCTCATATCCAGAAGGTAAAGGTGGCGTATATACGAATGTTGCGATGGATGTGTGGATATACCAGGAAAGATAGGGTGAGGAATGAGATTATTCAGGAGAAGGTAAGAGTTGACTCGGTGGAGGATAAGTTATAAAAAGTGAGGATACGTTAGTTCGGGCATATGATGAGGAGGGGCCCTGATGTTCCAGTGCGGAGGTGTGAGACTCTGGCTATGGATGGTTTTAGGCGGGCTAGAGGTAGACCGAAGAAATATAAGAGGGAGGTGATTAGGCATGATATGAAGCAGTTACAGCTTACAGAAGGCATGACCCTTGATAGAAAGGTGTGGAGGACGCGGATTAGGGTAGAGAGTTAGGGGGTGGGAGAACGGTGGTAGTAATAGAGGAGTGCTCCTTTGGGTCTAGAGTTTCTGGTTCGTAGTGTTGGGGCTGTAGTTTTTGGGGTTAGTGGTGTTGGCTTTTTTGTATCCCGTACTAGTTTATTATGCACTTATCTTTTGTGTTTGTTATACTGTTAGTTTGTTTTGTGTACCATACTAGTTTGTATCCGCTTACTTTTTGTATTTGTTATACTGTTATTGGTCCTAAGTTGGGTATCTATCGAAAATAGCCTCTCTACTTCTCTTGAGGTAGTGGTATGGTCAGCGTATATTCTACCCTCCCCATACCCCACTGGATGGGAATACACTGGGTATGTTGTTGTTGTTGCCACATGACATGTTTAGGACCACAAGATTAAAGGGCATTTTGGTACATTTGACACAACTTTAATTTAAGGCCACAAGAGTCAAAAGTCTTCTTTATTTTCTTAAGCTTTGTGTCAAGTCAAAGTAGGTCATTCTTTTTTAAACGGAGGGAGTACTATGTTTACATATGGATCCTTACATCGTTACAATCCATTTAGGATTAGGAATACACGTATCGTACCTACTTCTTACATATCTTTATTGAGACCCTATTCACCTTTTTGAATGAATTGAGAAATAGGTTTGATTGTCCATCTTTTTTATATATCTCAGGCATTTGCATTCTCTGAATAATTCAAATCAAAGCAATTGGATGTCCAACTCGGGCCTATATGACATGAACGATCAATAGATCCACCTTTGTCATATATTCCATACATCACACCAGATAGATATCATATTCATGGAATACGATTCACTTTCAAGATGCCTTGGTGATAAAATGGTAGACACGTGAGACTCAAAACCTCATGCTAAAGAGAGTGGAAGTTTGAGTCCTCTTAAAGGCATAATATTGAGAATGCTTACTCAATGAGCATTCTCAATTGGAATAAATTCGGCAGCGGATCTAAAAATCTTGGTGATCTTCTCTATCTAATGAATGGGGAGTCCGCTTTAAAATCATCCGCCCTGCACCCACCCCCAAGTATATTCTTCAACAGGAATCAAACAAGGGTAGATTAGAAACCTCTGGTAAAATGCTCGCCCGTAACCCAGCAGATAAAGTACATTACATAGTCCAGGGATTGGCGACTTACCCATTTAGTGACTTTGGCACTAGACGTTCCCAAAATAAGGACTATCGGGTAAATTCAATATAATAGAAGCTTGTTGGCATTCCAGCCCTCCTTCTCCTTTCTGGGCCCATCCGAAAAAGAATCCAGTACTTCTTGGTCGTGAATATCTGAACTGGTTATTTGTTGTTCAAGAATTCTTGTTTAGGCAGTTCATTCCATCCATACATAATTTTTTGATCTAATATTTCAATTCTTTCTTGTTTCAGCAGTAACATATTCTTCCATGGAGCTAAGGTCCAAAATATGGAAGAAACAAGCGTTTCCACGACTCTACCACCCAGTTAATTCTATTCTACTTAATCACTTTTTCATGGCCACATATCTTTCCAGTAAGGAATGGAAAATCTTTCTCCTGTGTTACATGAATCCAATTTTCATTTCATCTGGGAAAAAAAATCTTTTTCTTAACAACATCTTTGTCATTTGATCCAACAGCGTTCTGTTAGATAGGAACAAATATGATAAATACTGATAACTCTCGGATAGAGTATTAGAATGGAAATATCCATTAGATAATGAACTATTAGTTCTAAGCCATCTCTGATGATTAATCAACAATTCAAAGTGTTTTTCTTGCGTATTCTTGATAAACCAGCATTTATATATAGATGTAGGAGGATCTGTTTGGGAAGTAAGAAGTCCATTTGACATCTCTTCATCTGTAAATAATTCTCGATGTGAAAACACAAAGCCAGGGGGTTGATCTTTGAATAGAAAAAAGACTGGATCTGCAGGGTCCCAAATGAATTGGCTTATTCGAAAAAGGCCTTGTTCTTTGGAAGATCTATCTCGTGTCTGGTACTGCATGGTTCCACTCTGCAAGAACCCCGAATCATTCTCTTGAAGCTCATCCTTTTTATCATAAATGATCCGCTTGTACCTAAATGACCTGGACTAATAGGGAAATCCCAATTCATTGGGCCTATTAATTCAATCAAATAGAACAACTAGAAAGCCCCATGGGCGCCATATTCTAGGAGCCCAAACTATGTGATTGAATAAATCCTCCTGCGGGTCAAGGGCTCCTTCTCTCTCCCCTTCTTCAAACTTTGATTGATATTTTTCATAGAGAAATCTCTGATCAAGGATACACCAAAAGCCCTTTTACATCATATCTAAGGGATTCCTCGATTCTGGCCGAAGCAGTAATGTCACTCGATTATTATCAAACTGACTGCAATCATTTTTTGTTCGTGAAGATCCCACCAGATCGCTTTCTACTTCTAATAGGCCATGAACTAGATCAGAATCATTCTCAATTAGTCCATAAGAAGTAATCCCATTTTTTTCATCGAGTCCGAATAAAGACCAAAGATCTTGAACGACCGATCCGGCAGAACAACTCAAAAGATAAAGAAGTATCATTAATCTCTTCATGCTCGTTCCAAGCTCGAAGTACCATTGTATGAATAAGAATCCCCTTCGTTACATGATTTGTTCTTCATATAGATAGATATAGGATCTATGGGTCAATTACTTAGAAGTACATTTTGTGCTACAACCCTTCCTAGTTGATAGAAAAGGATCCCATGATCCTGAACCGGTCTTACCTGGGATCGTAAATCCCAAGTTTGTCTATGAAGAGCGAATCTAATTGTATTAGTATCTATAATTGTTTTCTTTTGTGCAATACTAATCGATAGGACCTCATTGGTAAGTGCTACAAGATCCTGTGCATTGTAACCCATGGTTATGGACCCGAATCCGTTAATATGGAACATTTTCTTTTCCAAGTGAGATCGCCAAATGCTTGGGAGTTCCTCTATTCAATCCTTTTCCTTCTTGTTACTGGATATCTCGTTCGTACACATCTTTTCTTTGTTTCCCGGGCCTCTAGTGAGTTACAGACAGAGTTCAAAAAGGTCAAATCTTTGATGATTCCATTGTCTATGATTGAGTTGCAAAAACTTCTGGATAAGTATCTTACATCTGAACCTAATTCTTTCTGGTTAAAAAATCTCTTTCTAGTTGCACTGGAATAATTAGGAAATTCTCTGGAAGAAATATGGGGTTCTGCTTCTGGCAGCAACATGTTTGGTCCCGCTTATGAGGTAAAATTTATACGTTCTAAGAATAAAGATTGGAATATCAATCTCATCGAGATCATCGAGATCATACTAAATCCCATCAATCGAATCAATTTTTCAAGAAATACGAGACATCTAAGTCATACAAGTAAAGAGATCAATTCATTGATAAGAAAAAAAAACGTGAACGGGGATTGGATTGATGAGAAAATAGAATTCTGGGTCGCAAACAGTGATTCGATTCATGGTGAAGAAAAAGAATTCTTGGTTCAGTTCTCCACCTTAACGACATAAAATAGGATTGATCAAATTCTATTGAGTCTGACTCATAATGATCATTTATCAAAGAATGACTTTGGTTATCAAATGATTGAACAACCGGGAGAAATTTACTTATGATACTTAGTTGACATTCATAAAAAACATCTAATGAATTATGAGTTCAATCCATCTTGCTTAGCAGAAAGACAGATATTCCTTGCTCATTATCAGACAATCACTTATTCACAAACTTTGGGTGGGGAAAATAGTTTTCATTTCCCATCTCATGGAAAACCTTTTTCACTTTGCTTAGCCTTATCCCCCTCTAGGGGTATTTTAGTGATAGGTTCTATAGGAACTGGATGATCCTATTTGATCAAATACTAGAGACAAACTCCTATGTTTCTTTTATTACGGTATATTTGAACAAGTTCCTGGATAACAAGTCTAATGGTGTTTTTCTTGATGAGATCGATATTGATGATAGTGATGATATTGATGATAGTGACAATCTTGATGCTAATGACTATTTCGATCGTGACCTTGATACAGAGTTGGAACTGCTAACTAGAATGAATGGGCTAACTGTGGATATGATGCCGAAAATAGACCGATTTTATATCACCCTTCAATTCGAACTAGCAAAAGAAAAGTCTCCTTGCATAATATGGATTCCAAACATTCATGACCTGGATGTGAATGAGTTGAATGACTTATCCCTCAGTTTATTAGTGAACCATCTCTCCAGGGATTGTGAAAGATGTTCTACTAGAAATATTCTTGTTATTGCTTCGACTCATATTCCCCAAAAAGTGGATCCCTCTCCAATTGCTCCGAATAAATTAAATACGTGCATTAAGCTACAAAGGCTTCTTATTTCACAACAACGAAAGCACTTTTTCACTCTTTCATATACTAGGGGATTTCACTTGGAAAAGAAAATGTTCCATATTAACAGATTTGGGTCCATAACCATGGGTTCCAATGCACGAGATCTTGTATCACTTACCAATGAGGTTCTATCGATTAGTATTACACAGAAGAAAACAATTATAGACACTAATACAGTTAGATCCACTCTTCATAGACAAATTTGGGATTTGTGATCCCAGGTAAGATCGGTTCAAGATCATGGGATCCTTTTCTATCAGATAGGAAGGGTTGTAGCACAAAATGTACTTCTAAGTAATTGCCCCATAGATCCTATATTTATCTATATGAAGAAGAAATCATGTAACGAAGGGGGTTCTTATTTCTACAAATGGTACTTCGAGCTTGGAATGAGCATGAAGAGATTAACGATACTTCTTTATCTTTTGAGTTGTTCTGGTGGATCGGTCATTCAAGATCTTTGGCCTTTATCCAAACCCAATGAAAAAAATGAGATCACTTCTTATGGACTTGTTGAGAATGATTTTGATCTAGTTCATGGCCTATTATAAGTAGAAGGCGCTTTGGGCCAAAACCTTAGCACTGGAGCACTGGAAAAAGATTGGGTTGGGTCTGAACATTTCTGGCGGAATTGGGAATGATTCCCACCATCAGACCTTTACTGAGAAAAGTTAAAACTACCAGTTTTGGCCCTCTTATTCTCTCTTTCCATTTCTTCAAGCTTCTTTTTCTCAATCTGCTGAGCATGAACCATCAATCTGGAGAAGTTTATCTCCTTAATCAACATCACAGTCCTGCACTCCTTGACCATGTCCTCAGAAACTAAGACACGAACTTACTCATTTGGGACCTGGAATCAGCCACCATAGTTGGAGCATATCATGCTAATTGGATGAGCGAATACTCCTTCAAGCTTATGCTACCTTGCTTTAAAT
Organism: Capsicum baccatum var. pendulum; assembly: GCA_030864225.1. NCBI lineage: Eukaryota > Viridiplantae > Streptophyta > Magnoliopsida > Solanales > Solanaceae > Capsicum > Capsicum baccatum. The sequence goes on along the minus strand of CM061553.1, from coordinate 211,627,179 downwards.
TAATTAACTCTTTCACATTGGCATCCCTCAACTCTAGTGGGAAAAATCTATCCAAGAAAGCAGTAGCAAACTCATCCCACTCTACAGGCCCTGCATCGGCGCCTCCATTTTCCTTCCATTGCTTAAGTTAGGTGTGCGTCACCCTTTGTAATTGGTAAGCAGCTGAGTTAGCACTTTTGCTGGAAGTGACACCCATGATATCAATCACTTTCTGTACACCATTAAGAAACTCTTATGGATCCTCCTCAGACGTGGATCCAAAGAATGTTGGAGGATTCATTCGAGAAAAGTCTCAAATCCTAGTTGTTGCCGTATTCACTACTAATTGGTTGGGGAAACAGTCAGCTGGTTATTTAGGGCAGCCACAGACTAGACAAAAATTATAAAAGCGATCCTGAATTCAGCTTGAGAGACATGTTCGTTCAAAGGTTCTTACTGAACAGTTGGTGATGCGGGCTGGTCCCTATTCTTTCTGCCGTTATTCCTTCTGGGAGGCATTTCCTGTATACGGATGAAGGACGAGTTAGAAGGGGAAATTTAGTAGAGCTAGCGCTCCATCGAACGATATGAATGCTAAAAGAAGGGAGACTTTCAAAAGACGTTTTGTAGCATCTTGCACATAAGTGTGAAGTGTTTTACACTCATTAACAAGACTCTACTTCGTGTGGCATTCAGAAACCCTAGGTGTCACAATTCGAACCAAGGCCTCGTCGTGACGTGTATCTCAAGTTCGCTGAGGACCGGAGACCACCACCATTTCTAAAACAATAGAACACAAAACACTAACATGGACTAAAGTCCAAACATATAACAAGATAGAGTCACATAATTTCAAGTATTCTAAGTTATATCAATAACCTCCAACCTACACCAATATCAACTACCAACACAACACTCAAGTCCACAGTACCCATAAAGCCTTTAACAAAACCGAATACCAATAAAGTGTAGGTACATGCCCCCGAACATAGCCAAAAATAAGTACGAACCAAAGTTTAAGACATAAGAAACCAAAACATGAATGAAATCTTCCGAAGGATGGAAGCTCACCACTTTAAGTCAACTCACAAACTATCCATGAACACCTGATCACTGTGCAGGAAAGGTAGAAGAATATCATATGCCGGAGTAGGGAATAAGGCTTAGCATGAACTTTTAAAATCTTAACATGGATTTTGTAGCATAACCGTCATAATCAAGGCACCCACAGGCTATATGGGCCCAGCTCTCCCCCATCTAGAAGGGGCCCAGTGCATGTAGTCGCATGAACCAGAGTATAATCATATGTCAAATTTCTGATGAGGGACTCGAACCTTCCTACATAAATCAAAGGTGACTTAAGCACCAACTTATATAACATGAGGGACTCGAACCTCCCAATCATATAATAATAAGGGGGACTCAAACCTCTTGGTCATTTAGACCCCCGCACTGGTAATACAGTTTCTGATGTTGGTCCCTCGGGACCTCTACTTTCACGGCCAGACTACACAACCCATTTTAATCTCAATTAAAATATTTAACACACATTCCCAATTTATTGAACCGATTATGCATTTAAGCATCCCATTGTTATCGTCATATCAGCCCCACTTGCAAATTCATTATCATGCCACAATCCATTAACCATCATATGGGGTAAATTCATGACCCCTTAGGTTCAATTAATATTCAGACAGGGAATTCACATACCCCAAAGTTCAATAAAATCATACCATGGTTCATTAACCTTTTATGAAAATGCATTGGTTCAAGTGAGCAAGTCAAAACATATGACAAAGCCATATATCATTATCAATTTCACATTTAGGTTGAGGGAACTCAATTTCCAAAACTATATGTCAAAGAAAAATTCATCAAATTGGAGAGAACATAACCCCTTTGATTATTCACCAATCCCATTCACCCTATATGTTCAAATTTATTAAGAAAGCATGAACAGTGCATAATAAACCTGGGAAAATCAATTTAAGAACCATTCATGTCAAAGCCCTCAGCCATATCAAAACCCTTATTTCAAATCCACATAATTAACCATGTAAATTCATGCATTAGATAAAATGATTTTAAGGGTAGAGCACATGCCTGAAATACCCAAGATAATGGAGAGAATTCAACCCTTGAAGCTTTACTTAACCCACCTCTTGAAACCCTAAGTATTGATGCTTGAGGAGATTTGAGAGAGAAGAGAGCGTATTTGATGTGTGTTTTAGATGACAATAGGGTCCCAAGTATGTTTAAAAGTCGTGGGATATTATTGGAATAAGATAAAAATGTCTAAAATATGCTCATTAAAAAGCTTGAAAATAATCCGCCACTCGTAGGGTCACCCTACGACTCGTTTCCCCTCAGACGTATGATAGACAGTGTCACAAACCACCAATACTGTTCTATTATGATAGGGACCTTATGACTCGTAATGAGTCCATATGACTTGTTACATCCTAGTTGTACTCAGGAAAAAATACTTTGGGCATCACACTGGTTTCCTTACGGAAAGGACTATATGAGTCATTTAGAGTCCTTACAACTCGTAACATGGTAGTCGTTGTCAAAATGGTGACTTAGACAAATCTCACTGGGAACATTACGACTAGGTCCTATGACCTGCAATTACTCCCTCGACTTGCAAGGAGAGTCGTAGTCAAGGCAGTAAGCTCAGAACTCAAAATTTTCCAAGGATAAATACCTGGGGTGTTTCATTCTCCCCTCTAAGGATCATTTGTCCCTGAATGATGGGTCAAGACATACGTTAGCACAATTTAATACAAAATATACCCACACTTACCTTTAACAAAGTCAAAAATAAAGAGTTAAGATTGCACATACCTTAAGCATAATTTTTCAGAGTAGGGAATAGAATGGATACTTGAACTTTATATCCTCCTCGACTTTCCAAGTAGCTTTCTCAAACTTTTGGTTCATCCAAAGAACCTTTATAGAAGCCACGTCCTTCATCTGTAGCTGCCAGACTTGCCGATTTTAGACCTCTATCAGAACTTCCTCATAAGACAAGGAATCTGAAATGCCCACACCTTTCAAGAATCATCCACACACTTTCTCAACATCGAGACATGGAAGACCGAATGAATAGAGCCTAAGCCAACAGTCAACTCCAATTCATATACAACATTACCAACCCTCCTCAAAACCAAATACGAACCAACATAATGGGGACTGAGCTTTCCCTACTTCTCAAACGGCATCAGTCCCTTCATGGGAGACACCTTTAAGAATAACCAGTCGCCAACATTAAACTCCAACTACCTTCAACTCACATTTGTGTAGGACCTTTGGTGACTTTGGGCGATCTTAAGCCTATGCCTAATCACCTTCACCTTCTATATGGCTTGGTGAACCAAATCAAGACCAAATAACCCAGCCTCACCAACTTCAAAGCACCCAATAGGAGAGCGGCACCTCCTACCATACAACGCCTCAAACGGAGTCATACCAATAATAGAGTGATAGGTGTTATTGTAGGCAAATTCTATAAGAGGCAAGTGGTCAACCCAACTACCACCAAAGTCAATCACACAAGATCTGAGCATATCCTCCAATGTCTGAATGGTTTTCTCCGCTTGCCCAGCCATCTGTGAGTGGAAAGTGGTACTAAAGCTCACCTTAGTCCCCAAACCTCTCTGAAATGAGTGCAAAAAATGCAATGAGAAGTGAGTACCTCAATTAGAGATAATATAAACAGGTGCACCATGCAACTTCACAATTTCTTTAAACAATCCATCGGGCCTCAAGTGCTCCACCTTCACTTGCTGACACACCATGCACTTAGCCATAAAATTGGCCACATCCTTCTTCCTGTTATCCCACCAATATATCTCCTTAAGATCATGATACAACTTTATTGAACTAGGATGAACCGTATAATGCAACTCATGAGATTCAGCTAAAATTCTTCCTCGCAACCCATCAACGTCGGGAACACACATCCTTTATTAGTACCTCAAGATACCATCACCACCAATCTCGAAAGTCATCTCTTTCTACCTACCCACATCCTTCTTGAATTACATCAAGATAGGGTCCAACACCTGCTTCTCCTTTACCTTAGCACCAAGAGATGATTTCTCCACCTCTTGCACCAATACGCCACTATACTTAGAATCTAAGAAACGAACTTTACGATTAGCCAAACGGTGAATGTCCTTTACCAAATCCTACTTCTCTTCATCCACATGAGATAAGCTCACATGGACAACCTGCTAAGAGTGTCAGAAACCATGTTAGCTTTATCTGGATAATAATAGAAACTCATGTCATAGTCCTTTAGCAACTCAAGACACCTTTTTTGCCGGAGATTTAGCTTCTTTTGAGTGAACACGCATTGCAGGCTCTTATCATCAGAATAAATATCAACATAAATTCCATACAAATAATGTCGCCAAATCTTCAATGCGAACACCACAACTAATAATTACAAATCATGAGTCAGATAATTCTTCTCATGAACCTTACCCTATCTAAAAGCGTATGCCACAACTTTACTATGTTGCATCAAGACACAACTAAGTCCAACCTGGGACACATCACAATAGACAACGAAGCCATCAGTACCCTCGGCCAGAGTCAAAACTGGCGCAAAGGTCAACCTATCTTTCAGTTTCTCAAAACTTCCCTCATAAGAATCCGACCATAGAAATTTTACCTCCTTCTGGGTCAACTTAGTCAATGGAGCCACAATAGATGAGAATCCCTCCACAAACCTTCAATAATAATTGGCTAAACCCAAGAAGCTTCAAATATCGATTGTAGTCATGGGTCTAGGCCACTTCTCAACCACCGCCACCTTTTGTGGATCCACCATAATCTCTTTACTAGATACAACATGACCTAGATAAGTAACAACTTTCAACTAAAATTCACTCTTTTAAAACTTAGCATAGAAATGTTGATCCTTTAGGGAATACAACACAATATGAAGGTGATCAATATAATGTACCTCCCTTTTCAAAAAAAACAGAATATGATCGATAAATATAATGACAAAAAAATCTAGAAACTGACAGAATACCCAATTAATGAGATCGATAAATGTTGTCAAGGCAATGGTCAACCTAAAAAATATGACCAAGAACTCTAAATAACCATAACGGGTATGGAATGCAGTCTAAGGGATATCCTCCTCCATAATCTTTAGTTGATGATAGCCCGAATGGAGATCAATCTTGGAGAAATACTTAGCACCCTATAGCTGGTCAAACAAGTCATCAATCCTAGAAAAGGGTACATATTCTTCACCATCACCTTATTCAACTACTGGTAATTATTTCATATCCGAAGGGAACCATCCTTCTTAGGTATAAAAAAAATAAGAGCACCTCACGGAGACACACTAGGGCGAATAAAACCCTTATCAAGGAGATCTTTCAACTGTTCCTCAAGCTCCTTCAACTCAACTGGAGCCATCCTATAGGGAGGGATAGAGATAGGACGAGTGTTAGAAAGAAGATTAATCCCAAAATTAATTTTCCTATCGAGAGAAACACCAAAAAGATCATTAGGGAAGACCTCGGGAAATTCACTAACCACGGGTACAAATTATAAGAAAGGATCCTCCGAATTAGAATCTTTAACCCAGACATAATGATAGAGATACCCCTGGAAAATCAATTTTGGGGATCTAAGATATGATATGAACCTCCCCTTAGGAACTAGGAAACCCTCTTCCCACTCAATAACCGACTCATTTAGAAATTTGAAAATGACCTTACAGGTCTGATAGTCTAAAGAGGCATAGCACGAGTGCAACCAATCCATTCCCAAGATGATATCAAAATCAACCTTGTATAATTTAATCAAATCCACCAAAGTTTTCCTACCACAAATAGATACCACACAATCCATATATACTCTTCTAGCAACCACAGATTCAGCCACTAGGGAGAAACAAAAAAGTGGTTTGAAATACACTCGGGACCGAAACCAAAATGCACAGCCATAAATGAGGTCACATAAGAAGGAGTAGACCCCAGATCAAGCAAGAAATACACATCACGAGAGAAGAGTTTCAACATACCAGTGATGACATAACGAGATGCCTTAAACTATTAACAGGTAGTAAGAGCATAGAGATGATTCCGACTAGCGTCGGAGCCAAAAGTGGCACTCTTTGGTGCAGAAGCTAATGAAGTAGCAATAGGAACCTTTTATATGACCACTCTAACCACAACTAAAGCACTGATTCCTCTCCTTTTTACACTGACCATGGTGTAATTAACCAAAGAATTTGTAGGAGTATATAATGGTGTTGACTAGGCCCCACTGGCCTGAGATTAGGCACCCTGTGCCCTAGAACCATCATTACTCTAAAAACGTCAATCACCAGATGACTTTAGGTAAGGATTTCTAGCCATCGAATAGGAGTTAGGACTACCTCAATTCCTACTCTGAGACTGTTTCCCACCATCTATACCGCTCTACTGCCAGCCTCCACCCTGCTCTGAATGTTTAAATCTCTTATTTCGTCTTTTTCTTATCTCAACTTGATTCTTATTTTCCTCTTTAACTTATTGCATATACACCACAAGTCTAGAGATATCCATATCCTTATTCAACAAGGTAGCCTTGCTCTTCAGAATAAAATTAGGGGACAACCCAAAAGAAAATTTCCTCATTCTAGCCCTCATGTTAGACACTAACTCAAAAGCATATCGTGAAACCTAATGGGATTTCAAGGCATACTAATTACCATCATCCTAGATTACTTCAAATTTACGAACTCCTCGGCTTTTTTCTCCCTCAACTCTTGAGGAAAAGAGCAATCAAGAAAGGTACTCAAAAAATCATCCCATAAAGCTGACTCAACATCATTACCCCTAGACTGATCCCACTTCTCATACCACTGATACACTATATATTTCAATTGATAAGAGGTGAACTCCACACCCTCCATATCAGTAGCATGCATCACTTGAAAGATCTTTTTTATTTTATCTATGATCCCTTGAGGATCCTTCTAGACCTTAGTACCAGTGAAAATTGGAGGGTGAAACCTCATAAACTGGCCAACTCTAGTGGCCTCAGAAGAAATCGCAACAATACCAGCAGAACCCAACTGTTGTGACTGAGATGTCACCAATTGGGTCAATAAATGAATGGAGCGACAAAACTCAGCTTTGATAATATCTCTCTAAGGTGATTGAGCATGAGTCTTACCCTCTAAAGTGGGATTAGTAGAGATCGATGGGACTCTATGGGAGAGATTAGAAGTAGCGACCCTAAATCGAGTATATACCCCATAAGTATGATGAGCTTCATCTACGTTGTCCTCAGACGAAATAGAAGAGCTTCCACGAATATCAGATCTTCTTGGAGACATGATCTGAAAGGCGAGCAAATAGGAATTAGAGAGATTTAAGACCTTAGACTCTATAGAACGAAAATAAGACAACAAGAAAGAAAAATAATCCTAAATGTCTCATAGCCTCTACCTTATAAATGTGGCCCACTACACATCCATAAAAGAGACTCTACTTGACACGGCTTTGTGGACACCCAATTGACCATGAACCTGGCTCTGATACCAAATTTTTCATGACCCAAACTAGGGCCTGGATGTGATGGGCATCTCAAATCTATTGAGGATCGAAGACCACCCCTATTTCCTATCCAACAGAACACAATACACACTAACATGGATTGAAGTTCAAACATATAACAAGATAGAGTAATATATATTCAAAGATTCTAAGTTATATCAATAACCACCAAATAACACCGATAACCAATACCAACTACCAACACAACACCCAAGTTCACAGTATGCACAAACCCTTTAATAAAACCAAATACCAATAAAGTGTTAGGACATGCCCTCGACCATAACCAAAAACAAGTCTGAAACAAAGTCTAAGACATAAAAACAAAAGCATGAATGAAGTCTTTCGAAGGATGGAAGCTCACCACTTCAAGTCAACTCATAAACTATCCACGAATACCTTATCACTGTACAAGAAAGGTAGAAGAATTTTTGGCGGCTGTATCACGTGGGGATACAACATTCGAAGACGGTTAGAGGTTGGAGCGCTAACATGTAACTCAGGGATAAGGAATAAAATAATGATATGAGTAATAATTCAAACCAGTCAACTCCAATGCACATCATCAAATGCAAATACATACATATATATATATATCATATGTCGAGGTAGGAAACAAGGCTTAGCATGAACTTTTAAAATCTTAACCTGGATTATGTAGCATAATCGACAAAATCAAGGCACCCATGGGATATATGGGCCCAACTTTCCCCCAGATGGAAGGTCCCTAGTGCATATAACTGCACGAACCAAAGGATAATCATATATCATATGCCTGATGGGGGACTTGAACCTCCCGACATAAATCAAAGCTGACTTAAGCACCAATTTAAATAACTTGGGAGGCTCAAACCTCCCAATCATATAATAATAATAAGGGGGACTCAAACCTCTTGGTCATTTAAACCCTTATGTCGGCTAGCGCGATTCCTAATGTGGGTCTCTTGGGACCTCCACTTTCATAGCCCCGCTCTACAACCCATTTTTAAGACCAATTAAAATACTTAACACACATTCGCAATTTATTGAACTGATTATACATTTAAGCATCCCGTTGGTATCGTTATACCAACCCCACTTGAAAGTTTATTATCATGCCATAACCCATCAACCATCACACGGGGGAAATTCATGACCCCTTAGGTTCAATTAACATTCATACAGGGAATTCACATACCCTAAAGTTTAATAAAATCATACCACGATTCATTAACCTTTTATGGCGATACATTAGATTAACTGAGTAAGCCAAAACATGTGACAAAGCCATGTATCATTATCAATTTCACATTTAGGTTGAGGGAACTCAATTTCCAAAACCATATGTCAAAGCGAAATTCATCATAATTGGGAAGAACATAACCCCTTTGATTATTCACGAATTCCATGCACCCTATAAGTTCAAAATCGTTAACAAAGCATGAATAGTGCATAATAAACCAGGGGAAATCAATTTAAGAACCATTCATTTCAAATCCCTCAACCATATCAAAACCCTTATTTTAAATCCACATATTAACCATGTAAATTCATGCATTAGATAAAATGAGTTTAAGAGTAGAGTTTCATACCTGAAATACCCAAGATTATGGAGAGAATTCAACTCTTGAAGCTCTACTTGACCTACTTCTTGAAAACCTTAAGTATTGATGCTTAAAGGGATTTGAGAGAAAAGAGAATGTATTTAATGTGTGTTTTAGATGAAAATAGGGTCCCAAGTATGTTTACAGGTCGTAGATTATTATTGGAATAAGGGGGAAATATCTAAAATACCTTTATTAAAAAGCTAGAAAATAAGTCGCTAGTCATTACGGGTGACCTTACGACTCATAAGATCACCCTACAACTCATTTCCACTCAGTCGTAGTCTGGATAGTGTCTCGTACAACCAATATGGGTCTAATTATTGAAAGTACCTTACGATTTGTAACGAGTCCATATGACTCATTACATCCTAGTCATACTCAGGGCATAATACTTTGGGCATCACACTAGTCTCCTTACGAAAAAGACTATACGAGTTGCTTAGAATCCTTATGACTCGTAACATGGTAGTCATAGTCAAAATAGTGACTTAGACATATCTCACTGGTCACATTACGACTGGGTCTTATGACCTGCAATGACTTTTACAACTCTCTAGGAGAGTCATAGTCAGGGCAGTAAGCTCAAAACTCAAAATTTTCCAGGGACCAACACCTGGGTGTTACACTAGGACACTTCAATTCTTGTTTCTGATACCAAGTTTTCACGACTCAAGACTACCTCCTTGTCATAACACAGTGCTTAGAGTCACAAGTAACCCAAGCTAACTCATGGTCTGGTACCTGCTGTGAGCGCTGAAAATAATAATAAAATAACATAATATGCAGAAGCTAAACTGGGTAAAACTAATAAGATATAATATCTGAACATATGATAAAACTAAAATCAAGTCTGACTATCTAAAAGCCTCTAAATATGGAGAGTTGATGGGACAAACCCTCAACTAACTCTGACTGATAGTAATAAGAGAAATGCTGACAGTAACTATGTATAACTTGTCCTCGAAAGATGAGGACTCACCAGAATTATTGCTGAGTAGTACAAGAATGGACTACATGCAATCTGGGTTGAGCGTCCAAACCTATATTATGAAATCAATATAGCGCAAAAGAGAGTATCCGGTCAGTACTTTGAATGCACTCGTATATGAGACAAGGACTAGCTGATATGCATAAATCTAGAATGGCACTGAGCATAAATACATGAACATGTAAATCGAATGCAAGACCAAGTAAAGCATGTCCTAAAATAATATGTAAAACTGATTAACTGATAGACTAAACACTTGTCATGAAAACTTAAACTGGTATAATCTGAATACTGAACTGAGACTGTGGGAGCTAACTAAAACCCTAATTGGAAGGGTGTTGGTACCTTGCCAGGGGTACTAATACTAGCAGGTGTGGATCCACTAATTTGATATCCCAAAAGATGAGGGGGTCATGCCTCTATTGATGGGAGACCCCTCAAAATCTACGGTGGTGATGTAGATCTGGAACTTAGGGACTGCTACTAATGACTCATGCCTAACTGATGGGAAAGTCATCATCCCTGCATTCGCTTTGTGATAAGTATTACTCCCAACTGAATGACATTGGTATTATTATTCATTTAGCATGATTTGGTACTTACAAGTGTTCATTATGATAATATTCTGAATTTAATGAAAAGCATAATATGAATGACTTGTAACCTGAAAACTGTAACATGCATGATTTTCCTAAGTATCAGGTGTTCATAACCCACCAACACTATTTAATGCAGAATTGAATAATCCAGGGTAGAGGAAAAATCAAGATTAACACCTAATATTTCAATATTAAGCATGGAGTAGACATTTGCATTATCAAACATATGAAAACACTATTATCCTGAGGGAATGGATTTTCATGGATTAGAATCAAAGCAATTGAGGGGAAATTTATAAAATTCATAGTCTACATGAAGTTTCATCAATTTGGGAAAAAGGGTTTATCCTTGTAAAAATAGGAAATTCTTCGGACTCAATGGGCGGAAGAGACCCATTGATGAATATCCCATATACCTGAAGTGAAAGATTTGGTGAAACCCTTGCAATTGACCTTGTTCTTGAGAAAGCCTAATTTGATCTTGAGGAATTAGGAAATCGCTCTTCTTTGTCTTCTCTGAGTTGAATTATGATTAATGATGGAATTGGGGCTTTGGGTCTTTTATACCCCCCCTTTGGAAAGCCTAAACGGTGTGGGTTAGGCTTTAAAAGGAGTGAAAAAAGACTTAAAAACCCCTAGAAAATCATACAGAAATCTGTGCTCCCAGTTGTTACTACTCATCCTATTACTCGTCACGATTGGCTACGAGTCGTAGTCTAAGTTATAGGTTAGAACTCTGAGGTTGGGGCCTTCATTGTCTTGACTACTACTCACCACCTTATGACTCATTGGGACTGGTTATGAGTTGTTAGGTGGAGTCGTAGTTTGAGGCTGAGTTCCTGGGTAACTCATTGGTTAGGCTACGAATCCACTATACGACTCGTAATGTCAGACTACGAGTCATATTCTGGACTCGTAATCACTGAAAGGGATTCTTAGTTACATACTGTTGTGACTACGAGTCTCTCCTAACAACTTGTAGCCACTGATTATGGGTCTTAGGGAGGAGTTAAAGCATTGGGACAAAACATGGGGCCTTTACTGGAATGACTACAACTCACTCGTGATGACTCATCACGAGTGGTTACGACTCGTTTCCTGAGTCGTAGTCATGGCAATGTATCAGGTCCTTAAAGAAAACTCTCGACATATTTTTGTCACGACTTCGGATTAAGGTGAAACTTGAAGCGTTGGAAAGCTAACTTTGTGGCCTATCTTTTGAGAGGTCTAGAGTTCGAAAAATTGGGGGTATTATAGATCTTTTTTCCCTTCATCCAAAGAGTTCGCAATAAATAAAATTGTACTTTTACTATTTTTCTCTAGTTATATTTAATTTTATTGAGTTGATATGATTTAATTTTCCTTCCATACTTCAAATACAGAATTCTTTTAAATATAGGTTAATGTAACTTAGTTTTTATTTCATATTTTAGGGGAAGAATTTATTTTTTATTGCATATTTATGGGGTAGAATCCTTTTAAACATAGAACTCAAAGGCATATAATTAATTTAGGCGTAAAATTAGTGGGATATTTTTCATTAGAAATGTAGGTTAATTTTTCTTTTCTATTTTAAGATATTTTGTTTTAGCTTTTTTTCAGGAAAAACCGATGGTTTTGTCGTTTAGATTTTTTTTTTGTCTTTTACTTATTTTGGTTTGTTTAGGTCTTTAGAATGAATTGGAGTAATTTTGCAATTTTTCGTACTTTTTGTGGGAGTAATTATTGATCTATTACTATTAGGATGAAGGGAGTTATTTATGATAGGGTTTATTCATATTTTATTTGTTTAAGTCTCTAAGATGAAGGGAGTAATTATTATTGTTACTCTATTTGGTTAGATTTAATATTCTCTCTTCATTGAAATTGTAAATTTCTCTAGATGTATTTTTGTATCGTAGAATTTTATGAATTTCTATTTTTGTGTCAATCAAATCTAATTGATTTTATTTTATTTTGATTTCTTTGTATTATATGGCCATCTCAGACAAGGATGATTTTGTGGTAAATTTTTATTAGGTTATTTTTTTATTTAAATTTTTTTATTATTTCTTATGCAGAGAATTTATCGAAAATAATTTCTTAACCCATAAAATAATAGTGTGTAGTTAGGTAAAGGTAAGTTCTACATGTACTTATATAGTTGGTGCAAATATTAGAAGTACTTGTAGGTTGCTATAATGGTTAGGTTACTAGGATTTTACTTGAAATGTCTACTTGCGTATTCACCAACATTGAAAAGGTAGGTATATCATGTTATCATTTGTTATGTTCTCATCGCTATCAATTGATTATTCAGGAATGTATTATGGCCTCACACTGTAGTGAAGTAATTTTTTCTTGAGATGTCATTGTTGTTGCTGTAGAAATATTATATTTACGCGATTGTTTACCAATAATTGATCATAAGGAAAACTTACTATAAACAAATTGATTTGAAGAAATATGGCAACAGGGACCAAAAATTATTTTGGTATAAAAGGTAAAATGGTAAGTACTCTTTTATCTCTAACTAGAACTTTGTAGGTTAGAATCTCTTTAACAGAGAATTGATTCTTTTTACGTTTTACTAGGCACTTGAATATTAGTCAATTCTATTGGACTTTCTCAAAGCAAAATAAACAAATTAAAATGACCGATTTATTTTATTTTATTTTTTGCACGAAAAAGACATATGTTGCAAGAAAAGTGATAGTCAAAATGCACACTGTTGTTAACTTTGGAGATAGATGAAGGGTGTAGACTTGACTGATGAGAGGATGAAAGCAGAATTTGATGTGAATGTGATGAATTATTTTTGAAACTCTTGTACCATTTATAATATAAACTTTATTATACCTAATAGTATAGATGTGATTTATTAATTTATTATTACGGATTATTTGGTCTAACGGATAAAGTATAATAATTCGGAAAAAAATGTGGGATTATATTATCCAAAAATATTTGGTGGAAGATATTAGTTGGTTCCAAAATTATTTATCTCACTGTTTATATCTTAGTAATGGAATACCTTACCCCGTATATATGGTGGGATAACTTATCACAGGATTAGCTCCCATCCAAATGACCCCTTAGATTATTGGTTAACCTGTTAAGAAAAAACTTCATATCATTACAAACCGATAACTCGATGTGCAAAAATATCAAAATTATTATCAAAACTGCTAAATGCATAACCCATGACTGATAAACCAATAAAAAAATTTTTGTTCAGATTATTCTAAACAGCCCTATACTAAAATCATGTTTCTTTTATTTATAATATATAAAAAGACACTTAACTATCCATTTTACTCTTAATGAAATTATTTATATCCACACAAATATTTATCAATTATTTTAGACCACACTTTTTAACACTCTCTTTCTTTTTGTAAAATTCATGGTGAACAAACTACCTCACATAAATTGGGACAGGACGAGTGATGTTTGATTTACTACTGTACATAAGGGAGGATCTCAATTTTTGGTAGTCCTCACAAGAGAATTTTAGTTATTTTACTTCTTTGATAAAGTGAATTAACTTATCACACACGACAATTAATGGTGTCCTTGTGTTAAATATTTTTACTATTGCTCTTATTCTTTTTGTTAATACCATTTTCACTTGCGTATTTGTAATTGGTCTTTTCTTGCCACTTATTAGATTTACCTTTTAACTAAAACTTCCTTCATTTTAAATTAAAAATCACTTTAGCTCAAAATGAATATTTTCAAACTAACTTTTAATACAAAATTAAAGTTTGAAATAATTTTCAACTACACCCTTATGGTTCTTTCAATATTGTTCAATTTTTAAAAAAGAGATAGTGCATCAAAACCCCCCTAAACTTGTCACTGCAACTTACTTTAGCACTTAAGCTTAACACGCGTTTATTTACCCCCCTTAAAAACTTCAAACTATATTATTTTCACCCTCTCGTCCCTCCAACTAAGGTGCATGTTTCTCCATCAAATCAAAGCGCGTAGAAGGTCGAAGTTTAACAAAAAAAAGGATAAAAGTCGAGGCAATGGTAATATTTCCCCCAAATTCAATAAGAACCCTAATTTGTCTTTCTTTTTTCGTCTCCTTCATCTTCAATCAAGACAAGATTTGAAATTCCTTAGAAAATCAAGCTCTTTACTTTATTATAAGGTATAATTCCTCTCTTCTTTTAAAAAAATTATGCTTTCTTATCAACTTTTTTCTATTTGATGTAATTTTTTGGAGTGAATTCTTTGTAGCACATCATGAGATCAATTAACTTGAGTAAGCTTTGTATGGAGGAGGACGATTTTTCTTTTAACCAAGAGGTTTGATGCAATCATGGATTTGTGGTGCTTTTGAAGACATGTTGGACTTCGATGAATCCCGGTAGAAGATATTAGGCTTGTAATTACTATGGGGTAAAGATGATATTTTGCTCCCAATTTCTCGTTCTTTTTATCGCAACTGATTCAATTGAATTCTGATTTCTTCTTTTTAATCATGGAAGGGTCCAAGATCTTTCGATTTTGGTGTGGAGGGATAAAGAAAATATAGATTCGAGGTCCAAATTTGTAATCCCTTTTGATTAAAAAATTAGGTAAACTTGAGAATTTAGTGGAATCATCGCAATATAACAAGACTACATCATTAAATGAAGTTAGAAAATTGATTGTGAAAACTTCTGAAGAAGTTGATAAGCCTAGAGCATCCAAAGAAGATGATAATTGTGTAGATATGAAGTTGAAGAAGCTGAAAAAAGAGATTGAGAAGATAAAAGAAAGAGAGAAAAAGAGGAGAAGTAACATGGCTAAAGGAACGACTAAGGATAATGCACTGTTTATCATTGCGTTTTGTTGTTGTGTTGTTGTTATTGCTACTAGCTATTGGTTCAAGATGATCTACGTAAAGAAAAACTCAATAAAATTACCTTAGAATTTGGTGTTCTTAGTTGGTATTATGGTGTGTATCATCCTTTATTTTGAAATGAATTTGGTCTAATGTAATTATTCTTGAATTATTTTTAGTGTAATGTAGTTATTTATCTTTACATTGTATTTGAAATTGAGTAAATTTTGTTAGGTCTGGTGGGATGATAATTTAATGTAATGTTTTCTTCTGGGATTACAAATGAAATGTCGTTGTTCTTATTGGACTGTAAAACATGATTCAATCCAAAGTGATTCAATTGAATTCTGCATATATATGATAGTACAATCACAGTTGCATATATATAGTTGCATAATGATATGATAGTTGCATATATACCAAAGAGCAACAAATATATACCAAAGTAGTCAAAAGAGAAAAATTAGGCATCAAAATAGTGCAGTCACAGCTGCATATATACCAAAGATTGTGAATACATTACAGTCACAACTACATAATTGTTTGATAAAATAGATTAAGTTAGTGTGGTCACAGCTGCATAATTAATAGAGGACAATATTACATTGCAGTCAAAGCTGCATAATTGTTTGACAAAAAAGATTAAGTTAGTGCAATCACAGCTGCATAATTAGCAGAGAACAATATTACGCTGCAGTCAAAGCTGCATAATTGTTTTTCAAAAAGACAAGAGAACTTCATTAATAATTCATCAAAACTAATGCAGCCATAGTTACATACCAGTCACTATTGTATCTTCAACTACACAGCTGATGAGCCTGTTTGGCTCATATTCATTTCGACAGTTTTGGACTTTGTCTTCATTCTTTTTTGTGCTCTCATTTTTTGAAGTCCTTGTTGGGTCACAACATTTTTTCCTTTCTATTTGACACCTGATCTTGGCTTGTGATGCCCAAGATTTCAGTCACTATAGAGGAGTTCAAAGGCATTCCAGGCTACATTAACACAAGAATAAATTATCTTAGACATTTGATTATTTGCTTCAAAATTAAAAACTGTGAAATCATTCAACTTACATTGTGGATTGTAAAACCACTTTGTGTATGTAGCACTCCCATACCAATCAATCTTGTCCTTTTAAAAGTTGTACCCCTACCCCTACCCCTACCAACAACAACACCAACATTAGATATAGCAGCAACAGAAGTTCTTCTACCCCTTCCAGCAACACCAACAGTCCCTCTACCCCTTCCAACAGCACCAATAGTCCCTCTACCCCTTCCATAAACAACAACAGTCCTTGTACCCCTTCCAGCAACACCTACAGTCCATCTACCCCTTCCAGCAGCACCAATAGTCCCTCTACCTCTTCCAGCAACACCAACATACCCTCTACCCCTTCCAGCAACACCAATAATCCCTCTACCTCTTCTGGCCACACCAACCACATTCAGAGTAGAAGAAGCAGTAGCCTATTATAAAATTAAAAACTATTTAATAAGAATAAATAGTAAATAAAGAAGCCAAATAATTACCTATTTTGTAGAACCCTTAGGTCTTCCTCTTCCTCTACTTGTGCTTGGTTGAGATTCAGTTGCTGCTGTAGAAGAACCAACACTTGACATTGCTGAAGTTGTCCCTCTTCCTCTACCAGTAGTAGCTTTTGCATTCAAAGGACAACCCCTCTTATTATGGCCCTTAGCATGACAATTGTTGCAGGTCATCTCAATACCCTTTTTAAACAGTTTATCTGTCTTATTTTCAGACTGCTCTTTTCTTCTATTCTTACTAGGTCTGCCTGGTAGTTTTCTAGTTTCAGGGGGTATAACAGGAAGGTTAGTTGATGGGGGCCACATTTTCATTCTAGTGATAGGTTGAATGAAGTAGGTATAGGTCTTGAGATAGGTTTGTCTATTATACCAATGTGCAACATAGTGAATAGGCTTCAATCTTCTAATGTAGTGCAGCTATAGCATGACAACAAGGTATACCCTTTAGCATACAAGATTTACAAGTACAAGTGTTGTTACTCAAATTCACTATGAAGGTATTTCCCCAACTGTCCTTAACCTCAAAACCATATTCACCATTCCATTCAAGTGTACACTTCAGTGATTTCGATGTGTTCTCTTCCAATTTCTTTAAAGCAATTGGTAAAATATCTGTTATCCAAGTATTAGAGAACTCCCTCAACTATCCAATTTCTCTCATCATTTTAATCCTTATTTCCTCAAGAATTGTAATGATGGTTTGTGTCTTGGACCCAATATCCATGAATTAAAACATTCAATCATGTTGTTGTCAACACTATCACAACAACATAAATTTTTGAAGTAGACCTTAGACCATATTTTAATGTTGTACGATAGTAAATCATCTACTATCTTATCACCTAACATCTCCATATGATCTAGATTTTTTGTCAACTCTTGCTCATATGTAGACTTGGCACATCTCCAAAAATAATTTCTTCTTTCAATGTCTTTTCATTATTTGGACTAGTTTGCAAGAATATGTCTTGCACACATTCTTTGTTCTGTATTTGGCAGCAACTCATGAATAGCAGTGTCAAGACCCTTCAACAAAATATAAAAACATTAGGTGACATAATAACAAATGAAGTGAAATCAGATAATAAAGAGATAAAAGAGAAAAAAGTTACCTTCTGCATATCAGAAATAGTTGTTAATTCTGTCCTATCTCCAAGATCAAGATCATCCTTCACTAGCCTAATAAACCATCTCCAAGTGAAGTTATTTTCAACTTCAACCACTGCCCAGGCCAGTGGTAGCATCTGGTTGTTCCCATCTTTGCAAACTGCTATAAGTAATTATCCTTTGCAAATACCTTTCGAAAAACAACCATCAAACCCAATACATTTTCTACATCCAGCTTTGAATGTTTTCTTTAAAGCATCAAAACAAATATAAAATGCCTGAAATCTTCTTCTTCCCTCTTCAAAAGTTTCTTCACTAAGCCTTACCACACATGTGCTTTCTGGATTAGACTTCAAAAATCCATCCCTATAATCCAATATTCTTTTAAATTCCTCCATATGATCACCCATAATTTCTTACAAGATAATATTTCTGGCTTTTTTGCAACAGTTCTACCAACATACATCTACAAATCTATTTTTAACAAATTCTGCAATTGAAAAACTCTAATTCCTAGCTCAGAAATAATTCTGTCCTTGTACCTTTCTGCTAAGTATTTTGAATTGACCAATTTATCTTTGGTTGTGGCAGTACATTTATGGACTAGAATATAATTTTTCACAACAAAATCCCCTGTCCTTGAATCATGACTACCAAACAATAACCAAGGACAATCATCTGCAAATTTTACCCTCACCCTAGTTGTTTCATTAATAAACTTGTCCAATTCTACATGTTCTTGAACTGCATACCTAGTAATAGTTTCTCTAAATTGCTTAACATTTTCAAAACATAAACCAGTTTCCCAAACAACTAACCTACAAGTAGGATCAAACACAATTCTTTCTTTAGTTTTTTTTTCTCTCCTTGTCTTTTTCCCACTACCTGAAGCCTGTTGGACCTCATCTTCAACATCAACATCTACATCACTGTCTATTTCAAAGCTAGCCTCTTCATCTGAATCAAAATATGGCTCATCACCTCATGTCTTATCCTTTAAAGTTTTTTCTTTTTTTGGATAAATACTCATCATATCCAATATCAACTCCTTTTTTGCCTAATTTAACCTCTTCAGCTCTAAGACACTTTTTTCCTTTTTAGTTTGGCAGCTCTTTTACCTTCCCTCAAAGTTCTAACCTCCTCATAAAAATCGTTGTCATACTCATCATCAATTTCATCAAACAAGTCTCTATAACCTGAATCTTCACTATTTTCACTTGCACTTTCCCAATCAGATTCAATGATTGGAAATTCTAATGCAGTAGCAGCAGAAGACCCACCAACACCTGTTGAAGCTGCACCAACCTCCTCTCCAACACCAATAGAATCCCCACCACACAACTCTTTACCAATACCAACAGAAACCCCACTCATCTCTTCTCCAATACCTGTTGAAGCTGCACCAAACTCTTCTCCAACACCAGTACAATCCCCATCACATAATTTTTCACCAACCCCACCAAAAACCCCACCCATCTCTTCTCTAACACCTGCTGAAGTTACACCAAACTCTTATCCAAAATTAGTAGATTTTTGAGTTTGTGCAGCCTCTTCAAACCCTAAATTCTGACTATCCTCACGTGTTTGACCAGACTCCTTATGAAAAGAAGCACTAGATTCTCCACCCACATGGGTTTCATATTCAAGAGCAAAAGCAGGGGGGATCACAATAGGTTCTTTAATTAAATGTGACACATATAGTTGAACAATATCTCCATTTTTAAATTTGGGTACAATACTCAAAATATCCCTATCACATGTAACTTTAATCAACTTAGAAGACTTAGGTGGTCTAATATAAACCACACAAGATGAACAATTATACCCAATTTCTTTGACATATCCTACAAACTCATAATAAGAGAATCTATCAACATCTACATCTAAACAATCTGTAACAATACCTCCGACATATTTAATTTGAGGTTTTTGTTGTAAAATTCCTCCATGGTGAAACCTTAACGTAATGTGCACAAAATTCATTTTCAAACTACAAAAAAGTCAGAAAAGGTACATGCATTAGCAAAAATTAAAAAAAAAACAAAAAAAACCTAAATCTTTCAAAAAACGAATGGGTTAAAACCCTACACAATGTAAATGAAAAATACCTCCAAGATTTCAGTTTTGCGCACAAATACGTTGATTCAACTGAAAAATCCTTCAAGAATTTCAGTATTTTTGGGCACAAATACCTGAGTTCAATCGATTAGGTCAATTGATTGGGATGGAAATAAAGAGAAATGACGGGAGTTGAAGGGTTTGGGGTTATTTCATTAAAGCAGATCGGGTATTTGATTAAAATGGGTCAATATTTTAATTAAATATACATTGGATCGAGTTATGTAGGGACCGAATTTATTAAATGACGTGGACCAATTAAATAGCGTGTGGTCCTACAACACAAAGGCTTGACCTAGTTGAGTGGACAAGAGGGTGAAAATAATATAGTTTGAAGTTTTTAAGAGGGGTAAATAAACGCGTGTTAAGTTTAAGTGCTAAAGTATGTTGCAGTGATAAGTTTAGGGGGGTTTTGATGCATTATCTCTTTAAAAAATCATATAATAAATATGAATTAGTTAAATCTTATAATAGAAAGAATGTGAACCCTAGGTGCATAATCAAGGTGGATATACAGAAGGCATACAACACTGTATATTGGCACTATCTGAAGTAGGTAATGAAGGGTCTTGATTTTTCTTAGAAGTTTGTTGAGTGGGTTGTACAATGTGTCACTAATGTAACCTATTGTTTTGGCTAATGAAGAGCTGACTAAACCTTTTGAGGCTACTAGAGGACTATGAAAATGTCATCCAATGTCAGCATTCTTATTTGCCATAGTAATGGAGTACTTAAGTAGGACTCTTAAAGAGCTTGAGTATCAACAACATTTTAAGTATCATCCCTTGTATGGTAGATAAAAAATCACTCATCTAAGCTTTGCGGATGATCTACTTATGCTTGATAAAGGTGATTATGCTATGCCTCAGTTAAGTTGTTACATGACAAATTTATAGTGTTCACACAGACTTCTGGGCTGCAAGAAAATCAAGCTAAAAGTGCATTATACTTTTGAGGGGTGGCTGATATAGTTGAGAGTCAAATTCAATAGTCTCTAGGTTACAACTATGGAGATCTCCCTTTCAAGTATTTGGGAGTTCCTTTATCTACTAAGAAGCTCGCTCTATTGCAGTAGCACCCTCTAATTGACCAAATTGTGGCTAAACTCTCATCATGGACTGTAAAAACACTCTTTTATGCAGGAAGAATGATGTCACCCAAACTAAATCTCTAAAAAGATACAATGTTGTCGAAGTCAAATATAGTAACCCAACTAGGTTGGGATCGATCTCATAGGGAATATGTCAAACTTGTATCTTAAACTTACTGAAGTATTCGAAAGTACGGAAAAGTAAATGAGGGGTTTGCAGTAATCATTAAAAGTAACCAATTGAGAATGCTTTTGGTTGTAAATAATTTGAAACGAACACTAGGACTATGTTCCCCCTGGCTTTCTAACTCTGTAAGTTTCTCATACTCAATCTAACTATCTCACCGTCGCACGTGTAGAATCTGATAAGCTCGATATTACCAACTTTCTTTTAGACTTATAGGTATATCTCACCCTTTACCTTGTGAGTCACAGGGTGTCGCTTTACTATCCCTTGTCTTTGATCCTTATTTAACTATCACCTTGCAGGTCTCAAGTTATTAGCTGAAGGTTAATAGCCTCGAATCACTGTCGTAATCCCCTTTTTCAAATCTCGATCTCTCTTGTGAAGATGATCTCGAATACAACTGAGCTCTTAGAGTTGGCCACCACTAAGAAAGTAATTAACTTGAAGGAAATCACAATACACGTGTAAACATTAATCTAGCCAAATCTCACACTTTTCCTACTTCGTTAGTCCGCCAAAGTTTCCACAACCCTAGTTAAGGAAGTTAGCCACTCATGATTATGCAACAATTCATGGAATTCAATAAAGAAAGCATAGAAATAATTGCACAAGAATCAAAGAGTAAAATTCAAAGTCTCAAATTTGAATAATAATTCAAAAACAAAGAGCACGAGTATAATATGTGTAAAAATATGTCAAAGTACGTAATCTAATACAAGAGTAACCCAAGGATATTTATAGTTTCTCAAAATAATAAAGGAAACCTAGTTAAAATAAAATAGAAAAATTAAGTCGACAGTGGTCATGTCTCTGGCAACGAGTTGTTAGGACTGACAACAACTCGTTAAATGTTATCGTATTCCTCTTCTGAACTCCGTGATCATGACTTGTTGTAAGATGTAATGAGTTGTTGGTTGGGACTCGTTATGACTCCAGTGAATTTTAGCTTTTAGTACTTTTTCTCCATGCTCAGCACAGCCCCTCATCATGAGTTGTTATCTGTCATCACAACTCGTGGGCTTCACTTATTTCCGCTGGAACTGCAACTTGTCAACCTTCAGGACTCTTGACTAATGTGCTCAAAACGACTCATCCTATGACTCATTGTCACTCGTAAGGAGTCGTAGTCAATCTCCACTTTGCTCTTAAAGTCAGTCTCCCTCACTGTTTACCTTATGACTTGGGTCACGAGTCTTAGGTAACTAAACGACTCGTTACTCAGTCCAAACTTAGATTTTTCTAGAGCTTTTTCATCCATTTCTGATCCATGCCACTTTCAACCTAATTTATCTGCAATACACACAAAACACACATCAGATATGACAAAAAGGCCTAAGTATATATATATGTTTGACGTTTTAAGTATCGAAAGTGCCATGTAACCATGGCACATCAAAGAATTCAACTTGTAAGGTCAGTTATTTTTGGAGTCCAAGCTTACTGGACTCAATTATTTGTAATCCCAACAAAAGTGATAAAAGCAATTCAAGCTTATTATAGAAGTTATATTTGCTCGGGTGTGAATGTCATCACCAAAAAGAAATTGGTGTCATGGGATAAGATGTGTTTTCCTAAGGTGGCAGGTGGGATGAATATGATTAATTTGAAATTGTTGAACAAAGCAGTTATTATGAAGTTATGCCGCAACATTGCACAAAAGTAAGATAATCTTGGGATCAAATGGATACATAGTTATTATATCAAGGGGCACATACTTGAAGAACTAGCTATCCCTTCTCAAGCTAGTTGGATGGTTAAAAAGGTGTTTGGTGCAAAATATATTTTACACCAGTTACATTCTGTGGAAGGTGGTAAACGAAGTATAACTAGGCAAACTTATTTGAAGTTTTTTAGAACCCATCCTAAGGTAACTTGGAGAGCTATTATTTGCCATAACCTAGCAAGGCCCAAAGCCATCTTTACCACTTGGCTACAATTACAAATAGATTCTTAACAGTGGATAGATTGTTAAAGTGGAATATTAAAGTAGAACCAATAAATGCTATGTGTAAACAACTAGATGAGTCAAGGAATTATTTATTTATGGAATACAGGTTTGCTAATGCACTCTGGAAGTGGTTATTATGCTGGCTAGATCATAGACAGGCTCATCACACAACATGGGACACCATGTATCAATGGCTCATCCACAAGGGTAAAGGGAGGAGCCACCAGGCTTAGTTATAGAAATTGGTGTGTGTATGTGAAGTTTATCTATGCTATATGGAGGGATCGAAATGCTCAAGCTTTTCAGGGGAAGAAACAAACAGTTGAAGATGTAGCTAGATAAATTGTTTGTATTTGTTGTGTTCAAGTTATTGCTTCACTAAAGATTACGTTCGAGAGGTGTAACTTTTAGTCTGTTTTGTTCTTGAGTTTTCTTTTGTAGGAGAAGCTGGTTGTGTTGGTCAAACTTGGATTTATAAGGTGCTGCACTTTTTGATGATTAATAAAATTTTAATTACCAAAAAAATAGTACATTGTCTTTATTGTTGTTCTTAGTGAAAATGAAACAAAGATAATCCAAAAATTAAAATAGGACGAAATTATTCTTTCAAGGGACATGTAAAAAATAAACACGACAAATAAATGAATTGAATGCAATAATTTATTAATATAATTTAATTAATATTTAATATCCTTATAGATCAATTCTAAGTTAATTTGTGTAACTATTCTAAATTAAGGTTGTAACTAATCTTATATACAATAATTAAGGGATCATTTGGTAGAGTATATTGAAAAGTTAATGTATGCATTAGTTTAATGTGTATTAGTAGTACCTTGTTTAGTATATCTTTTTATCCTACGTATTACTAATGCTTGCATTAGTTGTACACTCTATTATGTATTGAGGTATGTATTACTAATACCTCAAAATCCATGGCATTAGTAATCCAATAGATCAAATGCATACATTAACATGCTTAAAGACACTATCATCCCTCAAAAAAAAATTGCATCATTTTCAACATATATATTGAAGGTATTATGTAAAAGAAAATATTATTTTTTAGAAATTATATAATTCATGTTATTTTTAATACATCGAATCAAACACAGCATAAGAAAAATACAAGTATAACTAATGCAAGCATAACTAAAACAAGCATTGCTAATACAAGCAATACTAATATATCATATTTTACATTATTCTTATATACTCTACCAAACGACCCCTTAAAGTCATTAAAATATTTTGTTGTATTAGTTAAAAAATTTATGCAAAAGTTCTTGTCCCATAAAATTATGAGATATTAAAATAAATTTATTGTTTCTATAACGAAGAAGCTACATACCCACAAGTTCATAAAAATACCCAATATTTTTTAATTTATAATCACCATCGATTGTAATTATTTACATATTCTAAATCATATTATTTTATAAAATATTAAATTATGTCATTTGATATATTCTAATACTCCAGTAATATTTTTTTCCACACAAATAAATTTATATTTAAAAATATCCTATTATGTGATTAAAAACTTTACCAATTATGAAGCTTACCAAGAAAATATATTTAATATGTCAGTCATTAGATTATTTTAATTATAAAATAATTAAAAAAAATAATATACACTATATTTTCAAAATTAAATTTTTTTTTTTTTCTTGAGTTTGATCTCGGACTTAGGACAGGTCTTTGTGAAACTAGTATTTATGATAAATTAAAATAATAAAAATAAGTAAAAATACAAAATGCAATTCAAACCGCTCTGGACCTTTTTCCCCTTTTCATATTGTTTTGGCTTCACTTGGCAATTGCACAGACAAATATACTCCACAGCGTACCAAATTCTCCCCCTTTTACAATACATGCACTCAGATTTGTACACACAGTTAGGGTTTCTTATTATTGTTTTTTTTTTCCGATTTGGGGGAATACAGAGCACTCACCGGCAAATCGGTAACAAATTACCAGCTCCACCGTATCCCGCCTTAGCTCCACCGTGAATAAGCTTTTTTTGTGGCTTTTAAGGTTCTACTCTTTTCCCCCAATATATATACATTGTTTTTTTTTGTTCTTTTTTGCTTTTTCTATTTCATATTCCAAATATTGATTTGTTAAACAATTGAAACTTGAAAGGCATTTACTTTGTATATTTATATGTGTGTGTGTTTTTCTCCTATTTTACGTCAACTGTTGGATTCTCTAGTATATAACTTTAGAAGATTCGCTCCTGTTTGGCCATAGATTTTGAAGTTTGAAATTATGTAAATTTGAGTTTTTGAAGTTGTGATTTTTGGAATTTGTGTTTGGAGGTGCATTTTATTTGGAAAAAAAATTGAAATTTTGTGAGTGGAAGTCTCCAAAACCCAAAACTGGCAACTCGACTGAGCCCCATTATTGGGAACTTGAAAACATTTGAAGATTTGGTGAAATTTTTGAGTTTTTAAAGATGTCATTTTTGGAATATGAAGTTTGTGTTTGGAGTTTGTACATGCCTTTTATTTGAAAGAAAATTGAAACTTTGTGAGGGGATGTCGTAAAAAACCGGAAAACTGGCAGCTCATCTGAGCCAGTTTTTGGGAACTTGAAAATATTTGAAGATTAGGTTTTCAAAATTTGATGAAATTTCATGATCATGCGGATATTTGAAGATAAATTGTCAAACACTAGCGGATTCTACTCTCGTTACTCCATAAAAACTGAAAATACCGCTGGGAGTTTCTTATATATGAAAATTAAGCAAGGAGATAATCCTTTCGTTATCAGACAATGCTTTGTAGTTAGATTTATGGATTTAGATTGTCCAAGTTAGTGAAAGATCCGGTTTTGATTCTTGATGCAGGAATTTGAATTTTTAACATAATGGTGGGCCCATCTTCAGCATCTACCTCACTGAAGGAGTACCTTAAAAAATATGAAAGTAACAACAATGAAGAGGAAAAGAAGAAACAGAAGAAAAAGAAGAAGGTTAAACCTAATGTCAAAAGTGTTGGTGTCGTCGTCGTTGACGAAGATCCTGTTTGGCAAAAGCCTGTAAAAATTGAAGATGAAGAGGATGAGTCAGCTGGTAATGTATTTCAAAGGTTTGTTTTTGTTGATTTTTTAATCCTTGGGCGTTGGTATATCTGTGTCTTTTAACCGTGTTCATTTACAGATGAAGAGCTGCCTCAAGTAAATGAGGATATTGAAGTTAAGCGCATGAAGAGGTTGGAGCAGCTTAGAGCCAGGCGTCCATTTGGTTCCGTTTCAGAAGATGGAAGTGGTTGGGTATCTGTTTCTAGTACTTCTAATAATGTTATTTCTGATGAACAAGTTTCTGATTTGTCCCCGCCACGGAAAAGGCTTGGTCGGAATGATAGTCCCTCACCAGAACCTCAACTTAATCCATCAAGTTCTGGGGCTGATTATTTGTCACCACCGCGTAAACCAAGGGCTCGAAATGATACACCCTCTCCGGAAAGTGGGCCCAACCAGCCAAGAACTCAAGAGGGTGACCTGTCTCCACCCCGCAAACGTAGTGCCAGGAATGATCTACCG
This sequence comes from Capsicum baccatum var. pendulum, assembly GCA_030864225.1. Lineage (NCBI taxonomy): Eukaryota > Viridiplantae > Streptophyta > Magnoliopsida > Solanales > Solanaceae > Capsicum > Capsicum baccatum. The sequence goes on along the minus strand of CM061553.1, from coordinate 211,600,088 downwards.
AGGGCTAGGATTCATTCACCTTCACCCGAATCCCAGTTGAAGCCTTCAAGCTCAAGAGATGCTGATCTGTCACCACCGCGTAAGCGGAGGGTTCGGAATGATACACCTGAACTTGAAATGAAATCTTTGAGCAGTAGAGATGTGGATGTCTCTCCACCAAGGCGACGTAGGATTCGAAATGATACCCCTTCACCAGAATCCAAAGCCAGGTCTTCTGCAGATTTGTCACCACCAAGACGGAGACAAAAGCGTGGACAAAGTCTTCTAGATACTTCTGATGTTTCTCCTCCTCGACGAGGTTCCCGTGCTCAAGGTGATTCAAGAGTCGATCAACCTACAGATCTCTCGTCCTTGAGGAAGGCACGTCCAGCTTCATCCACTATGAAGCAGGGGCCAAAGACAGGTTTGGTTAGTGGCAAAGATATCAAAGAAGAAATTGATAGAACAAAGAAGGAAGATTGGTTGAGGTAATTCTATACAACTTCATGTGCTTTATCTTCTTTTTGTTTTTGCCTTTCTTCAGGGTCAGTTTGGAAGTACTGGGAAAGTAAAGTAGTGTGTGAGGAGGGTGGCAAATCTTGTCTTCTGTGGAGGAAAATGTCTAATGCTAAAAATATCAAAGCTTTTGTGGACATGCCCATCACTAATTCCTACTAATGCGTGATCTGTGCTCCAGTTAATTCTAAGTGATGCATTAACTATGATTGGTATTTTAGGTTTCAGGAAATGGATCCTTTGGTTAGTGGCCGAAACGCTGAACCAGTATATCGGGATAAAATTACAGGTGCATGAACTATATAAGTTATTCTTATAGTTAATAAATATGGTCGTTCATTTGATCTCACACTGTACCGCTGCAGGACAAAGAATGTCAAAGGAAGAATTCTTGAAGTCCAAGAAGAAGAAGGAAGAGAAGGAGAAGCCAAAGGTACTTTTATCCACTACATGTTTTTATTTACATGAATAAGTTATCCACCTTGGAGCTAGTCTTTCTTCCGCATTACTTATCATCCTGTAAACGTGCAAGTTTTCCAGAATTCAGTGCAAATGTCTCTTCCAATTTCTACATGTCTTACTCAAGCCATTATTATCGACTACAATCAACAATAGATATCTTTTAATTCAGATATACCAGGAATTTCAAGAAGAGGTATTCCATTGCTAGTTAGTGTGGAGTAGTAGTGGTGATATTTCTCCATTACTACTCTTTTGATGTCCTCACCGTCGCCTCCATCTCCTATGTGTAACTTCTCCTAGAATGTCTATGGACAACTTCTCAGTAATTTGCACAAATAGTGCTTCTCATATTCTATGCTGCTGACGAGTGCTGTAAACATAAGTCATATGCCAATGAATGGCTCTCTGCGAATCCAAAAAAAAAACTCTTTAAGTAGCTTACTCCTGTTCAATTCTGTTTTCCACTGCTGCAGAATAACTGCGTGTTGTTTAAAACTAATCAAATTGATATGCGAGGGGCCAGTTGAGATTTCATCACAAGCCCCTTCATATCATATTCACTTCCGGCCAGAAAGCCATTGACTATCTTGTCCTGCTTAGACTTGTCTAAAGCTGAAGTTAAATGTCTGTATTTAAGAAAGTTTGTGAAGTGTGCACATTCCTTTTGTGGGTGCATTAATAGAGATAGAACCTGTTCTTGAGAAGAATTTGCACTAAATATTCATTGCTTGGCTAAAGTCAACTACTGCTTGTTATGCTTTTGTGAATTTTCTTTCTCAAGATTTTTTTAATCCTTGTATCAGGAAATAAAACTGGAATGGGGCAAGGGCTTGGCTCAAAAGCGCGAGATGGAGGTTAGGCTTCAGGAACTAGAAAGTGAAAAGGACAAGCCATTTGCACGTACCAGGTTTTTAAATTACTATAATATTCCTTGTGGTTGTTTCTTTTTTGATGAAGATACCTTGTGGTTGTTTCTTTAAGATTTTCATCAATATGTTTAGAAGGTCTGAACTTGAGATAATGTATGTCTTGCCTTTGCTCTTTCTGCAGTAGCAGCATGTCTTTTAACGTGTGTTCACTAGTTCTTGAAACTTCTTTCTGGAATTTACCTAACATGTAACTGTATAGTGCAAGAAGATGGATTGTTGAACCTGTATTTATATTTTTATTGTTGGGCATCCTATCTGATTTTAGTAACCTTGCCCGTTGGTCATTACATATTTAAAAGATTTGAAAATTTCATCTGGTTGAGATGAGTTTACTTGCTTGATTTTCATTTGTGAGGCTTCATTACATAAATCCCGGGTTGATAAAACCTAAGTTGCTCGGACTCAGTTGTGGCTATCTGAGATGGGTGCGGATCCGAGAGTCGGAATCGTCAAAAATTAAATTTTAAGATTCCGGGGTGTGAATCCGAATATGGATACGGGTGCGGTGATTCAGCTAAAAAAATCAAATATTATAAATATAGAGTTATAAAGATATTCTATATAGGAGTACTTTTTCAATAGAGTACTATATAAACAAAAGAAGGCAAGCCTTGTAAAGTTGTTGCCATATGACTAGGAGGTCAGGGGTTCAAGCCTTGGTTCCAAGAGCCTCTGGGAGAAATGCAAGGTAAGACTGCGTAAAATACACTCTTGTGGTGGGACCCTTTCCAGACCCTACACATAGCGGGAGCTTTAGTGAATCAAGCTACCCTTTTTTTAGTACCATACAAACAAATATTATTTTACTATATATATTGATTCTTTTTATATTCTAAAGAATAAAGAATACAAAGACACCGACACTGTCTCTTTGTTCTCTCTCTCTCTCTCTCTCTCTATATATATATATATATTGATTCTTTTTATATTCTAAAGAATAAAGAATATAAAGACACCGACACTGTCTCTTTGTTCCACATCGAGATCTCTGTTTCTTCCCCCAAGCGACGTTCGACAAGTGGTACTTTGCTCCTCTGGTTCGGCCGGGTTCCAGAAGTACGACTGTCTCTTTCTTCCCCAAGACACCAGCAGCTGAAAATTGGATTTGTTTGTCAACTTTACAGTTGCCGGTGAATTCGCCAGTCGAATCTTAATTTTCCTCCTCAAATGTGTTCTTCATTTTGGTTAACGTATTCAAAATCGTTTGACCGAATCTGAGACGGAAGCAGCACCAGCACTCTCGTCAAGATGGGTTCGGTGGTGAAACCGAAGAGTCCGCGCAACATAGGATAAAACTATGCCACCGGTAGGAAGCATCTTATTAAGTTCTGTAGAGTAGGCAGAGGCACTATTGCATTCTCCATCCGATTTGTTCAATCTTGGCAACATTGCATACACTTGTTGAAACACCATAGTGTGTGAAATAGTTGAGAGACCACCTATTCTTGAATAGATCTGGCTTCTTTGGTCCTTTTGTGTACGATACTAGACCTCAATTCCAAAAGTAGTGGGGATACTACGACCTATTCTTGAATAGATCTCACCCTCTTTGAACACGTATAGTCATCATATTGTCACTCTTTCCAACTTATGAATTTGGAGGTCCCTATTTAAGAAATGATCCAGACCATCTCATGTGACCTCTCATATTATCCGCCAGTTGTGCTATTCACGCCTCTATGAAATTTAATCCTTCATTGTATCATCCACATTTTTATGACAGTATCTTGTGGATATGTTAGGTTTTAGATGCCCAGGCATTCACTAACATATAACATTGCTGCTCACGTATTTTCTTCTTATGAGTATATCCTCTTGTTGCATGACACCTGGTAGCACTTTCCACTTAAGCCATCGTATGTTAATTCTATGTAGTACATCTTCATCTATCATGACATTCTATTCTAAGATTGAGGATGGTAAATTTATGTTAGGATTAGCCTAGATATTTAATTATTTGCATTTTTGGCTAAACTTACAATGCATATATGTCTTATCTTATTTTATGGTCTTACTTTCTAGAATGTCTCTACTAGTTGAAGTGGTATATTTATGTGTTTTAATTTTGCCTCACAGAGATGATCCAGAACTTGACACAATGCTGAAGGAAAGAGTTCGGTGGGGTGACCCAATGGCACATTTGGTTAAGGTGCTTTATTTTACCCAACCACTTTCTTTTGGGTGCATCTATTCAATCTGTTTTGGGGTGGATGATTGCCACTTACTGGATTTCTGTGTATTTTCATGATGACAGTGTGTGTTTCTTCTTTAGTTTGACTTTTCTCTCTCTCTAAATATGATTTTCACATTCTTGGATGTCGCAGAAAAAGCAATTGGACCCAATTCTGCCGGACTTTGGGGCTAATGAGAAAATGAAGGACTCAGGTTTTATAATCCCTCAAGTGATCCCTTCTCACAGCTGGATAAAAAGAGGATTGGATGCAGCCCCGAATCGTTATGGTATAAGGCCAGGGCGACACTGGGATGGAGTTGACCGAAGTACAGGTATATGCCCCTTATTTCTTCTGTAATAAGTTTGGTCTTAACTGATGTAGTTTCTACTTTGCCGCGCAAACTTGATAGATAGATAGATAGATAGATAGATAGATAGATAGATCACTGATTTACACTGTATATTTTTCCTCTTTGGTTAATATTGCAAACGTCAATGTTGACTCTCTTTTAATAGGATATGAGAAGGATTTGTTCAAGAGGATGAATGAGAAACAAGCAACCGAAAGAGAAGCATATCTGTGGTCGGTGTCCGACATGTGACTTGTTCCGGTGTTCTGTAGCTTTTTGTATTTTAATGGGGACTTACCACCTCCACTTCTCTCTGTTTTGAGAAGATTTTTCTTTCTGGGTATACATGGTGGTTTCTCCCAAGGTAGTTTTTTCATCATCCATTGTTGTTTTTGTATATGAATGTCGAATTTGTTCCTGCATTCCTTCTATTTGTGGGTTAAGAGTTTGAGTTCATGCCCAAATTTGATAAACGGATTTTTAATTCTACTACTTGTGCTGCTGAATAATGTATATTGGCGTTTGTGTTTTGAGCTAAAATTTGGTTTTCTTTTAGTTGGGTTGTAGTGTGCTGACTTGGGTTATTTTCAAGGGATTTTTATATTAATATCTCGATCAGATATTATTTATTTCTTAATTAATTTATATTGTTATACAGAAATTATATATCCACAGCCAACAACATACCCAGTGTATTCCCACCCAGTGGGATCTGGGGAGGGTAGAGTGTACGCAGGTCATACCACTACCTCAGGAAAAGTGTGGAGGCTTGGCCTAAGATTAAGTGGGGTAGCTTGACTTTGGCTAGTGCTTTTGAAATGGAGAAGAAGTTGAAGAATAGGGGAGCTTGGGGGAGTAGAGGGGGTGTGGATAGTATGTGAGAGACAACTGCTAGTTGCATTAGGGAGACTGCTATAGAGGTGTTGGGTGTATCGAGAGGTCCATCTGGCAAACATCGAGGAGACTAGTGGTGGAACCAAGAGGTTAAGGGAAAGGTGAGTCTAAGAAGGTGGCTTATGCTAGTTGGTTGAGAGCAAGGATGATGAGGAAAGGCAGACGAACGAATAAGGAGGGGTATAAGGTAGCTAGGAGAGAGGCTAAGTTAGCGGTATCCACAGCTATGTTTATTTAAATTTATTCTTCTCTGTTTTAGACAACTAAATAAATTCTTGTCCTCAATGGTATGCATAGAAAATTCAGCTTTAACAAGTGCTGGCTGGACAACTTATCCTATGTAGAAAAGCTTTCATTAGCTGGTTTCAGTTAAGCACATATTTATCCTTTGGATGTAGAATAAAGAATACTCCAGGCTGCTATTTAAACTATAGAAGATGAAAGATTATTATATAGTAATATGTTAGTGGTCATTGCTTTTCTGTCAACATAGCCAAAGTTAAGGATGGCATAGTCGATGAGCTTCATCGTGCCATATAACAACATTAATATTAATAGTTATTCATACAAGCATATGATATTGAATTTGAACAAAAGACCATCAACTAAAAGTTATATTCATACAAGCATATGATATTGAATTTGAACAGAAGACCAACAACTAAAAAATACGAGGGGTTGACCCTTTATATAAACGTCAAAATCGATGAACAAAAATAATTTTTGGTCCGTTTGGAAGGAAAACAAGGCAAAAATGTGCTGGCCAAATTTTCTTAAAAGTTTCTTAGTTAACTGTCTTTCTTAATGGAGTTGGTAAAAGAAATAGACAACGAACACTTTACAAAAAAGAATTAGCAATGGATTATTTAATGACGGATTAACGATAAATTATTAAAATTTATAACAGGGTATTTAATAATTAACTAGTGATTGATCCAAGCTTATAGCTTAGATCCATTTTTTTTTTTTTCATGTGTATTAGAATCCAACGGAAGGAAGCTAAGGCAGACCTACATGGAAGGAAGAGGGGCCACTGGATCCACGTATATATATACTAGCATAGAGTATGTGTGTTGCACGTCAATCAATAAAACTACACAAATCATAAAAAATTACAGTGACTTCAAAATAAATATTATACTCATTTATTTACGCGCATAATATAATTTGACAAAAAACAAGTGATTGAATATTCAAATTTTCTCTTAGGAATCTTGTACTAATGTATTTAGTATCGCGCACACCAGTTATATAATATCTTTTAGAACAATTAATTACATACAAAACTAAAATTGATATTTTTTTTCGAACAAAGCTAAAGATTTCGAAACAACATATGCAATTTATAGAATCTACGACATCTTAAACTTGTTGTCGAATAAGGTATCTTTCACTTCTTTCTTTCTATTAAGCACAAATAAGGAGGAAGAATCAAAGATTGTGAAATAAGAAAATATGTGTGGAGTAGGAATTACAACAGTCTAATTGTAAGTTGAAAAAGTAACTAACTTGTTCATCTATGACGAGCCCTTTATTGATAATCTTGGGTACCTCAAGAGCAACATAAGTAAGTTTTCAAAAGCTTTCGACAATGAACAAACCCTTGTGAGATGATTTTTCTATTTTTCTCTTACCATATATAGTAGGACTTATCGTTACCGATCATCTTTATCATGCACATAAAGGAGTTGATTTTTCATTATTTCTTACACATATCAGAGAAATAGATATTGAACACGAATAAATACAAAACATTAACGATGGCGTCATAAAAGGAGGAGCTTTAATCATACTTCCTGTTCACAAAAAGAAACATATACAACCAATTAAACATGATACACTACTACACAAACAAAATACAAAATAGATGTAACGAAGAAGAAATAACCCTAAGTTTCTAGTAAAGTTTGATCAAACTATTATTTAAATAGAATTATATAAATTCTTTTTTCATATAAGGTAAAATTCTAACTGATTTAGAAGTATTAAATATTATAATTTTTTTTATCTAAATTATACAACTAAACCTAAAAAATAAAAATTAAATTAATTACAAAACTATTTCACCAAAAATTAAAAGAAAATATTTTTACTTTTTTAACACATATTTTAACAATGCAAAACCATAGAAAAACAAAACCAACGTTTTAGCACTAATTTTCTTAACAATGCCAAAAATATAAAAAAACAAAAACAATCCCTTTTATTAACCAAAAATAAATAATGGAATTACCTAAAATAAAAAATGAAATTGGGGAAGTATAAGTATCCAAACCAAATACAAAAAATACTGACATAACCTTGTCTCTATCTAATTCGTCTTTTATATATTTAAGGAGTGTTTTTTAATTATAGAAATTAATTTTCCTAATACCTTTTAATTTCTTCTACCATATATTTTAGGATTCTTATTTTATTATTAATTAAAAAATATAATGAGAAAATAAAAAATGACGATTTTGTCTATTACATAGAGTTGTAATGAAGGCAAAAAGTTCAATTCACTTTTCTAAGGGACTTCACACTTTTAATATATTATAGATTATAGATTATAGATATAGATATAGATTATAGATATATTACTTACTAATAAGAGGAAATCCATGGGAGAAGCAGGCACGTCTCCTTCAACGTGTCTGCTTCTTCTGTCTGCTTGATCAGCTGCTTCCTCCGTGATTTTATTATGTCATTTCTAATTAATTATTATAAGTTATTTATGATTTAGAAAATTAATAATATTCAATAAAAAGGTAAAATATATATTTATGACATGTGTGCTTCAGCTGTTTCACCCATAATTTGACTGTGTCACCTATAGTTAATTATTATAAGTCATCTAAATACTAAAAAATTATTATAAAGTCATCTAAGTATTAAAAAATAATATTTAATGTTAAATTTACTTGATGTTTTATATGAGACCCATTTAATTTTTTCCCTCAAGTATTTTTGTGTAGTAATTTTGTTGTATCACTTCTAATTAGATATGTCTGTTTCGTTGTTTCAATCGTGATTTTACCATGTCACTCCTAATTAAAATAGATATAAAATGATAAGTTAATAAAAAAATCACAAGTATTTTTATAGTAATTTAGCTATATCACTTCTAATTAGTTGTTGTGAGTCATTAAGGCATCTGCTTCGCTGCTTCAATTGTAACTTTACCATAACACCCATAATTAATTATTATGTTCATCTAAGCATTATGACTTAAATTGGAATACAAGAAAAACTATTATACATCACAATAATTTAAAACTTAAATTATTTACAAAAATGTAATTGACTATCAATGCCACAAAAGTTTGAACAACGAGATCGATATATATTATTTGAAAATTATATAAAAAGTATTATAAATTACTATAATTAACAGTTTAAAATGTCTATAAAAAAATCTGTTATATATTTTAAAAAACTATTATAAATCACAATAATTAAAATAAATTTTAATAAAATATTTGTTGGGCCCGTGCCTTGCACGGATTATTAGTAACTAGTTTTATCTTATAAGAGGGAACGGGGTGGGAGAAGCAGGCACCTCTCCACCAACGTGCCTGCTTCTCCTGTCTGCTTCATCAGCTGCTTCCTCCGTAAATTTATTATCTCATCTCTAATTAATTATTAAAAAATTATTATATAGCCATCTAAGTATTAAAATATTAACAATATTCAATTTTAAAATTACTTGACGTTTTATACGAGACTCATTTAATTTTTTCCCGCAAGTATTTTGTATATTAATTTTGTTATATCACTTTTAGTTAGACGTGTCTGTTGCGCTGTTTTGGTCATGATTTTACTATGCCACTCTTAATTAGTTATTATAACCATTTAAGCATTGTGTCAATTAATAATTTGATAAAAAAGGTAAAATAGATATAAAATGATAAGTTAATCAAAAAAATTTCACAGGTATTTTTTATAGTAATTTTACTATATCACTTCTAATTAGTTGTTGTGAGTCATTAAGACACCTAACTTTACTATATCACCCATAATTAATTATTATGTTCATTTAAGTATCATGATGCTTAAATTGAAATAGAAGAAAAAATATTATACTATGTTCATTTAAGTATCATGACACTTAAATTGGAATAGAAGAAAAAATATTATACATCATAGTAATGTAAAACTTAAATTATTTAAAAAATATAATTGACTATCAATATAATGTCACAAAAGTTTGGACAACGAGATCGACATATATTATTTAAAAATTACATAAATAGTATTATAAATTACAATAGTTAACAGTTTAAAATATCTATTACAAAATTGTTATATATATTAAAAAATATTATAAATTACAATAATTAAAATAAATTTTAAAAAAATATTCGTTGGGCCCGTGCCTTGCACGGGCTATTGGTGACTAGTATATATCTATAATCTACAATCTATAATCTATAATCTATATATATATATATATATATATATATATATATATATATATATATATATATATATATATATATATATATATATATATAATATATTAAAAGTGTGAAGACCCTTAGAAAAGTGAATCGAACATTTTGACCTTCATTAAAAGTTTCTGCAATAGACAAAATTATCTTTTTACTATTTTTCCAAAACTATAATTATACATAAACACTAATAATATATACTAGTCTAACCGCGCGTGCCTCGCACGTGCAGTGTTTGATTATTTGAAATTAAATGATTTTGCCTAATGCAGAGATTTTTAATAAAGTGTAAAAGTTCAAATCACTTTTCAAAATCTTTCACACTTTAATATAATAATGTAAACATAAACATATATACATATATGTTTTACCACCAAAAATTTTAAGTGATTGATGGATCATTACTTTTGCGTTTGTCATATAGTGCCTCTTTTTCTTGTTGCCACATGCACAAAGAGAAGCAACAACTTGAACCATATTTGTGTTACAATTATTTTTATTTTTTTATATTTAAATTTTATTCTTATTTTTAAAGTCAAATCTTTACAAAATCATTGATTACATTCTTATTACGTACTTAAAACTTTTTAAAATCCGGTACTTCTAAATTTTTCTTATTTTATAGTTTTATATTTATTTCCAGATATATCAAATCTTTTTAAAATCAAATTTAGTTGATTTTGAATTCTTAAACTAATGAAAAAAATATAAATTGTAATTGATTTTGATCACTTCTAATAATGAAAGGAAAGATTTAGAATTATTGTTAACTTTTAAATATTAAAAAAATAGTGAAAAGACGATTTTATCTAAAAAAGAAAAGACTTTTAATAAAGGACAAAAAGTTCAAACAACATTTCTAAGGTCCTTCACACTTTTAATATATTATAGATATAGATATAGATTATAGATAATTTTACATAAACACTAATAAATAAATATTTTTTGAAAAATAAAATAAGTGTTATTTTAGGCAAACTAAATTGTTCATTAGCTTAAGAATTTTAAATCAATTAAATTCTTATTTGATTCTTTCTTTATTTAAGCCATTATAAAGTCCAAAGTTGATATTTGAAGTAAAAAATTATATTTACGAATGGAAAGTCTTAGAATCCACATAAACAAGGAATTGCAGATACCTCAAGGCTTGAAGTATATTTATTATATTTTTCATAGCAAAAGAAATTTGCTTAACCCTAAACATATTCAATTGCAAATTCTTTGCAATTTCTACGTTGTACCATAACACAATACCTTCCATGCATGTTTATAGGGTAACTGTAAGAAGACAAAAATCCATCTATAATTTCAACAAGTCCAGAAAGTTATAATTTTATCATCGATGAAATCAAGCCAATTAGGTTTGAGCTTTTGTAAAATTTAGTTTCTACAATTTAGTTTCAATATGAGTCAAGTAATTATCGTGGTGTTATTCTTAAGTTATTTCAAGTTTCTACGTGTACGCTGTGCAATTAGATTCATGTGTGTTATGCGGATTGCACTTATTTTGAACAAACTATATACAATTGTTTGTAAGTGATGAATTATTTTGGGTTGAATAAATTATTTGCTAAATATTGAAAGTTAGGAACTGTTATGAACTGTCCTCTACCTCTGATTCATACATCCTCAAATACTCATATTAACTAAATTTTATTCGTTTTGTCTTGCCCCTTTTTCTCATCACTATGATGTAAATGGTGGGATAAGCTATTCCGGTATTAACTAATACCTCCAATCAAATATGAGATAAAATAATCTTTTATTTTATCCCGAGACTACTTATCCTTTATACCTCACACCAAACGACCCCTAAAGTGTGTGGATGGTTGTTATATATTGTGCATTATATTGTGCTTTTAATTAACAAATAAATTTTTGTTTTGATTGTTACTTGAATTTTATTATATCATATTGTTAAATACACTTAAAAGTCTGAAGCAAGACGATACAACAGACAATATTATCATATACCATTTTCTTAAATTATTGTTCAATTTCATTAGGTTAATTTTCCTCCATATTTTAGGATTCTTTAGGTTTCTTTGTTTAGGATTTTGTAATATTGTGTTTAGATTGTTTGAGTTTCTTTGTTTAGGGTTTTTTTTATTTTACGCCTAGGATTCAAATTGGAAGCTTTTAAATTCGTACTGGAGTGGACTAACTTATATTTTGACTACATCGCTATAGTCGGTTAATTGGGCCATCTAAAGAGGGAGATGCGTGTAGAGAAAATCACAAAAACTCGAACAATAAAATACCCTTCTAAGGATATGACATTTGCTTGCTGCAGCATAGAAGTCATGCATTGAAAAAGTAATTCACCATTATAATCTTCTATTTCTACAGTTTCAATTCAAAGTTATTTGAAAGTTTAATTCACAGTCTATATAAGAAAAAACATGGCTATATTTGAAGCAGTAAAATAGATATACCGACTATTTGATCAAAAAGAGGAATTAAGTAGTAAGAAGTTTGCACGAATGATGAAACCAAGTCAAATTGCGCAACTTCATGGATTAGCAAGCACTAATTATTGGCTTACTGAACACACCAATCGTAATTTGAGGGGTTGTTAATATATTTCACCTGCCTTTTTCTTTTATCTTAGTGATCTACAAATAGTATATAACTAATTAAATAAGTTCTCCATCTTTTAATGTTCAAATGATATTGAACTTAGTTATTGTATTCATATTTATCATTTAAACAAATAAAATATTTATTTTAATATTTGAACTTATTAAAATGAGGTACACGCGTGAAGCGTGAACACCTAAACTAGTATATATATATATATATATATATATATATATATATATATATATATATATATATATATATATATATATATATATATATATATACATGCATACCTTGAGAGACGACCATATATTTGTTAGTCACCCTTAAACACAAAAACTGGCTAGGGGCACGGGTTGAAATTGTAACTTAGAGCCTCTACTTTAGTATGAACCTTTTTTTAGTATCGTTTAATTCATATTATTTTATTTGTACATTCATTCTATGTCCTTTTCATAAAATATTCCAGAAAAACTGTTTCACGTGACACAACTTTCGTTAACCCTTATTCACCTTTGATGGTACCTCATCATCCTCAAATCCCAAATCCGCCTCTGATAAAAAAAGTAAAAATATTGATCAACAATGAAAAATCCTCAGTCAGCCAATAATTGGGTTATCTTTTTCATATATATAGAGAGAGATATAAATACTAGTGCTCTTTTGGCAAATACTAGCTGGTTATTGATATTCACGTTAACAATCTTGTTTTTTTTTTAAATTTAACTTATTGATATTAATTTCTAGTCTAAAAGCTTCTTTTAAAACCGAATATCCTTTGAATATCCAATGATTCAATCCAAAATTTTCACCCAAAAATTCTGTAAAATGGAGAATTATCATTCAACTTCAAACAAAGCATTACAACTTAAAAGTTCATCATTTGTAAAGCAAAAAATTAGGAAAAGTGGATACGAGCCATCTGATACAGAAACGGACCGGCAGGAAACTCGTTCTCTGGAACAAAATGTACTAACTTTTATTATCGGAGAAGGACTAGCAAATCCACTTATATATCAAGCGGAGACAAATATGTTCGTAGAAATGTCAGTCCATTTTCAAAATCTGAGCATCGTAGACTTCCAAATGTACGTAGAAATGTCAGTCCATTTTCAAAATCTGAGTATCGACGTAGACATGAATCACATGATACTGTGTATAACAATGTTCATCAAATGGACAAGCAATGCTTGCTAAATTGGAAGCCATATAACAATGATGTTGCAGTTATTGCTAAACCAAAATTATCGTCACATGGCTCTTTACAATACTTCCAAGGATCGGACCAGAGCAGAAAAGCCGCGATCCTCATTCTCGTCTAGGAGAGAAAGAGGATATTCACGTGAAAATGAGCCTTCAGTAGGTGAAATGAATGTAATGTTAGCCAGTGCAAAGACCTCAAGAGGCCTCAATAACACTAGTAAAATGTTTCAAAGCACTGAATCCATTCCACCAAGTGATATTTTCGTTAGGAAGGAGTGTTCAGCTGTCACCATCACTCAAAATGGCAAATTCGGTTCAATGCCCCAGGCATCGACTGATAGGAATGTCAGTGTTTCTTGTATTAAGAAGGGGTCTTGTGGGAATTCGAGAAAAGATCGCTCTCCAGAAAGAGGGGGGCCAATGGATGAAGCTTTGTTAATTGAGAAGGCATTTGTTGTTGAAATGTTAATACAATTCTGGGCTGATAAGTACCAACCTGCTTCATTGAAGAGATTCATTTGCCACAAGCAACAAGCTTTACAACTTAATCATCTTGCAAGTGCCTTTCAAATTGATTTTAATCCCCTTTTAAAAGACTTTTGTGGCGATTGTTTTCGTCACCGCAAACAAGTTTTAGCTACTTAATTAGAAATACCGTAATTAAAGGAACATAGGAGTATCACTAGGTATCTGACCAAATAGGGCCGTCCAACGTCTATAGAACGTATCACTAAAATACCTCATGAGAGGTATAAGGCTAAAAGTTCATAATTATGTATCAAACCTTTTTGGGACACTAGTTGAATAGAGGGAAGTCAACCAGTAGAATTTAACTTCTATACACTGATCAAAAGATTTTGTTGGAACCTTGGAGTTTTGATGAATGATAATATGAACGAAATAAGTTGATATACATGTTCCATTGATCCGACAAGTTCAGGAGTGCAGTCTACCGTATAAATAATTAAAAATCAGAATGAGTTAAATCAGTGCAACTGAAAATTTCAACTTACTGATCACGTGGGGAATAGAACAAGTTGAATTTGATTCAAACACTTGATGATAAGGGAAAACAAGTTGAGTTGAAAAAGGAGTCCTATGTGAAGAAGTAGTTTCACTTCTGAGCATATTCTTAAGAGTCCTATGTGTAGAAGGAGAAAGAATCTGAAAATTGCAAAAGTTTATGCAAAACGGATAATTTGAAGGACTCTTTGGAGAGTTGGAGTTTGACTACAATACTAAGGAGACAAGAGTTGGAATTGAAGAAGGAGTCTCACTTGAAGTAGAATTCTAAGCAGTGAGAGTTTTGATTAAAGGAGTAGTTTAAAATAAAGAGTAACTCTTTGGAGAGCTATGCTTAAATAGAAGATGTATTATTCAGAATAACCCATGCACTTACAAAGCAAAAAAGCACAATCGACAGATTGACTTCACGAAGTGCTACTCAATCACTGAAGAAACACATTGAAGAACCTGGCCCTAAGTATAGAATCCAGCTAAGAGTTTTAGCGTTGATTTTTAGAGTTGTTCATTGTGTTTGAACTATTGATGTAATATTAGTTTCACTGTGTTATAAACTGAATTAGGAGCTAGTCTTCGAGTTGGGGAAAACTCAGAGACTTTGGAAACACATACCTTGGGAGGTGTGTGTGTAGTTAGGAATTAGAGTTTATAATTCCTAGTTGTTGAGTCAAAGGAATTAGAGTTTATAATTCCTAGTTGTTGAGTTATAGGGATTAGAGTATATAATTCCTATTTGTTGGTTATAAGAGTTTTGTAATCAGTCGTTGTTGAGGCTCAGAGTTATTTAGTGAAGTTAGGGTTAAATCCTGTAGAGGTACGGGTCGTGGTTTTTTACACTTTTTTGATCCGGGTGTTTTCCACGTAAAAATCATTATGTTCTTTACTTTCTGTTTTACTGCTTCCTTGGAACACGTCAGTGGAACACGTTAGGCAACTCGTTCCATCGATAAGCAACAATTAGGCAAAAATAAGATAATCAGTAGGGTACGAATTCTTAACAAGTGGTATCAGAGCGAGGTTGTCTTAAAAAGGGCTAGCACCTAAGACAAAGATTAATATAATGAATTTCGCACCACCTACTGGTCATAGTGAAGGTCAATCCACTATTAGACCTTCACTCTTTGATGGTTCTCACTTCATTTGGTGGAAAGGTAGGATGGAAACATTCATTCAAGGGGAAGACTATGGGTTATGGGACAAGATCACTGATGGTCCTACTATTCCAATAAAGTTAGAAGATGGTGAACAGGTCAAAAAGGTAAGAAGTGAGTTTACCGCTAATGACTTAGTGGCATTAAAGAAAAATGCTAAGGCTAATAATAGCTTAGTCTGTGGACTAGGACCGGCTGAATACAACAGAGTGTCAACCTGTACCATTGCTAAACAAATCTGGGATGCACTGGTCAATGCACATGAGGGTACTTCTCCGGTAAGAAAATTCAGGATTGCTCTTCTCTTTACTGAATACGAAGCTTTTAAGATGAAGGAGAATGAAACCTTACATGAAATGATGACAAGGCTTACTGCCTTGACAAATGAGTTGACTTCTTTGGGAAAAGTCATCACTATTGAAGAACAAGTTGAAAAAGTGTTGAGGGTGCTACCAAAATCAAAATGGAATGTTAAAGTGACTGTTATTAGGGAGGCAAATAAGGATCTCACAGGCATGACCCTAGATGAACTAGTAGGGAATTTGAAAACTTATGAAATGGAAATTGATGGAACTAAAGAGCTAGCAGCCCTTGAGGATACCTTAGCTATGAAGGCATCTGACAGTGATGAAGAAATTGAACTTGATGAAAAACAAGTTGCCTTTATAGCTAAAAACTTTAGCAAATTCTTCAAAAAGAAAAAGGGAATAAGTAGCAAAAAATGGTCCAATAACAATCCAAATAGATACTACAAGTGTGGTAAGACTGATCATCAGATCATGGATTTTCCTGTCTGGGAAATAGAATGGAGAAAGGAAAGGGTTGAAAAGGAATTAACAGAAAAAACCAAAAAGAGGAAAGAATATGCAATGGTAGCAGCATGGGGATCTGACTCAGATGATGATGAAGTTGATGAAACAACACTCATGGCTCTTGGAGATTCAGACTTGGAGGAAGAAAATGATACTTCAGAGGTAAGTATACTTGAACTTAAAGAAAAGTTGCATTTGTTTTCTAAAACAAAACTTATTTCCTTAATGAGTGCTCTAATTAATGATTTCCAAGAATTAACTTCTGATAGGGATGAGTTATTCAACAATCTTGCAAGTCTCAAGTTTGATTTTATTGATCTAGAAACTTGTAAGAACACTGTTGAAAAGGAAAACTGCACTCTTAAGGAACAGTTTAGCAAACTTGATTCATCAAACTTGACCCTCAAATCTGAAATCTTGAAACTGACTTTTTCTGAAAAAGGAAAAAAGGTCAAAAGGTGAAAAGTGAGGAACAAGAAAAAATTGAGTCAGAATTGACTAAGATTAAACATGAATACTTTTGTAAAAAAGAAAAGGTTAGTCAATTGAGTCAAGAAGTTTCTAAATTGAAACTTGATCTTGAAAGAGCTAATAGATGGACACATTCTTCAAGAATTGTTCATAAGTTAGGTCAAAGAACTCACAATGAAAAGGCTAGGTTGGGCTTTCATAAAAGTTCTAATGCTATTAAAGATCTGTGTTATATTTGTGGCAACCAGGGGCATCCAACCACTGAATGTCCAGTAGCAGCAAAAAGCAAATCAAGAAGTATAAGCCTAGTAAAACAATCTGATTCCATATTAGCACAAGCTAACAAGAAGGTCAAATCTGGTCAGAGAAACAGGTCACATAACTTGTTGCCTTGATGGGCTAAAAGGAACCTCATACATCCTTTTTCTCATAAGAAAGGACCCAAGCTTGTCTGGGTGCCTAAAGTTAACCCCTAATTTATTTTGCAGGTGAGAGTGAAAAGAGACAAGCAAAATTTATATATGGATAAAGCTTGCTCAAGGCATAAGACTAGAAGAAAATAAAGTTTCTTTCACTCACCACATTTAAAGGGGGAATGGATCATTTGAAAGATGGCCAGATTTGTAATGCTCGTGTAAGGGGGAAGCAAGGAAGATTTAAAAAAAATAAAAAAAGAGGATGATTGTGAAACTGATGAGCATGCACAGGAACATGTTGTACCACCTGGTTCAACTATTGTACAGACTGAGGGCATATTGACAGGGGGAACAACAAATCAAGAAATTGATGCATCAATAACACAACACAAGCTAATGATAATTTTGTTAGTAATTCATAAGAATTGGTGTTGTCACAAGAATCTTGAGATATCTCATGTGAATCAATGGCTTGAGACTATGGTATTCAAATAAAGTAATTTCACTCTTGAGGGTTATAAAAATGTTGACTATGTGGGTTACTTAATTGACTGGAGAAGCACCAAAGACACTAAGTAGAGAGCATTTTAAAAGGAAAAGGTTAGTGTTGGGGATGATTAAAATTGCATGAACTTCCCTCAATGATTGGCTAGAATAATCATTTTTCTTCTTAATCTTATTAGCTAAAAAGTTATTCTATTCAGTCTTGCACATTTAGTTGTGGGTCCCAATTCTAAATTTTTGACTTTTCTAACCTAATTTTGTATTAGATTGTGCAGAAAAATAGGTACAAACAAGCAATTGTGGCCACAAAGTTCTTCTTATCAGGTATGTTCTACACTAACATAAGCATAGTTTGTCTAAGTTGAAACAGTTGAGCATACCTGTTCAATTCCATACACTTCATCCTCTCATTATCTAATAAAGCTAATGAATTGGTTGACCAAACTTTCTTTGATTCTCTTCAAATGGGTGTGCACAAATGTGTTAATCCTACACCAGAAAATCCTTCTTCTTTATTAACCAAAATATCAGTTGTGTACCATGGATTTTCCAAGCTTGATCATCAATCACATGCAACATATGTTTCTGAAGAATGAAAAGGGACATGCTTTCCTTTTTAGTTTCTAATTGGTTATTTTTTTAGGACTTCTCAGTACTAGTTCAGGTTTGACTAAGATGAATCATGTTGCTCTACCTGTTTCAATAAGGAGGGCTAATACTCATATGAAAAAATTGAAAAACAAATCTGAACTAAAAGCTGCACAAGACAGTCATGAAGTGGAATAAGAGGTCCTTAAGTCTAGGATCATGATTTTGAAACTTGACCTTGATTGAGAAAGGGATGAAAATGTTGAAGTCATTCGTCAATTGACACAGTTGATAACACCTGTTCCACCTTCCTCATCAGCTCTTCACTATTCTTATCCTTAGCCATGTCCCACTTTTATACCCTTTTTTTTAATGCTCGGTTGTTTTGCTTTGTTCAGTACTAGCTTAGGTTTAATGTGGAACATGCTCTGGTAGTTAAATAGAATGGTTATCTTTGCTAAACTGACTCATATTTTTGCTCTCTTTAATACATTACTATGTTGGCTAAAGTCTTTGTCTGATTGTTTTTATGATAGCCCCAGTGGCCATGAATAGCATAACAAATCACTTTGGCTAGTATATTATTGCATTGAAAAGGTTTTCGATGATGCCAAAAGGGGGAAGATAAGAGGGTTGTGCAATGTTTATAACCCATTGACTAACTTATTTCATTCTAGTGTTTTATACTTTAGTGCCTACAGGTGAAAATGTTTGAATGCACAAAGATAAGAGGTTTGTCATCATAAAAAAGGGAAATTTTTTGGAATATTAGAGTTTTGATGAATGACAATATGAATGAAACAAGTTGATATACGTGTTCCACTAATCCGACAAGTTCAGGAGTGCAGTCTACGGTATAAATAATTAAAAATCAGAATGAGTTAAATCAGTGCAACTGAAAATTTCAAATTACTGATCACGTGGGGAATAGAACAAGTTGAATTTGATTCAAATACTTGATGATAAGGGAAAGCAAGTTGAGTTGAAAGAGGAGTCCTATGTGAAGAAGTAGTTTCACTTCTGAGCATATTCTTAAGAGTCCTATGTGTAGAAGGAGAAAAAATCTGAAAATTGCAAAAGTTTATGCAAAACAGATAATTTGAAGAAATCTTTGGAGAGTTGGAGTTTGAATACAACACTAAGGAGACAAGAGTTGGAATTGAAGAAGGAGTCTCACTTGAAGTAGGATTCTATGCAATGTGAGTTTTGATTAAAGGAGGATTTTAAAATAAAGAACAACTCTTTAAAGAGTTGTGCTTACATAGAAGATGTATTATTCAGAATAACTCACGCACTTACAAAGCAGAAAAGTACAATTGACAGATTGACTTCACGAAGTGCTACTCA
Organism: Capsicum baccatum var. pendulum; assembly: GCA_030864225.1. NCBI lineage: Eukaryota > Viridiplantae > Streptophyta > Magnoliopsida > Solanales > Solanaceae > Capsicum > Capsicum baccatum. Next base: position 211,580,254 of record CM061553.1, on the reverse strand, counting down.
ATCACTGAAGAAACACATTGAAGAACCTGGTCCTAAGTATAGAATCCAGCTAAGAGTTTTAGCGTTGATTTTTAGAGTTGTTCATTGTGTTTGAATTATTGATGTAATATTAGTTTCAGTGTGTTGTAAACTGAATTAGGAGTTAGTCTTCGAGTTGGGGAAAACTCAGAGACTTTGGGAACGCATAGCTTGGGAGGTGTGTGTAGATAGGAATTAGAGTTTGTAATTCCTAGTTGTTGAGTCAAAGGAATTAGAGTTTATAATTCCTAGTTGTTGAGTTATAGGGATTAGAGCTTATAATTCTTATTTGATGGTTACAAGAGTTTTGTAATCAGTCGTTGTTGAGGCTCAAAGTTATTTAGTAATGTTGGGGTTAAATCCTGTAGAGGTACAGGTCGTGTTTTTTACACCTTTTTGAGCCGGGTGTTTTCCACATAAAAATTATTCTGTTCTTTACTTTCTGTTTTACTGTTTCCTTGGAACACGTCAGTGGAACACGTCAGGCAACCCGTTCCATCGATAAGCAACAGTTAGGCAAATATTATATAATTAGTAGGGCACGAATTCTTAACAAATTTTATACAATCATGATACCTAAAAGGTAACAACAGCTAACCATTCAAAAAAATTGAGATCAGTAACCTAAATATAGATCTGGTTTGAGTTAAATGTAAACATTATGCAAATGAGATGTTGAGCTCTTGATATGTGATGCATGTTAAAGTACGATTATCTCATCTGAAAGTTTAAGTTGTTAGACAACAGACATAACACACTTTTATTTACTTAATCATATTATCGATTATCGACATTGGCCAACGAGATTACGGAATCACATACATATATTCTCACAGTTTGTTTGCTTTGTAACAAATATTTTTATAGGTTTCATCAAATGAACCCTTTCTACACATCTTGCTCAAGGGTTCTTCAGGATCTGAAAAAAGAGCACTCTCAATGGTGTTTCTACATGAAATCAATGGAGATGCATGCTGTGTTTGGTATGAAGGAAAATATTTTCTGGAAAATGTTTTCCAATTTTCTCCTGTTTGGTTGGTTTACAGGTTTTGGAAAATATTTTCCAAATCAACTTATATTCCTTCAATACTAAGGAAAATGACTTCCCTTCAAAAAGTAAAGAAAATATTTTCCAAAACTCTCTTTCAACCTCACTCTTAAATTGAAATATTCATACAACTTTCAAAATCACTCATCCCTACTCCGACCCTCAATCTCTCACCCCACCCCTACCCCCACCACACCCTCTACAACCCCTATTAAAAAATATATTTTGATTTTTTTTACCTCACCCCTACCCAAAACCCTACTTCCTTCCCTTTTCCAAAAACAAAAAAAATAATTTTAAAAAAAAAATCAAACATTTTTCTTACCTCCTCTACTAACCTCCTCTCCCCCCTACTCATAAAAAAAATTAAAATTTTTAAATTTTTTTTAAAAAAAAATCAATGTTTTTCATACCCCACCTCTTACTACCCACATTCAAAAAACATATTTCAATTTTTGTTTACCCGACTCATACTCCCCTACCCCTACCCCTACCCTTACCCCCCACCCCATACTAGCCCTCAACCTCTCCCACCCCCGCAGAAAAAATTATTTTTAAAAAAATTAAAATTATTTTCTTACCCACCTTTACTACCTATTTTGACAACCCCGTCACTGTCGTCAATAGTCGCTGTCGCGTGCAGTCATTGTCGTTACGTCAACGGTGATGACTCAACAAAATCGATATTTATGATTATTTCATTCGTGTTGAATGAATTATATTTAACAATGAAAATAAGTTTGAAAAAAGATTATTTTTCTAGAAAAATCACCAATTTAAATGCTCACTACTTTAATCTTCAAAATCAAAATAAAAATACGAAATAACCGAACCGAATTTGTAAAAATTAAACCAAACCAAAATAATTTTGGTTTGGTTATGATTGTTAGTTTCGTTAATCCAAAAATCAAAAAACTGTACCGATATTCAACAATCAAACCGAACAAACCGAATGCACCCCTAAATATAAGTAAGAAACAACTTATTTTTTTAGAAAATATTTCTCCTCCTTCATATCAAACACACCCCAAAAAATATTTTTTGAGATCAAAAAATATTTTTCTAAAATGTATTTTTACGCTTTAGCTAAAGATTAAAATATATTTTTTGAAAAATAGTTTTTCATTCACCAACCAAACATTACAAACTATTTTTCAAAAAATATTTTTCATCCACCAACCAAACACAGGAAAACAAGTAAGAAATCTACTTGTTTTCCAAGAAAACATTTTCCATGGAAAATATTTTTCTTCATACCAAACACACCCGCAATCTGCAATGTAAGCAAACACTATCTTAAAAGAGATATAGAGCTAGCTATCGCCACTCTCCATACTTCTTGATTTTATTATGTTTTACTTGAGCCGAGGGTCTTTAAAAAACGACTATCTACCTTTACAAGGCAAGGGTAAGGTTGCGCACACACCATCCTCCTCAAACCCTACTTATGAGATTACATTGAGTATGTTTGTTAGTTTTTAGGTCCATTACTAGAACTATACCAACTTTTTTGTTTTAATTTCTTTTGCAGATATCTCATGATCTGAAATACTTCCACATTCAGGTAAAATGGGGTTGAGTCCTCTTCTTTTAATTTATTTCTCTTTGTTAGGATTTCTGGTGTGTCAAATTGCAATTGAAGACTTTAGCCAAAATATTTCATGATCTCACAAAGAATTTTAATTTTATTCTATGCACACCTAAATTTTAAGTCATCCTATTTACCTAACTTGGTAATTTGATAGCCTCGACCTTGGAAAGTGTGTCACACTGAGGTCCTAATTAGGCCAGGTGATGAGAACTAAATAAAAGTCATCACGTTCATGGAGTTCCCTGTAATGTTTATTTGCCCCCTTCCCCAATTCTCACCCTTTCCTAATTTTCCTTATGAACTTGCTGAAGTAGCAGGGAAAATTAGTTTATATATCTCATTTTATTTCGCAGCTTGACTAGGTAAGAAAGTAGTTGTACTTGCATATACTAATTAGCCTATTTTGCTCAAACTCCGAAAAATGTTGATGCACCCGTGCTGGATCCTCCAAAAAATTCACTACATCCAACACATGGCCAACAACATATTTCAAGAGTCCGAGCAATATAGGCTACATCTGTATCTATTTTGCTCAAACTATCTCTCCAAAAATATTGATATATGCACCCGTGCCGGATCTTCCAAAAATGCATCTACTTTTGAAGGATTCGACATGCACCGACGACATATTTTCAAGAGTCTGAGCAACATAGGCTATATTCATATCTATTAAAGTGAGCTAGTTAGTTAGTTAGTTAACACTTGTTATAATCAGTCAGTGATTAAAGTTGGTTATAACTAACTATGCTGCGTTGGACACGGCTGTAGTATGCAGCTGTTCATATATAAGTAGAGGTTATTGTATGCATTGTAACCAATTCTGTCACATATGAAAATATCTTCTTCCTCCATCTCTCTGTATTTCAGTTTCTGCCATTGTAGTAGCTTGAATTCATAGAAAACTAACATAGTATCAGAGTTGTAACGAGCAAAGTAACTGGGATCACACGCTTGAATATTCAATCAAAGTTGCTCTTCATCAGTTGTATTATCTGAATGGCGTTGAAATTGCAATCTACCTCAGCTTCCTCTGAGGAATTACCTTCAATATCCACAAAAAGGGTGAGCAATACTCATACCTTGTATGTTCATCCATCCGATACACCAGGATCGGTACTGATTCCGATCAAATTAACTGGGTCAAAAAACTATGGCTTATGGAGGCGATCGATGACTATCACATTTGCAAGCTAAAAAGAAATTGGGATTTGTTACGAGTACTTACAGGAAGGAACAGTTTAATACCGAATTACATGAAGACTGGGAGACTTGCAATGTCATTGTACTTTTATGGATCATGAATACAGTCTCTGCAGGCCTCCTTAGTGGCATTGTGTACTCATCGAGTGCATATATGGTATGGGAAGACTTGAAAGAACGTTTTGATAAAGTGAATCGATTTCGTATTTTCCAGTTGCATCGTAAAATTGCCACAATTTCTCAAGGCACAGATTCAGTAGCTAGCTATGTATTTCACTTGATTGGGGGAGCTCTGGGCTGAGTATGATGATTTTTTCCCGACACCAGGCTGTGATTGTGTAAAATTAAAGGAGTACATTGAGCATTTACAGAGGAAAAGATTAATGCAATTTCTCAGAGGTTTAAATGAATCTTATGAATAAGTTCGCAGACAGTTATTATTGAAAACAATAGAACTTCTCTGAATCAGGCCTATGTTATGCTTTGTAAAGATGAAGCCTGAAATTTCAATGCTCTAGCAATATTCAAAATATGTTTATGCTTTCGTTCAACAATGGCATTTTGTTGAGGAGTATAGACATAACTACTTTGATGGACAATTCCATGAGAATAAAAAAGATTATGACACTGCATATTAAAGATTTCAGTACCATTGTCTGATCGGACAATTTTAACTACAACATCAAATTGAGTTTTTATTAAGCATAGAAAGGATTTCAACACTGTGATAACATCAGTCTTCATCTACAGCAAATAAACCCAAGTATATCTAGTGAAGTTATCAACAATAGTAAGGAATAGACTCTTTCTATCATGAGTAGGAATTTTGTATAGACCCCATACATCAAGATGAATCATTTTTAGGGGTCTGCTGCTTCTAGACGTGCTAGTAGAAAAGGTTAACCTGCTTTGTTTAGCCAATGGGCAGATGGGACAATCAAAAGCTGCATATGCATCTGGAATATGTTTCTGGACTACGCCACATTTGCTCATGACTTGCACTGGTGGATGTCCTAATTTTTTATGCTATATCTCAGTAGTTATTGGCTTCCTTGACTATACAGCAGATTGTAAGATAGTATTGGTTAAGCATTCATCACTGGAACCTGACTTCACAATGTACAGACTTCCTTCTTCCCTATCAATCCCCCTCACCCTGCCACTGTAAAGATCCTGAAATGTAAAAATCAAGAAAGAAAGTGACTGAGAGGGATAGGCTCTTGGTTAGTTTTGAAATTGAGATCAAGTTATACTTGAAATTTGCACATGTAAAACATTATCCACTCTCATATTCTTTATGAATTCAGTAGTTCCTACATGTGTGATGTTAGATGTATTTCCCTTTGGCAAATGTATATGTTGATGAGCCAAATACTTTATTTCACTTATGTTCTCTAGTAGATTAAGATTGGATGCCACATGATGTGTAGCACCAGAATTTATGATCCACCATTGGAACAAAAATTAGCCAACAATGATGTAACAGTACCTAGTACCTGCCAGATTAATGTGATTATCAGGTTGTTTCTTCTTCTCATTCATCATCTCTTGAATCTGTCTATAGTGCTCATCTGTGAACCCTTATGCATTCTTAACACATAATTGTTGAAGTTATTTATATTGATCATCTGTAAAATCCTGCACATCTGCACTAAAACTAGGGTTATTTGAAGCACCATGCTCAGTGACATAAAACCTTCTACCTTCAGTCATAATATTGTTTGCTCAAAGGTTTTTTTCCTATCAAAATGAGAGTTATAGGATTTTCTCTCATAGTGCGAATTGTATGACTTTCTCTCAGAAATCATAGAGTAACCTTTTCTTTTGGAGTCATCATCATGAACCTTCTTATGATCATTAGGCAATCTAGGATGTCCTACCAACCAATAATAATCTTCCTTGATGTGGCCTCCTCTGCCACAATGATCACACTTGATAAAGGTTTTTTTTACCTTTATCGGATTGACCTCGAGTGAACTGTATGGCTAAAGGTTCTCCCTTTTCTCCCAATTCTGAAAAGGGACAAGATCGTTGACTTTCATCTTCACAAAGCATAGCATAGGCCTGATTCAGAGAAGGTTCTATTGTTTTCAACAATAATTGTCTGCAAACTTATTCATAAGATTCGTTTTTAGCTTGCAAATGTGATAGTCATCGATCGCCTCCATAAGCCGTATTTTTTCAACTCAGTTAATTTGATCGGAATCAGCACCGATCCTGGTGTATCGGATGGATGAACATACAGGGGATGAGTATTGCTCACCTTTTCTGTGGATATTGAAGGTAATTCCTCAGAGAAAGCTGAGGTAGATCGCAATTTTAACGCCATTCAGATAATGCAACTGACGAAGAGCAACTTTGATTGAATATTCAAGCGTGTGATCCCAGTCACTTTGCTTGTTACAGCTCTGATACCATGTTAGTTTTCTATGAATTCAAGCTACTACAATGGCAGAAACTGAAATACAGAGAGATGGAGGAAGAAGATATTTTCATATATGACAGAATTGGTTACAATGCATACAACAACCTCTACTTATATATGAACAGCTGCATACTACAGCTGTGTCCAGCTCAGCATAGTTAGTTATAACCAACTTTAATCACTAGTTGATTATCACAAGTGTTAACTAACTAACTAACTAGCTCACTTTAATAGATATGAATATAGCCTATATTGCTCAAACTCTTGAAGATATGTCATCGGTGCGTGTCGAATCCTTCAAAAGTAGATGCATTTTTGAAAGATCTGGCACGGGTGCATAAATAAACATTTTTGGAGAGATAGTTTGAGCAAAATAGATACAGATGTAGCCTATATTGCTCGGACTCTTGAAATATATTGTTGGCCATGTGTTGGATGTAGTGAATTTTTTGGAGGATCCAGCACGGGTGCATCAACATTTTTCGAAGTTTGAGCAAAATAGGCTAATTAGTATATGCAAGTACAACTACTTTCTTACCTAGTCAAGCTGCGAAATAAAATGAGATATATAAACTAATTTTCCCTGCTACTTCAGCAAGTTCATAAGGAAAATCAGGATAGGGTAAGAATTGGGGAAGGGGGCAAACAAACATTACAGGGAACTCCATGAACGTGATGACTTTTATTTAGTTCTCATCACCTGGCCTAATTAGGACCTCAGTGTGACACACTTTCCAGGGCCGAGGCTATCAAATTGCCAAGTTAGGTAAATAGGATGACTTAAAATTTAGGTGTGCAAGGAATAAAATTAAAATTCTTTGTGAGATCATGAAATATTTTGACTAATATCTTCAATTGCAATTTGACACACCAAAAACCCTAACAAAGAGAAATAAATTAAAAGAAGAGGACTCAACCCCATTTTACCTGAATGTGGAAGTATTTCAGATCATGAGATATCTGCAAAAGAAATTAAAACAAAAAAGTTGGCATAGTTCTAGTAATGGACCTAAAAACTAACAAACATACTCAATGTAATCCCATAAGTAGGGTTTGAGGAGGATGGTGTGTGCGCAACCTTACCCTTGCCTTGTAAAGGTAGATAGTCATTTTTGAAAGACCCTCGGCTCAAGTAAAACATAATAAAATCAAGATGTATGGAGAGTGGCGATAGCTAACTCTATATCTCTTTTAAGATAGAGTTTGCTTACATTGCAGATTGCGGGTGTGTTTGGTATGAAGGAAAATATTTTTCATGGAAAATGTTTCCTAGAAAATATTTTTTGGAAAACAAGTAGATTTCTTACTTGTTTTCCTGTGTTTGGTTGGTGGATAAAAAATATTTTTCGGAAAATAGTTTGTAATGTTTGGTTGGTGAATGAAAAATATTTTTCAAAAAATACATTTTAATCTTTAGCTAAAGCGTAAAAATACATTTTAAAAAAATATTTTTTGATCTCAAAAAATATTTTTTGGGGTGTGTTCGATATGAAGGAGGAGAACTATTTCTAAAAAAAAAAGTTGTTTCTTACTTGTATTTAGGGGTGCATTCGGTTTGTTCGGTTTGATTGTTGAATATCGGTACAGTTTTTTGGTTTTCGGATTGACGAAAATGACAATCATTACCAAACCAAAATTATTTTGGTTTGGTTTGATTTTTACATATTCGGTTCGGTTATTTCGTATTTTTATTTTGATTTTGAAGATTAAAGTAGTGAGCATTTAAAATTGATGATTTTTCTAGAAAAATAATTTTTTTCAAACCTATTTTCATTCTTAAATATAATTAATTCAACACGAATGAAATAATCATAAATATCGATTTTGCTGAGTCACCACCGTTGGCGTAACGACAATGGCTACACGCGACAACGACTGACGACGGCAGTGACGGGGTTGTCAAAATAGATAGTAAGGGTGGGTAAGAAAATAATTTTAATTTTTTAAAAAATAATTTTTTTGCGAGGGTGGGGGTGGGGAGAGGTTGGGGGCTAGTACGAGGTGGGGGGCTAGTTTTTTTAAATTTCTGGCTTATATCCCTTGCAAATAAGGTCAATCCCCTTATACATTGTTGCATCATAAGGTGTCTTTCCTTAATCATTTAAGGGTTTTTGGATGTCTTTGCTATGCCACAAATTTAGTGCAATCTGATAAATTTGATATAAGATCAAAATCTACTATTATGATGGGTTATTCTACCACCCAAAAGGGCTACAAGCTAATTGATTGTGCTACTAAAAGATTCTTTGTTAGTAGGAATGTCATATTTTAAGAGCATTTGTTTCCTTTCTCTACTTCTTCTACTAATATTTGTCCTTCTATACCATCTCTTGACTGGGGGGAACACTTCTTGATCAAGAAGAAAGTGTAGAAGAACACTATGTAGATGATTATATGACAGAAGGTGATATTGGTGATACTCTCAAGACAGATCACATTGTAAATCACAATATAGGTATGGAATTATTAAATGAGGAACACCACTTGAATGGTGATGGTGTTGGTGAATATTATGTAGATGCTGGTGGTGATAATAACAATGTAGATATAGACAATGATAACAATGAAGCTATTGGAGACAATATGGTCCAAAAACAAGCACATGTTCTGCCTGATCAAAATGGAGGAAATGCAGGTGCAAATAGATTTGAACAAAACCGTAATACAACTCTAAGAAGATCTGGAAGAGCTATAAAGCCACCATTGTGGCATGAAGATTATGTCATCTCAAAGGGAAGAGAGAAATTATCCTATCCCATCTCAAATTATGTATCTTATCATATGCTATCTGCTAGCTGCAGAAAAGTATTAGCAAACTTTTCAACATCAGTAGAACCACGTAGTTTCTATGAAGCCTCCAAGGATAACAATTGGGAGGAAGCAATGAAACAGGAAATCAAAACCTTGAAAGATAACCACACCTGGGAAATAGTTAAACTTCCAACAGAAAAAAATGTTATTGGTTCTAAGTGGGCATACAAAATAAAGTACAAAGCAAACGGAGAAGTAGAAAGATACAAAGCTAGACTGGTTGCTAAAGGACATAGTTAAAGGGAAGGACTTGATTATCATAAAACATTCTCCCTTGTGACTAAGATGGTGACAGTTAGATCTATTATAGCCTTGGCAGTATCAAGAGGATAGGATTTATGTCAAATAGATGTATATAATGCCTTCTTGCAAGGTGATCTAGATAAGAAAGTTTACATGAAACTTCCTCAAGGTTTTAGAAAGCAGGGGGAGAATAAGGTGAGCAAGTTAAGGAAATCATAGTACGGTTTAAATCAAGCATCGAGGCAATAGAACATAAAATTGACAGAAGCTTTGGTTAAAGCAGGGTATTGTCAAAGCAAGTATGAGTATTCTATGTTCACAAAGAAAAAGGACAATGATATTGTGATAGTGTTGGTTTATGTATAGATGACATGTTGACAACAGGCAGACATACTGACAAAAGGACTTAGCAGAGGTCAACATGTGTATCTGTTAAACCAGCTTGGAGTGCTTAACTTGATGCAGCCTCCAGCTTGAGGGGGAGTATTAAAGTGAGCTAGTTAGTTAGTTAACACGTGTGATAATCAACTAGTGATTAAAGTTGGTTATAACTAACTACGCCGAGCTAGACACAGTTGTATTATGCAACTGTTCATATATAAGTAGAGGTTGTTGTATGCATTGTAACCAATTCTGTCATATATGAAAATATCTTCCTCCTCCCTCTCTCTGCATTTCAGTTTCTGCCATTGCAGTAGCTTGAATTTATAGAAAACTAACAATATCTATTTTTTTCTCTTCTTTTTTCCCCTTTGTGTTGATAGGAAACTAGAGCAATGCAAGTTGTAGTACCAGTAAACTCAATTCCTCACCAAATTGAGCTCAATGTTCATTTGGAGCCTAATACAAGATATGCACTAATGGCTTTGGTTAAGCAAATAAGTAGTGCCAGAAATAAGCAGGTTTAATATGAAGGCAGTTTCCAAAGGTTCATATCTATGTAGTACGTGAGAGCTTTTATTAACGTTCGGGAGTGTTTGGTATGGCGGAAGTCAGACAATATCAAAAAATAACTACCTTCACTTATGCGCGGAAGTATTTCTGAGAAAATGACCAAAATGGTCGTCCTTAATATATAAATATGATGAAAATGGTCTTTAATTTATGTATTCCGAAAGGTGATTAGTTTGATCTTAAGTCATATAACTAAAGATACTCGCTATTTTTGCTGTCAAAATAAATGGAAGCTCTAGGCATGTGCATTACAGATGAGCCATCAAACTACCATACAAACGTACCTTCTTGTATCATTCAATCCGGTGTTAGAACCTTAGCAAAATTTCTAACCTCGCAACAACAACCAATACACCGATAAACATTTACCAAAAAATATTTTTCCAAAGAAAATGACTTCAATCATACCAAACACACTCACAATATTGCTTCAGTTTCGGCCTAATTAATTAGATAATTGTTTTGATGTTTGCAGTAATAGTTCTTTATGATGTGGACAAAGCTGTGGAGAACGTGCAACACTTAATAAAATGGATAATGGACTGTTATTCAGATTCTTGCAAACTCATTCTCTTATGTGAAAGTGATGCATCAATTCTTGATTTAGTGAAAAGTTACTGCACAACTATCGAAGTAGAAGTGCCTTCAACTCATGAAGTAAGTGTACATGTTTTAATATTACTAGTATCTCGTAGCGTGGTATGTATTTCCTCATCCTTAACTAGAGATCTTGGGGTTACGTTCAAGTCCTTATGTATGAAGTCGTCTTTGTTAAGGAACGTTTTACCCTCCCATGCGAAAGTGATGCATCAATTCTTGAGTTAGTGACTGCACAACTATTGAAGTTGAAGCTCCTTTAACTCATGTAGTAAGTGTGCATTGCCCTAATTGGGTTTTGTTGTCTTTATCGAAGCCAAGCTACCTAGTCTTTTGTTGGTGAGCTCTCTTTCTCTCTCTAATGATATTCTTAACACGCCCTCATTTGCGTATTTGAATCTTTTTTATATTTTTGATAAAGGGTGACAATAAAATTCGAACTTAGGACCTTTGCTTGCTTTGATACTGTATTGAAATATGACCATGTCATAGAAAAACTTAAATTGTTTAGAAGAACATTGCCCTAAGGTCTTGTTTAGTCTTTATTGACTTCAAGCTACCTCTTCTTTTGTTGGTGAAGTGAACGAAATCGTCAGATTCCTGTTTTGGATCAACACTAAATTGAGCTAATGATATTCTTAACATGTTTTTTAAAAAAAAAAAAAAATGATTCAAGCACTTGGAATTCTTGTTTTTGATAAAGGGTGACAATAAGATTTGAATTCAGACCTTTGCATGCTTTGGTACTACATTGAAATGTGACTATCTCATTAATAAGCTTAAATTATTAGAGGGAATACATATATTTATTTATTTAATTATATTTTAAATTAAGTTGCACAGAGTTTTTACTTTAGGTGTTTCATTAGTATCGACATGATATAGGTATGTTGTGGAATTCATATCGGATATGGTCAAACGAGTTTAGATACTTTGATCAAAATCAATAGAAAAATTTGAGATAAATGCAATAATTTTTGGTTTGAACTTAATAATAAACCGTAAAAAAATGTGCATATGTACTTGATAATAATTACTACATAGTCGAACTTGCTCTCGATTTGCGCATTAGTAGGGGGTGCGGATAACTAACTTGTGAAATATATTTATTATATGTATAATGAATCTATTTTTCTTTGTGCGTGGATATTTCTTAAATTTAGATTCAATATCTTTTAATGATTTATTCTTTTCGTAAGATGTATTCATTAATTTGTGTAGTTTATTATTTTATCCTATTGAAATTTTAGCAATTTCTGTGTAGTATTTTATTCTAACTTTGCTATATTCAATGCGTAGGTTTATATTCTTTATCTGATTAACTAGTATTTGTTGTTCATGTATAGGTAATTTTCCATCTGTATTAAATAATTTTTCGTATGTATTAAATAAATCATTATCTGTATCTTCTTTTTCTAAGGTTAATTTCATTTTAAGTAATTTTTCTTCTAGTTGTCTTTTTTCTATTTCAAGTTGATTTCTGTAATTAACTTCTTCATATATCAAATTTTTCCTTTCTCTAATCTTTTTTATATATTCTAACATTTATTTATTCTGAATAATATCCATCTGAATCTAAGTAATATTGATGTTCATAATACATGTGTAAGTTTTCTATACTGTTTAATAATTCTTCCTCTTCATAATCTTGTAATTTTTTCCATATTATTTTTTTTATGTCTATAATTTCTATATCTCTAAGTATATATAAGATTAAGACTTTAAGATTATCTATCATTTAAAATTGACTAAATATTTTATTAGAATATTTTGTAGTTGTTTATTTTAGTCTTAGTAGTTCTTGCATATTTTCATTAAGAAATTCTATATATTTTATATCTTTAGTTTCCATGTATTTGTCTAAATTTACTTTCATCTGTTTTTCTATTAACTGTATGTCTCTCATATCTTTTTTCAAAAATTCTAGATATATGTAATTTATCATGGTAAGTATTTGTAAGAGTAGTTAGGTAGGTATGGTATGTAATTTACTCTAGTCACATAATATTTACCAAATGTTTTTTCTAATATGATTTTTCTTATATCTACTACTTGTATATCCTTAAGTGAATACAAAATAAGTATTTTAAATTTATCTACCATCACATCAAATAAATAATTATTCATTTTCATAAAATTGCTATTTTCAAAATATTTTCTTCAATCATGTACATAACAAAATATGGTCATCTTAGATTACTATATACTAGATTATTCTTAAATAACATGTTCTTCGGTCACTATTAGCATGATAATTTGGATATTTTTCCCTTAAACAGCGCTTCTACTCTGGTTACTCCCCACCACGGCTTCTTGTCTCATTGGTTTCACCTTTAGGATGGCATAGTTTTTAGGGATTTTTCTTCGTTTCCACTTTGCTAATAAACTTCTTAACATATTAATCTTCGAATAATTCTACTATAAAGTAACTAACATGAATTTATTTTATCATACTATGATTGTTGGGAATTATGAATTTAGCTATTCATAATCATAAATAAATATACTTGTTCGGGTAGGTTTGATATTTCTAAGCTTTACTCCTCCATAGCTTTTTCTATTGAAATATATCTGTTTTTTAATAACTAAGCAAAATATTTATTGTGGACAGGAGACAGTTTTTTGTGCTTCAACACATGAAGGCTTGCTTTGCAATGCCTTTGGTTCATCTTATTTATAGACTGAATCTTTATAGAGTATTCACATTTTTTTCACGTTTTCTAAAATTAATCTAAAAAAGTCTCCTAATGAGACAAGAATTATTAATGCTATAGTAAAAAAGCCTAAAAAGTCTAAAAGGCTAAAAGTCTAAAAATCTAGCCTATACAAAAACTTTACGTAAAATGAATTTAATAGCTTGTCTTCTATTATTACTCCGTTGATATCTTCTCGTTGTCATATCTGCTGCTTTTTCATATCTCCATTATTGCTTCTTATCTTGTATCTTCCAGCTGGCATGCTTATCTTCTTGATTCTTTTATTCTAGGTGGACTTCTGGGATAATATTATCTTCTCCATTACATCTCGAACATTGATGGTCTGGATATTTGTGTCCAATTATCTTGTAATATCTTGTCAATAATCCGTCTGAAATAAATCCTCTCTTAATTGCTCTTGCAGTAGATTGTTTTTCTGGTTAAGTAATGTCATTATCCATTGCCTAACATCTTCCATATCTGTTTGTCGTAGTTCTTTTGAATTTGAATAAATCATCTGATGGTCTCTTGAATAATAGCTCCATATTGGATTTCCATTAGTATAATTATTTGCTAATTCTTGAATAATTGTAGCTAGTCCCATGAGTCGTTTATTTGCGTAGAAATCAGGTATCTCAATTCTGGGTATCTCTGGCTGTTGCATAATATCTTCTGGTATAATCATATCTCTGGTTAATCCTATTTTTACAACTTGATTAACTGGTTTTATTTCGTCATATAATATCTCTGCTGGTGCAGTATAACACTTTATATAAAATAGATTTCCTTTGGTTATTTTTTTATAGGTGGTGAATATTTTATGTAATTTTTCCATAGTTGTTAGTTCTTCTCCGTCTTGGGTGTATATGGTATTTAATAATCCATAGTCAAAACAAGTTTTTATTAAACTTGGGTTGGTTTTGGGTAGTGCAATTAGCTTGTTGTAACCTTGTAATTTTTGGGTTATATAATTTGTGTTTTGTTCTTTAATATTTGTAGCTCTGGGGTTAAGGTTTAGGAAAGTTTGTACTCTGTAGATATTTTCTATGTATTTTTGGGTTGTATAGTTATAAACTTTTTTATCTTGGTTCAGACTATCTCGGTATGTGGTAATTTGTGGGGGTATGAACAAGGGGTCTTTTTATGTTTTTGGTATAAATGGTTTCTCAAATATCTTATTCATATTCATGTTCTGATATCTTTGTCTACTAACTCCTCTGTTTGTACCTGCAGAAGTATATTGATAAACGTTATGGGTTTTATGGAGTGTCTCATCATCTCCTTCTAGCTCTGGAACTTTAATGTCTTTCGATCGACATAACTCTGCACAATGCTGAGTTAGCTAATTTGTAGCTATAGACTTCAGTTCAACTTCATTAGTCTTTAACTTTTCTATTTCATTACTCATACTGTCCACTTTTATTGAAAGCGTAGTTAGGGTGTTGAGTATTTTTTCTAGAGTATCCTCTTCTGTTATATCAGTCTGTATAGCTTTGTCTTGATATGTAATCTGCAATAACATTTTTGTTAGTACTAATTACTTCAATTATAAATGTGAAATTTAATATATTCAAGACTAGTCTCCAAATTTCTTTTGTTGTAACTGAATTTTGTATTTTCTTTGTTAACCACCAGCGTGCCTGTGTATTATCTATTCGTACAATAAACTTGTTATATACAATATATGTCTCAAATGCTAACAAATATTTATATAATGAACATAATTCTTTCCTATTTATTTCCCATTTTATTTCTGTTTCATTGAACGTACCTGAGTAGTATCTACAATGGTGTTCTAATTTTTCTGCTTCATATCGGTATTTAAGTACTCCTCCATAACTACATTCACTAGCATCTGCTTCTACTATATATATAAATTTTCTATTTTCATCTGAAAATTGTAGTTTTGGTAATTCTTTACAAAGTAATTTTATTTTCTGAACTTGTTTTTTATCTTCTTCATTATAGTTATATTCTACATCCTTTTTTAATTTTTTTGTAGTGGTTTTAAAGTTTCTGCTAATTTTGGAATACATTCTCTTACTTGGTTTACTAATTCTAAAAATACTTGTAATTTCTTTTTTGTATCTAATTCTTCTTTCGAATATATTATTTTTTGTACTATATGTTGTTGCATTTTTACTCCACTCTTATCTATTTGTATTCCTAAAAATTCTATCTGATTTTTCATAATTTTAGCTTTCTTTTCTCTTAGACTTATTCCCGATTTTTCTATTATATCTGTAAATTGTCCTAATAATTTTAAATGTTCTTCTTTAGTTTTTGTATATAATAATATATCATCTATGTATACTATACAATTAGATAATTGTTTAAAATAACTATCCATAAAATGTTGATATCTACCTGGTGCATTTTTATATCCAAATGGTAATACGTTCCATTCATAAAATCCCTGTGGTACCGTAAATGCAGTTAATCCTTTAGATCCTTCTTCTAACTTTAAATGGTAAAATCCTGATTTACAATCGAATTTACTAAAATAATTATATCCATGTATTTGTCTTATTTTTAATATCTTATTTGGTATTGGATAATTATATGTCATAGTCTTTGCATTTAAATTTCTATAGTCAATAACCATTCTACTTTTTCCTCTTTTTTGTTCACTATGTTTATTTACTATAAATGCTGGACTATTATGTTTACTATTACTTTTTTTAATATATTTGTTTTCTAATAATTCATCTATATGCATTTTAAATTCTTTTAAATCGTCAAAATTATATGTTAATGGTTTCTGGGTTATCATGCTATTTTTATCTATTAATTCAATTTTTATAGTAGTTTTATGTTTTGTCCATCCTTTTAATGGATCTTCACTATATAATTGTTCTAATTTTTTCTTAATTATTTCTATTTTATTTATTGAAAATATAGTTATTTCTGTTTTATTTATCGAAAATACAACTAATTCTATTGTATCTTCAGTATTTTTTATATTTTCTAACTTTTGTGTAATTTTTTCACTTCCTTTTATCCAATCAGTTTTCTTTTTTATTTTATTATTAACTCTTTTTGCTCTTACTTTCTGTTTACATGGTGTTGTAAACCACCAATTTGTTCTAGTTATTATATGTGGGTATAATTTATCTAAAAACGGCATTCCTAAAAGTATATCTTTTTATGTTAGTTCATAATTATAAATTTTTTCTATTGTTAATATTTTATCCCATACTTGTATTTTTACATTCTTAGCTTTATAAGTAATCAAGCTTCCTTCATTATTAAATCTTTTAATTACTATTGGTGTTTTTAATTTATCCCATTTGCTTTCTGGTAAGCAATTATATCTACATAAATTAGCTTCTGCTCCTGTATCTATCATAGGCATATAATATCTACTGCAATATCCTTCTACTACTATCTTCATTAATACATATATTTTCATTTTATGTTAAGGCTCTTCTTAAGAATAATTTCTCTCTGTTATATGTTAAGGTTAATTGTGTATGTTCTATATTATATGGTTTTACTTGTTCTAGCCATTTTATTCCTAATATTATGTCTGCTTTTTGCATTTCTTCCTTTACTTCAAATTCTATTTTTATTTTTCTAATTCATATTATTATTTCTTTTTCTGCTATATTTTTACTATTTATTAAACTTCTTGGCAGATCTGGGCATATATCATTATCAGTTTTTATTTCTTCATTTTTTACTAGATATTTTGGTATATAATTTTCTTCTTGTCCTGTATTTAAGAGTATTAAATATTATTTTTCATTTACCTTTCCTGTTATGTAATATTGGTTTAAATTATTTGTTGAATTTATTTCATAACTTGTTCTTTTTTATGAGCTTGATGATTCTGGTTTTTCATCAGCTATTCTTTTCGTTGTACTTATTCTATCATTTATTATTTCTAAATTTTCTTCTATATCTATGTCTCTATAGCTATAATCATTATGATCTATTGTTTTTACAATTTGTTCGAATGGGCTTTCTATTCGTATTTTGTTAATCTTATTTTTTCCTGTTATTTTATGTTTTGTTGTTAATACATATAAATTTTTGCATTTTGCTGTAAATATTTTACTTCCTGAGGTTAATTCTATTCCTGATATTTTCCAACATAATACTAATGATTTATCTATATTTTTATCTGTTACCGCTACTGAATAATTTGCACTTATTTTAAATTTAAAATTTTGGTATATTAAATTTCTTTTTATGGCAGATATTATGCTTTTTTCTACAGGTTTTATAATTCTATCATCTGCTAAATATAATTTTATTGGTGTATCTATTCTTTCTCTAAACATGCTTTTATTAATATCTCTGTACCTCCAAGGTGTACATATTTTATTGGGTCTCTACTTTTTATATCGTTTATCTCTTTATTAATTATTCTTTTTGTTACTAGTGGTATACTAGCTTTACTTTTTGCATATCTACAGTCTATTACATGTTCCTTTTGGCATACTACATAATATTCTTCTTTTTTCTTAGTAAATAAATTTCTTATTGTTGGTATTTTAAATATTTTTTCTACACTTAAGTCTAATTCTTTTCCTTTTATTTCATCAAATATGTTACTGTCAAATATTATTTTTTGTTCTGTTCGTTCATCATTTAAATATTCTTCCTTTGTTATTATTTTTATATCTTCTTCAGTCATTTGATTCATCTATTTCACTATCTATTTCATTATCTATTTCATTTTCTGAAATTTCATATATACTATCCTCACTTTCTAATTCATAATCTATATAATCTATCTGCATATATTCTGTATTATCTATTTTTATTTCTGATATTTGTTTATTTTTTAGATTTTTAGGTAATTTATAATCTCTAGCTAAATGTCCTAATTTTCCACAATTATAACAAGTACATTCTTTTATAGATTTCTTTTTTCTATATGGTCTTTTGTATTTATAATTTTTTACATAATATCTTTTTCTTAGTTTCTTGTATTTATATTTTGATTTTTTATATTTTCTATGTCTTTTTCTTTTCTTATAATATCTTTCTTCACATCCAAATTGGGGTGCTATTTTATTTTTGCAACATGCTAAATTTCTTATCAATGTTTTTTCCATTTTTAATTCTTCTCTATATTTTTCACATAAGTTTCTATACCATTGTTGTAAAAAATTTATTCTTGCTCCTAGAGTATCTACTATTTTTGTTTCTTCCCAACTCTTTATTATCTTTGAACTAAATGGTTCGGGTAATTTATTAAAATATAATTTTCTTATTTCTTTACTTTCTTCTATATTATATGCTCCTTTATAATAATATTCTTTAAATGCGCAAGTATATTCATCTATATAACACATATTACATATTGCTAATTTTAACATTAAATTCCTATTTGTATCTTTTTTCTTCATCTTGTTCTTCTTCTGTTGTTGTCATACTACCAAATTCATCTTTTATAGCTGTTTCATATTTTTTTAATAATTCTATAGGTGTTAGTTTAGTTGTTGTTGATGATGTTCCTTCTATAGGTTTATTAGTTCTTAATACCTTCTTGCTATTTTCAGTTAAATTTGAAAACCATAATTTCACTGTTCCTATTAGTGTTCTTTCTATATATTCTGGTGCATCTGTTATGTTTATATTATTATCTAATAATTGTTTTGTCATATATCCTATCCATAATTGTATTATTTTTTCTGTATCTATTACACAGTCTAAGTCTAAAAAGTTATAATTTTTATTAACTATGTCATATTCGTTCTTTAGATTATATCTTTTAAACTTATTCTTATAATATGTAGGTTTTCTTATTTCTGATGTTTTAGGTATTATATTTTCATCTTCTTTTTTATCAAGAGTATTTATTTCTATGTTGATATTTTCTAAGTTTTCTTTATTAATTACTTCTTGTTTTTCATTGATTTCTAAATTTTTTGTATTTGTTAATATTTCTGTATATGTTTCACTATCTTTTGAATCATAATTATCTGTCTCTTCAACATCTATATTATTTATTTCTAATTTCTAATTTCTTATTTTTTATTTCTAATTTTTCTTTAAATTGATTTATCTCGTTTAGTAATTTTGTTCTTTATCTTTTTCTTCCTTTTCCTTTTGTCTTTGTTCATACAAATCTTTTAACATTTGTAGTTCTTTTTCTAATTCAGCAATCTTACTATTTTTAGTTTCTTCTATTTTTCGTATTTCTTCTGTAGTTTGTTGTTTAATTTTTTCTATTTCCTTTTTCGTATCTATTTCTTCATTTTCTCTTTCTATTCTTACCATAACTGTCAATTTGTCTTCTAATTTTAATTCTTCTTTTTCTAACATTAAATATAAATGTTCACCTATTTTCTTATATCTTCTTCCTAAATTAGAAAATACTATTTTTATTTTTAATCCTTCGTGATTTTCATATATTTTTTCATCTATTATAAAAGCTTCTTTGTTCATTTTATTGTAAATAGTTCATGTTGATATATATATTCTAAACTATCGATTTGTGATTCTAATTTTGATATTTCATCTTTTTGTGTATTTATTAAGTTTTCACTAACTCCGACAAATATATTATAATGTAGTTTTTCTATTCTTATTTTTAATTCTTTCCTTCCAAATAATCAACCATAATTTAAACATATTTTTATAACTTTATTTTTGATGTTTGAGTTACTTTTAGCCCAATACCCTAATTGTTTATCCATACATTGATTCATACCCAAATCTTAAAATTTAAATTATGAAAAATTTATCTTTTAATTTTGTATTGTGTTGACACCCAATTTTGACTCCTTTTTTTTTATATAAAATTAATTTCTCGATGCTTAGAATTTCTGAATATTTTTTCAAAATATGGTTTAACATTAACAGTTTAAAAATGGTGTTTTCTTCTAACATCGCATGTTATAAATTTAATCAAACATAAATAAATAAACATAGTTTAAAATATCATTCCACTACTTCTTCTAAAACGAATAAATAAATATATGTTAGCATATTAATATAATACTTGCTATATTATCATATTTTTTGCAAATTTACTTAGCATATTAATATAATCCTTTCTATATTATTATATTTTTCTTATAAATTTACTCCACTTTATTTTTTATTTATTTAATTTTAAATTATAGCTATCGAATTTTAATATAACATATGTACATATTTGAAATTATGCGCATATGTATATGTATCTATAGGTGTGGAAATTATGTGTATATATATATATATATATACACACACACATTTTGGAAAACTAACTAGAATAAAATAAGTATCGTTAATTTAGTTAAATAAAAATGGGTGAGAAAAATTAGATTTTATCTTATAAACTTAATTTTCTCGGGCCATTTACTCCTTGCTTTTCAGCAAAAATACCAGCCCAAAAAATCCAAAAATCTGTCTCAAGCCCAATTTGACATTGACCCAACCCAACCTTAAACCCCTAATATTATCTCACCTCTCACCCAAACTAACTAGAGAAAATTAAGTGGGAGGTGGCAAAAAAGTCTTTAAATTAAAAATGGTGACAACTTTGACTAGATAAGGTCAATACTTTATTTAAATTGTGATTAAGTTAATTGAGGTGTAAAGTGTAATTTTTAAAAACTTTTAAATTTTTTAAACAGTCCTCAACTCTAAATTTTAAATTTTGGAGTTTCCGCCACTTTCTTATCTTTTAATCTTTCTTCTTCTTTTTCTTTCTCCCTATCTTCTTCTTTTTATTTTTTTTCTCTCTCTAGATTTTCCTCTTCTTCCATCTTTTCTTTCTCTTTTTCTTTTTCTTTCCCTTTTCATTTCATTCTTCCTTTCTCAATTTTCATGAACTATTTAAAAGAAAAAAAAAAATTATAAAGTTTGAAAAGAAATTTTTTGATTTCTTTTAAAATGAATGAAGAAATAATTTAGCAAATTCAGCAACTACGGTAATTGCTGCAACATACAAATGTAGATGTAGGAATTCGACTAAAATAATATATATATATATATATATATATATATATATATATATATATATATATATATATATATATATATATATATATATATATATATATATATATATATATATATATAAAGTTAGTGTGTGGGATTATTAAAAAAAAAAAAAATCTTACGTGGCAAATGACATGGCACTAATCTGCCACTGATTTGATAATGACGTGGCGCGTGTGTAGCGCACTCTCCGTCGTGAGAGTGGTATTCAGTTTTGAGAGGTGAAAATAATTCACTTTAAAGATGTTAAGGGGGTAAATAAACGGAAGTTAAGTTTAAGTGCTAAAGTGAGTTGTGGTGATAAGTTCGGGGGAAAAAAGATGCATTTTCTCTATGTAAAATGAGATATGATACATATCAGAGTATGACAATATATCAGAGTCGCAATGTATTCGAACGATAGTAATGAACCCCTGTACAAATATTCCGTAAGTTTTAGTAATATAGAAAGGAGTTGGGGTAAGGACTAATTAGCTTCTAAAATAATGAAGTTTATGTTGTTTACCCATTTTTTTATATATACAATAGTGGTGTTCGAGTTAGCTAGACCAAGGGTATGCGTAGCTTGTGAAAACAAGACCGAATCTCCTTCTTCAAAAAATTATATTATATATATAAGGTTAAAACTATTTTTTTTTTTATGGAATGAAGTGCTGAAAACACCCCCAAATTTGACACAAATTATTACTTTAGTCCTCAAACTTTACCTAGTATTAGAAACACCCTTAAACTTGATTAAATAAATTTAACAACACCCTAAAACTTGACTAAATAAATTTAAAAATACTCCTAAGATACCACATGACATAACAAGTAGTCTCAAATGCTTGTGGGCGCGTGAATTGCTTTAAAATAATGCTACATGAGCATTAAATTATTTTAAAAAATTTATTTTTAACTTTTTTCTTTAATTTTCGTTACACCTTACTGCTATCACGCCCCTTCTTCCTATTTAAGTTTTTCTCCACTTACCATCTTATTTAATTATTAAATTTCTTAACATCAATTATTTTGATGACTACTTTATAGATGTGGACTTTTCGGTAGCACTGAAAATTACATGATAGGATAACAATCTCGAAAGGAGATTTAAGTAGAACTGCCCGCACTAAATAACCACAAATCAAAATGAAGGGAGCTTATTACCGATACTTTTATCAAAGCTTTTTAAGCTAAAACCCTTAGATTTCTATGAAAAAGGAAATGAAAATTAAAGGGTTATGTTAAGAATTCAGGGAGAATTATGAGGAGAGGAAGAACTCTAAAGATGTGAGAGTTACGATGATTTTAGCGGATTTATTTTTTAAATATTTTCACTATAAAAAACACGCGTTTTAACCACGCGTAAAACCGTGGCTAAAAGTATTTTGCCACGGATGGAAGCGTGCCCATAAGGGGCGTGGCAATGAAATTAACCACGGTTTTAGCATCCGTGGTAACATTTGGATAGCCACGGTTTTGGACAAATTTAGCCACGGTTGCTTTGTGAGTAAATTTGACAGGAATAAATAAATAAATTTTTAATTTCTAATTAGCCACACGAGAAACCGTGGCTAATATGTTCAATTCACATTAAAGATAGCCACGATTCAAACCGTGGCAAAAGTATACATTTTTTGAAAAAAAAAATCATTAATTTCCCAATATCAATACAGAACTGGTGAGCATTTACCAACACACTGAACATAATACATAAATCATTGCTATAATGATCAAAGTTTCATTACACAGTATGATTAATCCTTTCCATATTCACATAAGCATGAGTTGAAGTCGAAGGAAATTAGACCATTGATGGACTGACAAGTTAGATCCTGCATTAAAAGAGAAGGTTATCCATAACCTTTTGAAGACAATGGCACAAAGATTAGTTCTAAATGCAAGTTGCAGATGATGAATCCAACAAGAGGAAAACTTAAACCATCAAAAGATGAAACAAATCACTCCTCTACTTGGTTGAAATTGCTTATCAAAATCTGAACAGGATAAAGTAGAGGAACAACAGAATGGAGTGTGGAACTGCACCAAACCTAATTAATTTAACTACAAAGGACATTAACAAGAATACATCTCAATTAAAGTATAAATAAACTTACCTGGTCTTCCTTGAGGAAGAGAGTGATATTAGTTCCTCTGCCTAATTGCTCTCCATTAACATCCCTTGTAACAGTAATGAACTACCAGCTTGTGATTCCCAGATATATTGCTCATCATCGTTGTGCTTGGTTGTTACGATAACTGTCTCTGCTATGAGGTAAGCGGAATAGAAACCCACACCAAATTGACCAATCATGCTCACATCAGCCCCAGCTTGTAGAGCTTCCATAAACTCCTTTGTCCCGGACCTCGCAATTGTACCCAAATTGTTAACCAAATCTACACAACCACAAAGAAAACAGAGGTATCAGTACCAATCTTAAATTTGCAGAATAGAATCTAAAGTCTATAAACACAACGACCCTACTAAAATTCAACCATAGGATCACTTCATACACATCATAAACATCTATAGGCCTAAAAATTCTTCAAACATCAGAGAAAACAGAGGTATCAGTACCAATCTTAAATTTGCAGAATAGAATCTAAAGTCTATAAACACAACAACCCTACTAAAATTCAACCATAGGATCACTTCATACACATCATAAACATCTATAGGCCTAAAAATTCTTCAAACATCAGAGACTGATCTAATCTTAATTCAGTTGATTAGGCAAGCAAAATAACATGGTTTAACTACTTAAACAAACACACACAGTATCAGTATAAAGTTTACAGTCAACAACAACAACATACCCAGTGAATTCCCACCAAGTGAGGTCTGGGAAGGATAAAATGTACGCAGTCCATACCACTACCTCCGAAGAAGTAAAGAGATTGTTTCCGATAGACCTCCGACTCAAGACACAGAGACAGTAAATAAGGTCGTAATAAAATATGAAACATGAAACAAGATGAAATAACATAAATAAGGCACCCACAACGTAGTATGATACACTACCCAACTGCAAGCCCGCACCTTCCCCAACCCACCTAACTAGCGACTTCATCCCATGAGCAAAGTCCTACAACCACTATCAAGCTACCCCAAAGCACACCTAACTACTGGCGACGACTCACCTCCACGCTCTAACCTTCTATCCTAATTCGTGTTCAGAGGAGACTAAGAGTTGATCCCTGGTGCAACCCTATCAAGACCTGAAAATGCCCGGAGTCCCCTCCCACTGTCCGTACCCGAGTCTTCGCCCCCTCATACATGTCCATAATTGAACAAATGTACGCCACTGGGACCCTCTCGCCTCCAACCATATCCAAAGAACCTCCCTAGGGACCTTGTCATACGCCTTTTCCAAGTCTATAAACACCATGTGCAGATCCCTCTTCCTCTCTCTATACTGTTCAACCAGCCTCCGCACTAGGTGAATTTCCTTAGTCATCGAGCGACCAGGCATAAACCCAAATTGATTTCCGAAATAGGCACTATCTTCCTCAACCTCCGCTCCACCACCCTTTCCCAAATCTTCATCGTGTGACTCAACAACTTAATACCACGGTAGTTGTTGCAACTCTGAATGTCGCCTTTGTTCTTATATAAAGAGATCATCGTGCTCTATCTCCACGCCTCGGGCATCTTAGCAGTCTTGAAAATGTTGTTAAACAAATGGGTTAGCCACCTCAACTCTGCTCCGCTAGCAAACTTCCAAAAATTCACCGAAATCTCATCGGGCCCCGTCGCCCTGCCCCTTCGTATTTTGCGAATAGCCTCACAGATTTCCTCCACCTTAAAACGCCGACAGTAGCCGAAATCGCGAGATTTTTCGGTGTGCTCCAACTCCCCTAACACAATACCTCTATCCCCCTCATCATTCAAGAGCTTATGAAAATACGACTGCCATCTTTTCTTAATTAGAACATCCTCCGCCAAAACTCTGTCATCCTCCCCCTTAATGCACTTCACTTGGTCCAGGTCCAGGTCCCGACCCTTACGCTCCCTAATTTTGGCAAGCCTATACAACTTCTTTTCCCCGCCTCTCTTCGTTAAACTCGAATACAGTCTCTTAAAAGTTGTTTCTTAGCAGTCTTAACTGCTAACTTAGCCTCTTTCTTGGCTAACTTGTACTCCTCCCTGCTCAAGAAATAACAAATGCAAAATAGAGTTTAACAAGTCTACACATGTCTCTATATAAGGTTTCATTTTGAGGTTGCAGCTTGTTGATTCAATAAAAGTGCTGCTACTTTTAATATCCAAACTGTCCATCGCAGAAGCTAGACCACATAAGAAGCCCAACTAGATCACCCACTTTTCTGTTGACAAACACTACATTTAGTGAGTCCAGCAATTCCTGGGAATGTACCCTTAAAGTTTACAGTCACTATTTATAAATTGAATCCAAATGACGGGGAAAAAACTACAGTCATTAACCTCCGAAGCCAACAAAGATAACTACACAAGTACATTACATACTTATCCATTTTTTTAGTCCAATTCATACCATTAGACATTGAGTCTAGTGGCCACATACTTATCCATGTACAGGCGGATCTACGGCTTAAAAATATGAGTTCATATCTATTAATTATTGAATTTTAATAATTTTTTAAACATAAATTTATGCTAAGCAGCCTAAATTATGGATTCAATTGAACCATACCTACTAATGTGTTACATTCGTCCCATGAATAACAACGAAAAGCATAGGAAAAGCAAGTTGATAGATGTGTTGAAAGGAAGTGACTAAAACGATGTAAAAATAGTGAGAAGCAAATGAGTACATTACCTGCTTTGGTCATGCCAATACCACTGTCAATAATGGAAAGAGTCTTATTGGCCTTATCAGAAACAAGTTGAATGAAGAGTTTAGGCTGAGTATCGAGCTTGCTCTTATCCGTCAAGCTCTCGAACCAAATTTTTTATCCAACGCAATACTTATATGACAGATTGATTGGAAATACCTGTTCATATGAAACAATCTATCAATACAAAACCAGAATCATCTCTTCAAAATGTTCCGATAAAACAATGGATACCTATTAACCAAATTGGGCTGCACAACAAATCCGATATCAAATTCTATGGGTATAAACAGATTTCGAAGTATCAAAATAAAAAAGAAATGGTGGAAAGCTCGTCCATCCTTATTTCACAAAACAAAAACCCTAAAAAAAATCGAACAAAATTGACTTGAAAACTCAAAATTTGTTACCCAATGCAAGAGACAATGAAGCAGGTAAATTTTGGGTGAATAAGTCCAGTCGATTTGAAGTGAAGAAGGAAGAGACGCTGATATTTAAGCTTGAAATTTAGATTTAGAAAAGAGGAAACTAGTAAAAAACCCAAAGAAATGGGGGCAAATGAAAAAAATTTAAGGAAGGTAGTGAAATTTAATGCGCGCTTATTTTGGCCACGGTATTTTAGCGTTTATATGTTTTGTGTGGGGAACAACGTATTTTTTTTTTATTTTTTTTTTGTTGATTTAGCCACAGTTTCTGTGGCTAAATAACCGTGGCTAAGAGGCTTCTTTCATTTTATTTTTTTGGCTTTAAATATTTACGTGAATGCAACATAAATAACACATTAGCAGATAAGTTCAATTGGACTGCGAGTAAACACACATTAGTTAGATTTGACAAAATAGAGGCATTTTAAAATTTATTTAGTCAAATGTAGGGGGTGTTGTTAATATTAGGTATAGTTCGAGACTAAAATAATAATTTACGTTAAGTTTAGGAGTATTTTTAATACTTCAATCTTTTTTTATGTATATACAGTAGATGTTTTCTTTTGGTTTTCCCACCGGGTACCTAATATTTTTATTTGGAACCTGATTAAATTCAGATTATACTTGCAGATTTCATTTGGGGGCAACACTCCCAACATGATTTTTTTCATTCAAAGGGCTTGAATCTCATACCTTTGGTTTAGGATGGAAGGATCCCAACCATCCCACCGCAACCCATGTTAGTTAATAGACATTGAATATGACTTCATGTGTTTACTCTATATTTTGAACCCCTTAGTAAAAATTCTAAGTTCGCCACGAACTATGCCTCGCACCCCATCCCACCCCACGACGTTGATCCTACTCTATCCTCATAAATTACATATGAATATTTTCAAGATTATATTTCTTTTTACTGACTTACAAAACATCAAAAATAAATTTAGAAAAATGATCGTACTTGTTTTTCAAAATCATGTTCCATAAAAATATTTTTCTTTGTTCCAAACACACAATAAATCATGAAGCTTATAACAGATTAAATAGGGAGAATTAGGTTTCTTTCCCGAAGCAAAACCATTTTCAATTAATCACATTCTTGAGTAGATATATCATAATTAACAAAATCAGCATGATTTAATCAGTTTATTCTCTCTTCGAGGCAAGTTTCAAAAACTTCTGGTGGAGTATGTGCACCCAAAACTTATTCTCCAGGTAAAGTATATCTACAATATGTACAATATATATTAGAATAGTTTACGTTAGATGAAGCAGTGGTGATATTAATTAAGTGTAGTTCTACAGGCTTCAAGTGTAATATTCGAGAGAGAGAATTAAGTTTGTTATTTCTTGTATTTTATCTTCTAAATTCATTTAAGTATTATTAGGACTATTGTATTTAAGTATTCACATTAATGCTTGTTTGGATGGTGGTTTGCAATGACTTCATAATGTACAATATTATATAGTATGGTCTTGTACTGTACAGTATAATACAATGTTTGGATAGACTGTATTGTTTACTGTTATTTAATAACAGTTTTATTATTTGGTTTGATGGTATGATACTTTATCATAACTGGTAAGTTTATTAAAATGTTCTTAATTATTGTAAATGTTAAATTTATCAATAATTATTAGTAAAATATTTTTCTTCTTGATAACTTGTCATAAATTGTGCCATGTAAATATATAAAGTTGTTAAAATTCATGTAAATTCTAAAGAAATTAATAAAAGAGTAGATCAAACTAAATGTAATCGGATTTTTTTTATAGTAACAAATTTCATTTCCTTTTGGTAGTTTGAGATGTGACCATCAACAATAAGTACAAAATTTGAATGCATATTTTGTGTATGTTACGGGTGTGTTCAATATGAAGTCCCCAAAAATATTTTTAAGAAAATAAATTATTTCGTACTTGGTGTCTTGGGGTATGTTATTTGCTAATGATGTGGTACTGATTGACGAGACTCGGGGAGGAGTTAATGATAAGTTCGATATTTGGAGACACACTCTTGAGTCTAAAGGACTTTGGTTGAGCAGGACTAAGACGGAGTACATGGAGTGTAAGTTTAGTGATGAGTCACAAGAGGCTGACGTGGTTGTGAAGCTGGACTCTCAAGTCATTCGGAGGAGGGAGAGTTTCAAGTATCTGGGGTCTATGATTCAGCACAATGGTGAGATTTATGAGGATGTCACACATCGTATTGGGGTAGGGTGGTTGAAATGGAGGCTCACTTCGGGAGTTTTATATGATAAAAAGGTGCCCCTAAAGCTTAAAGGCAAGTTCTACAGAGTGTCAATCCGTCCGGCTATGTTATATGGAGTGAAGTGTTGGCCAATTAAGAACTCCTACGTCCAAGCTGAAGGTGACAGATATGAGGATGTTGCAATGAATGTGTGGTCATACCAGGAAAGATAGGGTGAGAAATAAGATTATTTGGGAGAAAGTGGAAGTGGTTTCAGTGGAGAACAAGATACGAGAAGTGCGGTTACGTTAGTTCAGGAATGTGATGAGGAGGGGATCTGATGCTCCAGTGCGGAGGTATGAGACACTAGATATGAATGGGTTTAGACAAGGTAGAGGTAGGCCGAAGAAATGTTGGAGGGAGGTGAGTAGGCATGATATGGATCAGTTACAGCTTACGGAGGATCTGACCCTTGATAGAAAGGTGTGGAGGATGCGGATTAGGGTAGAGGTTAGGGGGTAAGAGTGCGACGGTTACACTCGGGGAGCATTCTTTATTTGTCTTTGAAGTTTCTTGTTCGTGTTGGTGAGTGATGTCTATTATATCGGATATATAATTTTTAGTATTATCTTGTGACTATAGTATTATCTTGTGGATAGCGGTGTTAGTTTATTTTGCATGCTTTGCTAGTTTATATGCATTTATGTTTTGTGATCGCTATAATGTTATCGGTCCTAAGCCACCGGAAACAACCTCTCCACTCCACCTGAGGTAGTGGTGTGGTTTGTGTACACTCTACCCTCCCCAGACCTATGTGGAATACACTGGATATGTTGTTGTTGTTGTTTGTATTCGTACTTATTTTCTTGTGTTCGTTACATACATAAAAAAATATTTTCTAAATTCATTTGTATATATTTAAACCAAAAACAATGAGAATGAATAGGATAAGGGGGCGGGGTAAGAAAAATTATGAATTATTTTTAAAAAAATATTTTGAGGGTGGGGTAGGAAAAAAATTATGAATTATTTTTTAAAAAATATTTGGGGGTGGGGGTAGTGAATTTGGGGCAGGGTAAGGGGGTGGGATACTGGGTGGGTAATAAAAAAATTTTTTTTTTTTTTAAAATACATTAAAAAAATTATGAGGGGGCGCGGGGGAGGGGGAGGGGGCTAATGGGGAGTGTCGGTGGAGTAAGATTTTTTTTTAAAACTTTTTCAAAAAATAAATTTAAAAAATAAAAAAAATGGTGCTTCTAGGTGGTGGTGAGGGGTAGCGGTGGGTAAAGTTGGGGTAAGAAAATTTTTTGAAATTTTTTTAAATAATAATTTTTTTTAAAAATGGATTGAGGGTAATGGGGTCGGAGTCGGGGTAGGTGGTAGGATAAGAATAAATTTTAAAATTTTCAAAAAAATAATTGTTTTGGGTGATGGGGTGGGGGGTTGGAAATGTGGGGTAGGGTGGCGTGGGGTCGGGGTAGGTGATGAAATTAAATAATATAAGAAAAAGGATAAAATAATATTATATACTTCCTCCGTTTTATTTTATGTGTCGTCTTTTGACTAGACATAGAATTTAAGAAATAAAGGAAAACTTGATAATATTTACCAAATTGTCCTTTATCAAAAAATATGCTACTATCTTTTTTTTTAATTAAGTGGGCTCAATAAAAATAAAAGTGTAATTATATTTTTAAATATTTACCAAATAAGAAAACATGACATTTTTTTTGAAACGGACTGAAAAGAAAATGATAACATATATAAAATAAAATGGGATGAAGGAAGTAATATTAAGTAGAGGCATATTTGAAAAAAAAAAAAGAAAATTATAAATATCATTAAATTAATGATTACATAAATAATTATTAAATCATAAAATTAAATCATATCATATCATATATTTTTAAAAACAATCAAAACAAATAATGGTACCGTACCATCCAAACATTGTGTTAGAGTCCGTGGGACATCTGTCATCGGATCCCTGGGTAACAACATGACAGATAATAGCACTATGTATTCCCTTATAGTGGCTCCTTTACAAATTATGAATGAGCATCAACTTTCTTTATCTTCTACATTTTATCTTTCCCTTCTTTCTCCTGATCTTCTTTTCTTTCTATCCATCTACAAAAAGGTATCAAAGTATCGATCCTCGGACCACAATGACTGATAAAAAATTCAAAAATATTGAAGATAACCTTAAGAAACTGGATGTACAGATTTAGAACTTGAACAACAATTTTCATGTTGTTTCTGGAAGGGTAGATAAGATGGAGGAAACTCAAGCTCAAAATGGAGAAATTCAAAGGAAACTAGAGTTGATTCTTTAGTAGCTAGTCCACTCTAAGGTCACTGAAGCTCCTTCACCTGCGACTAACTCCTCAGTATCTCTTCAAAGACCAACAGGATAGAGAAGAAACCTTAAGAACTTCCCTATTTTATCTCCAACCTTGAGAGGTCCAAATTATTCCACTGATGCTAGAGGTATATTATCCATCCATCCTCCTACTTTCACTAACATTCAAACACCTATATCATCGACCCTATCTCGGGTTGTTGACAGAAGTAAACCCTCATTTCAGGGGTCAACTCTTGAAACCCAAGAGCTAAATTGCTTTTTCCTGAGTTAGTGGGTCAAAATCCCAGGGCTTGGATTAGGAGATGTAAAAGGTACTTTGAGATGTATAGAATTCCAAACCATCAAAAGATGAATTGTGTTGCTATGCACATCAAAGATGGGTTTGACAATTGGTTTGATGCTTATGTTATTGATAAGGGCGGTATTTTATCTTATAGAAGACTTGGGCATATGAGACCCTTAGATATCATTGATGACTTTAATAAGTTAAAAGTCAAAAAGGCGATATTGAGTCTTATCAGGAAGGAATTTGAAGAGTTGGGGATTCACATGATGATGGTCAATCCTCTTTTAAATGAGTTGCACTTTGTAGCAAGTTTTCTTAGTGGTTTAAGAGCTGAAGCCAAGCATATGGTAGGAATGTATAACTCCATAACTCTTTCTGATGCTTATGAAGTAGCGAAGATGCTCTCAATGCCTTGTAAAAACACCTCTTCGGGTCTACTCAAGCAACCACCAGAAATTTTCCTAACCACTCCCGAAGAATTCCAAACTAAAATCCAAACCAAACTCCTTTGACCCTTTCTTCTAATGCTCCACTCAAACTTACTTACCCCCCAAAGATGTCCAAGCCAGTCCCAGTTTTTATAATATTCAATCTTTACACATGTTACTAACACAAAGAATGTAACACAAAATTTAACCCATGCTTAAATGAGGGAAAAGAACACCTGTTTTAGGTGTCATGACAAAAACTTCCCCTGTCACAAATGTCAACCAAAGAATCTAAATTTTATGAGATGGAAGAAGTCTTTCATTATGCTATGGACAATGTCGAAAATGGTGAGAAGTTACCAACCGTGGGAGAAGAAGAAGTAGGGCAACTATCCATGAATACAGCCATAGGGATAACTTCCTTACCTTATACTATCAATCTTCCATGCAAGGTGAAGAGGTTATCAATCATAGAATTAGTAGACAGTGGTTCAACCCACAATTTTATCAGTCCCATAGTAGCCAAAGTGGTCAGATAGAGGTCGTCTCATAGCCCCAGGAGAATGAAAGTCATGGTGGCCAATGGACAATACTTGTACAACACTCTGTGGTGTGCTAATTTTCAATAGACCATTTATGGAGAATTATTTCAATTTTTCATGATGGTGTTAGTTTTGGGTGCATATGACATGGTATATGGGATGAGCTAGGTGGATCTATACAATCCTATTATCTTGGAAACTAGACCTTTTGGCATTATCTTTCAAAAACGAGGGGAGGACTCTTACTCTCAGAGGTGTTTCTGATAAGCAAGAAATGTGAAAAAATATGGAGAATTATTCCAATAGGTTATTGCAACAATGAGCTAATTGTTGTTTAATACAACTAGCTAAGGAAAATGAACATAGAATAGAAGAGACACTTCCTGAAGAAATAATTATTTTGTTACAACAATATATTCATGTTTTTGAAGAGCCTAATTCACACTACCACCTAAGAGAGACTATGCCTATTCAATTACATTAGTATCTGGTTCTCAACCTTTCAACTCGAGACCGTATAGGTATTAATATG
The DNA here is from genome assembly GCA_030864225.1 of Capsicum baccatum var. pendulum. NCBI lineage: Eukaryota > Viridiplantae > Streptophyta > Magnoliopsida > Solanales > Solanaceae > Capsicum > Capsicum baccatum. The sequence goes on along the minus strand of CM061553.1, from coordinate 211,547,164 downwards.
ATCAGAAAAATGTCATTGAATAGATGGTAAAGGACATGCTGAAAGTCACTGTGATGCTTAGCTGGTCTTATTTTGCCTTACCTGCCCTTTTGGTTAAGAAAAATGATGCAACCTAGAGGTTTTGTGTTGATTACAAAAAGTTAAATGCCATGACAGTCAAGAATAAATATCCCATTTCAGTGGTGGAGGATTTGTTAGATGAGCTCAATGGTGCCTCTGTGTTATTAAAATTGAATCTCAAAGCTAGATATCATCAAGTCAGATTGAAGGAAGCGCATGAATTCAATACAACTTTTAGGACTCATCATGGGGCTTGCCAATTCAAGGTTATGCCCTTTGGGTTAACCATTGCCCCTGCCACTTTTCAAGCTCTCGTGCGTGAAATTTTTGGAGAATACATTAGAAAATTCATTTCGGTTTTTTGACATTCTAGTTAATAGTGTTAATTTATCTAGTCACTTGTTACATTTAGAAAAGGTCCTACTGCAGCTTCTGAGTCAACTCTAACTGTATGCTAAAAAATCAAAGTGCTCTTTCGCACAATCTCAATTGGATTATTTAGGACATATCATCACAAGAGAAGGTGTGATGACTGACCCTTCTAAGATCCAACCTATGGTTAGTTGGCCCATCCGTTACAATATCAAGGAACTAAGGGGTTCTTAGGAGTAACTGTTTATTACAGGAGGTTCATACTTGTCTATGGGGTTATCAGTAAACCCCTCATTTCTCTACTCAAAAGGGGAAATTTTGATTGGTCAGAAGCAGTCACTCCTCCCTTTCAAAAAATGCCATGACTTATGCTCCAGTCTCAGCCTTAACTAAGTCTTTCACAGTAGAGTAGATGTCAGTGGTGTAGGCATTAGGGTCATCCTAGTGCAAAACCCAATAGCCTACTCAAGTTAAGCATTGAGCTTGAGACTTCAAGGTCTATCCACTTATTAGAAGGAGCTGATGTCTTTGCTAATGGGAATAAAGAAATGGAAACACTCTTTATCGTAGAACTTTTTCACTGTTAAAACTGATTATTTTATCCTTAAGAACACTTGCAAGATCAAATAATTTTCACTATTTTACAACACAAGGGTTTGACTAAGTTGCTTGGTCTCAATCTTGAAATACAATACAGGAAGGGTAGTGAAAACTCTACTGTAGATGCATTGTTAAGATAAGTTTCAGCTCACTACAATGCTATTACTAGCATAAGGCCAACTTGGGATCAAGAGGTACTTGATATGTGTCATGATGATAAGGAAGTCAGATCTATATTGGTTGAATTTAGATAACAACTTGTTTCTAAAGAAAACAATACTATAACCAATGGGCTACTATGATACCAAAGAAGATTGTAGATAGGGAAGATTGGAGAATTAGGGGACCAACTAATCGGGGCGCTACATGTTTCTGCCTTGGGAGGACATTTCAGGTGTTCTAGCAACATATAAGATTGCTAAGTCACTCTTTTATCGGTCATCTATGTAAGTTGATGTCCAAAAGATGGTATACGAATGTGACACTTTCCTAAGGAACAAATCATAAAATGTAGCAACTCCTGGACTTTTACAACCATTACCAACCCTTGACTAGCCATGAAGAAACATCTATTGAAGGACTTCCTAAATCTGAGGGCAAAGATATTATATTAGTGGTCATTGACAGGTTTAGTAAGTATGCTCATTTCCTTATATTACATCACTCTTTTACTGTTGCACAAGTTTATAGAGAGTTTTTAGGTAATATCTATAAACTTCATGAACTACCATATAGCATTGTATATGATAGGGAAAATATCTTTACTAGCTTATTTTGGAGGGAATTGCTCAAACTTCTGAACACTGAATTGCATCTGAGTTCTGCTTACCACCCTCAGACGAATGGTCAATCTGAGAGGCTAAATAGATGTATTGAGGCCATATTAGGTGCATGGCCTGTCATAAATCAAAAGCTTCGTGTATGGTGGTCTCTGGCTGAATTTTGGTATAATTCATTACACCATTCCTCATTCAAAATAATACCTTTTCAAGTTATCTATGGTTATGAACCTCCATGGTTGACATTTGAGTTAGTATGACAAATTAATTTGAGTTGGTATGACAAATTAAAGTGACTCTATAGACCAGTGATTAAAGAAGAGACAAGTGATGACCAAATTATTATAAGAAAGCCTCAGGAAGGATCAGAATAGAATGAAACAACAAGCTGATAAACATAGGTATGATGGAGTGTTTGAAGTGGGTTACTGGGTGTTTTTGAAGCTACAACCATGCCACAATCTTCAGTAGCTGTTAGAAAGAGCCCCAAGCTCTCTTCCAACTACTACAGACCTTATCAAGTGATGAAAAAAGATTGAGAATGCTGCCTATGAACTCCAATTGCCATCAAATACCAAAATCCACCCAATTTTTCATGTTTCACAATTAAGGAGGAAGATTGGTGCTAATGTTATACCTGTGATTAATCCACCAATTCGTACTACTGAAGGTATCCCTATGGTTGAACCTATAGCAGTCTAGGAAGAAGAATGATTAAAAGAAATAATACAGCACTACCACAAGTTCTTATTTAGTGGTCAAATCTCTTACCAGAAGAAGTTTACATGGGAGGATTATAATGTCATCAAGTCCCAATTTCCTCATTTCAACCTTGAGGACAAGGTTCTGTGAGGGAGAGGCATTGTTATAAGAAGCAGTAATTATATTAATTAAGTGTTGTATTATAGGCTTCAAGTGTAATACTTAAAAGTGAGCATTAAGTTAGTTATTTTCTGCATTTTATTTCTTGAAATTCATTTGAGTATGTTATTAGTAATGTAGTATTTATGTATTTACACTACAGTCCATAGAACACCTGTCATCAGATTCCTTGGTAACAACATGAAAATTGAGAGTACTATTTATCCCCCCTGTAGTGCCTACTTTACAAATTATGAATGAGCAATCAACTTCCTTTATCTTTTATATTTTAGTTTTCCCTTCTTTTCTTCTGCTCTTCTTGTCTATCTATCTATCTCCTATATTAAAAATGTACAAAAAGTGTTAACAGTTCACTGTAAAAAAAATGATGTCAAAGTAACTACAAACTTTGTTGCTAAATCGTTCGTAGCTAATATTTTTTTTGAAAAAAATAGTTTATCGCTAATTCATCATTAAATAAGATCATAAGCAAAATATTTTACTATTTATCTGCAAAAAATTTCCATCGCTAATATTTTTTTTTTCTTTTTTAGTAGTGATTGAGAAAGTAGTGCTGAAAATTTTAGGAATATCATTGACATGCATGATTTTTGTTCAATGCACACACAGACTAGTTGAAGAATTTCTTAAGAGGGTTTGATGTTGGTTTGAAAAGGGAAGTATACTATTGGCATGCTTATTATGTAAGTTCTATCTCTTCTACACGTACGTATTGTCTCTTCTACACACACGTATTGTCTGTATTTTTCGTCTCAATTTATATGATAATAGTTGACTGAGTATGAATTTAATAATAAATGAAAGATTTTTGAAACTTATGATTTAAAATAATTTGTTAATATTTATGACTGTATCATTAAAGGTAAAATAAAAATTTCAAAGTTAAATTATAATGTCATACTAAATTCAAAAAATTACACAAATACATAACTTATGTTTTCAATATTATAAAAAATCTCAACACCGATATTACAAAAATCCCAACATATACACAGAATGTTAAGTATATGTCAGCTATGTTATGTATATTAATAGGGAGAGAGGGTAAAGCAATTAAAAAAAATGGGAGAGAGTGTAATTACTTCCAAAAAGGTTGGTATTTATGTTATTTTTACTAATAAATTCCGATAGAGGGATCAACACATTTTTACATTGAAAATAATTTGAATTTAACTTCTCATTTTGTCGTTGATGAAAAAGTTTTTTATAGCCACACATATGTTATGACATGTTTAAAACCGTAAGTTTCAAAAGTTTCATAATCATACAAATGTCCTAACATATTTACAATTACAATTTTTTTTTAAAAAAAATCTTCTTAAATTACATGTTAAAGTCAAACAACGTCTCATAAATAAAACGAAGTGAATAAAAATTTTCGTTCACTTAAAAGAAAAACAAAGTGAGTACAATTTGAGAAAATATTTGATGGAGTAATCCAAGGCCATTTGCAGGACAAAAGACTCCCAATTGGAACAAGTGCTCTATTAAAATTAGAAGGTATGTAATTCGTAATTTCTTACTAGTTCATGATTTTCTAGAAGAAGAAATAAAAACGATCCTGTTTACGTTCTTTTTTTAGATTTATTTTGTAAGTATCACGAAGTTAAATTCATTGAACTATTTCTTGTAACAAAAAAGTTACTCAATTTTATCCAAGTTTCACAGAAAATATCCCTTTTATTTGCTCATAATGATTTGTTGTGATATTTAAACAAAGTACGATGATATTTTTCTTACAAAAATATAGTTCGGTAAATTTTATGATACTTAATAGGCGTTTGAACATGAATCTAGTAAGTAATATTTAAATTTTGTTCTACTTATAACAAACAAATGTTTTTATCTTATTTCATTAATGAATTGGATTTACTTAAATTCCTTTGGACTATGTAGCTTTGATCTTGCTCGTTTTATAGCTAGAAAATCTTATCACTAAAGAAAAATAGAAAGTTAAGTTAAATTCTTTTCAAATATAGAAAGATGTTATATTTTGTTTACTCCGTCCATCTTTACTTATCCGTACTTAAAATAAAGGAAAAAAGATAGAAATGGTCACTCGGCCGAAATTAATTCCACAAAAATGGCCATAAAATTCAAATTTTATTTTCTAACCATTTTAATTTGCTAGCTTATTCTATATAGTTTCTATATATATATTCTATACAGTTTTTATACATAGCTTATACATATAAATATTTTATACGAAAATTATATAGTTTTGATACAATTTATACAATAATTGAACAGTTTTTTTACACATTTTATACAATAATTATATAATTTTTATACACTTTCTATACATTTTTTATATATATATTTTATACATATACATATTTGATAAAACGATATAATTTATATACATATATCTTATATAAATACATATTCTACATAACAATTATATCATTTCTATACAATTATATTTAACTATTATTTTTAAACACCTAAAAAAATAGAATATTTTTCAGTCAAAAAATTTGTAGCAAAAAAAAAAATACTGAAATATTTTTAGAAAAGGTTCGAATGACCCAAGTTGAAAATTATAGGGAAAGGACATGGTATGACCATTTTAAAAAAAAATGACCCACATTTGAAAAGGTGGACATGCTAAAGTAGTTCTCCTTTTTACCCATTTAGCCCAATTGGACACATGCAGTCTCTATACTCAATTGATACACTTTTATACCAGATTGATACACATTTATACTATATTGATACACTTTTTAAAAAAAAGAAGGAAAATTCTATGCAAGCACATGCAGTCTCTATACTCAATTAATACTCTTTTACGCCACATTGATACATTTTTATACTACAATGATACACTTATAGTGTCCATATACTCAATTGATACTCTCTTATATTATATTGATACATTTTTAGAATGCATGTAAAAACTATATAGAGTCGTATAAAATATGTATTTAAATAATAATTATAGTTAAAAGTTGTATAGAATATGTATAAAAATGCTATAATTATTATATAGAATATGATTTGTATCGAAACTGTATCGTTATTATATATAAATATATATATCTTTAGCAATTGTATTATATTAAAAGTATATGATATTGTATTTTATTGTATAAATAAGTAAAACTAAACGAAATAATTAGTATGTTATTTTAATAATGTTGATGAATGCAAAATAATTTGGATATGTTTTAAAAGAATGTCATTGTTTTATTTAATAATTATTTAAAGATATTATTTTACTTTTATCTTTATTAAATCTCTTTTTTTTATTTTTTTAATTTCGTACTCAATCAAAATATGTTACAGAAAATCGGAAGGACGAAATATTGGATAGACAGTTAATATAACGGAAAAGTACCAATTCCAAATCCACGTAAAAATAGCGCACACACATTTGACATTATTAACACATTCCTAAATAGAGTCGCAATTTCATGATTGGATCAATTCCTAATCCTAATAAAATTTGGAGTGTGCAACCAACGCGTATAATATTGAAAAAAAAAAAAAAAAACTATAAATAAGGGTGCGGCCAACCCTTAATGGCTATTTATTGGATTTTTAAATTTAGGTGCTAGTTTTGTGGAATTATTTTAGTTTTAGGTGTTATTTTTGTCCTTTCCCCAAAATTATATCAGTATTGTATACGGACTGCATCAATATGGTATATAAACTGTATCTGAATTACATGGGTCAAAATGAGCCAAATTAAGAAAGGAAAAATCACAGAAAGTAGCATACTTAAGACTATAATTACAGTAAATAACAACACTTTTGTAAACTTATAGTGTATAGCAAGAGTAACATCATTTTACTCATTAACTAGACAAGTGCATGTTTTACTCTCACTACTTTACATTTTCCTATTTTCACTTCACTATTTCACCTCTCCCAAATATAGTCATATCTTTTACCTCTTTTTTTTTCATCTTATTTTTTTTTATCATTTTATTTTTTTATTTTAATTTTATTTTTATTTTTTTACTTTCACTTTATTTTTTCTCTTCTATTTCTCTTTTTTTTTTTAATTTATTTATATATATATATATATATATATTTTATTTTTTTTTCTTTTTTCATATTTGAAGATAATTATCTCTATGATCTTCAAGATTTCAAATAAAACATCATTAATGTCTGTCACTTTCTTATATCTCTAATTTTTTTTGTTAGTTTTTTTTCATCTTATTTTTTATCATTTTATTTTTTTATTTGATTTTTTTTCTTTTTCATTTTTTTCTTTCCACTTTATTTTCTGTCTTCTATTTCTCTTTTTTTTTTCTTTTTCCTTTTCTTTTTTTTTCCTTTCTCATATCTTTTTTTTTTTTCTCTTTTTCTCTTTTCGTTTTCTTCTTCTTTTTTCTATTTTATTTCGTTTCTTTTTTTTCTTTTATTTTTACACTTCTATTTCTCTTTTTTTTTCACTTCTTTTTTTTTTCATTTTTTCTTTTTATATTTTTGTTTTTTCAGTTTTTTTACTCTTCTGTGTCTAACTTTTATTTTGAAAATAAAAATATATATATCATATACACATATTCAAAAAACATACAAAATACATAGCCATACAGATCTGGATATGTATTTACAGTACAAAACATCCATATGTATCTGCATGTGCATTTACAAAAACACATATCTCACTCATATGTATATATAAACGTATAGGACACAAAATCTATATAACACAAAGGACAACTATATACATATACATATAAATAATCAGAAAATACATGATACATATCTTAAACAGTAAAACATGCAAATAACTACATATGTTACTATCTAGAATGACATAGAACAGTTCAAAGACAAATCCAACGCCGTACAAAAATACATATAGATATGCATTTATATATACAAATACATGCACATACCCCCAAAAAATTTATAATACATTTGTGATGTAATACATCTGTCTAATTGCGCTTGAACTATATATTTCTTCTTGTTCATGTAGACACCACAAATATTCTTATGATAAAAAATCATGTACTGCTCCTTTGATAACATCGCCTTAATACGTTCTTCAATTTCACCGACTGTGTGACATTCTATATGGCGCAAACCTTAAAAGTACTCTTGTCATGAATATATGATCACACAACACCTATAAAACAAACTAATGACATAAATTTATATTACATGTACTTTTTATAAAAATATAATACAAAATACATATAACTCTGTATATGTATTTACAGAATACATGTCTGATCCATATGTATATTAATATAAATAAATAAATAAATATGACTCTGATATGTATTTACGAAATGCATATGATATTCATATGAAACAATAACAAACATAACTATACTATATATCTTCATATGTATTTGTGAAATACAAAGGTGACTCATATAAAATAAGAATATATATATATGGATCAGGTATGCATTCTGTAAATACATGTGCAAAGTTATATGTATTTTATACGGTGTTGAATTTGTCTTTGAACTGTATATACTATGTCTTTTTAGAGGATAACATATGTACTTATTTGTTTTCTTTTACTGTTTAAGATATGTATCATGTATTTTTTTATTACTTATATGTATATGTATATAATTGTCATTTTTGTTATAGAGATTTTTGTGTCCTATATGTTTATATATACATGTGAGTCAGATATGTATTTCTGTAAATACATATGTAGATATATATATGTATGTTTTTTTACCGTAAATACATATGCAGATTTGTATGTCTATTTATTTTGTATATTTTTTGAATATGTATATATGATATAGATATTTGTCTTTTAAAAATAAAAGATAGAGATAGAAGAATAAAAAATAGAAAAAACTAAAACGAAAACAAACAAACAAAAGAAGTGAAAAAGGAAAAAAAAAGAAGAAAGAGAAAGAGAAACTAGAAATAGAAGTGTAAAACAAAAGCGATTTTTTTTAAAAAAGAAGAAAACGAAAAAAAAAAGAAAACGAAAAAAGAAAAAAATAAATAAAAAATGAAAAAGGATAAAAAGGAAGAGAAGTAGAAGAGAAAAATAAAGTGGAAAGAAAAAAATGGAAAAGAAAAAGAAATTAAAATAAAAAAGATTAAAAAAATGAAAAAACTAACAAGAAAAAATAGTTAGTATTATAAGAGAATGGTATTTTAAAATTTTGAAGATCGTGGAAATAATAATCTTAATATTGAGTTTGATTTGGAAAAGGAATCTACTAATTTAAATAAGAATAATTTATGGAAATTTAATTAGATGAGATAATTATTCCTTATTTAACTCAACTAATTTGAGTAAAATAAGGACAGTAAATCTTGTTGTATATGTATTTGTATAGCAACAGTTTACTTAAATACAAAATACAATTTGTTATTTTTCGTAATTATGAAACTGTTGCTATAAAGGTTACAATTAATACTCTATAGTTGTTATTTCTGAAACTTTTCCATTAAGAAATGACTATAATGTGGAAATAGTTTAGCAGACCTTTTTGATTAAATGTCAAATGCTAGCCATTTGTTTTAAAAATGGCGAGTGGGTGTTCTTTTTCCTAAAATAAATTAATTGTCCAACAATACTTTTTTTTTCAACAATCCAACAATACTTATATAGTTTGAAAAGTCACCGAATAATTTACTCATTTCTACTCATTTTACCCTAAGGTATTAATTAGAATAATTACCCAATACATTTCTCAAAATATTAAACTAATTATATTCAACTATTAATATAGTAAAATTAGCCAGTATGATTTACTATTTCTTAACCTACTTGTCAAGTCAATAGTAGATAACTATTAATAGAAGAAGAGAGTAACAGATCAATAAGAAAATAGTATCATTCCTTTTACCATGGAAGAAGTGTATTAGTGTCTTTTTTTTCTCACCGACATTAATTATTATTGACTAATATGTATTGTTGCAGAATTTGTAGCCAAATTTATGAGCATATGCAGGAAACCATCTTAACATTGAGGCAAGTCAGACCAAAAAGGAGGCTAAAATTCTAGTGCAACAATTTCTGGAGTCTAAAGAGCATAAATTTGAATTCAGTGAATCAAACATGTCCCTATATGTCCGGTGTCTAAAAAGCATAAATTTTAGGAACATGCCTTTTTGAATTTTGATTCATTGAGTTCAAATGCATGGTGCCGGATTCACAATTTCTGTCAGTTTCAAGTTCAAATATTTGATGGTGTAAAAAAAAAAAGAGAACTTATATGTCTCATTTACATATTATAATTTGTTTCAAATTAATTCGAGCTTTACAATAATATTGCGAAGAATAATAAAATTGTCACAGCTCCATCATAAATAAGAATCACAAGCCTAAAGGGCAAATTTTTTCATTCAAAATTTTAAAAGGGCACATGGAAATGAAGAAATTCCAAAATGGAGACTGTGTTTACCTTGTCCATTAAAAGTTAACGACGTCAGTTTAGTGGTAAAGTATAAGGTAAAATCGTGATTTCCTTACAAGGTAAATTGAGTTACTACTGACAAGGGTGGAAATAAATTCCTTTTGCTGGCTGGTTGTAAGTCAAATATAGAAGATTGAATATTGGTATAGACACCATCGTCTGTAAACTCCCCATTAACATTTCCATTATTATTATCATCATCGTTAGGGGTGTACAAACCGAACCGTTAAGTCAAATCGAACCGATGAATCAAACCAAACCGAGGAAAAAAACCGACTTATAGTTTGGTTTGATTGGTTTGGTGTTGGCAAAAAAAAAAACCAATCATTCTTGGTTTGGTTTGGTATTGGAAAAAATAAAATCAAACCTAACTCAAACCGAACCGACGTAATACATATATAATTTTAATTTTTTTATACGTAAAAAAATATTACTTATAATCTACTTTCTAATTACTTTTATTATTTTTTTATATTCAGAAAATAGATATATATTCTTGGGTCTTTAATTATAGTATTTTTCCATTAATAACAAATTAATACAAAACTCAATATCTATATCTATAATCTATAATCTATAATATATTAAAAGTGTGAAGGGCCTTAGAAATGTTGTTTGAACTTTTTGTCCTTCATTAAAAGTTTTCGCTTTAGACAAAATCGTTTTTTCACTATTTTTTTTTCTAATTTTTAAAAGTTAATAATTAATTAATATATATTTATGGTAAAACCCTTTCTTATTAGAAGTCATCAGAATTAATGACAACTAATACTTTTTCCATTAGTTTAAGAATTATAAAACAACTAAATTTGATTTTAATAAGATTTGAAAAATCTAGAAACAAATATAAAAGCCTTAGAATAAGAAAATTTTAATAAGTATTAAATTTTAAAAAGTTTTAAATACATAATAAGAAACGTCTTTTTATTATTTATCAAATTATTATTCAACTATTTTTACTAAAAAAACACGTCCCACCTTAAAAAGAAAAAAAAAAGTAGTGTTAGATTGTAGTTAGCATACGACCTAATTTCTTTCTTTTAAGTATGATTTTTGATTTAATTAGGAGTCCTTAATTTTCTTTTCTTTTAAGTTTCGTTTGTCTTGATTTTCTATAATAATTAGTTTTTTATGAAAAAAAGTTTCTCAAATTAGATTAAATTTCTTCCATGTTTCATCAACTCTTTCTTAAAAGGAAAAAAAAATGTACATCTATATATTGAGCATTCCTTTTTTCCAATAAATAATAGAATAACATTCACAATTTAATTGTTAAAGAGTATGTTCAAAAGAAGATTAATTTTATGTTCTTTAATATTAGTTTTTAATTTGTATGTCAACAATATTAAATATTATGCATCTTTTATTAACCTTTTTTTATCATATGATTTATTGTAATTTCAATTGTTGGCTTTCGCATGATGTGCAGGTAAAGAAAAATTATGTGAGTATGTGGTTGAGACTTCGTGCAGATTACAAGAGGATTTAAAGGTATGTTTTTTTTAAAAAAAAATTATTTCTCATTCACATTAGCATGATTTATGTTGTTAAGGCGTTGATTAGAAGTACATGTTCTGCTCTTTGATTCGACTTTATCAAATTTCAATTCAATTCTGTAATTTGCAATTTTAAAAAGTAGACATCGAACTATTTCAGTTTGGTTTGTTTTCTTTCAACTTCGTTTTTATTTGATTCGGTGTTCAAAAATATTTGAACTTTTTGTCCCTCGTTAAAAATGTCTGTTTTAGACAAAATTATTCAATATTTAAGAATTGAAATTTTATTAAATATTTTAATAAAATATATGTTATGTTTGTGCTATTTTATTAAAGTGTGAAGGATCTTTGAGAAGTGATTTAAATTTTTTGCTCTTCATTAAAAAATTTTGCAATAGACAAAATCATCTAATTTTAAATAATCAAATATTACACGTGCGAGACACGTGCGGTTTAACTAGTTAATATAAAAAACCTAAAACTCTTTAATTGCTTCACTTTTTACATTTTACTTTCCAAATTTTTAGAGAGTTCTCATTATTTTCTCATCTTACTTTTCTCATTCGTCAAGTTGTGATTTAGGTTTGTTTCTCTTCTTTCTCTTTTTTTTTTTTATGGAATTATGTTATAATTAATTACTTTATGGAGTTAAGTTTTTAATAAATTGTCTCCAATTCTTCATTCTTTTGTGTGCTCACATTTTATGTGAAGGAAACTTTCAGACAAGCTACTGTGACTAGTGACTTAGAAATTGAACTACTTAGGTATCTATATAATATCACTTTGAAAGATAGTAGTTTAGACGTCTTAGAAATTTGTCAACTTAATTTTTATTAGAACTACTCTATGACCATTATTTTATTTTATTTTAGTGAAAACATTTAATTTTTTTCTTCAATCACATTATAATTATAAAAAAACCGAGAAAATCGAAAAAACAAAAAAATAAAAAAAATGACTAAAACCGAAATAAAAAAACCGATTGTATATTGGTTTGATTTGGTTTATAAATTTAGAAAATCGACATTATTGGTTTCGTTATATTTTAATAAAAAACCGAACCAACCCGACCTATGTACACCCCTAATCATCGTCATCATCGGAAGATTGATCATCATCTGATGATTCATAAGGTAAAGGTTCATCACTATCCAACTCCACTTGTACGTCGTCGATGTTATTCACAATTTCTGTGAGTTGAATGAGCGTACCTCCACAATCATTAAATCTACAAAATGGATAAATCATCTTATTAACTATAAGAAAAAAAACAACTTAATTAACTAAAATAGGTTGTTTATTATCTATCAATTGCCTCCACCGAAGAAGGATATTGTGAATCACTTGAATTAAAAAATTTTAAATTCATATATGCACTGCTAGATCCTCCCATATCGAAATTATTCACAAGTCTAGCTGAGTTTTGATAATGTATTTCAAACCCACCATCAAATTATTTTTCCATTGCTGTTCTTGAAGAATAAATATTCAAATTCGAAGAATTTTGAATTACTTGAAGATCAAACTTACTATCGGTTCTTCGGCATAGGGGAATGTTCAACAGTTGCATACATGTCAAGCGTCTGTAGATTAAGACAATTATAAATTTTTTTGAAGAAATAAAGATAAAGAATCATCATTTCCAATAGGAGTGTCATCAAATATTGACTGTCCGTTGGACGTAAAATAATTTAGATATCGATCAGAAATAACCACATCATCTTTCGGATTAGTAATACTCATTTTTCTCCTAAACAACCTTTTCAAACAATCATATTTTAGAGATAATGGAAGCAATTGAACCACTATAGAATGCCGACTATATCGCACTGAATCCCCATCATGCAAAACTCCACCACCTCAATGTAAATTTACTCGTACCTTATTATCATCTATCCTAAAGTAGGAAATGAATAAGGTTCAACAAATATTGAGTTATGAACTTTAACAATTTTTTTTTTGAATTGATGCAAATGAAAGAAACCTATACTCAAACTTTTTATATAGCACCGCCAATTTGAAGCAGTTACAAGACAAACATGGAATCCTACCTACAAGGTGAACATGAGATCCTACCTTACAAGTTGAGAGTCCATACTTGACTTACAATTCGCCAGCACAAGGGAATTTATTCCCTCTCTTATCAGCAGTAAGTCCCATCTTGCAAACGCTCCTTCTCTAAGAAAATTTATTTTTTACTTTTTCAGCCAAAAGTTGTAAGATAAAATCACTATTTTACCTTGTACTTTTTCAACAAAGAATAAGATAAGCGACTTCATTTACCTTGTAAGGTAAAATCACGATTTTACTTTACACTTTACCAGTAAACTAACGTCGTTAACTTTTAATGGACGAGGTAAATAAAGTGTTTACCTTGTCCATTTTGAAAATTTTCTATTTTCATATGCCTCTTTGAAATTTTGAATAAAAAAACTTGTCCTTTAGGCTCCAAACTCTCATAAATAATATCCACATTGATAACTTCCATTATAAAATCATCATAAATCCATTTTTTTTTTTATTTCGGAAGTAATGTATTTATGGACCCATACATGACCAGTAAATTATTGCTAGTCAATTTTTTTAGATTCTATTCTCTACTTCTACATAAGTTTTCTTGTAATTTATGATTTCTTATGCATAGTAATTTATTCGTGGTGAGAATTAGGAAGAAATCCCTTATCTGCAAGTCTCAATTGTACTCCAAATTGTACTTGAATTTGAAGCCCAGGTATATCAGTTTCTTTGATGAAAAACTAACCACAGCAATTTCCTTATCAATGCCATTAAACCTGTCAATTACCCAAAATTTATAAGTTCTAAGAATTAACTTAACAAGTGTATAATCAGTGTATATTGACCATGAAAAGTAAATTGTAAATCTGATAAGACTTTTTATATAAAGATCCCAATTAAGTCACGAAGACATGTTTACATTTTCGTTGAACATGCACGAATGAGCCCGTTGTCTTGGTTATAAATGGATTTAGCTTATATACATTTATGGTGTAAATTTTTTTTATAATATCTAGAGAAAAATCATCATTTCACCTTTGAACTTGTCCGTTCAACTTACTTTAACCCTTAAACTAAATTTATAATTATTTACCCCCCTTAATAATTTTATAGTGAATTAAATGTCACCTAAAAATGTTATATCACTCTCACAACAGAGAGAGTATTACACGCTCCCATACATTAACACCACATCACTGTCACATCGGAGCCACATAAATAAATGTTTTTAAATATATATATATTAATTTTTTTAAAAAATACCTCCCACTCCCATTTTCTTTCTTCTTCAAACCAGCCCTCCCGCCTTATCCAACTCTCCTCCTCCTCCATCAAACCCACCGCCCCCACACCAACAAACACCCTCCCACCCCACCTCCATTTTTTTTATTTTCCTCCATTAACACCATATATATGTGTGTGTGATAAAAAAATGTCCCCCACCCTCCATTTTCTTTTCCACCCTCCATTTTCTTTCTTATTCAAACCACCCCACACCTATCTTTCTTTCTCCTCTTCCAGCCCACCCCCATACCCACTCCTGCAAACAACCCCCACCCCACCTCCAATTTTTTCCATTTTCCTTCATTAACACCATCAGAGAACAACCACTAAGACACCAAATTAATTAAGATTTTTTCTTCATTAAATATCATCTCAACCTTCAATCCAACTCTCTCAACGTTTTCAATCATCAAATCCACCCATGAAAATGTAAACAATTATCATTTTCAGAAATAAAATACTAAAAATTTTATTTGTTACAAGTGACATAAATAAAGAATAGAAAAAGAACAATGGACTTTAAGAATAGAAGTTATGAAAATTTCTTCTAGCTTTGTTGTTCTTCAAACTGGATCAACAAAGCAATTCAGTGTCTTCAGTGTCTTCGTTGGAGAATGTTTAATGGAGAGAAATGGAAAGAATTGGAGGAGAGTATTGTTTGAGAATGTTTTTGAGGTTGTTAAAATGGGTGTTGTTGTTAGTTGATGTATTGGAGAGAAAAAGGGTGTGGGGTGCAGGGTGGGGATGCGAAGTGAAGGAGGGTGGGGGCATTGAAGAAGAAAGGGGTGATTTTTTTTATATATATATATATATATTAACATAAAAGTGAGACCATCTCATTTTTTTAAATAAAAGACGCGTTTTTTTTTTAAATTACGTTAGCATCAAGGGTGATACTAATTCACTTTAAACTTATTAGGTGGGGGGGGGGGGGGGGGGGGGTAAATAAACGTGTGTTAAGTTAAAGTGCTAAAGTAAGTTGTGAGGACAAGTTCAGGGGTGAAATGATGACTTTTCTCTAATATCTATTAAAGTGTGTGATCATCTCATCTACAAGTTATTGTTAGAAAAATACATTTTGTATCATTTAATTATGGCATAGTAAGCCCCATCATGTGTAGGCTTAATTTATTATGATGAGCCAAACAAGCAAAAATTCTTTTGACAATGGATAACTATGAAACCCTTGTTTCTTGTTCTTGAGAGCTTGGGAGGAATAGGAATCGTGTAATTGGGATTATGGGAAGATCAATTCATGTTACTAATAGTTATATGATAGTTTAGGACGTAAATAACGTGTTTACCCTTGAAAACTAAAGAGAAACACAAGTTTTAACGTTTCTAAACAAGTTCTGTGCCACGATGCTTATCGGATCATAAGCTCCATGTCACGCTGCTTATCGCGGAGCATAAGATCCGTGTCATGCTGAAATCGTGGACCCTTACTGGTTTCTCATGAAAATGCTCATAAATTTTCGCTCGGGTATTGGATAAAGGTGAAATCAATTGTGTTGGAAAGAGGACACATTTATCTATAATTTTATGTCTTAATCTCCAAAATTTCATATATTCCAGAAGTTATACACATTTAAATATGACCCTGGTTGAATTGGATACCAAAATTTGGGTTGACAACAAAGCTCTTGACTCAACTTTGATCCAAGTGTTTCCTATGAACATTTTTCACCTCTATAGCACTTTGCATGCAGTTAAAAGATCATGACACTTATATTCATATACAAATCATGGGATTAGAGTTTATACACGTATGAACGACAGTTTGAATTTTATACCAAAAATGCGGGGTGTCACATATTCCTACCATTTTAAGAAAGTTGACTATGGATTTAGAAGAATTCATTGTAAGAAGGGCTGAAAAGTGCAATTGAAGAATTACTCAAGTCAAGAGGCAATTAGTGGAGTTAGACCAAATAGACGATATGCTTAAGGCCAAAAGTGAGCGAATGGCTAAGAAGATTGTTATGGCCAAAAGAAAGACTACCAAAGTCAACCTATTAATTAAACAAGAAGAGGATGTTGCCATCGCAAGAAATAAGGAATTGGAGGAACAAACTTCCCTAACCAAAGCCAAGATCGCTATGTTTGACCAAATGTTGAAGGAAATACCAAAAGAGACCTTGTTGGAGAGATTAAACAACTCGTCATAGAATTTGAAATAGCTGTCGGGATGATTGGAAAGATGATAGGTGAAAACAAAGGAAAAAATTCAGAAGATGACAACCTCATGCAAAAAGGAGTATCAACAACCCTGAAGAACTCATGAATGAAATGAAAAAATGGTCAGAAGATGCAGATAAAACATTCTTGCCTTCAAGGTTCAGTCAAGGATATGAACAGATCACACTTAAAACAAAGTGCAAGGAACTATATGAGAGAGCTAGAAATTGTGAAAGTCTCATAGATTTATTGGACGCTAAAGCTATGGGAACTTTGTGCCCAATTAAGACTTGAAGTCCGTCATTTTACTCCATGAATGAGCACAAAGGATGTTCTTACCAATTGCTTCAAAAAAGTTATACCACAGATTGATGTCGTATATTGAAAGCTAAAATATATGATATGATCAATAGCCATAAAATTTCTCACTTGTATGGACTTCACACTGTGTTGCTGTGTGATAGGGTTGACCCAGAAGTGTACATTACTAGAGATCTTGAAATTCATCATTTGTACTTCATAACTTTTAAGGATAGATATGAGGACATTCACTCTAAGTTAGACCAAGTGAAGATCCTCCGTCCAGGTGAGACAAAGGAAAGGAAAGGCTCTGCCAAATAGAGGGGAGGGTGATGACATCTGTTATTATCATAATGGAACCAAAGGTCATACAATTAAGAATTGTTGTGCTTTTCTCTTTGATTTGGGGCAGTTGATCAGAATTGAAAAGATTCGATTAGAGTTCATGCCGGACCATCCATGAAGCAAAAGAAAGCTAGAAAAAATCGAAGAACTTTCCATTATCCAGAATCACGCTTTAAATGTAGAAAGCTTTATTTTACTTGTATTTAATTTTCCCTAATGCAACGAAGTTTAGTGAATGAAATAAAAATAATTTTTTCTATAACAGTTTGAACTACGTATAGGCCTAATTTTTCTTTCGTGGGATATGTAGGCTGCCTTTCAGCTCGACCCTTATCTTCAAAATTTTGTTATTCCCCACTTATGTGAAAGAAAAAATAATCTGAAAGAAGAAGAGTTGAACCTTTCTAATAAATTTTACTTATCCATATCAATGAGCAAAATCATGTTCATCGGAATTCTCGAGTCATCATTATCCCATGAATCAATTCGCATGAGAGAAGAAACAACTTTATGTGTTTACTTCATGTCTTATCATCTTACATTGCTTATTACTAACAGAATCTAGCACGTCAACCTTTGTGTTTTTTAACTTTACAGGTAATACATTCTACTCCGTGTTGACATAAAATGACAAATATCTCTACTTCACTAGATCAAAGTGAATGAAGATTTCTCTTTTGACTATAGATTTGTTATAAGAAAGGAAAAATGATTAGTAGTAAACCTATACACTACTAGTCATTTTCCAAAACCTATAAGTGATGGTCTCGAGGATGAAATAGAGAAAATTGTGATGCCACCATGAAAGATTCTCCAAGATAGCCAAAATCAAGGAAGAAGAATCGAAAGAGAAGTTGTTGAACTGGACTTTTACTCAGCTTATTACTCCCCGATCAATAGGATAGATGAAAAAATGGAATTTAATTTTTCATAAAGTAGGTGGTAGTACGGATGAGGCCAATACCTACCCTTTTAAGATTATTTAGTTCTCTTTTGGTTTTTATGCTTTTCTAAGGCATAATTCACACTCGTGCAGGTCATGTCTAGATTTTATAAATATTTTCTCAAAACTCAACATTAGCCTCCCCTATTGCGAAAATCTTTATCATTTATTTTGTTATCTACTTGATATTATCGAACTTGTTTGATTTTTAATAAAAGCAATAAACATCTAAAACCTATCAATGTCATGTTATGTCAAGAGCAAAATGAATAAATCAATAAAGATAATGATGAATGAGAGACAATAGTTCTAGAACAGTCAACAAAAGAGTCAAATAGTTCGAAAATCAAGAAAGCCTAACTTAGAAGAAACTGAAGTGGTTAATTAGGGGAACAACGATCAAGTTAAGAGAAGCAGGGTCGATGTCTGTTGGCACCAAATTTTTGCCCTCCACGACTAAATTTAACCTTGGGTTTATTCAATTTTTAATAAAATTAAAATATTTATTTCATCCACATAAATGCACTCTAAAATATTTATTTGGGTTAATTTTATCATTTAATTAAAAATTATACATTTTTGTATTTACATGTGCGAAATTGTAAAAAAATTTTTACTTTATTGAATATTTTTATCAAAATTGGACTTTACTACTTAAACTTGAAAATTAATATAAATGGATAAAGTCTTGATTTAAATAAAATTTATTCTCAAAATTAATTTATTTGGTAAAATATATATTTAATTTTATTAAATCAAGAAGCCCAAGACTAAAAGAAGTATTAATTCGTATTGAATTTTTAATTTAATTTAGCCAATCTATTATATTTGGCCATAACTGAAATTAAATTGGCCATGATTGCAATGCAATCGGCCAATTGATTTTCAATTTGGTAAAAATTAAATAAATTTGGCTAAATTTTAAATCTCAATTGGGGTTATATTTTAAATAAACCTAAATTCCCAAAAACTCTTATAATTTCTACCCAATTTCCACCAAAATCAAATTCAAATCCGAAAATTCAAATTTTGAAATACAAAAATTGTACTACATTGTACAATTCCCCCTCAACCTTGTCCTTTTCAATTTTGAAATTCAAAAATAGTACTACATTGTACAATTTTCTCTCAACCTTATCCTTTTACCAGTTTTAAAATTAAAAAATTGTACGACATTATACAATTTCTCCCCACCTTATCTTCCACCTCACCTTATCTTCAATTTTAAAAATCCAAAAACTCCTCTAAATTCTTTCTCCCATATTGGTGGATTAATAGAATTGGATCCCCATCCTTTCCTATAAATACTACCATTATTTTGGTAGAAAGTAAGTCTCAAAGTCAAAAAAGTCTCAAGGTTGAAAAAGAAAAGTTTTGAGCAAAGAAGAGTTTTTTTTTAGTAAAAATTTTTTTTTTCCACGAAATTCGTGGGCTAATCAAAGTTCTCGAGTTGAACGCTTTCCGATGGTGATCAAGTTTCCGAAGAAAGCTTGTAGTTCGATTTTGCTGCCCCAAAAAAGGTAAACACTCCTTTTTCTTTTTTTAGTTTTGTTATTATTTTTTTCTTCGTAGTTCGTAGTTGTAATTTTATTTGCTGGAATTATTTGTTGTAGACGACCTTGAAGTCCATAGGATGTTATGGTATCGATATTATGGCTATTTTCATATTCATGGTACAAAAAATGAGCTAGCAATAGTTGAACGTATTTTATTTTTTTGTCTTTATTCTTTGATTATTATAGATAAAGTTTTGATCTTTGCTTAAAATATGTACTTATGCTTTGTTTAAATCCATTGTTGGCGTATATGTTTACTTTTAGCATATAATTTTCTTTATATAAAATTACTTTTAGCATCCATTGTTGGTGGATATGTTTGTTTTTCGCATGTAAAGTTGTTTTCTTTATGTTGAAAAGAATAATTAATATTGATTGTTTCGCCTTTTGGCTTTATTCTTTGATTATTATGGATAAAGTTTTGATCTTTGCTTAAAATGAATGTTGGTGCTTTGTTTAAATTCGTTATTGGTGG
The DNA here is from genome assembly GCA_030864225.1 of Capsicum baccatum var. pendulum. NCBI lineage: Eukaryota > Viridiplantae > Streptophyta > Magnoliopsida > Solanales > Solanaceae > Capsicum > Capsicum baccatum. Next base: position 211,526,517 of record CM061553.1, on the reverse strand, counting down.
ATATGTTTGATTTTACTATGTAAAGTTACTTCCTTTATGTCGAAAAGGAATGGTTACTATTGTTAAGGGTCTGTGAAATTATTTTTCAATTTGAAGTAGTGAGTTACTCATTTTCGTGGTCAAAATTGTCTTTGATTTTCTCTTATTTAGGTTGAAAAGTTGTTAAGGTTATAGGTTTTGTTGAAATGGTGTAGAACAAAAAATAGGAGTTGGCATAATTGGACAATTTTTTTTAGAATAATCTTTTACTATTTCTCTTATCTTGTCTTCAAATATCAGTTCTCAAATATGTTTAATATATGCTATTTGTTTCACTTCGCTTATTGGTTTACTTCTTAAAGTGGGTTTTTATTCATTTAGATGTCCTATTGTTATTCACATGCTATAGTGATTTTTTTTCTTCTAAGTTATAGATATGTTGATTGATGCACTTTGTATTAAAAAGTGTTGTTGCATTAATATGTCTTGTATTTCATATTTGAGGTGCTATGAAAGATTTCCTCATCTCTTGCTCATTCTTCTTTTCTTTGCTTAATGAAAACAAGTCTTAGACTTTATCATATTATAGTATTTGGAGCAAATATATGTTAATCTATTTGTCCAAATTTTAAGCGACTATGCTTGTGGATTCATGTCTTCTTTTCAAGGGCTAGTTAATTATATTGTGCTAGATTCAATTTTTTATAAGATTATTTAGGAGATGTATTAATTTTCTTTTCGTTGGATAATTTGGCTTGCTTTGATATCATAGCTTACTATTTCTTTATACTTGAGAATGTCATTTTTTTTCATCTCATCATTTAGCTATTAAGTGTAGAATTTTCGAACACATTAATTTTTTTTCTTTTATATTTTTCTTTGCATGAATCTGTTTTGGAGTCCAAATGGACTCTTTCCTTTTGCATTTCGTATTAGGCCAATGAGGCCCATCTCTCAGAGTCAAGTCCGAAGTTTTAATTTAAAGTCAATTATATGACGTGCGGGTGCAAGAAGATGAAAGAAGAATGAAAATGAGTGAAAACCCATTGATGAGGTTACTAAGAGACTTGAAAAGTCTTGATTTTTATTATTGACTTATTTTTATTTATTCATTTAGTCATTTATTTATTCATTCATTTGGGCCTTGAAACCAAAGTTGTAATTTAATACTGGTGAAACGGATTTTGGGCCTCAAAGGTCTGAAAACTAGCTTAGGACGGGTTATGGACCAAAAACTCAAGGTTTAGATTAGGACAGATAAAGATGGGCCAAATGCCCAAATTAGCTTAGGACAGGATTTATGGATTTGAGCCTAATGGCTTAAGTCATTTAATGTCCCCCTTTCCCCTTTATATGCTAATTGTTCTTAGTTTTTTTAGACTTGGTTAAAAATTTTCACTAAGTCGTTAAATTTATTTTGCACAAATCTTGAAGACAATTTTTTCCTTAATCGTTTTCTTTTCAAAAACCAATTTTCCTTTTTAAAGTTAGTCGAAAAAGTTATTTTCAAATAGTTTGGATAACCGTAAGTTAGCGGATACTCTTGGTGCCTTAACAATCTCCCAATAGTATTAATAGGAACCACTTACTCAGAATTTCTAAACTTAAAAGATTTTTTCTGTTTTTGAATCTTTTAAGTGATATTTTTAGTTTTTTCTTGATATTTTCTCAAAAATCAAGTGGCGCCTCTGTAATTTCTTAAATTATTTTGAAATTTTCTTTAAAGTTTTGAAATAGTTTAAAAAGTCGAAACCAAATGTTTTCCAACCTTTCGAATAGAAAAAGGGACAAAACAGAAATATCTTAAAAAGCAAGGAAGAAGGAATCTTATGAAGTCTCTCAAAGGAAAGTGGACAGTTGATCCTTCCTTCCATCAAGGAAAACGCAATGAAAGTGTCACATCATCCATAAAGTGTTATCCGAAGAAGCCTTAATTCTATTCTAGTGGGATGGATAAGAGTATCCCATGCCATTTAACCCTGAAGAGATACTGCATTTGAAGACAGAGTTTTTCTTGTAATAGTGCTTTGTCTCACAATAGTTGTCTCATACTTTAACATAGCTTAAAATGTATCCTTCTCTTTGATGCACGAACTACGTTTGACCTGAATTCTAAAGAAAGGGATACGTAGGTGGCCTATGTCGGCTTCGGTCAACCCCTTAGGAGAATTTACCCTTTCCTTTTATGTACGAACTTCGTTTGACTTGAATTCCCAAGAAAGGGATATGTAGGCTTCCTATGTTGGATTCGGTCAACCCCTTAGGAGAATTTACCCTTCCCTTTTATTTACGAACTCCGATTGACCTATACTCCAAGAAAGGGATACGTAGGCGGTCTATGTTGGCTTCGATCAACCCCTTAGGAGAATTTACCCTTTCTTTTCAAGTATGAACTATGTGATGACCTGAATTCTCAAGAATAAGATACGTAGGCGACCTATGTAGGTTTTGGTCAACCATGTAGATTTTTTTATATATCCTTAGGCGTAGTCTTGAACTACGTTTAATCTAATTCTTGCTTCAATGGGATACGTAGTCGCCCCAACAGCTTGGTCCTACCACCCTAGGAAACGGAAACTGGGGCAGAATTTTTGAAAAGGAATCTTGAAAATTTAAAAGAACAAGATCATTATCCATCAAAGAGAATGAAAACCCACAAAGACTTTAGGTTCTCTCAGGCCAATATCATCTCAACTATTATTAAACTGAGGCAAAATTTTTAGGAGGTCCTCAAAATTTTCACTAATATACTAGGATGAATTTCAAATTTTCCAGCAATAGGAGGTTAAAGTCAATCTAGCTGTGACAAAGTCTGGATAAACAAAATCTCCGACTATGACAGAACTTTTGGTAGAACTCCCCAGCAACGATAATGAGTTCCTAGAAATCCTCAAATAGAAGGCCAAACATATACTAGCCTCAAGAGGAAGACGTTTTTTAAGCTAGTATATAACATGACTGGCAAAGATTTTATAAATGCTTTTGCACAAGTTTTTGAAACTAGACTTTCAAAATCAAGACTATTTTTGAAAAATCTACACGTATTTTACTAATTTTGCCTTGACATCTATTGAAACATAGAGTCAGAGCAGAAGTCCAAAAATGAAGGAACACCTGAAATATGGCAAGGAACAAATCAAAGATCGAAGGAGGTCAACACGTAGTTTCACTCAAAACTAATAATTTTTCTGTGGATACAGGGATCAATGCCAAAATGAGGATCTTCTTCAAAATAAACCCCCAAGCAAATTGGTAACTGCACCAAACCATATAATGCTTAAGAACGGCATTTTTAGATAGCCCTAAAAACTAGTTCAATACTCATTTATCAAGGACCTTTTGAATTGTCTATCTCATTTCACGAGATCATGGATGACAAATAAAGGCATCTGAACTTCTTTATGAATATATTATTTGGAACTTTTCTAAAAAATATAGTCACTAGCAAAAGCGACTCTATGAATACTAAATATTTACCTTGAGCGTAGGTACGTTCAAAGGAGTTGTCCCGATAAGGATATATTCAAATAATCTCTCAATAGAGGGAAGAACAGAAAAGTCATCCTCAAATTTTTCATGAGGCGAAGCAAACTATGTATGCAAAAATTCAACACATTGACAACTAGAAACTTCTCTTCAAACCGTCGAAAGGGTTATTGCATCCCATATCATTTCATTGGTGAGAGGGCTATTTCATTACATTTTCAGAAGAGTCATGCCGAGAGGGCCATTTTATATTATTTCATCACTGAGAGGGCCAATTTATTCCATTGCCAAAAGGTCCATGCCGAGAGGGTAATTTCATATCATGTCATTGCCGAGAGGGCCATTTCATTCACTGCTAAGAGGGTCATGCCGAGAGGGTCATTCCATTTCGCTATCATTCCATTCAACTAAGTCTCCATAATTGCTCACCATGCAAGACGATAAGGTCTGTCATGGAAGATTCTTTGGAGCACAAATACACATTGAATACGTGAAGATTGCATAATCTGGCATCGAGGATATATCAATATTTTATATTTTTTGACCACACAAAAGGAAACATAGCCTGGTATCGAGGGTATCTCATAATTTTATGAATCAGTATCTGAATGCATAAAAAACACATGATTCAAAGGGATGTCTTTAATTCGCTATCTGAAAGCGGACGACTTATGAGATTTCCCAAAAATTAATTTGAGGGTCATCTATAAGGTACGTTATTTGAGATAGGATAGTGTGAGAGATTACGTATGAATTGATAGTCCACAGGTCATGCGTAAGAGACAACAACATCCTAATCAGATAATGTTCAATGTTATCCAAAGATTGATAGTTTAAAGGTTATCCATAAGTCGCAACTAAAACCTTACCGGAGAATATGTGAGATTATCAAATTAGTAGGTCCAAGGGCTCTCTATAAGTCACGTCATATCCAAGATATATTATGTATAGCATTACCCAAAGACAACCAATTTGAGAGATATCTATAAGTGATATTGCAACCAAGGTCGAATGATGTGCAGGAATATCCGAGAGCTAGCGATTCGAGTGATATTTGTAAGACATCTCTTATCAAAGGTCAGATAACGCGCAGGATTACCTTAAATGATAGCAACTCAAAGAATATTTATAAGTTGCGTCATATCCAACATCAAATAATGCGCAAGATTATCCAAAGATTGATAATTCAAGGGAAATCTATAAGTCGTATCGATACAAAAGATGTGCAAGACCTACCCAAGGTCACATGCAAAAGATCATTGTCAATTGCCAAAGAGGTTATCATTACACATACAAGAGTCATTATAGGTGACCAAAAGGGTTGTCGCAATAACATAAGATTAAATGGTTGCAGGGACTATTCTACACAAAGTGTCGCTGGTGTCTAAGCGACCCACCCCACTTTGAAAAAAAATTCAATCAATAAAAATGATATTTTATTCAACAATCAAGAGGGTTGTTGCGTTTTTTAGTGCAAGTTATCTCCCTCCAAATAGGTACATGAGAGGACGACTTTACTTTTCAGATAATAACTCACACGGAGATATCGTAAAATGCTATACACCCCTTTCATGAAACATGTTTGTTACTAATAATTTTTTTGAGATATTATCGAGAGCATTTGAAAGGATAAGAATCTCAAATCAAAACCACAAGTGTAGATGACTCCAAAAAGGACGCAACACAGCGTGAAACTTTTCTTAATAGCAAACCGGGACGTAGTCTAGAGAGGGACATCAAACACTTTGGACACGAGCTAAATGATGATTGCCATCACCATCAAACCACACCCCTGTTTGAACGCATGTGGGTACTTCAGATTATTTATAAACTCATACCGAGGGTAACATTCCCTTCCCTTCAACTATGGGTGGCAACATAATTAGAGTTTTGGAAATTATATCCAGGTAAATTCTTACCTATGGATGTGAAGAGCTCTCCATTCATGGTTAAGAGGTTAAAGGCCTCTCTTCCATAACTCAATTGACTTGTCACTCATCCTAAGTCAAAGATCGTCTAAAATAAAGGACTATCTTTTCTACCAATCAAATCAACCTACAAGCAATCTGATTTCCTAAGTCTCTGGATATGTAGGCTGGGCTCTATATTGAAAACTCAACTGCATTCCAACCTCCACCCAATTTATTTATTCCCCAGCTTTTCAATTTCACTAAAATTTGAAAATCGAGATAGCTCATGAATTCTTTGAAAATTGTGCTTAACAATCAAGCATTATAAACTACAAGTGGCTTGAATTCTCATGCAACCTGAGATATGTAGGGCCGATACGGGGTCCGTCCATAAATCCACAAAACTCGTGCGAAAATTAACCTCTTTATAAAATGAATTGTGGTCGAACAAAAATTAGGAACGTCGAACTCCCTTTGCCCAGGGTTACTTGCATCTACCCTATCCAAGGGGAGGACGGTAGTTGTTGACACCTAATTTTTGTTCTCCATAACTAAGTTTAATTCTGAGTTTCTTCTATTTTAAATAAAATTACAACATTTATTTTATTCGGATAAATGCTTTCCAAATTATTTATCTAGGTAATTTTGCTATTTTAAGTAAATATTATATATTTTCGTGTTCGCATATACGAAATCATATAATTTTATTACTTTAATAATTATTTTACAAAAAGATCGGATTTTAATCAAAGGTTATTTTGAAAATCAATTCAAATGGTTAAGATCTTGATTTAAATATATGGTGTTCTCAAAAATAATTTATTTAAAAAATATTTATTTGATTTCATTATATCAATAAACTCAAAATTAAATCAGTTTATAATTCATTCCAAATTTTGGTTCAGTTTACTCAATTCATTGAATTTGGCCATAACTGAAATTAATTAGGCCAAAATTATAATGCAGTTGGCTGATTAATTGTCAATTTAACCAAAATCTAAATGAGATTAACTAAGTCTCTATCTAATTTGGTTATTTTTTTAAATTTCCCCCAAAAATAATCTAAATCTACTCTTTTCCAAATTCAATTAATCCATTACCCATCAACCTCTTCCCCAAACAGGCCCAATAACAATCCATCCCCTACCCCTTTTAAATTACTAAAATTTACACAAATACACAACTTATATTTTCAATATCACAAAAAATTCCAATTCTCTAAATATATTACAAAAATCCCAACATATACACAGAATGCAATGTATATGTTCGCTTGTTATGTATATTAATTGGGAGAGAAAGTAAAGTAATTAAAAAAGTGGGAGCGAGTGTAATTACTTCTGAAAGGATTGGTATTTGTTTTATTTATAATCAGCCCAACCTTTTTAACTAAACCCATCCAGTAATCCACCAAAAACACCTAGCCCAATACCTCACCGCCCCAAGACCCGTCCCAATTCCCTTCTTCCCCCTTAACTTGTGTAAACAACGTACAACAACAATACGCATAATCCAGCGTTAACAGCGGGACTTTCAATTGAAAAAGACAAACAAGTTGTCCAATTAAGTGAAAGTCCTCCAAGTTTTTTAAATTAGGTGGGAGGGACAAAAGTTTTCTGAGTTTTTTTTTTTAAGTTTTTCCGTTCCAACAACTTGGCCCAGTTGTAGAACAACTTTGGTAGTTGTTCGACAACTAGGCGCAGTTGTCGAACAACTACCAAAGTTGTTCAACAACTGCGCAAGTTGTTCAACAACTAAGCGTAGTTGTTCGACAACCGAGAGAAGTTGTTCAACAACTGCACGAAGTTGTTCAGATAACTAATTTAGTTGTCCAACAACTATCCCAGTTGTTCAAGGGCCTTAGTTTTTTTAAGGGACAAGTTTGTGGAATCCACTTATCCCCTTTTTTAATTGGAAACTTGGAAGGCTCTTCTGACTTATTTTTCTCGTTAACAGCGATATCAATAAAATAATACACCGATCAAACACACCTTTAACAACTCGACATAAGTCGCAACGAACCAACAATAACTGTATCAACAACAACAATATCAGTCGAGCAACAACAGCAGCAAACGGCAAACCCGACATCCGCGAACCAATCTAGCTACAACAACTTCAATCAAACTCGAAAAAATTTTGAATTTCAATTTTTTGTATCAAAACAGTACAAATTCCAGGTCCTTGACACACCTTATCCTCAATTTAAAATTACCATAATGCCCCCAAATTCCTCAACTCCCACATTGACAGATTTTTATTTTTGCAACCCCAAAATCCCTCTATAAATACACTACTATTTATAGTGTGAAGAGATAAGAGAGGTCGGAGAGTGGAAACCCCAAAAGCGTGGGATTTTGCTATCGAAAAAGATTCCGGTGCTAAGAAATTTGATAAGACTCATTTGAGCTCGAAATTCTAAGCCAAGAAATCGAGTTCATTTTTTTGGCGATGGTAGAGAAATTTCGACGAAGCTCAAAGTCTCGGTTTGTTGATCCAAGAAATGTAAAAGTTTCGACCTTTATGAATTTTTAGCTTCTCTTTTATTTCTTTGATAATGTTCTTAGTTTTTCTTTATGGTGTGGGATTTTTATGTTTGCTTAATGTGCCTGGAATGTTGCTAAAAGTAAGAAAATCTTGTAGACAATTTATTTGGATCGTCATAATTAAGAGTCGTGTATTCGTTTGTGTTGAGTATGATTTTCTTTTGGTATTTTGAAATTTCTTTGAAAATCTGGAAAAAAGATAGTTTGTTCTCCAACATGTTTGATACGTTTTGGATCCAACATGACATCCAACAGATCACTTTTTGAACGTTCATGCCTGTTTAAGACTCTAGTTTAGACGTGTGAATGTTGTAAATATTAGAATTATATAAAGTTATTCTCCTAGAAATTGTATTATCTGTGTTTTTTAGAATCAAATTGGATCATGTTATCTACTTCCTTCCTTCCTAGTATCCACATGATTAGGCCCTCAAAACAATTGTGCATATAGTTATTAGTCTTTGTCTTCTCAAAAGGGGTTGAAACTTCATGAGTATAATGTGTAACTTTAAGAGAATTGTTGGCCTTTTTGTTTAGTTTTGATAATTGACACACAAGATGGGGCTTTCTGTTTGTAAAATTTGAGAATTTTACTCATTTTTACCTCATTTGGATATAGAACTTAACAATTGGTCTTATCTATGCAAGTCAAATTTTCTTGGAAAGAGTTGAAATTCATTTTACAACTACGTGCACTTCAAAGATAACCATGTTTTTCTCATGCTTTGGGTAGTCTGATTGAACTAGTACTTTTTGATACGCATATTCTGTCAACCATTTTATGAAATCTATCAGAAAGAGGCATTCAAGTATTTATGAAATTGATTGTTTCACTGTCACGACCCAAATATGAGGGGCGAACGTACCTTGACAAATAAGCCTATCACCCAAACTGATACGAAAAGAGAAAAAGATAAAAATATCCCAAGGTTAGGCTTCTAAAACAAAGCCGAACCATATAAGTAATCATAACAATGTGGAGAAAACTTATCCAAAATACCAACCATGTCCAAAACTAGGTGTCAATAGTGCAAGAACTACAAATACAATTCAAGAGTTAAATACATCGAAAAAATAACCACAAAGGAATAATAACTGTCTCCGAATACTAATAAAGACATAACTACTATAGAAAGATAGAGGTAACTTCGAACGCATGAATGTCAAATCGCTACCTTGGAATCTCCAACAAATCGCCCGAGTCAATCAAGCTGAGGTGCACTAGAGCTAGGACCTGCACCGAAAGGGCGCATTAGGCATGAGTACGGTCCACTTGTACTCGGTAGGTATCATAGGCTGACCAAGCAAAGTAGTAAATAAAGCATACAAAATACACAATAAGGGTACGTCACCTGCAATAAAAGAATATCACACAACGGCAGCCCACACTGCTTGCACTAACAGTTCTAATGTATATCACATATATTACAACAACACACCAAGATATAGAACACAAGTATACATTATGTCACATATAAATAGAATAAGAGAGAACATGTAGATACAAGATCATCAAATACAAGTAAAAGAAGTTAAGAAAAATACATAGATGACAAGTCAATATGGCAATACAACCCAACATAAACACAATAAAGTAAGTGCAATGTATATGACGATGATGATGATGATGCACGAGGTCGTCGCACAACCTCCGGGATCATCGCACAATCTTTATATACATCTACGGAGCTAAAGTTTCCTGATGTAGGACCCATGGATGGTTCGTCAACCCATATACAATCCACATATCTCATATCTCCTTTTTGACACATCCCTCGAAAAGGATTTTATAAGTTGTTACAATATCTCTTAAAAAGTATTGTCAGTGTTTCTCAGATGTTGCCACGGTGGTACCAATTTTTCATAAATGAGTATGATATGAAGATGTAATGCTCACAACCAATCACAATGAATATTTCCACAACCAACCACAATGATACTTTTCCACAACCACATGAGCCAATATTTACTCATTATTTTTATATCATCCATTAATTTTCACATGGCTCATTTGCCAATAATGTATGAATATAATCACAATACATCAATGATACCACACTAAGCATTTTAACAACACAATATAATCATTCATATGTATTCAAGGCTATCAATATCACATAGGACCCCACACGGTCAAACATATCACATAATCTCTCAGTTTCGATAATTACATCACATATAAGCCCCCACACGGGCACAACACATAGATAGCCATTTTTCATGATTAGTTCCCACCCTTAGAATGCATCTGAAAGAGTTAAATCATAACCTACCTTGAAAGCTGAAACTGGTCCGCTACACTTGAACCAGCGATCTTAATTTTCACGAACAATCTCGAACTCTACTAAAATATCAAATAGGAAATCTACGCTTCATAACAAAATCAACGATACTCATATTGGCTACTTTTGATTTAGGGTCAAAAGGGATCCCCGAAATGGATTTCCAAAAAAGAAGGGTGAATTGGAACTTTACTTCAAAAACATGTTCCCCATATTTTTAGGAACCTACAACTAAAAATCCAAATTTAATCGAGTCAAAAAGTGAGATTCAAATCAAAGAAAAACTATTTTTGAGCTTTATCGGGTAAAATCTTTGAAATTCGGATTAAAATCAAGAATCAGAGTTGTTTTGAAGGTAAAATTGATGAAAAACTAGTAATTATAAGATAAAAACATTATTCAAGTGAAATTGAAGTTTAAAATCAAGTCCTAAGATTTTTGGGGTTTTGAAAAATTAATCAAGAAATTACTAAGAAAATGATGAATTCTTACCTTAAATTCGTAATAAAACCAAGAAAATAGATGTTAATCTAGCTTTCAAGCCCCCACAAACTCTACTTTTAAGACCCCACACTATTTTAGGGTTTAACTCTCAAGAGGCAATATGAAAATGTGCAAAATGGGTCAAAAATAGGTGGAAAAAACTGTTATATAGCAGTTTTTTTGCAATATTAAGTGTTGTTTTTTCACTTAAGTCGAAACGGATTTCGACGGGGTACTCGAAATTCGTTTGGAGTCCGATATACACAAACGAACTATGCAACCATACTAAATTCAACGTTTCGTATGCGATGACGATATCAGATTTTTAAAAAAAATATCGTTTTCATAAAGTTGATCCCCGAAATCCGAAATCACAATTTTCCAAATCGAGGGTCGAAATGAGATTTAAAAGCCGTAAAATCATACCAAATATGGTAACACCCTAAAATCGACATTCTGGATCTGCCGACGAAGTTGGATTTTCTATTCGAGGTTGTTTTGATCAACTGTGGATCCCACACCCATATTTCTAATTTTTCAACTTTCCGACCAATAGGTCGAAATGAGCTCGGGTGCACCGAGACTCGAACCAAAGGTCTACCTATCCTAAAATCGATATTCCAGAGCTATTGGTGTAGTTCGTTCAGTCATCCATCGCATGGATAAAAAGATATCCACATAAGTCCAAAATATGATTCTCGAAGCCATCAAAAACCATAATATCACATAAATGATACCAAAATGCATTGAAAATTATGTCAATCACTCCCACACCCCAGAAATATTATAATACAACTAAGGAGAGGGATAAAATAGTCAAATCACACAATCACCAAATTTCACATATTTCATTAAATTTTTAGGTCGTTACATCATCCACCACTAAAAAACTAGCTCGGCCTCGAACTAAGACAAAGAAATACCTGAATCAATAAAGAGTTGAGGATAAGAACTCTACGTATCAGACTCAACCTCCCAAGTAGCCTCATCTAAAGATTGATGTCGCCACTAGATCTTAACCACAGGGATCACTCTAGAGCGTAATTGCCTAACATCCCTAGCCAAAATGGAAACTAGCTTCTCAATAAAGGATAATCGCTCATCTAACTGAACCGACTTCTAACGAATGACATGAGAATTATCAAAAATATAACAATGAAATTGTAACGCCGCGAAAATGGGTTTTGAGACATCATACGGTGCTCAAGACTACGAGTAGCCTTAAGCTAACCCTGTAAGCCTTCTACTAAATTTGAAACTCATAATAGGGAAGTATAGATGTATAACCAAGCTAAAATACAGAATTTTGTATGAGATAAGCTATAAATGTCTGAATATAATATCTGAAAATACTAAACTCAAGAGTCTGATCAATCAATACTGTAAATCTGAATCATATCTAGCAGTCTGATAAGCCTCTGCTGCTAATGCTAGAGAGTCACTGGGACAAAGCCCCAGCTGACTCGAACTGTCTAAAAATACTGAATCATCTATACTAATAAGATACAAAACTGAGTGACTAAGTCCCTAAACTATGAGGACTCACCAACTGTCGGGTTGTAGATGGAGATGCTTGAAATCACTCGTGCTGCTGAAACTGAGCACGTGAACCTACATTATGAGACAATGTAACACATAGACGTATATGTGGATCAGTACTTCTAGATTGTACTAAGTATATGGGGGTAAATGCACAAGTAAATCAATATCTCAATATTATTATAAATTTGTAAAAGAATACATGCTAAATGTAGATGACTTACATAAGCTGGAATATCTAAAATCTGAAAATCATAATCATGAATAGCAAAACATGTTGCATAGATATAGTGAGTCATAACATTTAGTTTCTAAAAGCTGTACTTGTATTTTATCTTTAAATCATGTTGTCTAAGTATAGAAAGGACTCATTTTTTTATCTATAATCTGAAAGCTGACATCTGTAACTAATGTCTTATATAAAGCAATATCTGAATAAAATTTATGAGCCTTTATACTTAGTTTCTAAAAACTTTTTTGTTATTCTTTACTTTTTTCTGTAATCTGTAGGGAAATACTTTTAAAAACTATTCTGAAAGTCTTTACTATTAGGGAGGTTCTTCTAACCAACATACACTATGTGAGCTATCATAGTATCCAACGTCTAGTTCCCTTATGAAAAAACCTCACGTTAGGGAGAGGTGTCATACTCTTGCTAAGAAGTATAACCTAATCTAAGTGATCACATCTGTAACTGTCATCCATATAGAAATGGAAATAATCTGATAATCTATACCTACGTTGGCTCGTAGTTTTGGGGCATGTGAACATACCCAACTCGATGTAAATACTACTCTCTTTAATCTGTATGCTCATTCTGTTGGAATCCACTTTAAAACTAGTGTAGATGGTTTATAATAAAAACCAACTGTATATCTATTTATTTAAACTGTAACTGAAACTGTAAAATGGATTTCATATCGAAGCTAAGATCAAAAGATCAAATCTTTATCAAAATATGAAAATAACTAATCATGGGATACTTAAAGCATAGTCATTCTTGAAATATCAACATTCAAACTAGGGGTGATAACCCATGCATCAAATTCATGTCAAATCATCATAAAGTTCATTCTTGATAATGAAAATATCGATAATTCAATTCTAAATATGAAAATTACTATAATACGCGTGAAAATACGAAAGTAGACATGCAATTCAAAACTCATGTAAAATTATCTTCAAAAACTAATTTTGGGCACAAGGATGAAAGGATTATCCTTGTTGAAAAATCCCACATACCTTAATTGATGTTTAGATGAAGAAACTTGAACTTTGAGTTCCTACTTGTGCTCTTGAAGATAGATTCTTGAAGTTCTTGGATTGAAAATCTTTTATCTTGGAAAAAGAATGGTGGAATTTGGATTTCTTGGAGATGAAGATTTGAGTTTTAGGATTTCCTTGGAGAGTAATTTTGATGAAAATATGCATATAATGGTTAGAATAGGATTAATTCTATATTTTATACGATTTGGGGGCTTGAGAAAAGACTAAATTGCCTTTTTAAAATTTTATTCGGAACTGGAAATTTTGATTTTGCCACCCATCGTGACGCGCCGCTATCGCGGTGGCTTACCGAAAAAAGGACGATCGCTATTTTGGACTTTGGCGTGACACGACGTAATCGCGTTGCGTCACTAGAAAAAGACGCGTGCCATTTTGCACTTCACCGCGACGTGATGGCTGTCCAATTGGGAATTTTAGCGTGATACAGGCTAATCACAGTAAGCTACTGGAATGGGACAAACGAAAACTGGAATATCTCCGCGACGTGGGCTAATCGCAGTGCTTCACTGAAATCGGATAATTGTGATTTTCCCCTTCACCGCGATGCGGTGCCTATCGAAATGCCCTACCGTTTTCACTAAAATTACCACAACTTCTCAATCGAGTATTGGATTAAGGTGAAATTGGTATCGTTGGAAAGCTGGTTCAATTATCTACACATTGGTGGGTCTAGAGCTGGAAAATTCTACATGTATCAAGAGTTATTCATTTTTGAAGTTGATCCTTGACATTCTAGGAGTTAAATTGAGCTAGAAAAAATATGCCGTATTACATTATCTCTCCCTAGGGAACATTCATCCTCGAATGAGACTAGTAAAACTGAAGATACTGAGGAACTGAGGCTATATGCTAGCATGCACAACTGAAGCAAGCTGCATGACTAGATCTAAAACATACTGAGCGACTGAACTAATCTGCGAATGTATGAATTTACATGAAGATAACTATATGGCTAATTCTGAGACTGGAAAAGAATTGAATTAAGGAAGACTATTACTTTCGGTTGAATCTGAGTTCGTGGAGAAAAGATGAGGATACTTGGTACGCATGTCTGCTTCTGCTTCCCAAGTAGCACCCTGAACAGACTGATTTCACCATAGAACTTTGACCAAGGGAACTTCTTTATTCCTTAGTCTACGGATTTGATGATCAAGAATCTCTACTGGAACTTCTTCGTATGAAAGGCTATTCTGAATATCTGTGCTTTTTAGAGGGACTATAATAGTTGAATCGTCTATGCACTTCTTCAATAAGGACATATGGAACACTGGATGAACTGATGACAAGTCTACGGGAAGTTCAAGCTCATACTCTACCTTTCCAACACGACTCAAAATCTGATAGGGGCTTATATATCGGGTACTAAGCTTTCCCTTTTTACCAAATCTCTTCACCCCCTTCATAGGTGAAACCTTTAAATACGTAAGATCACTTACTTCAAACTCAATATCTCTTCTTCTTACGTCTGCATAAGATTTCTGACGACTCTGAGTTGCTTTCAATCTCTCTCGAATCAACTAAACTTTCTCCATGGCTTCAAACACCATATCTGGCCCAATCATAGTGGCCTCTCCTACTTCGATCCAATCGACTGGTGATCTATATCTTCGCTCATAAAGAGCCTCAAACGGGGCCATCTGAATACTAGAATGGTAATCGTTATTGTAGGCAAACTCAATCAACGACAAGTATTTATCCCAACTGCCTTTGAAATCAAGAACACATGCCCTCAATATATCCTCTAGAGTATGAATAATCCTCTCTTCCTGACCATCTATCTGTGGATGAAAACCTGCACTGAGATAAACTTTGGTACCAAGACCGTTCTGAAAGGCTTTCCAAAACTAAAAGGTAAACTGAGTACCCCTCTCTGAGACGATGGATAAAGGAACTCCATGCAATCTAACCAACTCTCTGATATACAGCTTAGCATAATCTTCAGCTGTGTAGGACGTGTGAACTGGCAAGAAATGAGTTGATTTGGTCAATCTGTCTACAATTACCCATATTGAATCATGCTGTCGACGCGAATGGGGTAGTCCAGTTACAAAGTCTATATTCACCTCTTCCCACTTCCAAGTGGGAATACCAAACTCCTGCAATGTGCCACCAGGTCCTTGGTGCTCTACCTTAGCCTGTTGGCAAGTTGCACACTTAGCTACAAACTCTGCTATATCTCTCTTCATACCGCTCTACCAATAGACTTCCCGCAAATCACAGTACATCTTGGTGGCTCCTGGGTGAATAGAGTAACGCGCACCATGCATTTCTACCATTATTCGCTGCCTAAAATCATCAACACATGGCACACACAATCTACTCTAGTATCTCAACAAACCATCTACCCCTTGGGAGAAAATCTCTACCTTTTGATCTTTACCTGAACCTTCAGTTTGACCAAACTAGAATCCTTGTCCTGCTTCTCTTTTACTTCAGAAGCTAGAGAAGATTCAGAACTATTCTAAACCCAAACGTTACCTTCAACTGATTCAACCAACCTCACACCCAACCTAGCTAATCAGTGAACTTCTCGAACTAACTTTATCTTACCATTCTACACATGAGCAACACTGCCTATAGACAATCTACTAAGGGCGTCTGCCACTATATTGGCCTTGCCCTGATGATACAACACACTCATGTCATAATCCTTCAACAATTCTAACCACTTTCTCTAACAAAGATTTAACTCCCTCTGAGTAAACACATACTGCAAACTTTTGTGGTCCGTAAATACATCAACATGCTTCCTATAAAGATAGTGCCTCCATATCTTTAAGGCAAACATAATAGCTGCTAACTCAAGATCATGGGTAGGGTAGTTATTTTTGTGAGGTTTAAGCTGTCTAGAGGCATAGGCTATAACTTTACTTCTCTGCATCAAAACACAACCCAGACCGATTCTAGAGGAATCACAATATACAACGAACCCATCTGTACCATAGATAGTGCTAAAACTGGGGATGAAGTGAGTCGAGTCTTCAACTCCTGAAAACTCTTCTCACAGGAATCTGACCTCTGAAACTTAACCTTCTTCTGAGTTAATCTAGACATAGGGGATGCAATAGAAGAAAAACCCTCAACAAAACATCTATAATAGCCAGCTAAACCCAAGAAACTTCCAATGTCTAACGGAGAAATAGGTCTAGGCCAGTTTCTTACTGCTTCTGTCTTTTGGGAATCAACTTTAATACCATCACTGGAAAGAATATAACTGAGGAAAGCTACTGATCTTAGCCAAAATTTACATTTGCTAAATTTGGCGAACAACTGGTGATCCCTAAGAGTTGCAACACAATTCTAAGGTGGTAAGCATGATCATCCTCATTACGAGAATAGACAAGAATATCATCTATAAACACTATGACAAACATGTCTAAATACTATTTGAACACTCGATTTATCAAGTCTATGAAGGCTACTAGGGCACTGGTAAGACCAAATGACATGACTAGAAACTCAAAAAGACCGTAACAAATTTTGAAAGCTATTTTTGGAATGTCACATTCCCTTACTCTAAGCTGATGATAGCCGGATCTAAGGTCTATCTTGAATAAATAACTTGCACCTTGGAGTTGGTCGAATAAGTCAGCAATCCTAGGAAGAGGATATTTGTTTTTAACTATGACTTTATTCAGCTGACGATAGTCAATGAACATTCAGAAAGACCCATCTTTCTTTTGCATGAATAGGATGGGAGCGCCCCATGGAAAGACACTAGGCCTTATGAAACCTTTATCTAAGAGGTATTTAAGCTTCTCTTTTAACTCTTTAAGCTCGACTGGCATACGATACGAAGGAATAGAGATGGGTTGAGTATCTAGAAGAAGATCAATACCGAATTCTATTTCCCTATCGGGAGGTACCCCTGACAAATCTTTGGGAAAAATATCAGGAAACTTACTGACTACACGGACTGACTGAATTGTTAGAGTCTCAAACTTAATGTCTTTGACTCAAACTAGATGATAGATACACCCTTTTGAGGTCAACTTTCTGGCTTTAATATCGGATATGAAATGACTCTTGTGGGACACTGAATTACCTTCCCACTCAAAGACTGGCTCATTTGGAAACTGAAACTTCACCACTCGGGTGCGAAAATCTATAGATGCATAACAAGAATGGAGCCAATCCATACCAAGAATAAGGTCAAAGTCAACCATATCTAACTCTATTAAGTTTGCTAACATGATCTTATGAAGGACAGTGATAGGACACTTTATATAAATCTGTTTGGCAACTACTGACTCACCCACTGGGGTAGAAACTAAGAAGGCCTCAGAAAGTTGTTTAGGACCTACTTCAAAATCTATAACAACTAATGGGGTCACATAAGAGAAACTCTACCCGAGGTCTAACAACACATAAACATCAAGATGAAAGACACGAAGCATACCAATAACAACTTCTGGTAAATTCTCCAGCTCCTGATGGGATGGTAACGCATAAAACTGATTCTGGTGCTGACCGTCACCGGTACTGGATGATGTTCCCTGAGGAGGGACTGGGCGACCTAAAGAAGTTGGTGCGCTAGTAGCCTGAGTATGGGGATGAACATCCCTGTTTCTCTGCTTAGCATGCAGACACTCTTTGATTCTATGTCCCAACTTACCACAGCCATAACAACCTTTTTGTCCCAACAAGCACTCACCAGGATGATTCTTACCACATTTAGCATATGAAGGATAACTGGGTTTTCCACTCACACTATTCTGTGATTTGGACATAGAAGTCTTATTCCACAGCTCTTGCCTAGCTCTGAGGGCGGGAGTACTAGCTGAAGATGGCGCTGGCATAGATGAACGATTCTGAAACTGCGAACGATTTCCCCCTCTAAACTTTGTCTGGACATACTTAAACTGGCCGATTCTAGCCTTTTTATTTTCCCTCTCTCTTTCCTTCAACTTTTCAGCCTTAATCTGTTGAGCATTAATCATCAATATAGCAAGATACATGTCCCTAGTAAGCATGGCAGTCCTACACTCCTTAACTACCAAACCAGATACTCCAGTAACAAACTTACTCATACTCGCCCTAGGGTCAGCCATCGTATCAGGGGCATACTTAGACAACTGATCGAACTTAAGGCAGTACTCCTTCACTGTCATTGAGCCCTGCCTCAGGTTCACAAACTCTTCTACCTTTGCTTCTCGCATTTCGAACGAAAAGAAATTGTCTAGAAATGCACTTTGAAAAAACTGCCAACTCATAGGAGTTGCATTCTCACCTCTACCATTCTTCCACATGACCACCCAATTATACGCTACATCCTTCAATCTATAGGATGCCAACTCTACACTCTCCTCTTCATAAATATGTGTATAATCTGGGTGATTTTTTTCACATAATTTAAACAAAGTTGTGGGTCCTCACCTGCTTTTGACCCAAAGAACTCAGGCGGATTCATTCTCATGAAGTCACGAATTCTGGCTGCTACTAGATCCCCATTCTGTGAAGTGGGACTGTCGTCTGATGGTAGTACTGAACATTAGCAGTCACAACTTGGGCTAGCACTTGAAATACAGCCTAAAATTCAGCATGGGATACATTCTCATTCAGAGGGTCAGCAAGCTAGGGTGGTTGGTTATTATTTTTGCGTGCATTAGCTCGACGAGGAGGCATATTCAACTGTCACGTAAGAGCATGAGTTAAAAGCAGATAGAGATACTATAAGCACGATAGATCATGAAAGAAATAGATGATTTTCTAAAAATGTCTCGTAGCCTCTTGCTCATAAACATGGCGCGCTTCACACCCATGACTAAGACTCTATGTAACGCAGCTTGTCTGACTCCCTAGGACTCTTATAACCTTAGGCACTGATACCAAGTTTGTAAAGCCCCGAAAATGAGTTTTGAGATATCACACGGTGCTCAAGACTATTAGTAGTCTTAAGCAACCCTATAATCCATCTACTAAATCTAAAACTCATAATAGGGAAGCATAGATATATAATCAAGATAAAATGCAAAATTCTATATGAGCTACTATGTAAATGTCTGAATATAATATCTGAAAATACTAAACTCAAGAGTCTGATCAATCAATACTAAATTTGAATCATATCTAGCAGTCTGACAAGCCTCTACTACTAATGGTAGAGAGTCACTAGGACAAACCCCCAGCTAACTCGAACTGTCTGAAAATACTGAATCATCTATACTAATAAGCTGAAAAACTGAGTGAGTAAGTCCCTGAACTATGAGAACTCACCAACTGTCGGGATGTATATGGAAATGCTCGAAATCACTCATGCTGCTGAAATTGAGCACCTGAACCTACATTATGAGACAATATAACACATAGATGTATATGTGGATTAATTCTTCTGGATTGTACTAAGTATATCTCGATCCGGATGCATACCAGACAAGTACGTAGGGAACACATCCATAAACTCACGGACGACATAGATAGAATTCAAGAAAGAAGGCGAAACAACACTGGTGTCACGAATATCATCCAAGTAAGATAAACATCCCCTCTCAACCAATTTACGAGCTTAAATATAAGATATAATCCTCTTAGGACCCGAATAAGGTGCACCCTTCTAAGCTATCCTTATCACACCAGCCAAATCTAAAGTCATAGTCTTAGCAAAACAATCTAAGATAACATGATAAGGATCCAACCAATCCATACCCAAAATAATATCAAAATCGACCATATCTAACACAAGCAAGTCTACCAAAGTCTCACACCCAGCAAAAGTCACAACATAAGATCGATACACCCAATCCACCACTAAAGAATCACCTACCGGGGTAGATACATGAATAGGTATGGAAAGAGGCTTACTAACAGAACCAAAATCCAAAGAAAAATACACAGACAAATAGGAGAAAGTTAATCCAGGATCAAATAATACAGATACAGGTCTGAAACAAAAGGAACGGTACCTGAGATCACAACATCTGAAGCCTCTACCTCAGATCTGATTGGTATAGCGTAACACTATCCACGACTACCAACTGGCTGAGTAGCATCACGACCGCCAACACGGGCTCTACCATCTCTACCTCTTACACCTTTAGTAGAACCCCTGCCTCTCACAGCTGAAATATGAGTAGCTCTAAACACACGGCGAGAACAGTCCTTGTCCATAAGGCCAATCTCATCGCACACATAGCAACCTTTACGACCAGTCTCAATAAGAGAAAGAACAACTGAGCTCGAACGACCACCCTGAACTGCTGAACTAAAAAATCCACCAGCTGAACAATATAAAATTACCTATACTGGCCTACCATAGTATCCATGAGAACTTTTAAAATCTCTACCTCGATAGGTATAACTCCTAAACTCACCAAAACGTCGCTCCTTCTTGGCGCCTCCCTGAAATGCACTAAGAATACCCTCTGTCATCTTAGCATGATCCACAATACTCTGAAAAGAAGCCCCAAACACAACTATATGAGACGTAGCCAACTAAAGAGAGACATCTAAGCCCTTTACAAACTTCTGTATCTGCTCAAACTCGATGGAAATACTATCATAGGAATATCTGGACAAGGTATTGAAGCTTGCCTCACACTCAACAACTGTCATGGAGCCTTGCTCCAAATGATCAAACTCATCCCGCATACAATCTCTCAAACTAAAAGGCACAAATCTCTCTAGGAAAGCATCATTGAACTGACCCTAAGTCATTTCGAGAGAATCACAGGGTCTACAACTGATAAAAGACCTCCACTAATCTCTCGCTGCATCTCTCAACTGATAAGAGGTATAAGCAACTCCATTCGCATAGAAAGAGTGAAACACAACTCAGAACATAAGATATGAAAGAACTTCGCACGATAAAGAATGAAATAAGAAAAGTTTCCTAAAGACGTTCTATAGCCTCTCGAAGATAGATACGGACGTCTAAGTATCGATCCGCGAGACTCTATTAGACATCTTGTTCTTACACCTTTGAGACCAATGAAACCTGGTTGCTCTAATACCAATTTACCACGGTCCAAAAATAAGGTTTATAGTGGCACTTATCACGGCATACCTTGACAAGTAATCCTATCACCCAAATTGATACGAAAATAGGAAAAAACAAAAATATCCCAAGGTAAGGCTTCTAGAATGAAGCCGTACCATATAAGTAATCATAATAATGCAGAAAGAACTTATTCAAAATACCAATCATGCCCAAAACTAGGTGTCAATAGTGTAAGAACTAAAAATACAATCCAAGAGACAAATACATTGAAAAAATAACCACAAAGGAATAATAACTGTCTCCGAATACTAATAAAGACATAACTACTATAGAAAGATAGAGGTGAACTTCAGACGCATGAATGTCCAACCGCTACCTTGGAAGCTCCAACAATCGCCCGAGTCAATCAAGTTGAGACGCACTCGAGCTAGGACCTGCACCAAAAGAGCGCAATAGACATGAGTACGGTCCACTTGTACTCAGTAGGTATCACAGGTTGACCAAGCAAAGTAGTAAATAAAGCATACAAAACACACAATAAGGGTACGTCACCTGCAATAAAAGAATATCACACAACGGCAGCCCACACTGCTTGCACTAACAGTTCTAATGTATATCACATATATTACAACAACACACCAAGATATAGGACACAAGTATACATTATGTCACATATAAATAGAATAAGAGAGAACATGTAGATACAAGATCATCAAATACAAGTAAAAGAAGTTAAGAAAAATACATAGATGACAAGTCAATATGGCAATACAACACAACATAAACACAATAAAGTAAGTGCAATGTATATGACGATGATGATGATGATGATGTACGAAGTCATCGCACAACCTCCGGGATCATCGCACAATCCCCGTATACACCTACGGAGCTAAAGCTTCTCGACGTAGGACCCATGAGGAGTTCATCAACCCATATACAATCTACATATCTCACATCTCCTTTCCAGAACATCCCTCGAAAAGGGTTTTATAAGGTGTTACAATATCTCTTAGAAAGGTGTTGCCAGTGTTTCTCAGTTGTTGCCACTATGGTACCAATATTTCATGAATCAGTATGATATGAAGATGTAATGCTCACAACCAATCACAATGGGTATTTCCACAAACAACCACATGATATATTTCCACAACCAACCACAATGATACTTTTCCACAACCACATGAGCCAATATCCACTCATTATTTTTATTTCATCCATGAATTTTCACATGTCTCATTTGCCAATAAAGTATGAATATAATCACAATACACCAATGGTACCACATTAAGTATTTTAACAATACAATACAATTATTCATATGTATTCAAGGGTATCAGTATGACATAGGACACCACACGGTCACACATATCACATAATATCTCAGTTTTGATAATTACATCACATATAAGCCCCCACACGGGCACAACACATAGATAGTCATTTTTCATGATTAGTTTCCACCCTTAGCATGCATTTTGTACCATCATTTACTATTCAGCCTAGTCTGAAAGAGTTAAGCCATAACATACCTCGAAAATCGAAATCGGTCCGCTACACTTGAACCTGTGACCTTACTTTTTACTAACAATATCGAACTCCACTAAAATCATCAAATATGAAATTTACGCGTCAAAACAAAACCAACGATATCCATATTGATTATTTTTTGTTCGGGATCAAAACGGACCCCCGAAATAGATTTTCAAAAAAGAAGGGTGAAATCAAAACTTTACTTCAAAAATATGTTTTCCATATTTTTAGGAACCTACAGCTGAAAACCCAAGTTAAATCGAGTAAAAAATGAGGTTCAAATCGAAGAAAAATCATTTTTGAGTTTTATCGGATAAAATCTTTGAAATCCGACTTAAAATCAAGAATCAGACTTGTTTTGAAGGTTAGATTGATGAAAAACTAGTAATTATAAGATAAAGATATTATTCAAGTGAAATTAAGGTTTTAAATCAAGCCCTAAGATTTTTGAGATTTTGAGAAATTAATCAAGAAATTACTAAGAAAAGGGTAAATTCTTACCTTAAATCTGTAATAAAATAAAGAAATAGATGTTAATCTAGCTTCCCAAACCACAAACTCTACTTTTAATATCCCATGCTATTTTAGAGTTTAACTCTCAAGAAGCAAGATGAAAATGTGCAAAATGGGTCAAAAATAGGTGGAAAAAGCTGTTATATTGCAGTTTTTCTGCAATATTAAGTGTTGGTTTTTCACTTAAGTCGAAAGGATTTTGACGGGGTGCCCAAAATTCGTTCGGAGTCCGCTATACACAAACGAACTATGCAATCATACTAAATTCGATGTTTCAGACGTGATGGTGATATTAGATTTTTAAAAAAAATATCATTTTCACAAAGTTAACCTCCGAAATTTGAAATTACAATTTTTCAAATCGATGGTCGAAATGAGATTTAAAAGCCGTAAAATTATATCAAAAATGCTAACAACCTAAAATAGACATTCCGGATCTGCTGACGAAGTCGTATTTTCCATCCGAGTTCGTTTTGATCAAATGTGGGTCTCACACTCATATTTTTAATTTTTCAAATTTCCGATCAATAGGTCTAAATGAGCTCGGGTGCACTGGGACCCGAACCAAAGGTCTACCCAACCTAAAATCGATATTTCAGAGCTGCTAGCGCAGTCCGTTCGATCATCCATCGCACGGATAAAAAGATATCTACATAAGTCCAAAATAAGGCTGTCGAAGCCATAAAAAAACACAATATCACATAAATGATACCAAAATGCATTAAAAATCATGTCAATCACTCCCACACCTCAGAAATATCATAATGCAACTACAGAGAGGGGTAAAACAGTTAAATCACATAAAATCACAAATTTCACATATTTCATCAAATTTTTAGGTCGTTACATTCATCTTTTGTTTTAAAAAAATGTGTTTCTTCTATCCATTGTAATTACCCGAGAATGAGTGGTTGCTAATCATTATTATTCGTTTATGCATGACCTCTTATCGACGAGTCCACAGACTCCCCCCTTTGCATATCTTCGTGTCCAAGCTTCCTACAACTCCAAAAGAGGGACTATCTCATGAAGATACAAGGCTGTATATAAAGATATACAGCAAAGATACATTGTATACAGGCTTTGGAAGCTGATATACAGGTTCAAAAGAGTAAAAAATCGAGCTAAGGAAGATGGTATATAAATTCCCAAGCTGGTATAAAACATGTATACATCCAAAACGTGGGAAGAAAGTCTGTGATCTACCATCAATATACATTGCTGGAAAATGGGCTGAAAGCCCAAGTTCAAATCTGGACAGCTTTCAAAATGGGCCATATAAGAGGCCCAAACTTCCTTTCTTTATATATTCTAAAAATTACATATATACACAAGGTAACTTTATCTTATTATATAAAATCCCATATTAAAAAATAAATTACAAAAATTTCAAATTAATTACTTAAATCCCTACCTTTTTTTACTTTCTCTCTTCCTTCTTATACATCCCAAATTGCTCCATATTTTCCTCCTAAAATCTTGCTACCTTAGTTCTGCAATTATCTATCTGCATTAAACTTCCTTATTATCTCTCCACACTCACAAATATCTACAAAGATCTCTCTCTAAAAAAAATCTTCTCCATTTTCTCCGTCCAAAATTATCTTTTCTTTGTCCAAAATCGATAAAATCTTCTCCATTTTCATCAAAAACCCAGAAAAAAAACTGCAATTTCATCCAATATATGCTTCTTTGAATTTGAGAATATATGCTTATCTGAATTTCATCAAAAACGAATTAAGTTGAATCTTTTTCATTTAATGGTTGCGTATTGTTATTCCCGTTGTTGGTTTCGTTCTTGTTTCTTTTGATTATGAAAAACTCAATTTTGCAGAGAACCGTTCAAAGCACCGAAATGATCCCGTAACAATGAAGAAATTGAGGGAAGTTGTCGTTTCAAGTTCAAACAAGAAAGCTTCAAAATCGTCAAGTAAGAAAATTACAAAGTTCGCCACATTTTTAAAATAAGTCATTTCTTTATAAATCAATCAAATTGCCTTTTGGTCAATCGTTTTTTTTTACGGATGCTCTTGAATGTCTTAAAAACTTTCTCAAGGTGTTACCTGAATTCTTACTCATTTTCTCTAATTTTAAGGATTTGTTTATGTTTTCAAGTCTTTAACATATTCTTAGTTTTATTGATATTTTCTCAAAAAATTAAGTGGCGACTCTTTATTTTCTTAAACTGTTCAAAATTTTCTTTGTAATTTTAAAATAGTTGAAAAAAAGTCGAAAATAATATTTTTCAATCCTTCAAATCTAAAAAGAGATAAAACATGTTGAATGTAAAAACTCTCACCGGAATGAGATCGTCAAATTCTCTTTACGTGGTAACAAAATAAGATCACAATTCACAATTCTAAATAAACAATCTCGTGATTGTTAGTTTTGTTATCAAAAAATTACACCAAAGATTAATCAAAAATCTATTCCTATATTTGTAATTCTTATTCTATTAATCATCAAACGAACTATTAAAATTTATAATATTAAATATATCATAATCTTTCTGTTACTATAAAATGATCAATGAATATTGGCTGCATGGGACTATACATAATCACACTAGCATAATTCTTCTTCTTCTTCATCATGGACGATCATAGTAAAATGTAAATTGATAGACGATAGTGTCTCCTCCTTTTGCCCCACGACAAATGTAAAGGCATTGATTTCCTTTTTTATTTCTTTCTATAAGACATTGATTCCAAGTACAAGAGCACATGTTTAGGCATAATTTTGGGGGACAAAGATCAACGGAAATGCTGGTGAAATGATAGATATTTTCTTTTTTCTAATAAAATATTTTAAGTTTGAGCATAATTGAATGAGAAATTGTTTTGTTAAAAGAAATATATTCTGGGTTTAATTCAACTTTAAAAGGTTAAGTTATGCAATTGTTCAAGATCATATAAGTATATCAAAGACCTTATTTCTAATCGATGTGAGATTCTGTACACACATCTGACGTTTAAGTCAATATATCTAATGTATGAGCAATTTAATATGATGTTCAATATTAAAAAATGAAAATTATGAGTCATATTCTAATATCATATTGATAAATTTTTGAGTCTAACTTAACGACAAAATTAATTCACATAAGATGGTTGTCAAGATAATATAAAAAAAAAAAAATAATTTACTTTTCTTTTTAGTCCGTTTAAAAAAGAATGACTTCTTTTTATTTTTGGCAATACTTTAATTTTAACTTTCTACATGACATGTTTAAGATCATAAGATTAAAGAATATTTTGATACATTTGACACAATTTTAATTTAAGGCCACAAAATTCAAAAGTTTTTTTTATTTTCTTAAATTTTGTGTCAAGTTAAAGTAGGTCAATCTTACAGAGCGAGTAGTAAAAAAGAAAACCTATTTGTTGGGCACTGTATTCCCATGACACGTGGCAACATAGGATGATTGGTTGCTTTATTTGAGTAGTGGGGACTAATGGTCAGAGTCCGTGCAATTCTATTTATATTGTTGGAAAGTGATTTATACAAAGTGTGTTGGGACAAATGTTACTATCTTGTTATTTTGTCTCCCCACCCCTCAACATTCATCATTCTTCTTCCAATTTATTTGATATATTTTTTTAAAATTATTTTAAATTTATTTTTATTAAAGTTTTATAAATTATACGCTAAAATATAAATTTAAATATATACATTTTATATAAATATTTAATAATAAAATAAAAAACATTAAAAAAATTATTTCATAACTGAGATAACTAAATTGGATCAAGAACTCTTAGAACGAGGGTGAACTAAAAGAGGGAGTAATTAATTGTCTTATCTCCTTGCTTTTTATTTTTTTTAATGTTAAGGATAATAAAAAGGGTTTTACAGTTGGCATGTAGAGGGATAGAGATAGTAGATTGTCTATTAGTATTAGAGTAGCATGATCAGTGTATTTTGACTATATATAGTAAGTTAAATTGATATTAATTCAAATTATGAATTATAAAACATTAATATACGAAACATATTAACTATGTGGTAGTATTTTTTAAGGAGCCAAGTCTTACAAGATAATTATGTATAACTTACTCATATAAACAATAAAATTCAATGTATTTAGAGGTTTATATCTTTAATCATATGATTGAGATTTGCTACATTAAATAGCAAATCTGAGATTAAAATTGATACACAAGACTTGACATTTGTTGTATAAATTAAAGAATAATTGTTTAAAAAGATAAAGGGTTGTCTAGTCATTGCATACTACACCACGTGGATTGCAATTAATAACCCACATTGTATTCCCTTACTAAGTCGTCATAGACATCATTTGCTTTCATTTTCTCCTTCTCTTTTATTTGTCAACTTGTTATTTGAAGTTAAACTAAATTCAAATTTTAAGTGTTTCAAAAATTATATAAAATAGAAAATTATATGTTACCATCTTTCATAATAATTTAAATTATTTGACTTTGAGAACACGATAAAACATACTTATGTAGATATTTTATAGAGCTTTATTTTTGTATACGTTCCTTCTATTAAAATGTGGAGTCGTTTGTTAGAGTGTACAAAAATAATGCTGATAGAATGTATTAATAATCTTTGCACTAATAATGCTTGTATTAGTAATATTTATATTATTTATGCTAACATTATTTCGTATACATTGTTTGATGTACTGTATTTGAACTTGCATTTTTTGATTTTGATATATTTAAACAAAAGTTGAAAAAAAAAGATGGATTGCATATACATCCTAAGATTCATACGGAATCTAGCATGAACTCAATATATATATTTTTTTTCAATTTTTGTGACACAAATTGAATTTAGATAATCAATCATACTTTTAATATGTTTTTAGATATTTTAAGTTGTTATAGTGTAACCTATAATATTTGTGTGTAATTTTTAAATAATATATGTTACTCTCTCTATTCAAACTTTTGTGGCATTAATAGTCAATTATTTTTTTAAATTATTAATTATTGTGATTTATAATATTTTTCTTCTATTTCAATTTAAGTGACATTGATATAATTTCAGGAGTCAACCAAATATTTATATCATTTAAATTTTTTAAGTTGTTAATTATTGTGATTTATAGTATTTTTTATGAATTTTATAAAAATATATAACAGATTAAATTATTTATACATATTTCAAGTTTTTAATTATTATAATTTATAATATTTTTTATGTAATTTTTTAAAAAAATATGCTACACTCCTTGTCCAGAGTTTTGTGTCACTGATAGTGAATTATATTTTTTAAATAATTTAAATTTTTAATTATTTTGTAAAACCTTTTCTACTATAATTTAAGTGACATGATGCTTAGATGACCATAATAATTAATTAGAGGTGATATAGTAAAATCACAATTGAAGCAGCGAAATAAACATGTCTTAAATAACTGACAACAGCTAATTAGAAGTGATATAATAAAATTACTATAAAAGATACTTGTGAAAAAAAAGTAAGTGAAATCTAATATAAGACGTCAAGTTATTTTAAAACATCAAGAGTTAACTTATCATTTTATATCTATTTTATTTTTTTAGTTAAATATTGTTTATTTATTTAATACTTAGATGACTTATAATAATTAATTTGAGGTGATATTTAGTAAAATTATAATTAAAGCAGCTGAAACAAACGTGTCATAAATGTCTATTCTATTATTTTATTAGATATTATTAATTTTTTAATATGTAAATAATTTATAATAATTACTTTGAAATGATATAGTAAAATCACGGAGCAAACAGTTGAAGCCGACAGGTTGACAAAGAGCAATTTAAAATACTTAGATGATTTTTAATAATTAATGAGGGGTGATATTTAGTAAAATTACGATTAAATTACCTGAAGCAGTCATATCATAAATGTCTATTTTACTTTTTTTATTAAGTATTATTAATTTTTTAATATATAAATAATTTATAATAATGAATGAAAAATGATATAATAGAAAGTAAAATTACGATTGAATCAATTGAAATAGACATGTCATAAATGTCTATTTTTCTTTTTTTAAATTAAATATTATTATTTTCTTAATATATAAATGACTTATAATAATTAATTAGGGGCAATGTAATAAAATCACAATTAAAGAAATTGAAGCAGACAACATAAGCAGACATATCGAAATTTTCTCTTCTATATATTAGGGAAAAAAATTAAATTAGGTGAAATTATAGTAACAAATAAGAAAACAAGTAAATTATATATTTGATATGAAATTAAATAAAAAATAAAATTTATTTAATTGTATCACTAATTAATTTTTACAATAAATTATCATCTTACTAATCAATTTACTTAAATATAATATATTTGAAATAATTTTATACAATAAAAAGATAAATAAAAATGAAAAATATATGTAAGATATAGGGTTCACATGTGTGGAAATATATTCAAGGCATGTGATGGCATTATGATAAATTTTATACTTGGCATTGTTGGTAATTAAAAAGAAAAGAATGAGCTTTTATTAAAACTTTTCATGAGGTTCAAAAAACAAAACACAAAATATTATCAATTTGAGCTTAGAACTTGAAGTGAATAACCAAATTATTTTTAGATAAATTTATTATGTCATTTCCATTCCATGATGAAACCACCTCTTCTATAATATAGAAATATTATTTTTAGCAATTGTTTGGCATGTTGAGTGATAGAGATAGTTTTTAATTATTTTTTCTTAGTATATGATTTTGAGCAATTCTAACTTTCTAAGTTAGATTTGGGGATTTAGCAATGCCAAATATTTACTTTTGATTGTGATATTAGAATCTTGTCCATTCTAATATATAATGATGATTTTTTTGATGATGTTAGAAACTCAATTTATATTGTGAATGCGTAAACATCTAGTTTTTTACGTACGAAATATTGAGTTTTACGTCAATAGGAATATATTGATTTATGTGTCTTTTTATATATTTTGGTTAATTCTTAATCTATGAGCTAGTTTTTTTAGGTCGAATTAGGTTCAAAGTTCATTTCTTATTGAGAAACACAACTATCAACTTATCAATATTTCTCAAGGGCGGATGCAACCGTTTAGCTATCGATTCATCTAAACTCAATATTTTTAACACTAAATATAAATTTATGAATAAAAAATTACTAAAATTACAATAAATAGTAGTAGTAGTAGTTCTTCTGAACAACAACAACAACAACAAACCCAGTGTATTCCCACCTAGTGGGGTCTGGGGGGTAAGATGTACGCAGTCCATACCTCTACCTCTGAAGAAGTAGAAAGGCTGTTTCCGATAGACCCCCGGCTCAAGACAGTCGCCACACAAATATAAATATAAATATAAATATAAATATAAATATAAATATAAATATAAAGTAACGCATGGTAGTAGGAAACATCGGGAAGCACTCAGATACATAATAAGTAGTAGTTCTTCTGAACACGTGACCTAAATCAGTTTATTTATTTGCATTTCTTTTCTTTATTGTAAAATGTAAGCTGCAAGAGAAGGGCACAATTTAATGTTGTTAAATGCCACAATTAATTCAAAAGACTTGTCTTTTTACTGTCACTGTTGATCATCAGAAGCACTATTGATTGTACCTTTCAGAGGGTTCTGAGTTCAGCTGGTTTCTTTCTTCAGTAGCTCAACTTATTGAAAAGCTTTAAAAAAACAGGAGTAAAAAAGAAAGACTTGAATAAATACAAATATGTAGGAGGGAAAAAAATATACATTTAGGAGAAAGGTGAACGAAAAATTGTTTGCAGAGTTTTACTTATTGCTGACAACTTTTAATTACTCCATCCCATCCATGTATCATTCCTAAGGCAATACTTGTAATAATAGTAATAGTAAATAGACATCCAATAGAGGGAAAGTGTAATTGGGAGTGTTTTTTTAAACAACATTTCCACTTCAAAAAGATAGTTCGTTAAGATAAAATTTGGAGTAATTCCTCGTATTGTCATTCAACTTAGGGAAATATTTCAATAAAGTCATTTTTTTTTTGTTCCAATAATATCATCGAACTTTATGTATTTTTCTTAAAAATCAATAATTGCTAAAAGTGACTCAAAAGATGAGAGAAAAATGATAAAAAAAAGTCCCTTAAGTTTGAACGTTTAATTTAAATGATCCTTATTAGTTAACAATACGAAATATCAATAACCTTTCAACTATAAAACTTAGTGAGTACAATCTTCTTTCAACTTCTAACTGCGATATTAAATCTAACCATGTCAACCAAAAATTACAATTAAAATTATTAGAAATAAGTTTATATGTACTGCATTTATTTGGAAACTTAGGAGTTCAATAATAAAATAATATTCTATATTTATTCATTTTAGGATTAATCTTTATTTTTGATAAAATAGTTCAAGTTAGTTGTTAGTTGCTTCTATTCCAAATTATTGTCGAAAAAATTATAATTCATAAAGAAGATGATGAATTCCAGCAAATAAAAAAAAATAGGGTCTCTAGCTAGTAGAAGAACCATATATAAATATTTTAAAAAAATTTTATTTTAAAAAATAATGCATATTAACGAATACCATGATAATAACATCAATCATTCACTATCAAATAAAATTAGGTGAT
This sequence comes from Capsicum baccatum var. pendulum, assembly GCA_030864225.1. Classification (NCBI taxonomy): domain Eukaryota; kingdom Viridiplantae; phylum Streptophyta; class Magnoliopsida; order Solanales; family Solanaceae; genus Capsicum; species Capsicum baccatum. The sequence continues at coordinate 211,494,454 of CM061553.1, read as the reverse complement.
TTTATATAACCATTTCGTAACTTAAAAATGTTTTAAAGTTTCAATATTATTTTTACCAATTTTGTGATATTATTTCAGAGAAAATTATATCGCCTCGTTAACTTGGCTGTAAAAACTGAATACATTTACCAATTTGAACAATAAATGTACTTCTTATTTATTTCATTTAAAATATAACTACCTATTTTAAGCTCTAATTTAATATTCTTTGTCTTTTTAATTCATTTTTAATATTATGATTTGTGTCATTTTAAATTATATTATGCACTTATTGATAAAATATATTAAAACTAATTTAAGAAGTAAAAAAGTAAAAAAATTGGAGGCCTATTAATATTTCATGTAAAAGTTAAGAACTATTTAAATTCAAATTTCAAACTTGATGGACTATTTTGATCATTTTTTGAGTCACTTTTAACAATTATTGGTTTATAAGTAAAATGTACAAACTTGAATGATATTATTGAAATAAAAAAAAGATAAATGACTTTAGTGGAACATTTTGCTAAGTTGAGTGACAGTATAAGAAACTGAGTCTAAAATTTGTGTATATTCTACTGTTTTAGACTCTATATGTGAGATTATGTACGTTAAATATGTTATTGATGTGTAATTGGGAGGAAAATTGCCCAAAAATATTTTAAAGATAGATTTCTTCCATCTCAATTTATGCAATAATATTTATAGATTTCTTCCATCTCAATTCATGCAATAATATTTGATTGAACATGACTCTTTTTGTTCGAAAAAACAATAATTTTGAAATTGGGAAAAGTCATCGTTTTCATCCTAAAGTATACACGAAAAATCTAGGTCACATTTAAACTATAGTAGTGACCTATTACATACCTAAACTATAAAAAAATGAAACTATTACCTCCCCGCAACACCCATTCTAAGGCACGTTTCTTACACTCGTTTTAGACACGTCCAGCCTTTTGAATAACAAAAATAAACGCCTAAAAACATTAAAACTACAACACTTTTAATTTTCAATGAATCTATTGAACCCTAATTCCTATTTAAGCCAATTTGGGGCTCCAAACTAAGAACCCTAATTCCCAAATTTGTCTTTCAAAATCGAAATTGAAGATTTGAAGAATTGGTAACTAAATGTTAATAAAATTAATTTTTTTAATTTTTTCAATTGAAAATATATTAATAAAATTATTTTTTTTTTATTTATTCATTTTAATATATGTGTCCCGCCTTCTTCCATTGCTTCTTCTTCACCAAAATCACCATTACAACAACACCATTGACACTATCATCATCAAACTCAAATCTTTACCACAATTTTAAGAATCCACCATAGATTTTATTATCGGAATCACAATACAATTAGTATCACAAACAACCACCATAAAATTCAACACCCACTACTAAAATTGCCATCAGAATCACAATATCACCATTGTTATATGGAGATTGAAATGTGTTTAATTCCTGCACATGAATGGTGGACTTTATATACTCCAAACTCATTTCATTTTTGCTGGAAAATTCTATTTGAAAGTTCACGGTACTAACAAAATTTCTTCGACCTCCAAAGCACATAGAAAAACACCTTCCTCAAATCTTTCTCCTTATAATTTTATCCCAAGATCTAAAAGTATCGACTGAAATTTTTTACTTTCGTTGAAAAATAAAATTCCAGCGACCTTCACTTTTTTCTTTGTTGCTATCTATCTCACGACTCATCCTTATTGAGAAGTTTTTGAATCTTGATTTGCTTGATGCTCTGTTACTGTGTTCGTTTGTTGGTGAAGTTCCCTTTTAGAGGTGCTGGGAGATGAATGGGGTAAGGAAGATGACTTGAAAACTTTTGTTTAAAAATAGTGTTTAAAATTATTTTTGACGTGGAAAGTGATCTGGAAAGTGACATGGAGCGAGTGGAGTACACTCCACTCATTGAACTTGGGCATGAGTGTCGCGGGGAGGTAATAGTTCCACTTTTTTATAGTTTAAGTGTGTAATAAGTCACTATTATAATTTAGATGTGACCTAAACTTTTTGTGTATAATTTGAAATAAAAACGATGACTTTTACTATCTAAACATATACATGGCAGAGTCAGAGATCAAGGTATGAGTTCGACCAAACCCTATAATTTCAACTTAAACTCTATATTGATCTTAACAATATCCATTTGATATGTATTCAATATTAAGTATTATTTTAGAATTCAATAACTTAAAAAAGCTAGAATCTTTAATCTATAAATTTCAAATTCGGATTTGATCTCCGAATTAAACGCGCCCTATTAATATATATAATTATAATCATTATATTAAAAGTATAATAAAAAATTAATTAAAATTATTTTAAAATTTGAAATAAAGCATGTTACATAAAATGAAATAAAACATACTAATAGACTAATTTATATCATTATTATACGGAAATATATGAGTAATAAGCCACTCACACAACACAAGAACCAATTAAGCTGACTAAATTCACCATTAAAGATTTGTGATAAAGTGGTAAGTATTATTTTATTTTTAATTAAAGATTTTAAATTTAAATTTTGATATAAAATTATTTTTAATAAAAAGTGTTTTATCCAATAATAATATTTTTTGATATAAATTTAAATTAATTAAACTTTAATATAAATACGAAAATAAAGCCGACCAAAGCCCATGCATAATGGAAGATAGTGCTAAGTGCCAACTGTGCAACTCAGTCAGCACTCGGGACTCACATTTCGTCTTTTTTATTTTTGTTTCATACTCCATTATTGACTTTTTGCCAAATTTGTGCTTTAGTACATTGATGGTGACTTATTATAATGAGTTAAATTTGAATGATATCTAAAAATGATATGAATTGTTTCAGAAGTTTTCATAGTAACATGCGGCATTGGGCTTTAGGTAATAAAAGAATTTTAAAATAAGGTGTAGGTAATACAATTCTTAATTATTGAGTGGAGATGATAATTACTTTATTACGGATTAAGAAGGTTGGGGAAGTTTGAAAATAGCCTAGAAGTTTTTAAATTTAAATTTTGATCTAAATGTTAGTTAAATATAACAGAAAACGGAGGGAAAAAAAGGCGTGATTCTCTCTTTTCTCATCCGTTATTATTTTCTCTCTTCACGATTATTGTTATTCATTCTTGCTGCTGCTTTATTCATCATCTTCTGTTTCATTATCATCATCTTCTACTTCATTATCATCTTCATCTTCTTCTTGTCGATCATTGTTATTGTTGTTGTTGTTGTTACCGCTAGTGCTGCTATCTGACCAATTTCTTAGGTCAAATTTTATTTCCTACATCACTTTTCACTTTAGCATTACTTCATATGTGACTTTGGTAAGTAAAATTGTGATTTTTATTCGAATTTGTCATCTGGGTACACCAGTTACTCTTGTTTTTCCAATAATGGATAGAACCCGATCATAAATCCAACATAAGTGCCCACAATTTAAACAGATCACTCATTTGATGCATCAGATAAGTAATCTGTTGCAACAGAATATTTATCTGTTGCATCAAACTAGTTATCTGTTGCATCAGACTGATTATCTGTTGCATCAGACTGATTATCTATTGCATCAGACTGATTATCTGTTGCACCAGACTTCATATCTGTTGCATCAGACTTCATATCTGTTGCAACAGATGATTAATCTGTTTGGAACAACACAAATCAGCCCCTGCCACAAACCCAACAGATTACCAATATGTTTTAACTCTTGCTATTGCTACTGGATTCAAAATTATTCCTTACGTCCAATTACCCGTCCCAAAATTCCTAATTTGACTTCTCATTTTACTTGTCTCTTTTCATTAATCAAGAAGAGATAAAAAGAATCCATGTTTTACCCTTTGCATTAATCTCTTTTTCTTCAAATTAAAATGTAAACATCATTCAATAGGGAGACTATATGCCGACCCACATTAAAAACTTTCTTTCTCTTATGAAATTTCGATTGAGTAGCAAACAATGGTTATTTCAAACACTGTCTGCCGTCCCACCAACTGATCAGCCCCTGCCACAAACCCAACAGATAAATCTTGCTATTGCTACTGGATTAAATTATTTATTTTTACATTCAATTGTCGACATATTGGTTGAGAAGATAATAGACAGAATGAAAATTAAATATGAATTAAAATGTCAAAGTTGTTCAAACATAATTTTTTTATTAAACAAAAAAAATATATACATAGACTAAAGAAAAAAATAATCTAATTATTATTATTATCATCATCATTGTCAGCCGGCCAATCATCAACCGGAAGTAGCAAGGCCCTCCTCAACCTGCGGATCTCACGGAGCATTCTTGCTCTAACTGCTCCCAGTTTCCATTGCAGGTCACGAACCTGATTCCAAAGTTCATTCACGACGTCTTGTAGAAAAGCAACACCCCACACTAGATCAACCATAATCTAGAACACATATGAATTGACAAAAAACTTAAAAATAAAGTAAAGATCTTAAGAATATTCGAATGTAATACAACGTATACTACAAATTGACAAGGAAAAAACTTACCTTAGTCAGGCAAGAGAAAGTGGTGGAAGTCCAGGTGTAATATGAAAGACGAGATACAATAAATAAATAGAGTGTAGTCGAATGAACAATTGAGTAAGGAGGGACCTATTTATAGAGAATTGAATTTGAATGAGAGGCAAAAAAGTGTGACTGTTCAACTCCATTTATTAATTATATTTTTTATTTTGATTACTGTGAATAGTTATGACTTAATTAATTTAAGAAAAGAAATATTGTGTGTGATAAGTCATGACTTTTCAGATTTTATATATATATATATATATATATATATATATATATATATATATATATATATATATATATATATATATATATATATATATATATATATATATATATATATATATATATATATATATTAGTTCTTTCCAACAACCATTTTTATTGAGTTGTGACAACAGATTCTATATCTGTTGCATCGATAATTCATTTGTAACAGCAAATATTTCATTTTTTGCAACAAATATAAAATCTGTTGCATCAGATAACCTATCTGTTGCAACATATAATCTAACTGTTCACCTTCATTTATTAATTATATTTTTAATTACTGTGAAAAGTCATGACTTAATTAAATTAAGAAATATTATGATAAGTCATGACTTTTCATATTATTATTATTATTATTTAGTTCTTTTCAAGAATCGTTTTTATTGAGTTGTGATAACAGATTCTATATCTGTTGCATCAGATAACTCATCCGTGACAATAAATATATCATCTGTTGCAATAATAGAGAACCTGTTGTATCAGATAATATATCTGTTGCAACACATAATCTATCTTTTTTATAAAAAAAACTATCATATCATTAATCCAAAGTTCCTGATTTTTTTATTATATAAATTAAAAAAAACACCTTTTCAATAATCGTTTATTTAATAAAATAATAACTATTTTTATTTTCTGGCAACAGATATAATGAACGATCTGTTTTAATAGCTTTTTTGATTTCTTCTAATAGCTGATACATCAGTCGCAACAAATGGAGAATTTGATCCATCAGCAACATTGTTGAATGTATGTGTTTTTGTTTTAGACAAAAAGTCACGATTTTTCACCTTTTTCTTAATAATCATCATATAACTTAATTAATTCAATGTTGTGACTTTTTTTAAAATTAAATAATCTTTCTTTTACGGTTATAAATTGTTTATATCATTTAGTTCCTTTATTATTTATTAACGAACTATTTTTAGGAGAATCATGACTTTTCACCCTCTGTTGCCACAAGTGCTCAATCCCTACCTCCAACTGTCGACATATTGAGAACAAGAAATAAATAGAATGATAATTAAATATTAAATAAAAATTAAAAATGCAGAGTCGACCAAACAAAATCAAACAAAACATATACATAGATTTTTGAATCCCTTATAGGTAGATCCAATATAAAACAAGAAAACTACATATGCTAAAAGAAAGAAAAAACATAACCTAATTATTATTACTACTGTTATTATTATCATTGCTATTATTATTATTATTATTATTATTATTGTCAACCGAATAATTTTCATTCGGCAGTAGCAGGGTCGCCCTTCCCAGCCTTGCTCCGAAGTCGGCCAAATTCCTCTGGAGTTCATCAAACTGCCTTTGAAGTTCTCACAAGAACTCGATGTGAATCTTCTTGTATGAATCTGGATCAACTATATTTATATTGTAAGTGTAGTAAAATGAACGAGTGAGAGTAAGAAAAGTAGGTTGGAGGGACCTATCTATAAATGATTGAATTGGAAGGAATAGTCAAACAAAAAGTCACGACTGTTCATATATCCTTTAATTAAATAAAACTGGTGAATTTTCGAATATGTAAATTAAAAAAAATGAATCTAAATACAACATTTTATCTTTTTATTGTATTTCAAAAGAAAAGAAAATTGCTTTAAAATAAATCTAACAGATGGGTAATCTGTTGCAAAATATATTCCATCTATCAAATAGCTTACAACATATTGATAATCTGTTGCAACAGATGGATATATCATTTTTCTTTTCTAACAGATGTGGCATCTGTTGGAACTTGCTAGTCATCTATTTATTCAATTTAAGCCATAAATGGGCTAGGAAGAATAAGGTGCATGCAGATGGATTCACTATCATATGTGTGTGAGTTAAGAAGTATTACTGATAAGGTCACCGGGACAACACACACAAAGTACAATATTTTTGTGAATGTTGTTTTTAATGATTAGGCACTGATCATTCAAACAAGATCCTGCATTGTACAGTTAAGTTTAATGGGTTCGAATTGACAAGGTTGAGGGCCTCATGAAGATGGTGCAGATACCCTGTTAAAAATTACTAACAGTTGTTGCTCGTGTTTATGGATGTCAAGTTTTGAGAAGGGATCAATATTTAATGTCATTGCAGACAACCAATAGCGATTGGACTTAACTTTAAGTGTGTATTGGACTCTGAGAATACCTTCAAAGCCTCGCACTACATCAAGCAAGAACAAAAAATCAATAGAAATTCTCCTGACCCAAATTTATATGGAAGGGTTGATCGAGAAGATGATTATACGCCAGAAGGAGCCGAAGGAGAATGCCTGCGAGGGAAAGGGGAGTTGATGAAACACTATATCATCTGAGAGCTAATTACAGAGGAGACATAGGGTAGAAAGTAACTTCTAGAGAATTTGGCCGATGGAATTGTCTTAAAACAATATGAGAAATCTGAATTAAGTGCAAATATAAAAGTGTATCCGGCAATGTAAATTCGTTTATTGTTTCTCTAAAAGAAAAATAATGCAGATGGACACTTTCCTAGGGAGCTGCAGATAAGTAGCGTCGTCGGGATTATCACCTAGATAGAAAATAATAGAAGACCAAGAAAGCAGTCTTACGGGCATCGAGGGTTGAAATGATGTACAGTAAGTCTAGAAACTTGCGCCAAAAGCAACTGAATTTAAAGTAAGGAATGTAAGTGAAGGCGAAACTTTATAAATTTTAAATTTCATTCCATGCCTTCTTGTTTGTGATTTCGATTAGGTCCACTGTTGTTAACCTGATCGGAACCACAAATGAGATTGAAAGACAGATTGAGTGTCATTACTTCCTTAGAAATATGGATTAATTAATTGTGTTTTCTTTCCTTAGTATGCTTTTAAGATTTCTTGGAGAAGATCAGAGGCTTGCTTTAGTTTGTGAATTTTGATAATTTTCAACCTTGCCTCCAGCTTGCTGATTCTGTATTCAAGCTGGTCGTTGCCATCTTCGAAGTTGGTATAGAGTTTCTGATCTTTTGTGAGCTCGATCAACAATACTACCTTCAAAGTTGTGGCATTGAAGAAGGCCTTCAACATACTTTCTTCAGAAGCCTTAAGGGTACATAGAGGGTCGCTGTGTTTGTTTTAGGTCAAAATGTGTTGATGCACACTCACGATGTGGTCCCAACTGTTGAATAACTCACTTTTATTGAGCATTGTTCAATGCAACTTACCCAACCAATTAGATAAATTAATAAGCAAGGATTTACGTAGCGTGTGATCTAAATCGACTCTACCAAGCCTATCAAATGTTACGTAACTCCAGACTCATTATACTATAAAAAAATTTAACAGAGTTTGTGCACAAATCAAACAAGCTAAATCTCTCAACATTTCTGCAGATCGCTCTTCTCCAATTATAGATGACAAGATATCTGCTATGCAAAAGTCTACACTGTAATCTCTCGATATCACTTGATATTGAGAGATTACTAATGATGCTTTCAGAAGACCTTTTGCCCTGGCAAGCATTTCTGGCGACGGTGTAGACTTTTGCATAGTAGATATCTTGTCATGTATAATTGGAGAAGAGCAATCAGTTCTGCTGAGAGATTAAGCTCGTTTGATTTATGCACTAACTCGAGCCAATTTTTTTTTATAATGTAATGAGCCTGGAGTTACGTAACGTTTGATAGGCTTGGTAGAGTCAGTTTAGATCACATGCTATGTAACTCCTTGCTTATTAATTTATCAAATTGGTTGAGCAATCTACATTGAGAAACGCTCGATAAAAGTGAGTTGTTCAACGGTTGGGACCACATCGTAAGTGTGCAACAACACATTTTGACCTAAAATAAGCACAACGACCCTCTGTGTATCCTTTAAGTCTTCTGAATTAAGTATTTTGAAGGCCTTCTCAAATGCCACAACTTTGAAGGTGGTGTTTGAGCTCACAAGAGATCAGTAAGTCTTAACCAACTTCGAAGACGGCAACAACCAGCTTGAATACAAAATAAGCAAGTTGGAGGCAAGCTTGAAAATTATTGGGATTCATGTACTATAGCAAGCCTCTGATCTTCTCCAAGAAATATTGAAAGCATGCTAAGGCTATAAAACACAATCAATTAATACATATTGCTAAGGAAGTAATGACACTTAATCTGTCTTGCAATCACATTTGTGGTCCCGATCAGGTCAATAGCAGTGGACCTATTTGGAACTACAAACACGAAAGCATAGGATGAAATTTAAAATTCAGAAATTGTCGCCTTCGCTTAGATTCCTTACTTTAACTGCAGTTGCTGTTGGCGGATATTTTCTAGACTTACTGTACATCATTTCAACCCTTGATGCCTGTAAGGCTGCTTTCTTGGTCTTCTGTTATTTTTTATCTAGGTGATAATCCCGACCACGCTACCTAGTCGCAGCTCCCTAGTAAAGTGTCTATCTGCACTATTTTTTTTAGAGAGACAACAAAAAAATTTACATTGTCTAATACAATTTCATATTTGCACTTGATTCAGATTTCTCATGTTGTTTTAAGATAATTTCATTGGCCAAATTCGCTAGAAGTTACTTTCTACCCTATGTCTCCTCTTCAATTAGCTCTCAGATGATATAGTCTTTCATCAACTATCCATTTTCCCTCGAAGGCATTCTCCTAACGCACCTACTAGCGTATAATCATCACCCCGAGCAACCCAACCATATAAATTTAGGCTAGGGCAATAACTATATTAGTTTTTCGTTCTTTTTAGATGCAGTGCCAGGCTTCGAAGGCCTTCTCAGAGTCCATGTACCCTAAAAGTTAGTCCAATCGCTATTGAATCTATTTACAACGACACCAAAACTCGATCCCTTCACAATGATTGACAAGTAAACATGAGTAACAACCGACATTAAATCCTAAAAGGGTATCAGAACCATATTCATGGTCCCTCAGCCTTATCAGTTCGAACCTACCAAACTTAACTATAAAAGTGTAGATATCTTGTTTGAATTATTTATGACTAATCGGTAAAAATAACGTTCACAAAATTAGTGTACTCTATGTGTGTTTCCACAATAACACTATTAGTAATGCATACCTCCCACATATAAAGTGGTTCCATCTGCATGCAACTTATTCCTCCGAACCTATCTTTACTGCAGTCTCTTATGATGGTCGGGCAAAAGTTTATCAACTGTCAGTTCTTTATATATACAAAAAAGAGAAAAAAAATATCACAGAAAGAACATTATTCATCTGTTCAATAGATGTAGAGTCTGTTGCATCAGATGTGGAGTCTATTGCAACAGATGTGGAGTCTGTTGCAACAGATGTGGATTCTGTTGCAACATATGTAGAGTCTGTTGCAACAGATTTGGAGTCTGTTGAAATACATCAAACCAGCCTTGCTAGTGGTTTGATTTGTTCCAACAGTTGCTCCGTCTGTTGTAATATCAATAACAGCATAAACTATAAAGAAACAACAAATAAAAAACATCAAGAACAAAGAAATAACAACATTTGTTCCAACATCATCAACAACAAAGAAGCAACATCCTTTATTCCAACACCATGAATAACACGACACCACAACTTCTAACAATGTCAATCCCACCACCAACATCAATAACAACATAAACAATAAAGAGACAAATAAAATACATACTAAAAAAATGATACTGCCAACAAGACTTTTAAACTTCTTCCAACAAAATACTTTTTTCGCATATTGTAATAAAAATTCTTGATTTGTTTATTCAATACTTAAAAGTTCCTTCAAATTTTTTAAATAAATATCATATGGGTAAATGGTAATTAAATAGAAAAATAAGTGGAAATAACTTACAAAGAATAAGACGATAATGAAAGAGCAATAGTGAACCATACCTTAATGTCAAAATGGGATCAAAACAATAATTTCAGTCGAGAAAAGATATGGATCGGTTTAGAGCTGAAAGGATCTTTATGAGAAAGAGAAGAAAAAGGAGAGAAGAGAGAAATAAGGATGTGATAATCCTAAGCTAAAGAGGAGAGAAAGAAAAAGATGAGAGATGAATAAAATAATTTTAGGGCTGAAGCTGAGGAGAGATGAGATAATTCTAGATGTATCGTGTACGTAGACGTGGGTTTCAATATTCATTAATTAATATAATTAATATTCATTAATAATTTGAGAGGCACGAGGAAGACTAGTTAACATTGAAAAGACAAGATAAGACTACTCAATGAACATATTTTTGAGTTATCTAAGAAAAAAGAACTCTTTATTTTTTACCGCATTTTGTAGTACTTACTACTTTATCTACTCGGATAGAAGCTTGCTTTAAAATTGAAAGGAAAAAAAAAATTCAAACAGATATGTCATCTGTTGCAACAGATAGAAATATTTATTTAAAAATCCCAACAGCACAGTCGTCTGTTGCAATAGATACAAATATCTATTTAATAAATCCTTTTAATTTGATAATTAAATATGTCAACTGTTACAACAGATATCAATATTGTTTAAATATCCCAACAACTCAGTCATCTGGGACGACAGATGTAAATGTCCGTTTGATAATTAAATATCTGTTGGTATCTGGTGTAACGGATGACTAGTGACATTAAAAAGACAAGATAAGACTACTCAATGAACACATTTTTGAGTTATCCAAGAAAAACAAACTCTTTATTTTTAACTGTATTTTGTAGTACTTACTATTTTATCTACTCAGACAGAAGCTTTATTTAAAATTAAAAGGAAAAAAAGATTTTCAAACAGATATATCATTTGTTGCAACAGATAGAAATATCTATTTAAAAATTCCAACAACACAGTCATTTGTTACAACAGATATAATTATTTGTTTAATGAACCCTTTCCATTTGATAATTAAATATGTCAATTATTACAATAGATATCAATATCTGTTTAAATATCCCAACAACTCAGTCATCTGTGATGACAGATGCAAATGTCCATTTAATAATAAAATTAGATATATCATCCGTTACAACAGATACCAATATCTGTTTGAAAATTTCCAACAGTTCAGTCATTTGTCACAACAGATTCAAATGTCTATTTGTTAATTAAATCAGATATTTCATCTGTTGCAACAGATGCAAATATCTGTTAGAAATCCCCCCAGCTCAGTCATTTCTTCCAACAAATTTTATTACAATTGATTTAGCTGGAACTAGGGATGAATGAATGAGCTCATAGAGTCAACTATAACTTTAATTGAGTCTTTGCAATTGGCGTTGGTATTGGTTCATCCCGACCCGAGTTGCCTATCGATCACTCTAAGTTGAAATGAGCTCTTATTAACTTAATGTTAGGATTAATATTGACTAAATTGATTTAGGTGGAACTAGGGATGAATGAATGAGCTCATAGGGTCAACTACAACTTCAATTGAGTCTTTGCAATTAGCGTTGGTATTGCGTTCATCCCGATTCGGGTCATCGATCGATCACTCTGAGTTGAAATGAGCTCTCATTAACTTAATATTTTAAAAACTAGTATATCTTTTTAAATTCCAAAAATTAATTAAGATCAATTCGGACCAAATTAATAATTTCAAAACTTGTCATTCTCTTCCAAAATTACAAATCAACCCATACAAATCATCCATTTGCGAGAAAAATCTTTCCTCATTTCAAATCTCAAGTTCTCACTCTTCTCTCTCTCTCTTAATAATAAAGATAACAACTATAACATATTGCTCAACCCTTCAAAACAAATCGATTTTCTTCCTATTTTCGACCACATAATTCTTATTTTCGACTTTATTCTCGCTTGTATCCATCATTTTCTCTGTCTTCGCAGGTAACACAGTTCGAGAAGAGTTCTACATTTGTTATTTATTCTAAAAATTAGGGCTTTTTAGTTAATGATGAAAAAGAAGACTTTTAGTTGTATTATCTGCGAGAATGGATTAACAACTTTGTGTTTTGATGCTAAAAAAGTAGGAAGCACCCTAGAAAACCCTAGTTTTTGTCTTAGTATTTTGTTGAATGTCGTGGTATTGTTGGATGGTGTTTGTGGTGTTGTTGGTGGATGTTGTTGTTGGTGTCGGTATATGTGTTTTTGGCGGTGGTATCAGTGGTCTCGGTGTTGGTATTGATGGCATTGGTGGTGGTCTTGGTGGCATTGGTTGTGGTGTTGGTGGTCCATCTGTTGCAACTGGTAGAATATCTGTTGGGAGATATTAAATAGGTCTTCAAACATATTCCCCATCTGTTCTAACTGATGGCTTATCCGTTGGAATTTTTTTTTTGTAATGTGGCGTAGAATAATTTATTGAAATTTGTCTTATTTTTTTTTTAAAAAATTATGCAGACATCAAATGCAATATTTGTAGTTAAAAGATGTCTCCCAAAAGAAAAGAAACTAAAAGTGGATCAACTTCTGACCACCCAACAAAAATGGCTAGAGTACAAATAGATTCGAAGAAACTTTCTGAACAATCTTAATCGGGGTAAAATGAAGTTAAGGTAAGTGATAACTCCTTCTCACCAATAGGGCGTGAAATAATATCGAAATCCCAGCATGATTCTGTCAAAACCATTAGTATCGACAGGTTTTGAGTTGCGATGCTGATGGATAGCCCTGAAAAAGTAACTGGTGATCTTGTACTTAAATGTCAGTTGGGGAAATGTTTTGATGAATTAAGGAGAATTCTGAAGAATGAAAACATAGACAGCCTTTTTAACAAGAGCTGTTTTGCATACTTTCTCGAGCTGCCTAAGGACTGCACTCTCCATTTTCCAATGAGCATGGTATATAGTTTTATCAAGCACAGTATTAAGTAGGCGGGGGATGATAAAGATTTGAAGGAGGGAAAAAAAGATGGATGAAATTTGGATCAACTACTGTGGCATGCCGATTTGTTTTGGGTTTAAAGAGTTTTCCATAGTGGCAGGCTTGCTATGAGATCGTCCAGAAGAACCTCTCATTAAGGAAACACCCCACAAAGGGTCCAAAACGACGGATTTGATGGAAGATCTTGAGGATAAAGACATACCAAAGCACTGCAGGGAGAAATTGTGCTTATTTTGGTTTATTTATTCCATTTTATTGGCAAGAGACATCAGGAAAGTCATAGAAGATGATTTGTTGGCACTTGCTGATGATTTTGAAAAATTCAATGACCATCCCTGGGGATATGACAGCTACTACTTGACTGTCCAATATTTACTGACAAAGCTATCCACAAGGACAATCATATTATACGGCTTTCCCTGGGCTTTTATGGTAAAATTGATCACTATTTTTACTCATCCATTAATTTTATAATGAATATACTTATTATGACTTTTTTTGCTTGCTTTTTGTTTACATTTTTTTAGGCTTGGGCATGGGAAGCCATTCCTTCCTTTCGATAGCAGTTCAAGGATTACCCAGATGAGGTTTCTCATCCAAGGATCCTTAGGTGGTTGACGGCTTCAAAGGGCGGCAAAAAAATATTAAGAAGTAGGACGCTGATCTATTTAACCCTCCGGATAATGCAGTACACCTTCTTTCAACTAAAATAATTTGCCTCAAAGAAAGATATTGAAACAGATATTTCATCTGTTACGACAGATGGGTCATCTGTTGCAGCAGATTACCTGTCAACCGTAACTGGTGCAACTGATGAGTAATCTATTATAACTAATGATCCCTATTTTGCAATAGATTAGCAATCTGTTTCTTTGGTTCTCTGAAGCCGACTAAACAGATTACCCATCTGATGCAAATTATGCAACAGATTACCCATCTGATGCAAATTATGCAACAGATGTGTAATCTAATGCATCATATTATCAAACTGTTTTGACATATAGATTAGTTATTGCATAAGTTGGTTGTGTTGACATCCATGTAACCCAACTGACTATAAATTATTGTTATATGATTTAAATGCCTCTTATCCTTTTTTATAGGTTGTGCATCATTGGATCGTGCCTACCGATGATGAGCTGGGAATGACTTCTTTTCTTACTCTGGGTCTTGTTGATACAAAATAAGACCTAACAGTGGAGTTAATATAGAAGAAATTGGCTGGAGCAACATTCATAAGAAGAGTAGTTAGGTAAGGTCAGCCTAATGTTGAAGCTCTTCACGGTCAATCTCAAACTACTATAGATCCGAGTGCTTCTTCTGGGGGTGTTGCTGGTGGAATTATTTGTGATAGTGGCAGACATCCTGATGCTTTTGTTGCTGCCAGTCATGATTATGAGCATGTTGGTGCTCAACAAAACATAAATACTTTTGAAAACACCCCTTGCATAGGTCTCTCACCCCTACACCAGTTTCTCTCACCCTTACAGTGGTCCTTCTCACCCCTCCTCACCCTCGTGTTCTCATTGCAAATGTAAAGTATGCAAGGACAGAAAGGATAAACTCTTTAAAAAGCTAGATACTATTGCTGAAGCTATTGAGGAGTTGAAATTCAGGAGGGGTGTCATACCATCCAACGAGGTGAGAGAGCCATGCACTCCTACAGTAGTGGTTAGGAGGAAGAGAAGAAAAATTAGACAAATTATCTCTGTTCTAAAAACAATAAAAACTGCAAATCCTCCTACTCCAAAAGTTGTTGAAGTTTAGGGGCCGATGAAGAAGGTGGACATATTTGCGGCACTTGGCAAGGAGAAGAAGAAGGATCTGCAAGAAATCATGAATGGCGGGACGAAGGTTCAAAAATTATACACCATGCATTCATTTGCCGCCAAAGACTTCACGAATATGACAAATATGCGCGTGTGGTACGATGATAATATAATTTTACGTTTGCTAACCTAGCCTTCCAATCTACTCCACGAAGAAGAATCTACGCAGCAGATGTGTAATCTGTTGCAACATAATCATATCTGTTGTATAAGTTGCGTTGGCTGGGTAATATGTGAACTGATTCACAGAACCCTCTGAATCATATTCTTTCTACTGTGTTTTTATTCTTTTCAATTACTAACCTATTTAAAAATTGTCTTCTTATACTAATACATATCTGTTGTATAAGTTGCGTTGGCTGGGTAATCTGTGAACTGATTCACAGAACCCTCTGCATCATATTCTTTCCACTGTGTTTTTATTCTTTACAATTACTAACCTATTTAAAAATTGTCTTCTTATACCACAGTATGTTGATGAAATTCTCTACCTCATGAGGGGTAGGCAATTAGCATACCAGATGCTTATAATGTTGCCGATAGGATAATGAACCTCAACTTCTACAATAATTTCAAGGATAGGTACGCTGATCTCCCTAATCTAGCTAATTCCGGTGGCCCGAGATTTGATAAGTTAGTTTCTAATTTTCAATGGGATGAAGAAGTGATTAAATATGTTAGAGAAAAGAGGCCATATCCATACGGCAAGAGCTGGACCAAGGCAAAGAGAATCCTTGCAGTCATGAATGTGGAAGTGAAATATTTTCTCACTGTTGAGACACTACGCTACGGGGAAAATATTAAGGTTTATGAATGCAACTGACCTGTCTTCAGTGAGGACACATTTTTAGCCCACATGCAGCCACTCTTGAAGTTGTTGACACAGAGTAAGCTGATGGATCATTTGCCGACTGAAGTTTAACGAAGGAATTATGGGATTTTAAGGTCAAAATAAGAACATCTAGCTCCCAAAAAATAACCGGTATGTTTTTTGATCGGCACAGAAATGACCGGTATGTGTGACGCCGTTGTGGGAAAGATGCAATGGGTCTGGGCTTATGGGGTACTAACTAAATGGTTGGAGCCCGTATATAAAAATGAATATGTACAAAGACAGAAATAAACATGATAACAATTTTTTATTTCAAGCCACTTCACTTTACATGTAGTGGCAATAATTTTTAGATCTGGCCAAGTTGAATTTTTACGATGCAATAGATTTTATATATGTTGTAACAAATATAATACCTGTTGTGACAGATTGATTATCTATTGAAATAGTTTGGTCATATTTTGCATTAATAAATGTTTCTCAATCTATCTGTCGCAACAGATATCCAATCTGTTGCAACATGTAATCTATCTGTCACAACAAATATCCAATCTGTTGCAACATAATCTATCGGTTGCAACTGATAGGTAATCTATTGAAAAAATAAAGAAAGTAGGAAGACCTGTTATGTAATTTCTAGCAGATGATCTACGTGTTGCATCTCATGTTACAACATATGTCTAAATCTATTTGATAAGATATGTCATCTATTGTAGTAGATATATTATCTCTTGTGATATTTGAATCTAGTATTCTATTTCAATTAACATGTTCAAAACTAAGGATTAAATTATATTCATAGACAACATAAAATAAGTCGAAGCCTTTGAAAATTACATGAAATAACTCAACAAATAAATGAAATGTAAAAAAATCATTATGGGTACAAATGATCTACTCTACAAATAAAGCAACAAGTTAAACCAAGTAGGATAGGTTATTTGTAATACCCCAAAGTTTCTTAACTAATTTCGTCCCAAGATGTCAAGTATTAGCTTCTAAATTAAATGATGTTTATTCTATGAGAAGTTTTTAAGATTTTCACTTTTTTCATATGGGAAATTCAATAAGCTTTCCATCGATATAAGATTCGCCCAAATCTGATAACCGGGTAAATAGTTATGACTATTTCAAGTTCCTATCGTAAAACAATGTCATATTGGTCAGTGGCGTGCCGCGCCGCGCCATAAGCTAAAATGGCAATTGTCTTTTTTCCAGTGTCTCAGCGTGATTTTTCCCCTATCGCGTCAAACTTCCAGGTCACAAATGAAGTGGCAACGCGATGGCTCTGCGTTGCGCCATTCCCCTATTTCCCAATTGTCAAATTTAAGTGACACGACGCGATAGCGCTGCGTCGCTCCAAGGGTCCAGATCGAGAAATTTTCACCAATTTTAAAAGACGCATCCAGGGTTAAAAGGGTCAATTTATCACCCCAATTTAAACCTAATGAGATGTGATTTAGCCATTCTTCACCCAAAATATACTAGTTTCTCTCACTTTTAACAAACTAGGGTTTCAATTGGTGATTCAATTTCAGGAAAATCTCTCCATCAATCTTCGCTAAATCAAGAACCAAGGTATGTGTTGGGTTGATTTATGGATTCCTTTCATCCATAAAGCTCAAGAACCCTATTTTAAATTATGAATCATGATTATTATGTTGTGGGTTACTCAAGTTATGTGATGGTTGTTGTTTGATTCCCATGTTGGGATTCTTATGTGAAATTATGAAAACTATGTTCGTATATAAGTTGAAATCCACGAATTTGGTGGTTTATGATTTGTGAAATTTGATGATTTCACCTATGACTTAAGTTGTGCATGTAAGGTGTTTGATAAATGCCTAAAGGGATAGAAATTATGCACTATAGCTAAATTGTGACCCAAATGACAATGTATGCTTTAACCTTATGTTCAAAATGACTTCCATGTTATTCTTATGTATTGAAATTGCTTGTGGGATTGCTCATGAGTTAGCCTTATGAAATTATGCTATGTATACATGCTATCTTATTCACGTACCAAGCTATGATAATCAAATGCCCATGAAATATCTCCAACTAATGTATTATGGATTATTGATGTTGGTCATGTATTCAATAATGTCATGCCTTGTCAGTTTTCTTCCATCGAGTCCTGGGGGTACTTGTACCCAAAAAATATAGTTGTGCGCTTAGATTTAGTGTCATGTTTTACCGATATCCTCAGTCAAGCCATGGTCCATAGAACCCAGTCAGTCATGTGACTCAGTAAACCTCAGTAATTCAGTAATCTTAATAGTATTCCGTCAGCTAACGGAACTCCATAAATTCAGTGTCTATTTAGATGGGAGTAGGAATTAGTATCGAGTGAACCCAAGGATCGGAACTCACCTTTTATATGAGGGTGTGATTCTTAGAAGCAATCCTTGTGTTTCAGAACTACGTAGTCAGCGTAGGTTGAGACATTATAGCCTGTTATATGAGGGTAGATGAGGTGGCTTAACCTGTTATATGAGGGTTCCCACCGTTCTCACTACAGTTACCTGTTATAGGAGGGTTACTCACAGATTGTCCTTACCAGTGGCACAATATTGACACCCTTCCAATTGTGGTTACAGATTAGACCCTAACTCAGCCATAATGGCGTATTAGGGGCATATCAGTTAGATTACTACTTCCCATAATTTCGGTTACAGAATCAGGACTGTCAGATACAGTCATTCAGTCTCAGTAATAGAACTCAGATAGTTCTACAGAATTCAGGGCTGTCAAATACAGTCAACTCAGAATAGTGCATAACTCAGCTAGTTCCATCAGAAACTAGACTATCAGATACAGTCGCTCAGTATCAGTTATTTCAGTTATACACTTATTAGTATCTCATGTTATCAGTACTCAGACCCAGTAATTATGTTATCACGACCCTAGTTACAGTTATTATGTATTTATGCATGTTTTCTCATGTTCATATTATTCAGTCAGTTAGTATAGATCATGCATGTAAACCCTTTGCATTCAGCCTACCTTATATGTATACCAGTACGTTTAAAGTACTGACGTATTTACACTATGGTGTCTTATACCGTAGGTTCAGAAACACAAGCCCCAGAGCATCAGTAGCATTCCAGTCTCTGCAGTCAGAGTTAGCAGTGAGTCCTTATCTTTTGAGGACATGATAATTTATTTATTATCTCGTTAATTAGTTTATTAGTTGGAGTTAGTTGGGGACATGTACCATCATCTCTTTATTCAAACAGTTATGTTTTAGAGGCTTTTCAGACTACAGTATGTTTAGATAGTTTTGTCTTGGGCATTTATACCCCATCCCAGATGTTATATTTTATCGGATATTATATTACAGTTTGAACCTTATGTCCTTTCAGTTCATATTTCTGCATCATACAGTATATCATGTAGCATATAGGCACAAATATCAGTCATGGGTTAGCTTGTGGTCCTTTAGGGTCATGAGCACCGTGTAGCATTTCAGATATGAGATTCAGAGCGTTACATTATTACATTGACGGACTCAAGCTATAAATATCTATTCAATATAGACAAGTTATTCTTCATCTGGTGTTATGAAATTTGGCTTTGGTCATTGTGGATCTTTAATGTTGCTTGCATATGGCTTCTGAGCCTTCGCTTCTCTGTATTTCCATAAAAGAGCAGCATATATTTTATGGAGTAATTCGGCATCAAGTCCATCATTTGGTACTTGTAATTCATCGCTTAAATACTCGGCGTAATCGGCAATCAAAGGTTCACAATTCCTACGTTTTAAAAAATAGATAATCCATATCTTGCAGTTCATGCAAGTGTTGAGAAATTTATGCAATGAAACTAAATCATGACACTTATACTTACAGACTATTAATGATTTGTTGAGCAATTCCTTCAAAATATTATACATCAAATGGATTATCCATTTTATCCCAGTATGCTTCAATCGTCGACCAATCAGTATGAGCCTTTTGGTCTAAAAAGTCACTCTTATCAGGTAAGTAGGCAATATTTTGGCTAGCTTTTGTATCTCAGACAAGGCTCACAACGTCTCTTTTGCGACATCGAGTCATAAACTTGGATGCATCTCTCTTTTAAAACGACGACAGACAACACCCAATGGAATTCATCACCATAATTGATTGGTATGTATACTTCGTCGACTAAATGCCAAGGTAAGACAGCTGGAATGGTAAAATCTTTGATGATGTTGATTAAGCATTCCTCATTTCGGAAAACTTCCGGCTGTTATTGACAATACCTATCGTAGGTATTATTGATGTAAACTTTGTACAAACAACTGCCTATCGTGTATCTGTATTGTTCTTTTGTTTGCAACTTGGCCTTCTTTTAGAAATAGTAAAAAATGACATCGATGTGTTGCACATATTATCAAATATTTTAGATTACGTGACAAAAAAATTAATATGCAGATGCAATTAAATAAAGTATTAATTAATAGTAATATGTATGACATTTAAACTTCATCATTCCAGCAAGTTTGGGGCTGTGACATCAAATAGAACTAATTCTTCTTTTCGGAATATGCAACAACAGAGTCGAATATATCAAAACCAAGACTCGATTCATTCACTTTGTAGCATTCATCATTTTGTTTTCTACATGATTTATATGTGTTAATGTCACGTTCTTACAACAAGAATAGTATAAGCAAATATCTTTAAAATTAATTTATGTACCTGCCGACATGATGCTTTAACAACCCATCAACCATCCATTCTAAATAGACGTTGATCAACTGTGTTAGTTTTTTTGGAGCCTCATCCGAGATGTTGAAACCTTCAAATGGGTAATTCTTCCGTTTTTCCGAACTGACAGGCTCTACTTTTTATTCTTCTTTGGAAGCAGTTGATGGATTATCAATTGTGATATTATGCTCTTCAGCAGTGGCTTCTATTGTGACATCCACCTGGAAAGCCAGAATTATTAATGGCAATTATAGATATACAACAGATTATCCATCTGTTGTAATAAAAAAGCCTTATGTTGCAACAGATGGATTATTTATTGGGATAAATTCGAACAGATAAATCAGAGCAGTACGATAATTTTGAATAGATGACCCATCTATTACAACATAAGACTTATCTGTTGCAACAGATAACGCATCTGATGCAATAGGTTAGACAACAGCTTTAACAAATGTATATATCTGTTTGATAATTTTCAGCAGATGCATCATCTGTTGAAATAGATATGTGTTTTTTTGTTTGTTGGAACAAGTGATGTACATTCACCTTTTTTAGATCATGCTGCTATCCCGTGACCCTTGCACACTGAACATCGGTGCAAGACAAAGACAGAGGCATTGTAATTTTACTTTTTTCGATGTTTGATAATGCTTTGGAAATATCTTTCCTTCTCCTCTTAGCCGCCTTGATATCTAGTAGAGTGTATCGATATAAAATTTTCTTTGATGGAATGACACCCCTCTTAGATGCCATTTCCTTTACAGAAGCAGTTAGTGTATTGATAGCGTTAATCACCCCATCATGTTTTGCCTTGCAGTCATGACATTTGTATACAAAACATTCGCTAGATGTGGTAAAATCTGGAGAAAAATCTGTACAACCAGTATGATCATAATCATAATGAGTTGTTGTTTCAAAAATGGTAAGAGGAACATCATTAGCCCCAACAGCAGCACCACTACCACTACCACTATGACTACCATCTTCAACAGCAACAAGCCCACCCTCCAAAATTATTTTTCTTATAATGCCTGTCGCTCCAAATAATTTTATTTGTATTCCATCAATGATCTTAGGGTCCGGTAAAGTTTGCACAGATCGTAAAGTAAGAAAAATAGCATCTTTAACTCTCGGTTGGTCGAAACAAGCCACGGATGGACAATCTAAAATAAATCGGTACATAAATTAGAATGATGATGAAATCATTTAAAATAATCATTAATTAAAACAAAAACTTGATTAGAATTGAACTTACTGCTTCCTTGGAAGGGTTGAAAAGATCAAGAAATTTTGCATTTCTATCGGTTTTGGCTAACAACCATCTTAGAATTCGTTGACATGAAACTTCTTCCTGGTAGTTCACTTGTTATCTCAAATAAGGAATGACTTTAAATGCCCAAGCCTATAACATAACGCCAATAAATCAAAAGCATTATTGAATAAAAAAATAATGAATCATATCATGATAAATGAAAACCATGAAGGTCCATGGAAAGCCATATAAGTTGCCTTTGGCATTAACGGAGTCAACAAATCTTGGACAGTCATTTTAAAGCTTTCATAACTCCAAGGATAGCTATTAAATGCCTCAATATCCTCGGAGAGCTTTATTAAACCAACGCTTATATTGTTGTTAACATCTCTCGCCCAAAGAATATTATGTACAAACCAAACCAGCACAATGATTGCCTATGCTTCTTTGAGAGTCCTTTACCTCCCAACGCTTTTATTAATTTTTTGTTTTTGAAGCTTGGACCAACAATCGACACCAGGTCATCACGATCACTCGACTTTTCTTTACCTTTTTTGGGTGTGCGGGGTGTTTTTTTTGGATCAAAGTAGGTATAACTTGAGAAGGAGAAAGAAGATAATATTTTAGTCCGGTAACTATGACAAACTCCTTCCAACTAAAACAAATAGGCATGCCACAGTAATTTATCCATACTTCATCCATCTTGTCTTTGTTTTCATACATAAACCTACGCTTGAGAAGATTGTATACCATTTTCATCTATAAACGAGCATTGTTGTTCTCTGGCAAATCAAGATATTGTCCAAAACAGCTTTCCCTAAAATAAGCATCCAATTTTTGTTCTCGAAGTATTTTTCTGAAGGCGTCGAAAGATTTTCTCATGGATGACTTAACCACGAAATCATCCGTTAAATCTGTGGCACCATCACACTGCATTCTTACAGGATAACGATCAATGCTGACGGTTTTGACCAACTCTTTGGTGGAAGTGCTATTAGCATTTGGTTCATCTCTTTTAAGACATTTCTCCTTCCCATGTTCATTATCTTCTGCTCCTAATTGAGATAACACTTGTAAAGCAAGCTCATAGAGTGGTGGATGTAGTCGAGCTGCTGCACTTGTTCCTGTACTTGAACTTGATTAGGTTTCTTTTCTTTTGGGAGCCATATTATCTTAAATTAACAGAAATATAAAATAGATTATAATTGATTAATGCATCGTTAAAAAAGAATAACAGTAAATCTAACATGCACAATGGTAAAATAATAGTTCCAACAGACTATACATCTATTGCACCAGGTACATTATCTGTTGCAACATATAACCAACCTGTTGCAACGGATAAGTAAATCATTGGAAATAATAAAAACAGATCACTAATCTGTTGCACCAGGTATTTTATTTGATGTTACATATAACTGACCCGTTGCAACGGATGAGTAAACTATTGAAAATCATAAAAATAGATCAATAATATATTGCACCAGATAGTTTATCTGTTGTGACATATAACCAACCTGTTGTAAGGATGAGTAATCTGTTGGAAACGGTAAAAACAAATCACTAATCTGTTGCACCAGGTATGCTATCTGTTGCAACATATAACCAACTTGTTGCAACAGATGAGTAAACCATTGGAAATAATAAAAATAGATCACTAATCTATTGCACCAGGTTGTTATCTGTTGCAATATATAACTAACCTGTTGCAACGGATGAGTAATCCATTGGAAATCATAATTGACATATTTCAACGAATGTTATCTATTGTAATATATAATTGATATATTACAACGGATGAGTAAATTGTTAAAAATAATAAAAATAGATTACTGATCTGTTGAAACATATCACTCATCTGTTGCAAAATGAGTTATCTGTTGGATCAATATTGTTTAGATTTCTTCCAAGCAGAAAAATCTTCTATCGCAGCAGATGAATGATCTATTAAATTGTTCATCTATTACATCAGATTTTCATAGTTGCATCAGATTTTAATTTGGTGCATCAGATATTTTCGTCTGCTGCATCAGATGTCTTCATATGTTGCATCGGATGTTTCATCTGTTGCAACACCATTTTTACCAAGACAAACAACAAATCAACTCAACAACACCAACACATCATATATACACACACACACATACTAAGAAGGGGTCTCCGCTAAGAACATCAACTGTGAACAAAAATCACCAACAAATTCGAATTAACAGTACGACAATAAGGAGAAGAAATGCCATAAATTAGAATTTTATTCAGTTCATATTTCAATACTAGAAGAGTAGTTGGCTCAAGTTCCTCTGATTCTTCATAATTTTTTACCTGTGAAAAAGGAAAAGGAACGATGAAGAACTTAAAGTTGTTGTCGCCAGAGAAGTCTTTACGTCGATTGCCGGTTGAAAGTCGAAAGGAAACTTGCCCGACTATTTTTCACCGGAGGTTGAAGTCGCCAGGGATTGAAGGGAGAATTTTACAGAATCATTGGTTGAGAGAGAGTTGAGAGAAACTGTCTAGAGAGAGAAAGGAGAGAGACTGGTTGATTTGGATTGAAGAGGGGTGTGGGTTGATTTGTATTTTGAAAAAGATTAGAAGGTTTTAAAAATATTAATCAAGTCCATAATTAACTTAATTAAATTTTCTAATGATGTTTGACCCTTCAAGACTTAAAAGACACCTTTCCTTCAATTTTCTCTAGTAACATATAGTATAACTAGTAAACATATCCGCGCACCGCGCGGACATAAATATATGTGCTTGTATATACAATTTCATTTTCTTTATAATATACGAATTTTATTTTTTTTAATTACATAATATAATTGTTTTACTTATACATGTTATTCGTCTCAATTCATTGATACTTTATTATCGCATGAAATTTAAGAAAGTAAAGAATATTTTTTGAATCTTGAGGTTTTAAATTAATGATATATCAAATGTATCAAAATTCTCTGTGATCTTCTAATCTTAAATATGTCATTGAGAAAAATTGTGATCAAAATGTTACTAAAAGAAGAAAGAGCCATTCTTTTTAAATGAATAAAAAAAAAATTCAACAAATTAAAGTAGAAGGAGTAATATTTTATTAATTCAAATAAAAGAAGTGACTACTTAAACAGTTATTTTTTTTCCTATTCAAGATAAACAATTACTTCTTGTTCAATAAGCTATTCTTCAATTCTTTTTTCCTTTTTCCTACTCTTTAAACCCTTTTTGTTCTCAGTCAAGCAGAAATATTTTTCTTTACTTCTTTACTTTTTGATTTTCTTAAAATAATTGTATTCATTACTTATTTTCCTCCGCTAACTAAGAAACGACATGTTTATTTTTGTCATCAAATTTAATGCTCTTCAAAGAAGCAGACTAATTAAAGAGAGAAACTAAAATTTTCAAAAGACTTATAGGTTAGATAAAAAGGGAGAATAAATGAAAAGATAAAGTATTTCATGCAATAAATTCTTTTGGTCCGATCTCTTTATTGATTTCACGAAATCTTTAGAACGCCGATCAAGTTATCTTTTTATTTGACAAAATTATTGATGACACCATATTCTTTTGAAATCGTCTTCTAGTAAAACTTAATTTGTTGAAAACAAAAGACATTGAATTAATTATCAATGCCGGTATCATAAGTTACAAAGATTTAACCTTTTAGTATACTGTCATAGTAATAAATTGCATGTAAATTTCTTGAGTGAAAGATTTTTTATTATAATTTTTCAAACTCCTTCATATATAAATTAGTTTGGAAAAATAAAATAAAAGTATATGGAAGAAAAATTTATTTCCCTCTTTTGTTTCTTTCTCTAAGGTCTTTTTCTAGTATTTTATGGTTTGACAATTTTTCTTTTTCTCAAAAAAAAAAAAAAAAATTAACAATGGAAGGAATAAAAGTATAAAAAGAAATGAAATAGAAAAAGAAAATTAATAAAATATATACATATATACATACTTGCATATACCCTTTCATGCCACCTTTTTTTTCTCTCTAAAAACTTTAATAAATAAAGACCGATCTATTTGATAATTTCGTTTTCTATTTTTTTTCAATTATCTTTATTGTCACTCAGGTTCCTCCACATTGCCATCATCCTCTAAAAAATCAAATACAATTTTTTTTTATTAAATTTATTTCATTACATTGCATACACGTCATAAACATCATAAGAATAAATACTATATGAATTTAAAAATTATAAACCCCCTCCCCCCCCCCCCCCCCCCCCCAAAGAAAAAAAAAAGAGGTGGAAACAAATAAAACATAAAAAAGGAAGAAGATGCTAACCTCAAATATCGAGAATCATAGATATTTATCATTAATTTTTAAGAAGAAGTCATTTTTTTTAAGTTGAAATTTCGTTTTATTGGAGATAGCGAGAGTGAGAAACAAACCCAACTGAGCCTCCAAATGACTACTTATTTTTATACCCCATAATCAGTAATCCTCCATTACAAACGAAATATTGTGCAAACATTAGTAAGAGAGCGCCAAAATAGCATTAGAAAAAAATTATACTAAAATATCAATTACACAATTATTCAAACAGAAAAACGTCTTTCTGCCATCAACAACATTTCAGTATGCTAATATACTATGACTAATCTCTCAACATATATAGAATTATAATGAAAATTAGAAAGAAATATCTAAGAAGAACTAATTAAATTTCAAAGATAAGGAAGTTGCGTTTAGGAATAGTGACGAAAAAAATGTGGGTTCTCTTTCTATACAATGTCTAGTTATATCATAGTGAAGAATAGGTAACGGTTATAGAAGAGATGAAAAGTTGTAATTATAATAATTAAGAGGTATAATTAAGAGAATTTAAAAAGTAGTTTTTGTTTTAAAATGTACAATAAATTAATTTTAACATGAAAAAAAAACTCAAAAAATCCACAAAAAAGATAAATAGGATTTTAGGCTTTAGAGAGCGCTACATCAGCAGATCTATCATTCTCCTTTATATATATACTAGTGAATATGTCCGTACTTTGCACGGTTATTAAAGAAAATTAAATTATAACTAAATAATATTACAATTTTCATAACAAAAAAAATCTTTTTTTTTTTGGATGAATTTTATTTTTATATTCCTCACCCGTAATTCTAATTGTTTCTTAATGTAATTATATATTAAGGTTAATTGTTCTTTTATTATACAAGACTTTCGCTATGTTCAGATATTGCTTTCAAATGAATTTCATTCAATTTTTTCAAACGTATATGACTAGCCTGACAAAAATATTACACACATGGATTAAGTTTCTTATTGACTTGTTTGAATCCATAGAAGTTGAAATAATTCATTGCATGATTAATCTACATTGAATCACCTTAGAAATAGAAGAATCAATACATGCTTATCGTTAGTGTTCATCAAACGTAGACATATAAAATTATTTTTCACTTATATTATATTATATAAATTTAATTATTTTAGAATATTAAAAATACTAAAATAATGAAAACTTAATAAAAATATATGTATAAAATTAAAGGTGATTAATAAAATAGATTAAGATAAAATAAAAAAATAAAAAAAAAGAAATTTCAACCGTCGAAATTTAATTAATTCGCGCAAAGTGTGGATGAATTCACTAAATAATATTACAATTTTCATAATAAAAATGTCTTTGTTTTGATGAATTGTAGTTTTATATTCCTCAATTGTAATTCTAGTTGTTTCTTAATGTAATTGTATATTAAAGGTTAATTGTTCTTTTATTATAGGCCAAACCCATCGGTGACCCCCTAAACTTGACACGAACTTTCACTTAGACACCTTAAGTGGACATTGTTCACTTTTAGCACCTCAAGTGATCATAAAGTGTGTCACTTTGACACCTTTCGACATCATCTCTGGTGCATGAATCACACTCGCTGCCAACATCGATTACCGGACCAATTAATTTGTGCCATCTAATCTTACATTGCCACATCATTATATATACACAAAATTAGTTTTTAAAAAAAGCCAAAATACATGGCAATTACATCCAATGAATTAATGACACATGTTTTATTCCCTAAATAATTACAAAAAAGCTCCCCCACATTGTCTTCTCCAACCCACTTTCTTTTAGCTTAAATCTCCATTAATGGAGATTGAACTTTTCAATAATGATAAACATATCTCCTCATTCTCTAACAATAATAGATATACATTAATAGCTTAACGAATTTCAAATACATGATGAAAAATAGGGAGAAGGATGAAGTTAGTGTTCAATTAGAAAATTAATTAATGAAAGAAAATATAAATACGAATGGGAGTTACTTGGAACTAGAATTTTAGATACATGGAAAGGAGAGACATGGGAATTTCAGATACAGTGAAGTTGAAGAATTATTTAAGAGACATGGGAAGGAATGAGCTGGAAGTGGAAGGAGCAAGAAAAAAAAATATGAAACTGAAAAAAAAAAATGCAAGTCTCCAATTACACAATAATGAAGCAAGAAAGAGTAAAAACATGATATTGTGAGCTTGACCTCCAAGAATTAATGGAGAAAAAATTAATTGTGTTAAGAAAAAGAAAAAAAATACTAAAAAACTAATGGATGGAGATGGGGATGGAAAAAAAGAGTGTGCATAACATCTTTATTTATTTAACAGAGTGAGAAATTACTTATATTGCGCCTTGATTTATTGCTATGATGTGCAATGAATCTTGATTGTCATTGGGTTGTTGTTAGTGTGTTTATGGTGTAATGGTGGAGAATTGAGATTAGAGGGTGTGTTTCGTTGATTAATGGAAGGAGTATTATATGGTGTTTATGGTGTGTATTAGTTAATAGAGTGAATATTTTGTAAATGGAGTGAAATTTATTTTGAGTGTTGATTTCACCTCCATTAATGGAGGTTAAGCTAAAAAAATAGGTGAGGAGAAGACAATGTGGGAGAGAAGATGTAAAATTATGAAAATACCTCTAAAAAATTATAAAAATACCCCTCAAACGCGCTTAATAGCGGGTGTAATACACTCTCCTTGCTAGTTCACCAAAAGGTGCCAAAATGACACACTTTATGGCTACATGAGGTGTCAAAAGTGAACAACGTTCACTTGAGGTGCCAAAGCGAAAGATCATGCCAAGTTCAGGGGGCTGTCGATGGATTTGGCCTTTATTATATAAGACTTTCGCTATGTTCAGATATTGCTTTCAAATGAATTTTATTCAATTTTTTTCAAACGCTTTAAAAAGAATTTATCTTGATGAGGAAGAAGACTACAAGTTAATGACTCTTTACTAATTTTGTCATTTATTACAATTATTTATTCTTTGTTGTCTTTACTTTTTGTTTTCATTTTCCTCATTAACATTAATTTGACAGTTACAATTACATAATACATAAATAGAAATTTAATTATCATTAAGATTATGTTATACTAATTTCTTTTATGTGGGTTGTCTCAAGCAAATGGTGAATTGAGTTCTATTGCAAAAGATCTATTTTACAGACAATTGGATTTTATTTCATGAGACTTTAATAATCCATTTAGTTAGTAGATTATATAAAAAAAAAAATTAAAAATTAAGGTGTTACATCATTTTATCTATATTTCTTCTTTATATCTATTTTTAATATAACGACAAATAAAATGAACAAATAAAGACATTCATATCATTTATAAAAATTATTTATTCTCTGTTGCCTTCACTTTTTTTTTTTCATTTTTCTCATTAACATTAATTTTACAGTTACAACTACATAATACATAAATAGAAATTTAATTATCACTAAGATTGTGTTATATTAATTTCTCTTATGTGGATTGTCTCAAGCAAATGGTGAATTGAGTTTTATTGCGAAAGGTTTATTTTAAGATCAATTTGAATTTTATTTTATGAGACTTTAATAATCTATTTAGTTAGTAGATTATATAAAAAGAATTTAAAAAATTAAGGTGTTATATCATTTTATTTATATTTCTCCTTCGTATCTATTTTTAGTATCACGACAAATAAAGTGAAAAATTATGTGTGGTAATTTAAACTAATTAGAGAAAGCGAGCGCGCGCGCGCACACACACACACACACACATATATATATATATATATATTCTTGCTTAGAGAAAGCAAAAGGTCTGTTTGTGTGTACTAATCTACAAGAGACATTCATGTCAAGTGGTTCTTATGTCCTACTCTTCAAATCTTCATATAGTCACCATTTCATTTTCATTTCATTCGTTCACTATTTGATCTTCTTCTTATCCCTGTAAAAAATAACACACTACAAAAATTAACACATGATGAATAAAAATTGTAAGAAAATAGATTTAAATCATACATCTTCTTGCTTAGAAGTTACAAATAATATAAGATAATAATAATAATAACAAATTTAGTGTAAAGCAAAACAATTAAAATACCAAAAGAACAATACCAAGAAGAAGAATACGAAGAAGAAACAACAACAACATATTCAAAAGAAAAGAATATGGAGGACATTTTAGAAGGTACACAAATGATTTTTTTAAAAATAATATATGTAAGTTCAAAAATTTTACCTAAATAAATGTAGGAGTAGTAATTGTTCCATTCATTTTGATTATTAAACAAATTGATTGATAAATTAAAAAATGAAGAAAAAAATTAAAAAAAAAAGGAGAAAATGGATAAATAGATTTTCTTGCATCCAAGAGGTGTCACATCAACATACTACTTAGCCTCCTTTATATATAGAGAGAGATTTTTCATTGTTCTATAATTGTATAGCTTACATTTATTGGATCCAAAGGTTAGTTTAGACAAGTAGTCATTTCCCCTATCCATGGTAAATTGATACTTTCCGTTCTAATTTATGTGAGTAGTTTGACTTGATATAAAATTTAAGAAAGATCGAAATACTTTTGAAATATGTGGTCTAGAATAAGTTTAAGATGTTTGTGTTACGTAAATCATTTCACTAAGGGTAACATTAATATATTAAAATTAAATTATCAAAGTAAAAAAATTATCATTCTTTTTGTGATTGACTAAAAAGAAAAGTAAATCGTGAAAACTGGACAGAGAGAGCACTAGTTTATATATACAAAAAAATCTTACCTATTGATCTTGAAAATATGTGGTCTTCCACTTTTAACCCACTTTCATAGTAAAAAATGTTGCTCTTGGACAAAACTTAAACATGAACTTTTACATGTTGGAAAATATGTTCCATGAACACATGAAAATATAGGAAAAAGAATACAAGATAAACGGTTAATAATATGAACACAAAAGAATGGATTTGAGCCTTGAAACACGTCCGAAACGTTCTTAAAAATGATATTTGCTCCCTCTACTCTGCGAGATTGCTATGAAATTTAACTTAAATAGTTTTAATGGATATAACAAGCCTTTGAATTTCTGCACCAAGGAAATAATGAAAATAATCATATTGGAAAGCAAGAATTTGAACTTGGTCTTTTTGGTAAAGAAAGAAAACTTTTGGGGAAAGTTATATCTCCATAAAAACTTAATTATCTTTTCAGAAAGTTGATTTAAATAGAAATGGTAATGAAAGGACACAACCTTTCATCTAAAAGACATCTCTTCACTAAAAAGATATTTTTTTTCATAAAAGACACAACCTTTCACTAAAGACACCTTTTCATAAATTTTTTTTTTTAATTAATTTATTTTAAATAAAAAATTCAAAAATCTCCCACTTGTTTAAATATAAATTAGGACACAAAGATCATGTCATGTTCACGCATATAGTAATGTATCTTTCAATTTGAATATCACCTTAGTGCAATGTTACAAGACGACATCGAAATTCCACGTAACATAATAGCTTTGAACGTGTTATACCTTGTGATAACATTGGTGACACTACACACATAAACATTTTATTCCTGCTTTTCACTCAACATGCTTAGAACTTTTATGGCCATGTGTTAGCCAAAATTCATGAATATTTATAAGAGCAACTCCAACTCTCAATCGAAGCGGCACTACTTTTATGTTCATATAGGTGAAGTTCTTCCAGTGTCTTTCTCATATTTGAGACACTTGTTCCACGAACTGAACCTCATTAAGAGTATTTGAACTCAACCCTCCAAATTATGACAACCAATGCCAATACATCTCTTACTTACGTACTGAAACATCCACGTATCAATAACTTGTTGTTACCCTTTGAACCATACACTATTCATTTCATAGTGCTGGGTAGGATTGCCATTATCAGTGGACCTAATTAAGGAGTTTTTAACATATTCATACTTGAAGATGTATTCAACACCTTCCTTTTAATAAATTTAATAAATAAATTAGTCAAATTTATTTGACTCCACAAATGTGATAGAAATCATTCCATCTTGAATTAACTTTCTAACATAATCATGTCAAGAACTTATGTGTTTTGACTTCTCATTATATAATCTCTATATGCTCGAACTAGAGCGGCTTGACTATCATAAAATTGAGCTCATATTTTGTAAAATTAATGGATTCTCTTAATAATCCATCAACCACTCAACTCCTTAGTTAGCTTGCTTCTACTAATATTTTTTTTTTATTTCAAAAAATTGTACCTCCTCACAAGGTAAATATCCATCATGTAGTAAATTTATTTTTTTCTCTTAATTTTGATTCCAACTTGTATCGATATACCCTTATAAAATAGAATGAAACTTAGAGTTTCTCAAATCTTTAGTTCTCTAGATAACCAAAACTCTACTACTGGCCCTTCCAATAACATTTGTTTACACAAGTTAATTAACCATGATTTTTTCATTAAAATGGACTGACTCGATCTAGGTCCTAGGAACAAATAGGGTATTAACCACTTTATGTGTAAGTGGCTAAATTTATTAGCACTCTTTTCAGAATGTAGCGAGATCAACTATATTACCCCACTATTTTGTATAATCTTGATACCCATCATAGTACCAGTTTCTCCAAAATCCTCCAATTTAAAAATCTCCTTATTTTCATTATGATTTTTCTTCATTTCTTACGATCAACATATCGATAAACTATCACATCATATCACAATATTCATTAAGAATTGTAAAGTGAAGACATATTAACTATCTCAAATAGTTTATATTTTTAAATATATATTAAATAATACTAAGTCTAATATTGACTTCTATTCACATGCCAAACACCCCCAAACTTCAGACATATAAAGTGCCTTTTCATATCGTATAGAGAGAATTGAATTCACCAACTCATGTTCTATAAATCTCATATTCACTTAAAATAATTTTCAAGTATACACAAGTACTTGTAAGTAATGTAATTTTTCATATCATCCTACAACATAAAAGTAAATTTCACATTGATCTCTATGCAAGAATAACGATCCACAATGATCACGTATGAAAATATTATTTCTAAAATATCAAGCATTTGAAGATCATCACAAATATCATCTATCCTACCATCTATGAAAATTCACAAACTCACAAAAGATAAAATCTTATAACTAAATAATAAGTAGGGTTAATAAAATTGAACCTGATTTTCTCATACTCCATCCTTTGATAATCTGATGATGCAGCTCCATTTTCCAACATCTAATGCTGATTGTGAAATCTCAAGACATTCGTCTCTCGTAATAGATATGTATCTTTTTGGGTTGAAATTTTCTACTCTGATTTTAATAGTGCATCCATTGATGATGGTAACACCGTCTGACATTAAAAGCATGTTGTGATTTTTTTTTTCTTATTCTTCAATGTTGGAACAATTGTGGTCCTTGTGACTGTTTTGAACAGTCATTAAGGATACGAGATTTGGCACCACATCCAAACTTTAACCAATGAACAACCAATCAAATTTTAGGAAGGATATTGTTTCTCCATGTTGATAATTTCCAGCGGTATGTGCTAACATTTATATGATCTACAAGGACTACTTCATCAATTTATTAGGAGAATGTTATTGTTTCTTCTCCACAACAACTTTCAACACCTTAGGTATGATTACTAGAACATTAATAAATTGTAAAAAAAATTATTACAATGTAACTACGTCCTTCAATATTCAAGTTTAAAAAAAATTGTTACAATGTAACTACGTCCTTCAATATTCAAGTTTAAAACACAGATCTTGAACCAATCATCATCAATCCAACTTTCGCTGGACAGTCTGCATAGCAACAAAATATTTTCTTCCTTGATACAAAGATTGTTTTTAGATTGTTTAAAAATATGTTCCATGAACACATATAAAAATATAGGATGAAGAATACAAGATAAACGGTTAATAATATGAACACCAAAAACGGATTGGAGGCTTGAAACACGCCCGAAACGCGTTCCTAAAAATGATATTTTCTTCCTTTCCTCTGTGAGATTGCTATGAGATTTAACGCAAATAGTTTTAGTGGATTTGACAAGCCTTTGAATTTCTGCACCAATCAAATAGTGAAATAATCCTATTGGAAAGCAAGAAGTTGAACTTGATCTTTTTGGAGAAGAAAAAAACTTTTGGGGAAAGTTATATCTCTGTAAATGTAGACACACGATTTTTGATCCTCCCTGAATTTTAACTTATTTTTCGATATTAAATATTTATATTTGGTTCGATATTATTTTAATTCTTTTTTTATTTTTAATAAATTTTTAGTTAAAAATAAATAAATAAAGTTACATTTTGAAATATTTTTATTGTATTTTTATTTTTAAAAAATAATACAAAAAAATCACAAAAATATTTTATTTTTTTAATAAATAGACTACTAGTTTTAGTATTACCTTAATTGTATTTATTTTAAATTATTTATAAACTTTTATTGTATTTTCTTAAAATATAAAAATTAATATTCTTTTATTTTTATTATTTATTTTAATTTATTATTATTATTATTAATATTTTTTTTTTTTTAAAGATAGATAAATCTTATCCTAAACTATCCCAACCATCCCCATCTTTTCCTCCAACTCCTTCAACTTCCCAATCCTACACACTTATATATACACACACCCTACAACACTATAGACATGGGTAGAGAACAAAAAAATCAACAAGAAAACTGTGAGAGGAAAAACAAAAAAAGAAGAATTAGAAACAAGGAACAAAAGGGGAAAAAAGAAGAAAAAGAAAAAACAAGAAACGGATCAAGGAGAAAACAGGAAACAGTGAGGGAAAACAAGAAACAGTGAGAAACAAAAATAGGAAAAATGAAGCGGCGAGTTGAGTTTGGGATTTTGTTCGAGTTTCTGGTGATATCGTTCGGATTTCTCTTTTAATTATTTCATCATACAGGTTCATATTCAATTCCATATTATTTATTTTTGTAAGTTTCTTGTGAATCAAAGCATGAATGAAGTAATTTCAATAGCTTGTTTTTAGTGTATGTAGTTTATTATTTCTATGTAATTTTCTCTATGTCTTCATTCATAACTTGTTTGTCATTTTGAAATGCAGTTAATTAGATTAGTTTTTGAAGTTTAAATGAGATAATTATTAAACTTACTAGTGTTAAAAAGATGTAACGTTACACTCGGTTATAAACTAGAATTTTAGGCTCATACATGCATGCATGCAAAAACAAAAACAAAAAGATTAAGAATGCATTAGTTACACAAGTTTTATGCATATGCATATGCAAAAGGAAAAGTTGGAAGGATAATAGAAAGAAAAAAAAAAAAGAGGGAGAGCACGAACGCAAAAAGCTTAATATAATTACAATTTTTTTTTTTTTGGTTTCCCAAGATATCCCTACAGCCGGCAGCCGTGAGACTAATGCTTCATTCCTCGATCAACACATTTTACGGTAGGAAACTGACCACAGAGTTTGCTCCATAATATAATTTCAAGTTTAAAATAGGTAGAAAGTGAGAATGTTGTCAATTTTACAAAATTGAGTACTTCCCTCAATTTCATTAAACAAATTCTCTGCTACTCAATCATTAATGGCCTTTTCGTGTCACTACCCCAAAAGTTTTAAACTTAAACAAAAAATGATAGTATTAATATGTAGTATTAGTAGCGTTAGTGCTTTAATAAAAAATAGTACTATCATCTTTACTATATATACCCACGTGCGCCATATCGATGACTGTAACGACTAGTACGTAGATTTGTACTAGGACTTATTATTTTTTTATATCCAATAATTGAAGCGGTAGTGAGTTGATCAATATTTTGTAAGGGATCATTGTTACTTTCAATTTCCAGTAATTAAAAGATAAGAGCAAAAAAAAAGAGATTGCAAAACAGAAAATAAGAAAAAAGAGATAAGAGTATAAAAATAAAATATATGGACCAGGAGCGGCTCAAGAACGTTAGAGGCCTAAAGCGAAACTTTAATAAGAGCTTTCCAACTTAACTGATATTTTGCATAAATTTGGACATAAACTTTTCATTTTTTTAAAATAAAAAATATAATATAAATCTATTTACATAAACTGTATAAGAAGTTTATATATTTAAAAACTATATAAAAAATAGTATAAGTCTATTTAGTTAACAATTCAAAATATTTTAAAAAAATTATACTCAAAGAAAATAATTATCGACACTCCAAATAGTAACTAAGACATAATTTAAGACGAAAGGAGTATTATTAGAATTTTGATCAACCATCCTTGACTATCAATCACATTGACTATAACTTTTTATATAAAGATCTTATATTTTTCTCCCATAATTTTTTTTGTTTTAAAGACATGCTTTTCAATCTTTTGAAAAATATTTTATCTTAAATCCCATTTATCCAGATGATTTATAACCACACAAATACTTATGACTTAATTTTGATCTCTAATTGAAAAAATAATTTTTTTTATTTATTAAATTCTATATCAAATCAAACTACATCACATACAATAATTTAAAAAATGAGGCCCCCTCAAGCCATTGCTTCACTTGCTTTGGCCTTGAGCCGGCATTGATATGGACAGAAGGGAAAAGGGTGAAAAATAGAAGATGAACGAACATCTTTTAATGCAAGATAAGTTTTAAGCACGTTTAAAATATTCGTCTCAATTAAGAATGTGACGTACACTTCTTTTTGAGACATTTTAAAATTCAAGGATGCAATAATGCACCTTGACAAATATTTTCTAAAAAATAACTGATTTATTTAATATAAGATAATAAACAATTCTTAGTATAATAAAAATGAGCAGTCCTAGGCCCTTAACATAATTTAGCAAAATAGTTTAAGTATAAGACAATAAAAGCGACCGTGCTGAAACCACGGGACTCAAGGGATGCCTAACACCTTTCCCTCGGTCAACAAATTTCTTATCTGGTCTTCTGTTTTTGCAGACCAATAAAGAGTCATTTCCTTTTGATTAGGGATTCAAAAAGGTGACTTGGAACACCATAACTCGATTCCAAGTGGCGACTCTAAAAATAAATAAATTAATCTCTATTCAAAATCGTCACTTTAATTGGAACCTTTGACTCGGCCCTCGAGCGAAAAAGGAGTGTGACAGTAAAAAGTTAATCATCTTTTCAGAAAGTTGATTTAAATAGAAATGATAATGAAAGGACACAACCCTTCATCTAAAAACACTTCTTCACTAAAAAAACATTATTTTTCATAAAAGACACAACCTTTCACTAAAGATACCTTTTCATAAAATTTTTAAAATTAATTTGTTTTAACAAAAAAATCCAACATCACATACATAAGATAACCGGAATAAAAAATTTAAGACTGCTAATTTTCAAAAATTCAAAATTATTTTTGTAAATCACCCGTTTATACAAGAGCGAAGCTAGAAGCTTATTAACTATGGGTTATATATAACTAGTTACTATTATTGCACGGTTAAAATTATTTTTTATGTATATATATTAGACGTTGAACCCCCTTCGGTTAGTTCGTATGTTCACATATTTTATAATTAAGAAAAAATTACATAAATATACATATTTAGAGTTTAAATTACAAAATCTACCAGTACATTCTATTTTACAAAATATACCACTACAAAACTAACAAAACCTATTAAATAAGATAAAATAAAAAATTTCAAGAATAACGTGAGTAAATTAACCGGTTAATATTTCATCCTTCATTTTCTCCAATTGATTTTACAATTTCACGATTCATGCACTGCAAATTATCTCCTCGATTTTCACTTTTTTATATATATAATTGTGTCTCCCTCAACTATATCATTCACTATATTGATATCAACTGATCAGAAATTGATTTCTCAAGGAACAATTTGTAGGTATGAAAGATGGTAGCAACACTGCAATAATGATTCTCTACAACGGAAGATGAAACGTATTAGGTTAGTAATGTGAAAATAAATCTTAAATTATGCTGAGAAGGTGAATTCCAGTTCTTACAAGTTGAAAAACGACAGTAATAACGAAGTGCTATGTTGTGTATAAAATTAATTTATAGCATTTTGTTGCTAATGCCTTGAATATGTTTTCTAACTAGGAAATTTTTTTTTGTAATCAGATAATAAAAAAGTGTTGTGTTGTGTATAAAAATTAATTTATAGAATTTTGTTGCTTATGCCATTGAATTTGTTTTCTAACTAGGAAAAAAAGTTTTCTACCCAGACCCTATTATTCACTATTGAATTTGTCATGTTTTGTAACTTTATATATATATATATATATATATATATATATATATATATTATGGTATATTTAATGATGCTTTACTGTAAAAAGAATTAAAAAGTTTGTATTAACTGGTTGAATCATAATATGAGTTTTATGATTTTGTTTGCGAGTATGTTGAGCATAAAATGGTAAATCTTTTAATGTTCTGAGCTCGAATGTTATATTTTGCAGGAAGATACAAAAATTGTCAATTTGAAGGAATAATGTACGATTCAAACACAAAATATAATGGGTTGGTGAAGACAATTGCTAAGCAACTAGGTATAGATACAACGGTAAAAGAGTTGGAGATTAAGTATTTTGTTAGTAATAGATGCCCATCGATAAGTATACACAATGATACAGGTGTCCAAGTTTATCTAGATCAAAAGAAATATAACATGAATTTATTTTCAAAGTTTCCTTTATGTATTATGAGTATCGATAGGGATATTGATGCTTTTGACTTTCATACTGATGCTTAATGTAGTTACCAATCAAATATAAATAACACGGAAATTAACCCCGCTTTACGCATCCAATGCAATTCATTTGAGTGGCATCAGTCCTAATGTAGAAGATAATGTTTTGAAATTCAATGGAGTTGAAATAATTAGCAATCCTCAAAATGAGGTAGTCGAAGAAAGTTAGGACTATATTGATAAGCACACACTTTCAGAAGTTATGAAGCGCTACTCATTTTTTAGGCAATTTCGATTGATTTCCACTAGATCCTGTCATAAGAGGTTAGAAATCTTTTGAAATAGTTGTACGAGGTTAATATGATGTGTTATTAGTTTTATTAATTATATAAATGATTTACATGTTGAATTGTAAATTAGCAGGATTATCTTAATTGTACATCCGATGAATATTTGTGATATTTAAAAGCTTCGAGTTTGAAGGAAAGTGGGCTTTTTAAGATTCAAGAATTTTTTGATAAACATTCCTGTACGCTGAAAGACAGTATCTATTCAAAACTTCAAGCAACTACCAATATAATTGAAGGCATGTTAATAGAAAGTCTAGATGATTCAAAAACCATATACACACCCAGGGATATAATAGCTTAAATGAAAAGATCACATGGTATTTCATTGACATACATGCAAGCTTGGAGGGGCAAGAAAAAGGCAATCACTATATTGCGAGGTGATCTTGTAGAATCATATGGTAAAATATCAATATATTTATATATTTTAGAAACGACATATCCAGGTACGGTTGTTAGATTGAAAAAAATAGTTGAAGATCTTTTTTTGTATGCGTTTGTTCACTTGATGCTTGTAAAAGAGGATGGGAGTATTGTAGACCTATAGTGGTGGTTGATGACATACATTTGAGATCAACTTATGAGGGTAAAATGCTAATGGCAAGTACATTGAATGAAGGAGGTATGATGACTTATTCTTAATATTTTCTTATTAACAAAATTCACAAATATAATGTGTAGAATTATTTGACATCCTAAAAACCTGTTGTAGCAAGAGTATATATATTGTTGTGTGAAAAATGTATAAAGGTGATCTCGTTATAAATTTTGTAAGTATGATATAGAAATTGGTGTACTGAAAAGTTATTAAAAATTCAAAGTATATATAAATCAATAAACAAATGAGACTGAAAACAAGTATGATTAGTCGCTGATTAAACTAATTAGAATCACTAGACTTATTTATGAAATAATTAATCATTTTGTATTTATGAATTATGTTAACTTTTTGTATGTTTATAGGTCACATATTATCGCTAGCATATGCTATAGTTGATTCAGAGAATGATGCCTCGTGGAGTTGGTTCTTTGAGTGTTTCAGGATTATTTATGGAGAAAGAGAGGATATGTGCTTTGTTTCAGATCGAAATTAGAGTATATGAAATGCTACTACCGCAGTGTATTCTGGGGTTACTCACTATACTTGTATTTGACATTTGTGGATCAATTTATTAACTAAAATCACAGTTTCAGAAGAGGTGAGTAAGTTATTCTTCAGTATGGCTAAGGCATACACAATTCAAGAATTTGAAGAATTAATGAGCAAGATGAACCAAATAAGCAAGAGGGCGCGAAAATATTTTTTTAATATTGGGTATCATAAATGATCTCGAGCACATACAATCGTTAAAAGGACATGGACTTTGACTTCTAACATTGCAGAATCTTTTAACAATATATTAAAGCAAGTAAGAAAAATGCCAGTGGTGTCATTGTTGGAGTTTGTTAGGCAAACTATTGAAATATGAAATGAGTAACATAGTGAAGAAAGGAGAAATACTTTCACAATTCTTACTGAAAAACATAATGATATGTTGGTGGAAAATCGAATTTTATCAAATCGCATGACTGTAAGTGTGGATATAATTTAATTGTAAAAATGTTAAGTTTTAGAATTAATAAGCATAGTAAATTTATTTTTCTTAGCGTCTTTGATAATGTAGGTAAGGGCATCCACAGAATACCTACATACTGTTACTGATGGATCAAAGCGATTTATTGTGTGTCTTCGAAATTGAAAGTGTAGTTGTGGAAGATTTCAACTTGATGAATTACCTTTTGGACATGCTATAGATGCTATTCAATACAAAAATCAACATTCAGAGGACTACTCTTCTGCCTACTACAACAGAAGAAATTTTCAAGAAACGTATGCAATTTCTGTTGAACCTCTTCCTTGCGAAAGTAAATGAAAAATACCAACACATGTGTTGGAAGATAGAATATTGTCATCGGACGCAGAAAGACAACCAAGTAGGCCGCCAAGTTATATTAGGAAGAAAGCATTTAATGAGTTCAAGAGGTCTAAAGTGGTTTGTGGCAAATGTGATATAGAGGGTCATAACAAGACAATGTGCAATAACTTTCTGCCAAGAAAATGATGTTCACTTGTTGATATTGTTCATTTTGAATGTCTTTTGGTTTAGTTTATATTGTAGTTAGTACGGAGGATCCACATTTTAAATGTCATAATTGTGGTGTTTGACCTAAACAGTTATAATTATTTAGATAAATGTATAATGTAAAATTGCTAGGAGAAAAAGAATTCAATGGTTGATGAATATAAGAATACCAGAAAGCTATTCTAATATGCATAATTTATTTGATTTGTTTTTCACTCTTGACATATTACTTCAGTGTTGGTGTGAGTTATGAATTAAATATGTTGACTACTTTGTTGGGTTTATTTGGATTGAAACAAGGAAAATAGGAAATAAAGGAGAAGAGTTCTTTTTTATTATTGTTTTAGTTAAAAGGAAACAGAGGATTGGATGAAATGTTATTAACGTCAAAGTTGCGCGAATTTTCATTTTCGATGCCGCACAATAGTGAATTCTCCACAAGTATAATAATTTTGGGGAATACGACAACCACTTGTTAACATATTTGTAGAGTCCGAACAATATAGATTAGTACCCATGGTTTATCTTAATTTAGAAAATAAATCGTAATTGATTGGATGAACATTATGTTGGGTTCATAGTGTGTTGAATGGAAAATGGAGAAATCAATTGAAGAGAAGGAGACACCCAAATTGGAAAGTGTACTCTTTAAATTGGAAAGTTTACTCTTCTCCCACATTGGTGGAAGAAGAGAACTTTAAAGTGTTTATAAAGTGAAACACTTACTTCACATGGTAAGTGAGGCAAGGAAATAGAGATGCCTCGCGCCGTCGTCGTCGTCGCTCGCTCGGCTCGGCTTCGGATTAGGATTAGGATTAGGATTTGGTCAAATGATCGATGAGATCTTTCTTTTTGGACAAAGTTTATTTGACAAAAAGAAATCCAGACTGAAAATCAATCCGAAACAGTAATGCTCTATTAATTCATTATGCACGCAGTAACAGTGGCACTGCTAACTGAACTGCTGCAGTATTTCAAACAGGTGTTTCAGAACTGATGCGTTGGTTTGAAAAGTTACACTGTTTAAACAGATTGTTGCTTCTGTTACAAAGGGTTGCACTATTTCAAATTGTTGCTTCAGAAAGTTGCAACTCTTCAACGAAAATACACACTGTTTCGTGAAAAGATGTGCTGTTTCAGCAAATTACAGCAGACTATTTCAGCAATAATAAATACTGCAGCCATGCATTTTTCAGAACAGACACACCTCTAAGTTGAACCGTTGCCACCTTTACAAAGAGACATCTTATGGCTATATAAACCTGGTTTCATCCACAGGTTTAGTACGGAAATTTTCAGATTACAAATTTCTTCTTCTTGTCTTAAAAATACTCTTTAGTGTGATCATTCTAACCGTGAGTGTGTTCGAAGAATCCGCCTATTTGAGGTACCGCTATAGTCAGATTGAAGGCCATTTTATCCTGGGAGGAAGATTCCACAACCTCGGGTACAGTGAGGGGAATTATTTCCTTAAGGAAAGTCCGTGAATTCGGACGACTTGACCTTAACAACTTTCTGTTTCATCTACTTTCTGAAAAAGAAAAAAAAAATACACCTCTTTGAAAGATCATTTTGATCGTGTGTTGAGGGTATTTGCTCAACTTCTTTGTGCTCTTGTTCTCAAGAGTTGAAGTTGTTATTCTATTATACAGATTCTACGTACCCGTATTGTCAGAAATTTAACACATTAAAACTTATCGAGCTTTGATTTAGCCTCAATTTATGATGGAAAAAGTAAATTTAACTTCTCCGCCTTCTTTAAATATCTCAATATGCCTCTCATAGTGTTTTTGTATTTGCTTTGTTTATGTAGGTAAGAGTATAGGTAAAACCTTCATATAGTGTATGTGTTTTTTGTAGTTATCAAAAACATTCTGTGACAATTTTAGTATTCTATTGTATGTTAACCATTGTTTGTTCACTTACATATTGAATGTTGGCACTTTTATGGTGATTATATCTAATTAAAAGAGATGGTACAATAGTGGTATAATTTCTATTGTGCGATAACTTAAATGCATAATAACCTAATAAATATATGTTATGATAAGGATATATAAATTGGTATGCGAAAACTTAAATGCATAATCACTACATAAAAAAATGATACGATAACGATGTAGTACCTGATATGCGGTAACTTAAATGAGTAATAACCTCAAGAAAATATGATATGATAAGGGTATATAAACTGGTTTGCGATAATTTAAATGTGTGGTCACCTCATGGCAACATGAAAACATCTTCATCATTCACCAAATATTTTTCTGTCTCCGAATTTTTCTCTTTAAAGATCCTTATAAATTCTGCCTTATTTACTTGGTTTGTCATATTGAAGTACACATCAATCAACTTGCTGCGAGTATTGAAATCCTCTACGAAATCACTTTCATCACCATATTTTAGACCAGTGATTGCAGCAAACTCCCTTTCGGCAAAATGAAGTTCACTACCACTAATGTTAACAACAAATATATCATCACGATCATTATCTATTTCCTTATACATTAGACTGCGAATGAGTTATGGATGAACTTTAATTGGAGGCAAGTCGAGAAAATTTTCAAACGGTGATTCCCTAAACAATTGTAGCTGATTGGTTAGCGTTAAACGCTCCCTTATATCGTTAAATACATCAACGTTGGTGTTCGAGCACCAATGTGTTTGCCTCTTATTTTGCTTCTTTATCTGAACAAAATTGTAGACACTTGAAAAACTTGATGCATTTACATTAAATCTCATCAAAACATTGAAAGAAATCAGAATCTAAACTTAAACTATACGATTATGATTAACACAGTAAAACCTCTTGTGCATACCTTTTTTGTTGTTTTACACTCTAAATAATGTCCTTTCACTTTATCTCTTTTTTGATTTCTTAACTCTTGATTTCTCAGATCTGACGCCTTTCAATTCAGAGACCATCCTTTCATTACCAACGTCGAATTTTTATTCATAATAAAAAAAACAATTATATATCTACTATAAGAACCAAAATTAAAAAATAAAAACAAAAATCATTCAAAAAAAAAGTACTTCAGTCGTTTTTGGGAACTTATCTCCACAAAAATCATCCTCAAAATTCGAATCTGATGGTATAAATATTGGTACATCTTTAATCTTTCTTTTATCACAAAGTTTAGGGCTATTACTTTCAATTAAAATAGGACTCAAAACTTTCGAGACCTCAGTTAGATTGAACGATCCCAAAT
The DNA here is from genome assembly GCA_030864225.1 of Capsicum baccatum var. pendulum. Classification (NCBI taxonomy): domain Eukaryota; kingdom Viridiplantae; phylum Streptophyta; class Magnoliopsida; order Solanales; family Solanaceae; genus Capsicum; species Capsicum baccatum. Next base: position 211,449,683 of record CM061553.1, on the reverse strand, counting down.
TAAAACTCAGTAGAGAAAAATTTATGGGACTAGGAGTACGATTTGCCTCAATTCTAGCGCTCTTTCTTGGAGTATATTTTGTAGAAGATTTTAAATTCTCCATTTTTGTATTCTATCAATGCTCTGAAAATTATGGGTGAAGAAAATGGTGAGGATAATTTTATCTAATTTTAGGCGAAGAAAATGGTGAAGATAATTTTGTCTAATTTTGGGTGAAGAAAATGGTAAGGATCGCAGTTCACTAATGAAGAGTAAAGTATCAGATGTATTAAAGAAGAAGACTCTTGAAGTAAATATATATACGGTAAAATATATAAACTACCATAAAAGGATAAATACATATACCATAAACTCAGTAAATTTACCTAAATTAATTTCAAAAATATATTTTTTCCTTAAATTTTGGATGTGTAATTTTAAAAACAAAAAAATACTGCTTTTAGTGGATGATAGATTTTGTAAATAAAAACCACATTCTCTAAATAAAAAAATAATATTGGTAGATTTTGTAATTTAGGCTTTAAATATGTATACTTATGTGATTTGCCCTTTTATTAACAACTCATTAATATCAACACCACTAAATTAATCGTCCTGCTTTTTGGCTAGGACACAACCACGTTCCGTAGTATTAATTAATTCATTATTATGAAATTCAAAAGTGGAGGAGAAAGGGGCTGAAATTTGCTGAGACAGTTGAATATATTATATACTAGTGAATTTGATGGCGCTTTGCGCGATTATAAATTAACTTGTCAAATTTATGATATAATATTTTTAAATGCAAAAATTAAAATAGTGGGATGTTAGTTCTAAGCTTTGACACACACCAAAAAAAATTATTTTCATGAAGCTATATGATAAGAAAATCAAAATTCAAAATAAGCTATAAAAGTTTATCCAAATTGCAAGTCACGATTCTTTATTAGTAAAGATAATCATTTGTGGAATTAAATTTCACCGTGAACTTTCTTTTTGAAGCTCTACATGATAACTTAGAGTAATTTTTGTAAGTCTAAATACCAACCAAAAGTCATCAAATTTTTGAAACCTATTGCCATAACTTATCTTCACTACAAACTTCTTTCGAGATTGTATTTTTGTGCTGTTATCATTTAAAACTTTCAAATTAATGTTAAAATTTTAAACTAAAGACAAAGAATCAAAGATACATGGAAAGAAGAGCGAGGCAGAGATACATAATGAAAGTGAATTTTTTTGAAAGAGTGCAATATATATATATATATATATATATATATGAAATACTATTAATTAATAAATCATTATAGTAAAAGTTAAAAATTGATTAATTAAATTATAGTTTTTTGTCTAATAAAATTAAGATAAAAAGATAAAATGAATGCCAAAATTTTTTTTAAAAAAAAAAGAGAGGGAGAGAAAGAGAAAATAATTGAATGGATTTCAAATTGTATTATTTAGTTGTGCCGCAATCTCTTTATTGACATAATCAAACAAAAAAAATTGATTAATTAAATTGTAGTTAAGTAACTTTTTTGTCTAATAAAGTTAAGATAAAAGATAAAATGAATGCTAAAAGTCAAAGAGGCGGGGGGAATGAATTCCAAATTGTATTATTTAGTTATGCCAAAATCTCTTTATTGACATAATTAAACTAAAAAAGCTTCATCTTGTAAGTTATAATTTTGTATTTCTTCTTTGTTTCCCTATTCTCTCATTCCTATGTAGGTTGTCTTTTCAATTTTTTCTTTCTTCGTTATAACTTTTATTTAATTTTTCCTCTTTTACTTCTTTTTCCACGTAACTGTTATGACACTGCAAAAAGTTAGAATCTATTTTTCACATAATTCGATTGATTAGGATTGACTTTTTACTTAATCACATAAATAAGTTCAAACACTAATTAAAAATCCAAGAAGAAAATAGAATGAAAAAAAAATATGAAAGAACAAATTAAACTTTCTTTGAGATGTAGGGACAATCAGAGGCTCACTTAATTGCTTCAAATTTTTGCATACTGGCAAAATTTCTTATTCTTGAATACACATGAAAAGAGTGACATAATGATCATTTAAAAAAAGTAGTGGAATAAGTGAAGCAGAAAATATTCTTGAACAAAGTTAATCTAAAAATATTATACATCATAAAAAAAATTGCTCAGGCATATAAAATTACCTTTGAAAAAATATATTTAATATTGAAGTAGATTCATCGTATGTACCGAGCTTCTTGATACAAATGGCATAGCATGTGTCATCAAAATTTAGCAAATATTTAGCAACAAAATGTTATGAAACGAAACAATATGAACTTTTCAATCAAAAAGATGAGAAATTTTAGCCTCTAGAGAAATAAATTCATTTGAATTTACTGGGAATAGAGCACATACAAGTAAGTTTAATCAAGACAAAATATTCATCAATACACGAATCTCATAAGATAATTTGCTACTATTCAAATAAAAAGAATACCTAAAACTCAAGTTGGAGCATTTCCTACGCACAACTACAACTAAAATGATTTATTAATGTATGCATAATCCGGTAGTGTGAGATATATATAGATTAATTTATTTTTTTACCTCCTATTTTTTAGCACATTATTACTACACATTAATAAAATTAATTAAGATTAAAGATAGAAGATGGTAGAATACATGAATACATATTAAAATCTCTAATAGAGAAGGTAATTCTAGTGGGAGGTGAAAAATTGATGAATTGAATAATTAATTTTTGAATTATGAAAAATAAAATAAATAGATAAACGAAGAAGAAATTGTCAAAAAATGAGAAAAGGGATAAATAAAAATGGAGGATCTAGAGAAGTGCTACATCACCTTCTCTATATTTCTTCGTTATTATTATTATCTATAGATTTAATTTAATACAAATCAATCACATAAATTATAGAGAAATATAAAAATAATTAAAAATAAAAAGATAAAAGGATAAATTGTCTTCTTATACATTAACTAATTGAGGGTTATGAATATGAAAGGTTTGAGAGTTATGGACATTACTAATATGTAAGATTAGAATTTATGTAATTGAATGTATGAATTAAGGACATGATTTTGTAAAATAAACTAATTGAAAGAAATGAAAAAAAATGTAAAAAAAAAGTGTTACATTATTTTATCTATGTTTCTTGTTTATATCTATTTTTAGTATAACGACAAATAAAGTGAACAAATTGTGTGTAGTAATTTAAACTATTTAGATAAAACATATATATATATATATACACACACACACACACACATAAAATTCTACAAAGGACATTCATGTCAAGTGGTTCTTATGTGCTACTCCTCAAATCTTCACATAGTCATCATTTCATCTTCATTTTATCCGTGAACTATTTGATCTTCTTCTTATTCCTATGAAAAAATAATACATCACAAAAATTAATACATTACGAATAGAAATTGTAAGAAAATAGATTTAAATCATACATATTCTTGCTTAGAAGTTATAAATAATACAGGATAATAATAATAACAAATTTAGTGTAAAGCAAATCAATTCAAATGCCAAAAGAATAATACATGAAGAAGAAGAAGAAGAAGAAAACACAACATACCCAAAAGAAAAAAGAATAAGGAGGATCTTTTAGAAGGTACACAAATGAAATTTTTTAAAAGAATATATGTAACTTCAAAAGATATATAGTGAATGAAATATTCTTAATTTTGTTGATGGGGGAAGAAGACTTATAATGCTTCTATTTATAGGACAACAATATGAAATATGAAATGATATCATGAAAGGAGTTATGATCATCAAAGGTCATGAGAGTAATGGAAATAAAAAATTTTAAATTTTAATATTAAAGGATATAAATAAATGTAGGAGTAGTAATTGAGCCATTAATTTTGATTATTAAACAAATTGATTGATAAATAAAAGAATGAAGAAAAAAGCTCAAAAAAATCACAAAAAAGATAAATAGCTTTTCTTGATTCTTAGGCATGCCACATAGGATGGACTAATACTCTTAAATATATATATATATATATATATATATATATATATATATATATATATATATATATATATATATATATATTCAATATTTTAATCTAAAACATGTATTTGAAGTAAGAACTATATGTTAAATACACATAAGAATTAAATTTACAACTTAAGACACCGCAAAGCTATATTTAAAAACCTATAAAATTTGGAGAAAAGACATATTTTTCTCCCTAAAGTTGCAACGAAAACTCACTTTACCTGTAATTATTTACCCCCTTATAAATTTTAAAGTGTATTATTTTGCCCCCTTAACGGCTGACTTGGCAAAAAAAAGTCAAAGCGCGTTTTACGAGTAAAAAGGTTAAAAAATGAAGTGGGACCCACTTTAAAATTTTTAACCATTATTTTTTTCCTTCTCCCTCACACCCCACCACCCCCATTTCTTTTTCTTCCTCACACCCCCATTCCTTCTTCTTCCTCACACCATACTACCCCCATTCCTTCTTCTTCCTCACACCCCACCACCCCATATCTTGGCATTTGAATTTGTATAAACATCTCTCAAATTTTTATTATTTATAAACACAAACGATTAATTATTCGACAAGTATTGCTATTTTTATCTCACATTACTTACTAGTTACTTCAATCTAACACTTTCTAATACTAACCAATTCACCAACATAATATTCATTATTCCGAAATCACTAAAATTTTGACTAATAAATAATTTTTTATAAGAATATTTTCGTTGGTAGTAAAGAAAAGTTGAAAGTTGGAAAATAATTCCCCTACCCCCTAACCCCGACAAATGCGATCCCAAAATTTTCTTCCCCTGCCTTTCTTGCCCTTTGCTCCGTTGATGAAAAGTGAGGTCAGTGCTATTTAGTTCAGTGGCAGGATCTGGTTGATACTGGAGATTTGTGAATTTCAACTGCTAATTTCTCTTATTTCATTTTCTTTGCTTTTGTTAGCGGAAAGGGATAAATTTGGGTACTATATATGTATGTATGCTACTGGTGATAAACCTCAACTTCTGTTGGGTTTCCAGTATCTCATTGGAAAAAATAGAGAAGGGGGTGATTTCCTCTGTTTTTGCAGACGCTAATGCTGCATTGATGTATCGATATAGAGATGGTCTGTGAGGTAATGTTTGCTCCAAGCTGAGGAATTTTGAACGGAAAATGACAATTTAATGCCAACATAAAAAATTATATGTATTAATGGTGTTAATGGTGAAATAATAGTGTTAATGGTGAAAAAGAAATTAAAGGAGAAGGAGGAACGGGTGAGGGTGGGAAGGGTTGTTGAAAAAGAAGGGGGAGGAGGAAGGGGAGTGGGGTGGGGGTCTTTATATATATATATATATATATATATATATATATATATGTTTTCACATTCTTCAATCTCTTCATCTGTTTCTTTTTTATTTGTATATTAATAGTCTGTGAATCTTACTGAAGTTTCTCCTCTAGTGTAGAATTAACTCCTCAAAAGGAGAAAGAAAAGATAAACACTACTAAAAAATCATAGACCTTTTTCCAGCATCTCTAAGCAGACCAAGATCAGGTTTTACCCAAAACAGTTTAACAAAAAATGTGCTATCTAAAATAATAAATATACCAAAAATGACTCAAAGACAATAGCTGGATGAAATTTTAGATGTAGATAAAGATATACAACTTTTTCAACAAAACAAATTAAAATTAATAAGTGCTAAGACACTATATAATGAAGGAATGTTTTCAATGACACAATTATATAAACATTGTAGAGAAGAACAATTATGCGTAATTGGTAAAGATAGCGTTAGTATAAATTTAATAAGTTCAGAATCTTTAAGACAAATTGTCAAGTCAAACATGAGCCTCATGCACATGGGACTCATAGTAGTAGGCCTAAAAGGACTAACCAGAAAAAAATATAGGAACTAAAGTATTAGTTACAATCTATGATAATAGATGGTCAGACTCAAAAAGATCTATTATTGGAATAACAGAAGTAGACATGTCAACAAATGGAGGACTTTTTTATTGTAGTCCAGACTATATGATAAATTCTCTAGAATTTGAAAAATATATAAAGATAGGAATCCAAACTAAAGGATATGAAGAAATGAATAATGGAAATAATTTATTAATATGTGTAGGATTTATAGTAAAATGTAGTAAGTTTAATGGGAAATAAAGGTATTAAATTAGTGAAACCCTTAAAGATAAATTCCGAAGACTATGCAAGACTAGAATGGAACTCAGAGAAATTTACTAAGAAAGAAATACTAAAGTCAATCGATCATTTAATGTATATAAACACTAAAGGAGAAACTTCAGTAAGATTCACAGACTACCAATATACAAATGAAAAAAAAACTGATGAAGAAATTTAAGAAGGTGAAAGAAATTTAAGAAGGTGAAAATACTAACTTTATGAATATAGAAATATTAGAGGAAGGTTTTGAAGTGAATAAAGTTATAATCAAAGAAGAAGTCCTATACGAAATAAATAACGACAGAAAGTTCAAATGTATAGGTTGTAAAATGGAAAATCTTAATCTCACCAAAGCTAAAGAACATTTTATAAATTGTGAGTTAATAACAGATAATTATGGTTATACACATAAAAAGGAACGAAAAGGTGAAGACTCAGAATCGATTTATAGTATAGACGAAAATATAAAAGAATTTATGGAAAGCGCGACAAGTACTGCAAGCCCTTTCCAGAGAACAACCGGAACACAAAGAGTAAATATAACAACAGAAAATTTACCAAGATATAGGGTATTTAAAATAAACTCAGATACTCAAGTTGAACAAGACATAAAACCTAGAGGGAAAAAAATGCTAACAGAAGAACTCATTAGATTACAAGAAGGTGTTAATAAAGAAAAAAATTTATATTATAGAATGGACAGCCTTTACATGTCTAGAAAGACATTTTGAGTGGCTGGTTATGCCATTCGGACTAAAGACAGCTCCTCCAATTTTTCAAAAAAAAATGGATGGTATTTTTGGAGACTATAAAAATTTTGTATTGGTTGATGTAGATGATATTCTAATCTTTAGTAATAATATGAGAGAACATTTATGACATTTACAATATTGTTTTACAAAATATTAAAGGAAAAGATAATAACCTAGCAGATCAACTAAGTAGACTAATAAAAGAGGACAATTAACAATTTTTGTTTCAGTATGTATGCAGGAAAAGACAAAGGAAAAACAGAAGTCTCATCCTCTCATGACTACTTAAAGAAACTACTAAGCAACACTCATTACAGGCCACTAATAATGTTGGAACATCCAAAATTGGAAAGGCTGATTTTCGAACCTCACAATCTCATCAGTTATAAGCCATCCAATTTAACTTTCAAACTTAGACCAGATGTAAGGGTGGACAAACCATAGATCTGCCTGATCGATAATTTATGGATTTATTTCAACAATACACCTAGAGATCCTAGATATTTATTTCAGTTCTAAATGATTTAAGCTATTATTTTACTGGGAAAAACAACACTAACAGATTTAAATTTTATGTTGTTCTTAGGGAAAAGACACAGGGAGTATTTCAGACATAGATAGAGGTAATGAATTTTGTAAAGGACTATACAACCCCTCTCTATAAAGGCTTTAATGATTTAATAGTGGCATCAAATTATGTCTGCGGAAATCTAGGGCCAAATTATTATATTACTCCAGCTCTAAGACCAGATATAAAAGCAGTTCCCCAATATAATTTTAAAAAAGACATAGACAAAATTATATTTTGTGATCATTGTTCCTTCAGGACTGAAGCTTTTAAAAGACTTAATCACGCCAATGAAATTTTAAGATAAGACAATGAAAACCTTATAAATGAAAAAGGACAAATGTCGGAACATATAAGTATTTTATAAGATCGTATAAAGATTCTTCATTATGAATTATCACAACAGACTCAAAAAAAATTTTAGACTCAAATAATCCCAAAAAGTTCTCCACCTTATTCAAAAATTGAAAGACCTACTGTATCGGGTAAAGATATAGCTAGTCCAGCTCAAACGGTAGCTGGTAAAGACTCCTCAAATCCAATAATGGGTGTGCAATCCCCAATGAATGCAGAAAGACCAACTGTATTGGGTAATTATACAGCTAGTCCAGCTCAAAGGTACTTGGTAAAGACTCATCAAATCCGTTGATGGCTGACACTTTGCCAAAAAGTGTAGGGAGAATACTCTCAGCCAGTTTCAAGACCACAGGTACCCAGACAACAGACGAAGGAAGCTCTTCCAAGACTAAGAAAGGTTTTTTCTTAAGAAAAATAAAAAATGAAAAAAGAAATATAGAAAAAATAGTAGTAGATTCAATAAAAAATTTATTAGCAGAACAACTGCCCAAAGAAATAGTAATGAATCCAGAATCGCCGGAGCCAAGATCCAGAATTTCAAGAGAATAAATAATATCACCCAGAATGGGAACAATACTGAGAATATCAGACGGAGACTGTGACGAGTCTGATCGAGACTACTATTCGGCCAGGGATCAATTCGCCCAAGACCCAAATGGTATAAAATACCATAGCACAAATGCGTCAGTACAATTAAATGTACTTGTATACATTTGAGGTAGGCTGAATGCAAAGGGTTCATACGCATGTACAATACTAACTGACTGTATAAATGAATGTGAGAACACATGCATGAATATGTAACTGTAACTGAGGTCGTGATAGGACTGAATACTGAGTTCTGACTACTGAGTCTACTAACCACATAGATTTACTGATATCTGAGTTTACTAGTAACTGATAACTGAAGGACTATTTTTGACAGTCCTGATTATAAATAACTGATCTAAGTATTATACGGATCTTGATGATGTATTTGATAGTCCTAAAATCTGATGAAACTAGCTGAGTTCCGTACTGAGCTGAATGACTGTGTCTAACAATCCTGATTTCTATAGAACTGGATTGAGTTCTGTTCTGAAGACTGAATCTGAAACTGAAACTGTGGGAGGTAATCATCTAACCAACATACCCTAAATAAAGCAATATAGCTGAGTTGGGGTCCAATCTGTAATCCCAATTGGAAGGATATCAATACCACGCCACTGAAAAGGACAAGCTGTGAGTGATCCTTCATATAGCAGGTACTCAAAGGAGAATGGTGGGGCCCTCATATAATAGGTTAATCTACCTCATCTACCCTCAAAATAGAAGGTTTGATGTCTCAACGTACGCTGTCTACGTAGTCCTGGAGTGCAAGGACTGCTTTTAAGAATCACACCATCTAATAATAAGTGAGTTCCCATCTTTGGGCTCACTCAGTGTTGAATCCTACTCCCATCTAAATAGACACTGAACATGATTAACTGAACTAAACTGTTACTAATTTTACTGATTAACTAAATTGAACTGAGTTCACAAGATTTTCGTTGACTGACGAAATACTACTGAATTCTGTTAACTAATAGAATGCTACTGATTTCTGCTAGCTGACTGATTTTACTAAGGTCTAAACTGAATACTACTGAGACATAATGACTGACTGAGACCACTGAGATTCTAGAGATTACTGAATGGGACTGCACTGATACTGAGTTTACTGAGTTTTCCTGAGTCACATGACTGACTAAATTCTACTGATCATGACTTGACTGAGAGTATCGTGAAAACATGACACTAGCTCTAGGAACACAACTAAATTGTCGGGTACAAGTACCCCCAGGACTCGATAGCATAAAACTGATGAAACTTGACACTTCTTGAACACATGACCCATATCAACAATTCATCATAAATAAGTTGGGGATTTCATGAAGCACATGGTTATCATAATGTTGTACATGGATAGTAATGCAGATAATCATGTCATAATTTCACCCTCTAACACCATGAGCATTCTAACAAACATCTACAATACACATCAATAGCATTGAAGTCATTTGAACATAAGGGTAAAATATATATTTATCGTTTGGGTCACAATTAAGCCACAATGCATAATTTCTATTCTCTTAGGCATTTTATCAAACACCTTACATGCACCACTTAGGGCATAGGCATAATCATCAAATTAATACACCATAGCCAACTAGGTTCATAGTTTTCGACTTACATGCCAACATAGTTTCATAAAGCAAATAAAGATTCTAAATTGGGAATCATACAACCACCACCACATGAACATAATCAACCCATAACATGAATATCAGAATTCATAGTTTAAAACTTGATTCATAGGATTCATGGACAAAAGAAATCCATGAATGAACACTATACCTACCTTATTTCTTAATTATAAGAAGATTGATGGAGAGATTCTTGAATTTGAGTATTTAATTTAAATTCTTAATTAAAAACCCTAACTTATTCTTGAGAGAAATTTGAGAGAGACACTATATTTTGATTGAACTAGGGTTAAATCCCGTGTTTTATACTTATATAGGGTGGGAAATTAACCCTTTTGCCCTTAAAAACGTGGATATTTAATGACTGAAATCGGTCATTGATGCTATTATCGACGCGATAGTCGATGCGTCGTGCCATCATCGCATCGAGTCTTAGTACTTTGACTTTGACAACCTACAACAATTATCAACCAATGCGATTGGCGATGCGACGCGCCAAGATCGCGTTGGTCCACTGGTTTGGGCTTCCAAACGTGGTCCAAAAAATCCAAAATTTATTCGGGACCACCTATGGACCTCTCTAATCATGAATTAACAAAAATACGAACCATTAAAGGATGTTAAGGTGGGGAAATAAGATTGCTAACTTTTGAAGGCCAATAATAGGCGAAGTCTGGAAACTTAGAACCTTTTAAGTATGCCCCCCCCCCCTTAACAAGCATAAATGGACTGAATTAAGTTTAGGATTTTATGGGGTCTTACAATATATCGCCTTGAGAATATTCGTCCTCGAATGAGACTGACTGAGAGAGGAAAAATGATAGACTGAAGAACATATAGGACATGAATAACTAAAACATGATTACACGACTAACATGACTGATAAATTGAATGTATCATACTGAACATGCATATCTAATGCCTGAGTACAAGTTCATAAATGCTTGATCGAGATTTCTGATAAGCTGAGTTTCTCACAATGAGAATACATATCTGATACATGATTATATGACTGAATTGACACATGAATGCATAAATAAATATGCAATGGTATTTGATACCAAGCTTGTGATGGGAATCTGTACATAGAATTAAATACCGAGTTTGTAACTAAAACATACACATAAAACTGAATGAGTTTAAGAAATACTGTTACCTTAAACTGAAAAAAATACTGGTGAGTCTGAGATTAATAACTAAGTACGCATGAGCGGAAACATGAGAATGCAACTGAGTCTGGAACGTAACACCTGAGCTGGATATCATGATCTGAACTGAGCACCTTGAATACGTGGCTTACAGATAAGATTGAAGCTAGAGGGTTAACCTATGGGTACACACTACTCTGAACTGGATTCATTACGTAAAGAGAAAAATAGAGTGTCTAGGTCATAGAAGTTCGGGAGTTATAATGTATCTCTCCCTTGGGACACTATGTCCCTCAAAGAATGCTGACTTGATTGAGATATTGAGGAAAACTGAGGCGATGCACAAGTAACCTACGAACTGAATCGTGACTGTATATCTGAGATCAGAGACTGAGACATGAAACATGGACTGAGCTGCACACGCAACTACATCATTGGTCCATCTTAGAATGGTCACATTCATGAGACTTCGGACAGTGTGACTAGATGGACAGAATGGGAAAATATATGAACTTATCTATCTAACTACTGGACTGAGGTACTGGCTGTTCAGACTAATTCCTACTGATTGACTCATTTGATCTGCTAACTGACCGATGGCTGAGTACTGGGCATGTAAGACTGAATGGTACTTAGTTTAGATAGTTGGACTTAAACTGTAGACTATTATGCATAGAAGGTAAGGACTGATTGGGTAACATAAGGTAACTAAGCATGAGTGAGGAAAGGCTATATTACCTTAGGAACAGAACGTAACACCAGGCGTCTAACATAATTCGTAAATATTTTGTAAACTAAGGTACCGAAATACTAATAATTGAGTAACTGATGGATATAGGCTATGGTAGGGTAATCCTAAAAGTGAACTGAGTTTCTGATCTAGCTGGACTAGGACTGGGACTGAGATTGTAGCTAAGACGGTAATTGAGACTGTAACCGTAACTAAGACTGTAATTGGGACTGAATGCTGGTTTTCTGATAACTGAGGTTTAGAATGATACGGACGTACTGAATTCTAATGGTTAAGTAACTGATAGCTTAAAGCCATGGTTCTGTAGGACTATCTAAAGCATTTACTGGATGCTGACTATTGAATGACGTTGTAATTAAGGACTTAGGGATGAAACATCAACATCACAGATTCATCGAGGTATCTAAACTGAGAGTAGACGTGACATAATCTGAGTTTGGTTGATTACTAGGAGTGGAGCATGAGTCATGTGGGCTGAACATACTATAAGACAGGACATGAATGCATGAGTCATGAGCTACATGACCTGGGTCTGATGTTTCTGTACTCATGGGACATGATTCGTAACACTGAGTGAACTGGAACTCCTTATCCTAGGAATTGGGAGCATACATGGGTTTTTACTAATGTGAATGAATATGAGCGATGGTCATAGAGATGACATGTAGGACATGAATATATATCATGATAACTGATGGGTTATGATATTCTGAGATGGTCTGCAGGATCACGCCCAGTGCGAGAATAGACAAGAATATTATCTATGAATACTCTGATGAACATATCCAGGTACTGGTTGGACACTCGATTTATCAAGTCCATGAATGTTTTGGGTGCGTGGGTAAGACGAAAGGACATGACTAATAAATCAAAGTAGTCATACCGAGTTCTGACAGCCGTCTTCAAAATGTCACATTCTCTGAGTCTGAGCTGCTTATAGCCTAATCAGAGGTCTATCCTAGAGAAATAGTTGGGACCCTGAAGTTAATCAAACAAGTCATCGACTCTGGGAAGTGGATACTTGTTATTGACTGTGACCTTGTTGAGCTGATGGTAATCAATGCATATTCTGAGATAACCGTCTTTCTTGTGAACGAATAAGACTGGTGCGCCCCACGGGGACACATTGGTCTGATGAATCCCTTATATAAGAGATCATTCAACTGCTCTTTTAGTTCTTTGATTTCTGCTGGTGCCATTCTGTATGGTAGAATAAATATAGGCTGAGTATCTGGAAGAAGATCAATGCCGAAGTCTATTTCCCTTTCGGGAGATATCCCTGGAAGATTTTTGGGAAAGACATTTGAATATTCATTTACTATTGGAACTAATTCAAGACTGAGAGTTTTGGAACTAGTGTCTTTAACTCAAAAAAGATAATAGACATATCCCTTAGATATTATTTTCCATGCCCGAAGGTAGAAAAGAAGCTGACCTATGAAAGTTGAAGTACTACCCTTCCACTCTAGGACAGGTTCATTCAGAAACTAAAACTGGACAACTCTGTTTCTACATTCGACTGTAGCATAGCCCATGCTGAGAATGACATTAAAATTAGTTATCTCTAATTCGACTAAGTCTGCTGAGGTGACTTTTTGAAATATCATGATCGGACAGTCCCTGTATACCAATCGAGCTATGATAGTTTTACCTGCTGTGATAGAGACTGCGAAGGGTTTTACTAGAATTTTGGGACTGACTCTAAAATCAACTTCTATAGAAGAAGTAACGAAAGACAAAGAGTCTCCTGGATCTAGCAAAGCATAAACATGCAAGTGAAAGATCAATAACGAACTAGTGACCACATCAGGAGAATTTTCCTGATCCTGTTGGGACTAAAGAGCATATAGTCTATTTGGGCATTGTCCACTAGTGGCACTGGAGGTGGCACCCTACTGATTCGGGCGACCGGACTGAGCTGAGGAATAGTTATGCTGGCTTTGTGGTCCAGCCTTAGGACAGTATCACACTCTGTGACCTGACACGCCATACCTATAACACATATCACTGTCGGCTCTACATATACCCTTATGGTATTTTCCACAAGTCTGACAAAGAAGATGGGTTCGGGTACTGCTAACACTGCCCTGAGGTTTAGGACCTGGGGCCCTATCTCTGAATTTAGGGACCGAAGCACTAGCTGAGAGAGGAACTGGAATCGAAGACTTAGGGTGAAACTGATAATAGTTACCCCCCTCTGACTTAGGCTCAGTAAAATTGAGGTTATCTGTTCTCACTCTCTTATTTTCTTTCTTTCTTTCTTTCTTTCTTTCTATGCTTTCCTACCTCAATGTGCTGGGCATGAATCATATGTCTGGGTGGGATAACAACCTGCTGATTGCTCTGATCTAATACTGAATAAGATAAAGTAACAGAGTCAATTCTGAATTCTCCATGGAAGACATAATCATCTAGGTAATCTGCCTGAATGGGTGGAGGTCCCGACTGATTCTCAGTTTTCCTTTCACTAGCTCTTTTAGGAGGCATGTTTGTAAACAAAAGTAAGAGTGGATTAGGATGGAAGTTAAATTTGAGCTCATGCTCACTGGCACGATATGACTACTGAAAGAAGGGAAACTTTTCCTAAAACATCTTATAGCCTCCTGCACATAAATGTGGCGCGTAACACACCCATGTACAAGACTCTACTAGATACATCTTTCAGGCTTCCTAGGACACTATTGAACCTTAGACTCTGATACCAACTTTGTAACACCTTAAATCTGGTACCCGAAATGTTACACGGTGCTCATGACCCCAAAATACCATAAGCTAACCCATGACTGATATCTGTAACTGAGCACTAAATAATATATTATAAATATGCAGAATATAAGGTGTAAAGTCATAAGGTTCAAAACTGAACTAATACTAAATATAAAATAATGTCTGTAATGGTGTATAACACTACCCAAAATTGAAATAAACTGTCTGAAACATACTGTAGTGTAAAAGCCTCTAAACTGTCTGAAATCTGTGGAGTTGATGGGACATGTCCCCAACAACTCTGAACTACTGAAATAATAAAGTTAATAAAATAATCATGCTATCCTCAAATGATGAGGACTCACTGCTAGTCTGGCTGCTGAATGTCAGATCTACTAAGGATGATCGGGAGCTCGTGCTTCTAAACCTATGGTATAAAACACCATAGCGCAAATGCGTCAGTACGATTGAATATACTGGTATGCAAGTTAGGTAGATTGAATGCAAAGGGTTCATATGAATGAATAATACTAACTGACTGTATACATGAACGTGAGACTACATGCATGAATACGTAACTGTAACTGAGGTCATGATAAGACTGAATACTGAGTTCAGACTACTGAGTCTACTGACCACATGGATTTACTAATATCTGAGTTTACTAGTAACTGCTAACTGAAGGAGTATTTCTGACAGTCCTGATTATAAACAACTAATCTAAGTGTTATACGAAGCTGGATGACTGTATCTGAAAGTCCTAAAATCTCATGGAACTAGTTGAGTTCCATACTGAGCTGAATGACTGTGTGTGACAGTCCTAATTTCTATGGAACTGGACTGAGTTCTATTCTGAAGATTGAATCTGAAACTAAAACTGCTGGAGGTAATCATCTAACCGACTTGCCCCAAATAAAGCAATATAGCTGAGTTGGGTCCAATCAGTAACCCCAATTAGAAAGGTATCAATACCGCACCACTGGTAAGAACAAGCTGTGGGTGATCCCTCATATGGAAGGTACTCAAAGGAGAACGGTGGAACCCTCATATAATAGGTTAATCCACCTCATCTACCCTCAAAATAACAGGTTTGATGTCTTAACCTATGCTTGCTACGTAGTTCTGGAGCGCAAGGACTGCTTCTAAGAATCACACCCTCTAATAACAGGTGAATTCCCATCCTTGGGCTCACTCGGTGCTGAATCCTACTCCCATCTAAATAGACACTGAACATGATTAATTAAACTGAACTGTTACTAATTTAACTGATTAACTAGATTGAACTGAGTTTGCTGAATTTCCATTGGCTAACGAAATACTACTAAATTCCGTTAATTGACAGAATGCTTGTGGGTTCTATTAATTGACTGAGTTTACTAAGGTCTGAACTAAATACTACTGAGACATGATGACTAACTGAAACCACTAAGATTCCTGAGATTACTGAGTTTACATAATGGAACTGGACTGATACTGAGTTTTCCTGAGTCACATGACTGACTGAATTCTACTGAGCATGGCTTGACTGAGAGTATAGTGAAAACATGACACTGGCTCTAGGCATACATCTAAATTGTATGGTACAAGTACCCCCAGGACTCGATAGCATGAAACTGACAAGACTTGACACTTCTTGAATACATGACCAATATTAACAATTCATCATACAATAAGTTGGGGATTTCATGAAGCACATGGTTATCATAATGTTGTACATGGATAGTAATGCATATAATCATGTCGTAATTTCATACTCTAAAATCATGAGCATTCCAACAAACATCTACAATGCATATCAATAGCAAGGAAATCATTTGAATATAAGGGTAAAACATATATTTATCGCTTGGATCACAATTAAGCTATAATGCATAATTTCTATTCTATTAGGCATTTCATCAAACACCTTACATGCACCACTTAGGGATAGGCATAATCATCAAATTAACACACCATAACCAACTAAGTTCATAGTTTTCAACTTGCATGCCAACATAGTTTCATAAAACAAATAAAGATTCCAACTTGGGAATCGTACAACAACAACCACATGAACATAATCAACCCATAACATAAATATCAGAATTTATAGTTTAAAACTTGATTCTTAGGCTTCATGGACAAAAGGAATCCAAGAATGAACACTATACATACCTTATTTCTTGATTATACAAAGATTGACGGAGAGATTTTTGAATTTTAATATTGAATTTGAATCCTTAATTGAAAACCCTAACTTGTTCTTCAGAGAAACTTAAGAGAGACACTATATTTTGGTTGAATTGGGGCTAAATCCCATGTTTTAGACTTATATAGGGGTGAGAAATTGACCCTTTTGCCCTTAAAATGGGGATATTTGATGATTGAAATTGGACATAGACACTATTATCGATGCAACACGTCGATGGCATCGACGCGATAGTCGCTGCATCGCGCCAACATCGCGACGAGTCTCAGTACTTTGACCCTGGCAACGTACAACAATTATCAACCAACGCGAATGGCGATGCAGTGCTCCAAGATCGCGTTGGTCCACTATTTTAGGCTTCCAAACGTGGTCCAAAAAATCTGAAACTTATTCGAGACCACCTATGGACCTCTCTGATCATGAATTAACAAAAATACGAACCATTAAAGGATGTTAAGGTGGCAAAATGAGATTTCCAACTTTCGAAGGCCAATAATAGGCTAAGTCTGGGAACTTAGTTAGAACCTTCTAAGTATGGGACCCCCCCCCCCTTAACAAGCAAAAATGGACTGAATTAAGCTTAGGATTTTATGGGGTCTTACATCATATTATTACTAAAGATGAGAATATCATCTACATAAACAAATAAAAAAATTTTATAGTCTCCAAAAATACTATCCATTTTTCTTTAGAAAATTAAAGGATCTGTCTTTAGTCCGAACGGCATAACCAGCCACTCAAAGTATCCTCTGTACATGTAAAGGCTATCCATTGTATACTCTCTTCATGCGTCTTAATATGCCAATATCCGGATTTACAATCAAATTTACTAAATATTTTTCTTTCTTGTATTCTATTTATTAATTCTGTTTTGTCTGATAACTTATATCCATCCACTACAGTATTATCATTTAGTATTTTGTAATTTATTATTATTCTAACTTTTCCTCTTACTATTTCGCTTTGGTTTCTTACTATGAAAGTTGTTAATCTATGTCTTGATTTGGATCTTCTAATTATCCCTGATTCTAGTAGCTCTTTTATTTGCATTTCAAAGTATTTAAGGTCTTAATTTATAGCTCTATAGATGTTATTTTTATAGTATATTCTGGATTAATTATTTCTAATTTGCCAGTAATTTGATTGGAGTCCCAATGTTGCAAGGGTTTTTCTCCAATTATCTCTAGTTTGTCTAGGATTTGTATTATTTTATCTAGGTCTTTTTTATCTTTGATTACCCCTATCTGTTGTATACCTTTCCTAAAATTGTATAATTCTATATCTAGTTCTATTAATGTGTAATCTTTTTCTATTTTTTCTACTGTTAATAGATCTTGTAATTCCTCATGCATTGTTACCTTTTTATTATCATAACAAGTACAATTTTCTCCTTTATCACATTCTAGAGTTTTTTTTGGTTTTATTTGATCATTTGAGCTTTCGATTCTTTCTTCTGTCTTATCTTTAAGGAAACGATATTTAGTTAGCAGGGGTTGTGTCTGTACCGGTGAGTGAGTAATATTGCTAGCAAATATTACCCAATTTTTCATAACAAAACATCCGCCATTATTTTGCATCATGAAATCTAATCCTAAGACAAAGTCTGCTGTTATGTTTAAATTCTAACCAGTATTTCACTGAGTGTATATATGATGATTGGTAGAATTTTTCACAAGTATTAATAAAACATACCTTTGCTTTTGGTATATAGTCTATATAGGTATTATGGGTCCCGTCCATTTGCATGGATTGTTGAGATTTTTGATAATTTTTTAATTAATTTTGATGGTAAAAATCTACTATTTAAAATGTTTTTTGTACATCCTGAATCAACTATAGCTAATGTTTCGAACTCATAGTCTTGAATTTTTATTCTTGCTAAAATTTTGACTGTACTTATCTTCTTTTCTTCATTACATACCATTCCTTCAAATGATATCTTCATTGATTTTTTCTGTTTAACTTTATTATTTTCAACAGATGTATTTAATAATTCTACCTCTACTAAATCTTCTTCTCTGATTATCTCTTTACTGTATACTCTTATCTCTAATCTTTTTAGTCTTTCTTCTAATTTCAATATTTTGTCTTCTGTTGTCCTAGTTATTAGTTCCTTCGTGTAGAAATTATTTAAATTATTTGTTGATTTTGGAATTTCTAGGATTTCTGAGGTTTTCCTATACATTTTATGCATCCTTCCTTATAACATTTCCTAGATTTTGCCCTTTTATTTTTACTTGGAAACCATTACAGAAACAACACTAGTTACTGTCTAATCTTTTTTCTTCCTCAAATTTATGTTCACATTCTTCTATTAAATTTACTAAATCATGATAGTCTGAGTTCATCTTTTCTAATCCTATTTCATTTATAAATTCCTCTTCTCAAGAATCTGAAGAATCAGATTTATCTTTTTTTTCTTCAAACACTTCCATACTCTTGATGGAGTATATACGTTCATTATCTGACATATATTCATCTACATTTATCAGATTTTCATTTACATCTTCTACTAATTGTGCATTCCTAGATATACTATTATTTCTTTTTGGACAAGTATTTGCTAAGTGCTCTATACTCCCGCAGGTAAAGCATTCTAATCTATTTTTGTAGGTTCTACTGGTGTTATATTTTCTTACATGTTTATTCTTATCTAGGTATAGCTTTCTTGCGTTTGATCTTCTTAAGTAATATTTCTTCCTAGGGCGATAGTCTTTTTTATATGCCTTTTTACATTTTTTATTTTTATAATCTTTATCATAATGTTGTGTAGTATATATGTTTTTACAAAAATTTGTATCGCTTCTTTTTAATTGTTTTTGTATCTGTATATTTCTACATTTTTTTTATAATATATCCATTACATGTTGTATTCTTTGTCCTATTGGCCATTGGTTGTTTGGGTTTTGTATTACTCCTTCTCTTTTGGATCATTTTTATTCTATCTCTCTTCCTAGAGCCCCTGGTAATTTTCTTATATAATCTAGCTCCTAGAGTCTGGTCGAACGAGTTCCCACTAATTGTACAATAATAAAAGTAGTCATTTAGAAATTCTTTAATCCTTGACCAATTATTAATACTTAGTTGTTCTAAATTTATTAGGACTTTTTACTACAATACTACTAATCCACTATTGGGATCTTCTCCAGTTAGTAGAGTATGTACTTTGTTTACAAAATTGTATGAATTTGAACCTAGTTCTACTAATTTCTAAAAGTCTTGTGGGAGTATGCTTCCCATAGTGCTTTAGTACTTTCTCCTAGAAATGTTTCTAAATATCTATAAATAATTTCTATATTTGGTTCGTGATTCCCCTGTATATGTTGTATGTAGTCTGCTACAACTATATTTTTCCATATGTCTATTACATTATCCCCTTTTCGAGGATCATGAGCTGGTAAGTTTAAACTTTTTCCTTTATTACCACCTTCTTGTAATCTAATGGGTTCTTCTATTGACATTCTTTTTCCTCTAGGTTTTATGTCTTGTTTAACTTGAGTGTCTGGATATATTCTAAACACCCTATATCTTGGCAAATTTCCTGTTGTTATATTTACTCTTTGCATTCCGGTTGTTCTCTGGAAAGGGCTTGCAGTACTTGTCGCGCTTTCCATAAATTCATTTATACTTTTGTCTATACTATAAATCGATTCTAAGTCTTCATATTTTCTTTCCTTTTTATGTGTATAACCATAATTATCTGTTCTTAACTCACAATTTATAAAATGTTCTTTAGCTTTGGCGAGATTAAGATTTCCCACAGCCTATACATTTGAACTTTCTGTCGTTATTTATTTTGTATAGGGCTTCTGCTTTGATTATAGATTTATTCACTTCAAAATCTTCTTCTAATATTTTTATATTCATAAAATTAGTATTTTCACCTTCTTCAATTTCTTCATCAGTTTCTTTTTCATTTGTATATTAATAGTCTGTGAATCTTACTGAATTTTCTCCTTTAGTGTTTATATACATTAAGTAATCGGTTGGCTTTAGTATTTCTTTCTTAGTAAATTTCTCTAAGTTCCATTCTAGTCCTGCATAGTCTTCGGAATTTATCTTTAGGGGTTTCATTAATTTAATACCTTTATTTCCCATTAAACTTACTACATCATCTATTCTTAGTCTAAATTTTGTACTACTATTAGTGGCAAGTTTTCCTATAAATCCTACACATATTAATAAATTATTTTCATTATTCATTTCTTCATATCCTTTAGTCTAGATTCCTATCTTTATATATTTTCTAAATTCTAGAGAATTTATCATATAGTCTGGACTACAATAAAAAAGTCCTCCATTTGTTGACATGTCTACTTTTGTTATTCCAATTGTAGATCTTTTTGAGTCTGGCCATCTATTATCATCGATTGTAACTAATACTTTGGTTCCTAGATTTTTTCTGATTAGTCCTTTTAGGCCTACTACTATGAGTCCCATGTGCATGAGGCTCATGTTTGACTTGACAATTTTTCTTAAAGATTTTGAACTTATTAAATTTATACTAGCGCTATCTTTATCAATTACGCATATTTGTTCTTCTCTATAATGTTTATATAATTGTGTCATTGAAAACATTCCTTCATTATGTAGTGTCTTAGCACTTATTAATTTTAATTTATTTTGTTGGAAAAGTTGTATATCTTTATCTACATCTAAAATTTCTTTCAGTTGTTGTCTTGAAGTCATTTTTGGTCTATTTATTATTTTAGATTGCATATTTTTTGTTAAACTGCTTTGGGTAAAACCTGATCTTGGTCTGCTTAGAGATGCTGGAAAAAGGTCTATGATTTTTTAGTAGTGTTTAGCTTTTCTTTCTCCTTTTGAGGAGTTAATTCTACTTTCTTTAGTTGTTCTATTAATTCTTCTATACTAGCTTGTTGTTCGATCTGAACTTTTTCTTGTTGTTCTAGCTGAACTTTTTCTTCAATTGCTTTTTCTAAATTTTTATTAAGTTCTAATAGTAGTAATATTATAATATTATTCTATTTATTATAGGTCTCAGAGCCCTAAGATTCAAGGAGACTTTATTATATATAGTATCAAGAACTGAGAAAAGAAAACCAAGACCCTACAAAAAACTAATAATATTAAATTCAGAATATTATTGGTTTGATAGAAATATAAAGAAAGAATATATAAACTTATATCACATCTTAATAAAATAAAGGTAGTTACTTATTAGATTATTTGAGATCTCGCCCAAATTAATAGAAGAAGTTTGGGCAGAACTACAACAAGTAGATAATAGATTATCTGAAGTCAAAACTCAAATATTTTACATTACAAACGAACTAAGGGTAGACAAGATTTTGAGACAAAAGTATCCTTTTTATTTTTCTTAATGAGAACGCCCCATAGAAATATAAAATCGTTTGAAGAAATCGATAATAGTTTGTATAGTTTATCCTTAGAATATAAAAGACTAAATAGTACAAAAGAAGATTTGAGAAAACTAGATAATCTAATCACCATAATATCTAGCCTAGAGTACAAATTGATAAAGCACCTTAAGTCTAGAAATAATATGTAATGAAAAGACATCCTTTTGCTAACAATTTGCGACTAAGATATTGGTATTTAAATGAAGAAATAAAGAGCATGGCAGACAAAGTAGAACTAGAAATAGTCTTGAGTAACTATTTGAAATTATTTGCAACTCTAGAAACATCACAATGAGAATCATTCAAAAATTATTTAAGTGAAATAAGATGAGAATTACATGGAATTAGAAGCGACATAGAATATTATAATAGAAGAATAAGTTATCAAAAGAAATGGTGTAACATAGTAAATATTCCTTTAGGACAAAAATAAGTAAAAGTACAGAAAATGCATCCGTTTGCTAGACAAGTTCAAAGACCATACAATTACTCATATAAAAACATAAAATATTTTAACAGAATTCTAAAAAAGGAACAAAATTTAATAGAAAAAATAAGAGTAGTAGAATCAATAGATTTACCTGAAGCAATTATATTTTCAGACCACGACAAACTTTTAGATTGTGTAGACCATTTAATCCTGCTAAAAATTAAATTAGAACAGATTGGATATTGTATAGATTATTGAAATATTAGAATAAAATCAATTAGAGAAGAATGCAATAGAGAGACTTTTTGGCTAGGGTAAGAACATTACAATAGATTCCTTCAAGAAAATAGAATATCTAGATTTGCAATTAAAAGCAGAAAAGAGACACAGACGAATAAAAGATGATTCATTAATTAAATGTAATTTCGGTAACGGAGAATAAATTTTGCATGTGGAAGATTCTCAACTAAATACTATTACAGATCTCATAATAAATCTAGGAGAAGCAGTACAAAGAGAAGACAGTAAAATACTAAAGACTCTAGGAGTATTGGAAAATCTGCAAATTAAACAAAAGAAACTGTTAGATAAAATAGAACAGAACTTTGATTTCCTAAAAAATCAACAAATAGAACTAGAAAGAAAAATTAAAGTAATAACAAATAAGGATATAAATTTTCTTAGTATAAATAACATAGAAAAAGAATTAAAAGAAATACGTAAAGAAATTAGTCACCTAAAAGAAACAACCCTTTCATGAATAACATCTCTATAAATGATCAACTCTACTTAGCAATATTACAAAAAGCGACACAAATTTAACCAGGATTATCAGATCATCATATGTATTTTTTATTTTATTTTTTGCTTTTAAAAAAAATATATAAAAATAATATGTATGTAAGATTACTTTTTTTAAAAAATATATAATTTCTTACATGGCAATGACATGACACTAATTTGGCAATAACGTGGAGCGTATGTACTTCACTTTCCATAGTGAAAGTGGTATAATTTTTTTAGGGTGGTAAAAAATTCACTTTAAAGTTATTAAAGGGATATATAATTGTCCAATTAATTTAGAATTTAAAGTAAGTTTTGGCGATAAGTTCAGACTGATTTGGTGTATTTTCTCTAAAATTTAAATTCTAACGCTATGGTTGATTGATATTGACGAAACTCTTTATGACACGAATGCGATGCTCTTTTCTTTTCATGCATGAATAGTAAGTACTATATAAAGGATTTAAACTTTCTAGCCTAGGAAAGCTATTCATAACTATTGCTAGTCAAACTAGTAGACATATAGGTCAAAGTGAATACTCATGTCTTTAAGACCATATATTATACTCCATGTAAATATCATTGCTCATGTTTCATGGTGGACCAGAAAATATCATTGAACTCAAACCTAATTTCTCCCATTGATCAAGAATAACATTTTAGTTTTAGATCCTTTTTCGTCTTCTTTATGTGGATGAAATGAACTAGTTCATAATTCCTTGATTAGATGAAGGCTATGAAACCTCAAAAAGGAGTAGATTAATACCCAAAAAAATTTAACACCATAATGTGATGATTTTTCTCTAGATATTTAACAAACATTTCATGTTTCTAACTTTGACTTTTATCCCAATGGTAAACTAGTATTTCACCATATTCAAACGTGATTAGGTATTTAGGTTATGAAAATGAACGATAGTTTTGTAACATTTTCACATAGAATTCCTCTAATGTTAGTTACCACTAAGGATATGACGGGCAAAGGGCAGTATGTGCGGGGTTCGGAAAAGGGTCGAACTATAAGAGTTTATTGTACGCAGTCTGCCAGAGATTGTTTTTGCTGCTTGAACTCGTGACCTCTTGATCACTTTGTGACAAATTTTCCAGTTACTAAGGATAGGATACAATCGGATGATTAGAAATCCTTCGATCACTTTTAATAAAATATTTTTATACTTTCATTTTTAGAGTGGGAATTGCAGTTCAGATAAAAGTCCATACTATGCTGATTCTGCAACAATTTAGCAGCATATTCACAAATTGATAAGCCAAATCGATAACATTTAGAATCGAATTGAATCACGCCATAAACATCCTTACCCCAAGCAAATCAAAGTTAGTGAATCAATAAATTTCAATTATCCAATAACTAGTGAAATGAGCTGTGCTTCGCACGCGGTAATAATTTTTTTTTATTAAATATGTAAAAAATTTAATATTCAAGTGTAAAGAATGTGTTTTAATTTATTTTTTTTAAGAAAAAATCAGATGCAATTAAATTAAATTAAATGCTTTAAATTTGTTTTCTTAGATTATGTAGACATATCATAAGAATTCACACACTATAAATTTTTATTCAACCATGCATGTAATTTAACTTTCAAAAAGACACATGCTTAATTATGATCTGTGTCAAAATATATAAAAATCAATCGAAGAGAAGATTTTATAATAACAAAAATACTTCATAATAAGAACAAATAATCATAAGTCTCTGCAAATAATATTCTTGAAATTAATTAATTAATTCTAGCCATAAAAAATATTATAATAAAATAAATCTCATTTCGAGTAAAAGAAACTAATATCAATTTTATCCATAAAGTAGGAAAAACTAAAATTTCTTTAGTTGAATAATATTTATATATGTTTGTGAAAACACAGGCCAAACATCAATACGAAAATTTTAAGGAGCACTCTTTTATTGTTGGTGATGCTATTGCATTTTTCTCGAAGATGATAATAGAATTGCATTATTTTGTCTCTATAACCACCATAACTTCATCGGCTTCTCAATTTTCTCAACTATTTTACCTTTCTTCTTCATTTCTACAAGAAGAAATTAAGAATATACTTATACGATATTGTTAGTTACTCTAAAAAAATTAAACAATTTTTTTCAATGTTAAATACCTAAAATTTAGAATTTGTAACTTTTAAGTCATCAAAATTAAAATTAAAGAAATTAAAAGAATATTCTTACCACTTCAGAACTCGTAACTTGATTGATATTTTAGCACTTTGATTTGGTTGGTCCTGAGTTCATATAATGCAATTTAGTTTCAAAAAATAGTCAAATAAATTATCTTTAAAGAAATATTGTATAAATTAAAATGGGAGGAGTATAATTTAGAAAATTAAAAGAAATATTCCTACCCATAAATTCTTTATACGGCTTTGCCAACCATGGTTCTTCACGTGAAAGTAACCACCTGATGTGACTAGGGGTGTTCATGGGTCGGTAATTGGTCAAAATCATAACCAAACCAACTTAGTCGGTTTTTAAAATTTCTAAAACCAAATAAAACAAAACAAAAAAATAACCATCTATTTGGTTCTTGTCGATTTAGTTTGGTTTGGTTTGATTTTTTCGATTTATAACTTTAGCTAATGATAAAAGTTGAAGATTTAAAAATTACAAATCCAATCTAACATATGAGATGTCAACTGAGTGTTGTATCTAAACCTTGAAACTAAGATATCAATTGAGTGTTATACTTCGGCAAAGCCATGAACGCTTCTAAAAAATATTTAAAAAATACATTTAACAGAATGATATGATAAACCCCCCAAAAGGTGAACACATAAACTTCTTGCTCGACAAGGTTCAAAAAGAAAGTTAAAATTAGTGATTGTCTATAGTCTAGTGAATCTTAGCTGTAAATTTCAATATACAGCAAGATATTATTTTCAAAACTAGTATCATTTGTCATTCAAAGTGCGAAATTCATTTAGAATCTCATAAGGTACTGTCTACTGGATGAAGACATATGACTGAATGTGTTACGACAAAAGTTAAATCATGATTAAAATATAAAATGTAACAAATATTTATATTGTATTTATGAATAATATATAAATAATTATAATATATATATACATATATATATATCGGTTTGGTTTGGTTATTTTGTCAGTTATTTTAGAGTAAAACCAAACCAAACCAAATTAGTATCGTTTTTTTTAATTCAAAATCAAACCTAACCAAATATCAATTTTTTTTAATCGGTTTGGTTTGGATCGCGGTTCGATTTGGTTAAAAACCAAAACGTGAACACCCCTAGATGTGACGATTAACATTTTTTCATGTTCCTTCTCAACCTTATGCATGGTAATGTAATGGAGCAGAAAAAGAATAACTTTGAATGAGAATTTTCATGAAACAAAACATAAATTTATATAGGTAAAGTGGAGAAATTCCATAAGGTTTTCATAAACTTACAAATTTAATTTTGGGAGGTTATGAAGATTAAATGTGAGAGTTATGAATATTATTAAGAGTATAAATTGAAGAGGTATGATCTATGAGTAGTTGCTTTTATTAAATTCACTAAATAAAAAAAGAATATATATATATATATATATATATATATATATATATATATATATATATATATATATTTGTGATTTTATTCTTCTAATTGCTAAAAAATAATCAATTCTTTTTCCTCCATAAATATGAAATTTGAGGGTTGAAACAATAAATGATTTTGTTTATTATGAAGATTTTTAATGAAGTGTAAAAAGTTCAAATCACTTTTTAAGGATCTTTTACACTTCAATATAATCATGTAAACATAAACATATATTTTAGAGTAAGCACATATATATTTTACCACCAGAATTTTCAAGTAGTTGATGGATCATCACTTTTGCGTTTGTCATGGAGTACCTCTTTCCATTACTGGTAGTGGCTAAGAGAGACATCAATTTGAACCATATTTGTGGTGTGATTATTTTTTTCTATGTTTAATTTTTTTTTTCTTATTTTTAAAGTGAAATCTTTACAATATCAATTGATTATATTTTTATTACGTACTTAAAAATTTTAAAATTTTGATATTTTTTAAATTTTTCTTAGTCTAACACTTTTGTATTTATTTTTAGATTTTTTAAATCTTTCTAAAATAAAATTTAGTTGATTTATAATTCTTAAACTAATAAAAAAAGGTATTAAGTTGTCAGTAATTCTGATGACAATAAGAAAAGATTTTACCATAAATACATTTAACTAATTTTCTACTTTTAAATATTAGACTAAAATAGTGAAAAAATAATTTTATCTAAAGCAAAGACTTTTAGTGAATGACAAAAAGTTCAAACAACATTTCTAAGACCCTTAAGACTTAACATATTATTATTATTATTATAGATTATAGATTATAGATTATAGATTATAGATTATAGATGTAGATTTAGATTACAGATTATAGATATATTGATTAGACAAAACTATTCTGGGAAAAACTTGGCAAAATTATACTTTGGCAAAACTATTTTGCCATATACCCACTTTATTTCTTTTTAATTTAATTTTTAGGATTTAGGTTAAAAAAGTATGGAAAATTGGGGCCCACACGTGGGTCAAGGGACTAATTTATCATTTTTACAACTTTGCAAATTTATTAGACTACACCTAACACCCTCCACTTATTCCAATATATAAAAAAAACTCTCTCTTTCCTCTTCAATTCTCTCCCAACTCCCGCTATTCAAGAACCTTGCACCCAAAACGTCATTTTTGTTTCTCCTTCTTCTCCAGCTACTAAGGGCTCGTTGTTGCTTTGCAAGGTTAGTTAAATCAAGTTTCAATTATTTGTAGATCTATTTAAACAGGTTTCACTGCTAATCAATTCGTAGTGATGTAGAAATATTTTTTTCGAATTTGGTTGATTACGTAGTTAAAATATGTGAATTTTATAGGTAATTAGTTTGATTTTAAAACAATGGTTGAGGTTTTATTTGGCATTTTTGACAGATTTTTTCGTCGATCACGGTGTTGAATTTTGAAATTTTCTTTAAGGAGTTTTGGTTTAGTTCTGATTTTTTTATAGCAATGAAGTGTTGAATGGTGGGATAATTATTATTTTAAGAGTTATTTTGGCAATTTAATTCAAACAGTGACTTATTTCTGTCCGTAGACCTATGGTCTATGAAATTAGAATGCTCTAGATTGAAATCAATTTTTAGACATATGAAATTCTTTTAAAATATGATTGCTGAAATAGTGAAAATTGAAAGATTAATAGCTAATTAGTTTGATTTGTAGCAAGAGTTTGATTTTTCGCAATAGTTGAGTTTTGATACTGCATGTTGAATTTTGGTTCAATTATTATATTTTTTGTGTAGTGAATTGTTTAATGGTAGGGTATTTCTTAGTTTTTTGAGGGTTTTCATTTGAGTGTTGAGTTATTTCTATTGGTAGACTTGTGGTCTATGAACTGAAAATGACAGATTTGTTCTATAGGTGTATATTTTGTTGAAAATGGCTAAACAAAGACCCATTGGAAAACACAAAGCTAGTATCGCATCTGATTCTGCTGGTAGCAGTAGAAAAAAAAAAGCTGAGGTAGTTGAAAATGTCTCAAAAAGAAAGAAAATTGAAGAGGCAGTGTTCGAATCAGATTCAGAGTTAAAGGAGATAAGTGAATACGTTGATTCAAGTGAAGATGTTGCCAATCGTAGTGCTAGTAATGATAGCAAGAGAGCGAGAGAAGTGGAAGAAATAGTGCTGATGGGGATAATGATCCCTTGTCCGTGCCATCTTGTTTAAGGTTTATTTTTGAGGAGCGGTATGACCTTCGAACGATAATGGACGAGGTTGGATCTATCCCGACAAAGATATCGGTCAGATCAAGAATGGTTGCTTATCCATAATTTAAGCAAGTTCTTATCGACTAGGAGTTGAAGAAAAGATCCAAGCGGTCCTATTTTGGATACCTCAAAAACCTGCCAGAACATCTCAAATTCAATAGGCAATTGGTCTATTATATGCTGTTGCGATGCGTCAAGAATAATAAGATACATCATGAGATGTGATTTTGAGTTAACAACAAGCTTGCTTGTTTTGGCTTGAAAGAGTTTTGTTTGATCACGGGGCTGAACTGCTCATCATACCCTAGTGAATCAAAAATGAAGAAGGTGTTAGCCAAGGGGGAGCATTTTTACTTTAAGGTAACAAAAAATAAAAATATTACGGCGGCTAACTTTTTACACTTGATCAGAGAGAATAAGATGAATGAGGAGCAAAAGCTTAAGTGTTGTTTACTGTGGTTCTTGCACCGCACGTTGCTTGCAAAATATTCGACGAAGGTTGTCGACACAAAATCAATTCAAATGGTCGATTCTTTGAGTTTCTTCGAGAGTTATCCATGGGGGAAAGAGACATTTCAACTGACCATGGACTATCTGAAGAAGAAAAATGACCTGAAGAAGTAGAGGAAAGTATTTGATGAGAAGCAGAAGGCATCCTATGCTCAATTCAAATTTTCATGGGCATTCAAGGTATCTACCATCAACCCTTTAGTGAGATTATCATAGATTCGTATTTTATTTATACTCTGTCATAGGCTCTGAGTTATTTTTCACTATTGTACTGCTTATAGATTTGGATCTATGAGGCCTTTCCTCATCTTGAAAAATTTGCTGGAAAATCAATATATGAGTCCTTTTTCATTCCCCGAATCCTCAGATGACACACTACAAAAAGTGACAAGATAATCGAAAGCGACCCTTTCAAGTATAAAGGAAAAGTTACTGAGATATGAACTTATTTTTTATTATGCAATAATACTACTGTTGTATCGAATGTTATGTAATTGTTAATTGATAGTTTGTAGAACTTGCACGCGTACATCATCCCTATTGTTTGTGAGAAGAAGATGGATTACATGATTACGTTTAAGTCATATACAGACAAGGTGAAGAATAACATCCTTGATGGCTTGAGGAAAGAGTTACTAGGGGTGACTGTCCTTACTTCAAATGAGGACAGTGATGATGACAGGGATTTGGGTGGTCGCCCCATTGAAGTATGCATTGGTGATGATACTTCTCCGAGCACCTCCAAAGATGTAGCAGGCACCTCTATCGATGGGGATCTTTAAAAGCATGTTGCTATGCTCGAAGAAGCGGTGTTTGATATTACTGGCTATATAAAAGAGAAAAAACTGGGGAAAAAGGAAAAGGATGAGCGACAACATGAGCGAAGTAACTTCATTTAATAATTAATGTAGTTAATGAATTTTCAGCCTTAAATATTAGTAACGCTTTGTAATATGATGACATAGTGCATGTGGACCTTCAAAAATTGAAGAGGAATAAAGAAGGAGAAAAAATGAGCAAAATGAATGAGTTGGCCACTGTTGTGGCAGAAGAGAAAAAAGAAGAAGAAATGGAAGAATATAAGAGCCAAGAAGAAACTGGAAAAGAAAAAATTGTAGAAGAAGAAGAAGTAGCTGAAAAAGAAGCAACAACAGATGAAGAAGAAGGCAAGGAAAAAGAAAAAGTTGATGAAGAAGAAGAAAAAAAAGAAGAAGAAGAAGAAGAAACTGAAAAAGAAGCAGCAAGCGAAGAAAAAGAAGAAGCTGACGAAGAAGCAACAGGTAAAGAAAAGGACGAAGTTGAGGAAAAAGCAGTTGTTGCAGGTGAAGGAAAATAAGAAGTTGAGAAAGAAGTAGCAGCTGCTGCAGATGCTGAAAAGGAAGAACAAGGTGAGAAAGAACCAGCAGCTGTAGATGTTAAAAAAAAAATGAAGCTGAAGATGGAAAGGAAGAAGCAACAGACAAATAAGAAGGAGAACAGAAAGAAGAAAATGAAGAAGCAAACCAAAAAGATGTGGTCATGGATATCGTTGATAAAATCAACAGTAACATTTATGTTTATGAGAAAAATAGGGAAAAATACATTTGAATGTTAATATTGTTAATGTGTTGAATAATGATTTGTTAGGATATGATAATTTTTTTTATTTCACAAATATGAAGGTTGAAGGATTTGGTGGTAGGATATGACAAACATTCTTTTATTTTATGAAATTTGTTATGATTCTACACTGGATCTGCTTTTATCAAACTGTATTGTTGCATGAAATTTGAATATGCATTGTGTTGTCATAATTGGTAGTGTTGTGTTGTCATAATTGGTAGTGTTTATACTTCACATCATAGAATGCATATTTAATCTATCGTATACTGCTTTCATAGTCTATCATTACCATGCTACTCGATTTTAAGTTGATGTGTTGTTCGACCAACTATGATTCTATGAAAAACACTATTAACATTATAGAAAAATAGAAGTATTTTTATTTATTCAATATCACTACATCCATGTTACACTTTTTCAAAGAATGAATACTAGCATTATAGTACATAACATCATTTTTAGGCCATTCTTCCTTTCTTCGGCCAAAAGTAATTTTTGTGTTAGTTGATCCCTCTCTATTTGAGTGTCATGTAGCAATACTTTCAAGTGATCCCTCTTCTTTTCGGCTTCTTTGAACAAAGTCATGAAAAAATCTCTATTTTCTTTGCATTCTCGGAGCCTTTGTAGTAGATTAAATTTTGCCAAGCCATGAAAATTTGATGTCTGGGGTCCCGGACTCAATGTTGATGGACTGATTGGAAGTGATACCTCATTAAGCTATTTAAAAAACAAGCATGCGCCATCATCCTAGAAAAAAATAATAATTACATAATGATTTACTTAACTTTATAAAAAATGCATACACGACTCACCTTCGCAATTGCACAATTATAAAATTTGTGATCTGAATTTGAATCTGTGCGTGACGTCCTCAAAACAGCCCTATTTTCATAATGACAAATTAAAGTCTTTTTAGAATTGGATGTTTGAGAGCTTGAGACATTATAGAATTTTAAACAAAGTGGATGAAATAAAATAATGGGGTGGAGGACATTATATATGGAGCAAAAAGAAGTGTTAACACTGAAGGAGTAAAAAATCAATTGTTTGTCACCGTTGGAATAGTAATTGTGTTTTTTGAACTGTTGGTGACACTTAATAGACTGTCGTAGATCATGATCTATGCCAGTAATCAACGAGATACTAAAGTCTATCGTAAACTCTCGTAATCGATGGACCCTCAATAACATGTTAAAAAAAATAATTAAGTAAAAGATATACTTGTACTCTGAGGGTCCATTGATTTATTTGGTCTACCGTAGATGTACACCGTTAGGATTGCATCGATTGATGTCCTGATTATGCATAGACCACATAGATCTATGTACACAGATATAGACCATTAGTTGAATGTTGTTCAAAAATGAATAAATAAATTAAAAATAAATGTAGTGTGGGTTTCCAAACATACTAATGAGTATAAAAAAGTCACATAATCATATTAGAGCTCATACAAATTATGGGTGGTGAATCAAGGAGTGTGTGGATGGGTAGTGGTTGAACAAATAATATCGTAAGAGTAATGTTTGTCAAAACACAAATATGTTTTAAAGATGATGATTGTTCAACCACTATCCATTCCACATACTCTTTTAATTTGGGGGTGGTGAATCAAGGAGTATGTGGAATGTGTAGTCATCAAATACAATCATCATCCTCAAAACATACTTGTGTTTTGACAAACATTACTCTTACGATATTGTTTGTTCAACCACCACCCATCCACACACTCCTTGATTCACCATCCCTAATTTGTGTATGCTCTAATATGATTATGTGACTTGTTTACACTCATTAGTATGTGTGAAAACTCACACTATATTTATTTTTAATTTATTTATTCATTTTTGAACAATATCCAAGTGATGGTTTATAGCAGTGTACATAGATCACCGTGGTCTACGCATAACCAGGAGATCAATTAATGCACTCCAAATGGTGTAAGTCTACAGTAGACCAAATGAATCGATGAACCCTCGAAGCACAAGTATATTTTTTATATGAATTTGACATGGATCAAAATCGACGACCGTCTATTAAGTGTCACCAACAGTTCAAGATTATCTATTTAAATTATTTTTAATTTAATTATTTTCGTCCAACAGCCCTAAAACATGTTATTATCTGTTTAAATCATTCTTAATTTAATTATTTTCTTCCACTAGCCCCAAACACATGTGATTATCTATTTAAATCATATTTAATTTAATTATTTTCTTCCACCAGCCACAAACACATGTGATTATCCATTTAAATCTTTTTAAATTTAATTATTTTGTTCTACCAGCCCCAAAATATGTTATTGCCTGTTTAAATTATTTTTAATTTAATTATTTTGTTCCACCAACCCCAAAATATGTTATTGTCTATTTAAATCATTTTTAATTTAACTATTTTTCTTTCAGACTACAAGCTACTGATGGCCCATCGATTCAAATAGTCTACAATCGACTACTATGTTTGGTCGAAAACTGACGGAGTATAAGATCAATGATAGACTATATATAATTTTTTATTCTTCCTGAATTTAATCGTCAATTTATACTAGTGTTCATTGAAAGAGGAATAAATATTTGAAAAGTTGTTTGAACAGAAGAATAATTAACACAAAATGAAACAATCACAAAAAAGAGGGAAAACATAATTTTGAAACTGAAATATTTATATTCAACTTGTTCATTGCATTACATTCATAATTGTTCAGCAAAAAATGATAAAATAGAAGAAGCTTTCTTCTAACAAAATCCTGCTAAGAAAACTTCTTCAGCAATGAACAATACCAAAAAACTTACAAAACATAATAATTCATAAAACCCTAAACTAAATTAGGGGGATTGGGGGAAGAGGGTGATCTAGTCGTTGCCGTCCATTCCAAGCCTCTCTAGAATTGTCCAAAGGAAACGAGCAATACGTCAGAGCTCACGCTCCAAGTACGCTTGATCTTTGCCCAGGCCGTGGAAAAGCCGATCAAAATTATTTCATAACAGCAGCAGATCATAGTGACGAGGGGAAACTCGTCTGATTGGGCATAGGGTAATTCGACGACCAGGCATGATTTCAATTTGGGTGGCGAAGATGAGGGTTTCTGATATTTCGGGCTTAGGAAGAACTGAATGCTTACATAGAATTAAGCATTGTACTTATAGACCTAGAGAAGGTGTCTTTTCATATATCCAACCAATGGTCAGTCGACGACGCATGTGGGAATAGAAAACGCTTGGCTTGCGTATACCAGCAGTTTTTCTTGAGAATAGACGTGTTTGCAGCTTTTAATTAATTGGGAATAGGAAACAATAATTCAATGCATCGATTAGAGAGATATGGCAGTTGAAGACCCACATAGCGTATTTAATGAGTAATCATATAACCAATACATAATATTTAATAGACCGTGTAAATTATATATCATAGATTGACGTTGTATACCGTAAACAAAGCTTTAAGTCAATTACAACTGAACGTTAAATTCTACAGAAATGCATATTTATCCCCTAAAACAGTAGCTTTACAACTGAAGCAAAAAAAGCCTATCTATGATTTGTTGGTCATGCTATATGTGGTTCTTTTGTGTTCGAAGTTCTTGCATATTGAACACCTATTCCTCCTTTTGGACTTGAATATCTCACCGATGCCTTTAACGCATTTGACTTTCTTCCTTCTGAGTTTGGGACCGTAAAAGGTAGAGAAATATTAGTGTCTAGCAATTCCTGTGGTACAGTCCATTCGGACTCTAGAGGGACAACGCTAATAGCTTTTGAGTATGTGAGGCGGTAAGTTTCAGCTTTATAAATTGGCGAAGAGTAATCGTAGATGGAGTTACCATAACCTTCACCACCGCCATACTTTTCTCGCAAAGCATCCATTGCATGTTCGCACGGCATTTTCACCAAGTCAAATTTTTTACAAGAACAACTCCTCTCCAAGAGATTGACCTTGGAAGTAACACCATTGCCAAACATCGTGAAATGATCGAGATCCCCATTTGCATTAGCCACATACAAGGAATCGCTCGCACTCTTATTATCTCTTAGGATCTTTTCCGCATAAGGAACAAATTTGTTGTTTGTACCGTCAACAAAGGCATGTTGCTCCTTAAACTTTTCACCAAATTTTTTAGAAATTGAATTGAATATGTACGACACGGGGTATCCCTTTCATCCATCAACACCGAGATGAGTGACTCAACGATGTTTGTGGTCATCACATCGTACCTATTGCTCGAAAAGTATGCTCTAATCCATTTTTAAAACCAAGTACATTTTCAAGGACATGTGCTGCCTCGGGGCAATTATTCTTCAATTCTGCAAAATGCTCGCTAAACTCATCAAAGGAATAAACCTTTGTCGCGGCATAGAATAGATATAGACGTTCTCCACAGTGTTGATTTACATAAAGATTTTCAGCGAGATACCTCGTGCAAATTCCATGATGTGCATGACTATATACATAGGAGAAGGCATTGACAATGCTAATGTGCCTATCGGAGATGACACATAGATTTGGTTCATCTTCTACTATAGACTTCAACTTCTCAAAGAAGAAAGTCCAAAAAGCATTGTTCTCTTTATCCAGAACACAAATAGCAATTGAAAAGATATGATTTTCGGTAACTTGTGCAACGACACTCAGCAAAACACCCTTGTACTTGCCATATAAATGTGTTCCATCGACGGCAATTACCTTTCTCATGTGGGCATATCCCCGTATGCAAGCTTCGAATGCTAAAAAGTAGTAAACGAATGATCCATCCATCTAGTTTACTATGATAGAATAAGAAAACACGAGATTCAATGACTCCACCATGTGGGATAAAGCCGGCAAGCAATCATATCCGTGCTCTGGTGTCTCTCAAATGATGTTCTTTGCAATTACACTTTCTTTCCAACACATTTAATAGCTTGCGTGGCAATGCATCTCCTTAAATACAATCCTTTGAATTTCTCTTATGCTTGGACCCTTACCATCCCAAAAATAATTTACGCATAGTGAAATAATCAATTTGGATGAGATTCTCTTATGCTTGTGGGTGGCGTGTTCAACACTGCACGTGTGCAACCCGGCATACTTGTATATGTGAAATCTGTTCGAGGTTTCGTACTCCCTTGCCCGTAACAACCAGCCACAACCAGGAGATACATATTTCGCCTTCAATAATTTTGTGCAGCTCTTCTCCATACAATAATCAAAAGACTACCTCACTGCTGCTCCGTCTAGTAGCATTTTGAGCTCTTTATTGTTGGCGAATATTTGATCACAATAGAAATTAGTTCCATCGGTGAAGGAATATCCTGGTTGGGATCCTGTTCCACAGTCTTCTTCCGCATCTTCAAGTCCAACGAAACGTCTTCCATATGCATAGAATCATCTTCCATATTAATTAAATGATTTCCATCATTCTTGTAATCATTCAAATCCTCATCGACTGTCAGACGCCAAGATAAGGGTGGTGATGAATTCATCGATCCTTCAAAGGACCTCTCGACTATATTTATTCTTAAAATAGGCCTAAAGCCATCTGCATCAACATCCATCATGTACATCAACACACGTGCATCATTATTTATGATCGTAGGATTCACTTTTTCCCTCGAATGCATTAGATAAATAATCACCACGTCGGTCGGCGTGCAATCTAGATCCCCGCACTGCATTACGCTTGCAACCAATTCGTTGTATGAATTGTTGCGGCGAACAGCAATGGGTAGTGTCACCTTGGTAAAAGATCTCCATTTCTAATATTTGGGTGTATCCACCCATTCTCCCATAAAATTACTAGAAATCAGAACAAATTCTTCAATAGGGATCCTAGAATTATGCTTTGATCGACGTTCGATTATTCTGATGGTCTATGTCGAGATATATGCACGGTCGATGACTGACAATGAATGATCGATGACTAGACAGATATTCGTATAAAAATCTTGAAATTGCAAATATTGCTTCTAATCAATGATCGTTGGGTTTATGGAATAGAGAAATGAATTTGGAGTCGCCTGAGCTACTGTAATGTACTTTCTAAACTGGTTTTGAGTAATGTGAGTGATTTAAAGCTTTTTAACAATGGTGAAAAATGTGTTTGAGAAGATAGCAAATAAATGGGATAATAATGGATGCAATGGACAAGCTTATGATGTTTGTGGACTGATTTAGAGCTGATCGCCAAAAAATAACGCCGAAAAAAATACCGAAATCGGAGCTTTTTGGAGGAAAAAAAACACCTTCTATTTTTAGCTTTTGAATTTTTTTTAAAAAAATATTTTTGGAAACCTAGATATTTTTGTATTATATAATGGTGGATGATGGAATATGTTGAAGTGTATTATTAGAAACTTGTGGATGAATTTGTTAAGTTGAAAATATTAGGTTAAAGTGTAGTATTATAAAATTTGTGGATGAATTTGTTGAGTTGAAAAAATTTATGATGATGTGGATTAAAGTAGGTATATGACTAATTTTATAAAACTTTTATTTAAATGACTAAATAGTTTTCAAAAAAGCCTTTTTGCATACTTCCCCAACTATTCTACCCCGGATGAATCTAAAAAATAAATCTAAATTGGGGTGACTTTTAAATTTTAGCCCCAAATAAAAAGGCTTCCTTAAAATAGTCTTTACCTATTGACTAATATTTTTTTGAACGAAATTGTCCCTGATCAATAGAGTAAATTACATAAATGATCCTCATAATGGATAAAAACTCCATATTTATATCTTTCAACTTTTTTTTTTCTCTTTTTAATTTTACTTTGATTTTTTTCTCTCTCTTTTTTTTTAAAATTTTTCTCGATCCTTACTTTCTTCCTTTTTTTCTCTCAACTTTTTTTTATATTATTTTGATTTTTTATTTTTTCTTTCCTCTTTTTTTTTGTTCTTTTTAGTTTTCTTTTCAACCCTTATTTTTTTCCTTTTCACCTCTCAACGTTGATTTTTATATAAAAAAAAAATTATTTTTCTTTGATTTTTCTTTTTTCTTTTTAATTTTTCTCGACCTTTATTTTTATTTAATCTTTTATTTTTATTTTTATCAACCTTTATTTTTTTTTCTATTACTCTCAATTTCTACATTTTCTTTGATTTTTTTTTTAAAAATATTTTTCTTTATTTTCTTCTTTTTCCGCAATTTTTATAATTTTTGTTCTTTTCTTCGATTTCTTCCATTCAAGTTACATCTCATAAACAAAAGTTGACACTATCACATTATAAAGGCAAGACTTATGACTTTCAAATAACAGGCTACGTTTCATGGGCAAAAGTTGACACTACTATATTGTTGAGGCAAGACTTATGACTTTCAAACAAGTTATGTTTCATGGGCAAGAGTTAACTCTACCACATTGTATTTTGATTGATGAGGTGTTTTATAACTCTTACCTTAGAGGTAACACTCAGCTCAAGGACTTTCAAACAACAAATTATACCCCATGGACAAGAGTTGACTCTACCACGTTGTGTTTTTATTTATGAGAAGTTCTACAACTATTCTCTTAGAGGCAATACTTAGCTCAAGGACTTTCAAACTATAAATTATGCCCCACGGGCAAGAGTTAACACTGCCACATTGTGTTTTCATTTATGAGATGTTCTACAACTATTGCCTTAGAGGCAAGACTTAACTCAAGGACTTTCAAACTATAAATTATGGTCTATGGGCAAGAGTTGACTTTACCACATTATATCTTCATTTATGAGATGGTTCTACAACTATTGCCTTAGAGGTAAGACTTAGCTCAAGGACTTTCAAACTACAAATTATGTCCCACGGGCAAGAGTTAACACTACCACATTGTGTTTTCATTTATGAGATGTTCTACAACTATTGCCTTAGAGGCAAGACTTAACTCAAGGACTTTCAAACTATAAATTATGGTCTATGGGCAAGAGTTGACTTTACCACATTATATCTTCATTTATGAGATGGTTCTACAACTATTGCCTTAGAGGTAAGACTTAGCTCAAGGATTTTCAAACTACAAATTATGTCCCACGGGCAAGAGTTAACACTACCACATTGTGTTTTCATTTATGAGATGTTCTACAACTATTGCCTTAGAGGCAAGACTTGGTTCAAGGACTTTCAAACTACAAATTATGCCCCACGGGCAAGAGTTGACTCTACCACATTATATCTTCATTTATGAGATGTTCTACAACTATTGCCTTAGAGGCAAGACTTAGCTCAAGGATTTTCAAACTACAAATTACACTCCACGGGCAAGAGTTGACTCTACCACGTTATGTTTTCATTTATGAGATGTTCTATAATTATTGCCTTAGAGGCAAGACTTGGCTCAAGGACTTTCAAACTACAAATTATGCCCCACGGGTAAGAGTTGACTTTACCGCGTTATATTTTCATTTATGAAATGTTCTACAACTATTGTCTTAGATGCAAGACTTAGCTAAAAAAATTTCAAACGACAAATTATGCCTCACGAGTAAGAGTTGACTCTACCACGTTATATTTCATGCCCTTATATTTGCTTTGATGTCAAAACAAGAAGATTCCTTTGCGGATTATCTAATTTTTTATTTATTAGCAAAATAAATTAGAAGTTGAGAAAAAGGAAAAAAGTAATCAAACAAAATAGAGAAATAAAAAAAAGATTGAGAAAAAAAAAGGCAAAAAAAATAAAGAATAAGAAAAAAATGGAGAATTAAAAAAATTGAGAAAAATAAAAATGGGGGGAAAAAATAAAAATAAAGTTTAAGAAAAATGAGGGAAAAAAGAAGAAATGATAAAAAAACAAACATAAAAGAAAAAAAAAGGTTGAGACAAATGAATTAAAAAAAATAACGGCCAAGACAAATGAATTAAAACATGAAAATAAAATTAAAAAAAAATAAAAAAGTGAAAATAATAACAATAAAAATAGAATTTGAGAGACAAATGAGTATAAAAAGTTAAAAAGTATTTGAAGTCAGAGGACAAAATTGTACTTGTAATATACTAAAAAGGAAAGAAATAGATAATTCTTGAGAAAAAAAATATAAAGGTTGAGACAAATAAATTAAAATATGAAAATAAAATTAAAGAAAAAAATAAAAAAAGTGAAAATAATTTAAAAAAATAAAATATGAGAGATAAATGAGTATAGAAAGTTTAAAAGTATTATAGATGTAGAGGGGGTATTTGAGAAAAATTAAAAAAAAAAGAGAAATAATAAAAATAAATATAAAGATTAAAGACAAATAAATTACGAAAAAAAAAATAGATAATGCTTGAAAAGAAAAAGAAAAAAATAATGATTGAAACAAATGAATTAAAACATGAAAATAAAATGAAAGAAAAAAATCAAAAAAAAAATAAAAATAATAAAAAATAAAATTTAAAAGATAAATGAGTATGAAAAATTTAAAAATATAGTTAAGGTGTAGAGTGATAAAATTATACTTATACAATATTTAAAAAGAAAAAAAAATAATTTTCAAAGAATTTTTTTTAATTGAGATAAAAAATCTAAAATCAGTTGAATCTACGGCATGTAATTTCGTGTTCTACCCTTGCTCCGTACTCTGCTTTGCATACTACACTGTACAGAAAACGCCAAAACCTATTCGTTTTTGAACGCTTCCTACCTCGCTGCAAATAAATCCAAAAACCTTTACTACTACTTTTCTCTCCCTCTTTCGGTAATAAGCCAAAAGCGTCATATCCATAGCTATGCTTTTTCAACAAATAATTGATACAATAACTGTTCTAAAACGATTTAGTATATCTATAAATTTATAATCGATAAGTCGATAAATAGCATTCAAAATCAAATTAAATCCCATGATAAATATTCTTACTGGCGGCAAATCAAAATTAGTAAATTAATAAATTTAAAATACCAAATGATTAGACAGACTATTCCTAACCTCTCCCTCCCTTCCCCGAAAAATCCCAACCCAACCCCCTCTCCCCTTTGATGCGTGCAAATTTTTGTTCTATATTTTTTTAAAAAAAAAAAAAAAATTCATCCAATATTCGATACTCAAATTAGAATTCAATTAAATTTGAATTCACGTCGGAATGTTTCATTAGGAAGTAAAATATTTCCTAATAAAAGTGATTTCGTATTCAATGGGGAGACTCGAATTCAAAACCCATCGTTAATGATGCAAGAGTAATTTCCTTTTGCTGAGTATATTTATTATTCTTTTTTTTTATTATTTTTCAATTGGTGTTCGATATTTAAAACTTATTTAAATCGAAGTCGCATAAAATAAGTCAGGTAAATCGCCCTAATTAAAAATAGGAAGTGTAATTATCTTTGCTCCATACATTTCTTTTGGTTGCTCAATTGAGTCGTACTACTGCTACTACTATATAAGAAAACGCCAAAGCATATTCCCGAGCTCACTGCAAATAAATCCAAAAAATCCTCACTCCTTTTCTCTCCTTCTCTTTCCCTAATAAACCCAAAAACCCTCATAGTCATTTCTCTGCATTTTCAATTTTCCTTTCAAAATTTTCTCGGAAAATTCCAGATTTCTTCAGCTTCGTCACATTGTCAATGATGCTGTGTTTCAAATTTTCTCGGAAAATTCAGTGTTTGATATTCAAATTCTAGTTTCTTCAGCTTCGTCACGTTGTGAACGATGTCCTGCTTTCCGAGATACTTCGATTTTTCTCGGAAAGGTAGTGTTTGATATTCAAATTTTTTATTCTACAGCTTCGTCACTTTGTGAATGGCGTCATATTTTCTCGCTGTTTCAATTTTCCTTTCAATTTTTCTCGGTAAATTTAGTGTTTAAGATTCAATTTTTTTTTTATTCTGCTTCGTCACGTTGTTAATGACGTCATATTTTCTCAGTGTTTCAATTTTCCTTTCGAATATTCTAGGAGAACTCAGTGTTTGATGTTCAGATTTTGCTTCGTCACATTGTGAATGATGCTGTATTTTCTCGCCTTTTAAATTTTTCTGCCCAAATTTTCTCGGAGAATCGAATTTTTGGAATTCTAGTAAAGTTCTGGAGTGTTCGATTGCCTCATATTTTTGTTATCTTTCAATGGATGCTTGTGAGTTTGTTGGTGTTGTGAAACTGGAGGATAATGCGGGGATTATGAAAGTGAAACTCCGCTGTTTGAAATGCGTTGCGAAGGTTTTTCGAGTTGTTGAGTTCTGCTTTGTGCTTCTACTGTTGTTGTGGATTTCTACTCGTTTGCCTTTCGCTGTGAGGATTTCCGGCGAGTATTTCCGTCAACTCGTCGGTGTAATACTTAGTCCTATCTTCGTTTTCATCCTATGCAACTTCATCGTCCTGATTCTCCTCTTCAAGTTCCGCAGCCACTCCGACAACACTTCGATGTTTCACAATGTCGCCGGAGCTGAAGTTTACAGCTCGCTTCTAGAAAATGCTGAGTTTTCTACTAATATATCGTCTGGAATTTCTTCGTTGGAAACTGTGTACGAAGACAAACAGACGATTTTTGAAGAAAGTGCAGTGATAAATCATGAATCATTTGGTCCTGAAGAAATGGAAACGGTTATGAACAGTGCATTTACTCATTCGGAGAAGCTGAATAAGGAAGACAGAGAGGAAATTTTCGTTAAGCTCATGAGATCGGAAACGGAGAAGTGCCGGAAAGTCTCAAATTCCGGCGATATATCGACGGAGAAATGCCGAAAAGTCACTAATTCTGACGATGTATTGCCGGAAACATTGATGAAACTGAATATTCCGAGGAGAACTCAATCGGAAAAGGTGAATTTGGAGAACGAGGAGGAAGAAATCTCCGTAAAGTTACAGAGATCGGAGACGGAGAAATGCCGGAAAGTTACAAATCCCGGCGAGTTACTGACGGAGTCGGTGCATGAAGTAGATGAATTAAGCAATGAAGAGTTTCAGAAAGCTATAGAAAACTTCATTGCTAAGCAAACCAAATTTCATCAACAAGAGAAATTGGCCATTATTCTTCATAGCCAAGCCTAACAAATTACTTGGATGGATGAGTTCAAACCGTGGAAACAGATAATGAAAATTAGTTAAAGGAGAGCCTTAACGCGTAACTAGCAAAATTATCATCATGTAACTAGAAGTTTTTGGTTTCAAGTGGTGAAAACAATACAATAGAAGTGTTGGTGCCTTGAGATGCCTCTTTTACGTACAGAAAAGTAGTTGAAGTGGAACCTTAGCTTGTAACTGGAAAAATTTTCGTGGTTTGACGACTATGAGTTCATGATTTCAAAATATGAAAACAATGCAACGAAAGCGTTGGTGTATCGAGGTGACTTTTTTTATATAGAAAATTAATTGAAGGGGGGAGCCAGGCGCCTAACAGGCAAAATTATCCTCATATTACTAGGAATTCATGGACTTTCAAGTCCTGGAAACAATACAACAGAAGTGTTGGTGCACTGACCCTTTTTGATTTAGAGTTTTATTCTTAATCAACAGGAGCCGTAGATTTGGTGTTGAAGAAGAGGTATTGATCGATCTGAGCCGTTGATAATTGCACAGAGGATGAAGAAGATTCCAGCAAGTTCCATATTATTAACATGCATGCAGTTGCTCGCTGTTTCTTAATTTCAGAGATTAATTAGTATTGGTTAGGTTTCTATGTTTTTTAAATTTCCACTAGATATTGTCAAAAGAGAAATTTTATTTTGGTATGGTTGAACAATTTTATTCTAAGCAAAAGAGATATTTGTCATTCTGTCATGGTATAACCTTATTATTACTTGTCACAAAAAGCCAAAATATAAAATATAGACCTCCGAAAAATTGTACCTATATATCGTGTGCCTTGGATAATTGAGTCAGTTTTTTTTGTAGGGGCGGAGCTAGTAGTCTAAGTAGCTGTTTGGTCGTGAAATATTTTTATTTATTTTTTTAATTTTATTTTATTTTAATAAAAAAAGTGAAAATAATTTATATTTCTCTCACAAATTTTAAAAATAATTTTAATTTATATTAATGGTCAAACATAACTTTAACTTTAACTCTAGTCATATAAAAAAAAAAGCTTCAACTCCAACTCCAACTTCAAAAAATTATGATTTTCATGGCCAAACGAAGTATAAATATAAGTTTCAGTAGTTTTACTCAAACGATATTTATATTA
The DNA here is from genome assembly GCA_030864225.1 of Capsicum baccatum var. pendulum. NCBI lineage: Eukaryota > Viridiplantae > Streptophyta > Magnoliopsida > Solanales > Solanaceae > Capsicum > Capsicum baccatum. Next base: position 211,405,250 of record CM061553.1, on the reverse strand, counting down.
ACATGTATAATATTAAATTGACAACCTATAATTATCATTTTATTACTTTAGGATTCAAAACTCCTAAAAATTGAAATTTTCCGCCTTTGGTTTGTTGTAGTTAGCTTGGATTATTTGAAGGTAAAAAGAATATGGGCAAATCACACAGCAGTGGCTTTACGTACTCCTTATATTTCAATTATGTAATTTTTTAATTTATCATAAATTAATTTAAGAATCAAAATATAATTGTTTTACTAAAAATAGATATGGAAAATCAAACATGTTGATCTAAATAAAAATGTATTGTATATAATCTCTAATTGAACAAATTAAATAAATTTGAATTGATGTAACATGAAATCTATTACGCCAAAAGCTATAAGAAAAGCAACAAGACAATAAAAGTTCACGAATTCTTTAACTGACATCAATGAGTAAAAATTTTTTGTGCTTATTTTGATCCTAGACTAGATTACATTAATAAAAGCAATATGAAAATATTATAAGATGCAAATCTTTTCATGTGAAAATGATGAAAAAAAATATTATCACATAAATTAAAATTCAAAATATTTATGTACATGCATTTATATATTATTTCGAGATAAACTTTCATGTAAATGGGGTATGAAAGTGATTTTGTAAAAAAAGATCTTCTCAGTTTTACCTTTTCCAATTTGAATTTTACAAAATTGAAATGTGGGTATCTTGAATTTTACGAGTTGGATTCTGTGTTTCTTGCATTTTACTGAATTGTGTTGTGGTTTTTCAGAATTTTGCAAATTGAATTCTAAATTTATTGAATTTTATGAAGTTGAGTTATGGGTTTCTTGCATTTATGAATTGAATTATAAATTAGTTGAATTTTATTGAACTGAGCTGTGGGTTACTTGAATTTTCAAGAATTGAGTTTTGTGTTTGCATTTTATGATCTGGGTTATGATTTGCTTGAATTTTATCGAATTGAGTTGTGAGTTTCTAGGATTTCACAAAAAATGACAGAAGATTGTGAAACAGTGAAAGGATTGAAGTGATTTTGTTTGTCGGATGTGGATTGTTTTGATCCAATCAAATCCGTTTATTTATAAGTAAATGGGCTTTGCTCAGATTTTAACTAAAAGAAAAGGATTGAAGGAGATGATATTTTGAAGTTTTATAAATATATATAAATATATATATATATATGGATAGAGGTGGTGGAGATGGAAAAGGGGGTGCTGGTGATTAATTTAGGTAAAAAGAAAAAAAAGTAAAAAAAATATGTGTTTGATACGTGTCAGCGCGTGTATACACATTCAAGATAAAATCTGATTATGACATTTCAAGGGGTAAATAGTTTCACTTTTTTATAGTTCAGGTGTGTATTAGGTCACTCTAATAGTTTAGATGTATCTTTGACTTTTCGAGTATAGTTTAAAGTGAAAATGATGACTTACTCGTTTAGAAATAGTATTTTAAAAAAGTGAAAAAAGATCAGAAATACCCTTTAAGTATTGAAATTAGTTTAGGAATATCCTTCGTTTAAATACTCTTCTATCTACTTTTTGGGTCAAATATATTCTTATAACTAACAGAATTTTTTAAACCATTATTAGAAATTCTTTTAAACACGTAACATGCACCTTTCTATTGGTTGTAAATTAAATTAATTGAAATATTAAATTAAATTTGGATCCAATTAAAATGTCCGACCCAAACCCTATGAATAATCGAAAGCGAACAATCATGGTGCAAATAACACAATCCTTTTACAGCTTCCACAGCAATACGGCACCTCGTCTCTCACTTCAAATGTGCACCTTTTGCACCATGTAACATTTCACCTAAGCTCCCATTAGACATGTACTCATAAAACAAGTTTGGAGTCTTTGTTAGAGACATATCCTAGTTATCGCATGATGTTCCTGTGCCTTATCCTTCCTAGTGTTTGGATTTCAGCAGAGAAACCGTGATCATGGTGTCTGGTTCCTCGACCTACAAGTTTCTTAATTGCAATGTCGATGCCATTTGATATCGAACCTCGATACACTACGCCAGCTTCGCCTTTCCCAACTGCGTTCTCCTCTTTTAAACACTCCCAAACATCATCGCTTTGAAATCAAGTTTCTGGAATGCTGTTAACTTTCAAATTTTTGAATTCTTGAACTTTTCCTTCTTGATGAACAACAAAGTAACTGCCAACAGCAATGCAACAGTGACTAAGATGATTATTGTAATCACCAACTGGGTAATTGTAAACTTCCCAGAACGAATTTGGTGGCCGTTTTTTGTGGTGTAAGAAAGATCCAAAACTGTTAAACTATTTATCCCTCCAATTTCTCTAGGAATGGCGCCATTCAGTTGCTTTCTTGACAAGTTGAGCTCGTTCAAGCTTTTTAATTTGGTGATTTCTTTTGGTACTTCACCAACAAGTTGGTTTCTGCTCAAGTCAACCAATGTTAGTTCACCTGTTAAATTGTTGCCGCTCAAGTCGATGGTCAGGAGCTTCTTTAAATTTGCCATTTCTTCAGGAATTTCACCAGATAATCTGTTCATATCAAGTGACAGAGTCACTAGATTCTTCAAGCTCCCTATTGATGGAGGTATGGTCCCAGTGATCCAGTTGTTGGAAAGTACAAGTTTAGTGAGATTATTGGCGTTAACCTCCGTTGGCAACTGACCAGTGAAATAGTTGTTATCAAGTTCAAGCATATCCAGTGCAGGTAACTTGAAAAAACCAGATGGAATAGTACCATTTAGGTAATTCTTCCTAATGTGAATTCGGGTTTGGGTCGAACATTTTAATTGAATCCAAATTTAATTTAATATTTTAATTAATTTAATTTACAACCAATAAAAAGCTGTCATGTGTTTAATAGAATTTCTAATTATGGTTTAAAATTTTTTTGTTAGTTATAAGGGTATATTTGATCCAAAAAGATGGATGGAATGGTATTTTTGACCCAATAGATAAACGAAGGGTGTTCTTGAACCAATTTCAATATTTGAAGGGTATTTCTGACCTTTTTCCATTAAAAAAACAGTTATGGGGTTTGTCTCAGGGCGAGGCATAGTTAAAAATACCCCGAGGCATTGTGGAGAGACGAAAGTATCAAAAGGCGAGAACTCTGAAATTTAAGGCTTTCTCCTATAAGCATTGGGACGTTTGTCTAAGTGTGAGGTGCAAATTAGGCGTAAACCTAGAAAAGTTTACAAAGTAATTGACTTTTTCTTATTAAATTTCTAATTTAAACTTAATATTGAAATATTTGATGGGTAAATACTTAAATACTCAAATCAAAAGTAAAAGAAAATTTAAAATTCACACTTTCAAAAGTATTTGCCGGTGGATATCGACGATGCCACTATTTAAGAAGGTACTAGGTGTACTTTCTTCTTCCAAACTTCTTTCTTTTCTTTTAGCTCTTCTCAAGTTGCACCGTGAAGAGCTTTTGAGTTATTTACTTCTTCTTTTTTTATCTCTTTTAGAATATAATATATGACAAATGAGTGTAAATATATTGACTGAATAACGAAAAGGTGGAAATTAATTAATTGTTATCTTTTTTTATACAAGCTTGCATTGTGTTTTTGAGGAAATACAATAGTTTATTATATGAAAATTAACTTTATAGATTAATTGTATTATGTGAATTTTGTTATTTTTATTTTACTCAAGCAATTTTAGCTACATATTTCACTTATTTTATTATAATTTTGATGTAATTACTTTTTTGGGTGATGTATCTGTTTAAAAAATATTTATTTTTAATTATGTTAATTTATAAATATTAAAAATTAAAGGATCTGTGAAGCTTATGGCCCATTGCCTCGAGTCTTACGCCTCGCTTCATATAAGGTAAAATACCTCGCTTTATGCCTCCGCCTTTAAAAAACTGATTAGAAATAGTTATTCTCAAAAATTTATGGATTTAAATTAAAAAAAATCAAGAAATAATTCTTTTTTTTTAATTTTATCTTTAGCATTAATTATTCTAGAATTAAGAGGTACTTAAATAGAGAAAGACTAAAAAATTAAGAAGAAATATATGAATCAAATTACCCTCTTAGTGAATTTTTTCTTAAGAATTGTGCAAAATTTTACTTGACAACTAAAAAGAAACGGAGAAAGTACCTTATTTCAATTTATTTATTTTAAAGATTTTAAATTATTAATTATTATAATTTATTAATATGATTTCTTAAGTTACATTAAGGGCCCGTTTGTCCATGAAATTTTTTTCCTTTTTTTCAATTTTTTTTTTTTTTTGGCCATGAAAATTCGAAAAATAATTCCGAAAAAATTTATGAAAAGGAAAAACAGGTTTTTGGTGTTTACACAATTTTTCAACTCCAATTTTAATTTTTATTATTATTATTATTATTATTATTATTATTATTATTATTATATATAACCCCAATCTTTTAAATTTTTACATAAAACTCTCCTTATAACATTAATTTTTCAATATTACGTATATAACAGTTTTAAAGAATAAGATAGTTATAATTTCAAATTTAATGCTATCCTAATTAATATATATCTCTTTTTCTCCCTCATCATTAGTTTTCTCCCTTATTTAAGACATTATTTAACTGCTAATTTATATTTATACTCATAAATATATAAAGTATTATATTTATACTCATAAATATATAAAGTGTTGTATTTATACCATAAATATATAAAGTGTTATATTTATAACAGAAATGTACAAAGTATGTTATATATAAAGTTTATATCATGTATATACCATATACACACATATATAAATATATAAAGTATTAAGAGACATACTAAGCATATTTATAACATAAATATACCAAGTATGTTATATATGAAGTTTATACCATGTATATACCATATACACACATATATAAATACATAAAGTATAAAGAAACATACTAAGCATATTTATATATTTATGGTATATGATATAATATACCATAAATATGCAAAGTATGTTACATATAAATAATTTATTCACACAGAGTAAAATCTTTCATGTATAAGAAAATTAAAGAAATAAATTAGCGGTACCCTAAAATTTAATAACAACTCATAATTTTCTATTTTTAGGAATGGAAAATAAAGGAAATAAATTAAATAAATTCCTAAAAAAAATATTTGTTTGAAAGATAATATTTGTTACCTAAAAAATAGGAAGCAGTGATCTGTTAATATAACATCTATATTTAAAATTTTCAAATATAAGAAAATGGCTATTAATGTAAATATTATATATGTCATAATTGAAATTCATTAAATGTGACCATGTATATGTAATTATTTTTATAAAAGTGGCTAATTATGTTCTTTTTCCATTAGTAGGTAAATTTTAGTTGGGTGATTTTGATAGTTTGTAAAAGTAGGGGCATAAAATCATATTTTAATTTTTTTTTTCAAAAGTAAAAAAAAATTCAAAAAAGACATGATCAAACACAACTCCAACTCCAATTTCAACTCCAACTTCGAAAAATTTTAATTTTCATGGCCAAACAGCTACTAAACCAAAGATAGAGATATAGAATTATTATATGGAGAGAACAAGTAGTTTGCACTCTCAAGAATAATAATTACAAATGTTGCAGGTTGCAAAAAGCAATTGATATTTTGAAAAGACAATGAAATTATGAGGTTTTAGCTATAAGAGGAAGTAAGGACAGTTGAGAGTCATTATATAGATGGATTAAGTCTATAGTTTTGGTAAGTAACTATGCATGATCAAGTATTAACAAACGTAGTAATGATTTGTTATGAGATTAAGTCATGAACTTTTTCTTCATTTACAACTATATAATTAAAATTGATTGATGAAGTTAATAACAAACTCAAGTTCAATCTTGCTATTAAAGACTCATCATTGCCAAAAGCTCAATCTTTCCTTCTCAACCATTTCCAGTTATGTGATGTTAAACATGTCACTATATTTTTGCAACTCTAAAAATATGTTATTACAAGTAGAATAAAAAAAAAATTAAAATAAATTTTAATTATGAAAATGTACTATTCCTCTAAAACAAAGTAATAATAAAATGACTTACGTGAAATAAAAAGAAGGCGAAATGCATCAATAATCCCTTAAACTTAATAGGATAATTCATTTCGACATTTTGTACTGCAACCTCAGCACCCGAATACATAAAAAGGTATTTCTATTAGCTAGACTGTTTCGATTTCAAATTTTGAAGGAAAAGAAAACTCCTGCACGTGTTCTCAAATATTTATTACGTAAATAAATCAACTAACTATTTAAAACCTGGCACCCCTAATTATATGCGTTGGCCTCAATAAGCAATAGAACTGCATGCGTGTTCTAGTGAAATATACAATTAAGAAGGTGACATATTTTATGTGCTTTACTTATCTACAAAATAAACGCTTGAAAATATATACATGCATTTTACAAAAAAAGATTTAAGTTGAAGGTATCTAATAAAATACGTAATCATGCATATATTTAGATGCTTAATTAAAATAAATGATAATTTAAACATAAAAAAAGTATATTAATAAATTTAAAAGGTTATCGATGTATTTCACCTAAAAGAAAAAGAATTCTTTACGTAATCAAATGTTGTTACTAAACCAAGACCATCAACCATAAGTAGAGGTCAGGGGCGGATGCACAACATAAAATGTGGGTTTCTGGGAACCCATAACTTTTGTCCGATTCTTGAATTTATATTGAAAAAACTAGTAAATATATAAGAATTATAAGTTGTGAACCCACAAACAAAGTATGTTATTGGTCTAGTGGTAAAAATTATAAGTTGGAAATCCACAACCTTTAAATTTTAGATTCGCCTCTGCCAAGAAGGTGTGCTTTTAGCTTTCAGAAAGAGAAATCCACACAAAAGGAAAAAGAAAAGAGGGAAAAATATCAACGGTGTTTCTTATGGACAAAAAAGATATAATCGAATTGCTAATAGAAATCCACTCATGATATGATATCTATTACTTTCACTATACTCAAAAAAAAAAAAAAAAAAAAAAAAAAAAAAAAAAGAATTGACTTGAACTTTAATTCTTCTCCCGGATTTTGATTTAGTGGTAAAAGCATAAAACGTGATGTCTAAATTAGATGCACATCATGACTTGAAATCTTTTATAGATAAAGTTTGATATTTAAGTAGCGAAGAGTAAAAATGTGGACACTATTCATCAACTTTTGATAATATTGATTCGAAGATTTTTCAATTATTAAGAAGATAAAGAAATAAATTTCTTTCCTTTATTTTATTAGCGTTTGATATTCATATTGGGGCCGACTTAAATTTGAATTCACACATTGTAAGATTTATTTTTAAAAGTCACGTTCAAACGTAATAGCTCTAATTAAAAATAAAGAGATAAAGTTTTCAATCATCCCCATGATCCATGCTGGTTGGATATGTTCCTCAACATTCCTTTACTCTTATTTGTTTTCTTTCTAATTCCTACTTTCTATTAGGTTTTGCCTCCTCTTGCTTTGTAGGGGAAACACCATCATTTGTAATTCCACCAAGAAGGCTACAAATGGAGATTGGGGATTTTCTTTTTAAGCATTTAAAATAGCAATTATACTTTCCCTACTAAGGGGGGCTATACTTTGTCTTTCTTTTTTTGCATATTTGCAATCATATTGTTCTAGGCTTCTTTTTTTGCATGCATGTTTCCTCTCTTTATCTTTTGTATCTCTATCTCTATTGGTAGGTACCCAACTCATTTTTTTCTCTGGAAAAAAGATGGTCAAAAAATTAGTAGTTTTACCAGATGAAATTTCATAAATTGCCCTAGCTAGTCTTAAATTTTTGCCCTTCAATGGACTGATTGTTAATTTTTGTCACTAAGAACAAAGTAATGTGGGGCATAAATTATTGGATATTGTGATTCAAAAATACAACTTTATGTCACACGAAAAAACTATTACGAGTATTATTTATGAGGAGACAACATTAACAGGAAAGACCAACACAAAATAGGGGCGAAATTGCAAATGACCCATTTATTCTCCGTCAAATTTTTTTGAGAAAATATCCAATTACCCTCCCTGAACTATACCCAAAAAGGCTATGACACACCTCAACTTAAAGGGGTCCTATTACCCCTGAACTAATTAAAAGTTTAATTTTGACACCCTTAGTGCCTACATGAACACTTTAGTGTGTTGTGCCACATAGACACTAAGTGTGTCAAAATTACACTTTTAATTAGTTCAGGGGTAATAGAACCCTCGAAAAGTTAAGATATGTCATAACCTTTTTGGATGTAGTTCAAAGCGTAATTGGGTATTATCTCAATTCTTTTACACAAAGTCAGACTCGTATACATTACTTTATAGTTATTTGAATTATAATAGAAGTATTTGTTAACGCAATTAATATTATTTGAATGTGGAATCAAAGTTCAATATGGTGGAACTGTTGGGACAAAAGTTCAATATTGCTGGGCACGGGCAAGTAATAATAATATCAGTACAAACGATAACTGCCTCCAAATTTCTAGTGACGTTACACAACACTTTACTTGATAATTTACGTTCTATACTCCCATTAATTGTAAGGCAAAAAAAAAAAGAAGCGAAAAATCCTACAATTAACTGTACCAATCTAGGAAGAGGATTGAAAATGTAAGTACTAACAGAAAGAGCAAAAGAAAAGTTCTGCTACTGCTGTTCCTTTGAATGGCTTGTGACAGTTCTTTGTTGCCAAGTTCCACATTTTGAGTAGCTTCAACTGCCTGAAATGAAAAACCATAAAATTCATACCAACGGAAGCTCAGAGCTAATTGTAGAAGCCATGGACTTCACCGAGAACTTCCGTGACGTATACAATTATCACACAAGTTCATACAGCAGAAGGATACAATATATAGTGACATGATCTGCCAATGGAAGAAGTTACGCTTCAGCCCAAACAAACAGGGTCGGCTAGATGAACCCCCAGTTCTTCATAATCTCATTTCATATATGACAATGGAACAATATCATTCTAAATCTGTTTTGTGCACTTTCAAGAAAAAATATAACCTGGTTGATCACATACAGACACTTATCCCGTTGTTTCATTGTCTTCTGATCTTTACTCTTTTCTTCTCATGCATGTATGTCTGACAATTGTTGAGCTCAACTGGCAGATGGGAACTTTCAATGCTTTGATAGGCGATAGCTCAAGAGACAGATGGGGACTTTGAATGCTTTGATTAAATGTTTAATGAACAAAATAAAAGCATAACAGTAGGAAGTTTAGATTAGAAGAACAATGAAAGATCCGTAAATTGTGATGTTTGTTAGTACTAACTAGGAAATGGTTATATATAGGAATTTTAATAGACAAAATGCAGAGATTCTCTGAATTATTTAAGCAAAAGAGAGAAAAAAAAGTGACCTTTTTGTCATGTTAACAAGATTAAAGTTCTATCCAACTATAGCAACAACATACCCAATGTAATCCTACCAGTGGGATATGGGCCTATGGGGAGGGTAGTGAGAAGAAAGACCTCAGCCCTACATTGGGAGGAAGAGAGGTTGTGTCCAAAATAGACCCTCAGCTCAATAAACTAATGGGAGTGAAGAAGCCATGGCAAAATACTAAACAAGGCCTGGCAAAGCATTCTAAAGGAGGAAGAATAATTACAACAAAACAATGTGATAATCAAAGTACAAGGAACAATAAATATTAGAAAAAACACAAAGAAGCGAGAAATTACAAGTGTAATACTACGACTACTAGTATGGTAGGCAGGAGTTCTATCAAACTAGTAAGTAAAACAGCAACAATATTCCTAACCTGCTCATATAAAAGCTCTATCTGTTGGGCCTGTTGCAAAACATGAGTAGACATAAGATGGTTTAATGCAGACATTTCCACCATCTTTGTTTCTGTTTCTTGAACAGAATCCAGGAGACTGTTCAGCTCTACCTGCATCATGCGAGTGATCATAGTAGGTAAGAATACAGGAATGGAGTATATGTGATTTCAGCTTTAAGAAGTTTGCTTGTTTGTCAGAACTAAATCCTCTATCGGCAAACTTCCCACTTACTTGGAGCGCACGAGTTTCATCGTCCAAAAGTTGTTCTTGGACTCTTATAGGGGCTGCTTGTGATACATCAGTGTACCTGACCTCAGAGTCCCTTTTCATGTCAGGATCCAAGCTACTAGAAGCAGAGATCTCTGCAGCATTTGATTTGGTAGTGTTCTTACGTTTCTTTCTTGGTGTCACTCGGTTAATAGCATGTTGAAAGCGTATTGCCCGCAACTGGTCAAACTGCGATGTGACCGAATGTAGCTTTTCACTTAAAATTAAAACCTGTAGTGTAAAAACAAACAATAAATATGTAGATATGCATCAAAACTCCAAGAATCACAAGCACAGAGTGCACCTTTAGGTATATATAACACTACTGGATTTTCATCTACTGTGGATCTCATGATAAACCAGAAGAAATATGCTTTCAAATGCCTTGGCACTCTATTCTAAAAGATCTTTTTTTTTTTCCTTTTACATCCTCAGCTTCACTCTTAGCGGGACACAGGGCAGTTTGAAAACAAGTAAAGGAAACAGCTTTAGACATACTTTCATCTGATTTCAGAATATAGATTAGGTTGAAAAACTATATTTACATTATCAACAGGTAAATCACCACAATCTAGTGACTTCAATTACTCCAAGTATGGTAATACGACTCGAAGATGTGCAAATCACAGAACCACCGCATAATACATCCACTTTCTAAGAAGCAACATCAGGGAAACAAAATCAGCAGCACTAAAAGATCCAAATTTAAAATAGTAACATGGTTACTCTACTAATGGAATCATAACGAAAACAAATGTGAATTATTACCCTAACATCAGAAATCATTTCAATAATTTCTTTATTTAAAATAGGCTATTCGTAAGTATGAAAAACCAGCAGAGAATGGCGGATAAATAATTGCGATATGACAGTATTCTACTGATTGTAGAAAATTACACTAAAAGATCAGACTTTCCAAATAGGAAAATGAAAATTAATATTTAAATTGAAGTATCTAACATAGGCACATGGAACACAATCAAAAGAATTCACATGGATATTAGAGTATTCTACAAACAGAATCATATCAAAGACAAGGACACAACATTAACTCCTCTAGCATCACAGATCATCTAATAATTAATAACCGAAATTCAATCAGTATCAATGAAGTTACTTCAGAATTTCCAAATACCAGCAGTAAGTGGGAAAAGATATATCAGGAAGCAGTCCTAATCAAATTATAGAATATTTGATGACTATATTGAATGTAGCAATCATACCACTCCATGCTTGTGTGCTACAGTATCAGCATTCAGATTGTCACCCTTCAATCCAAGCCATCCCTTTGAATTTGCATCTTCCTCGTTTATACTATTTCTGAGAACATCTATCTGCTCTTTGCATGATTTTACAAAAATAGTAACCTGCAGAAAGTTGTCAGTAGGAATCTTCTAATTTTTTTTTAAACTCACTTCACAATCTCGAAAAAGTGCATTAGCATTCAAAACAAAGCTGCACAAGAAGCAGTCAACCACAAAGGTGGACAAGGATCTCTTTCTCGTGACTCAAAAGTTTATTAAAAGACGTCAAACTTGACAAAGGAGGAAAGGAAGACATAATTTTATCAAACATTTCAAGGGATTATAAACAAAGATGTAATCTTCAACTTCTCATAAGAAATTTACTATAGTAAACGGCAGGAAAATAAATCAAACACAGCACCTTGGTGCAGAAGTGTCAATTCGGTCGGTCATAGTCGGGCAGATTTACCTGGGCGGAATGGGTTCACGTGAGCCTATACACCCCTTACGAGACTGATAACACTGCAATTTCTGATAATACTTTAAAGTGTGTAACCCATGCACAAGATACCAATTTGGTGCACTGGTCGCTGCATGCACCTTTGTTATCAAGATAGTCCAGTTTTCTGGTTCTCTCTTGTTTTTGGCTATTCTTTCTTATCTTTCCTTTTCTTTCTTCTCATTTTTGCTCCCTGTCTGCTGTTTTTTTTTTTGTCTTCCTTCTATTATGTTTCTTTTGTTTCCTTGACCTTAATTTCATCTTTTGCCATTTCTTTCTCTTCTTTTTTGCCATCTCTAAAAGTCATACTTCCCATCTCCTTCAGATGCTTCTCTTCAGCAATACTTTTACAAATAAAGTCACCCTTTCCCTAATTCCATTATCGTTTCCCTTGTTTTTTCCATCAATTTTTACTTTGATTTGTAAAGTGGATCTTCATCAAATAATGACTAGCTATTATAGATCGCTTTTAAAGCATGAAAATTTGCTAAGAATAATTGTAAAGCGAATGATCTTTTTGTTGTGATAATCTATGTTACTCATACTCTCCAAAAATATCGCCGCACCGGTGTAGGATCCTCCAAAAATACACTATTTTGGAGTATTCGACACGCACCCGTCGATATTTTTGAAAAGTCCGAGGCTATGAGCAACATAGGTGATACTATTAATAATTATAGCTTGCTCCATCAAGCTGTTCTCATGATAATATTTTATATATGAAATCAAACCAAACAGTAATTTAGTGCACCCATAATCTTAAAATTTTGGATACGCCTTTGGTCATCAGTTTATAGTCAAACTTGGATTTAGAGTACTGTAACCACCAATTCAGCTTCAATTGGCTTTCATCCTTCAATTTTCATAGTAATTTTCCAGGATTTAGATTATTGCTGGACTAGAGTCAACTAGTCAACAACAACAAAACTCAGTGTATTCCCACATAGTGGGGTCTGGGGAGGGTGAAATGTATGCACTCCATACCACTACCTCCGGAGAAGTAGAGAGGTTGTTTTCGGTAGACCCCCGGCTCAAGACAGAATAATAATCAAAGTCGTAATAACGTATGAAACAAGAAGAAATAGCAAAAATAAGACACCCACAAAGTAATACCCTACACTGACGAACCAAGGCACCCCCCACCCCCATACCCTCCTACTATTAGCTCCAACCTTTGAACATAGCCCTAAGACTACCATCCCGGCTACCCCAAAGCTCTCCTAACTACTGGCTACGACTCCCCCCACATGCACTAGCCTTCTAACCTAATTCGCGTCCTCCATACCTTACTATCTAGGGTCATATCCACGGTAAGCTGTAATTGCTCCATGTCACGTCTAATCACCTCTCTCCAGTATTTCTTCGGCCTACCCCTACTCCGCCAAAACCATCCAAAGCTAGTCTCTCACACCTACGAACTGGGGCATCCGTGCCCCTCCTTATCACATGTCCAAACCATCTCAACCTAACTTTCCGCATCTTGTCCTCCACCGAAGCCAATTCCACCTTCTCCCGAATAGTCTCATTTCTAACCCCATCACTCCTAGAAAACCCGCACATCCAACGCAACATCCGTATTTCCACCACCTTTAACTTTTGAATGTGGGAGTTCTTAACAGGCCAACAATCCGCTCCATACAGCATGACTGGACGAACTACCACTCTGTAGAATTTGCCTTTTAGCTTGGCCGACACCTTCTTATCGCACAACACTCCAGAAACGAGCCTCCACTTCATCCATCCTGCCCCAATATGGTGGGAGACATCTTCGTCAATCTCTCCATTCCCCTGAATCATAGACCCGAGATACTTAAAACTGTCCTTACAAACAACCTGGGAATCCAACCTTACTACCACTTTGTTCTCCTACCTCAAGTCACTAAACTTGCATTCCATATATTCTGTCTTGGCCCTACTCAACCTGAACTCTTTAGACTCAAGGGTTCGTCTCCAAACCTTCAATTTATCATTCACCCCCACCCCACCCACCCCCCGCGCTCACGTGCGTCTCATTAATCAAAACTACATCATCTGCAAAAAGCATATGCCAAGGCACCTCTCCTTGAATACGCCGCGTCAACACATCACCAACGCAAACAAAAACGGACTAAGAGTCGATCCCTGATGCAACCCTATCACGACAGGGAAATGCTCTGAATCTCTTCTCGCCGACCTCACCTGAGTCTTTGCTCCATCATACATGTCTTTAATCAATCTGATGTACACCACCGGGACTCCACTCACCTCCAAGCATCTCCAAAGAACCTCCCTAAGGACTTTGTCGTACGCCTTCTCCGAGTCGATGAACACTATATGTAAGTCCCTCTTCCTTTCCCTATATTGCTCTACCAATCTTCGCACCAGGTGAATTGCCTCAGTCATCGGGCGACCGGGCATAAATCCAAACTGATTATCTGAAATAGACACTATCCTCCTCAACCCCCGCTCAACCACTCTCCCAAATCTTCATAGTGTGACTCAATAACTTAATACCCCTATAGTTGTTGCAACTCTGGATGTCCCCCTTGTTCTAATATATCATAATTAAAATATAAAACAAGAAGCTCATTACTATATATAAGATCAAACTTCAGAAAAATGTTCAACATGTGTATCGGGACCAATTTATTCCATCGTACACCTGGTGCTTCTCCTGGTTTTGAAAACCACAAATGTGGGCTAACCTAACGCTCTTAATAGAGCAGTGAGCTGCTTAACACATATTCAAAGTCCAGAATAAGGAGTTTGGGAAATGGGAATTGTGGATAAGGACCCACAATCACTTTCGGCATTCAGTGTCCTTAGTTGTCCCTGCCACCCAAACCAAAAAAAGGGAGATTCTTTTTTGGAGTGTTAATATGTTAAATTTACTCTTTTACTAGATCCATACCTAAGCCGTGGAAAATGTTACGTCTTTCACACCAACAGACTTCATTTTGAATAACTCTTAGAGAAATCATGCATGGTAAGATCATATAATTCAGATGTACAGACCCAGTTTTCCAAAAGAATGACATCAAAGATGAAAACGTACTGTATAAAGAAAATTTGATGGTTGAAATAGAGGCATGTTACAAGATGTCTATGCGGATGATAATTAACAAAGAGAAAGGCAAGTGCTAAAGAAATATTTTGAGACCAATAACATTCTAGTTTTGGAGGGGTTGGGATTGATACCCGACATGATATTCTGGTAGCTTCAGGTTTCGGCAGGGGTGATTTTCCATTCAGATACTTGGGCATCCCACTAACCACCAAGAGATTATCAGTTATGCAATGCAATCCTCTGCGAGATAAAATGCTTAGTCGAATCACAGCTTGGACAACCAGATTCCTTACTTAAGCTGCTAGGCTACAATTAGTGAGGTCTGTTTCGTTCTCAATCCAGATGTTCTGGTTGCAGGTGTTTGTACTGCCTAAGAAGGTGGTGCAGATGGTGGAAACCTCATCAAGATCATTCGTATGGACAGGAGGTGTAAATTATCCAGGAGGTCCCTAGTTGCTTGGGAGATATTAAGCTTGCTTAAGTCAGCAGGACTCAACATACTAGATGTCTACAAATGGAATCAAGCAGCACTTGCTAAATTGCTTTGGAACATGTGCATGAAGAAAGATACCCTGTGGATAAGGTGGATCCACTCACACTATGTCAAGGGGCACGGTGTGGGAGACTCAACCTAATCAGGCGTCTTGGATGGTGAAGAAAATACTCAAAGCCAGTCAGTCCTTTACCCAAGCTGGAATAACGGAAAGAGCAGCGATGATGATTACCTACTCCATCAAGAAAATGTATGTACTGATAAGGGAAGAGTATCCAAAGGTTGATTTGTAACAATGTGGGGCCCCTAAATGGGTGTTTATCCTGTTCTTGGTTCTACATAGGAGGCTGCAAACAAAGGATAGGATTGCTTGTTGGGCCAACCTCGATGACATGAAGCATCCATTATATCATGCTGAAAATGAAGATATTGCACCCAAGTGTGTGACCTAGTGGTTTAATGAAGTTGGGTTGACCGTTGACCATCAGAAAAACACTAGGTGATTTCTTCCCATCTGTTTTAGCCTTGGTGGACAGAGTTACCTGGTACCTAGCAACCTATTGCTGGTGGGAGGTGGCAGGTATCCTGTGGAATTAGTCGAGGTGCGCACAAGCTGGCCCGGACACCACCGTTATACAAAAAAAAAAGAATTGAAGATACTGATTGCACTCCCTTCAAATGTGTGTTTGCAAAGAGAGTATGGCAACTGCTGCTATAATGGCAAGGGATAACCAGGGTAGCCTTTGACTGGAAACAAGAGATAGTGTGGGAAACACAACATGCAAAGGGAAGGAATGTGAAACATAAGGCATGCAGGATCGTCTGGGCAGCTTGTATCTATCACATTTGGTTAGAAAGGAATGCCCAAGTGTTCAAGACAGCCGGCAGATTACGTGAGCAAGTGGTGAGACAAGTAAAACAAGAGTTTCATGTAAGAATAAGTACTACTAGACTGATTAGATGTATAGCTGGCCTAAACTTTTATGCTTAGCACTCTCGAGATAACTAGAACTTTTTGAGCTTTTGTTAGTGCAAGTCTGGGACTTGGTCCATACTGCACTGTCCCTTTTTAGCTATATTGGTTTTACACTTTCACTTTGGTAATATACTGACAGTTACCAAAAAATATGTTTCGTCTCAAAGCCAACATGCCCACAAGATGAGTGCTGCATGAATATAGATGTTAAGACTGACAAACGCCATACACAATTAGACAGATGATAAATGACCTCATTCGACAGAAAGGGTAAGCAGCGTACATAAAGGATAACATAAGAGAATATCATCTGAGATGATTAGGGCAGTCCTACATAAACCTCTAAAAGCACTACTTCAAAGATGTGATACTACGGTTATCGAAAGTTCTAAAAGATACGAGGTAGACTTAGAATAAAGTTGTAAGCACGTAACACAATGGAAGGATAAAAACCATATGGACGACACCAATTGATTAGGATTATGGAGCGGAGTGTTGGCCAGTTAAGAATTCCCACATCCAAAAGTTGAAGGTGGCGGAGGTGAGGATGTTGCAATGGATGTGTGGCCATACTAGGAAAGATAGGATAAGGAATGAGATTATTCGGGAGAAGGTGGGAGTGGCCTCGGTGGAGGACAAGATGCGAGAAGTAAAGTTACGTTGGTTGGGGCATGTGATAAGGAGGGGCTCTGATGCTCCAGTGCGGAGGTGTGAGACACTAACTATGGATGATTTTAGGCAGGGTAGAGGTAGGCGAAGAAATATTGGAAGGAGGTGATTAGGCATGATAGGGAACAGTTATAGCTTACGGAGGACATGACACTTGATAGGAAGGTGTGGAGAACGCGGATAGGGTAGAGGGTTAGGGAGTGAGAGTGTGTCGGTAACAATAGGGGAGCATTCTTTATTTGGGTATGAAGTTTCTTGTGTGTAGTGTTGAGTGTTGTCTATGGTTTCGGATAGATAGTTTTTAGTATTATCTTGTGGTTGTAGTATTATCTTATGGCTAGTGGCGTTAGTTTATTTTGCAGATTGTACTAGTTTATATGCATTTATGTTTTGTGTCTATTATACTGCTATCGGTCCTAAGCTGGGGGTATATCGGAAACAGTCTCTCTCTACTTCATCTGATGTAGTGGTATGGTCCGCGTACACTCTACCCTCCCTAGACCCCACTATGTGGAATACACTAGGTATGTTGTTGTTGTTGTTGTTGCTGTATAATTCCAGCTAACCCCTAATTTCCCTTAAAAGAATTCTTTAAAAGTATTAAAATAAAATGGATCCAAATATAGCGGCGATAGATATAAAAGATTCCTATTGTTGTCCCAACTAATTTAAAATTGAAAGTATATTAATATTTTTTAAAATTGCATATTACGAGCTAATAGAGGAAAAACAGTATAATTGTCTCGGATAGGTAATCCCGACTCCAACCTCACCCTTGTTAGACAGCTAAATCCTATTTGCAAACTGAAATACCCCTTTGTTTTCGTCAATATATATTTGGCAAGAGATCAGCAAAAATAATAAAATATATCTATGTACATCAACACAGCAACAAGAAGAAGATAGTCTAGCTGACCGTCCTGTTTTGAAATTCATACAAAGAAAAAGGAAAAAAAATATCAAAGTATGTAACCTTACTTCATGCTCAATGCTATCCCTCTCTTGTTCAGTCGTACGGTGCAAATCAACATAATCCTTCTTGTGTTTCATCAAAAATTGCTCTACAGTCCCAATGCTCTCCAGCTGACAAATGAAAGTTTATGAAAAGGATTTTTGGTTTGTGATTATTTATGAACAAAAAGATACAAAATCTAAAGCTCAAGCAACATAACAAAAGAAAATAAGCATTAGGTGTAAAAAATATATTACCGTTTTAAGAGCAGCTCTGGTGAATCCTGACCTTTGCCGAGGTTTATGCATGATAAAAGATGCCAATAAGGCAGCTGTCTTAGACTGTCAGAAAACACTTTAGTTCAGAGGACATATAAACCACGGTAGTATGACATGCGGTAAAAATAGGGGGTGGGGAAAGAGAGAGTTGAACTTTAATTATATGGAATACTAGGTCTCATGCAAACAAGAGAATTACAAATCATCTGCATTCTGCAATGAGAAAAAATAGCTTAGACATTGCAACCACACAAATTATTGATCAGTTTAATAATAGAAGCGAGCATCTGATCCAGGGACAGTGTGAACAATTGATGCATAAGGAAATTACTGAACCTATATGCACGATCAGACTCTATGTAATAGGGCAACGGACTGTAGGGGTCATATGAGCATGAAGATTGTTCAAGACATTTCACAACACACTATAATTCTTTCGACCAAAAATAGAGAAAAACAATAAACTGAATAAGTTAATGTACCTCATCGTATCCCAAAGACAATGCTGATCGACGTGCAACATCTTTAAAATCTTCAGTTCTGTCTCTAACTTTTGACATTCCTTCAGATTGCAGGAGAAAAAGAAGAAGATTTCTCTCTATGAAATGATGTAGTTTCAAAGGTATATAGTAGTTTGGTATACCCCAGCAGAAAACCGAAGATATTCTCCCTTCCGCACAAAACTATACAGAAAATGAAATTACCAAGTTCCAATTCATCAACAACAATCTCAATCTCACATGTTACAACTTAAAATCAGAAAACATAAACAATACCCATAGTTGGAGATATTAGTTGTCAAGTTCTTTATACACTAATCCTGATTAAAGAGAATGTTATTAACCTTACATGGCCCATATAGATAGAAAAATTTGGGTTTAAGGGATATTTCAACTTAATGGATTTCAAATGCTTGGATCGTGGACGATTAGAGAATGAAATTGATTTCTTTGAATAGTTAGAAATGCTCAGAAAATCAATGAATCAACTGCGTCTCAACCCAAGATTCGTTTAGGTTTGCTATAAACAAACACTTACAAAATGACAAACAAATTTAAGTCTTTCATGCCAAGCACTAAAACCTCAGTACAGAATGATGTATATTTACTCTCATGTGTTCTTACTCCTTTTTATTCTTCTCTAGTAGAAAGTTTCAGAATTTGATTACCAAGGGTCGTCTCATTGGCGGATCAAATTATCTCGGGATTATAATCCTTGAACTAAGTTATCTCACACGAAAGGTTGGACAACATAATCCCAAGTTTGATGGGTAAGATGGATATCCCAAGAATAAGCCTGGGGTAAAATTTCTTGATTCAAGGGTCTATCGGAAACAACTTCTACCTCTAAGTTGGAGGTAAGGTCTACTACTCTATCTTCTCCATACACCACTTGTGGGATTGTATGTTGTTTGGTTGACAAAATAAATTTAAACCGTCAACCAAACACGATATCTATATTTTATCCCAAACTTAATTCTGGCATATCCCAACTTGCAAGTTAAAAGAAAAGTTGATAAACATAAATTCTAAAATAGTACTACATTTTAACTTCTGCAGTGCAGAAGATGAAACCAGTAATCAAGTTAATACTTGTTGTTGATTTCAGTAGCCAATAGTACTCTTGAGTTTTAAAACATGTTGCATTGATTACCAATTGCACATAAGCATATTATATCCTTCCTTAGAAGTCTAAAGCAAGAGGAAAAAGAATCTGACATCCCTAATTATGTTATATCTATCACTAATAACATGGTTCGAACTGGTAAGGTGCGCCTAATCCACATAGCACACGCTGTGTGCGCTCTTGCCTCCATTTTTATGAGAAATGATAAAATAATACTGTATTTAATCTCGAAATTATTATCCCTTATCCCACATACAAAACAACCGCTTACTCTCCTGTGTTCTTATTGTTTTTTCACTATTCTCTAGTAGAAACTTCTGAAATTTGATAACTAATACACAAAAAATCAGTGTGTAAACCTAAAAACAGGTCATTTATGCCGCCAGCCGAAGAACTCCGACTTCGGCGAGCTCTACGGTGAAAAATTTGCCGCCAGCCGAAGAACTCCGGGAACTATGAATAATATTAAATGTATAGAAAGAAAATGTTATGTGTTCATTATATTATTAAGCACAACACATTTAAAATATAGCACAAAGGATAAAATGAATAAAAAAAAATTACTACCTCTTTTTCAATAAAATATCACAATTTTCACTTTCATTTTACTAATGTGTTTAATACTTCTTCCGTTCCTAGATATTGTCTTTCTTATCAAAAAATAGATGATTCACGATATGCTCTTTGTTTCTTTTTAGTTGTCATATATACTGAAAATAGTTGTTTACAAATACTGATCAAATTAAAAAATGAAAGAGATCTCTTTTCTGGTGGACTTACTGGGGGGATCAAGAGAAAAAAGGACGTGGTTAAGCAGACTGATTTCTATGACCCTGTCAGAGAATCTTTTGAGGCTGAACTAGAGCGAGTTCAAAAGATGCAAGAGCTTGAACGGCAGCGAGTTATGGAAGAACAAGAAAGAGCACTGGAGAAAGCTCGAAGAGAGGAAGAGGAGAGGCAGAGACTGATTAAAGAAGAGGAAGAATGTCGGCTAAAGTTGGAAGAAGAAGCATGAGAAGCTGCTTGGAGGGCAGAACAAGAGCGTCTTGATGCAGTAATAAGAGCTGAAGAACCAAGAACAAAGCTGATAGGACAAGCTGTTTAATCTACTGTACGCATACCGGAAAAACCAAGAACCATATAAAATTCGAGTCCATACAACTAGAAAATTATCAAAGAAGCTGCAGAGATGGATTTCATACTTAATTCCCACTTAAACCTACAAATTAGTACTAATCATCGGCTCACATTGCACTCATTTGACGTAACCTTTCTCGCCACAATCAGTACCAAAAACATACATAATGTCATATAGAAAATCCTCTCAGAAAGAGAGAATCTTTCACCAAAACTGGAAAATGACTTCTATTACCTACGGCCAAATGTCATTTTCTTATGCAAATATTCATAAATATTCAACGTTCACTCAACCTCTATTACTCGAAAATATCACTAAAATACTATCTGCAATTGCCAAATATCACCTACTTCTGTATCCAACAAAACACCGGTAAAAAAACAATTCTTTACGAAAAGTACTGTCATTTAATAAAACATTGTAAGTTTTACCAAGCATACCCAATTCACCTTAGCGTTTGATACGTGGGATAAGGACAATAATCCCAAAATAAAATTCAGGATTAACTTTACCCCATGTTTAGTTTGAGGTATTAGCTAATTCCGGAATTATTTTGTTCTTACATTTTGGAAAAATTAAAGGAGAACCGAGAAATTTATAGATTCACATTCTATTCTATACATAAATGAGGAAAAATCAAAGCTTACAACCCTTACTTGGAATAAAAGAGCTGACGGGCGAGAGAGCTTTGAGAGACAAGTTCGGATTTGAGCAGGGGGAGTTTTGAGGGAGAGCCCGGTCGAATTTGTGTGAGCTGCATCCTGGTTTTGCATCTTTTCTTAAAATATAATAGTAATGAATATTAAAAAAGTAAATAAATATTTTTACTTCACACTTCATACAATAGTGATAGATAATTATTCTTAATAATAATAAATATTAATTTATTAAAATAATAGCAACCTCACGAGGTCGTAATGTTTTAAAAAAATTGACTTGTTTTATATTTTATAATTTTAAAAAATAACTATAATTATTTTAATGCTAACTTTTTTCACATTTTATTTTTGACCTCTTGAAGTCTCTATTATTATATGGCCGGATTTTTTTATTACTTACCGACGTTATGAGGTCTCTTTATTTTAAAATAAATTCAAAAAAAAATTGAGGGGATAAGCGGTCTCATGAGGTCTCTTATCTTCAACCGATTTTTGAGGTCTCTTATTTTTTGTCTCTTTTTATAACTTTTTTAGTAGTGGGAGTACTTGTCATTTTAGTAAATTAAGGCCCTGTTTGGTCATGACAATCATAATTTTTTGGAGTTGTAGTTGTGTTTGGCTATGAATATAAATTGAAGTTATTTTTGAAATTTTGCGATAGAAGTATTAGTGAAAAAGGTGAAAAATAAGTTTTACTTGTTTTTACTTTTTCAAATTGTATTTGGAATTCTCGTGGCCAAACACATGATATTTTCATTTTTATTTTTTTTTTGCACTAAAGTGAAATAATTTTCTAAAAAAAAGAGAAAATTTCATAGCTAAATGACTATTGAGATATCATTAGTTTGTTTTCACTTTTGCCTTTCATCATATATGAAGAGAAATTAACATGGTGTAAAAAGTACTATTAAATTGAAATGAATATTTTTGCCACTCCATTTTAATTGGGCACATTCTATTTTACGGGGTGATTAAGAAATTATAAATTGAATCATGCATTTTATTATTTTAACCTTTATTCATATTAATGATATTCAATTGGCATAGAAATGGACATTGGATTTATAATTGTTCATGTTTAATGTATACTATTAATTGCAGGGGTAAAAAGAAAAAAAACTAATTAATTCTATACTAATTTAGTAAGTGATCAACTAATGCGGGACATTTATTTTTAGTAAGATGACTAACTAAAATGGATAGAAAATAATAAATTATCCATTGATTTTTTAAACTGAACAAATATCATTAGATGTCTACTTTTAGTATAGTGCACAAGTATTGTTAGACACAAAAATACTTGTTATTTTTAATATATTCAAAAAAATCATGTTTTACCCTTAACTTCAATTACTTATAAAACATAAGTTTGGTTATAATTATATAACAAACAATAAGGACTCTTAAATCTATTTTGATGCATGAAAATTTTCTACTTTGTTTTGATATTACATAGAGGATTTTTTTAAAATGAAGATTTCATGTGATATTTAAGTTACATGAGAAAATTAAAGGAAATGTGTCATTTAAGTCTTTAGTGAAGGATTGGTGACATTGACCAACTTAAAGGGTCAAACAAAATTAGGAAACTTAATTAAGTTAATAATGGACTTGATTAATATTTTCAAAATTTTCTGATCTTTTCAAAAATATAAATCAACTCACACCCCTCTCCTCTCCAAATTAACTCCCCTCTCTATCTCGACTGTGTCTCTCAAGCTTCTCCCAAATCAACCTCCCGGCGATAAATAGTTGGGTTTCGAGTTCCTTTTTGATTTTCAACCGTCAATCGACGTGACAACATTGCTCTCCAGCGATAACAAATTCGAGTTTTTCATCGTCTCTTTTCTTCTTTCACAGACAAATAATTAGGAATTTTTAGTTATTAAGAAAAACAAGAGCTTGAGTCAACTTCTCTTTTAGGATTGGTTAACAATTTTAATATTTGTTGCTTAAATTTGAAATGAGGACTGAAGCAAAACCTAATTTCTGGTATTTCTTCTCTTCTTTTTTTGAGTGAAATATGATTTTTTTGTTGTTATTGTAGTTTATGTTGTTGAACTGTTGATTTGACTTATTGGTGTCTGTTGAGTTTTTTGAAGTTTGATTTTTGTTGTTTGTGTTTGTACAAACAAAATAATAATTTTGGTATTTTTTGTCACTGTTGATGTTCTTGGTGTTTGTGTTGTATTGGTGTTGCAGGGTTGATTTGTTGTTGTTCTTGGTAAAAAATGGTGTGTTTGATATTAAATGGTGATGTTATTATTGTTCTATTGAACAAAATCTTGCTACTAGTTTTTTTTCTGCAACAGATGAACTATCTGATGCAACAGATAAACCATCTGATGCAACATATGAACAATCTGTTGGATGAAATTCTATCAACTATTCCAATAGGGCGAGATGTCCAAGACTTTGATTTCTCCCAACTGATAATTCATCTATTGCGATAGATGACGCTTCTGTTAGAAAAAATCTAAACAATATTGATAGTTGATCTGTTGCACGGATCAGTCATCTATTTCAACAAATAAGTGATCTGTTGAATGAAATCACAACAGTATAGAAAATGTTTTTATTGTTTACAACAGATTACTCATCTGTTGTAACAGGATAATTATTTGTTGCAACAGATAACACACTTGTTGCATCATATGTATGATATATTGCAACTATTATTTTACTGTGTTGTATATGATAGATTTACTGTTATCCTTTTTTTAACGATGTTTTAATCAATTATAATTTTTTTTTCCTATTTTTTCAGATAATATGGCTCCTAAAAGAAAAGAAACCAAATCAAATTCAAGTAAAGGAACAAGTGAAGAAGTTAGGCTAGATCCACCACTCTACGAGCTTATTTTATAAGCGTTATCTCAATCAGAAGCAGAAGATAATGAACAGGGGGATGAGGAATGTTTCAAAAGAGATGATCCAAATGCTAATAGCCCTTCCACTTAAGAGTTGGTCAAAACCTTCAGCATTGATAGTTATCTTGTGAGAATGCAATGCGATGGTACCACAGATTTAGCAGGTGATTTTGTGGTTAAGTCATCCATGGGAAAATCTTTTGACGTCCTTAAAAAAATACTTTGAGATAAAAAATTGGATGTTTGTTTCAGGGACATCTACTTTGGGCAATATCTTGATTTGCCGGAGGACAACTGAAACACCCTAGGAATAGGACCCTTTTAAAATTTCTTAGGCTTTGGACCTTTTTGGCTCGGTAGGACTCAAGGGAGTCACTCGTACCCCTTGGATAGACTTGTGGGCTATCGTGAGGGTTCACTCGTACCCTAGGAAGTATGTTGGGCTTGGATACTGCCCAAGATACGACTCAACTAGGTAAGAGTTGTATAAGAACATACGAGTGGTGCAAGGCAAGTTGTATGGTGCATGTTTGAGTTATTTTATGGAATCTGTCCAACATACGAGTGGTAGGTACGAGTTGGGGTACCACCCGTACCCTAGGATATGAATGGTAAGGGAGAATCGCACCCCTGGATATGGCTTGTTTAATTTAAAGTCAAGGGTAGTTGGACATTTTCTACTCCTAAAACCTTATGTCCTCACGTCATATAACCCTATATGTCCTTCTATAACACTTATTAAAGGATTAAAACACATCAAATACTCTCTTGAAGATTGGAGGCTAGGGTTTTTTCATGTGTTCTTCAAAGGGCTTAAAGGTCAAGATTTCTTTTATGAATCATCTTGTATAAGGAATTTTTTTGTTAATTTAATTAAAGGCATAGTTTATATGAATGTTTTCATGATTTTACGATTGCATGACTTTGGCTTTCAAATATGATTTTGGGTTTTTCATGTTAATTGCTTGGTTATGGTTTCCCATGGTTTTAATAATGCTTTTATATGCATTAATGGTGGTTTTGGATAATCAGATTGAATGGGAATGGTTTCTTGGTAGTTGGAATTGGTTTTGGTCATATTATGCCCCCAATGTGTTTGACAAAATGCTTATAAAGATATGTTCATTGCATTGACTTCTTTAATGGAACTCTTGCATGTTTTAAACTTAGTAAAGAAATTATACATAGTTTAAACGGTTTGGAAAGGCTAAAGGTTAATTGGTTATGCTTGTGAGAGACATGAAAGTCGCCCAAGTGGTTTAATATGGTAAATAGAAGGGCACTTGAAAGTCTTCTTAAACCTATAAATGGTTGGTTATGGATGATACTTGCAAGTAAGGGTTCGTATGGCGATACCAATATCAATGGCCTTGATTAATAAATAGATAATGATTTGGTTATTTAGAAGCTGGTTTTAATTGGGCAATAATGGCGAGATATGTAGCAAAGTCGTGGAAAGTGGAGGTCCCAGGAGGGCCAAAACTAGAAACTCATATTTGCTTATATGAGGTTGGTCTTGGTGACCGTGTGCATGACACTTTATTTTGGAGATGTACTAGTCATCCCATGGGATACTTTCCTGGTCGTGCGGCTACACGCACTGGGCCCTTTCAGCAGAGAGAGCTAAACCCATATAGCCCGTGGGTGATTTAGGAAGGCAAAACTATACAGCCCAGGTAAAGGTTTTAAAGGCATGCTAAAACCGATCCCTTTTTCCCGACATAGTTCTATATATATATATATGGTTGTATGTATATGGATAGTTTTACGTGGTTGTTTATAAATGGCATTATTTTATACTTATCCTAAGTATATGTTAGTGTTCACCCACTAACCCATCTACTAGTGGGTGTATACTTACGCTATGCAGGAACCGCTATATATATGTATGGTTTTGTGTATATGGATGTTTTTACTTGGTTGTTTATAAATGGCATTATTTTATACCTATCCTGAGTACATGCTAGCATTCACCCGCTAACCCGTCTACTGGCGGGTGTATACCCACGCTACGCAGAAATCGACTATTCTACTCCTCTTGTTTAGTAATAGGATTTGGGTACAATCGATATTGGATTGAAGTGGTGAGCTTTCATAGTTCGGAGGGTATCTATTTCATGTCATGGTTTACTTTACATAATTCTTGTCCTTCATAGACTTCTCTTTTCTTTTGCTATGGTCGGGGGCATGTCCCGACTGAGTACTCTTTGGTTTACTAGAGGTTTTGTATGGACAACTATGGTGTTGGGTATGGTATGGATGGTTTATGTTATCTATATATACATTGGCTTATCATTATGGTACTGGTTTATGGTTTTCGCATTAGTTTGGTTGGACTTGATTGGGTTGGTCTCGGTTATAGACTTGTCCCAGAGTCACCTCATGTTTGGATACACTTTTTTGTTATATGTTCTGACTTCAGCCAACTCAAGGTATGTATTTGATGGTTGGATTGGGTAACGGGGGCGGTTCTCGATCCTGGTTGGGCTTGGGATTACCCATTACGATAAGGCCCTGGTTTGGGTCATGTCAAGTTGGTATCAGAGCCTTAGGTTCTGGTGTCATAGGGTGTCCACGAATCCATGTCGAGTAGAGTCTTGCTTATGGGTGTGTCGAGCATTACACTTATAATCAGAAGGCTGCGAGACATTTAGGAATATTTCACTTTCTTGGTTATTCACCTTTTGAACTATGGAGTCTGAGGTCTTGAACTCTTCTCTGAATCTTTTTTGGTTCACTCTTTGAATCATTTCTTCTCAACGATCTAGAGTTCGTGAAAACTCACCTGTCCCACTTGAGGACATCATGGATGGATCTAGTCCAACTCATAGGGCACAAACCTGGTCAAGGGCCACAACTTTTGGTTTTCTCAGTGAAGTCCCACCGAGATAAGGTGACATTCATTCTCGATTACCTTAATGGGAGGTTACCAATGTTGAGTTTTGACATTCTATTTATTTATTGACACAAATAATGATAACTCTATCACTCCAGCCCTGTCCTATTGATACGGGGAGGAATGAGGTGAGGTTGGAAATAGGCAAGGTAATGAGTCATGGTTTCCTGGTTAAATGGGAGTGTCCCATAAGGATTGCCACTTGGTCAAATAGGATATTGGTTGTTATTTCTCTAGCACTTAAGCCAGGGTGCTACTTCTGTCTCCGACACTGGTATGTTGAAAACTTCTTTCACTGTGGTGTGTGTGGTTTATTTGGTTCGAGGTCCTTTCTCTTGTGTGACCCTATTGGTGGTTGTGTATTTTGGTTTGGTCCCAAGGTTGTTTTGAACTTTTTTCTTCTTCTAATTCTACCCCTGTAGGTGACTTTGCGATTGTCAAAAGAGTCTATGAGTGTGTACGGTATCTGTTGGTAATAAAAGTTTTGGTGGAAATTGTTTGACTCGGATGTGGTGGATTCTGATATCATTCGAGGGATGGATTTAGTTGCACTCGGGTTTTTCACTATCAGATTGTCAGACTTGTTAGGCTCTATGGTGAGTCGGTCATGAAATAGGAGGATGGCTTCGTTCCCTAATTATTAAGAAAAAGGTTATATTATGTCTTCGAACTCGGAGATTGGTCTCCATAAAGGGGTGTCTTTATTACTTGGTTGGATTAAGGATTCTAACTCAAAAGGTCTTTTCTTACATTCTGTTCGGTGATGAATGAATCTAGGAGTGTTCATGGGTTGGTTTGGGTCAGTTATTGGTCAAAACCATAACCAAACCAACTTAGTCAATTTTTAAATTTCTAAAACCAAACCAAACCAACACAAAAAAATAACCGTCGGTTTGGTTCTAGTCAGTTTAGTTCAGTTCGGTTTTTCGGTTTATAACTTTAGTTAATGATAAAAGTTGAAATTTGTCTTAAAAAAATTCAATCCAACATATGAGATGTCAAGCGAGTGTTGTTCCTTAACCTTGAAACCAAGATGTCAATTTAGTGTTATACTTAGGAAAAACCATGAACAACACCATAAGAATGCTTCTAACAAAGTATTTAGAAACTACATATAAAAGAATGATACGATAAACTCCCCAAAAAGTAAACACATAATTTTTTTGGTTAATAGAGACCAAAAAGAAAGTTCAAAACTAGTGATTATCTATAGTCTAATAAAACTCACCTATAAAATACCTTAGACAACAAGATAATTTTCACAATTAGTATCATTTGTCATTCAAAGCGTGAAAATCATATAGAATTTCATAATGTACCATCAACTAGATGGAGACATCTGACTAAAAGTGATATGACTAAAGTTAAATTCATAATTAAAATTTTAAATATAAAAAATATTTATATTTTGTTTATGAATAATATATAAATATAAATAATTTATACACATGTATGTATGTGTGTGTGTACATATATATATATGTATGTATATATATATATAATTTATTGGTTTGGTTTGGTTATTTTATCGGTTATTTTAGAGTAAAACCAAAACCAAACCATATAAGTATCAGTTTTAAAAATTTAAAATCAAACCAAACCAAACCTAACTAAATATCAGATTTTTTTAGTCGATTTGGTTTGGTTCGCAGTTCGGTTTGATTTTTAACCAAACCATGAACACCCCTAAATGAATCTCTTGAAGTCGTCTTGACGAACCTTATGGCGTATTTCTAATGGGGAGGTTGGTTTGGGATTAGTCTTGTTTCGGACACTTGTCCAATTTTTATTCTTTCTATATAAAATGGTTATGGTTGGGTTAAAGGATCTTAAGGAGAAATTAAGAGATCTCAAATATAAAGGATTCGTCTGTCTTGATGATTCTCTGTGAAATGTTTTATTCTTGCAAGCATAGGGGGAATGGTTCCCTGGAAATACTTAGGTTGTCGCTGGGTGACTAAGGAATTTAGGGTGTCCTTCTAGTAAGGGAGGACCTTATAGGTGTATTCCATTTTATATAGGGTACTTTGCTAGTAGCACATGGTGGTTGGTAAATCCGAGGCTTGAATTAAGATGCTTCATTTTTTTTTAAAAAAAAAGTATGATAAGCTCGGAAATAGCATTGTGGGAGTTGAGGAGGTAAACTGGTAGGTTGGATGAGGTTGATGATTTGGGAAATTCAATAGTGGGAGAGTTATACCATATAGGCCGGAAGTTCTGGTTGAACGGAGGGGTTGGGGATCCAGTCATTCGACAGGTTAGATCATAGAGCTTACATGTATCCTTGTCCCTATACTTGCATTTTACTGTTGGCATGAAATTGATTACTGAATTCATGGTTTCGAATATGAATTTTTGGCATAATAGAGCGTTTTGATATGATTACTCATTTAATTGATTCTTTCATGGATTGTGATGCATTATTCATGTTTTATTAATGTTTATGAATATTGTGGGATGTATGGAATGGTAAGTGGATTTTGGGGTACTATCGATTCCCAAACTACTTGGTTTTGAACTTGAAAAATATATGCCCTCAAAATGTTTTTTCTTTTAAATTTCCCTTGAATAAAATTTTGTCATATGGTTTGGCTATTCTTGAATCTTTGTATTGTATAAATGGTTAAGGGGAACATAAATTTGTTTTGGTTGGATCCAAATGATTTTTAAAAGGCCTTGGTGGCTATGGTTTGATTTAATTTGGATTAATTAAAAACCTTGGAGTTGATTTGGCCTCATGGTTTTTGCATGTCTATACCGGCCTCTAGGTAGCATTTGAATAAATAACGCTTTAGGTATGGGAGAACCAAACATCCCTGGTGTACGTCTTTAGTGATACCCATTAGAGTGGAGTATTATGTTTGTAGGTGTAATAAGGTGAAAGTTGGTGGTTAATCTTAAATTTCCCTATAGTGATAGACTTCAAAGGAAGGTTGGGTTGCATAACCTAGTGAGTCTCTTCTATTCTGGTTAAGCAGGTACTCTGCTAGTATTGCATGTACGGTCATAACGCTTATGCTTAAGGTTCGCATTTTGTATTTTTCTTGTTCCCTAGGTATGAGTCTTGACCTTGTGTTAAGTCACTTATGGTTTAGGTGGTTGTGTTTCTTTTGATGTCCAATCTAAGTACTCCTTTCATGGTATGGTTTAGTTGGGATGATTTTTCATTATGGTCTAGGTGGTTATTGTAAAGTGCTTCATGCCCATGGTGTCGTGTCTTGGTTGGGGGTCTTTGTCTTGCTTTGGGAGGCATAGAAAATCCTTGTACTTTTATTCCTTAATGACTCTCCTTATGCTAGGATGGTAGTGGCTTGGAGAGAATAGTGACGTTTTGTAAAGGGGAATGTAGAAGTCCTTAAGTGGGAAAGAGTCTAGGGTGGCTACTAGAGTTACGGTTTGAAGGTGAGGTAAGGTTGTTGTCATGATAAATGGTTAGGAAAGGAATAGGTGGTGAAAATTCATTATGAAATATTAAATGGTGTTAGATCTTTTGATGGACAGATCATACCGCGGGTATGTAAGTGGTAGGCTTGAATGTTGTGATTGGTAGATATACTTATAGTTGTGTTTGGTACTTGAGAGGTTTGGTAAGGCATGATTTTTATAAATTGTCTTCATGGCTTAGTAGTTGTATTGGTTTGGTTTTTAATTATAATTGTTGGGGATGGTTTGTCCATGTCTTTTACTTAGGGGTTCCATATAATGGTGATGGAAATGGAGTAGTGCTTCGGGATAGATGTGAGGAGTAGAGCCCAGTGGCTTAAGTTAACTCCCTGTAGCTTCGAATAGGCTTGAACATAGAAGTGGTGGTGAATAGTTAAACTCAAGCTCTCGTAGTGATGTGTCTTGGTAAATTCTAAATCGATTCGGACTTGCTCTCTAGCATAAGTCCATTCATCCGATAATCTATGTTTTGGGGGGTGGTGGTGGATGGCCGTTGGTTGGTTAGGTACCTTTAGGTGGTTTTAGTATCTCGAATTTCTTGTTCTTTAAGAGGGTCCCGATGAGTATCATAGATTGGTAAAGTTTGTCGGTTGCAAATGAAAGGTTTGTCTTCGGTAAAGGTTCCATGGGGGAACTAAAAGTCTGAGAAAGTCATTTGGGATGCGGAGGTGGACATGGAGTCCAAGGATCTGCGTTGGTTTCTTGTTCTGGAAAATTCATGCGTAAGGTGTGTGTTCTTCAACACATCTTTGTTTTCTAACACGGTAAAGGTGAGGAATAGTTCCTCTTGCATCTTTGTTTCCTAACTTAGTTAGAGGTCGGGATGAAGGTGTTGGGGTGTAAATTTGCTTAGGGTATGTAATGATCTTCTCATTTGAGTATGAGTATATCTTGACTATCGCTACATTGACATGCATTATTTTATATGAGTGAGTGGGACTTCTTTTTGTTGTGAGGGAACTTGATTCATATTGCCAGCTATTTGCTTGTCTGAGTAGTGTAATTTGTATATTTATGAGTGGTTGTCTGTTGCTAATGTAATTGTCATTCCTTGATTCCATTGTATCACATTGTTGTTTTTCATATTCATACATAATTGGTTTTGAAAAGTGAGATTGGAGGAGGTGTTGTGTTTTGAACTTTAAGTTTTGGTTGACTGCCTTGAATAGCTTAGTTTCTCCTAGTTAAGCGTCGTTTTTGTTTTCGTTGTGTTTCGTTGCCTAAGGACATGCAAATATTCTAAGTTGAGGATGTTGATGTGCTATAGAAATATAACACTTTCGACGCTTAAAACGATGAAAATATGCAAGTTTCTAGGCTATTTTTTTAGATATGATCCATTTTGGATATGTTTTGTAGGAAATCATGTTTTGGATGCTAAGTTCGTGAAAAGGTGAAAAAAGGTATTTTTCGCTACTTTTTGGAGAAATTACGGATATTCGGGAGGTTTTCCAGCTTGTTCGTGATCAAACCATATTCGAGAACTGAAAAAGAGCTGAAAAGATGACTCCCGACACCTACCAAAGCAACCTACGGACCGCAGATGGACAAAGCCGGTGCCAGAGGTCAAAATCTCAAACGTTAGGCTATAGGATTTGTACCTGCAGTCTGCATATGTGCCCAGTGTCAGGACCGCAGGTATTACCTGCTCCCTGTGCTAGACCGCAGGTGGCCACCGACCCGATTTTCTCCTATTTAGTTTGGGCTTTGGTTTTAGGGTTTCCTCATATACTATAAATACCTTTTATGTGTTTTTAGTCAAAGTTACACACTTTTGATATTCACAAATATATTTTGATTCCAAGATTTGATTTTAATCTTCGGATTATCTTGTATTGACTTCAGTTGATTGATTCAGTACAGTTGTGGGTTTTTACATTTCTTAGCGTTGTGATTTCATCTATGCTTCCTATTATGAGTGTTATTGATTTTTTCACAATTATGAGCGGCTAAAACCCATGGCTAGGGTTGTGGAAACCCTAGCGTATTGACGATGTAGGGGAAATGCGATTGTTGATCTGAGCTAATACTCATGTTATGCATTGCTTTATCTTCACTATAATATATTTCTTAGCGATGGCCAATATTAAGATCTCGCCTAGATTATTGCTACTTACTCTAAAAGAGGAGTACTGACTAGGAAAAAATAAAGACAACACTAATTTGAAGTTAATTGTCGATCCATGCTAATCATGGAATATAGTGAATAACCGTTAATTGTCATCCAATAATTAGAGACTCAAAAGGTAATAGTTAACTGGGATCAAGATAAGGGTTAGTAAGGCAACATCCTGAGACTCAAAAGGTAAAAGGTGAAGTCCTTTTACTCGTCCAAAAGACTGTAGAAGGTACATAACTTATCGATTATGCATGTAAGTATTGGGTTGGTTCAACAATGCACGATAAGCCTACGGAGTTGAGAAGTCGGGGTACACAATCCTAGTGTTCACCAATACTGATCAAAACTGAAGTTGATACTTGCTCTTTGTTCAATTCTGCCATCCAAATTCACCCATTTACTTTTCTTGTTCTGCCTACAACAGTTAAGATCTGCAAAGCTACATATTTCTTTGGGATTCGACCCCAACCTAGTTGGGTTACTATATTTTGACAGTGACCATATTATCATCTAATAAGAAGTGATGTTTGGACGTCATCACACTTCGAACCCACAACCTTACTTTTCACGAATGATTTCAAAATCAACTAAATCCAAGAAATATAGAAACTACCTGTCAAAATAAAGCCAACACTACCCATATTGACTACCTTTGGTTCGGGGTCAAAACGGACCCCCAAAATAAATTTTTGAAAAAGAAGAGAAAAATCATAACTTTAGTTCAAAAATGTGTTCTCATATTTTTAGGAATCTACAGCTGAAAACCCAAGTCAAATCGAGTAAAAAACAAGGTTCAAATTGAAGAAAAATTATTTTTAAGTTTCACCGGGTAAAATCTCCGAAATTCGTGTTAAAATCAAGAGACGAATTTGTTTTGAAGGTTAAATTGATGAAAAACTAGTAATTATAAGATTAAAACAAGTTAAAAGAAGTGAACATGGGATTTAAAATCAAACGCTAAGATTTTTGGGGTTTTAAAAATTTAATCAAGAAATTACTAAGCGTGAATTCTTACCTTAAATCCATAAGAAAATCAAGAAATAGATGTTACTCTAGATTTTCAAGCTCCCACAAGCTTCTCTTTTAAGCTCTCACACTATTTTAGGGTTTAACTTTCAAGAGGCTAGATGAAAAATAAGCAAAATGGACCCAAATAGTTGCTATAAGGGCCCTTTTTTTTAGATGGACAATCTTTTTTGAAGAAAAAACAGATTTTAAGTCCAAAAATGGACTTCGGCGGGGTTTTTGAGATTCATTCGGAGTCCGATATATGCAGATAAACTATGCAGCCACAAAAAATTCAACGTTTCAGATGCATTGGCGAATTTGGATTTTCAAATGTTGTTTCCACAGAGTTGACCCTCGAAACCCGAAATCATAATTTTCCAAACCGAGGTTTAAAATGAGATTTAAAAGCCGTAAAATTGCACCAAAAATGTTACCACCCTATAACCGACATTACGAATCTTCTTGCACCATTTGATTTTTCATTTGAGGTCCTTTAGACCAAATGTGGGTCTCATACCCATATTTCTAATTTTTCTAAGTTTCTGACCAACCAGTCGAAATGAGCTCGGGTGCATCGAAACCCAAACCAAAGGTCTACTTTGCCTAAAATCGATATTCTAGAGCTTTTGGTGCAATCTGTTCATCCATCTATCGTACGGATCAAAAGATATCCACATAAGTCTAAAATAAGGCTCTCGAAGCCATAAAAAATCACAATATCGTATAAATGGTACCAAAATACATTAGGAACCATGTCAATCATACGCACACCTCAGAAATATCATAATACAACTACAGAGAGGAGTAAAATAGTCAAATTAGACAGAAATACACATTTCTCATATTTTATCAAAAAGCTGGTCGTTACACAAGTAGTTCTTATAGTTGCATTTTTAGTTCCCTCAACCCTGTTAGAGCTATTCGATAAGGAGGAATTGATATAGAACAAGTTCTCGATCTAAGTCAATTTCTTTATCTAGTGGATTAACGATAGGTCTAAAAGAAACACATTTTGTAATTCAGAAACGACTAAAACTGACTCTATAAAACAGGACCCCGAACTCACATTCCAGAAATAAGCTAAAAATGCTTCAGTAACCTCTGACCCAGACAAATGATATAATTTTCACATGTTTGGCCTTATACACTTTTTCCCACATTAGTTTATCCATTTTCGACATAGCTAGAGTTACTGTCTTAGCATTACAGTTTAAAATAACGTGATATGGAGATAACCAGATCATACCCAGAATTACATCAAAGTCCAACATATCTAGAATAATCAAGTCTACCCATGTTTGAAAACCTATAAATAACACAGAATAAGAAAGGTAAACATGGGTTACTATCTCATACTCACCAATCGAATAAGACACATAAACAGGATAATTGAGTATATCACAAACCAGATAGACCCATCACAAACTAAATATATGCATAATAATAAGTAGATGCTAGATCAAATAAATTAGAAGCCATCTATTCACAAATAAAAATAGTACATGTGATAAACGCATCAGAAGCCTCGACATTTGTCTTTCCCAAAAAATCATAATAATGAGCTTGGACATCAATTCGATCTAACTCCTTCCCCGACTGCGCTACTCAATAGTGCTGCTAATTTCTTGACCATCCCAACCACCTGTCTGATTTCCCCATTCGCCCTGTGGATGACCCCTACCATTGTCTCTTCCTCTTCTACATGCTAAACCTATATATTGATTTTGTTGTTGTGCCTGGCCATTCGTCTGTCTTAAAGGACATACCTTTTTTAAAATGACCAACTACACTACAATAGTAACATTCTCACTCAAGATAAGGTCGATTAGTAGAAAAGTAAGAAGCTCATTGGCCCCTAACAACATGTGCCTGAGAAGAAACCTTAGCTAGAACCACAGTAGAAGCTGGCAAGGCTGACTAAATTAGGTGGGCTGAATAGGCCCGCTGACCGTCCCCCTCAGAGTAAAACCGCTGAAATTCCCAACATTGCAAGACTTTTTGGCTAACATCTTATCCTGGCCTACTTGCATAGCCCCCTCCAACTTCTTCACATAATCTGAAACTTCATTGAATCGCTTCCTTGCAGAAGTCATATGCATAGACAAAACTTGAAGATCCTAATTCAAACCCTTGACATAGCATCGAATCCTATCCTTCTCAGTAGCCAACAACTGAGTAACATTGCGAGACAAAGCATAGAGCTTAGCCTCATAGGCCTTAACAGACATATCACCCTATCCCAATGCCAAACACTCATCCTTCTTGCGATCAAAGAGGTCCTATAACCATACTTCTCCAATAACTACACATGAAATTGCTCCCAAGTCAATGGAGGTAAAATCGGTGACCAATATTCAATATATGCCCTTCAACATTACTTAGCATCCTTCTCCAACATAAAAGTTACAAACTCAACTCCATGTTTCTGAACAATACCCATCTTGTCTAACCTCTCATAACAATCAATGATGAACTCAAAAGCATCATCAAACTCAGTACCCTCGAAAGTTGATGGTTTTATTTTCAGAAACTTAGTCAGCAGATCATGTTCAGTACCAGTTATCACAGAACCCAAAACTGGATGAGGAAAAACATCATTCCCTAAAGCCTTATCTATCTTTGGATCCATAGCAACAGTAGGATGAACAACTGGAGCCTGAAAATATAGCCCAATGGGAGTGGCTCCAGTCCCGCTAACCCACTCAGAAAAGCTAACACCTATTGAACAATTTTAGTAAATATAGGGGGTATTGTTGTAACCATAGTTGGTGCCACCATCTTAGGCTCCATGTCGCGACCTGAACCAGGGCTTTACTGTAATGGGTACCTCAAGTCCCATGTAAATCGGAGATCACCCCTTTCACCTGATCGAACCAACAAAATATACTGAACTATCAAATAAATTTCGAACATATAACAAAATAACATATAAAACGACTAAAAATAATTCATTAAGTGTTTATACTATCCACCGATAACCGAAAAATCATTCGCCACCGAAACAATCAACCAAACCATCCAAGTCCACAGTAATCCAACAAAGTTTCTACAAAGCCGAAATTAATAAAATGTCAGGACATGCCCCCAACATTAGCCAAAATAAAGTCTAAACAAGGTCTAAGACATAGGAGACAAGGACCATGAAATAAAGCCTTCTGAGGTATGGAGGCTCATCACTTTAATGTTAACTCTTGAACTAACTCAAACACCTAATCACTGCATATGAAAAGTAGAAGAAATTTTGGTGTCTGCATCGCATGGGGATACAACATCCGAAGACGGTTAGCAGTTGGAGTGCTAGTATGTAACTCAGGGGTAGAGGAATAAAAAATAATGCCATGACAACAGTTCTAAACCAGTACAAGATCCAAAGCATGATATCCTGTGAAATACATACACATATATAAATATAACATCACATGCCGGTGTAGAGAATAAGGCTTAGCATGAACTTTGGAAACCTTAACCTGGGTTGTGTAGCATAACCATCATATAATAAGGCGCCCAGGGGCTATATGGGCCCAGTTCTTCCCTAGCTGGAAGGGCCCTGGTGTATGTCGCACGAAACAGAGAATATCCATATCTGTATATGCCTTTATAGGGGACTCGAACCTCCTTGCATAATCAAGGTGACTTACGCACCAATGTATACATTATGGGGGACTCGAACCTCCCATTCATATATTCATTGGGGGACTCAAACCTCCCGGTTGTATAGACACCCACACCGACTAGCATAGTTTCTAGTGTTAGTCATTTGACTCTACTTTCACGGCTCAACTACACATCCCGCTTTAAAGCCCAATTAAAATATTCATTACACATACACAATTATTAATCCAGTTACTTACCAAATGCATCATATTGGTATCGTCGCCATAACCATTATTAATCAACTTGGAACTCAAACCTATTTTCTAAACAAAGACATCAATTAAATTCAAAATTTAAGGACTTGAACCCATTTAGCATTTCAAATCAATTTATGGCCAACAAGGCCTTCATAAAATCATTTACCAATCATCAACATTCTTAGGCCTATGCCTTAGTTCAAAACAAAATTCAACATGTGACAAAATCATTCTCATTGATAATTTCATAAATAGGTTGAGGGCATACCACAATCAAAACCAAAAACCATCAAATTTAGGGACATGCCCCCTTAGTTAGACCATAATTCTCATGTACCCACATGTGAAAACCATTATTAATATGTGCATGATCATAAATTAAATCACGAGAATCAATACCCAATAATATTCATTCAAACCCTCAACCTTGATTTTCAAAACCATCATTAATGACTCATGAACAATATTTTAAACATATAATTTTAGAGAACTAATAATGAAAAAAGAGTCACATGCTTGAGTTACAAAAATTCATGGAGAGAATTTGATCCTTAATCCCCTAGATAACCACTTTGAAGAAACCCTAGCTCAATCTTTCTTGAGAGGTTCTAGAGAGAGTTTTGATCTTGTAAAAGGGTATAATGAATGATTAAAAGGTGTTATAAGACGTGGGGTCTTAA
Source organism: Capsicum baccatum var. pendulum (assembly GCA_030864225.1). NCBI lineage: Eukaryota > Viridiplantae > Streptophyta > Magnoliopsida > Solanales > Solanaceae > Capsicum > Capsicum baccatum. The sequence goes on along the minus strand of CM061553.1, from coordinate 211,366,781 downwards.
GGGCTTGGGGTGGAAATGTCCAAAGTACCCCCAACTTAAGGCTGTAAAATCCCGCCTTTGGTTCTGAGTCAAGCCATTGACTCATCACCATAACTTACAACTCATACTATTGAGTTATCACCAAGACAAAAAATTGGACACCACATACTGTCCAACTTACGACTTCCAAGTCCCACTCGTCACTAGACCATACAACTTGTATGGTCTAGTCGTGACCAATACAGAACACCATGGGCTTGAACACTGGACAACATACAAATGAACCCTAACCACTCATCACACGATCATACGACTCATGAGGAGTCTCTCGTAAATATGACAGAACTTGGCCAATAACGCACTGGTTAACTTACAACTAGGGCCACCTGACCCGTAATGTCACGACCCAAAATCCCATCGAATGCCCAACGTAGGACAAATTCAATAAACACAAGTTATAGATAAACAAAGTGTTCTAAATAGACTAATAATGAAACAAGATACCAATCCCAAAATCTGGTAGAGCCAGTATAAGAGCATCTAATAGTATTAATACAATTCAACGCCTGGAATAGTTAATACATCTGTCTCAAATACTAAAGACTGAATATAAATGATAGAAGGAAACTAGGTGACTCAAACTCCAGGAGCTCACCCAATATCCGAAAATCAATCACCACACAAATAATGATCAACGATGACAGTTAGTACTCAGATTTACACCAAAAAGATGCAGAGGAGTAGTATGAGTACCAAAACAACGGGTACTCAGTAGGCATCATCGATCGACTAAGCTGCCGGACTAGCACCCGAAGCAGAGAAGGCCCGGGAGAACCCGTTCAAATACCTGTACTTTCACTTACATGTCACTAAAAATTTGGACAGCACTTCGTTGCATATAGAAGGGTCTAATTACCTGTATCAGCACAACACGCACAAATATATATATATATAATACTTGGCCGTCGGGGCCACCACATATACAAATATAACATCACTATATAAACTTCCATGACTTTACCTTTTCTTATGTCTACAAAGCCTCTAGGATATACATGACATAACTAGGGTCGTGACAAACCCCCGCCCACACATGACTCCTGTACAATAACAAAACATAAGGAACCGACTCGGAAAGCTCCGAAGCAAACTGGAGCTCACCAACAATAGTTGTATGACCTGGCCCCTATTTATACTGTGAATGAGCTGAGGTACCTGTGCCTGCAGCATGAAATGCAGGTCCCCCGTGAGGGACGTCAGTACGAAATATGTACTGAGTATGTAAAGCTGTAAATAATCATATGTGATATAGGGGATCAAGGAAATCAGACGCAAGTGAATAAATCATAATAGAAGTGAACCACAATTCATAAATACTTTTAGGATCATGTACATTATCATTAATCTGAATTGTGTTCTTGAATTCAAACATATTTGTGAAACGGTATACATTCGTTCATTTCATTCTTTACAATTATCATTCGCCATTGCCTCCTCCTCCCGAACCTCCAACCACCTAACAATAATCAATACTGTATCGTACTGTGACCATTAGGCTGCCCCCAGTACATATCAATTGGGATCGACCCATGCTAGGCTTATGCCCCTGGGATACCACCCATAAATACATAAATAGGGATCGACCCATGCTAGGCTTATGCCCCTGGGATACCACCCACACGTATATCAAGTAACACATATAAGAGATCTTTCCAATAACTTAGTTCAAAAGCTTTTGAGATTATTACATTAGTGTTCATGCCAATATAGTACCTTTGGAACAATGATACATCAATAGGAATCAAGTAATAGACCTTCTATACAATAACAATGTCATATAGACTCATTGGTACATCAACAATGTGTTTCAGAATCATCAATATCACAACAATGAAATAGGAGCCTTTTGGTATATCAACGAAATATTTTGACGCTTTATAGAATGGAAACAACTTCGTTGGTAATGTAGAACAATACATGTTTTTGGACAACCTCGGAATCTTACTTGATGGAACATTGGTGTTTTCATGCCAAAGAACATTGTTAGAGTATGCTTTACATACCTCGTTGTAGATTCGGATACCAATTCAATACAACTTCCCGCCTTTACAAATCACTTATCTACAATGAAATGTTTGGCATCTAGTATTAGCAACCCAACACCACAATTCTCTTACATAATTCCATACAACCAATATTTGCAAAACATTCCAAAAACCAACTTGAACAATAGGTTTATGTGTATATATATATATATAATCATCATTTCAATACCACATCATCAATACCACATCATCACACCAAATCCCTTCACAATTCAACATAATCCAAAATCATTTCCCAATCATCTTTCAACAACAATCACATAACATACTTCTTATGCTCACATGCATATATATACATACATATATATATATATATACATATCCATATAAATAACACCAACATAATTTACATCCTTACCATAAAATGGCCCTTTTGATTTCGAAGTCCTGTTGGCACAAATAAGGGGTGCTTCTCGAAGCCCTCGAGACGGTGAACACAACTACGAAATCAATTTGGATTTTCTACGGTTGAATCACAAGATAATTGGAGTTGAAATTAGGCTAGGGTTTCTTATTTTCAATAATTTGATGATAATTGATGGATATGAGACTAATTATATGTATATAATGACCAATTTTCGTCCATGAGGTGATGGAAAATGACCATATTGCCCTTAAAAATTTAAGTAAATCCGAATCTGTCCATGGTGGACTGTTTTGACAGGCTAAAGTAAATCGGTCATAACTCTTTGCTCCGATATCGGATTTGGGTGAAATTGGTATCGTTGGATAGATAATTCAAAGGGCTTTCATTTCATATAAAGTAGGCCACCCAGTTCATCCTGTACAAGGAGTTATGATCGTTTGAAGTTGACCCTAAAAATCTGTTTTGAGAGGCTGAAGTAAAACGAGTATAACTCCTTACTCAGATGTTGGATTTGGATGAAACCAATTGCATTGGAAATAGGACTCAAAGACCTTTCTTTTGATAGGTCGAACCTCTCCCAGTTCATTATATTGAGGGAGTTATGATCGTTCAAAGTCGACCCAAAAAACTGGCAGGCCTCAGTAGTTTGTGTGCAGGAAATTTTCCTGCACATTTACTGTTCACATATCCCGGCCACCGTTTTATAGTTTCGAACGTGCTCGATTATATCCGAAACTTATCCGTTTTTGGAAATCTTTATATCGTTGGAAAACTTATTCAATAACCTTCGTATGGAACCATCGACAGGCAAATTCCGATATAAATAAAGTCGATTTCTATACACATATAATCCAACTATATACTTGAAACCATCTCAAAATAATCAATACTCATACTTAAACTCATATATACCTAACTTATGATCAATACATATACTCCAACACATATAACCATGGCTAATGCACGTAATTAAGTACGGGGTGTTACATCCTTCCCCCCTTAAGGACATTCGTCCTCGAATGTGAATGTAGTTATTTAGCCGAAACAAGTTCGAATTCATAATTGATATTCACGTCATCATATAGATATTATGCATATGTAAAAACTTACTTGTTAGTGTCCCAGTTCCACTCATTGCACTTCTTTTCACCTTTGAACAAATAAGGGTATTTCGATTTCATTGCTTCCTCCGCTTCCCATGTAATCTCTTCCCTTTGTTGATTTCTCCAAAGTACTTTCACCGATGCTACTTCTTTATTTATCATCTTCTTAACTTGACGATCTAATATAGCAATAGGCATCTCCTCATAGGTAAGATCTTCTGTTACTTGCACATCTTCAGTAGAAGTAATAAGGGACGGATCTCCGATGCACTTTCGAAGCATCGATACATGAAATACTGGATGCACTGATGAGAGTTCCTGGGGTAGCTCTAATTCATAAGCAACTTGCCCACATCATAATCAGCTTGTGGATTCCTAACTCGACTAAATCTCAAAATAATCTTTCTCATCATCAAGTACACTTGCTTATCAAATCATATCAAGTATCAAATCTTCCAGAAAACATCATAGAACTCGTTCTTGACTCTCAAGCTCAATATCAATATATATTCAATAGACAAACTTCTCATGGAAAAACATAAATCATGACACTTATCATAAATCACTTAGAAATTATCATTTCATGATAACAATATACAACTCATGACATAAATTCTTAATTTAAGAAATAAGACAATGAAGTAGTCATTTGTGTCAATCTTGTATAGCTCAAATCTCATAAATCCATGATAAAGTAATTTGGGTGTAGACCCACTTTGCGAAATTCATAAAATTCAATAGAAATTAAATCTTTGGGCACAAGAACGAAAGAAGTGTTCTTGTTCAAAATCCCACATACCTTAATCTTTGAAATTGGATGAACTTTAGTGCTTGAGACGTTATCCACACTTGAAATAAATAATTTTTCTTGAAGCCCACATTATGAGGAACTTGGTTCTTGAAGAAATTTTGAAGATTTATGGATGATTCTTAGAAGATTTATGTTCTTGATATAACCCTAGATATATTATCTCAAGAGAATTGGAAGAGAAAATGATGGAATTAGGGTTTGAATGGGATTCTCATATTTATAGAGGCCTCCAAAAGATGGGAAAAGACCAAAATACCCTTGCAAAAATGTCTCTAAATTGCTGGAAAAAAATAGCTGACGACATCCGTGACATGCCTTCAGACCCGTGATAGGCCGTCACGAATGTCGTCACAAAAGGATCAAATTTTATGATTTTCTGCCTAAGGTTGATGACGTCGTCAGAAATGTCATCTGAAATATCGTTAGAAACGTGACAAGCCGTCAGAAATATCGTCACACTTTTCTTGATTGACATGCTGGAGTAAAATGGGTATAACTCTTTGCTCCGGTATCAGATTTTGGCAAAATTGGTTCGTTGGAAAGCTAATTCAATTATCTATCTGTTGATAGGTCATGAACTCAAAAATTCCAAGTATAATGAGAATATGCTCGTTTAAAGATGACTATACCAATATCCTTCCCAAGAATTCAATCAGTAAGGAATGTTTTGATTCACCCAATTGTTAGGACATCTTTAAGGCCTTAATACACACCATCCTTGGTAAGAAAACAACTCAAAACATTATAATTTATTTCTGATGAGCTTGATTCATGGTTTTATTATTGGTTAGAGTCTCGGGGTATTACAATATATCCCCCTTGGAAACATTCATCCTCGAATGTGGCTAGATAGGTCAAGAACAAGAGAAAATGAGGACGTATAGCTGGAACGACTCACTAAAAGGGCTTACTTCATTCTAAACTTTCGAGTACTTCAAAAAATGCATGAATCATAGAGAGAATAACCATATAGCTGAATACACTGGATTAGAAGGAAACTGGATTAGGGAAGAATATTACCTTCGGCTTAATTTGAACTCGCAGAGAAGAGATAAGGGTATTTGGTTCGCATATTTGCTTTTGCTTCCCAAGTAGCACCCTCGACTGATTGATTTCTCTATAAAACTTTGACCAAGGAAACTTTCTTATTTCTTAGTCTACGAACTTGATAATCTAGGATTTCAACCAGAACTTCATCATACGAAAGGCTATCATGAACATCGAAACTTTTTGATGGATCAACAACAACAGAACCACCAATGTGCTTCTTGAGCATAGAAACGTGAAAGATAGGACGGACAACTGACAACTCGGCAGGCAATTCAATCTCGTAAATTACTTTTCCAACACGATTCAAAACTCTATAAGGGCCAACGTATCGGGGACTAAGCTTTCCTTTCTTACCAAATCTTTTCACCCCCTTCATGGGTGAAATCTTCATGTACACCAGATCGTTAACCTCAAACTCAAGAGCTTTTCTTCTCACATTTGCGTATGACTTCTGACGACTCTGGGCTGTCTTCAACCTTTCTCGAATCAACTTAAATTTCCCCATAGCCTCAAACACAGCATCAGGTCCAGTCACAGCGGCTTCACCCACTTCAAACCAACCTATGGGTGATCTACATCGCCTTCCGTATAAATCCTCAAATGGAGCCATTCCAATGCTAGCATAAAAACTGTTGTTGTAAGCAAATTCAATCAATGACAAATGTTCATCCCAACTTCATTTGAAATCAAGAACACATGCCCTTAACATATCCTCCAAGGTCTGGACGGTCCTCTTAGCCTGACCATCGGTCTGTGGATGAAAAGCGGAGCTAAGATGAGCTTGGGTACAAAGACCCTTTAGAAAAGCCCTCCAAAAATGAGAAGTAAATTGAGTATCCCTGCCGGAGATAATAGACAAAGGAACTCCATGCAACCAGACTAACTCTCGAATGTACAACTTAGAATAGTCCTCAGTAGTGAAAGATGTATACACTGGCAAGAAATGAGCAAAATTAGTCAACTTGTCTACAACAACCCAAATTGAATCATGATGACGTCGAGAAGGAGGTAAACCAGTCACAAAATCCATATTTACTTCCTCCCACTTCCAAGTAGGAATACTGAATTCTTGCATCATTCCACCAGGTCTTTGGCGTTCTATCTTAACCTGTTGGCAAGTTGTACACTTCTCTACGAATTTTGCTATATCCTTTTTCATACCATTCCACCGATAGATTTCTCGCAAATCGCGGTATATCTTGGTAGCACTGGGATGAATAGAATATCACGCGACATGCGCTTCAGCCATAATTCTCTGCCTTAAATCTTCAACATCAGGCACACATAATCTATTCTGAAATCTCAATACACCATCTCCCCCTGGAGAGAAAACCTCCACCTTTTGGTCTTTAACTGACTCTTTTAGTCTGACCAAACTAGGATCCATATCTTGCTTCTCCTTTAGTTTCAAAACTAAAGAAGACTCGGAACTACTCTGGACCCAAATATTATCCTCAGCTGAATCAAGCAATATAACTCCCAACCTAGCAAGACGATGCACCTCACAAGCTAACTCCTTCTTATCTTTCTCGACCTGTGCTACACTACCCATGGACGACCTGCTAAGGGCATCTGCCACTACATTGGCCTTGCCCAGTGATACAACACATTCATATCATAGTCCTTTAACAATTCCAACCATCGCCTCTAACAAAGATTCAACTCTCTCTGAGTAAACACATACTGCAAACTCTTGTGATCCGTAAAGATGTCAACACAAACACCGTACAAATAGTGTCTCCAGATTTTTAAGGCAAAAACCACTGTAGGTAAATCGAGGTCATGGGTCGGGTAGTTCTTCTCATACGATTTCAACTGTCTGGAGGCATAGGCTATAACCTTACCTTTCTGCATCAACATGCAACCCAACCCATTTCTAGAAGCATCACAGTACACCACAAAATCATTTACACCATTTGGAATGGTCAACATAGGGGCCGAAGTGAGTCGAGTCTTCAACTCTTGAAAACTCTTCTCGCAAGAGTCAGACCACAGGAATTTTATTTTATTTTGGGTCAACCGAGTCAAAGAAGATGCAATGGAAGAGAAACCCTCAACAAAACGATGGTAGTAGCGAGCTAGACCCAAAAAACTCCTAATATCAGACGGGGAAATAGGTCTAGGCTAATTTTTCACAGCTTCTATCTTTTGAGGGTCAACTCGAATACCTTAGAAGAAATAATATGACCCAAAAAAGCAACTGACCTTAGCCAAAATTCAGACTTGCTAAATTTGGCAAATAGTTGATGATCTCTAAGGGTTTCCAAGACTATTCAGAGATGATCTGCATGGTCGTTCTCACTTCGGGCGTATACGATAATATCATCTATGAACACAATAACAAACATATCCAGGTACTATCTGAACACCCGATTCATGAGGTCCATAAAGACTACTGGGGCATTTGTTAGCCCGAATGACATGACCAAGAACTCAAAATGACCATATCGGGTGTGAAAAGCAGTCTTTGGAATATCACACTCCCTAACTTTAAGCTGGTGATAATCGAATCTCAAGTCTATTTTTGAAAAATAGTTAGCACCTTGCAGCTGATCAAACAGGTCATCAATTCTAGGAAGAGGGTACTTGTTCTTGACTGTGACCTTGTTAAGCTGATGATAATCAATGCACATCTGCAATGAACCATCTTTCTTTTGTACGAACAGAACGGGTGAACCCCAAGGAGATACGCTAGGCCTTATGAAACCCTTATCTAGAAGATCTTTGAGTTACTCTTTCAACTCCTTAAGTTCTGCGGGCGCCATAAGATATGGAGGAATAGAAATAGGCTGCGTGTTGGGGAGAAGATCAATCCCAAATTCTATCTCTCTATCGGGAGGTACCCCTGGGAGATCTTCTTAAAAAACATCACAAAACTCATTAACAATGCTGATCGACTGAATGGTCGGAGTCTCGAACTTACTATCTTTAACTCGTATAAAATGATAGATGCAACCCTTGGATATCAATTTCCTAGCTTTAAGATAGGATATGAAATGATTCCTGGGAGATACGGAATTTCCGAACCACTCAAAGGTTGGCTCATTGGGAAACTGAAACTTGACTACACGACTACGACATTCTATAGACGCATAACAAGAGTGAAGCCAATCCATACCCAGAATAATATCAAAATCAACCATGTCTAGCTCAATCAAATCTGCAAACATAACTCTGTGAAGGACAGTGATAGGACACTTCTTATATACTTTCTTAGCAACAACAGGTTCACCTACTGGAGTAGAAACTAGAAAAGGCTCAGGAATATTTTCAGCATTGATCTCAAAATTCACTGTCACTAACGGAGTCACATAAGAAAGACTTGACCCAGGGTCCATCAACATATACACATCAAAATGAAATACACGGAGCGTACCAGTAACAACATCAGGTGAATCCTCCTGCTCCTGGTAGGGTGGTATAGCATAAAAGCAATTCTGGCACCGACCATCGATAGTACTAGACGAGGCACCCTAAGAAGGAGTAGGACAAACCCAAGGGGCTGGAGCACTAATAGTCTGACTCTGGGGATGAACATCACGGCTCTCCTGTCTAGCATATGGGCAATCCCTGAATTTGTGGCCCAACTTACCACAACCAAAATAACCTCTCTGCTCATCCATACACTCTCCAGGATGCGTCCTACCACACTTAGCACACAGGGGATAGTTAGGTTTATTACTCACACTGTCCTGAGACCTAGACACAGTAGGTCTATTACCCTGCTCCTGCCTAACTCTGGATGCGGAAGTACTAGCTGATAACGGTGCTGGCACAATAGAACGACTCTGAAACTGAGGGCGGATCCCTCTAGAAAATCTACTCTGACTATACCCCTGCTGCTCTGATCTAACTCTCTTATTCCCTCTCTCTCTCTCTCTCTTTTACCTTGTCTGCTTTAATCTACTGGGTATGTATCATCAATCTAGAAAGATCCATGTCCCTATTGAGCATAGTGGACCTACACTTTTTCACAACACAACTCGATACGCCAGTCAAAAACTTACTCATACTGATCTTAGAATCAACCATCATACCGGGAGCATACTTAGACAATTGGTTAAGTTTAAGACAATATTCCTTAACTGTTATGGAGCCTTGTCTCAAGTTTATAAATTTTTCTAGTTTTGCTTCCCTCAGCTCCGGGGGAAAAGAATCGGTCTAAGAACGCATCCTGGAACAACTGCCAAGTCATAGGAGCGGCATCCTCCCTTCTACTCTTCCTCCATAACTCCACCCAATCATAAGAAACATCTTTAAAGTGATAGAAAACTAGCTCCACACTTTCTTCCTCTATTACATGCATAATTTGGGTGATCTTTTTGACCTCATCAAGATACATCTGTGGGTCCTCACCTACCCTTGACCCATAAAACTCTGGCGCATTCATCCGCATAAAATCCCAAACTTGAGCTGCTGCAAAATTACCTTCTTGCGGAGGTGGAACAATGGCCTGAACATTGGCCTGAGCATTGGCGGTAACTGCCTGGGCTAGCGCCTGAAAAGCTGCCCAAAATTCGGCATGAGTCACCAACTTATTTAAAGGATCAACGGGTTGAAGTCGTTCATTATTTTTGCGAGATCTATGAGGAGGCATTTTCTGTCATAAGAGAGTATGAATTAATAGCAGAGAGAAACAGTCGTAGGCACGAAAGACTTCTGAAATAAAGAAATGACTTTTCCTAAAATGTCCCGTAGCCTCTTGCTCATAGATGTAGCGCGCTGCACACCGATGATCAAGACTCTACGTAACGCGGCTTGTCAGACTCCCTACGACTCCTTTAAACCTTAGGCTCTGATACCAAGCTTGTAACGCCCCAAGATCCCATCCCAAGATGTCACATGGTGCTTAGGGCCACATGCGACCTCAAGCTAACCCTCTGAGCCTGTCATCTCCTCTACAACTCACTATGACAATAATCAAGTTGTAATAAAGAAGAATAATCATGTCATGAACATACTGGAATACAAAGAAATATTATCCTGTACAATTAAAATACTGAAGTTCTGTACATACTGGTACTCTATTATGACAAAGCCTCTACTACATAAGACTGAAGAGCCATTAGAACAGATCTCCAACTGACCCGTACTGAACTAGAAATAAACAACCATCTACTATCAAGACAAAAATCGAGAACATAGGTCCTCGAACCATGAGGACTCACCAACTGTACGAATATAGATGGAGGTACTCGAAGATCACTGTCGCTGCTGAGACTGAGCACCTGAACCTACATCACGAGAAAATATAGAACACAGAAGAGTATGGAAATCAATACTTGGGAATGTACTGAGTATGTAAGGGGTGCAAACAACATTTAAATAATATCATAAATGTATAAGAAAATCATGCATGCTGATAATAATGACTCTCTTCGCTTGAGTTACCTGAAACATATTTTCCATAAATCATCAATAATAACACATGCTTTATAAATCTCACAAACCGTTGGACTCAACTCAAACTCTTTGACTCATGACTTAGAATGACTCGGTAACTCATGAAACTTGGACTATTATAAACTTAGGAGTTTCTTATAACCGACATAAACCATGTGAGCTTACATGGAGTCCAACGTCTTGTCCACGTTGGGGAGAGCTGTTCTGTCCTTGCCATCGGAGTAGAACCTTAACTTTAGTGATAACTGTCTTGGCCTTTGGCCCTTAATCTTAATCCTACGGTGGCACGTAGTTCTGGGGTAGTAGGATGCGCTGAACCCATACTTCCCGCTCGGTGCTAAATACTACTCCCAGACTTAAGCTCAGAACGCGTTAGAAAATCCACCTTAATCAACTCAAGGGTCTATCATGAAGACCAAAATATAAATATATATCTCACTTGTAAATCATAATCAGCTTGTGGATTCCTAACTCGACTAAATCTCAAAATAATCTTTCTCATCATCAAGTACACTTGCTTATCAAATCATATCAAGTATCAAATCTTCCAGAAAATATCATAGAACTCGTTCTTGACTCTCAAGCTCAATATCAATATATATTCAATAGACAAATTTCTCATAGAAAAAACATAAATCATGACACTTATCATAAATCACTTAGAAATTGTCATTTCATGATAACAATATACAACTCATGACATAAATTCTTAATTTAAGAAATAAGACAATGAAGTAGTCATATGTGTCAATCTTGTATAGCTCAAATCTCATAAATCCTTGATAAAGTAATTTGGGTGTAAACCCACTTTGCGAAATTCATGAAATTCAATAGAAATTAAATCTTTGGGCACAAGAACGAAAGAAGTGTTCTTATTCAAAACCCCACATACCTTAATCTTTGAAATTGGATGAACTTTAGTGCTTGAGACTTTATCCACACTTGAAATAAATAATTCTTGAAGCCCACACTATGAGGAACTTGGTTCTTGAAGAAATTTTGAAGATTTATGGATGATTCTTGGAAGATTTATGTTCTTGATATAACCCTAGATATATTATCTCAAGAGAATTGAAAGAGAAAATGATGGAATTAGGGTTTGGATGGGATTCTCATATTTATAGAGGCCTCCAAAAGATGGAAAAAGACCAAAATATCCTTGCAAAAAAGTCTCTAAATTGCTGAAAAAAATAGCTGACGACATCCGTGACAGGCTGTCAGACCTGTGATAGGCCGTCAAGAAATGTCGTCACAAAAGGGTCGAATTTTATAATTTTCAGCCTAATGCTGACGACGTCGTCAGAAATATCGCCAGAAACGTGACGACGTCGTCAGAAACGTGACAGGCCATCAGAAACGTCGTCACCCTTTTCAAGATTGACATGCTGGAGTAAAATGGGTATAACTCTTTGCTCCGGTATCGAATTTTGGCGAAATTGGTATCGTTGGAAAGTTAATTCAATTATCTATCTGTTGATAGGTCATGAACTCAAAAATTCCAAGTATAATGAGAGATATGCTCGTTTGAAATTGACTATACCAATATCCTTCCCAAGAATTCAATCGGTAAGGAATGTTTTGATTCACCCAATCGTTAGGACATCTTTAAGGCCTTAATACACACCATCCTTGATCAGAAAATAACTTAAAACATTATAATTTATTTCTCATGAGCTTGATTCATGGTTGCACTATTGGTTAGAGTCTTGGGGGATTACAGATATATACACACATGAATACTTACACAAGTAACACACAATTCCACGGACCTGCTTTACATATAGTAATTGCATATCATTAATAGAAAATGCCTACAACTAATGTGTGCTATGAACCCGAAGTATATGAATTAACTTTAACGAATCAACTCCTAGGAAAAGTTAATCTAGTAATTACAATAATTAACTAATAGCAAATGCCAAAAATTAATACATACCAATATACAATGTACGTGCAATATGGACTAAAATGAAATGGTCATTTAACTTTTCAAGACTATTCTTAATTTCACTATTTAATATTTAATTAATTAAGTATTTTATTTTGCGTAGGAATAAAATTATAATTCAACTTTTTAATTTTTTTGTTCCCACTTTTAGTATAACTAGTTTAGATGTACCCGTCTTGCGCGTATACTTCATTTTAATGAGTTCAAATGTTAAAGCAAACATTTTATTAGTTTGAATAATAAACATGAATACAATAATTAAATTCAATACTTTTTGAACATGTAAAGATGGAGAACTTATTTAATTAGTTATATAGTGTTTGTAGATATCTAAGATACAAATAAAGTGGGTGAAACAAATTAAAAACTTCTTAAATTGCCTTAATGCGTTCAGTAAGCCGACAATTAGTGTTTATTAATCCATAAAGTTGCGCAACTTGACTTGGTTTCATCATAAAAGTGTAAAATTTGTCCTGCAAACTTCATGTCACTTAATCCTCTTCTTGACCAAATAATCGATGCATCTTTTCCAGTACTGCTCCAAATATAGTCATGCTCTTTCTCACATAGACTATGAATTGGACTTTACAATAACTTGAAATTGAAATTGTAGAAATAGAAGAATATAATGATGAATTATTTCTATAATACATATGACTTTTATATTGCAACAACGCTTATTAAAGCAAATGTTATATCCCTAAAAGGGTCTCTTTCTCAAGTCATATTGTTTCTCGATTTTTTGTGATTTTCTCTATATGCATAAAAATTATCGATGAAAGAACAGTATGTGAGAACGTAAAAAACAAAATTAGCATAACTTTTATAGAATAGATATTGACAAAAAGTACGTTAAAATCTATTTAACATGGAATAGAATTGTTGTTTGTCTGTTTTTGGGTTGTACTATTCTAGTTAGGAATGGTTAGTTTCTTTAGATGTGAAAAAGTCATCCTATTTTTGTAAGAGTTTTTTTTTTTTTGGTAATATAGTGAATATTAAGTTGAAGCCTATTTTACGATTTTGGGAGGATTTTGTATTGTCCTCTTCTAATTAGGAATGGTTAGTTTTTTTTAGATGGAGGACAAGACATCCTATTTTTGTAAGAAATTTTTTTTTTAATGTAGTCAATATTTAATATCACTGAAATAATAGGAATGGGGTGAAAAGACGATTTTATCTAAAGCAGAAACTTTTAATAAAGGACAAAAAATTTAAACAACATCTCTAAGGTACTTCACACTTTTAAAATATAAAAGAAAATTGGTTGTTCACGTTTTTATACTTTGCCAGAATTTTGAGACTTAGATCTAGGTAACTTTTGTGTGTTTGGTTAGTTTCTAGTGCTAGATCCTTGTTCCCTAGCACTAATAGAGTCTAGATATATAATTTGAGCTAAATCCGGGTTGTTTTGAGCCATCCACCATTGTTGAGCTTGAGTTTGAAGAAACTTGGAGGTGTGTCTCATTTTTTGGCAAAGGTTTGGTTAAGGGCTTGGTGCTTGTTTCTATGAAATCTAGGGGTTTTTGAATTTGATACATCCTTTAGTTCTTAGTTCTTCATAGTCTCTTGAGAAAATTAAGTGTGGGGTGACAAATAAGTTTTAAAATTAAAATTGGTGACAACTTTGACCAACTCAAATCAAATTCTTTTTAATTAGTGATTAAAGTAAATTGGGGTGTAAAATATAAATTTTTAAACTCTTTACACTTTTCAAAAATCCTACAACTCCAAATTTCAAATTTTAGAATTTTCTCTATTTTCTTATCTTTCAATCTTTCTTTTTTTCTCTCTCTCTCCAAATTTCTTTCTCCCCATCTTCTTCTTCTTATTATTTTTTCTCTCTCTAGATTTTCCTCTTCTTTCATCTTCTCTTCGTCTTTTTCTTTCTCTTTTCATTCTGTTCCTCTTCCTTTTTTTTAATCTTCATTGACTATTTTTTATAAAAAAAGTTGAGAAGTTTGAAAAGAAAATTTTGATTTCTTTTAAAAATGAATGAAAAAATAGTTCAACAAACTCAGCAACTACGAGAGTTGCTACAACAACTACAGTAATTGCTACAACAACTACTATTAATTATTGTGTTACAACAATTATCAAAGTTGTTGTAGCAACTATCGAAGTTACTACAGCAACTGTCGAAGTTGCTGCAACAACTCTCGAAGTTACTACAACAACTTCGACTGTTGCTACAGTAACATTGATACTTACTTAATTTCTGAAAAAAAGATGTGAGTTGGAGGAAGATCCTATGAAAAAGTGATATTTATGATAAAAAGGGAGGTGGTGGTGCTGGTGGTGACGCCGAATAAGAAGATGACATTTGTTGCGGTGTTGATAACGACGGTGGTGAAGGAGAAAGAAGAAAAATAGGCGATAGTTATGTAGATGGAGGAAATAATGGTGAATCTGGAAGAGGTGACAATGGTAGTAACAGTGATAGTGGAGGAAGAAGAGGCGGCAACAGCAAAAAGGGTATGAAGGAGGAATTGTGGTGATGGTGTAGGGATCTCTGTGTAAATATGGTGTAGGGATCTTTGTGTAAATAATAAAACTTGAGGGTTTTAAAATTAGTGTCATTAATACTAATCTTAAAATTGTCACCTCTACTCAATATTTAACACTTGTGTCACTCTTTTTTAGTTTAAAAATTTTTTTATCACCCTTAATTAATTTGTCCCGGTATCTGATGTTTTGAAGTCCTATTAAATGCTATGGTAAACTATTAGTATTTGAAAAGAATAACTTAATTATATCTTATGAACTTTCACCTCTTACACACTGTTTGGATGGTAGTTTGTCGTGGTTTCATAATGTACGGTATGGTATGATATTGTATAGTATAGTACAATACAATGTTTAGACAGAGTGTATCGTTCACTGATGTCTAATAACAATTTTTTTTTGCTTGGTTTGATAGTATGGTATTTTATCATAACAGATAAGTTTACTAAAATGACCCTAATTATTATAAATTTTAAATTTATCGATAATTATTAATAAAATATTTTTCTTTCTACAAATATATCACAAATCATTTCTTGTAAATATATTATGTTGTTAAATTCATAAAACTTATAACAAAATTAAAATTTTACATTCATGAAATAATCAAGGACTAGACCTGCAACAACTTTTCACTATTTTGTCAAATCTCGTCTTTCAAGCTACGAGAACGAGAAGTACATTTAGAAGAGAAGTGCTAGAATTATTTGTTGTTTCAGAGAAGAAGTGCAAGAGGACACAGACACATTACTGGACTAACTTTTAACTGTTGTATGTTATGGTATAATTATGTTGTAGCATAGGAAAGCGTTGTGCACAGGCTGCAAGGATCAACTTCATCCCGGCATGATTATGATATCATTGACAGCTCTTTCTTTGAAAATTTTGAGTGTACGAAAAGATGCTAACTATCATAAGAAAAGAACTGGTGGTCTGAATATATCGATGAAGTAATTTTCTTAATAACAATAAGCAGTTAAGTTTAAGAAAATAAATCTAGAAAGAGAGAACAAGCGTAGAAGGAGAGACAATAGAAGAACATGGAGGAGACCAATGCAGAGGAAAAACGTAAAAATAAAATCATAGGATTAGAAGTAATATAGGGTAAGGGTAAAATAGAATTAGAAAATATTAAGCAAGGGCATAAGCGGAAAAAGAAATAAGAAAATAATGGGATACCACCAAATCGGCGGCTCTAAAAATTGAGGGATTTCATAGTTACCAAACCATGAAAAGATCTCATACCATACCATGTCTTTTAGAAAACTATCAAAACTAACATAGTTCCTCGATAACCATACCATACTATACCATAGAAAACCTCCCTCAAACAGGCACTTACGTTGCATTTTTTTCCCAATTATCAAAATAAACTAATGAAGCATTATCTCATCTCTGATACATTACATTCTGCTCAATAATCATCTTAGTATAAATGAACTTAAACATCAAGAATATGCATAATCCTCATCATTAGAAGAAACAAGTAAATTATTTGTCATGTTCTTCATCTTTCGAAGATGACATCCATTTATGTTCTCATATATGTTTGTATAAGTTCATTCTCTTTATCACAACATCTAATTCAGATTTGTTGAGACGTGGATGATGAGGACGGCGAAGAAGACGATATTTCTCTATTTTATTTGAATGACTTTAATTTCTATCTTTATTTTAATGAATGAGTTAATAACTCAAATGGTCACTCAACTTTGGACTTTTATCCTAGAAAGTCATTCAGCTTTAGACTTTTATCCCAGAAAATCACTCAACTTTCATCTTTACTCAAAAAGTCACTCAACTTTCATATTTTTACTCAGAAAGTCGAGGATAAAAGTCCAAAGTTGAGTGACCATTTGAGTTATTAACTCTTTAATGAATTATCCTGAAGATTTCCAATTATGCATCAAAGAACTTTGTCATGCATATTCCATTGAATTTTTTAAGTATAGGAATAATCCATGTACTTGTTACTTGTGTTAGTATTTTTGTTCTAATTTTCATACTATATTTAAGTTTTATTTTTTCTTAGAAGAAAAATAAAAGTTATCATAATTATTTTTACTTTTCCTGAAAGAAAAATATAATTCTTTTTCATATTTGGCTAACCTCTTTCTTGGAGGAAAGGTTTTGGACATCTATAAATAGAAGACCCCCCTTCTCATACCATAACACAATAACATTCACAATGTAGTCGTTTAAAAAGTGGGGGAGATTTCTCCCAATAGATTTTAGGTTTTTTAATTTTATTTTTAATATGTAGGCTGTTTAGCCAAATCATATCTAATAATATATTTTTAGTTTAATTTTTCATGTTTCGTCTGATTTATCATCGTATAGTTTGCAAACTAAAAGCTTCCGCATGACGCCCTCTCGATTTCGAACCCAACAAGTAGTATCAGAGCCCACGGTTCAATAAATCGATGGTTCAATTGTCGAACAAAGTTACAATCAATTTGATGATAATGAAGATATATGTCCAAAAGCTACATGTAGGGATAATTGTTAATCATATTTTCAACAATCCTGCTGTCACATATTTGAAAATAAAGCTCACTTTTAACCCTGCAAAAGGGCTCCAATATTTTTAATCCGAAAATGGCTCATATATTTTTAACCCAAAAGCTTCCTTTTTAAGAATTTCAAGCAGCAGTGATAAAGACTATGTGAAGAACAAAGATTAAAGATGTGAAGAAGGCGGATCAAGAATATTTTGAAAAAAATCAAGCCAAAAAAGGGATATTTGTTAGGGTTTTTGCCCTGATTTTCTTACTATATTTAAGTTTTATTTTTTCTTAGAAGGAAAATAAAAGTTACCATAATTACTTTTACTTTTCCTAAAAGAAAAATATAATTCTTTTTCATATTTGGCTAACCTCTTTCTTGGAGGAAAGGTTTTGGACATCTATAAATAGAAGACCCTTTTTTTAGGATTTTCAATTTTATTTTTAATATGTAGGCCGTTTGGCCAAACCATATCCAATAATATATTTTTAGTTTAGTTTTTCATGTGTTGTCTAATTTATCGTCTTATGATTTGCAAACTAAAAGCTTCCGCATGACGCCCTCTCGATTTCGAACCCAACAACTTGGAGTGTAAGTTTAGTGAGGTGTCGCAAGAGGCTGACATGGTTGTGAAACTGGACTCTCAGGTCATTCAAAAGAGGGAGAGTTTTAAGTATTTGGGGTCTATGATTTAGAGCAATGGTGAGATTGACGAGGATGTCTCCCATCATATTAGGGCAAGGTGGTTGAAATGGAGACTCGCTTCGGGAGTTTTATATGATAAGAAGGTGCCCCTAAAGCTTAAAGGGAAGTTCTACAGAGTGGCAGTCGTGTCGGCTATGTTGTATGGAGCGGAGTGTTGTCCAGTTAAGAACTTTCACATTCAAAAATTAAAGGTGGCGGAGATGAGAATGTTGCGATGGATGTGTGCTCATACCAGGAAAGATAGGGTAAGGAATGAGATTATTCGGGAGACGGTAGGAGTGACCTCGGTGGAGGACAAGATGCGAGAAGTAAGGTTAAATCGGTTCAGACATGTGAGAAGAAGGGGCTCTGATGCTCCAGTGCGGAGGTGTGAGACACTAGCTATGGATGATCTTAGGCGGGGTAGAAGTAGACCGAAGAAATATTGGAAGGAGGTGATTAGGCATGATGTGGAGCAACTACAGCTTATGGAGGACATGACCCTTGATAGGAAGGTGTGGAGAATGCGGATTAGGGTAGAGAGTTAGGGGGTGAGAGTGTATCAGTAACAATAGGGGAGCGTTCTTTATTTGTGTCTGAAGTTTCTTATTTGTGGTGTTGAGTGTTGTCTATGGTTTCGAATAGATAGTTTTTAGTATTATCTTATGGTTGTAGTATTATCTCATGGCTAGTGTCATTAGTTTATTTTGCAAATTGTACTAGTTTATAAGCATTTATGTTTTGTGTTTGTTATACTGCTATCGGTCCTAAGCCGGGGGTCTGTCGAAAATAGTATCTCTACTTCATCTGAGGTAATGGTATGATCTGCGTACACTCTACCCTCCCTAGACTCCACTAAGTGGAAATACACTGGATATGTTGTTGTTGTATTCCATTGAATTTTTTCTACCGATAACTTACAATTTCTAAGCATGTGTGATGCATCTTTTTAACAAACAAATGTTGATCACAGTGTCTTGCGTTTATCATTTTGAATTGAAGCTATAAGTAGAAAATAGGAATATAAAAAAGCGTGTTGTTTGAAATTATGGACTTTATCACAAATCAATTAAGCTAACAACTATTTGACAAGTGTTCTATAGATAATAGTCAAATTTTCTCCTTGTGTGGTATTTCTATTGCGATTTTACTTCTATTGCAACAAATTTCTTCAATTTTATTTTAAAATAAGCAGATATAAGAACATGGTTTATTCTTTCATATAAAAATCGATTAAAAAAAAAGTTATTAAAGGCGTGATAAATTAAACAAAGTCTTGGACCTTATTACTTCAATTGTCCTAATTTATGTAATAAATCACAAATCAAGGGACATATCCATGGTTACCAGGAATTCGTTTATTTTAATTTTACTATTCAAAAAATGTTTAATTATTTCTTATGATTCTTAATATTTTTGTACAAAAATAATTTGGGGAAAACGTGCAATGCACGTACCCAAAGCTAATCTATAATCTATATATTTATATCTATAATCTATAATTTATAATATATATCTAGCGATAATCTATATTTATAACTTCTATCTATCTATCTATCTATCTATCTATCTATCTCTCTCTCTCTATATATATATAATATATAATTAAGGTGTGAAGGGACTAAGAAATGTTGTTTGAACTTTTTGCCCTTTATTAAAAGTCTCTGCTTTAGACAAAATCGTCTATTCACCCCTTTTCTATTATTTTAATGATATCAAATATTGACTGTCCTCCATCTAAAAAAACCTAACCATTCCTAGTTAGAAGAAGACAATACAAAATCCTTCCAAAATTGTAAAATAGGCTTCAACGGAATATTGAGTATATTATTTTAGGTGTACGCACTTTGCGCGTGTATCTCACTTTAATGAATTTAAACGCTACACTAAATAAGATATTTGTTTAAATAATAAACATGAATACAATAATTAAATCCAATATCTTTTGAGTATGTAAAGATGAATAATTTATTTATTAAATCTAACCTTTAGAAAAAATATTTCAGAAAGCCAATCGAAATTTATCTACCACCTGTAAACTGCAACAAAATAATATAATGATAGAGACATCAAAATAATACAATTAAATTTAATCTTTACACACCAAAATTTTCTCAAAGCCGTCCGACACTCATCTACCACCTGTAAATTATAACAAAATAATATGATAATAGCGATATCAAAATAATACAACTAAACCTAACCTTTACATAAAAAAAATTCTCAAATCAGAGATATTAAAATAAATTAATTAAACCTAACATTTACCTAAAAAAATTTCTCAAAGCCGATCAACATTTATCTACCACCTGTAAATTACAACAAAATAATATGATAAAAGAGATATCAAAACAATACAATTAAACTTAAAGTTTACACACAAAAAATCCTCAAAGGCGATCGTCATTCATCTACGAACTATAAACTACCACAAAATAATAAACTAATAGAGATACTAAGAAAATACAATTAAATTTAACCATTACCTAAAAAAATTCCTCAAAATTGACCGACATTTATCCACCATCTGTAAATTAAAATAAAACAATAAGATAATAAAAATATCAAAACAATACAATTAAACCTAACTTTTACACAAGAAATTTTTCAAAGCCAACCGACATTCATCTACGACCTGTAAACTAAAACAAAACAATACAATAATGATCAGAAAGTTTTGATTTTGATGAAAATAATTCTCGTCTAAGTGAAAACTTCGACCCTAAAGAATGACTTGAATGAAAACAAAGAATATACATATATACACAGATGTTGAATTATATTATGTTGACAAAAATAGTGAAGAAGTTGAGGGTTAGAAAATCAAGCATCCATCAATCTAGATCTGCAATCGAATCAATTTAGATGAGCATCAATCATATTCTCGCGATAGGCAAGAAAAATGAACATTAATTGATCAAAATATAACCACAAAGTTAAAAATCGCGAGATCATCAAATTGACAAAATACTCCATAAAAACATATATAATTCGATGAATATAAATATCAACATGACATACTTACAATAACGTCAAGATTCATATAAGAAAGCATCAACCTCAACTTTCATGACAAAGAAAAAACAAAAGAACATACGTAAATGTGAAATAGACCATATAAATATTGAGAATTATATTAATTAACTTCGAAAAAAAGGTAATAAAGATGCAAATTGAATCAAAATTTCAATTGTCCATGGACGAATTTATCTTTACCATATGTAACAATTCATAGAATAATTTCATAAGGAAAAAAAAAGAAAGAAAACTAACTTACAAATTCAAGAGGTATGTATCTTATTTCGTATATTTATAAAATTATTTTCTTAATAGAGTCCTATTTTAGGAGTATTTTTCTAGTTGAACAGTAGAAAGAAAAATATTAATAAATATTTAGGAGTCCCATATATTTTAGGAGGTTTAGTTAATATAATAAAAATAATTAAATAATAAATTAAAGAAAATAGTAAAAAGACAGTTTTGTCTAAAGAAGAGTCTTTTAATAAAGGGTAAAAAGTTCAAATCACTTTTGTAAGGGTCTTCACACTTTTAATATATTATACATATAGATATAGATTCTAGATATAGATTATAGATAAGAATTATTTGAGAAAAATAGGCATATAGTGTACTTTTGCATGTTGGGCAATAAATTAATAAATAAAATGAATTTGGTTAGAGCTCCAAAATGATTCGCTCTTGTTCATATCTTTTGAATTCCAAAACGAAGTATAACATGTTCATGCGAATTGCATCTTTCAGTGAGTTCAAGCTCTTAATTCATATAACTTTAGAGCATGTCTGAACTCAAATTATGAACATATTATTGAGATGAAACAAGATAGTATAATCATAGCCTTCTTCGGAGTAATATCACATTTTCAACCCTTTAATATAACCTACTCATCAAACTTAACTTCTACCTTTTTCTTAATTTCATCTGCATAAAAATAAAATATTCGATAAGTCAAAGAATCCAAATATTAGATTGGGACATGCATCAAATAGATCACTGAAAATTGTCTCTAATATCCTATAAAGGACAATTTGAAGTCATCTCATTCAGTAAAAAGAAAAAGACAAGTATGACAATTATGATTGCTTAGATGATAAATAAATAACTTTCACCTCTAAACTTAAATATATAAGTGATCAAACATAATATTATGTAGGCATATAAAATAAAAGAAAATAAAAAACAAATACAATGAGTAGATTGGATTGTGGAAGACAACAAAAAGCCTTTATAAAATGTAATGAAAACCCAATTAATTCAAATTGCTGCATTATCACAACCTACATAGAAGCATCAATAATGATGCTCACAAGTCAATAAGAGTGACTAAGAATGGAAAAAGTCATCGTTTCCACCTTAAACTATACACGAAAAGTCGAGATTACATCTAAACTATCATAGTGACTTATTACACACCTAAATTATAAAATAGTAGAATTATTACCTCCTTAGGAGGTGACGTGGTAGAGAAGGTGTATGCACCTTCCTAAGGTGAATGAGAGGAAGAAAAAAAACTTAAAATGACAGCTTCCATACACGTGTCACTATTTCATTTGTCATTATATCATTAAGTACTCCTAATATTCTTCTTAATATATACAATTAGATTAATAATTTTTTTAATTAAAAAAATATTAATAAAATTAATTTTATTTATTTATTCATTTTAATATGTGGGTCCTGCCTTATTTAATTGCTTTTTCTTCACCAAAATCATCATTAAAACACCACCATTGACACCATCATCATCAAACTCAAATCTTCACTATAATAATTTTAAAAATTTACCATAAATTTCATTATCGAAATCACATTACAACCATTAGTATCACAAAAATCACAAACAACCACCATATAGTTACAACATACTAATTTTAAGAATTTCTTGGATTTGCTGAGGAGTGTGTCGGTAGTATCTTTTCTTTCTTGGTGGTTTGTCGGTAACATCTTGTTCATCACCCGATGCACCTTCTAAGTTATCACTTTCAGATCTACTGCCAGGTTCTTCTTCTCTACTCCTTCTACCAACACTGTTATTTCTCTCATATGTTTTAGCAATTCTTGTTACTTTATTTTGCCCTTCCATGCCTATTTGCTACCACCAATAAAAAAAATACACAAAAAAATGTCATGAAATTGCAGAAACAAAGTGGTAAAAAGAAAAAAAAATCATTTTTTCTTTTGACTTACAAGGGCAAGAGAAACTCCAGGGAAGTTGAACATGGTCTTGGCAAGAGATTGATGAAGACGTCTTGTTTGAGAAATTGCACCAGTTGGCATATTGTTATCGTTGTTGTTGTTTTCATTGTTGCCGCTGCTGCTATTGTTATTGAATGATATATCAACAACAATTCTTGCACCTCCACCCAGAATTATTATCAAGAAACCCCCCCAAATTCATGAAAATAAACTAACAAAGTCTCAAAAAACACAACTTTATTTATATATATGTGTGTATATATGAAAGACAAAAGATTCAGTGTTATCTTTTTGAGCTAAAAATTAGCAAAAAACTGATAGTATGTTGAATTTTATGGTGGTTGCTTGTGATTTTTGTGATACTAATGGTTGTATTGTGATTCCGATAATGAAATTTATGGCGAATTTTTAAAATTATTGTGGTAAAGATTTGAGTATGATGATGGTGGTGTTTTAATGGTGATTTTGGTGAAGAAGAAGTAATGGGTGACGCAAACTTTTTTTAAAAATATAGACATAATATCTGATGATGTGGTAATGACATGGCGATGATGTGATGCGAGTGTAAATCACTCTCCATCATGTGATGATTCTTACGTTTTGGGGTGAAAATAGTTTCACTTTTTTATAGTTTAGGTGTGTAATAGGACACTATGACAGTTGAGGTGTGATCTAGACTTTTCGTATATAATTTGAGGTGAAAACGATGACTTTTTCCGACAAAAAATGTAGAAGGAAAGAATGCAGGAAGCACACACAACATTATGGATGTCCATAGCATATGGTCAGCACGACAAGGGATGTTGCTTGCTTTAATAGAAGCACAACACACAAAAATCAAACGAATTGAAAATAATCTTCATGGCACATCATACAGAAATTAACAATTACTAACATTAATAAATCAAATCAGATGATAAATAAAATGATAATAAAAAATATAATATTTAATATAGTTCGATCAAGTGAACTTACATATTGAAAAAACTAATATTGAAAATGCAAATCAATTAAGGGAATAATTTCCTCTTAAATAATTTTTTTAACAACAATGTTGTAAATGTTATTCTTTCTCTTTGTCGGACGAAGATAATCAACTACCATCAACTTGAATACATACAAACAACATAGCTTTGAAGTGTTGATTTCTGAGAACTGATCAAATCATGAGTAAAAAGAAAGAGAGGTAGACGAACAATTTATCAAATTAAGCTACACAAATTAGGGACAAACATAGGCGGAATATATATAGTAATGAATGAATAGAGAGCTTGATTTTCTCTCATAAATATGATTCTTATATAATTGCACTAAAATCGAAACCGACCTCAAAGTAGGTCTCACTTTTATTGGATTCTACAATCAATGTAATACCTTTTGTGTTAAGTAAAAAATAAGGAAAAAAATTATATAAATAATATATTATTTGATTTGAAAGTCCTATAGATTCGATTCGGAGAATAATTTAATGAGTAAAAAAATATTTTGTATATTACCTTTTAATGAGAGTCAACTTCAAATCACTTTTCTAATATTCTACACACTTTAAATATCTTGTAAATGTAGATGTAAACATAGATGCAAATATATTAGGTTTTAAATTTCTTATTTGCACGTTTAGGTTTAAATACTTTTAACACCTACGCAATTATATATTAAATAAATAGCAAAACAATTGGTATAAAAAGAAAGACTCCGATTTAATTTTATAGGAAAGAAGATGCACCGAAAGTTTTGGCACTTTTACCTTAAAAATGGATTTAGTAGGTTTATTTTTTCTTTTTTTTATCACATTTATTTTAAATGGAAGGGTTATTTTGCCAATTACATTAGACATAGCAAAAGGTATTTTTGGATTTTTTTGTACCACGCCTATTTTAGTTGGGAAAGATTTTTATTATAGTAATATTTAATATAACAAAAATAACAAAAAACAAAAGTGAAAAGACTATTTTGTTTATTGTGGAGACTTTAATTAAAGGGCAAAAAGTTTAAATCACTTTTTAAGGGTCTTCACACTTTTAATATATTATATAAATTAAAAAAAAAAATCTTTTCTTACAAAAATAGGATGCCTTTTCACATCTAATAAAACAAATCATTCCTAACTAGAATAGTACAACCCCAAAACAGACAAACAACAATTTTTATCCCATATTAAATAGATTTTAATGTACCTTTTGTCAATATCTATTCTATAAAAGTCATGCTAATTTTGTTTTTTATGTTTTCACATATTATTCTTTCATCGATAATTTTTATGCATATAGAGAAAATCACAAAAGCTCGAGAAACAATATGACTTGAGAAAGAGACCCTTCTAAGAATATAATATTTGCTTTAATAAGTGTTGTTGCAACATAAAAGTCATATATATTAGGAAGGTAATTCACCATTATAATCTTCTATTGCTATAATTTCAATTTCAAGTTATTGTAAAGTCCAATTCATAGTCTATGTGAGAAAGAACATGACTATATTTGGAGCAGTACTGGAAAAGATGCACCGATTATTTGATCAAGAAGAGAATTAAGTGGCATGAAGTTTGGAGGACAAATTTTACACTTTTATGATGGAACCAAGTCAAGTTGCGCAGCTTTATGGATTAACAAGCACTAATTGTCGGCTTACTGGACACATTAATGCAAGTTAAGAAGTTGTTAATTTATTTCACCACCTTATTTGTATCTTAGATATCTACAAATACTATATAACTAATTAAATAAGTTCTCCGTCTTTACATGTTCAAAATATATTGAATTTAATTATTGTATTCATGTTTATTTTTCAAACAAATAAAATATTTGCTTTAACTTTTGAACTCATTAAAATAAAACACACACGCAAAACGAGTACATCTAAACTAGTTATACTGAAAGTGGAAACCCAAAAAAATTTAAATGTTAGAATTATCATTTTACTTATACACAGAATAAAATACTTAATTAATTAACTATTAAATAGTGAAATTAAGAATAGTCTTGAAAAGTTAAATGACCATTTCATTTTAGTCCATATTGCACGTACATGGTATATTGGTATGTATTAATTTTTGGCATTTGCTATTAGTTAATTATTGTAATTACTAGATTAACTTTTCCTGATATAAAAACTACCGAAGATGAAAACTAACCTAAAGAAACCAGATGAAGTCGAGATAAGAAACTAGAAACAAACTCAAAACAAGCAAATAATGTAAAGATGGGTAACTTGACAAAAAAAGTGACAAAAAAATTTCAAAATTAAAAAAGAGTGACACAAGTTTTAAATATTGAGTAGGGGTGATAATTTTAAGATTAGTATTAATGACACTAATTTTAAAACCTTCAAGTTTTCTTATTTATACAAAGATTCCTACATCATATTTATGTTGGATTCGAAATCGAGAGGGCGTCATGCGGAAGCTTTTAATTTGTAAACCATAAGACGATAAATCAGACGACACATGAAAAATTAAACTAAAAATATATTATTGGATATGATTTGGCCAAACAGCCTACATATTAAAAATAAAATTAAAAATCCTAAAACTTATTGGGAGAAATCTCCCCCTAAACAAAGACTCTTTAAAGACTACATTGTGGATGCTATTGTGTTATGGTATGAGAAGTGGGTCTTCTATTTATAAATGTCCAAAACCTTTCCTCCAAGAAAGAGGTTAGCCAAATATGGAAAATAATTATAATTTTTCTTTCAGGAAAAGTAAAAGTAATTATGATAACTTTTATTTTCCTTCTAAGAAAAAGTAAAACTTAAATATAGTAAGAAAATCAGGGCAAAAACCCTAACAAATCTCCCCCTTTTGGCTTGATTTTCTTCACTTGATCCACATTCTTCACATCTTTAATCTTTATTTTTCACATAGTCTTCATCACTGCTGCTTGACATACTTAAAAATGAAGCTTTTGGATTAGAAGTATATGAGCCCTTTTCGAGTTAAAAATATTGGAGCCCTTTTACAGGGTTAAAAGTGAGCTTTATTTTCAAATATGTGACAACAGAGTTGTTGAAAATATGATTAACAATTATTTCCACATGTAGCTTTTGGACATATATCTCCATTATCATCAAATTGATTGCAACTTTATTCAACAATTGAACCATCGATTTATTGAACCGTAGGCTCTAATACCACTTGTTGGGTTCGAAATCAAGAGGGCGTCATGCAGAGGCTTTTAATCTGTAAACCATAAGATGATAAATCAGATGAAACATGAAAGATTAAACTAAAAATATATTATTGGATATGGTTTGGCCAAACGTCCAACATATTAAAAATAAAATTGAAAATCCTAAAACTTATTGAGAGAAATATCCCTCTAAACAAAGATTCTTTAAAGACTGCATTGTAGATGCTATTTTGTTATGTTATGAGAAGAGGGTCTTCTATTTATAGATGTCCAAAACCTTTCCTCCAAGAAAGAGGTTAGCCAAATATGAAAAATAATTATAATTTTTCTTTCAGGAAAAGTAAAAGTAATTATAGTAACTTTTATTTTCTTTCTAAAAAAAGTAAAACTTAAACATAGTAAGAAAATCAGGGCAAAAACCCTAACAATTTACACAAAGATCCCTACACCATCACCACCATTCCTCTTTCATACCCTTTTTGTTGCCGCCACCGCCACCACCTCCTCTTCCTCCACTATCACTATCACTACCATTGTCACCTCTTCCAGATTCACCATTATTTTCTCCCCCTACATAACTATCACCTATTTTTCTTCTTTCTCCCCCATCACCATCGCTATCAACACCGCAACAAATGTAATCATCTCATTCAACGTCACCACCAGCACCGCCACCTCCCTTTTTACCATAAATATCACTTTTTTGTGGGCTCTTCCTCCAACTCATATTTTTTTTCAGAAATTAAGTATCTATCGAAGTTGTTGTAGCAACAGTCGAAGTTGCTGCAGCAACTTCGATAATTGCTATAACACAACAACTAATAGTAGTTGTTGCAGTAATTACCATAATTATTGTAGCAACTATGGTAGTTGTTGAAGCAACTCTCATAGTTGCTGAATTTGCTAAATTATTTCTTCATTCATTTTTAAAAGAAATAAAAATTTTCTTTTCAAACTTCTTAGTTTTTTTTTAAAAAATAGTCCATGAAGATTAAAAAAGAAGAAGAACGAAATGAAAAGAGAAAAAAAAGAAGAAGAGAAGATGAAAGAAGAGGAAAATCTGGAGAGAGAAAAAATAAGAAGAAGAAGACGGGGAGAAAGAATTTGGAGAGAGAAAGAAAAAAAAAGAAGAAGAAAAATTGAAAGATAAGAAAATGGAGGAAATTCTAAAATTTGAAATTTGGAGTTGGAGGATTTTGAAAAGTGTAAAGAGTTTAAAAATTTATATTTTTCACCCCAATTTACTTTAATCACTAATTAAAAAGAATTTGATTTGAGTTGATCAAAGTTGTCACCAATTTTTATTTTAAAACTTATTTGTCACACCCACACTTAATTTTCTCAACTCTTAATATTCTTGATCTTCGATTCGTCAGAGTGTGAGTAGTTAGAAAACGTTCCATAAAATTAATTAGAAATAAATGAATACTCAACTCAGAAAGAATAACAAACGTTATATTACTTGATGCGTGCAAGCAAGAGTCATTATTATGGTCAATTAGTTGTGTAGTAGTATTCAATTATATAATGATACTTGACATTTTTTATTGTAAAAATTACACATATAACGACATGTTTACTAGGAATTTTTAAAAGTCCCAACTTTTTTAAAAATCTCGTAAAATCCCAACATTTGGCCAATGATGATACATGTTAATTAACTTAGATACATATAAGGGATACATGTTTGAAGTAAACTAACTTAAAGTGCAATTAATCTAACAATTATGGTTAAAAAAAAATTAACTCCCACGATTTATGACAATTATCTTGTTATTCCACCATTCTAATTCAAAACAACATTCATAAACTGTTTGAAAATACCCAAAGATTTTCACGGCTTCTTCAAAAGTTTCAGATGTCCATTTTTTTCAATTTGTTAATTTTGTTTGGTTATTTGAAATGAATAAATAGTTTTAATGGGTTCATTCGAAATAAAGGAAATTTATTATTCTTGAAAAAGAATTCGTTATTCCTTCTTATTTGTTATTTGTTATTGTTCTTCTTTTTTTTTCCCGATGATTCGTAATAATGAATATCGCATCTTCTTAGTACATTTCGGCGTTTGGCTTTCTGATGTCAGGCATGAAGAATACAAGATTGATGGTCGTAGTCAGAGATGTATCAGTGTCAATCTCTATTCGTTATCCCTTCTTCTCTGTTATTTGTTGTTGTTCTTTTTTTTTCCGATGATTCGTAATAATGAATATCATGTCTTATAAGTATATTTGGGTGTTTGGCTGTCTGATATCAAGCACGAAGAATACAAGATTAATGGTGTAGTTGGAGATGTACCAATGTCGATCTCAATCGCTATCTCAAAAAAAGTCGATGAAGATTTTTCTTCACTAGTTGTTTCACTGTCGGGTGTCACAATGTATGCAATTCATCCTTCATGAATACAGATTAAAAAGTCAGATTATAATCAAGAGATGTACTCATAATTTGTTTGTCAACTCGTTTATAATCTGAATTTTAAGTTTCTTTTCTTAGAATTGTAAGTTTTAAGTTTGTGGGTCAAATTACTAGTTTTAAGTTGTCAAATTACTCATTTTTAGTTTATTGAATTATAGTCTGTCAAATTGTGTAATTCATCATTGTTTCAATTTTAAAGCCAAACGTTTTGATAAAAAATAATATGTATCTCTTGTTGATTGAATTTAGCCAAATATACAAAGTTGTTTTCATGTTTAAGTCAAAATATAACACATACCAATATATATAAAAACTGTATGAACATAATATTATAGATACACAAGAGAAAATTGAAGGAAAGGTGTCTTTTAAGTCTTGAATGAAGGATTGATGACATTGACCAACTTAAAGGGTCAAAAATCATTAGAAAACTTGATTAAGTTAATTGTGGACTTGATTAATATTTTTAAAATTTTTTAATCTTTTCAAAAATATAAATCAACCCAACCCACACCCCTCTTCGATCCAAATCAACCAGTCTCTCTCCTCTTTCTCAACAGCTTCTATCAACTCTCTCTTAACCAATAGTTCTACAAATTTCTCATTTCAATCCTCGGCGACTTCTACATCCGATGAAAAATAGTTGGGCTTCGAGTTCCTTTTCGAATTCAACCTTCAATCGACGAAATAGCGTTGCTCTCCAGCCACAACAACTTTGAATTCTTCAACCTTCAATCGATGTGACAGCCTTGCTCTCCGACCATAACAGCTTCAAATTCATCATTTTTCCTTTTCTTCTTTCACAGGTAAAAATTGATGGCCTTTTTAGTTTTGAAGAAAAAAGGAACTTGAGCTAACTTCTCTTATAGTATTGGTTAACAATTTTAATATTTGTTGCTTTAATTTGTAATGTGGTCTGAACAAAATCCTAATTTTTGTTATTTCTTTTCTCCTCTTTTTGAAGTGAATTATGATTTTTGTTGTTTGTTGCATTTTTTTGAAGTTTGATTTTTGTTATTTGTGTTTATAAAAATAAAATAATAATTTGGGTTGATTTGTTTTGTTCTTGGTAAAAATAGTGATATTGTTATTTTTCTGTTGAACAAAATTGTGCTACTATTTTTTATTTTATCCAACAGATTATCCAGCTGGTGCAACATATTAACCATCTGATGCAATAGATTTGTCAGATGATGCAACAAATCAACCATCTGATGCACTAAAGGAACCATCAGATTGTAATTCTGATGCAACAGATTAATCATCTGATGCAATAGATTTAGCATATGATCCAACCATTTAACTATTTGATGTAATAGATTAACCATATATTACAACAAATTAAGCATCGGATAAAAAATCTGATGTAACTGATTAACCATCTGATGTAATAGAAGAACCATCGAATTAATAATCTGATGCAACAGATGAAGCTCCTGTTGGATTAAATCCTATCAACTCTTCCAATAGGACATGTCCAAGACATGATTTTTCCAACGGATCATTCATCTGTCGTGATAGACGACCCAATGTTGGAAGAAATCTAAATAATATTGACCGTTGATAACTGTTCTAATAGATCACTCATGTGTTGTAACAGAAATGTGACCTGTCACACAGACCATTCATCTTTCTCAACGGATGAGTGATATACTTTGTATTGTCACAATAGATTACTCAGTCGTTGCTGCAGGTTAGTTAATTGTTCTGACAGATCACTCATATGTTGCAACAAATGTGTGATCTATTGCACAGACCATTTATTTTTCTCAACAGATAAGTGATATATTTTGTATTGTCGCAACAGATTACTTCGTCGTTGCTACAGGTTATTTGACTGTTCTAACATATCACTCATATGTTGCAACAGATAATGTTGTAACAGATGTGTGATCTGCTGCACAGACCATTTATTTTTCTCAAAGATGAGTGATATATTTTATATTGTTGCAACAGATTACTCATCCATTGTAATAGGTTATTTAACTATTCCAACAGATCACTCATATTACAACAATGTGTGATCTGTTGCACAGACCATTCATCTGTCTTAAAAGATGAGTAAAACATTTTATATTATTGCAACAGGATTGTTATACACTGCAACAAATATACTACCTGGTGCAACAAATAAGTGATAGAACTGTTATTTTACTGTTTTGCTTGTTAGATTTATTGTTATTCTTTTTT
Organism: Capsicum baccatum var. pendulum; assembly: GCA_030864225.1. Classification (NCBI taxonomy): domain Eukaryota; kingdom Viridiplantae; phylum Streptophyta; class Magnoliopsida; order Solanales; family Solanaceae; genus Capsicum; species Capsicum baccatum. The sequence continues at coordinate 211,334,371 of CM061553.1, read as the reverse complement.
AATGATGCATTAATCAACTATAATATATTTTTTTATATTTTTGTTAATTTTAAATAATATGGCTCCTAAAAGAATAGAAGTCGAATCAAGTCCAAGTAAAGGAACAAGAGAAGCAGTTAGGCTATATCTACCACTCTATGAGCTTGCTTTATACGCGTTATCTCAATCAGGAGCAGAATATAATAAACATGGGAAGGAGAAATATTTCAAAAGAGATGATCCAAATGCTAATATCCCTTCCACCAAAGAGTTGGTCAAAACCTTCAACATTGATCGTTATCCTGTGAAAATGCAGTGCGATGGTGCCACAGATTTAACGGGTGATTTCGTGGTTAAGTTAGCCATGGAAAAATCTTTCGACGCCTTCATAAAAATACTTCGAGAATAAAAATTTGATACTTATTTTAGGGACAGCTGCTTTGGGAAATATCTTGATTTATCGGAGGATAACAATGCTCGTTTCCAAATGAAAATGGTATATGAACTTCTCAAACGTAGGTTTATGTATGAAAACAAAGATAAAATGGATGAGGTATGGATAAATTACTGTGGCATGCCTGTTTGTTTTGGTTGGAAGGAGTTTACCATAGTTACTGGAATAAAATTTTATCCTCTTTCTTAAGTTATATCTATTCTAACCTCCAAAAACGCACCCCGCACACCCAAAAAAGGCAAAGGCAAGTCGTGTGATCGTGATGAACTGGTTTCCATTATTGGTCCAAGCTTCAAAAATAAAAATTTCATAGAAGCGTTGAAAGGTAAAGAACTTTCAAAAAAGCACAAGCAGTCATTGTGCTTGGTTTGGTTTGTACATAATATTCTTTGGGCGAGAGACGTTAACAATAGCATAAGCGTTGGTTTGATAAAGATCTCTGAGGATCTTGATGCGTCTAACAACTATCCTTGGGGTTATGAAAGCTTCAAAATAACTGTCCAATATTTTTTGACTCCGTTAGCGTCAAAGACAGTCAACTTATATGATTTTCCATGGGCTTTCATGGTAAATATTTCATTTCTTTCTTTTATTATGGTATCATTCATTTTTTTACTCAATAATGGTTTTGATTTATTGGCGTTATTTTATAGGCTTGGGCGTTTGAAGTCATTCCTCATTTGAGACAACAAGTGAACTACCAGGAAGAAGTTTTCTGTCCAAGAATCTTGAGATGGTTATCGGTCAAAACTGATAAAAATATAAAATTTCTTGATCTTTTCAACCCCCCGAAGGATGCAGTAAGTATAATTATAATTAAATTTTTATTTTAATTAGTAATTTTTTTAATGATCTAATCATTATTCTAATATATGTAATGATTTATGTTAGATTGTGCATCCGTCGCTAGTTTCGATCAATCGAGAGTTGAAGATGCCATTTTTTTTACTTTATGATCTGTGCAAACTTTATCGGACCCTAAGGTCATCAACAGAATAAAAATAGAATTGTTTGGAGCAACAACCATTACAAGAAAAATAATTTTGGAGGGTGGGCTTATTGTTGTTGATGGTCTTAGTGGTGATGGAGCTGTTGGTGGTTGTAGTGGTGTTGCTATTGGTGCTATTGATATTCCTCATATAGTATTTAAAACAAACCATTATGAGTATGATCATACTGGTTATACAGATTTTGCCTCTCCCAGCGAATGTTCTGCATGCAAATGTCAAGACTGCAGGGAGAAACATGATGTAGTGATTAATGTTATTAATGTATTAATTGCTTCTGTAAGGGAATTGACATCTAACAGGGGTGTCATTCCATCAAAAAGGATTTTATTTTCATCCACTCCATTAGAGATTAAGACTAAGAGGAGAAGGAATGTGATTTTCAAGGCTAATCAGCATCCAAAAGAGCGAAATTATAACTCCTCTATCCGTGTGTTGCACTGAGCAATGTACAATGTCCAAAGAAGAGCAACACGAGCTAAACAAGGTGAATATATATGTCTTCCAGCTAACCAACAGACACATTTCAATTTCAATGGATGACATATCTGCTGAAAATTATCAAAAAGATATATACATCTGTTGCAACAGTTGACTAACTTGTTGCACCAGATAAAGTACCTGTTGCAATATATGTCTCGTCTGTTTTAGCAAATCAAATAGCTCTTCGTACCGCTTTTGTTTGTACCAATAAGTGACCTATCTGCTGTAATAGATGAGTCATATGTTGCAATAGATAAGTCATCCATTGAAAATTATCATACAGATCTTCCTCATGTAGAAATTTGGCCTAACAGTTGATTCATTATTGCAACAGAAATATAATCTGTTTGATACAATTTAAAACACAAGGAGACCTATTTGATTTGCTAGAACAGATGAGTTATCATTTTACTATCTCCGTGATTGGCATTGACCAATTCTGGCTTTTCAGATAGATGTATAAGCTACTGTTGAACAACATTGACAATATGCTACTCTACTCTTTTTATGGAAATACGGAGAATAGAAAGCGGTAAAACCATACGTAAGTGACAATAAAGATCCACGACTAGCAAAGACGAATTCCGTAGCACCGGATGAAGAACAACTTGTCCATATTGAATAGATCTTTATAGCTTGAGTTGAGTCTGTCAAATTAATAACCTCACCCCTCCTTAGGAATCCTTGGCACTAATACTTAAATTGTTGATGTATTTGTTGAGATCTGTACCCATAATAATTTTTTTTACATTTCATTTATTCGTTGATTTTATTTCAGCTAATTTCTTAAGGCTTCGATTTATTTTATTTTGTCTATGAATTTTATTTTTTTCTTAGATTTAAACTTATTAATTGAAATGGAATATTGCAACTGATATATATCTGTTGCAATAGACGGAACATTTATTATAAAATATCAAACATATTTGACATATGTTGCAATAGGTAGGTAATCTATTGGAATTTATCAAACAGGTCTTCCCACTGCTGCAATAAACAAACTTATATAGAAACACCGACATAATGCAACAAATGATCAACCTATTGCAACAGATAAACTATATGTCAGAATAGGTAGAATATCTGTTACAGCTGATACAAGTACGACCACGAGGATGGATGTATGTGAGATATATTAAACCCAAGACTTAGAGCGTACAACTAAAGTGCAAAGGAAGTCCTAAATAGGCTCTAAAATAGTCCACAAACTACACTCCAAGGGTGCCCAAAGTGAAGGATTTGACCAAGGGGTCTTGTGGATATTTCACACTATTTTTGTAACCTACTATAAATAAAACATTTTAGGTCATTTAGTCTTATATTATTCATGATATTTGTAAGTCTTGTATGACTTTTGAAATACCAAGTCCTCTCTCCTTTGAGTCAAAAATCAAAAGTAGGTTTCAACTTGAGTGTGGAATCACTCGTGTTGGATTCATGGCTTGGAACGTTGGGTGCTTGAAGGATTGAGGTCCCTCTTGTGTCCACGAAGAGTGTAGGTGTTCTTATTACATGTTTCTAAGGGTTTACGTGTTTAATACATAACCTAGTTCTTAGGTCTTGTAATAATATATGTCTCACTACCTATCTTTACATTTCTTGTACTCTTTGTTGTTGTTCTAGTCAAAAACATGTATTTTTGTTTCCATTGTGTTATTTCTCATCTTGTTCTTCATCTTGTTATCTTGTTAATCTCTTTGTTAGTTTGTGGTGGCTGATTTGGTGTCAAATACACCTTGTTTCTTGTATTCTTGTTGTATTTATCGAATCCAAGAGTGGTCTTCAAATGGGTCCTCGGTTCTTGAACTAGTGGACTATTTTTGGAGTGTGTTTTCATGTGTTTCTTGTCTTTCTTGTATCAACAACGGATGGAGAATCTGTTGCATTATAAAAATTCAACTTTCATTAGACATAAAAAAATTGCCACTACATGTAAAAAAGTGAAAGCGAATTGAAATAAAAAAGGCAGAACCCATCGACAGTGTTCAGTTCAAACACCTAAAATAAAATAGGCATCAAGTAGACAGTGTTCATTTTAAACAGGTAAAATAAAATAGACACAAATGTGTCAGGTTGACACTTTTTGCTGACTTGGCATCTGATTTTGCCCCCAACGGTCATTTTTTTCTCAATGTCTTATATATTCATCTTCTTCCTAAAATTTAACCCTAAATTCCCAAATCTTCTTCTTAATCATCATCTTTTGTTATCTATCCAAATTCTTCAAATTATTTGCATTTGGTCTTTCTGTTCTTCATCTTTTTTTATTTTTTCCAACTAAGCTTGACAATGTCGAGCGCATCGTCCACTATTTTTTGTGATAATGATTTTCGATATTGTAAGTGCGGTCATGAAGCTCTGTTGAAGACATCTTGGACTCAATAAAATCCAGGTCGTAGGTTTTTTACTTATAAGATTTCAAAGGTAATATTTTTTTATTTAATTATTTGATTAATTATTGACTTGTAATTATTTTGTAATTGTGTTCTTGTTTTTATAGAAATTAGGTGGATGCGATTACTTTGATTGGTATGAAGAATGACACCCTTTAAAAGCAAATTGTGTAATCTGAAGTTTGTTAAAGAAAGTCAAGGATTCTGAAGAGAAACAAAATCGAGCAAGAAGAAACTATATTATTGTCGTTATTGCTACTGGTTTGGTGGTGTTGGGCACAATTTCAAGCCTAATTGCTGAATTTTCATGGTGGTGTATTTGCTACTGGTTTGGTGTTGTCGAGTACATGGATATTCAAGCGTAATTATTGTAAAATATCAAACAGATTTAGGCATATGTTGTAAAATTTAGGTCATCTATTGGAAATTATCAAACAGGTCTTCCCGTTGTTGCAACATATTAGACTTAGATTAGATAGATCGGCAAAATGCAACAGATGACCAATCTATTGCAACAGATAAACTATCTGTCAGAACAGATAGAATATATTTTACAACAGATTGACAATCTATTGTATTATAAAAAACTCAACTTTCATTTACTAGAAAAAAATATTGCCACCACATGTACATGTAATTTAAAGTAAAGTGAAGTGTGACTTGAAATAAAAAATTATTATTTCATAGTCTCTTCTATATACACAGGCTCCAATCGTCCAGTTAGTACCCCATAAGCCAGAACCTCTTGCAGGTTTGCCACAACGTTGTCACACAGAAAGGTCGTTGGCTCAGTTATTTTTGTGCCGGTAAGCATTCTATGTATGCAAGAGCGTACGAGCCGCTCGTGTAACCGAATCATTTTTTGGAAGGGTCATGCCCTTGTTTGTACCTTCTAAATCCCATGATTTCTTCAGCAACACTTCTTTTGGAAAATGATTCATCAGTTACTCTCCATCAACAAGATGGGCAACAGCTCCATCAGTGGTTGCACGAGGAGAAAAAGATCAACATTGTCGACGGCAGGTTTGATGCAGTCATAAACTTTGATCTCTCCCTCTTCGAGTAGTATCTCAACAGCCTAATAATGTATGTTGTTCACTCTAATAACTACAAGAATCCTCTCTACCTCGGTCCAGCTCTTGCCGTGTGAATTTGTCCTCTCCCCTCTAACATATTTTATCATTTCTTGTTCCTCCAAGTCCAACATAAAAACTAACAAATCAAGTCCCACGCCACACACTTCATAATTGGGTTGATCATACTTATCCTTGAGCTTTCTTTAGAAGTCGAGGTCCATTATCTTATCAGCAGCTTCATAAGCTTTTGGGTACGTTAATTGCCTTTTCCCCATGAGGCAGAGAATTTTGTCAACATGTTGTGATATAAGAAGACAATTTTAAATAGGTTAGTAATTGTAAAGATGGTCATCTGTCGCATAGGGTTCTCTGAATCAATAATCTAATGCAACTTATGCAACAGATGGATAGTAAGTTGCAACAGAACCACTACTAGTTGCAGTAGAATACCCAGTTGTTGCAACAGATGGGGTAGATTAGATTAGAAGGCTAGGTTATATAAAGTAAACTTGCCTTGTCCTCGTAAGACATACACATATCTGCTATAGTATGGAAGTCTTGGGGGGGAAAGGAAGGCCTGGGGTAATCTGGTGCGCCTGACTTGGCATTCTTGGCCTATCGCAGATCCCTTTTCTCTTTGACGCCAAGTTCTGCATATATGTATACCTTCTTGAATGGCCCATGAACTTCAACAGTTTTTTGAGAGAGAGGACTTGCAATTATTTTTGATTTTCGATAGGAGAGTTCGTCGGTTATTGCTCTTTTCTTCCTCTTAACCAACACTGTAAGAGTGTATCGCTCCCTCAACTTTTTGGATGGTATGACACCCCTCTTGGATTTGAATTCCTCGACAGCTTTAGAGATAGCCTCTAATTTTTTAAAGAGTTTATCCTGGCTGTCCTTTGCACTCTTCGCATTCGCAACGAGAACACGAGGGTGAAGAAGGGTGAGAGGGACCTGTGTAAGGGTAAAAAGGGGTGTTTTCAAACATATTTATTTTTTCTTGAGCATCAACATGCTCATTATCATGAGTGGTAGCATCATCAGCATGCCTGTCGCCAATACCAACAACTCCACCAGAAGAAGCACCCGGATCTGCCTTAGTAGGTTGGTCATGAAGAGCCTCAACATTAGACTGACCTTTCCTAACTGCTCTTCTTATGGTTGTTGCTCCAGCCAATTCCTTCCTTATTAACTCCACATTTGGGACTTCTATAGTATTAACATGACCTAGAGTAATATAAGAAGTCATCAACGACTCCTCCTTAGTAGGCACGATCCATGGATGTACAACCTAAAAAAAAAAGATAGATTTATTTAAATCATATAATATAATAATTTTCATAGTTGGGTTAACATTTTAACAATCAACTTCTGCAAAAGATTAACAATATGTTACATCAGATTACCCATCTGTTCCATAGTTTGCAGTAGATGGTTAAAATCCATTTTAATTGGGTTCAGAGAAACAGAGCAACATATGGATAATCTGATGCAAAATATCAATCATCTGTCACAATATATTACCAATCTGTTACACCAATTGCACAAGACAAGTAATTTATTGGGTTACGTGTTATGCAACAGATGATCTGTATGTGTATTAACAATATGTTACATCAGATTACATATTTATTGCATAATTTGCAGTAGATGGTTAATCTATTAGGAGTCGGGTTCAGAGAACCAAAGCAACAGATGGGTAATCTGATGCAAGATATCAATCGTGTGTCGCAATAAATTATCCATCTGTTACAGCGATTGGCACAGGACGGGTAATCTATCATAATAGATTTCCCATCTGGTACATCAGATATAACATCTGTTGCACCAGATATAACATCTGTTCAATATCTCTCATTGAGTAAAATTATTTTAATTGAAGAAGACATACTGCATCATCCAGAGGATTAAAGAGATCAACCTCCTTAATTTTGGTGTTGCTCTTTGCAGCCAACCCCTAAACATCCTTGGATGAGAAACCTCATCCGGGTAATTCATTACCTGCTTTCGGAGGGGAGGAATGACTTCAAATGCCCAAGCCTAAAAAATATAAACAGGAAGCAAGCAAAAAAGTCATCATAACTAACTATATTTAATATAACTTAATGGATGAGTTAAAATAGCGATTAATTTTACCATGAAAGCCTAAGAAAGTCGTATAATGTGGTCGTCCCTGAGGATAGCTTTGTCAGTAAATATTAGACAGTCAAGTAGAAGCTGTCATATCGCCAGGGATAATTATTGAATTTATCAAAATCCTCAGCACGTGCCAACAAATCATCTTCTATGACCTTACTAACGTCTCTTGCCAATATAACCAAATGGGCAAACCAAACTAAACACAATTGCTCCCTGTACTACTTTGGTATGGTTTTATCCATGAGATCTGTCAACAAATCCAATGCTTTGTATCCACGTCAAGCAATGTCAAACAACCCATCTATTTTTTCGTTGTATTTTCTTGCCTTGGATCTTTTGCGGGGTGTTCCCTTGGCGATAGGTGGTTCTTCTGAACGATGGCATCTCAAGCCTGTCACTATGGCAAACTCTTGCAAGCCGAAACAAATCGGCATGCCACAGTAGTTAATTTAGATTTCATCCATCTTTTTATTGCCCCCTCATTCAGATCTTCATCATCCCTCATGTACTTGATCCTGCGCTTGAGAAGACCATATACTATCCTCATTAGGAAACGGGCAGGGGCATCCTCAGCCAGCTCAAAAAGGAATCTAAAGTAGATCTTCTTAAAAAGTCCGTCTATGTTTTCGTCCTTCATAATTTTCCTAAAATAAATAAATTTACTCCCCATCTGACATTTAAGTACAATTTCACCAGTTAGTTCTTCTTTTACATTTTTGTCATTTATCAAAATCGTAACTTGAAACTTGTCAATACTAAAAATTTTTAAAGGATCCTACTGGGATGTCAATATTAATTCATGCCCCATTGGTGATCCATTATCATCATGTTGATTATCATTCCCTTTCTCTTTCTCTTTCTCACTCTCTAATTCCTCCTCTTTATCACTTTTATTTTTTGATAACCATCTACAGACCCTTCTCCACCTCCCTCAATGTTGTTTTCATATCTCTCCCAGCTTCACTTTGTTTTCCTGACTGAGATTGTTCAGGAAGCTCCTCCGAATCCCTCTAACTGTAAACTTTTTTGGGGGGTGGTCAGACGTTGATCCATTTTCACTTTCTTTTCTTTTAGGAGACATGTTTTACCTACAAATAACAGAAAAACAAAAATTACATTACAATTGATGTATGCATAAATTTTAAAAAATATATTACAAAGACCACCAATAACGACACACCAACAGCCACCACCACCACAAATACTACCAACCAATGCCACAAACACCACGAATACTGACACCATCGATAACCACCACAAATACCACAAACCAATGCCACTATAAACACCACCAACTAATGCCATCACCAGTGCCACCATGATGATGACGACCACCACCACCACCTCCACCACAAACACCGCAAACACCATCCAATAATACCACGTCAGTCAATGAAACACTGTGATAGAAACTAGGAGTTTCTCGAGTTCTTCCTATGATTTTACCATCAAAACTCAAAATTGTAAACCCATTCTCGAAGATAATATAACTAAAAGTTTTCTTTTTCATCATTAACTTAAAAGTCCTTATTTTTTAGAAAAAAATAACAAATATAGAACTCTTCTCAAACTCTATTACATATGAATACAGAGAAAATAATTGATACAAGCAAGAATAAAGTCAAAAATAACACCTATGTTGTCAGAAATAAGAAGAAAATTGATCTGTTGTGATGGGTAGAGCAATTTGTTGAGTAGTTGTAGTTGTTGTCTGTACTGTATAATTGAGTGAGAAAGCAAAAAAAGCAAGAACTCGAGATTTGAAATGATGAAATATTTTTCTCGCAAATGAATATGGGTTGATTTGTATTTTGGAAAAGAATGACAAGTTTTGAAAATGTTAATTTGGTTCGAAGTTAATTTTTTAAAAAAATTATAAAAGATATTCGTAATTTTTAACCCTCTCATCATGCAATTGCCAAAAGACTCAATTGAAGTTGTAGTTGACTATATGAACTCACCCACCCCTGATCCTAGATTAATCAATTTAGGTATATGAACATAATTGAAATTGTATAAAAATAAATGTTCAACCTGTTGCATCAGATACTCATCTGTTTTAAATTATCAAACAGATTCAGTAATCAGTTGCGACAGATTACCCATCTATTGTAAATTATCAAATGAATTGTAACATATCGCAACAGATTACCCATCTATTGTAAATTATCAAATAGGGGTTGCCATCTGTTGTAGTTGACCCTATGAAAACTCACCCTTGGTTTAAGATTAATTAATTAAGGTATTGGTCTAACATATGAGGTGGTAAGAATCGGTTCAGCTCAGAGTGATCGATCGACGACTTTGGTCGAGAAGAATGCAATATCATCTCATTATTCAATTGCCAAAAGACTCAATTAAAGTTGTAGTTGACCCTATGAGAACTCACCCCTAGTCCTAGATTAATCAATTTAAGGTATTGGTCTAACATATGAGGTAGTAAGAATTGGTTCAGCTCAGAGTGATCGATCCATGACTTTGGTCGGGAGGAACACAATATCATCTCATCATTCAATTACCAAAAGACTCAATTGAAGTTGTAGTTGACCATATGAGAACTCACCCCTGGTCCTAGATTAATCAATTAGGGTATTGGTCTAATATATGAAGTGGTAAGAATCCATTCATCTCAGAGTGATCGATCGATGACTCTAGTTAGGAGGAACACAATATCATCTCATCATTCAATTACCAAAAAACTCAATTGAAGTTATAGTTGACCCTATGAGAACTCACCCCTGGTCCTAGATTAATTAGTTAGGGTATTGGTCTAATATATAAGGTGGTAAGAATCGGTTCAGCTCAGAGTGATCGATCAATGACTTTGGTCGGGAAGAACGCAATACCATCTCATCATTCAATTGCCAAAAGACTCAAATTAAAGTTGTAGTTGACCCTATGAAAACTCACCTCTGGTCGTAGGTTAATCAATTTAAGGTATTGGTCTAGCATATGAGGTAGTAAGAATTGGTTCACCTCAGAGTGATCGATCAACAACTCTGGTCGGGAGGAATGCAATACCTTCTCATTATTGAATTGCCAAAGTAATCTATTAAAGTTGTATTTGACCCTATGAGAACTCACCCCTGGTCCTAGATTAATTAATTAGGGTATTGGTCTAACATATGAGGTGGTAAGAATTGGTTCAGCTCAGAGTGATCGATCGATGACTCTGGTCGGGAGAAACGTAATTCCATCTCATTATTCAATTACCAAAAAACTCCATTGAAGTTGTAGTTGACCCTATGAGAACTCACCTCTAGTCCTAGATTAATCAATTAAGGTATTGGTCTAACATATGAGGTAGTAAGAATCGGTTCAGCTTAGAGTGATCGATCGATGACTCTAGTCAAAAGGAACGCAATACCGTCTCATCATCAATTACCAAATGACTCAATGGGTAATCTGTTGCATCAAATTGGTCATCTGCTGATTCACTCAATTTTATGCTACTCTTTTGTACAGACGGAGGAATTATTTAAAGAAATACAACTAGTAGCAAGGCTGGTTTGATTTATTCCAACAGATGACCCATCTATTGTAACGTGTCAACTATCTGTTGCAACAGATGCCTCATCGGTTGAGCAGATGGGCAATCTGTTGATTTCTCAATTATGTGTTACCCTTTTTTAGTGTTCTTTTTCTCTTCTCTTATTTGACATCAAATGTATTTCTCTTGTTTGTAGATAAAAGAAAGTGAATCTGGATCTATTTTTACCGGACTAGCATTAAAGGCTAGAGTAAAGATGGGTTTGGAGGAATAAGCTGCTTGCAGATGGAACCACTTCATATGTGGGAGGTATGTATTACTGATCAACCTATCGTGAAAATACACATCCAGTATAATAATTTTGTGAATGTTTGTTCTTTACCTATTAGGCATCAATTCTTCAAACAAGATATAACATTTTACAATTAAAATTGTTAGGTTCGAACTGGTAAGGTTGAGGGACCAAGTAGGTGGTATCGATACCTTGTTATAATTTAATGACCGTTTATGCTCATGTTTTGGTGTCAAGTTTGGTGAAGGGTTCAAGTTTTAGGCGGCAGTATAAATATCTAATAGTGATTGGATTGGTTTTAATGGCTCAATGGACTTCTTGAAAGACCTCTGAATCCTCACACTGCAGCAAACATCGATGGAACCAATAGAAATTCCCCTGGTCTAAATTTATATGGATGGGTTGCTGGAGGAGACTATTATACAGTAGTAGGTGCTTGGAAGAATATCTGTAAGGGAAGGAGGAGGTTGAGAAGGCTATATATCATCTCAAACCTTATTTAAGAGGAAACACAGGGTAAGAAGGAAAGTGTAGCAAAATTGGCTGATGAAATTGACATGAAAAATGAAAAAACTGGATGAGTTGCGAATGTGAAAGTGTATCCAAAAATAAAAATCCATCAGTCGTTAAAGTAAAAGAAGAATGGTCAACAAGACTGAAGCTGGACACTTTGCTAGAGAATGCAACTAGTCAGTGTGGCCTCAATAAAGACTCTTACAAAGTACAGGACCAGAACTCTTAGGAAGAAGTTTCGTAAGCACAAAAAATCGATACGATTATCGGTCAGTTGAAACCTAAACCAACTAATCCTAAATTAAAAATACGGGATCAAGCCAAGGTGGCAATTTCTCAAGTTAAACTTGCATCCCATGCCTGCTGTTTATGGCTCTGTTCAGGTCAAAGGCAGTGGAAACAACAAGGCAGGGGATTTCTGCCCAACTTCAGACCTTTTTATTTATGCTGCCATTGACCTGAACAAAACCATAAACAGGAGGCATGGGATGCAGGTTTAACTTGAGAAATTGCCACCTTGGCTTGATCCCGTATTTTTAATTTAGGATTAGTTGGTTCAGGTTTCAACTGACCGATAATCGTATCGATTTCTTATGCTAGCGAAACTTCTTTCTCAAAGTTCTGGTCCTGTACTTTGTAAGAGTCTTTATTGAGGCCACGCTGACTAGTTGCATTCTCTAGCAAAGTGTCCAGCTTCAGTCCTATTGACCAATTTTCTTTTTTTTCAACGACTGATGGATTTTTATATTTGGATACACTTCCACATTTGAAGCTCATCCAGTTTTTCCATTTCTTATGTCAATTTCATTGGCTAGATCCACTAGAATTTCCATGCTCGCTCCCTTGTGTTTTCTCTTAAACAAGGTCTGAGATGATATATGGCCTTCTCCATCTCCTCCTTCCCGCATAGGTATTCTCCCAAACACTTACTGCTGTATAATAGTCTTCTCTAGCAATCCATGCATATAAATTTAGAATAGGAATATTTCTATTGGTTCCATCATTGTTTGCTGCAGTCCGAGGCTTCGAAGGCCTCTCAAGAAGTCCATTATGCCATTAAAATTAGTACAATCACTATTAGATATTTACACTTCTGCCAAAAACTTGAACCCTTCCCCAATCTTGACACAAAAACATGAGCATAGACCGTCATTAAATTATAACAGGGTATCGACACCACCGTCTTGGAACCCTTTGACCTTATTAGTTCACCACTATCAAACTAAACTGTACAATGCAGGATTTTGTTTGAAGGATCAGTGTCTAATCGGTAAAAAACTGCATTCACAAAATCATTGCACTTTATGTGTGTCTATAGGGGTAGACTTATCAATAATACATCACTCCCACACATGAAAGTGGATCCATTGCACGCACCTTATTCTTCTTGCCCCATTAAAGACACTATAGTATTATTTATTCATTTGCACGCATATGATGACTATTAAAAAAGAGATGTGAAGAGTCATGACTTTTTTTATCTTAACACATTCAAAATAGCTAATGAATCAAAATCTCCGTTTGTTGCAACTGATGAATTAACTGTTGGAAGAAATCAAAACATCTACTCCAACATATGGTTCATCTATCGTAAAAGATAATCCACATCTAACACATTCAAAACAGCAGATGAATCAAATTCTCCATCTGTTGCAAGTGATAAATTAGCTGTTAAAAGAAATCAAAAATCCCCAACATATGGTTAATCTATCGCAACAGATAATCTATATGTTGCAATAGATGGTAAATCTATTACGGTAGATGGACGATCTGTTGCAATAGCTCAATAATAACGACTGCTATCAAGTCTTCTCAAAACCGTTTTGAAAAGGTGAGAAGTATTAATATAAATAAAAAAGTTGCGACTTTTCACAGAAAATAAAATGCCACCAGTTTGAATGTAATTAATACAATGGAGCTTAACAGACGTGTCTTTTGTCCTTACACATCCAGATTCAATCCTCTATAAATAGGTCTCTCCTTAATCTTCATTCTGCTAAAATTTATTTATTTTTTGCATTTTTTCTTTTCCTGTAACATCTCCAACAACTTCTCTTGAAAGACCATATTTCTTTATCGTTGAGGTAAGTTTTTTTCTGGTGAAAATGTACCGATTTGCAGTATACGTTGTATTATATTTGGACACTTTTCTTCACATTTGTCAATTCGTGCGTGTTCTAGATATGGATGATCCTGTTTGAAACATTGCTATTCTGCGCAACACAGTTTGGGAACTTTAAAGACAGGTTAATGACCTACAGAGGGAGTTGGTCGCCGTAAGAGCAACGATGTTCGGAGAGGTGTAGAGACTGATGAAGACCCTACTGCTGCGAGTAGATTGACCGGCTGTCATTAATGATGATGATGATGATAATAATAATAATAATTAGAATGTGTGTTTTCTTTTAGCGTATGTATTTTAATTTTTCTATATCGGATCTATACCTAATGTATTTTATTTTTTATTTAATGAAAAATTTATTTTTAGTTGACTATGGATTTTTAATTCTTATTCAATTTTCATTTTATCTATTTCTTCTTCTAAATATTTTACATGTTAACATGTCAACGGTTGGAGGTAAGGAGCGATTTTGAATCTAGTAGCAATAGCAATTTTGGCTTTTGAGTTCTTTCAACAGATGGACCATGTGTTGGAATAGATTGGTCATCGACTGGGTTTCTGTCAACAGATTATCCATCTGTTGGGACAGATTTATCATCTGTTGGAGGAAAACATTCCAGTTTTATGGAACTGTGTTGTGTTCTTCCAGCTAATGTCCATCTGTTGCCACAAATGGGTAATTTGTTGAAAATACTTGTGGTCTGTTGTATTATTTAACAATTCATGTTTTGCCTCTTTTTATTGATGCATAAGTTATTAAAAAAATATTTTATATATAATAAATGATAACATTACATTCAATACAATGAGTTAAATATATAAAAATCCACAATAAACAACTATACAAGTTTTTGTAATTACAATGATCATGGTGGATTACTATCCGGGCATGCAGTTCTTTTGTGGCCAGCGTGCTTACAAATGGAGCACTTGTTTCTTCTTGATAAAAATGATTCTTCAACTCCACACCCCCTCTTATATGTCTTTCTTCTCGATTTAATAGTGCTTGGGTCAACATATGGAGGAGGTATTAATCTCCCCATAAGCTCTGCAGGAACAACTCAAAATTCTTCGGGAGGCAGCGAAGTAATATGTCCACTATATGTCATTTCATATTTTTTCACCGAATAATATTGAGACGAGTGCTCGTAAACTTCAACTCCGTATTTATGACCGTATTGAGCTCGAAGCGCTGCCATAGCATGTGGATAGGGTATTTTGTCCAAGTCAAAAACTCGGTACGTACAAGATCTTATTTGAAGATCAATCGTAGAAACATCACCATGACTGGTGATACTAAATTTGTAATCTACTATTTTATGAGGTAGTAACCTATTCCCCAAACTGATGTCCGTTAATATTATTTTTTAGATTTTGAGAACAAATCGGGTTCTTTTTTTTGGGCACTTGAATTGCACACGCCTTTCGTTAAAAAATTCATCATACTTCTAGCTTATTTTTTCAAACATAGGCTTGATCGGAAATTCTCTTTCATTGCCAAACAATGAATTCACCGATTCAGCTATGTTTGATGTTATAATATTGTACTTATACAAAAGAATCACTTAGTATGACATCATACTAAACTTATAACTCAAACAAGACATTAAAATTGATAAAAATATACCTATTTGCCGGACAGAATACCCGGGTCCATCTCTCAAAATTGACACGTACGAGAAATTCTGCTACCTTGGGATTCACATCCGTTATTTGATTAAAATGATCTAAAAACTCCTCTCTACTATATGCTTTAACTGCTCTATAAAAAAAGGTCACGGCCCTTTCGTTGTGATAGTTGGTCCGAATGTTCTCTCCAAGATGCCTGATGCAACAATCAAAGTAAGCTGAAGTGAAGAAACGTGAACCCATCTTTGGAATACTTGGATGCCTATCCGATACAAAACACAACTCTTCGGTATCTTCAATGCACCTTCATAGTTGTTCAAAAAAAATCCATAAGAGACATCATATTCCTTGTCCGTTACACAAAAAGCAATAGGAAAAATATGATTCTCCGCATCCTGTGCCACTGTCGCTAGCAGAACTCCATTATACCTGCTTCTCAAGAAGGTACCGTCGACGCTTATACCTTTTCTCAAATGTCAAAAACCTTGAATCCAAGAACCATAGGATACAAAAAAGTACCTGAACCTTCCATTTTCATCAAGATGCAATGTCGTCTTACTTTCGAGGTTTGTGGACTCAATCATGTAATGGTAGGCATCCAGGACTGCATACCCATGCTCGAGTGTCCCCCTAACCAAGTCCTTGGCAATTCCCATAGCCGTATATATATTTCAATAACTGGCCAGGACACCCACTTCCGTAAGGAGTTGATTGGCTATAACCCTTGTTGAACGGCCTTTGCCATTGGGGAAACTACTCCTGAAATATTCATCGAGGACCTTTGCCGTGGCATGAGAATTTTGGCCCGAGATGTGCTCCGAACCACATGTGTGATGCTTTTCATATTTATGAATGATGAATCTGTTAGAACTTGCATACTTCACCGCTATCAACCACCACTTGCATTTTGAATTAGCATATTTGAAGCAAAAGACACTGCTCGAATTAATTACCTTCTTTCTTCTGAAATCTTTTTTTAAGTAAGAAATAAACAAAGTGATAGATAGTTCATTCTTGTACTTGAAAATCCGATCCCATTGTCTTGAAGATTTCCTAACTGTGTCGATTGAGAAGAACTGCACATCGTATTGGTCGTACCAATGGTCGTAGGTTTTTTATCATCATCTGGACTATTCATGTCTAGATCAACCAACCTATCATCAAAGATGTCTTGTTGTTGTTGTTCTTCTACATTTTGGTTCTCATTCTCTCTCATCTTTTTAACCACGTACACCCTTAACACCATCCTGGATGAATCTCTAAGATAAGCACGTAACCGAACCTGATCGGTTATCTTGAAAGACAGTACTCTCTGATTTTTAAAAGAGCTGTGCATATAACTGATGACGAGTTCTTCCGATTGACAATTCAGTCCACAATAACTGATGATTAATTTCATAAAATCATCATATGAAACATCACTTTGGACTGTCATAGCTATCATCTCTAGCATTTCACCCTCATTCGAATGTCATACATATCGATTGCTCTTCTCGATCCATTGACCATGACAATCCACCCCTATTGTTATTGATCCCTCCATTAGTGGTACCTAAATAAAGTCATTTGTTAAAAAAAGTTAATAGTGATTTTATAGTATCGTAAATGAATCCCAACAGATGTGTAATCAGTCGCAACAGATTACTTACCTGTTGGGATTCATGTTACGCTCCTAAAGCTGATTTCAACAGATGAGTCATCTGTTGTAATAGGTGAATCATATGTTGCGACAGACTATATATCTGTTGGGATTGATGTTATAGTACTGAGGCACCTTTGAAGCTAATTCCAATAGATAAGTGACATGTTTCAACAGATAATTAACATGTTGTGACAGATGACTTACCTGTTGCAACAAATTACGATCTGTTGGAATTGAGGTTAGGTTCTATCGCAATAGGTTACTAATATGTTGCAACAGATATTTACCGTCTGTTGGAATTGAGTTCACGTTATGTCGTAACAGGTTAATAATTTATTGCAACAGATATTACCCTGTTGCAACAGACAACATGTCTGTTGGAATAGAGTTCAGCTTTTGTTGCAACAGGTTAATAATCTATTGCAATAGATATTTATCACGTTGCACCAGATAACTAATCTGTTTAAACAGATAAATCATCTGTTGCAACAGATGACCCATTTGTTCGGTTCATGTTACGACCTATAAAACCATAAACATGAATCCAACATATCAGTCTTCTGTTGAAACAAATGTCTCATCTATTGCAACAGATGGATCTTATGTTGGATTCATGATTGGGTTATATCCATTGTTGGAAAAATAGCATATAACAGTTACCCAGATGAAAAATTCAACTAAAAATCATAATTTGACTTACCAAAGTCTCCTATGAAGTAATGCCAAAGTCGAAAGTGATGTACGAAACAAAATTTGACCTAAGAAATTGGTCAAATAGCAACAGTAGCGGTAACAACAACAACAACGACAATGGTCAACAAGAAAAAGATGAAGATGATAATGAAGTAGAAGATGATGAATAAATGAGCAGCAACAATGAACAACAAAAATCGCAAAGAGAGAGAAAACAACAACCGATGAGAAGAGAGAGAAAGACATATTTTTTCCTCCGTTTTCCATTTTATTAGGTAAACATTTGGATCAAAGTGTAAATTTAAAAACTTGTGGGCTATTCTCAACTTACCAAACTTTCTTAATCCATAATAAAGTAATTGTCAGCTCCACTCAATTATTAAGACTTGTGTCACCTGCACCTCATTTTAAAACTCTTTTGTCACCTACTATCCAAAGCCTCTAGATACAAGATAATACAACTATGTATCTTGGTTGAAATACATGTATCTATTGATATGCTTAAATCAATAAATGTTAAACAATATGAGATACATATAATTCATAAACAGTGAAGCAGTAATCCAAAAAAAGAGAAAATGTATCTATAAGCTTGTAACATGTATCTATTATTGTGTTAATTTGAATAATAATTACAAAACATTAGATACATATAAAAATAAAAAAATGTATCTAATGAAAAATAAAAAAATGTTCACATTAAGAAGCTTAATGAATTTCTTATGTATTTGTGAATTCAACATTTAATTCAAAGTAACTAAATGATATAAAAAGATTTATCTGAATGTTCATTGATAAATTGCTTACATATTGCACAAGACTATCATTACGTAATTAACAATTGATACAATCGTAAAAAATTTGTATCTATTGAAAAATATATTTTGTGAACAGTATGAAGCGTATGAACAATTACGTTCAGCTCGAAGTTGTTATTCAATTTAGGTACAAAATGTCTTGCAAAGAAAAAAATTTAAGAAAAAGAAAATTATGTTATGATTGAATATGAGATTTAATTGTACGATGTATTGTTATGTTGTATAATGTAATGTTGTGGTACTTTCATTACTAGACTTAGTTATATATGTTTTAATAAACTTGATACGTATAGTTAAGGGTGTACAGACCAAACCGTCAAGTCAAACCAAACCGAAAAATCAAACCTAACCGAGAAAAAAAGCCGACTTATGGTTTGGTTTGGTGTTTGAAAAAAAAATCCAACCATTCTTGATTTGGTTTGGTGTTAACCAAAACAAAGTCAAACCGAACCCAAATCAAACCGACATAATATATATATATATATATATATGTATGTATATATGTATATATGTGTATGTGTATATATATATATATATATGTATGTATGTATATATATATGCATATATATAATTTAACTTTTTATACATAAAATATTAATTATAATCTACTTTTTAAATACTTTTTTAATTAGATTAATTAATTTTCAATATTTAGAAAGTAGATGTGTGTGTGTATATAAATATTTGGGCCTTTAAGTTGTAATATTTGTTCATTAATTGTTAGTAAAATGATCCAAAATCGAATATAAACTTAAAACCAAAACCTTTCACTCTTCATCTTACTTTTAGTTTCAAGAGAGTTTTTTGCTCCTTAATTTTTCATAATTGTGGTTTTTCATTAGCACATGAGTGAAAACATATTTGATGTAGTCTTCAATCATAATATAATTGTAAAAATTAAAGATTATAGAAAAAAAATTGAAAAAACTAAAAAAATCAAAAGAACCGACTAAAATCTAAACCGAAAAAATCTATTTTATGTTGGTTTGATTTGGTTTATAGTTTTAATAAACTGACATAATTGGTTTATTTTTTTTTCAATAAAAAACCAAATCAACCCGACCCATGTACACCCCTACATATAGTTATAAATATGTATCTAATGTAATATAACAAAAAATATTAAATATGATTACTTTGTAAAGTGTAATAAAAAAGTACAACAAAATAATAATATATCATAATTTGGAATAGCCATAGGGCAATCATTAGTGATAAGGTAGAATCCATGATGTTGAAAAACATCTAAAAAAACAATAATAACATGTACTAACATCATCAAACTATATAACAATCAACTAGCCAACAAGTAAACAACTACTCAATATGCAAAGCACAAACTTTTTCTTTTTGTGTGAAGCTGCTCCTTGACCTTGGTGGATCGTCATTCTCACTAAAGTATCCTTTCTCCACCTTTACAGAGCCATACTTGAACAAAAGAGTGGCATATCTCATGCGATGGTATTGAGCATCAATACCCGATGAGAGAATGCCTAATCCCTCGCTCAGGTACTCGGCATAAACAACTACAAATACACCACAATTCCTACATAGCGATTACTAATTGAATTAAAAATACATATATACTTGTAGATAATGAAAACAATTGAAAGGTAATGTAATACTTACAAACTTTCACTATCTTGTTGTACTATCTCGGTAACATATTCCACTCGGAATGGATCCTAAAAAAATATCAAATTAAAAAAATAACATTGGATGCAATAACTCTACAATAACATAGAACAATATATAGAAAAACTGTATAAACATAATATTATAGATACAATATAATACAAATATGTATCTTGGTTGAAATACATGTATCTATTGATATGCTTAAATCAATAAACGTTAAACAATACGAGATACATACTATTCATAAACAATGAAACAGTGATACAAGATAAGAGAAAATGTATCCATAAGGTTGTAAACATGTATCTATTGTTGAGTTAATTTAAATAATACTTACAAAATATTAGATACATATAAGAAAAGAATCAAATATACAAGAAATTGAAAAAACGTATCATGCATATATAAATATGTATCACGGCCAATTATTTTTCTGATCTGAACATGTCGGAGGTTCCAGATATTTTTCAGATATGACTTTGTTGGAGGTTTCAATTTATTCTTTGCTTCGCGCAGCAAAATATTATTGGATTAGAAGGTTTACCCAAAGTATCGATAACAAAAAACCAACCGGAAATAACCTCACAATGGACAATTTTCTTTGCCGAAATAGTAGCTTTACCCATAACTAGAGCACCAAAAACATCATCATCTTTAACACGAAACTCCAAATGATCAATTGGGTGAGCTAAAGGGGTATGATGTTGTTTAATTTGATTTTTGAGAAAAATCATTGAACATAATAAGAAGAAAGTGAAGATAAATTTAGAATAAAAAATATCTAAATTAAAAAATGTGAAGAAGAAGAGGAGGAGAAAATTGTGATCAAAATTTTGGCGTTAATGTAGCTATTAATGTTGGAAGAGTTGGATAGAAACTATTGCTTGAATTAAGACATATAAAGAGGAGAAAATGAGTTATTTTTGATAAAGAATCGATTTTTTAGTTGTAGATTTTAACTTGTATCTCAACTTTACTAAAAAGTATGAAATGTTGAGATTTAAGTAATTTCTTAGAAGTGGGAGGATTTTTAAAAGTTTAGAAACTTTTGTTTATTTAGGTAATTTTTCCTTTTTCATTTCTACCATTTCCTCCGTCGGCCGCCCTGACCCGCCAAAATACTCCTAAGAAACGCTAAAACCTTCCAATTTTCTTCATGATTATGTAAATTAGCCCAATTTTTCTTCCTGATTATGTAAATTAGCCAAATTTTTCCACTAATCCGAAACCCTAATCCCTAAATTAACCATGGATTTCATGGAACTAGAGGCAATCAAAGGTCTCCGGTGGTCTTGGAGTTCACAGCCAGTATCAAAATCTGAATCATCAGCATTAATTATCCTGTTATCAATTATGTGTACACCGTTAATGCAATTTAATGAACTTCCTATACTTCCTTATGACCCTCTTATATGTATTCAATGCGGCGCAGTTTTGAACCTTTATGCTCGTGTCAATTACCAGTCGAGAATTTGGATTCGCCCTTTTTATTACCGAAAGAATCTATTTACGAAATTTTATTTAGGAGTTAATGTGAATAATATACCTACTGAGTTTTTTCCTACTTACAGTACAGTTGAGTATCATTTGGGGAAAAGGGGTTTGGCTCAGAATTCGAATTTGAGCTCGTTGCTATCAAAAATGAATTCATTTCGGGGGTGGATTGGGCTGGAAATGGGGTTGGAGGACCGGCGTTTGTGTTTGTTGTGGATGGTTGTACGACGAATGGGGAGCTAAAGGTGGTGAAAAATGAGCTTCATATGATTGCTGAATTGCCGGAGAATGCGTTAGTTGGGTTGGTGGTATTTGATTCGATGGTTAGAGTTTAAGATCTTGGTTTCAGAGAGTGCTGTAGAGTTGTGGTGTTCCATGGTGAACGTGAGCTTTCTTCCGAGCAGGTACAATGTCCTAGACTCCACTTATAGAATTACACTAGATATATTAATGTTGTTGTTGTTAATGTGCTTATTTATGCTAGATATATTGTTGTTGTTCTTGTTAATGTGCTTTTTACGAGCATGTAAAATGTCCTAGACCCTACTCTTGGAATTACGTTGGGTATATATTGTTTTTGTTGTTGTTGTTGTTAATGTGTTGTTAATGTGCTTATCTATTATGTGTACACCATTAATGCATTTTAATGAACTTCCCATACTTCCTTATGATTCTCTGATATATATTCAATGTAGAGCAGTTTTGAACCCATATGCTTGTGTCGATTACCTACCGAGAATTTGGATTTGCCCTTTTTGTTATCGGAAGAAATCGAATTCGAGCTCTAATTTGGAAAACCTGTTATTGGTATCGAATATGCCTTTATTTTCAAGCATGGATTGGGCGGGAATTAATTGTAAATGATTTTGGCGAAGATCACTTATTAGATGGTTAATTGTACATGACATATATACCCTTGAATTAATTAAAGTTTATTTTCGAAATAAATATAAGTCCCCCTTTTGGAAAAAGGACAATGTAATAGACACTCGTTTATATTTGATCACTTAATATAATAATAATAAATTATTATTGCTTCAATCAAATAAAACAATTATTATGTTGGTTTTCCCTCCCTCGCCAATTTTATTCTATAAATGATACTTTTTGAGTAACTATTGTCTTTGTTGCTTTCCTTTATCATAAATTGACAGTAGACACAAATAGAGAATAAATTCATAAAATATGTAACAAAATAGAAAATAATTCAAGATATACTAGGTATGTGGTGGTTGTTGTTGTTGATAAAAGTTCATTGCTATATTTTTGGAATATACAAGAGGGGTAAATAAAAACCGAACAGTTTAAATAAGGTTATATTTGAACATTGTCAATTTTGCACGACTTTAGTAGAGTGCTTAACAAGTATTTCTACTCAGAAAATTTAAGTTATTTAGTTAATTTAAGAAGTAAAGGATGAAAATTAATTCGTTTAATCACAGATAAATTTTTATATATCACAAAACTTAAAAGATAACGAGACTATTAATATACAGGTTTATTGAGGCGATAAATATAGAGGACTGTTCTCGTTCATGCTCACTTTAATTTACATACTCATTCCGCAAAAAAATCACATATCACATCTCTCATTGTAGAAATGGCTAGAAAGAGCTCTATGATGCAAGAAAGAAGTGATAGGAAGTTCCTTAAAAAGAAGCAATTTGAGCCGATCATGTACCCAAATAAGCAGAAAGCTCTCTGTAAGCAAGCTATAGATCTTTCTGTTCTATGTGGAATCGAATTCATGATTATCATTTTTTCAATTACTGGCGAACCATTTATATTTGATAAGCCAGATGCTGAATCGATCAATCGATTCTTGCAGGCAAAACAAGCAACTGAGTGTTCCTCAAGTTGTAGGACGACAATTGAAAAATTTTGTGATCACAAAAGACCTGTGAAGATAGATCAAAAGAGAAAAATGATAATCGATGACAGGGGAAAAGGTAAAGCTTTTGAAGGAAAGAAACCAGAGATGCTTTGAAGGAAGACCGAGCAGCATGCAAAAGCTAAAGATAGACTGCCTAAGCCTTTATTATTTTTGGTGTAAGCACGTAAGGATATACAATAAAGTAGATGTTCTTAATGCTCTTAACTAGTTGTAACTAGAAGATCCTAGGTGTTGTAAGTAATACTTTTCGGAGGGGTTTGTAACTAGAAGATCCTAGGTTTTGTAAGTAAAACTTTTTGTAGAGGGGACTACACTTTGTTGTAGTATACCTGTGGATATATAGAAGTTAATGTTACTATTCTCCCTAAAAAAAGAAAAGGTAAAGCTGTTGAAGGTAAACTTTTAGTGCTTTACATTGGAAAATTTCGAAGGGGCCGATTCAGAAAGACATGAGGAGCAACTGACACAAGAGGTTGAGAATTTTGAAAGTGATTTGATTAAAGAAATTAATGAGTTTAAGTTAAAGATTAGAGCAAAAGATACAAAATCTGTATTCAAAATGATTTCTTCAACCACACCGTATGATTGGTTAAGTCTTTAAATGAAAATTATGATATAATAAATCTAAATAGTTATAATGTGAGACATGAATTTAATACTTGTTTATTTTTTTAGATGATGGTTCATTCCAATCACATGCTTTTTATTTTCACAAACTTTCACATTTCGTGCATACATCCATTATAAATTAAAAATGTAATAAATTTTGTTATTACATTTATTTTAAAAGTTTGAATAGTAATACCAGTATTGCACAAGAATATAACAAAATTAAGTCTTTTTGTTTGGGAGTTTATTATTTTGTGTTTACATAATTCAATATTATTTAAGTAACTTTTGCTTATTGAAAGTTCAAACCCCTTTTATGTAATGCTTTAATCAGACTCAAATGACTCATTAATGTTAATGACATAATTTTACTAATTTGTAAGTTGAGATATTACTCTCTCTATTCTAACTTACGTGTTATCGTTGATTTGACATAAATTTTTTAATTCTATCCTAATAATTTTGTAATTTTTGACTTTTAGCTTGTACTATTAAATTTGGATCAATATGTGTGCAGCTATAAATATTTCTCCTTGAGAATAAATGCAAAAACTACAAAACTCCCTTGAACTACCATGGACTCATGTCAGATTATCCTTAAAAGGTACATGACATGTTCTGCTAACATCAATTCCCAAAACCCCTCCAAGCAGTTTCAAATGACAATACATGTAAAAGATTTGACCCCTTCTCCCCGCCCCGCAGAATATTAGATTTTCTTGGATTAACTGTCATGGATTCATTTTAAGACATTTTTTAATCTCTTATGCACCTCTCAACAATTTATCTTAAACATTTTGTCACATATTTTGTAAAGAATGAATCTTGTGCCTAACTCAACCTCAAAAAATAGCTCACGGAGAGAGGATTGTCCAAGTTCATATAAAAAGACCAAGTACCTATCTTTTTTTCGAGGGGGACTCTGAACATCCCCGTACGCCCATACCTTATTAGCTTGGAGCGTGAACAATATAATATGGGGCTCAACATCGACGAACAAAGAATTTGGATGGGCCTGACATTAATACCATCTAAAGAAATGGATCTTGAGCCTAACTCAACTTCAAAAGCTAGCTTATGAAAGGAGGATTGCTCAAGCCCATATAAGGAGATCAAGTACCCATCTATTTTCCGATATGAGACTCTTACCACTTCCCTACACGCCTAGACCTTTAAATTGGAGCGCGAACAATATAATATGCAAGCCCAATATCGGCAAACAAAGAATTTGGATGGACTTGCGAATGATACCATGTAAAGAATGGATGCTGGGCCTAACTCAACCTCAAAAGCTAGCTCATGAGGGGAGGATTGTCCAAATTCATATAAGGAGATAAGATAGTCACACTCGTCAACATGATATCAGGAGCAGACAAAGTTCCTCGAATTTAATCTCATCGCCACCCATTATTAAAAGAAGTTTCACGTGTTCGACCCATGAAAAAGAATCAGACTCGTACGTGAGGGGACGTGTTGAGAATATAATTAAATAATAAAAATATACTCTCTCTAACACGTTAAGCTTTTAGATGAGATAATCACACACTTCAATATATTTATTCATATTTTTTTTAGTCTAAAGATATTTATAGTCCAGAGAACGGCATAAACATTCAATTTTTTAGATATGAAACTAGTAACATGGTGATAGCTTATATCTTTTAATGTAGCCTCCTAATATCTATATTCTATACTCAAACGTATGTCACATAGCTTTATCACATGATCACACAATCAATTTCACTATCAAAAGAATCAAATCTTTCCCTTTTAAAATTCACTCCTCCCACCGGCGGCCCACCGATTTTCCTTCTCTATTGGGTGCACGACTCGCCAGAATCCCCCCAAAAAAACCTTAAAACCCTAAAAATCAATCTAATTTTTTTCACTAATTCGAATCCCTAATCCCTAAATTCTCCATGGATTTTGTGGAGCTAGAGGGAATTAAGGTCTCCGGTGGTCATGGAATTCATGGCGAGTAAACAAATCCAAATCATCAGTTTAATTATCCCCTTATCAATTATGTGTACACTGTTAATGCAATTTAACGAACTACCTATATATCCTTATGATCCTTTTATATGTATTTAATGCGGAGCAGTTTTGAATCCATATGCTCGTGTCGATTACCAATCAAGAATTTGGATTTGCCCCTTTTGTTACCGGAAGAATCTATTTCCGAAATCATATTTAGGAATTAATGAGAATATTATACCTGCTGAGCTTTTCCCAACTTATAGTGCAGTTGAGTATCATTTAGGGAAAAAGGGTTTAGCTCAGGAGTTCGAATTCGAGCTTAATGCATTCGTGGGAAATGGGGTTGGAGGACTGGTGTTTGTGTTTGTTGTGGATGGTTGTACGTTGAATGAGGAGCTTAGGGTGGTGAAAAATTAGCTTCTTCATGTGATTGCTTAATTGCCGGAAACTGCGTTATAGTTGGTTTGGTGGTATTTGATTCAATGATTAGAGTTTATGATCTTGGTTTTGGAGAGTGTTGTATAGTTGTGATGTTCCATGTTGAATAATATAATTTAATCAATTGTTGCTTTCCAAACGTGTTATACATCAGAGAAACAGCTAGAGAAGTTTGGGACTTTCGATGTCATTTGGGAAAAAAGGGTTTAGTAGAAAATCCAAATTCGAGCTCTAATTTTGGGTAAGTGTCGTTATCGAAAATGCCTCTGTTTTTGAGCTTGGATTGGGTGGGTTATTGGGTGGGACCGGCAATTGTGTTTGTTGTGGATAGTTGTACAACGAATGAGGAGCTTAGGGTGGTTAGAAATGAGCTGCTTCATGTTGTTGCTCAGTTGCCTAGTTGAGTTGGTGGAATTTGATTCAACGGTTAAGAGTTTATGATCTTGGTTTTGGAGAGTGTTGTAGAGTTGTGATGTTCCATAATGAACGTGAGCTTTCTTTCAAGCAGGTAAATGTCCTAGACCCCACTTGTGGAATTATACTGGCTATGTTGTTGTTGTTAATGTGCATATCTAGTTGGCTAGTTTAATGTACTAATACGTGCGTTGTTCGTTTGGAACATATGAAACTGTTGAAGTATCAATATATCACCTAGTTATATCAAGAGTAACACAATTTTTTTGAAACAGATAATACAGTTGAAGTATAACATATCGGCTAGATATATCAAGAATAATGCAACCTAAGCAGTGCTAGCTTATCAAATATTTTATACATCAGAGAAGCAACTAGAGAAGTTTGGGTGTCATTTGGGGAAAAAGGGTTTAGCTCAAAATCTGAATCCGAGCTCTAATTTTGGAAACATGTTGTTGTTATCAAAAGTGTCTTTGTTTTCGAACTTGGATTGGGCGGCATATGGGTTGGAACGGACTTTGTGTTTGTTGTGGATGGTAGTACTTCGAATGAGGATCTTAGGGTGGTGAAGAATGAGCTTCATGTGATTGCTCAATTTCCGGAGAATGCATTAGTCAGGATGGTGGTATATGATTCAGTGGTTAAGAGTTTATGATCTTGGCTTTGGAGAGTGCTGTAGAGTTGTGATGTTCCACAGTGAATGTGAGTTTTCTTTCGAGCAGGTAAATGTCCTAGACCCTTCTTGTTGAATTACACTGGTATATTGTTGTTGTTAATGTGCTTATCTAGTTCAGTATACTAATACATGTGCTATTCTTTTGAAACATATAAAACTGCTGATGTATTAATAATATCTACTAGTTATATCAAGAATAACACATTGTTTAAAACATATAGTACTGTTAAAGTATAACATATTTCCTAGTTATATCAAGAATAATGCAACCTAAACAGTGCTAGCTTTCCCAACGTTTTGTACATCAGAGAAGCAACTAGAGAAGTCTGGGTGTCGTTTGGGGTAAAAAGTTTTAGCCCAAAACCCGAATTCGAGCTCCAGTTTTGCAAATGTGTCATTGTTATTGAAAATGCCTTTGTTATTGATCTTGGATTGGCGGGATATAGGGTTGGACCGCCGTTTGTGTTTGTTGTGGATAGTTGTACGACGAATTTGGATCGTAGGGTAGTGCAAAATGAGCTTCTTCGAATGATTGCTCAATTGCCTGAAAATGCATTAGTTGGGGTAGTGGTATTTGATTCAATGGTTAGAATTTATGATCTTGGTTTTGGAGAGTGCTATTGAGTTGTGATGTTCCATGGTGAGCTTGAGCTTTCTTCCGAGCAGGTAAAATGTCCCGAAACTCACTTGTGGAATTACCCTGGATATATTGTTGTTGTTGTTGATGTGCTTATCTAGTTTAGTTTCATAATACATCCAACTAACAATGAGTTGTTTCTTTGAAACATATAATACTACTGAAGTATTAACATGTTGCCTAGAGTACTATCAAGAATAACACAATTTTAGCAGTGCTACCTTTCCAAAGGTTTTACACTTCAGAGAAAAAACTAGAGAAGTTTGAGGGTCATTTGGGGTAAAAGGATTTAGCTCAAAATCCGAATTCAAGCTCTAGTTTTGGAAATGTGTCATTGTTATCAAAAATGCGTTTAGTGGCGAGCTTGGATTGGCGGGATATGGGGTTGGACCAACGTTTGTGTTTGTTGTGGATGGTTGTTCCTTTGCTAATGCGTCAAGTACACTTAAGAAATAGTTTGTAAACTTTAATTCCACTTTTAAAAAAAATTGACCCAACTTCAATTGTTTTCCAAAATATGTAAGGCATCGACAAGTATATTGTGGTGCTAATTTGTTATGATTGTATTTATTTCTCTCTATTTTATGTATCACATTTAAGACACTAACTTAAAATTTAATTTAGAGACCTCTGCTGAGCAAGTTATCAATTTAAAATTATAAAATAATCTTTCATGAATATTATTGAATTAAATAAAATGTTGGCACAAAATAATAAACTCCCAAATAAAAAAGCTTAATTTTGTTAAATTCTTGTGAAATAACAAAATTAATTATATTCTTTATTTGTAGCGGATGTATGTGTGAAATGTTAAAGTTTTGTGAAAATAAAAAGCATATGTAAATAGTAAACAACATTAAATTCATGTCTCATATTTTTACACATCGTCATAGAAAAACATAGATCTTAATAAAATTTTATTTTGATTTGTTATATCATAATTTTCACTTAAAGACCCAACCAATTAGACAGTGTGGTTGAAGAAATCCTTTTGAGTGCAGATTCGATATCTTTTACACTAATCTTTGATTTTAGCTCGTTAATTTCCTTAACCAAATCTTTTTCAAAATTCTCGATCTCTTGTGACAGCTGTTCCTCAAGTCTTTCTGAATTAGTTCCCTTGAAATTTCCAATGTAGAGCCCTCGGAGTTACCTTCAGTAGCTATTCCTTTTCCCTTCGATTATCATATTTTTCTTTTGATCCATCTTCGCATGTCTTTTGTGATGACATTTTTTTTCAACTGTCACCCTACAACTTAAGGAACACTCAGTTGCTTGTTTTGCCTGCAAGAATTGATCGATGACCGATTCAACATCTGGATTACCAGATATAAATGGTTCGCCTGTAATTGAAAAAATGATAATCGCAAATTCGATTCCGCACAGAACAGAAAGATCTGTAGCTTGCTTACAGAGAACTTTCTGCTTATTGGAGAACATAATCTCCTCAGATCGCTTCTCTTTTAGATGCTTCCTATCACTTCTTTTTTGCATCGTGGAGCTTTTTCTTGCCATGAATATAATGAGAGATATGATATATGAATTTCTTGTTGAATGAGTGTGAATTAGAGTGAGTATAGATGAACAAACCTCTATATTTTTAGCCGTGACAAACCTGTATATTAATTGTCGCGTTAACTTTTAAGCTTTGTGATTTATAAAAATTTATTTGTGATTAGATGAAATTAATTTTCATTTTTGACTTCATTAAACTAAATCATTTAAATTTTCTGAATTTAATATAGGAATATCCGATGAGTACTCTTAAGTGTTGCAAAATTAATATACCCAAATTTACCCTTAAATTGTTTTTTTTTTTAAATTTAATGGGAGATATGGTATAATTATGGCTTTATTTATCCCTCTAATAAGTTCCAAAAGATAAAAAAGGAACTTTTATATTGAATTATTTTGCTGTTTTGTTACATGGTTTATGAATTTATCCCCTATTTGTATTTACTCTCAGTTTCTTATACAAAAAACGTAGCAAAGACAATAGTCACCAATAAAGAAAATAATTCAAAAGGAAACTATTGTGCAATGAAATTAGTGTGGGAGTTGGCAAAACAAGCATAGTAGTTGTTTAATATGATTGAATCAATAAATAATTGTCATTATTACATTATGTGATCCAATATAAACGAGTGTCAATTACACTAACCTTCTTTAAAATAAAGGGTGTTTACTTATATTTATTTCAAAAATAAACGTGGATTAATTCAAGGGTATATATGTCATTTATAATTAATCATCTAATGAGTGATCTTTGCCCAGAAAATCTTAAATAAAAGGAAAGGTCGGTGTACTTTCAGAGATAAAGTGGGATGAGTGTAATATCATATTACTAGAGTGCATCAAAAAGTAATTAGGAAACATTTGCAACTAACTAGCATAGATTAACTTAATCTTCCTCATTTGAATTTATTGCTAAAGATTTCCTTATTTTTTTTTATGAAGAAACAAAACAACATAACTACCACACGTTTTCGATTAATGTTTTTTATCACTTACTTTTTCTTTTTCCTGATGCTAATTATTTTTAATAACCATCAAGAGATGTGGTTTGACAACCAACAAATGAGATTCCTCCTATTTTAATCAAAGGTCTCCGGTTTGAACCTTGAAAATTGAGAATTTTCGTTAACGGACTTTATGTGTCACAAATTCGAATTAGTCCGGTTAATGTATATTGTATGATTAAGAAAATATTTCTAATAGGATAAGAAATTTTGAATGGGCATGTTATACTATACGACCCCACATTTGAAGACATATAATAGAAAAAGAATATAGTGAAAGTGAAATAGAGATTCCGTAATTGCACATGAACCAGTCAGCCAAATATGAAATAACTATGAAGTAACTGCCTCCAACAGTTATTACCAATATTTCAACTACTATCAGATTAGGCTAGTTAGGATTATCTTTTAAAGTCGGATTGAATATGTTTGAATATCAATTTCTTATTAGACCAAACAGGAGAGCTCAACCCAAAAAACTAGTCTGGATGGAGAACCCATTTAGCCTATAAACCCATTAGCATTTCTCTATTTAGCCGATGAGGGACAATTGACACATAACATATACCTCTATGTGCTACAAATATGGTAGTTTGTGTTATGTTTTGTTTTTATTTTGGTTGAATTCATCGATAGCCAAAAACTTGCCAGTAAATTTTATTTAAATATTTGAATTATGATTTGTTCCGATTAAGCACCTGAACACATGATAAAGTGTTCCTATTGATTCTTGATGTATTTCTTTCAATAAGATATGTGAGATGAATAAGCCTTTGTTGTTTATGAATACTATCGAAGGGTATAAAAAAAGGAACTTTAGAGTAGGGTGGGGTGCATGCACTATACCTTTTAAGGAGAAGAGGAGAACTCCATGTTGAGTTTTTTGTCCTTTTCTTCCTATCAACAAAGAAGAAGTATCTAAGGAAGTTGAAGGTCATCGTTTAAAAGTTCTCAATGTTTGTGTGTCTTTTTATTGGGTGGGGTGGGGTGGGGGTTCCTCCACCTCCTCCATTGAATCGACTGGCTGCAATATTAATTTTTCATTCCGTAGCTTGACTCTGGTAAATTATTGGGACCAAGAAAAGCGCCCCGGAGAAGCAATTCTTATCAAAAGTAGTCACTGGAAGGAGTTGAAGAAAAAAGTAAGGGAAGCAGAAAAGAGTAAAGATAAGAAGCATGGAAAAGAAAGAAAGGGAAAAATATTACAACATTTTCCATCTTAGCAAGGGAGCAATGCATTTGAAGGGCTAGACGGATGCTTTGCAATATGGTGCACATAGAGGAAAAAGTAACCAAAAAGGGGAAAAAGTATGGCTACTGAACCCTTAGACTTGATTCTACTTAGTGAAAACTAATGTAACTAATGTAATAAATCAGTTGCTTCTCTTTTGTAAGTTCAAAAGTTGGACCACAAATGTTTTTCTAAGGGGTTATATTAGGAGATGTGCTTTTCTCATTTGTTGAAGGCTAGCGGTGATTATCGAAATCTTTAGGTAGAGGAGGATTACATATGCTACTTATTGCTTTATGTGAGAACACTGGAAACACTTTGGAGAAACATAGATGATGTCTTAATGCATTGCCAGATGGCATCATGTCTATAGTGGAGAGTTAGGATGGTTTGCAATACAATGGACCATGTTGAGTGTTGTGAAAGCTGCACTATTTAGTTGGCTCTTTACTAGATGAAAGAGAAGGCACTGACCATGGGATGCTGCACCGTTGGAACTCCTATGGGTAGTATGGATAGAAAGAAATAGGAGCTTTGAAGGGAAGAGCTTGATTTTGTGTATATGATGAATAGCCTCCTCCTTATAATGTCCTTTTGGCATTCATGTGGTCCCTAATTGTATTGAAGATTGGGCGACTGTTTTAGAGAATAATATCTATATGTAAATTCCCTACTTTTTTAGTATACCTCTTGTATATGACTTTGTCATTATCAATAAAATTATACTTGATAAAAAGTGGTTTAGTTAGTTCAAGGCATTGGATGCCCCTTTTTTTAGTTTAAGTATATGTTGAACAAATTTGGAATAGTTTAAAGGGCTTTAGAGTTTTTGGGTGACCAAATTTACTAATCAGTATTCTGAACCATAAAGAAAATGAAATTGTAACAAATGTTGCTTCAAGCAGGTCTAACCATTCAATTTAAAGTAAGCTACCTCTAGTAGCCTATTTTGTGTCGTCGGGGGGTCTATTCTGTGTTGCCGTCGCCCCCCTCCCTCCTCCACACACCAAACAAAATGCATCAACAACAAAAATATCTAGAAACTCATTTGCATTATTTCGTTTTTCAGAAGGTAACATTTTTTATATAACTATTTGCTGCATAAAAACTGCAGTCATTGTAGTATTGGAAGATGTACTAAGCTATAGCCTACTTACAGAGATCCTAGAACATTAAAAGAAGATTCTATCTTCCATATATTCATGTTTACACCAAAAATAGAAAAGGGCCCGACCCTTTATCTTCAGTTTCTAGGTAGAGCTATATTTGTCTTGAAAAAAAACCCTTTGATTTCTCTTTTTCCAAACTGTCCACCAAATGCAAGCAGGGACAATCTTCTTTCTTTCTAGTCTGAGTGAGTTCTATATTAGTTCTAGCACTCCCAACACTTACAAGTGTATCTCTTGGCATGACACACATGATTCCTTTTAAATTAAGGAAAATACTCCAAAGCTGTAGACTCTAGAATTTTCTTGCTGTGAAAAAAAGATGGTTGGTTGTCTCTGATTCTTCTCCGCAGATATAACATCTAGAGCATAGGTGGAGTCCCTTGCCATGTAAGAGTGTCTTCCTGAGAGGATGGGCCCTTGAATAAATTGGGGGTGTTGTAGAATTCTGCCAAGTTATCTGATTCTCCCAATCGTTAAGGTGGTCTTCTGAAGTTTAGGTTCTAACCATGGGCATCCTAGACTTCTACTGTGGCATCTTGTTGTTTGTTCAGATCGAAGAGAAGTGGGAAGAGTTGTTTTAGTGGATGTTGGCCGAACTATCTGTCTGCCCAGAAGGATGTTTTCAATCCGTTATCCACTTGATGACTGCATTTACTTATGAATTTTGCCCCCAGATTTCTGATTGACCTCCATAAACTTACTCTGTAAGGTGTTTTGACTGCCTTGGTTGTCTATTCCCCATCCACATCATACGATATACTTCAAGTGATTGCTTTTTTCTAGAGAGATTGTTCATTTGAGGCAAACCTCAATAACCATTTCATTAAAAGACAATGGTTCTAAGTTATCACGTTCTTGATTCCCATGCTGCCATTCTTCTTGCTGATAATCACCGACTTTCGTTTGATCAAATGTATTTTCTTTGTATCACAGTTGCGTTGCCAAAGGACGTTCCTTCTAAGAGCATCTATTTTATCCACCACATATTTTGGAACACGAAAAATAGACATTATATAAGTTGGTAACGCATCCAACACACTGTTTATTAGGGTTAGTCTACCATCCAATGGTTGACTCTTTCAGTTAATCAACCTGTTCTCACATTTCTCCAGGACTCCATTCCAAATACCTTCGGAATTGCTTTTGGCACCGAGGGGCATTTGAAGGTACATGGTTGGCAGCACACCTGTCCTGCCTCCCAAAATGTCAGCCAAGTTGTGAATGTTAGGGACCTCATTAGCGGGATATAGGAAACTCTTATTCCAGTTGATGTGGAGCTCAAATATAGCCTTAAAAGAATGAAAATCACCCTAAAAAATCTTATTTGTCCTCTGTCAGCTCCGCAGCAAACTAAAGTATCATCGGTACACTGTAAATGAGTGATTTTAAGGTTATTGATAACCCTTGAATCTCTCTAAAACATGTTGTCCAGCTGTTTGATTGGGCAATTTTCATCATATCATTTAAACTCTCCATGGCAATGATGAACAGAAAAAGGGATAGTGGATCCCTTGCCTTGGTCCTCTTTGAGAAGAAAAGAATCCAGCAGGTGAGCCATTGACTAGGACTGAGAACTTGAAGGTGCTGATGCAGTAGTGGATCCAGCCGACCCATTTTCTCCCAAACCCATTTTTCCAAACCCATTTTCATCAAAGTTCTGAGTAGGAAATTCCAGTTTAGGAGATCTAAAGCCTTTTGTATATCTAGTTTGCAAAGGATACCAGGTTTTCTGGCTTTTATTCTTGAATCAACACATTCATTGGCTATAAGAATGGCATCCATGATTTGTCTCCCCTTTATAAAGGCCATTTGTTTATCATCTACCAGCTTGTGCGTCACTTTTTTGAGTCTCAGTCAACAACTCTGAGATGATCTTGTAAATACTGCCTATAAGACTAATAGGCCTGAAATGTTGAAATCTTTGAATTCTTTGGCTCCCACCTTCTTGGGAATCAAGGCTACATACGTAGCATTGAAGCTTCTACATATGTAGCATTGAAGCTTCTTTCAAATATGCCTCTTTCGTGGAAGTTTTGAATAGTGGCAATGACTTTAGTGTTCACTACTTCCCAACAATGCTTGAAAAAGGCCATTGAGAAACCATCTGGGCCAGGTGCTTTGTCCCCGGCACAAGCTTTGGACTATGAGCAATATCTCTTGTGCTTCAAGTGGACTCTTTAGCATCAAATTATCTTCTATGGGGATAGTGGGACAAATTCTCATGTTATAGTGGGGTCTCCAGTTTTCTGTCTCTGAATAAAGGTTCTGATAAAAAGAGATGATCTTTTTTTTTTTTTTTTTTTGTTTTTTGTATCAGCAGGATTCCTAACGGGCTCACCATCAATTTCTAGCAAGTCAATATTGTTGCATCTTCTGCCCGCGTCAGCTGTATTATGAAAGAACTTGGTGTTGTTATCACCACGTTTCAACCATAATGCTCTTGATCTCTG
This sequence comes from Capsicum baccatum var. pendulum, assembly GCA_030864225.1. NCBI lineage: Eukaryota > Viridiplantae > Streptophyta > Magnoliopsida > Solanales > Solanaceae > Capsicum > Capsicum baccatum. The sequence goes on along the minus strand of CM061553.1, from coordinate 211,298,492 downwards.
TCTCCAGGCCATCTCCTCCTTCTTTGCTATCTCCTCAAAGCCCACGGTTAAGGCGATTTTGTTTCTTATTTCCTCCTCTGTCAAATCTCTGAAATCCTGGATTTATTCAAGTTCTAATAATTGACTGAGCATGTCAAGCTTTTGCATCTCCAAGTTCCCTTGTAATGTTTTTCTCTAGTGCTTTAATTTGCTCCTTTTTTGCATTAACAACAATTTCTAGAAACTCGGTTTTGCATTATGCTTTAAATTGCTCATTTAGCATCAACAACAATATTGAGAAACTCAATTGTGCATTATGTTTTAATTTGCTCATTTTGCTATTTATTCTTCATATTCACCATATGAAGTACCGAGCAGGGTACATATGGCTCCAAAACAGGGATTCCTGAACCACTATCAGAAGGGGAGTTCAGCATCTCATCAGCAATTGAAGATATCCATTTTTACCGCAGGCTATGCTAGGGCATAGACCTTTAAGGGCTACGGGAGTAGCAGTATCATTTGCTGTTGAACTACTAGAAGGATGCTGGGTTTCTGCAGGTTCACCTATCATGATCTTCACCTCAGGGGCAACAACAATCTGCCCAGGGATGATTATAAGCTCTGATTTTGGCAATGCCATTAGGAATCAGCGAGATGTTGGTAATGGTTATGCACTTTACTACAAGAAGTCCATTGAATTCTATAAGCAGATATTAAGAAGATTGTCTGATTCATCCATTGCTCTTGATCTCTTTGCTTTGTTCATTGGATCAAGTTGGAGCAGCTGAGCTTAGAGCTCCGGTTGAAAGTTCAGGGGGGTTCATGATGGTAACAGTCATTTGACTCGGAACAGTTCAGAAAGTATTTGCGTCACATATTTAGCCTTGATGAGGTTGGTAGTTTGAGAATGATGCAACTATTGAGATAGTAACGAAAAAGCATGTTAAAATTTGTGGGGCTCTTGGTTCTCGTGTTTCTATTCAAAAGAAGAATGGTTCAGTCAGTGTGACAGAGAAATTGGCGAGGGAGGTACCTTTATGTGGAAATTGGGAGCACTTACTGATAAAATGTGTATTGCCTTCTTTTTTGTAGTAGGGGATGAACAGAAAGCCCAACCTTGCTCTGCATTTTTCATACAGTTCATAACCCATTATAGATAGGGAAGCATGGGAATTCGGAAGAGGGTGATCACCGCTGCAAGAAGGGGTTGGGAACCGTTCTCTGGTAATTGTTGCTGGTTTTGATCAGGAAGCAGCAGCTTCAGTGATGGCTAGGCTTGCCGTTCATAGAGCAGAGAGCAATTTTTCTCAAGATGTTGTCCGGTGGCTAAATAAACATTTGATACGTTTTGCTTCAAAGTTTGGAGGTTATGTCCCGGGAGACCCCTCATCATTCCGTCTCGCAACTAGTTTATCCCTTTTCCCACAGTTTATGTATTATCTAAGGAGATCTCAGTTTGTTGATGTCAACAGCTGCACACCAGACGAGACTGCTTTTTTCCGGCTTTTGTTGAACCGTGAGGGAGTAGTCGGGTCACTTATTATGGTCCAGCCAACTCTTTTTCAGTACTCATTCGACGGGCCCCCTATTCCCGTTCTCTTAGACATCTGCTCCATCTCTCCAGACAGTACCTTGCTCTGACTCCTACTTCTATGTGGTTATTCATTATGGCTCTAAGATTGCACAATAGCGTAAACAGTTTACGACAAGGATCCTAGCCATGACATTTTCCTTAAAACTGTTAGAAGCTCCCGAGACTGATGCAGTCATGCAGAGCAACTAATATCCGAAAGGATCCCTGTGCCAAAGCTTGTAAAACGTGAACAGCATAGTAGTCAGCCTAGATTTCTACTTGCCAAGTTGAATTCATCTTTAACACAACTCAACTTACACAGAAGGCTCAGCGATTATATTTACTGAAGAACTAAGCCTACAAGTTTTTATTGAGTACTTACAAGCTTTAGCTGTGCAGGGTTAAATTTTTTATTGTATAGCGTATTTATAGAGAAGTGTTGTACATTAAAAACTGTTTCTTTGTTGATTAGATTTTTTTTTGTTGTTGTTGTGAAAAGAACATTTCCTTATTGCCTTGCTTAAGTGTACTAATTTTATTTTTTCCCTTTTCGTTTTTGGAACATCTGGCTTACACGAAAATAGTGTACTAGAAGTACAATACCTCTTAAGGTAGTGACACGGTTTATGCATATTCTACCCTTCTTAGACCCCACTTTGTGGGATTACACTCGGTGTGTTGTTTGTGGAACATTCACGAAAATAGTGTACTAGAAGTACAAATACAAAATTTTGCAGTTTTCCTCTGTTTTTGAAAGAGTTGGTCTCAATCACACGACTTGTCTAATAACAAAATTGATTTTGCCTTGAATCCTTTGAGCCCTAGCAAGGAAATCTCATTGAATTCACAATGTGTTCATAAAAAAAACTTAATCCCCTCATAGTATCTCGTGTAGAGCAAACACAGATACTAGGCCATACCATTGACCACTTATTTTTTATTTAAAATTTTTAGTTTGCTGAACTAAATGTGATACTGAGTTAGTAGAGGTATCAAAATAATTTTAAAAACCAATCGAATTAAATTGAATTGATTAAAGTTTCATAAGTAGTCGTATGAATTACGCATACTCTACTCTCTTTAGATTCATTTTGTGAGAATAAGTTGGGTATGTTTTCGTTGATTATAGTTTCAAAATAAAAACTGCATGTTTATTGGCATTTTAATACTAGTTACAAATTGGATGATGTAATAAGAGTTCCATCACAAGGAGGAGAAAATATATTTGTAGTGGAGGAAACCATAGTGTAGTGGTTGGTTCAAATAAATTCCTTTATTCATGTTAGTAATAATATAAAAAGGCGGTTAAGGTCCGATATTTTATTAGATTTCGCTCTTTTAGTACACCATACTTATTTTTTTTCCTTTCCCTAATACCATAAAAAGGGAAAACATATAAAACATACTTGAATCGTGGTGAAATTATCAATTACATACCCAAGCTATGTGGGGATCTTATCACACTCTGACTTATTATTTTCGTGTTATTTATTTCCGTCTCTACTTACTTGATAAGAAAATAGGTAAAATATGTCCATGTGCACAAAAGTGCCTATAGTAGACAAAAAGAGAAGAGTTCTAACGTCTTACTTCATTTGGTTCTTTTAGTGCAAATAAACTAAATCTCATTGTCTCTCAAGTCTCCACCTTTTTATGCGTGATTGAATTTTCATTTTATTGTTCGAAATATATACATTTAATGGAACATGAATATACACAAAGAACGCATAATATTACTTTGAATCATGACTTTATACTTTGTTGTGTTTGAGACTTAAGAGACGATGAAGTTCAATAAATATTTACAAATGCTTATGATTAGATTAATATTTGTGAATATCAAAACATTAATGTTTTTCAATATTTTTTTTAGTAATCACGGTATTTGAGCCAGCTCATGTGTACCTCAATTAATTCCTGATGAATGCTGTTTTTGCCCAAACAAGACAGTTTAGAAAAGTAAATTACATGATAAAGTAAAAATTCTCTCAAATTAATTCTTTGGTGCAAGAGGATAATAACCATTTCAGTAGTGAAACAACCAAATCGACAGTCAACAAACAATAAAACAAGACTATTAAGAAAAGTTAATGACGCGATATAAAGTAAAAATTATCTCAAATTAATTATTTAGGTGGGAAGGGAATAAGGATAATTACAACTTAAATTAGTGAAAAATCCAAATTAAGTGTCAACAAAATAACTAGCTCAATTAGGAGTAAATTATGAGATAAATGACAAGATAATCAATCAATTTGTGTAATTAATTTGAAACGTATATTTGTTTGGCCTCATCCCACTATGAATTATTCCAAAAATTCCATTCATTTCAAAATACTAATTGTGTTTTTATTTATTCAAACGGTTCCTCAAGAATATATTAATTAAGAATTAGGAGTGTTTACGATGAAAAAAGTATTTTGTTCATGTGAAAAAAAGACTATATTTTACGAAATGTGAGGTAAAGATCTATCCTTGTGAAAGTATTAGTGATTGTTTTCAGCTCATGACCTATAAATATTAATACAAAATATATATCCTTAATATTCATATTTAACACTTAATCATAATTATGATTAAGTGATCTATATTCTCGAAAAATCTTGATAGATTAGTTGGTTAGTTATCCGAACTTCCATTGGTGAAAGTCCATTTCCCCATATTGTAATCCCTTTTCCCTTCCCCACCCTCATTTTTTTTTTTTAAAAAGTAATCTATATTCTCACAATAATTTTTAAGAACTAAATAGAATTAATCCAATGCTGTTAAGAAATAATGGTAGTGGGGATGTCCTCCCTTTGTCAACATGATCTTCATTTTCAAATGAAGACTTTCAAGGCACTAAACCAACAATTTTCATTGGTTGGAATGTTGACAGAATTGCTTATATAAGGCATGCATTTATTTTCATTTTGTACACAGATCAATAGATAATAAAAGTCTCTACTATCTGTTCCTTAATTTCTTTACTCTGTTATTTTATTTTATAACACGTTATCTGCATGAGACTCCACTATCTCAAAATTTGAAGGCTAAAGTATTATTTTTCTCTTTCTTTTAATATGTCTAATCTTACGAAACTTGAATTTGTTGCCCTTCAAAGTTCCGGCAATAACTACCTTTCATGGGTATTGGATGTTGAAATCCATTTGGATGCTATGGGCCTTGGAGACACCATTAAAAAATAATAAAGCATCAAATCAAGACCGTGCTAACGCTATGATATTCTTGCGTCATCATATTGATGAAGTTTTAAAAATTAAATATCTTACTGTTAAGGATCCACTTGTTTTGTGAAATAACCTAAAAGAAAGGTATGACCACCTAAAAATGGTCATACATCCAAAAGCACGATATGATTGGATGCATTTGAGATTTCAAGACTATAAGTCTGTTCATGAGTATAATTCTGCCATGTTCAAAATTTTTTCTCGGTTGAAATTATGTGGAGAGACTATTAATGATGTTGATATGATGGAAAAGACGCTCTCCACCTTTCATTCCTCGAATGTGCTCTTACAACAACAATATCGAGAGAAAGGTTTCAAAAAATATTCTGAACTAAGTTCTCACCTTCTTGTGGCTGAACAAAATAATGATTTGTTAATAAAAATTCACGAGCTTCGACTTACTGGATCTACACCATTTTTTGAAGTGAATGGGGTGTACGCCCACCATGATAGGCGTGGAAAGGGTCGCGGATCTGATCGTGGGCATGGACGTGGTCGTGGACGTGACTATGATCAAGAAAGAAATCATGTTCCTGGTGTTAGTCACGCATCAAATAAATGGTTCCGTAAAAAAAAACAAGGAAAGAGTGACAAACGTGAAGTAGGTAAAACATGTGTTTGTTTTCAATATAATGTGGCGCAAAAGGATACTATGCACGTGACTGTCGTACTCTCAAACACTTGGTTGAACTTTATCAAGCATCACTAAAGAAAAAAGAGAAAAATCCTGAAGCTAATTTTGTCTCTGAAAATCATGTTGACGTTACTCACTTAGATATAGCTGATTTCTTCGAGTATCCTGAGGGAAAGATAGATCACATGATTGGTGATGGTTTTGTGGCTAGAAAATATTGAACAACTTTTAATATTTGTTAGTAATAGTAGTGTAATGAATAAATGTTAAAGTAGTTGTTCTATTTTATTAGTACTTTAATTTTAGTCATATTATCGTAAGTTTCATAGTAATTTATTTTTAATTTGATCTTACACATTTTAATTTTGCAATCTACTATATGCTTACGAAAAAAAATATTGCTCATTAAATTATTGTCTTAATTCTTGCATATTTTGGGTATCATAAAATATAGTTCACCAGATTATGTTTATAGAGAAACATTAAATCAACGGAAAAGGGCCTAAAATGCCCTTCAACTATGTAAAATGGTGCAAAAATTCCCCCCGTGTACCTATTGGGCCTAAAATACCCTTCCTGTCTACCTATTGGACCTAAAATGCCCTTTTCACCTATCTATTGGGTCTAAAATGCTCATCTACCTATTGGGCCTATTTTGCCCTTTTACTTAGGCAAATTATATGGAAAGATCATCCATAAAACTTAATTACATAAATAATAATACTTTTTTGATATTAAAAAAATAAAGTTTTTTTTCTTCATTTATAGCCATTTTAAGAAATCAAAAAAGATAATTATAATTCTTAATTTAATGCAATAACTAATTATCAATTCACCTTAATTTAAGAGATATATTTTCAATTTTCAAATTAAGTAGAAAAGATAATCCTTACTTTCAAATATTTTTCTCTCTTATATTCGAAATTCATATATTTTTAAATAAACTAAGTATTCCATTATTTTCTAGTGTATGTTTCATTTTATTTTCATGCATGTTAATCATCTAGTATTATTTCATTATTATATATTTTTAATCCTAATATAATGGGGTAACCATAATTTTTTATGAATAAATATTTATGGAATAAAAATTATTATGTTGAAAGTACAGATATATCATATATTTTTGTTGTATAAATATAATTAATTAATATCAAAGTCAGATTATTATTATATTTTTGATATAATTTTTGCACCATTTGATACAATATCAAATGGTGTTTGATATTATATCAAATGGTCCAAATGGTGTTTGATATTATATCAAATGGTGCAAAAAGTTATATAAAAAATATCATGAATATTTATCTCATAAATTATATAAAAAATATAATCATAATCTTACTTTTACATTAATTATATTTATGCAACAAAAATATGTGATATATTTGTACTTCCAACAAAATAATTTTTATTCCATAAATATTTATCCATACAAAATTAGTTATTGCATTAAGTTAAGAATTATAATTATCTTTTTTGATTTCTTAAAATGGCTATATATGAAGAAAAAAAACTTTTATTTTTTTAATATCGAAAAAGTAATATTATTTATGTAATTAAGTTTTATGAATGGTCTTTCCATATAATTTGCCTAAGTAAAAGGGAAAAATAGGCCCGATAGGTAGCTGAGAAAGGTATTTTAGACCCAATAGGTAGGTGAGAAGGGCATTTTAGGTCCAATAGGTAGACGAAAAGGGCATTTTAGGCCCAATGGATAGACGAAGGGCATTTTACATCATTTAACATAGTTGAAGGACATTTTAGGCCTTTTTCCATTAAATCAAATTACGTGTAAGTTTTCTTTAACATGGACTAACTATTATTATTGATATTGTTTTCTCAACAAGTACGTAAAAAAAAAAGGAAATCTTATTACTTGTGGCTTCCTATTAATACTTACCATGAAAGTGGACATCTCTCATTTAATTGCTCAAATTTATTATACTACTTAGTGTTGACTTTGTAGTTTATCCATCATTAATATATATTGTGTATGCCATTTTATTTAAAGATATGGGTAATTTTCAAAGTAAGTTATGCAATTATAAAGACATTTACTTAATTGATTCTGGTACAACACACATAATATTTAAAAATAAGAAATATTTTTCTCATTTAAATATGTGCAAAATATATGTTACTACGATTCCTGGTAGTACTAATTTGATTGAAGGCTTCGGAAGAGCCATTATAATTTTGCCTAACAGAGCTAAATTCATCATAAATAATGCTATGTTTTCTCCTAAATCTCGGAGAAACTTGTTGAGTTTTAAAGATATCCGTGAAAATGATTATCATATCAAGACAGTGGATGAATTGAATCATGAATATATTGGTATTACCAAAAATGTCTCTGGGCAGACATGTGTTATAGAAAAGTTCCACGCTTTATCTTCTGGCTTGTATTGGATAAAGATTAATGCGATTGAGGCACATTCTATAGTAAATCAAAAGTTTACTAATTCCAATATTTTTGAACTTTGACATGATTGGTTGGGACATTCTGGATCCATAATGATGAGACGAATTATAGAAAATTCAAATGGGCATCCATTAAAGAACATGAAACTTCTTTCAAATAATGAATTTTCTTGTACTGCTTGTTATCAAGGCAATTTAATTGTGAGGCCATCACCAACTAAGGTTGAGATTAAGTCCCTGCGTTCTTAGATGTATACAAGGGGATATTTGTGGACCTATTCATCCACCTAGTGGGCCATTTCGATATTTCATGGTCTTAATAGACGCTTTTTCTAGATGGTCCCATGTGTGCCTATTGTCATCTCGCAACTTGACATTTGCAAAATTATTGGCACAACTAATACGATTACGGGCACAGTTTTCTGATTATCAAATCAAATCTATTCGCCTTGATAATGCTGCAGAGTTTTCATCTCAAGTATTTAATGATTATTGCTTATTGATTGAGATAAAAGTTGAACATCCTGTAGCTCATATTCACATTCAAAATGTCCTTGTCGAGTCATTAATTAAATATTTGTAATTGATAGCAAGACCATTACTTATGAAAACTAAGTTGCCCACCTCTATTTGGGGTCATGCTATTTTGCATCCTGCAACACTTGTTTATCTCAGATCGATAAATTATCATAAATTTTCTTCGTTACAGTTGATTTTGGGTCAAGAGCCTAATATATCTCATTTAAAATTTTTTGGATGTGCTGTGTATGCGCCTGTGGAACCACCACAACGCGCTAAGATGAGCCCCCAAAGAAGGTTAGGAATATATGTTGGATTTGAATCAGTCTCTATTATTCGCTACCTTGAACCATTGACTGGAGATATATTTACCGCTCGATTTGTAGATTGTCGGTTTCATGAGACTGTTTTTCCAAAATTAGGGAGATAAAATAGTAAAATCAAAAGATAAATTTTGTGGAAAAATCTATCACTGTCTCATCTTGATCCACGTGCTTCTATTTGTGAGCAAGAAGTACAAAAGATTATTCATTTACAGAAAATTATAAATTAAATGCCGGATGCATTTACAGATTTAAAAAGGATTACAAAATCATACATTCCTACAGTGAATGTCCCAGTATGAATTGAGGTCCCCGTAGGACCATCTACTAGTGTCGTGGCTAATGAGTCCAAAGTACGCCTGAAGCGTGGTAGACCATTGGGTTCTAAGGATCGAAATTCTAGAAAAAGAAAAATAAATGGTGTCAAGATGACACTACAAAAGAATCTCCTATGGAAGTTAAAGATTTGAACAATTTTGATACCCCTGAAGGAATCAAGGAGCCTGAACCTCAAGAGAATGAAGAATTATCCATAAATACAAGCGATGGTGAAACTAATTTGAATTGATAAAAAATGTCGGTAGATTATGTATTTGCATATAATGTTGCAACAAAATTCATGCAAGATATCAAAGATCTTGAACCTCAGTTGGTCACAGAATATTGACAAAGAAATGATTAGCCAAAATGGCAAGAAGCAATTCAATCTGAGTTGAATTCACTTGTCAAACGTGAAGTTTTTGGACCTATTGTTCAAACACCAAATGGTATTAAATCCATTGGCTATAAATGGGTATTTGTGCGTAAATGAAATGAGAAAAATAAAAAACAAAAATATAAGGCACGCCTTGTTGCACAAGAATTTTCACAAATTCTTAGCGTCGATTATGAAGAGACATACTCACCAGTTATGGATGGAATAACATTACGTTATCTCATTAGTTTCACTGTTCACGAGAGGCTTGAAATTTATTTGATGGATGTGGTTACAACCTATCTTTATGGATCACTTGATAATGAGATATACATGAAAATTCCTGAAGGATATAAAATGCATGAGGCATCTCGGGAAATGTATTCAATTAAATTACAGAGATCATTATATGGTTTGAAGCAATCTGGATGCATGTGGTATAACCGCCTTAGTAAGTATTTAGCGAAAGAAGGTTATATAAATAATAAAATTTGCCCATGTATTTTTATAAAGAAAACAACATCGGAGTTTGTTGTACTTGATGTTTATGTTGATGACATAAACCTTATTGGAACTCCAATAGAGCTTCAAAAGGCAATTGATTATTTAAAGTAAGAATTTGAGATGAAAGATCTTGGAAGGACAAACTTATGTCTTGGTTTGCAAATTGAGCATTTAACAAACAATATCTTTGTCCATCAATCTACCTATACAAAAAGGTTCTAAAAATATTTTATATGGATGGAGCACATCCATTAAGTATTCCAATGATTGTTCGATCACTTGATGTGACTACGGATCCATTCCGACCTCAAGAAAAGAACGAGGAAATTCTTAGTTCTGAAGTACCATATCTCAGTTCAATTGGTGCACTAAAGTATCTTGCTAACTCTACAAGGCCTGATATAGTCTTTTCTATTAAATTATTAGCAAAGTATAGTTCTGCTCCTACTAGGAGGCATTGGAATAGAATCAAACACATATTGTGGTATCTAAGAGGGACTACCGATATGGGCTTATTTTATGCTAAAGATTATAGTCCCGATCTTGTTGGTTATGCTGATGCAGGGCATTTATATGATCCATACAAAGCTCGATCTCAAACAGGCTATGTGTTCATATGTGGGGGTACTTCCATATCGTGGAGATTTACAAAGCAGTCTATCGTGGCCACTTCATCAAACCATGTGGAGATAATAGCTATTCATGAAGCAAGTCGAGAATGTGTGTGTTTGAGATCCATGATACATCTCATTCAAGAAAAATGTAGTCTGGAATGCAACAAAGTACCCATGATTTTATTTGAAGATAATGCAACATGCATAGCGCAATTAAATGGTGGATTCATAAAAGGAGATAGAACGAAGCACATTTCGCCAAAATTTTTCTACACACATGAATTCCAAAAGAATGGTGATATCGACGTACGACAGGTTCATTCAAGTGACAATTTAGAAAACTTGTTCACTAAAGGATTACCAACCTCAACATTTGAGAAGATGATATACAAAATTGGGATGCGACATCTCTAAGATGTTAAGTGATGTTTTAATTAGGGAGAGTAAATACACACTGCACTTTTTTTTCCTTAATCAAGGTTTTGTACCATTGTGTTTTCCTTGATAAGATTTTTAATGAGGCAGTTGAAAAAAATATATATTACAAGATATGCATTATTAAAGTTTTTTTTTATTTTGTGTTAGACATCTAAAGGTGAGTGTTAAGAAATAATGGTAGTGTGGATGTCCTCCCTTTGTCAACATGGTCTTTATTTTCAAATAAAGACTTTTAAGTCACAAAACTAACAATTTTCATTGGTGGGAATATTGGCAGAATTGCCTATATAAGGCATGCATTTATTTTCATTTTGTACACAGATCAATAGATAATAAAAGTCTCTATTATTTGTTTCTTAATTTCTTTACTCCGTTATTTTATTTTATAACAAATGAAAATAAGTTTTTATCCTATAGAACAGTGGTCCCTAATGAAATTAATACTCCCCCACCTCTCCAATCCTTTCAACTTATTTGTTTTACTTTTTTCTTTAGTTCATTTAAATAGGAACACTTTAGTCTTTCCTTTTTTTGGTAATTTAATCTTTAGTTCTAGCTTTTCTTACAACATGTTTAATACCATAATAACAAATGATTTTGATTCAATCTCATCTATTGTTTCTTTTGAATCGACTGAAGATTTGATTGAAAATAGTACGCCTGCAAAGATCTGTCTTTAACAATTTGATTGGGACACCTCCAATTAAAAGTCGTAAGTATCTTATTATCTTTCTCTGTGATTACAGAGGAGATGGTATCAAGGATCTTATCTTCAAGCACTGAACCTTGAAAAGACCACAAGCAATGAAATGAGGTAAGCAAAATAAGTTGGGACCTATTTGGCCATCATACAAAAATTGTACCCCCAAATAAAGTGGAATTTATTCAAATAACTAAATAACCAAAATATTTCTAACTTTCTTAAATTTTGTATCAAGTTCAAACTGAACAAACATTGAAATGGAATAGTAAGTATAAAACGTTGGGACCCAAAAAAAAGTTGGGACCCATTTAGCCATCACTCAAGACTTGTATCCCAAATAAAGTGGAATTCATTGAAATAACTAAATAATCAAAATATTTCATACTTTCTTAAATTTCATATCAAGTTTAGACCAAATATGGCAACAATATATTCCCACAAAACACGATTTGAAGAGAATAAAGTGTACACAGACCATATAACTATCGAACAAACATTAAAATGGAGTAAGTAACACGGGGCAATGAATTAAGGGTGATGAAAAAATTTCAAAATTAGATGTAGGTGACTCAAGTCTTAATTATTGAGTGTAAATGACAATTATTAAATTATGAATTAAGAAAATTTGACCCATCTGTGAGAATTGGACTCAAATGTTTTATTTCACACTTTGGCCCAATAAAAAATCCTAATAACTAAAAATGGAAGGAAAAAACTGCGGTTGTTGCTCTTGTTTTTCCTCTCTTCGCTTGGTATATTACTCTATTGTTATTGTTCATGTTCCTTGATAAGTCATCTATTTGACAACTTGCTAGCACCTTTTATGCCTAAATTATCATGCTTTTTCATTGATTTGACGGTAATATCTTACTTAATTCTCATTTATATAGGTAAAAGTTAAAAAGGGAAGATGAGCAAGTCATTCAAGTCAACAAGAGGCCGAATGTGAAGAAAAAGAGCCATCCGCTTTGCATCTACCTTGCATCCGCTTTGCATCTGCTTTAGAGCTACTTTTCATCTGCTCTCTACCTGCCCTCCATCAGCTTTGGATCCGCTCAAGCAGATAAGAGCAAGGTGACAATTTTGTAATTTCGTCAAATGTACAAGTGGGGCTTAAAAAAGGTTTCTAGCTCATTTTTCAAGACCTAACTTTCATTTTTCATCTTAGCTTTTATCTTTTCAACTTAGCACCTATCTTTTCATCCTAGAAGAATATTGTACTAGTCTTGAGTGAAAAATATATGTGAGTGATTCCCAAAGAAGAATTAGTGATTTTATATTGAAGAGTTGTTGAAACTCCAAGTATGGAACTACATTCTCTTTATTTCTCATGGACGAAGTCAATGATAACTTTGGTATATTTTTACCCATTTTATCTATGAGTTGCTAATTCTATATCTTGGAGTTATACTTTCTTAGGTTGTGGTAGTGCATGGATGTTAGCTAATTATTTTCCTAATTAGTTATTTGTGATGGGTGTTGCATTTATTCCATGATTTAACTAAGAGATGGGGTTGCAAACCCCAACCACCCTTGAACCTATGTATTCTTGAAAGAGAGGACATGTGTGAGGAATAAATGCAACTAATAACTTGATTCATTTCATTTAATGACATCTCTTATACATAAGAATGTCAATTGAAGCAATAGATCTGGAAAATTGTCACACTTGTGAGGTGTTCGAAAGAACCCATTTGTGAAATTTGATGTTGTAATTGAAAGATTGACATCAATATAGTGACATCTATCCTACCCATGACTTTTAGCTAAAATTTGGATAAATTGTCAAGCACCATGCATGAACCCACTCCTAGAATTGCATAACCCCAAGACTTATTCTCAATTGAATTCACTCTTAGCATTTTCAACATCAAGATAGTGGTCTAAAAGTGAAGTAATTGTCACTATAAATACATTCAAACTAATTCCCCATTTTACATTTATGTTTGTTTTATTTGCATTGCGCATCATTTTTTAGTAGACTATCAACACTCTTGAGTTTTGAATTTAATACTTTCGCTCTTTGTGGATTCGACCCCAACCTAAGTTGGGTTATTGTATTGACAACGATCGCTTACACCCATTCAAGAGTGTAATTTTAGCATTATCAAAAATGACGCCGTTCCTGTTACTCTAGTAGTGTTTTTAGTTACTTTGGGTTAGCCGTAGTGCTTTATTTTACATTGTTTGGTGTTTTTGTTCTTTCTCAGGTACATATAATAGTATACACTATATATGAGCCAACATGGTACTAATGCTGGGATGGTTGATGGGTATCTTGAGGATGCAGATCACCTCGGTGATGCGGGCCGAGCTAATGCTATTTGTATTTCATCGAAGGAAGGAAATAGAGTGTTTCACATTACTAGTGTGATGCTTCATTTGCTTCAAATGAAAGGGTTATTTGGAGTCCAAGCTCATATGGATGCTAATCTACACTTGAAGAATTTTATTAATGTGTGTTCTCCATTTGACATAGCCCATATATCTCAAGAGTCAATCCGGTTACTTCTTTTCCCATTCTCTTTGATGGAAGAAGTGGTATTATGGTTATGGTCTTTGCCTGCGGTATCTTTCACTTCATGGAGTGAGATCACAGAGGCATTTTTGGAAAGGTATTTTCTGCCTTCTCGAATGTTGCAAATAAGGTATGAAATTGCTAACTTTTGCTAACTTAATGGAAAATAATTATATGAGGCTTGGCAATAATTCAACAAGTTAATGCAATGCCTAAATCATGAGGTTCTAGATTAAATGCTTCTCCAAATTTTCTATAGGGCGTTGGATCAATTGAACAAGACAATAGTCGATAATGTGGGGGTTCTCTTGTCAAACTATCATATGGTGTTGCATCAATTTTGTTAGATCAAGTGACCAAGCAAAGTAGAGGATGACACACAAGATATATTAAGATGGTCGTGGGGGCTCCCTCCGCATCTTTTGTGAGCCAAGAATAAAAGAAAAAGGATGAAGAAAGAGATGCAAATATGGCCAAAATAATGACACAACTTGATCTTTTCACCAAGCATGTGATGGGAGATCCTCCTAAGGTGGTCAATGCCATTGCTTCTAAGATTGATAGAGCTTATGATGATAAGAAAATTGAGTCCCTTGATAAAGAAATTTAGTTTTTGTTGAACCAATCGGGGGGTTCCTGCCCTACCTATCTAAGGCAAGGCGGGAATTACGGTAGGAAGGAAAGAGACCGTGATAGAGATTGGTATGATAGAGATTGGGATTGGAGAGATAAGAAAATAGATTATGATCAGTATTTTCCTCCACATGATAGGGCAAAGGGTAAAGAGTTAAATTCCATTGACCCGGATAAGCTCAAAAATGAAGATGTCCTTGCTCGGATTTTAATGGGTGTTGAGAGGACTGAAAAGATTGTGAGATATATGAAAGGTGACTTCTCACAACTTAATAAAATGGTGACATCTCACTAAGCCTCTATCAAGCAACTTGAAACTCAATTGGGCCAAATCTCGACATAACTCAATGCAAGACCAAAGGGTGGATTGCCTAGTGACACGATTGTCAATCCTAAAAATGATGCTCATATAATGGCTATTGTCACTAGGAGTGGTTGGAATCTTGGTAAAGATGTTGTTGATCTTGGTGAAGACCCCAATGAAATGGTAAATGAAGAACAAACTAATGCAAAGAGAAAGCGGCTAGAAAAGCCAATCGATAATGATCCAAAGCCTAATAAGACAGGTGTTGAACGACCGATGGTAGTTGAAGAAAATGTTGAAAGTGAGGAAGCTCCTAAGGTGGTTGATGATGATACTGTAAAAACAAATGAAACTCCAATTGTTCCATTACCACAAATCAAATTTCCTTTACCATTCCCACAAAGGATCAAGAAGATGGATGATGATATCAAGTTTAAGAAGTTTCTTGAAAAATTTAGCAATTTATCGATGAATATTCTTTTGCTAGAAGACTTACAAGAAATGCCCGAGTATGCTAAATTTATAAAGGAATTAGTTACAAAGAAGCGAGTAATAAATTTTGAAAAAATTGAGGTAATCCATAATTGTAGTGCTATAATGTCTAGCATAATGGTGGTGAAGAAAGGAGACCCAGGTGTATTTAATATTTCTTGCACTATCGGGTGTACAAATTTGGAAAAGCATTGTGTGATCTTGGGGCAAGTATTAACTTATTGCTATTTGCCGTGTTTCAAAAGTTAGGCTTGGGTTCTCCTAAGCCTACCACTATGAGGCTTTTAATGGCTGATCGTTCAATAAAAAATCCCATTGGTATGTTGTATGGTATTTTGGTGAAAGTTGACCGATTTATCTTTCCGTCCGACTTCATTATTCTTAATTGTGAGATTGATCATGAGGTCCCAATCATTCTTGGTAGATCATTCTTGGCTACCAGAAGGGCTTTAGTGGATGTGGAGTGTGGGGAGATGAAATTTTGGGTGAACAATGAAGAATTATCCTTCAATATATGCAAGTCCATGAAGCAACTGATGGAATTACAAGTGGTGTCGGTAATTGACATGATAGATGATGAAGTGACTAACACCATGGAAATAAAACTTGTGGTTGACCCCTTGGTGGGTGTATTGTGGAACCTGGGAGTGAGGTGGTTGAAGAATATGATGAGGTGGTAGATTCATTGACGGGTCTTGGATCTTACACCAAGAACCCAATCAAATTGGATCTTGATTTAAAAAATTGTGAGAGTCCACCCGTCAAGCCGTCTATTATTGAAGCACCTTAACTCAAACTTAATCCATTACCATCTCATCTCTGATATGTTTTCTTGGGTGAGAACAACACGTTGCTGATAATTGTTGCGGGTGATCTCAAACCTTGTCAAGTAGATGCCTTTGAGATCAATTGTAAAAAAGTTCATTCGTGCTATTGGGTGGACTATCGCGGACATTATAGAGATTGCTCCCAGAATTTGCTCTCATAAAATCAAGTTAAGTGTTGATCATGTTCCTAGTACGAAACACCAAAGGAGACTAAATTAATCGATGCAAGAGGTAGCCAATAAGGAAATCATTAAGTGGCTTTATGTGGGAGTTGTCTACCCAATTTCAAATAACATATAGGTGAGTCCGTTCCAATTTATTCCTAAGATGGGTGGCATGACGGTAATCCTGAATGAGAATAATGATCTTGTACCTATACACCTGGTCACAGGTTGGAGAGTGTGTATGGATTATCATAAATTAAACTCGTGGACTGAGAAAGACCATTTTCCCATGCCCTTTATTGATCAAATATTTGATAGACTTGCTGATCGAGGTTGGTATTGATTCCTTGATGGCTACTCAGGGTACAATCAAATTTTTATCGCCCCGAAAGACCAAGAAAAAACCACCTTCACTTGTCCCTATAACACATTTGCTTTCAAGTGCATTCCCTTCGGGTTATGCAAATCACCGGCCATGTTTCAACGATGGATGTTGTCCACTTTTGTGGATATGGTAGAGGATAAAATGGAGGTTTTCAAGGATGAATTCTCTATGGTTGGTGATTCATTTGATTCTTGCCTTGCTCACTTAAGTAAAGTCCTTGAACGATGTGTGGAAACTAATCTTGTTTTGAATTGGGAAAAATGTCACTTCACGGTCAAGGAAGTCATTGTTCTAGGCCACAAAATTTTGGGAAAGGGAATCCAAGTGGATCAAGCAAAAGTTGAGGTTATCGCTAAGTTACCCCCATTGATCTCCGTGAAGGGCGTTAGAAGTTTTCTTGGTCATGCCGGGTTCTATCGGTCTTTTTTTAAGGGTTTCTAGAAGATTGCTCATCCTTTATGAAAGCTTCTTGAAAAGGAGGCAAAACTAGAATTTGATGATGATTGTGTAAAGGTTTTTAATTGTCTCAAGGAACTCCTTGTGTCGGCTCCTATCATAGCAGCCCCGAATTGGTCATTGCCCTTTGAACTAATGTGTGATGCAAGTGGTGTTGCTCTAGGTGCGGTATTGGGCCAAAGAAAATAGAAGTTGTTCCACCCAATTTACTATGCAAAAAAGATGTTGAATGTGCTCAACGTAATTATATGGTTACAGAACAAGAGTTGTTAGTGGTTGTGTATGATTTTGAAAAGTGTTGGGCCTATTTTTTAGGCATAAAAATGGTTGTGCACATGGATCGCGCCGCTCTTAGATATATCATGGCTAAGAAAGAGGCAAAACCTTAGTTGATTAGGTGGATATTGCTCTTGCAAGAGTTTGATTTTGAAGTAAAGGATTGAAAGGGGTGTGAAAATCAAGTAGCCAACCACCTTTCCCGCCTTGAATTCAATCATTGATATTGATGATGCCTCCCTGGATCAGCTAGTCATGTCACTTTTGGGAAGCATTACACCATGTTATGCAGAATATGACTATATTATTGATGATAGGCGAATTTACGCGCCTATATCAATATATTTTGCCCATATTTTAGCCTAGTTTTGAGAACTAATCATCTATTTCATACACTTTTAGTCCTTTTTCCTATAAATGAGCTAACAAATGTGATTAGGAAAGTTTCAGGTATAAATGATGCAAAATACAGCAATTTATGGCTTACTTGACGCAAAAGAAAGCTCACGAACGAAGTGGAAAGGAGCTGGACGCCTAAAGGACTAAATCTGCTGCATGGAAAATCTGTCCCGGGCTAAAACAACAATTCTGAAGACTTTGGGGACTTACAGACACAAAGCTGGATTTTTGCCATAATACATTAACCTAGTGCAATTAGGTTATGTGTTTCATTATTCTATTTGGATTATAATTTTGTAACCTTACCCTAGTACATTTGGGTCAAGGATTTCATTAGTATATTAGGATTTGGTTATTTATTTCATTAGCATAGTAGGAGTAGGATAGGAGTATTATAAATACCCTATCATGCTAGAGATTTTAATCAAGTCCTCCCTTAGTGGAGGCAACTCCTCCCTTAATTCAAGAAATTCATTCTTAAACTATTAATTTTCTTCCATCTTTCTCATCTTCCACCACAAACACTTCTAATCTACTCTTCTATTCTTAAATTCCACAACAAGAGAATCGTTACTTGCTAGGGAATCACCAAAACCACACGCCTATCACCTACTTCTCACGCCATCAACCATGCAAATCGTGATATCCTTCGCACTCATGGGTAACTAAACCTCTTAGTTGGGGTTATGGAAGCCGAATGAGTTACTATCTATTGCTATGAGCTTGTGAGTTCAAGACACGTATATTGCTTATATCATTATTCTCTTCATCTTAAATCTACATTCTTTGCGGTTTAAACACAAGAACACGCCATTCTAACATCTAACCTGTTCGAGAGAAAGGTTATTTGTCTAGAAAAGAAGACGCATAGACCAACGCCAGTCTAACATTTAACTTGTTCGAGAGAAAGGTTATTTGTCTGGAAAAGAGATAATGTCAAGGTAGTAGGACACCCTTTCCTATTAAAAAGCTAGTGCCGTAACTGGACTAACCTCTTGGAGAATTTGTACCGCTAGACACACTTTAAGCTCGAGAGAGTTAAAGTGAAATAGTCCTTGTTTAAGTCGAGAGACGCTTGGATTTACCATCGACTACAATTCTCTATAAGCAATTGCATGTCAAGACTCTACGCACTCATAGCCAATAGAGACGTATACCTCTGAAGGTGGACATAACCCCAACGCTTCAATTCTCATTGTTTACAACTCACGTAACATTCTTTCCTTTTATTTTTAGCTTTTATTTTGATACTTTATTTAATTACTTGCACGACAAGAATCCCCCTTCTTACGAGACTTGCACCAAAAGTTTAGCAATTTTGCTTACTTGTTGACCAAGCTATTCCCTGTGGGATCGACACCCAACCCAGGTTGGGTTCTATATTTGCTAACGACCGCTTTACACTCCCACGAGAGCTGTAGATTGAGCGTTATCAATTATGACCGGTGTGCTTCCTGACGAGATCAATCATTATCAAAATAAGCGGTTCCTATTTTATGTGAAAATGTATTTTTGGGATGAACCATTCTTTTTTAGGGAGTCTGTAGATGGTGTGATCAGTCAGTGTGTTGTAGAGGAGGAAATGAGAGATATTCTTGAGGCTTGTCACTCTTCTCCGTTCGATAGTCATCATGGTAGGATCTGAACTGCCGCTAAGGTTCTTCAAAGTGAATATTATTGGACTACCCTTCATAGAGATGCTTATGAATTAGTCAAAACATGCCCTCAATGCCAAATGTAAGGTGGTGTTTTGAGGAGGCATGAGGTGCCTCTTAAGCCCAATCTCGAGGTTGAACTATTTGATGTGTGAGGTATCGACTTCATGGGTCCTTTTGTGGGATCATATGGTAATTAATATATTTTGGTAGCCGTAGATTACGTATCGAAGTGGGTGGATGCCATTTATTTACCGAACAACGAAGTCAAGAGTGTTGCTTTTTTCTTGAAGAAGTACATCTTTACAAGGTTCAAGACTCTAAGGGTAGTTATTAGTGATGGCGGCTCTCATTTTTGTAATCGGATCTTCGGTGATTTTCTTCCTAAGTATGGGGTAAAGAATGAGGTTGCTACTTCTTATCATCCCCAAACTAGTGGCCAAGTTGAAGTTTCGAACCATAAAATTAAGTCCATCCTTGAGAAAACCGTGAATGTTGGCCACACAAATTAGGCAAGACAACTTGATAATGCTCTTTGGGCATATAGAACAGCCTATAAAAATCCTATTGGTATGTCCCCCTACCAATTGGTGTTTGGAAAGGCTTTCCACTTACCCGTTGAGTTAGAATATAAGGCTTTATGGGCTTTGAGGAAGTTGAATATGGATTGGGAGGACGCTTCAAAGTTGAGGGTGAATCAACTTCGTGAGTTGGAAGAGTTTTGGCTCAAGGCATATGAAAGCTCTATGTTGGACAAAGAGAAGATGAAGAGATGACATGATTGCAAAATCTTAAAGCGAGAGTTTTATGTGGGTGATAATGTCCTCCTCTTTAATTCAAGATTGAAACTCTTTGCGGGAAAGCTTAGATCAAAGTGGTTGGGCCCATTCATGATCTCAAATATTTACCTGAGTGGAGCTATTGAGTTGGAAGATCACGCGAAGAAAAAATTTATGGTGAATGGGCAAATATTGAAGCACTACTTATGGGTGGACCCAGAGCGGCCAAGGTTGAGTCGCTTTGCTTCAAAGATCCAAAATAATGACCAAGTGATGTCAGGCCACGACTATAACTACAACGCTTTTTAGGGTGCAACCCAAGATTTATTTTTGACTTTTTAAATGTTTTTGATACTAATTTTAGCTTAGTTTTGATTGATGCAAGTAATATCATAAAATTTGGGTGCGAGAATGTTGGTTCCGAGGCTCAAAACTAAGCTCTGAACTAAGAACTTTGTGAAGAAAAATTATGTGTCAAGCTGGAACAACCTGGGCTGCACCTTCTTCAGCAGGTCAGCCGCAGGCGAGGGCCAAATAGAATAAAGTTTTACTGGAGTAAACTGCCTGGACCTGCGCTGGACTTTTTGCAGCAGTCCAGTTGCAGGTCAGCCACATCATGGATGCAGGTGGCCTGAATTTAAAGCCAAGAAACTAGTAGTTACTGTCCTAACCTGCACTGGAACTGCTTAAGCAGTCCAGCCGCAGGTCCATCACACCTTGGACGCATATTAGGCTGCTACAAACTATCCCAATCTACGCTGGAACTGCTTAAGCAGTCCAACCGCAGGTACAAAGCAGATGGGATACAGGTTGAGTTAAAAAATATTGACACTTCATAACGGGTCGGATCTTGTTGGGCTGACCAAACTCGGTCAGCCCAAAATCTCTTTAAACACGTAAACACAAGCCAAAAGCAGTCAACACTTAAAATTTTTCATCACAACTCCCTTCCAATGGTTCCTTTCTCTACACTTTAATATTCTCTGTTTCTTTAGCTAGAATTACATTAAAAAAAATTGAAAAGATTCTTTTGGTCTTGTTCTTCATATTTCTCCTCTCTTAAATCAAGAAAGGTATGTTCTTTCATGGTGTCACTTTTAAACTCTGGACATAATGCTTCACACCTCATGATAATGTGTCATTTAAAGTTGATTTTTGTGAGCTTATTGGGATGATTAATACTTGTTGGAATAATTATGTTGTCATTGGTACCTTGTTTCACTTGTTTGATTCATGATACTCTTTTAAATGAAGCTAGTGCACCATGTGTTTGGAAAAATGTCCATTAAACCTTTCTTGCTTATTTTGTGTGGTAGGTGGCTCAAGTATGATAATATGAGAATCTTGAATGTGTTTGGAGATGATTTGGTGAGATAAATTTGTTCTCTTATATTTCTATTCTCTTTCTCAAGTTCTTAGTTAGCATACCCACCATGTGTTTGTTGAAATGACAATAAGAGAGAAATGTCTTATATGCTTGTAATGGTCAATGTGATTCTCATTAGGGCATAATATGGTCATTTTCTTATGCATCATTTTGAGTCCAATTGATCCTAAAAATGAAATATTTGGTAGTCATTAGTTGAGGGAGTTTGTTGAGAAATATGACATTCATGGTTCTTGTTGGTCACTATGCATAACTGGGAGATATGAATGCATGCCTTTCCCTATGATAAATTGGATAACATCAGTCTTAAGGGTATTGCTCATTCTTGTTTCCATTGGAGGTTTTGGATGTCCTATGAACTAGTTTTGTGAAATGTAAAGAATATGAGATAATTTAGAGCCCAAATGATTAAGTGTTGTAATGAATGAATCCCATGGGCTCTAATGATAAAGTTACCTTGCATCTATCAAACAAACATTTTCTTTTCTTATCTTTAATTTTCTTTCTTAACATACAAAATTCCAAAAACTTGTTTTACCTTTTCTCTTTTGTTTTGGTTTTGTTTTGTTTCTTTCTCATAGGTATGTCTCCAAGGAAGAATTTGCCATGAGAAGATAGAAAGGGTAATGACCTGGATAAAGGAAAATCAAAACCTACTTTCGCAAGGGTTAAAGAACCGATTTCCAAAAATATTTCAAAAGTCTCGGATGTCCAAGCTACCATTGATTGCACACGGGAGGTTTGAAAGGAAGCGATCAATGGTAGACTTCAATTCATATGCTGAGAGGGTGGCATCTGTGAGGGCATACCTTGATAGTTTACGGGTGAAGTTTTACTTGATGTACTTGAATTTCTTTGTCAGAGTAAGTGTAAATTCTTTCCTTATTTGAGCTTCTTTATGAAGTGAAATCTATTTGGTATGTGGAGCTAAATATTGCATGTGAGTAGCATGGGTACTTTGGGTAGAGGGTGAAGTTTTACTATTGGTTTGGGTAAATGAGTGAAGTAAGTTGCATTGTGAAAGATTGAGACAATCTTTGAAGATTTTGTGTCTTATATTAAGATGCTTTGTGATTTGGAAAGTTCATTTGATACAAACTTGCAACCTTGCCACATAAATATATGCTTATTGAAAATTTTTGGTTTACTTGTAGCCAAGGCATGTTTGGAAAGTGTTTGTAGAGTTTTGTTAGCTTATTGCTTTAGTATAGCCTTCTTTTTGGTGAATTTGAGTTAAAAACGCTATCTTATTAAATTATTCTTGTTCGCTTGAGGACAAACAATAGTTTAAGTTTAGGGGGTTGATAAGTCGTCAGTTTGAAAACTTGCTAGAACCTTTTAGACCTAAATTATCATGCTTTTCTGTTGATTTGATGGTAATATCTTACTTAATGCTCATTTGTGTAGGTAAAAATTAAAAAGGAAAGACGAGCAAGTCATTCAAGTCAACAAGAGGCCGAATGTGAAGAAAAGGATCCCTCCGCTTTGCATCTTCTTTGGACCTACTTTTCATCTGCTCTCTACCTGCCCTCCATCAGCTTTGGATCCGCTCAAGTAGATCAAGAGCAAGGTGACAATTTTGTAATTTCGTCAAATGTACAAGTGAGGCTTAAAAAAAGGTTTCTAGCTCATTTTTCAAGACCTAACTTTCATTTTTCATCTTAGCTTTTATCTTTTCAACTTAGCACCTATCTTTTCATCCTAGAAGAATATTGTACTAGTCTTGAGTGAAAAATATATGTGAGTGATTTCCAAAGAAGAATTAGTGATTTTCTATTGAAGATTTGTTGAAACTCCAAGTTTGGAACTACATTCTCTTTATTTCTTATGGATGAAGTCAATGATAACTTTGGTATATTTTTACCCTTTTTATCTATAAGTAGCTAATTCTATATATTGGGGTTGTGCTTTCATAGGTTTTGGTAGTGCATGGGTGTTATCTAATTTTTCTCTTAATTAGTTATTTGTGATGGGTATTGCATTTAATTCATGATTTAACTAAGAGTTGGGGATTGCAAACCCCAACTACCCTTGAACCTATGTCATTCTTGAAAGAGGGGACATGGATGAGGAATAAATGCAACCAATAACTTGATTCTTTTTATTTAATGATATCTTTAGACATAAGGATGTAAAATGAGACAATAGATGTGGGAAATTGTCACACTTGTGAGGTGTTCGAAAGAACCTATTTGTGAAATTTGATATTGTAATTGAAAGATTGACATCAATACATTGACATCTAGCCTAGCCATAACTTTTAGCTAAAAGTTGGATAAATTGTCAAGCACCCATGCATGAACCCACTCCTAGAATTGCATAACCCCAAGGCTTATTCTAAATTGAATTCACTCTTAGCATTTTTCAACATCAAGATAGTGCTCTAAAATTGAAGTAATTATCACTATAAACACATTCAAACTAATTCCCCCATTTTACATTTATGTTTGTTTTGTTCACATTACGGGTCATCTTTTAGTAGAAAATCAACACTCTTGAGTTTTAAATTCTATGATTTCATTTCTTGTAGATTCGACCCCAACCTAAGTTGGGTTATTGTATTGACAACGATCGCTTACACCCATTGAAGAGTGTAATTTGAACATTATCATTGCTGTTACTTTTTATTCTTCTTCTTCTTATTCATAATCATCATCTCCTCCTCCTCCTCCTCCTCCTCCTCCTCTTCTTCTTCTTCTTCTTCTTCTTCTTCTTCTTCTTCTTCTTCTTCTTCTTCTTCTTCTTCTTCTTCTTCTTCTTCTCTTCCCTCCTCCTTCTTTTTCTGCTTCTACTTGTCATACCGTTATTGTTTTTGTTGTTGCTGCTGCTATTGGACTAAATTTTTAGATCAAAGTTTGTTCGTATATCAATGGGCATTACTTCATAGGTGATTTTGGTAAGTAAACTTATAATTTTTAGTTCAATTTCTCATTTGGGTATATCTGCTACTGCTATTTTTTCAACATTAGTGCTTATCCAACAATTATTATATTTATTTACAATAGTTGTTTCTATTACTATTTATGTAGTTCTAATAAGTAAGTCATCTTTTACAACATATGACCTACCTATTGGACTAAGATACTGGTTATATAACATGAATCTAACAAATAATTCTTCTATTGTAACATGTGACTCATCTGTTGGATTCATGTTACAATATTTAATAGAACCTGAAGCTAAATCCAACAGATGAGTCATCTATTGTAACAGATGACTTACTCATTGCAACTGATGACTCATTTATTGGATTAATGTTATAACACTAGGATAGAACCTGACGCTAAATTCCAACAGATGAGTAATCTATTGCAGTAGATGACTCATCTATTACACAGCAGTTACAACAAGTGACTCATCTGTTGCACATCTATTGCAACAGATGACTATTGATAATGATAGTGCATATAGTTTTTTGTTGTATATACTATACTATCATTATTAATTTTACTATAATATCATTATTAAATATTTTAATAAATTTCTTTAGGTACCATTAATGGAGGAATCAATAACAATAGGGGTTGATTGTCATGGTGAATGGATCGAGAAGAATAATTAATTTATTTAGCTTTGGAAGGATGGTGAAATGTTAAAGACGATAGTGTTGATAGTCCAAAGAGAAGTTTTGTATTATGATTTTGTGAACTTAATAATCAACTGTTATGACCTAAATTGCCAACCGAAAGATCTTACCATCAGTTACGTGCACAACTTTTTTGAAGATCAGAGGGTCCTACCTTCTAAGATAAGCAATCAGATTCGTTTGTGTGCTTATATGAGTGATAAGCTAGGCCTATTTTAAGGGTGTACCTGGTTGAAAAATCGATAGAGAATCAGAATGTAGAACAAGAACAACAAGATATGTTTAATGATAAATTGAATGACATGGATATGAATATTCTAGATTATGAGAGTGGAGATAAAGTGGAGGAAGATCAAACACCTACACTCGCTATTGCGAGCAATACAATGGGTAGTTTCAATCAACATAGTCGAGAAATCTTTAAGATAATGAAACCATTTTTTACAACAGAATGATATTCGGAAATAAGGAAGAACTAGTCACTTCATTGCATATTTCTTTCTTGAAAAAAGATTTCAAACTTAAGAAGGTGATTACTTCACGTAGCGTGTATTATTTTTGATGCGAACATTCAGAGTGCACATAGTGGTTGAGGGCTATGAAATTCATAAGTTCTGACAGATTCTGCATTAGAACTTATGAATAGTATCATACATGTGGTTTGGAGTATATTACGATCCATAATCTGCACGTTACGACAAAGGTCATCGATAAATACTTCAAAAATAACTTCCCAGCTGCAAAGACCCATCTATAAGATATATAACAAATCAACCCATACATAATTGGGTTGTAAGGTGAGTTATTGGAAGATTTATAAGGGCATGGATATTGAAAAGTCTTTGATTAGGGGAGCACATGAGCACGGGTATGCAATGCTTGATCCGTTCCATTATATACTTGAATCCGCAAATCCAGGAAGTAAGATGGCATTACAGGTTGATAAAAATAGAAGATTCAAGTACTTTTTTGTAGCCTATGTAACTTGACTTCTTGGTTAGCAACAAATGAGAAAAGTCATAGCTATCGACGAGACATTCTTAAAGAGGAAGTATGAAGGAGCTTTGTTATCGGTAGTGGCACAAGATGCAAAGAATCACATTTTTTCGGTGGATTTTTGTGTAGTGGACAAGGAATATGATGCCTCATATCAATATTTCTTTTAATAAATGAGAAGCTATATAGATGATTGTCATGCCCTATTTTTACCAAGATTAAACAAAACATGGCTTATGGATTCTAAATTAATTAAAATTTGTACAAAGTCGCCACCTAAGATTTTAAGGAAAATAAGAAAATCTATTTATTTATTAACACTTGTGACTAATGGTTTTGTTTGCAAAAAATCAATTGAAATTCTAGGTAAGAGTTCTAATTATTTCAAAGGTAAGGAGATAGGCACCCTTCAGAATCCACAAATGTGGTACCCGACTAGACTAAATTTATCAAAGAGAGAGGAGGTAAAAATAATTCTTTAAAAAATGTAATTTTTTTTAAAATAAAGTAAAAGATATATGTGTATATAAGTATATAAATAAACTTATTGTTATGAAAATATGTAAAAGGTATGTATAAAAATATATAGATTTCATGTGAAAAAAAAATTATTTTGTGATGTTTGAAAGATAAAGTATCTTTTATGTACTATAAAAGAAAAATTATTTTATAAATTTTTAATTAAAAGATTACACAATGTTTATGATGCGGATGTGTGAATTGATTGATTAATTTAATTTATTTGTGTAAATATTAACGACCGAAGTTTGCATAAATATATGTTAACGAATGTAAGTAAAGAATGTCCCCGTCCGATACTCCAAAAATAAAGTTTTCACTATGAATGATATTTGGACAATTGTGATAATGTAAAAATACAAATATAAAGTTCAATCTCCTTTTGAATGTTATTTTAGATAAGTATTTCCGAGAACCTATAGAAGCACATTAGTGGGTAGCCCGGTGCACTAAAGCTCCTGCTATGCATATGATCCGAGGAAGGGCCCTATCGCAAGGGTGTATTGTACACAACCTTACCTTGCATTTTCGCCAAAGGCTGTTTTCAAGACTTGAACCCATGACCTCCTGGTCACATATACAAGCACGTTAGTAATTAAATAAATTAAAAACTATGTATGTTCATGTATGTCTATAAGTAGGATTTTTGTTAAAGCATAGGCTCGGACTAAGTTTTAGATACACCATGGCCACGAAGTGGTTGATCGATTATCGGCCATCATAAATCGCCTTGCCAAGATACGAATCATAAAACCCTTTATGTTGCCGTGATATTATAAAGATATGGTCATTGCCCGAATTTATTTTTTATTACATATTTGTATACGTAACGTCTATTTTTTTATTTGGGGAGACCTAAAAAACTGACAGAAGTTTCTTCATTGGCCATGTATTAATATTTGATATAAAATAAATAAACTTAAAAAAATAAACCTATCCTTTGTTATGGGATGACCTCAAAAATCCGACAGAGAGATACTTTCATTGGCCAAATTTATTTGTAACAAACTGGAATAAGTTTAGCAAAAGAAAAAAGAGGATTAGATTATCCAGAATAAATTCCACGAGTAACAGAATAATCAAGAATATGCAGGTCAATGAAAATTGATGAATCACCCAAAAATAGTTTAAAGCAATATCAATAATTAAAGGGTAACAGCCAGCTGCTAGAAAGCAATAGAATGAATTTAAAACACAACCAAACGACAACAAACATGGCAGCAATATTATACCCGCTGAAAATATTATTTTAATAATTTAAAAAATAGAAAAAAATGAGTTAGAAAATAATAACCACAATAAATCAACATAACACAATATCAGTTGAGATATTACTAGAGCAGTAACACAAAATTTCAATTAAAAGAGTAATTGAAACAACCCACGACATAATAACGATGGAAAAATAGAGGAGCATGTCAGAGATGGCATCTTATCAGCCAAATGAGAGGCATCCAAATTTGGACCATTTTTCTGGCAAAGAGTGATGATGGAGAGATAGAGGAGGCACGTGGTGTGCTTGGAGGCTAGAAAGCCCGCCGACGGCTAAATTCGGTGAGGCCCAACAGAAAGAGGGGAGAACGAGAGAGATCAGTGGGAGAGGAAAAAAGGAGAGAAAAGATTGATGAGGACGTTGTGGTGGTGTGCTCCAGGGGTGCTTTGATGGAGGAAGAGCAACAACGGTGGGCGGTGGGAAATTGTGAGGGTAGATGGAGAAAAAAGGGCATGAGATGAGAGAAAAAAAGAGAAAATTTAAAGTGTGTGTTGTATGGTGTGTATTTTTGTGTTTTTGTATGAGTTTATTTTGTATGGAAAAGAATTTACCCTTCCACCCCTATTTATATTAAAATTGGGCACTCCTTATTATCCAAAGGATAAAAGGCTGTGCCCCTTTTTATTATAGGACACCTTTTGGTCCTTAAGATATTGATCAAAGGATTTTGATCCATTTGACCAACAAACAAAGTTATTATCCAAAGGATAGTATCATTGAGTTGTCATTTTCGGATATGACAAAATATTATTGTGTGATTATTATCGGATGTGATAAGACATTATTGTGTGATCATTATCGGATGTACTAAGACATCGAACTATTATACTGTGTATTAAAATAACTAATTTGACTCAACATTTGCAGACTGTAATAAATGTACATAATATAGGTATTGGTATCTAATCACAAAAAATTAAAGAATATTAAAAATATTAAAAAATATAATTAACTTAAAAATATTATAAAAATATTGTGTACATATGTAGATGATTGTAAAAAATATTAAAAATGATAGTGAATCGATAAAAATCCTAATATAAGGAGAATTAATAAATTATGTGATAGAAGCAAAATGGCCGTCCTAGCTTTTGATGACATCATGCGAGGTCAATACAAAGAGGTCCAAGACGTGGTCAAGCAGAGAGCTGAAGAATGCACTTGAAGGACCTACTTCGAGCTCCAAAGAAAACAATGTCGTGTTTGGAAGATAGCTTGGAGTCGAGGAAATCCATGGCACGAGGAATAAAGAGCCATTGTGGGTTATTTCTGAGATAGCCACTTTTGGGATATTTTTATAATAGGCTAGTCTTGAAAAGGCAACTAATGTAAATAGGTGTCGTAGACTTTTCATTAGTTAGTTTTTTGGATGATATTTTTACATGATGTAATCATGAGACTCCATGGGAGTGTTTGAGTGCTCGGAAAAGCATATGTTGAACTTTGCTTAGAAATGATAGTTGTAAGGCGGATCTAATCCCCTTTGCGGTCACCGTAAGAGTTAGGTGCCTATTGATATTCATTAAGGGAGGTTGTAGGATTTGATACATCCTTTGATTGCCCTTTCGGTATCAATTTTGTGTCTATATTTCTATTCTCATTTTCCTATCTATTTATCTTTACTTTTCACATCTTCGATTTGAGTCTTCGTGGGTCGATTCGTATCATTATGGAATGTAAAAATATGTCAACAAATTGATAAAATCCTAAAGTAAGGATGGTTATCAATAACTTGTTAAGAAATATTAAAAATATGTGAAAATTATATTTTGTGCCCTTTAACGATCAGGAAGCCTGAAGACGTTAATTCAAGTATGGAGAGAAAAAATTGAGTGTAAACAATGATATCGATGAGTTATGTATAATTTCTGATAGACATTCAAATATCTGAAAGATGGTTTTAGTTGTCTACCTTTCAGATCGCTATGGTTGTTGCATGAGACACCTTGGGGAAAATATCCAAAACAACTACCACAATTCAAAGTTCATGTCTCATTTTAATAAAGCAGCTAAACATATGATAGAGTTGAGTTCTTTGACCATTTCAATCAAATAAGGGATATGGTACCCAAGGAGCAGAACATCTCGAATGTGTCAGATTCGATAGATGGAGCAGGATATTTTATTCAAGAAATCGGTATATTATTATAAATTTAATGTCTAATTTGAGTTTATTGTAATACTATGTCTTACTAAGTAATTTTCTTGTATAGGTATAATATTATGAAGTCAAACATTGCTGAATCGGTTAATACAATGTTTGACGTTGAAAGAGAACTTTCCATTGTTGCTCTATATGATGAAATAAACATGAGGTTTGTAAAATTATTTCATGAGAGGCGTATGAAGTTGGTCAACTTACCAAACAAACTTGTTCCTTCAATGAAAAATAAATATCAACGCACATCATTTCGGAAAATTAGTTATTGGCCCATCAAATAGCCAATTACAAGTCCAATATCAACTATCATGGTGATGTCGCCATGATCGGTCTTCAAATAAGAACTTGTATATGTAAAGTTTTTGACTTGGATAAGTACTTTGTCCACATGCTATGATAGCTCTTCGAACCCAATATAGTGCACAATTTAGAAATCAAATTTATGAGTACTTATATCCATATATTCGATGGAAAAATACATAATTGCATATTGTGAGGATATTAATCTGGTGCCTCCTAAAGATTCTTGGATTATTTCTGCGGAGATTATGGTTTGAGAAATATCTCCTCCATATGTTGACTCAAGCAAATCAGAAAGGAAAATAAAGAGAAGGTGTGGAGTCGGAGAATCATTTCCGACCAAAAAAAATAACTGTTCCATTTGTAAGATGATTGGCCACAAAAGAACTACCTAGCTGGATCGAAATGCATTATAATTATTGTAATAGTAAATATTCTTGTTGTTGGTTTAGTTATGAACTTAGTAATTTTAACTCATTGTTGGTAATGTATGTTATTTATTATAAAAAATATATTTTTATTTATGGTCCAACAATTAATTTATGCATTAATAAAATATATATAATGGGGAATTAAATAAATACAACACAATATAAAAATATTTTCAACAGATGATCCATCTGTTACAACAAGTGACTCATTTATTGGAAGAAATCAAAACAAATCTTTCTACTAGATTGAGTTCTTCCAACAAATGATTCATCTGTTGGAAGATATCAAAATTTT
Organism: Capsicum baccatum var. pendulum; assembly: GCA_030864225.1. Classification (NCBI taxonomy): domain Eukaryota; kingdom Viridiplantae; phylum Streptophyta; class Magnoliopsida; order Solanales; family Solanaceae; genus Capsicum; species Capsicum baccatum. Next base: position 211,267,018 of record CM061553.1, on the reverse strand, counting down.
TGAAGACCTATTTTGATTTCTTTCCACAGATGAATAATCTGATACAACATATGACCTATTTGTTGGAAGAAATCAATCAACTAGCAAGACCTATTTTGATTTCTTCCAATAGGTTAATTATCTTTTGCAATAGATCGGTCATCTGTTGGAAGAAATCAAAAAACTAGCAAGAGCTGTTTTGATTTCTTCCAACAGGTTAGTTATCTGTTGCAACAAATGTCTATATCTGTGTGATTATTTCCAACAGATGAGTCAGCTGTTGCAACATGTTAGTCATCTATTACAAAATATATCTATATGTATTTGACTAATTTGACACGAAATGATTCATATTAAACCATGATTAGTAATAAATAAATTAATTTAAATATAATTATCTTCCAATAAATAAGTTCAATTATAATTTTATTTAATTTTATAGTAATTACAAGTCTAACAGATGACCCATCTATTGCAATGTGTTAACTTGAGTAAAATTGTTATATTTAAAAGAAGACTTACTGCATCACTAGAAGGGCTAAAGAGATCAAGGGGATTTATCTTTGAGTTATTCTTGACAGACAGCTACCTAAGGATCATTGAATGAGAATTCTCATCCGAGTAGTATTGCATCGGCTGTTCAAGGTGAGAAATGACTTTAAATACCCAAGCCTAAAAATATAAAAATGATTAAAAAAAGTCAAAATAATTATTCAATAGCATACATAAATAAAAGACTAAAGAAATAGTGATGAAGTTTATAATGAAAACCAAAGAAAAGCCATATAATTTGATCGTCTTTGGAGATAACTTTTTCAATAAATATCTATAAGTCAAGAAATAACTTTCATATCCCCATGGATAATTGTTGAATGCCTTCAAATCTTGAGCAAGCACCAACAATTCAGGTTCTATGAGCCCATAAAATGAAATGCACAAACCAAACTAAGCACAATGGCTCCTTATGTTTATTCAAAACCCTTTTATTCTGGAGATGAACTATCAACTGCCTAACTTTGTAGCTAAGTCTCACAATGATCAATAGCTCATTTATTTTTTTTGCCTCTTTTGATTTTGATGGGTGGCTTGGTTAGTGTCTTGCCTTTCTTTGATGTTGATTTTGGTATCATGCTTGCCTTCGAATTTTTCAAGGATATTACTGTGGAAAGAGGTTCAGATGGAGGATGGTATCTCAGGCCAGTCACTATGGTAAATTCTTTCATGCCAAAATAAACCGACAAGCTAAAGTAGTTTATCTAGATTTTATCCATCTTTGCCCTCATCCTTCAATGTTTCTTCATCATCATCCTTATAATTGATCCTGCACTTGAGAAGATAATATACCATGGTCATTTGAAAGCATGTATTGTTGTTCTCCAACAGATCAAGAAAGTATCCAAAGTAATTGGAATTAAAATAATTCTCTAAGTTTTCATCCCTCAAAATATTCCTAAGCACATAAAAAATTTTACCCATGAAAGATTTAACTACAAAAACACGAGTCAAATCTATAGGGTTATCTATAGACATCTCAACATGAAACTTACCAATACTAAAAGTTTTGACAAGATAATGTTGGGTTTTCGATATATGTTTACGTACGATTGATGATATAACAAGATCATCATCATCTCTTTCATTCTTTTCAAATCCGTCTTCTTCATTATCATCTCCTTTCTCACTTTATTTTTCCTCCACATCATCACCTTTATCCTCACCTTTCATTTTACCTCCTATATAACTTTTTCATCATCTCTATCTTTTTTCTCATTTTTATTTTCATCTTCTCTCTACAACCTCTTCTTCATCTTCTTCAACTTCCTTTTGTACACCATCCCCCTCAATAGATTGTGCAATATCTCTATTTGTTTCCACAATTTCATTCTCTACAGATGGTAATACATCATTTGTTTGTGAAAGAGCTTGTTCAACAAACTCTTTTTAATGGTGTTTGTAATTTAGTCTTTTTGGTTGCTTTGTCAGAAGTTGATCCAATTTCTTTTCTTTTGGGAGCGATTTTTTATCTACAAATAAGAGAAAACAAAATACCCAATTAATTTGTGTATATTTAAAAAAGGTAACTGAAAATTGAATAAATACAACGCAATACAAAAATATTTCCAACAGATGACCCAGCTGTTGTAACAAATGACAATAGATGAGTCATCTATTACAAATACAACACAGTACAAAAGTATTTCCAACAGATGACCCAGCTGTTGCAACAAATGACAATAGATGAGTCATCTATTGAAAGAAATTGAACTAGTAGCAAGACTATTTTGATTTTTTCCAATAGATGACCCATATGTAGATATATAGTTGTATCCAACAAATGCTTAATCTTTATAACATATTAAACATCTGTTGGTTAATATTATATACCAATAAGAAAACCAACAATAACAACACCAACAAAAATAAAAAACCCAATAAAATCAAGAATACCAATAATACCAATAAAATAAAGAACACCAATAATACCAACAATGACAATAACACCAACAATAACAATAATACCACCACTACGACCAATGATACAATTCAAGCTGCGAGAATGAGAACCTAACTACAGAAAATAAAAGAACAATATAAGAAAGATAGATTGACTCAAGAAGATAGAAAGAAATAGGAACTAATAAGTATTTTAAACTCAAAAATCCCAAAATCAATGATCCAAAAGTCCATGATCTCCTATGTTAGCCGCAAGGGAATCGAACACCCTTACAACTATCGTTTCTAAACAAAATGCAACATAAGCTTTTCCAAGCTCTCAAACACTCTCTCAAGAGTTTTCATATTTAATAAATATCTAAAAACTAAGAAAATAACCTATGATAACTAGTATTTATAACCATGGTTTATTTAGTATATAAGTGGGCCTAAAAGTGACCCAAATTAACCAAAAGCTCAATTTTGTCCACTTTAGCACCTGCTTAAGTAAATGGGGCGCACATTGGGAACACTTTGGGAGAGGATTATAGTGTTTTGACTTGCTCAATCAAGTCAAGCGCACCCTAGTGCATCCAGGGTGCAGGTCCCTTAAAAGGGGTTTTTTAGCCCCATTTCGTATTCCTTTGACCTTTCCAAGGCCCTTTGGTCCTTCTTGTACACTTTGTGCACTCTAAAACACTTCTTAAATGGTATCTAGATGACTTGGAATACATCTAACTTCTTCAATATCATGGAAGTGTTTGCAGTCCTCGATCTTGCTTTCTTCTTGAGTTCTTGGGATGAATTCGGCTCCTAACTCTATGCTATCCTCCACACATGGTGTTGAGATCTTAAGAGCTTGAAAATTATTCCCCAAACATATCTTTGCCTTCCATATATGACCATGTCTTGCTTACCTTCATGTCAGCCTTGGATTATAGTACTTGAAAGTTTGATGCCAATTTGGCTGGTATCATCCTCTCTTTCTTGAAAAGTATTATACCTCAAATTTGAACTTTGAAAAACCATAAGGGTAACAAGAAAAAACATTATCCTCATGAAATGATGTTTAGGATTAGTAATAACAAACTCTTCATCTGGCCAAGAAGGAAAACACTTAACATATAACTAATTATTAAAATAGTGAATTAAGGGCATGCAACCCTATAAGATGAGCCACTCAAGATACTTGGTCAATGAGGAACGTTAAAGGAATAATGGTAATCTACCTAATACTCATGAAGTATCATATTGGTTCTGTGTCTTAATAAGCACACAACCCCTTTAAAAATTCATCTTTGATGGAGATCTTTCCCTTGCACAATATTGGTTTATCAAGTGTATTGTGAATCCCCAAGAATGACTTTACATCATAGGAAAGGATACCAAAATAATCATTCAAAACCTTGCTTGTGATATTGAACAAGAACCAAGTAGTGTGTATAGCAATCACCATATTCAAATTTGTCACTGGGTCAAATAGATAAAGTGGCCATAGACAAGGGTCTAGATAACACTTTCCCCCCAAAGGTATTACCAAAACAAAATGATATACTCTCCATACTAGTATATGCATCATCAAAAGAAAATAGAGAGTAAATAAAGGTGCCTCAAAAATTGATTTTATCTAAGGCATACTTAAGAACATGCTCATTTTGATGTCCAAGAACATTATCAAGGGTATGCTTAATATTTGGAACACTCAAAGAAGAAAGAATAATTGGGATACAAAGACCACCTTCTAATCCTTCACATTCCTATCCCATAAGAGTATTCTCATCTTTTAAGAAGATATTTCCATCTTTAAGAGGAATATTGTCACACAATAATGGGTTATCGTAAAGAATATATCTGTAATACCCCACATGTTTCTAATCTAGGAGACGAACCATTTTTCCTACATATGAAATCTCCAATCTTGTGATTAATACTTGCGTACATGACTTACAATGAGTATACTAGAGATAATATAGCTTATGATGCATTAATCATGTTTATACGAGTCACTTAAGGTAATACAAGCTAAGAGTTTTTGAATCCATCAAGTTTTAGTGTTCGATTTTATAAGGGTCATATATGAACGAGTATAACTTGATTTTAATCTGGTATTTATGCATATTTCTACCCTAAAAATTATAGAGAATCAAATTAGCTTTCCAACGATACTAATTTCATCAAAATCCGACACCCGAGCTAGGAGTTATGGCTTTGCAAAGTAGAGTGCGTTGCCTAACCAATCGCACATGGCCACTGGAAAGCATATGCGATAGCATATGCGGTGCCTATGTAAATATAGGCGATAGAATATGCGGTGCCTATGTAGATATAGGTGATATCATATGCGGCGCCTATGTAAATATATGCGATATCATATGCGGCACATATCTTATGGTTTCAAGTGACTTAAACACTCCGTTTTGAGTTATTTTGAGGGTAATTAAGTCTTTTAACACTCCTTACATGTCCCTAAACTTAACCCTATGAAATATATAGCTCATAATTACATTACAACCCTACTAACATCTTAAGTTCATCATCCAAGAGCACTAAAAGAGAAAAATAACTAGGGTTGCATAATTAAGCTTGAAGATCCAATTTCAAGGAAATTCCTCCATCAATCATCAATAATCTTCCTTATAAAGTATGCATGAGTTGATTCATGGACTCCTTTCGTCCATGAAGCTTGAGAACCATCTTTTAAATTATGTATTATGATGTTTATATTATTGGTGGTGGATGTTCATGTGGTTGGAGTTTGATGATTCCTAAGATGGGATCTTTGTATGTTTTGTGTGAGGATATGGTGCTATTTAATGTATAACTATGTAAAATTGGTGGTTGAATATTTGTAATCTCGATGAATCCACCTATGCCTAAGATGTGCATGTAAGGTGTTTGTGAAAATACCTAAGGAAATAAAAATCATGCTTTTATGACATAATAAGTCCAAAATGACTATTCCATGTTCTAAGTTTATGTTTAGCGTGATCCCCATGCTATTGTCTTGAATTGAAGATGTTGTATAAGATGCTTATGATATTTTTCTGATATGGAATAACCATGTTATTGAATCCATGCAAGTATATACATGTTGTGTGCATTCCCGATCATGTGATAGTTTGTTGAGAATCATTCTTATTGTGAAATCCTTACTTATGATATTGTGAATTGTGGACTCTACTCTTATGATCAAGTCAGTCATGTGTGTTAGTTTTCTTCCATCGAGTATTGGGGGCACTTATACCCGAAAACTATAGCTGTGTGCTGATGATAGACGTATTTACACGCCTAAAGTACCTTAATTTGCCCATATTTTAGCTAAGTTTTGAGGACAAAATATATAATTCCTGCACTTTTAGTCCTTTTTCCTGTAAGTGAGTTAACCAATGTGATTAGCAAGTTTTCAAGTATAAATGATGAAGATTTCAGCATTTTATGGATTGTTTGACGCCAAAGGAAACCTCACGTAAGAAAGAAGGCAGCTTTTGAAAGCCTATGGACTAAAAGTGATGCATGGAGAACTTGTCCCGGGCAAAAACAGCATTTCTAAAGACTTGAGGGATCAGCAGTAACTTAGTAGGATTAGGACAAGTATGCAGTAACCCAGTAGGACTAGGACAAGGATAAAAACCCTATTTCAATAGGACTAGGATATGGATGTTATATAAACCCTATTTTGCTGAAACTTTTCAACATTCTCTTCTTATCCCCCTTTCTATTCTTTCCCTTCTTCATTAATTCGTTGTTGACATTATTCTTCATCTATTCGACTTTTAATTTTCACGACAAGAGAAATGCTACTAGCAAGGAAATCACGCCACAAGTGACACCAAAACATACTTTACGTGAGATTGTTATTTTGGTATAATGATAATGTCTATTGTGTTTTCCGTTGCACTCATGAGTAGCTAAACTTTTCTGTTAGGGTTATGGAAGCCTTATGATATACTATCTATTTCTATGAGTTTGTGAATTCTTGATACGTATGCTGCTTATATCATTACTCTCTTCATCTTAATTGAATTCTTGTGGTTGCAAACATATAGAATACGCCAGTATATCATTAACTTGTTCGAAAGAAAAGTTACATGTCTGGAAAAGAGAGAATGACAAGGAAATAGGGCTACCAACCCCTGTTTAAAAGTTAGTGCCGTAACTGGATTAACCTCTTGGAGAATTCGTACCATTAGATACGCTTTAAGCTTGAAAGAGTTAAAGTGAGATAATCTGTGATGGTCGAAAGACGCTAGGATTTACCATAGAATACGAATCTCTATAAGAGCATGCATGTCGGAATTCCGCATAACTCATAGCCAATAGATACGTAGAACTCATAAGATGGACATAACCCTAACTTAAAATTCTCATTGATTAAAACCTACTAAACATTCTGATTTTCTTTGTTACTTTGATACTTTTAATTCATGCTATAATTAAATCCCCCCTTTTCATAGAATTTTCGATGAACAGTCTACTAATCATTGCTTACTTAGTGACCAAGTATTCCCTGTGGGATTTGACACCTAATCCAGTTGGGTTCTATATTTGACGATGACCGCTTACACTCTTACGAGAGCTGTAGTTTGAGCGTTATCAAATTTTGGCACCATTTCCGAGGAATATAGTTTTCTACTAAGTTTGTGATAGTTACTAGACCCTTTGGTCAAAGATTCTTGTATTTTACTTTTAGTTATTGTTTTTCTTTATTCAGGTTTTGTTCGGTGCATGCCAAATACTTGAAGTTTGGGACAACCATTATTACCCATAAAACCTAAACCGCAACTTATTGGAAGGATGGATGCACAACGTGACATTGAGAGAAGGGCTGCTCAAGAGGAGCAGACTAGACTAGCTGCGTTGGCTGCTGCTCAAGTGCATAAATAGAATATTGATAACCCAGGACGAGCAGCAAATCCTGATGATGAGGACTTGAGTGATGATGAGTTACTAAACCCTAGGCATGATGCTGAGGTGGCGACACTTGCAAACAGAAGAGATCATCAAGCAAGGTTTAGGACAGAACACCGAGCTATGCAAATGCCTTTCGATGACGATGATGATGACCTGGACGGAGCTGGTGCTACAGGAGCTATTATTCCTCCACCCATGGCACCCGGAGCCAAGTTCAATATCACTAGCACCATGATTCAGTTATTATAGCTCAAGGGATTATTTGGTGGACTTGCATGTGATGACCCAAATATGCATCTGATCAACTTTATTTCTACATGCAAGTCATTCGACAATCCTGGCGTTGGACAAAATACAATTCGGCTGCATTTATTTCCATTGTCTCTATCTAGGGAAGCAACTCTATGGTTGAATGGGCTGACTCCTGATTCTATTACTAATTGGAGGCAATTGAAGGACGCTTTCCTAGAAAGATTCTTTTCGCCATCCAAGAGAGCACAGTTGAGAGATGAGATCAGTAATTTTCGACAGCTTCCAACTGAAGCTCTCCACGAAACATGGGAGAGGTTCAAGAAGAAGCTTATGCGGTGCCCAAATCATCATATGACCAATGTCCACTTGATGGAGATATTATACAGGTCTTTGAATTCGGTGACTAAGCCATTGGTTGATAATGCTGCAGAAGGGTCTAGCATATCACTTTTATTCAGGCAAGTGATATGCTAGATCGTATGACAAAACAAAGTAGAGCTTGGCATACCAGGGATTCTGAGGTAGCAAGCTCTACTATATATATTGGCATGACTGCAAAACAATGACGAAGAGAGGAGGAATGTGATCAAGATATGGCACACATGAAAACTCAGATGGATCTTCTTACCAAGCATTTATTATTAGGGAAGACCAAAAAAGTCAAAGCGGTTACGTCAAAAGGAAGAGATGAATCTGATTCTGAGGAAGAAGCTAACTACTTGAATAATCAAGAGGGTTTCCGAGGCAATGCCTAAGGAAACCAAGGTCGGAACTATTATGATAAATCTGGATACAAGGACCGTGATCAAGGTAGTTGGAAGAATAAGAGTGAAAGGAGTGGTTTGTATGTTCCTCCTGGAAATCATGAGGTTGTAGCGTCTGGCTCTGGAAAGATGTCCATAGAAGATATGATAGCTAAGCTGTTGAAAGGAGTGGAGGCAACCAACACGGGAGTAACTGACGTAGTAAATGATTTGTCTTCAATGAAACAATTGGTTGATTCGCATTCCATTGCAATAAAACAACTGGATCAACAATTGAGTCAACTTTCAGCGGCATTCAACTAAAGAAAGGCTAGAATGCTACCTACCGACACAGTGCAAAATCCGAGAAATGATGGATTGTGTATGGCTATTACTACCCGGAGTGGTAAGGTGTTGGAAAATCCGTTCAAAGGCAAGCAGGTAGTCGATAATACAGAGGAGAATATTATTGATGAAGCAAATTTTGAAGATGCCGTAGAAGCTGAAGTGAGTGCTCATGATGTTACACCTAGACGTCACCAGCATGTAAATTATGATAGTCGGAAGCAAGATAAAAAGGAAGTGGTGGAGAAAACGATTTCTCTTCCACCACCACCTTTTCCTCAGAGACTGAAGAAGAAGGCTGATGACACTCCTGAAACGATTGATAATCGAAAGCAAGATAAAGAGGAAGTGGTAGAGAAAACGATTACCCTTCCACTACCACCTTTTCCGCAGAGACTGAAGAAGAAGGCTGATGGCACCAGGTTCAGTAAATTCATGACCATGTTGAAGCAGCTGACCATTAATGTTTCTTTGGTGGAGGTGCTGGAACAGATTCCCAGGTACGCTAAATTCATGAAGGACCTTTTGACAAAGAAGCGGGCAGTAAGCTATGAGCTGGCAGATGACGTTCATCATTGTAGTGCAATTGCCACGAGGTCTTTAGTACAGAAGAAGGCAGATCCTGGTGCTTTCACTATTTCTTGCATGATTGGATCTATGAATTTTGCTAAGGCATTGTGCGATTTGGGAGCTAGCATCAATTTGATGCCACTATCCATTTACAGAAAATTAGGGTTAGGTGATCCTACAGCAACTAATATGCGACTTGTGATGGCAGATAGGTCGGTAAAACGACCTGTTGGTATCTTATATGATGTGTTGGTGAAGGTTTCCACATTCATTTTTCCTGCAGACTTTGTTATTTTGGATTGCGAGGTGGATGCTGAAGTTCCCATAATCTTGGAACGCCCTTTCCTCGCAACTGGAAGTGTGCTTATTGACTTAAGAGCTAATGAGATTTTATTTCGATTGAATGATGAAGTGGTCCATTTTGATGTATGCAAAGCAATGAAGCAACCTAACGATATGAATGTGTTCTCTGTAGATGATGTTTAGTATAAGGATGAGAAAGAAGTATTGGTAGAAAAGCAGCTTGCTGTTGAGCCATTGTCGACTGTGCTGTTGAATGTTGAGCATGAGGATGTTAAAGATTATGAAGAAACCATTTGTGCTCTAACAGAAATAGGGTCCTAGTCTCATGCCCCTAAGAAGCTGGACCTTGATCTTAAGAATCGACCTTCACCAACAGCGAAGACTTCCATTGAAGAGGCACTAGTGCTAGAATCGGAAGAGCTCCCCAGTCACCTAAGGTATGCGTTCTTGGGAAGTGGAAATACACTTTCGGTGAGTGTTGCGGCTGATCTAGGTAAACAGCACGTAAAGGCTCTCATCTCTGCTCTGAAGAGATACAAGAGAGCTATGGGTTGAACTCTTGATGATATAATTGGTATCCCTCCTGGGATATGTATGCACAAGGGTCATCTCGAAGAAGATTGCATGCCTACAAGTAAGCCTCATTGTCATCTGAATCCATTCAGAAAATGATCCACCATCTATCTCGATGAAGTCTAAGTAATCGAGATAGCTATGTCGTGCCGTGACAATAAATCAAGAGCTTGATGGGAGGCAACCCATCATTTTTAATTATTTTTGTTATTTTTGTTTTCCTAGGATTTTGTTGATCCACGACCAAAACTAAGGTGCTTGATGGGAGGCAACCCATCGTTCTAATCGTTTTTGTTGTTTTTGAGTATGTGTAGGTACAAGAGGTGTAAAGGAGCAGATTGGTTTCAAATTTTGATTTGGAAGCGGTTCATGTTGAAGGTGGTAAGTTAGGAATGAAGAAGAAAAGGCTATGGGTTAGGCATTGCCTATGAAAATCTAGGCAACGAACAAGTCAAGGCCTATATAAATCTAGGAAACGAACAAGGCATGGCCTATGCTATGGCCTAAGCTCTCAGAATCTAGAATGCCATAGCATAGGCGCCGCCTATGCCCAACAATGCTATAGCATAGGCGCCGCCTATGCAAAAGCCTTTGGTCTCGGATTCTACAATGCCATGGCATAGGCGCCGCCGATGCCCAACAATGCCATAGCATAGGCGCCGCCTATGCTCAACAAGGCTGTGCAAAAGGCTCTGCCTATGCTCACTTTTTGTCTCCAAATCTGATTCCAAATGGGTCAAAACCTGACCCAAGCTTTTCCTATAAATAGAACCTTAGTCTTAAAACAAAAACTCATTGCAAATCCAACCTAAGCGCCGCCTACCACTCCTAATTCTCTCAAAATTTTTCTTTTTGCTCTTTAACTTTGCAAGAACATCTTCCAAGGCAATCAACCAAGTAAGTACTTCTTTGCTCTTCTTTTATATTCCGTAAGTGATTTGAATATGGTTGATTTGTTGTGATACAACTAAGTGAGTGAGAGAATACGTAAGGATGCTCTTGACTTATTTCCAACTTGTATTTGATTTTGATACACTATTATACTTTTGCGGAATTGACATGGTCAAGAAAATTGCATAATCTTGTAACTTGAAAGCTTTCATATTTGAATGACTTGTTCATTGAGATGAAAAATCATGGTTAACTATAAACATGAGATGTTGTGATTATTTCTATGCCATAACTTGATACAATCTCTATGTAGTAGTCTTGTTCAAAAGTGTATTAATCCAAACCATAAAGTATGGTCAAGATTACATAACATAGAGTTTAAAATAATAGTTAAAGAAAACATGCAAGTATGACTGTGCTGAACATATTGTTGGAACATATCGCCTATATGGATGTCGATGAAGTCTGAGTAATCGACATCACTCACTTAATTAGTTTGTACAAACAAATTAAGTGTGGGGTGGTGCCACTATATTTTGTTTGTCGATTATATCATCCGAGATGAGCTAACATGAATCTCAGGTAGAATGGCACCAAAAGGACGACAAGGAAAAGAAAAAGCGTCCATCTCACAGAAAGGTCAAAAAAGGGAAAGAAAAGAGCAAGTTGAATCCTCCTTGCTACAAATACCACGACGCACTTTTGGGATCAATTGGGGTACAATTTGAGGAAACTTTGAGGATGTCGACTCTGATGATGATTCCGACACAGGGGGTATGACCCCAGACATAGAGGAGGAGTCCGACTAATCAGGTTTTCTGTATTTATTTTCCACCGAGGGCAGTGTGTCCCGTCTAAGTGTGGGGTGCTGGTATTTGTATGCTATACTTCTTTATCTGCATTTGCATTTATTTATGTTTGTTTGTTTTGTTTGTTAGTAGTTAAATTTTAGAAATTTTTTAGTTAAACTTTGCATGAAATTGTTCTGATAGGCAGCATGGTATTATGACAAGAGTCTGTGATAAAATCATTACTGTTGAGATGTTTAGGCTCCAAGTGTGACTCACTGTGTGATAGTTGTGTGGTTTAATTCCTTCATCTGTTTGGTCAAGAGTCTATACTGCTCCCAATAAAGTTGACCATGTGCCTTGTGTGTGTGAGATTATAGTATATTCTGTGTTTGTGGCTGATGCTAGAACTTGCCCGGTGTGTGTGTAAAGCGAAATAAAGAGTGTGAGTTTAGGAGATGATTTAAGCATTTCTTTGGCAACCTGTGATTGTTTACCTTTATTTTACCTACCCGTGGACATTATCCTAGTCAACCCCTTTGAGCCTTTAAGCCATTTTCTTTGACAAGCCTCATATGTAGCTTAATCCATTTTTTTTCAAGACCATAATTTGATCCAAATTCCTAAGCGCTTTAAATTGTAAAGTCATATGACAAAATAAGAGGAAATTGGGTAAGAGTGATGCCTTAGAGTTTATTGGTGCTTGAATTTGTTATTAAAAAGAGTGGCTATCATAGAGGTGTGCTATAGAAAAGAAAAGAAAAAGAAATAGAAAAACAAAAAGATAAATTGTGTTGTGTTTATGATGAAATAGAAAAGATAGTTATGTTTGAATGGCAAAATAGGTGAAAAGAGGTGATAGATGAAAGAAAGGTAGCAGGGTTGATTAAAAGAGAGTGTTAATGGCATAATGTGATGTATTAAAGCGCTTAGGAACATAGTCACTATTTCTGGCCAAAATAGTCCTACCCGTCCCTTAGCCTACATTACAACCTGTAAAAGACCTATTTGATCCTAAGCTTAGCATTTTGATATTAGTAGAGCATTACACTAAGGGCAAGCCTATGGTCAGCAGTTGCAACGTATGAATTCTTTGTGAGAGTGAGAGCAAGGAAAATCTTATACCCATGTTTCGAAAAATAAAATACTTGTGAGTGATTATGGGTGATATATTGTGAGACACACATGGTGGATGAGTTTTGGGTAGTTGTGTATGATTTCTTGTGCCTTAACTTTTGGATACGAATCAACCATCATCACGAGTCTAGGTTGGAGGTTGAATTGTTTCTAGTAGTGATCAGAAAACTACTCTTTGTTAATAATCACCGTGCCTGTCCTGATGAATATTTTGTGCTGTTACTATGAAATCCTAAGTAGATGTTTACGTGGAAATAATATTTTGTTCGAGGACGAACAAAGCTTTAAGTGTGGGGTGTTGATAATAGGCGTATTTACACGCCTAAAGTACCTTAATTTGCCCATATTTTAGCTAAGTTTTGAGGACAAAATATATAATTACTGCACTTTTAGTCCTTTTTCCTGTAAGTGAGCTAACCAACGTGATTAGCAAGTTTTCAGGTATAAATGATGAAGATTTCAGCATTTTATGGACTGTTTGATGCCAAAGGAAACCTTACGTAAGAAAGAAGGCAGCTTTTGGAAGCCTATGGACTAAAAGTGATGCATGGAAAACTTGTCCCGGGCAAAATCAGCATTTCTAAAGACTTGGGGGATCAGCAGTAACTTAGTAGGATTAGGACAAGTATGCAGTAACCCAGTAGGACTAGGACAAGGATAAAAACCCTATTTCAATAGGACTAGGATATGGATGTTATATAAACCCTATTTTGCCGAAACTTTTCAGCATTCTCTTCTTATCCCCCTTTCTATTCTTTCCCTTCTTCATTAATTCGTTGTTGACATTATTCTTCATCTATTCAAATTTTAATTTTCACTACAAGAGAAACGCTACTAGCAAGGAAATCACGCCACAAGTGACACCAAAACATACTTCACGTGAGATTGTTATTTTGGTATAATGATAATGTCTATTGTGTTTTCCGTTGCACTCATGAGTAGTTAAACTTCTCTGTTAGGGTTATGGAAGCCTTATGATATACTATCTATTGCTATGAGTTTGTGAATTCTTGATACGTATGCTGCTTATATCATTACTCTCTTCATCTTAATTGAATTCTTGTGGTTGCAAACATATAGAATACGCCAGTATAGCATTAACTTGTTCGAAAGAAAAGTTACATGTCTGGAAAAGAGAGAATGACAAGGAAATAGGGCTACCAACCCCTGTTTAAAAGTTAGTGCCTTAACTGGATTAACCTCTTGGAGAATTCGTACCATTAGATACGCTTTAAGCTCGAAAGAGTTAATGTGAGATAATCTGTGATGGTTGAAAGACGCTAGGATTTACCATAGAATACTAATCTCTATAAGAGCATGCATGTCGGAATTCCTCATAACTCATAGCCAATAGATACGTAGAACTCATAAGATGGACATAACCCTAACTTAAAATTCTCATTGATTAAAACCTACTAAACATTCTGATTTTCTTTGTTACTTTGATACTTTTAATTCACGCTACAATTAAATCCCCCCTTTTCATAGAATTTTCGATGAACAGTCTACTAATCATTGCTTACTTAGTGACCAAGTATTCCCTGTGGGATTCGACACCCAACCCAGTTGGGTTCTATATTTGACGACGACCGCTTACACTCTTACGAGAGCTGTAGTTTGAGCGTTATCATGTACCTAGAGCTAGTGTCATGTTTCAAGACATCCTCAGTCAAGCTATGCTCCATAGATTTCAGTTAGTCGTGTGACTCAGAAAAACTAGAAATCTCAGTAGTTCAGTAGTCCCAGTAGTTTCAGTATTCTCAGTTAGACCTCAAATCTCAAGTAGCTTTTTCATCAATCAACGGAACTCAGTGAATTCAGCTTAGTTCAGCTAAGAAAATATTATCAGCTCAGTGCAATTTATAAATTAGTTCAGTTCAGTTAGTCATTTCAGCGTGGTTAATCTTTTTAGAGTCTTTCAGTTGGGAATAGGGACTAGCACCAAGCGAGTGCAGGGATGGCGGTTTTTCCCGTTATAAAGGCAGAGCCATTACCAGCAATCCCTGTACTCCAGAACTGCGTATCCAGTGCAGGACAGGAGTCACCCATCAGACTAAGGCTATACTTGACTATTTTATTGCCTTAGGCTTGATTTCCTATTTAGGGTCACCCGTTAGAGAGGCTTGACCATAGTAGAGGTCTCTACCCGTGGCACGGTATTGACACCTTTCTAATCAGGGAAAAGATTAGACACCACCAGTATAGTATCGGGGCATGTCGGTTAGGTTACTACCTCCCACAGTCACAGTTACATTTACAGTTTCAGTATCAGTCTTCAGAGTAGAAATCAGGAATCAGGACTGTCAGAGACAGTCATCGATCTCAGTAAGGAACTCAGATAGTTCCATTGATTCCTGGACCATCCTGTCAGATATGCTTGGTCCCATATTCAAATGCTTATTATTAGATCTAGAGGTCACCCAGAAGACAGACTTGATCTCAATATTAGATTCAGTCGAGTATTTTCATTATCAGTTTTAGAGATCACTCGTTAGCTAGGACTGATCTGAGACTTAGATGTTCAGATACAGTTTGGAACTCAGATAGTTTTCCCCAGAATTAGGACTGTTAGATACCGTCATCCATGTTATCAGTCATTAAGTATCTCAGTATCATGAAACTCATGTTGTCAGAGTTCAAACTCAAGTAGTCTGTATCTCCACGAGTTCAGTAGGTGTTACGTATGTATGTATGTATGTATGTATGTATTCTCACGTTCATATTAGTCACCATGCTCATGCATATAAACCCCATGCATTTAGCCTACCCCCATGTATACTCAGTACTTTAGTTGTACTGATGTATTTGAGCTATGGTGCTTTCTTTTTATGTTACACCATAGGTTCTGAGGTGCAGATTCCAGATCAGCAGAAGAATTTCAGTAAGAAGTGAGTGCTCATCTTTCGAGGACATGATCGTTACATTTATTATTCTAGTATTTCAATTTATTTTCAGTTTAGGGAGTTAGTTGGAGACATGTTTCTTTAACTCCTTATTCAGACAGTTTAGAGGCTTTTAGATGATTATAGAGTTTTCAGATTCAGACTTTAGTATTTTTAGTTTTGTTTTGGTACTGTGATACCACCTTATTTTAGATATTTTATTATTCAAGATTGAACCTTACGCCCTCTTTGTTCATGTTTCCGCATTATATATATATATTATGCAGTTACAGGTATAGATATCAGTCATGGGTTAGCTTGTGGTCCTTCGGGGTCATGAGCATCGTGTAGCATTCCAGTTTAGAAAATCGGAGCGTTACAAACTTGGTATCAGAGCCTAAGGTTCAATAGAGTCTTAGGAAGTCTAAAAGTTATATCTAGTAGTGTCTTGTACATGGGTGTATTACACGCCACATTTATGTACAGGAGGCTATAAGATGTTTTCAGAATAGTTTCCCTTCTTTCAGTACTCATATCGTGCCAGTGAGCAAAAGCTCAAGTTTAACTATCAGTTTAATCCTTGTTCCTCTTCTATTTGCAGAATATGCCTCCTAAGAAGAGAACAGAGAATCAGTCAGTCCCTCAGCCCGTAGATCTTTTGAATGGGAATGTGTCACATGTAGAATTTCGGACAGTTTTTCAGGAGCTAGCCCAGGTTATGACCACTAGTGTTCAGGGAAATCGACAGACTACAGCCCCACCCCAGTAAGATGGGGATTCAGCTACAGCTAGAATCAAAAATTTTATGAGAATGAACCCTCCAGAATTCTTTGGGTCAGTAACAGGTGAGGAACCACAACTGTATCTAGAAGAGGTAAATAAGATCGCCCAAATCATGCACGTGTCAGAGGAGGAGAGTGTGGAATTAGCTTCCTATAGGCTGAAAGATATTGCTCATGATTGGGTAGTGTTGTGGAAGAAGAGTAGAGGGGAAGATGCAACTCCCATGACTTGGCAGATATTTTAGGATGCCTTGTTAGATAAGTTTTTCCCGTTAGAGATGAGAGAAACTAAGGTAAAAGAGTTTATGAACCTGAGACAAGTCTCCATGATAGTGAAGGAGTATTGTATTAAGTTCAACCAGTTAGCTAAGTATGCTCCTGACTTAATAGTTGACCCAACGCGAGTATGAGTAAGTTTGTGACTGGTGTGTTCAGGCTAATATTGAAAGAGTGTAGAATAGCTATGATCAATAGGGTGCTAGGTTAATGATGCATGCTCAACAGATAGAGGCAAATAAGTCTAAGGAAAGGGAGAGATCTAATAAGATATTTAGAACGGGTAGTTACAGTTTTTCTCTGGCTGGGTCACAGGGTGGTAATCGTTCTCACCATAGTCAGAAAAATTCAGTCCCTGTTCCATCTTCAACTAGTGTGCCCACACCTAACTTTGGAGATGTTAGTCATGGTGGGGCGCCATGATCTAAATCCCAGAGTAGTGTTAGAAGTGAGCGTACTTATCTACTTTGTGGAGAGTGTGGCAAGAATCATCTAGGTGTATGCAGAGCTAATAGTCAGGTATGTTTTGGGTGAGGTAAGCCAGGCCACAAAATGCGGGAGTTTAAAGTGCTAGCTCAGAAACGTAGAGATTCACATGAGCAGGCCACAAATCCCAGCGCCAATAGTGGTCAGTGTCAGAATCGACTCTATTCACTCCAGACTCACTATGATCCAGAAAGTTTCCCCAACCTAGATTCATGTACGTTACAAGTTTTTCATGATCATTGTATGCATTGTTAGATAACTTGCGCTCATTTGAGGTTACGTTTCCATATGAGTTAGTCAGTAACATTAGCAGGTCTAGTTCAGTTCAGGCATCATGCATTAGTCTTAGCTCTCCAATGTTTAGTTATAATCTAGTTCATAGATGCCCTGTGCATCACCCCAGTATCTCAGTAAGGTAAACATTCCTAGAGGGACATAGTGTCCCAAGGGGGAGATACCCTACCTTTTCTTGATGCTTTCGTGTTCCTGTTATAAATTAGTTATCAAGTACCACGACATAATCAGTCAAGCTTTCAAGAGTCAGCTCAGTCAGATATTCAGGCATTAGATATACGTGTTCAGTAGAGAAAGTACTATTTATCAGTATCTTCACTCATACATTTACATATCATGTTAGTCATGTAATCATGCATCAGATATGCATGGATTCAGCCTTTCAATTGTGCATCAGATATGCATTCTCATTTTGAGAAAACTTACATTATTAGAATCCTCAGTCTTATATTCATGAATCAGCTTCCCATGCATCAGATATGCATGTTCAGTATGTTGTGCTCAGGTTTCAATCATGTCAGTCATGAACCCATGTTTCAGTAGAGTATGTCTTGTACGTACTTCATCTTATCATCTCTCCCGTCTTAGTTAATTTCCATTCAAGGATGAATGTTCCCAAGGGGGAGACATTGTAATACCCCTCATGTTTCTAAGCTAGGAGACGAACCATTTTTCCTACATATGAAATCTCCTATCTTGTAATTCATACTTGAGTACATGACTTACAATGAGTATCCTAGCGATAAGATAGCTTATGATGGATTAAGCATATTCATATGAGTCACTTAAGGTAATACAAGCTAAGAGTTTTGGAATCCATCAAGTTTTGGTATTTGATTTTGTAAGGGTCATATTTGAACGAGTATAACTCGTTTTAATGTGGTATTTCTGCACATTTCTACCCACCAAATTATAGAGAATCAAATTAGCTTTCTAACGATACCAATTTTATCAAAATCCAACACCCAAGCTAGGAGTTATGGCTTTGCGAAGTAGAGTACGTCGCCTAACCAATCGCACATGGCCACTGGAAAGCATATGCGGCGCCTATGTAAATATAGGCGATGTCATATGCGGAACCTATGTAGATATAGGCGATATCATATGCGGCTTCTATGTAAATTTAGGCGATATCATATGCGGAACCTATGTAAATATATGCGATATCATATGCGGCGCCTATGTAAATATATGCGATATCATATGCGGCGCATATCTTATGGTTTCAAGTGACTTAAACACTCCATTTTGAGTTATTTTGAGGGTAATTAAGTCTTTTAACACTCCTTACACGTCTCTAAACTTAACCCTACAAAATATATAGCTCCTAATTACATTACAACCTTAGTAACATCTTAAGTTCATCATCCAAGAGCACTAAAAGAGAAAAACAACTAGGGTTGTATAATTAAGCTTGAAGATCCAATTTTAAGGAAATTCCTCCGTCAATCATCAAGAATTTTCCTTCTAAGGTATGAGTGAGTTGATTCATGGACTCCTTTCGTCCATGAAGCTCAAGAACCATCTTCTAAATTTTGTATTATGATGTTTATGTTGTTGGTGGTTGATGTTCATGTGGTTGGAGTTTGATGATGCCTAAGATGGGGTCTTTGTATGTTTTGTGTAAGGATATGGTGGTATTTAATATATAAATAAGTGAAATTGGTGGTTGAATATTTGTAATCTTGATGAATCCACCTATGCCTAAGATGTGCATGTATGGTGTTTGTGAAAATGCTTAAGGGATTAGAAATCATGCTTTTATGAAATAATAAGTCCTAAATGACTATTCCATGTTCTAAGTTTATGTTCAACGTGTTCCCCATTCTATTGTCTTGAATTGAAGATGTTGTATGAGATACTCATCATATTATTGTGATATGGAATGACCATGTTATTGAAGCCATGCAAGTATATACATGTTGTATGCATTCCCGATCATGTGATAATTTATTGAGAATCATTCTTATTAGGAAATCCTTACTTATGATATTGTGAATTGTGGATTCTACTCTTATGATCAAGCCAGTCATGTGTGTCAGTTTCCTTCCATCGAGTCCTGGGGGTACTTGTACCCGAAAACTATAGCTGTGTGCCTAGAGCTAGTGTCATGTTTATCCTCAGTCAAGCTATGCTCCATAGATTTCATTTAGTCATGTGACTCAGAAAAACTCAGAAATATCAGTAGTTCAATAGTCCCAGTAGTTTCAGTACTCTCAGTCAGACCTTAGATCTCAAGTAACTTTTCTGCCAGTCAACGGAACTCAGTGAATTCAGCTTAGTTCAGCTAAGAAAATATTATCAGCTCAGTTAATCAATTTATAAATCAGTTCAGTTCAGTTAGTTAGGTCAGTACGGTTAATCTTTTTAGATTCTTTCAGTTGGGAGTAGGTAATAGCACCGAGCGAGTGCAGGGATGGCATTTTTTCCCGTTATAAAGGCAGAACCGTTAGCAACAATCCCTGTACTCCAAAACTGTGTTGCCAGCATAGGACAGGAGTCACCCGTCAGATTAAGGATATACTTGACTATTATATTGCCTTAGGCTTGATTTTCTGTTCAGGGTCACCCGTCAGAGAGGCTTGACTGTAGTAGAGGTCTCTACCCATGGCACGGTATTGACACCTTTCCAATTAAGGCAAAGATTTTACCCTACTAGTACAGTATCGGCGCATGTCGATTAGGTTACTGCCTCCCCCAGTCACAGTTACAGTTACAATTTCAGTATCAGTCTTCAGAGTAGAAATCAGGAATCAGGACTGTCAGATATAGTCATTGATCTCAGTAAGGAAATCAGATAGTTCCATTGACTCCTGGACCATCCCATCAGATAGGCTTGGTCCCATATTTAGATTCTTATTATTAGATCTAGAGGTCACCTGGAAGACAGGATTGATCTCAATCTCAGATTCAGTCGAGTATTCTCATTATCAGTTTCAGAGATCACTCATTAGCTAGGACTGATCTGAGACTTAGATGTTCAGATACAGTTTGGAACTCAGATAGTTTTCCCCAAAATTAGGACTGTTAGATACAGTAATCCATGTTATCAGTCATTCAGTATCTCAGTACCACGAAACTCACGTTGTCAGAGTTCAATCTCAAGTAGTTAGTATCTCCATGAGTTCAGTAGAAGTTACGTATGTATGTATGTATGTATGTATGTATATATGTATGTATGTATGTATTCTCACGTTCATATTAGTCACCATGTTCATGCATATAAACCCCATGCATTTAGCCTACCCCCACGTATACTCAGTACTTTAGTTGTACTGACGTATTTGCGCTATGGCGCTTTCTTTTTATGTTACACCATAAGTTCTGAAGTGCAGATTCCAGATCAGCAGTAGCATTTCATTAAGCAGTGAGTCCTTATATTTCGAGGACATGATCGTTACATTTATTATTCCAGTATTTCAGTTTATTTTCAATTTAGGGAGTTAGTTGGAGACATGTTCCTTTAACTCCTTATTCAGACAGTTTAGAGGCTTTCATACGATTATAGAGTTTTCAGATCTAGACTTTAGTATTTTCAGTTTTGTTTTGATACTATGATACTACCTTATTTCAGTTATTTTATTATTCAAGATTGAACCTTACGCCCTCGTTGTTCATGTTTCCGCATTATATATATATATTATGCAGTTACAGGTACAGATATCAGTCATGGGTTAGCTTGTGGTCCTTCAGGGTTATGAGCACCATGTAGCATTCCGGTTCAAAAAATTGGGGCGTTACAATATCCCTCAAGAAGAGCTACTTTGTCAACATGATTCACACCACTAGGTAATTCACTAGGAGTGACTTAATTATCTTCAAACAAGATATTGTACTTAAATAGAGAAGGATCAATCCATGAAAAATTAGAACATGTAGGTTCACTGTCAAAGAAACAACTATCAAGTTTCAAAGAAGTTTCAAACAAATAGTCATCCCTATCAACAAAGCAATCAATAGGATCTCCATCAAGAGGTATTCTCAAAGAGTCACTCCTATTTAATTGACCAATATTTTCAACATCATCACTTACTTGAGGTTCATTAATCACATCACAAACATCCTCAAGTGGTGGGCTAGTTTTACACACAAGTTAATCGACATAATTTTGATAAGAAAATGTACTATCATTCAACACAATAGCTTCAACACTAGGTGAACACAAATAAATCTTACAAGAAGAGTCAATTCGGTCATCAATAGGATCAACTAGTGTATCCGCGCTCTCAACACGTACATCATCAATAAGAGGTAAAGAATCATATGTAGGCAAGCTATTTCTCACACTCAATTGGCTACTAGCTAAACTAAGATCATTCACATTTGCTAAAGTTCAGGAGTTAGCTATGTTACCTTGAAGTACTTGAGAAGATTCTTCTCTACCTCGGGGTGGAATTCCCTCACAAGCTTTGGAAGCATCTAAGATTGCCCTCATCAAATCTTCAAAGGTAATATCTTTTTTTTGTTCTTGTTCTCCTCCACTTTCCATTTTGGTACCTACACACATGTCTTTACTAAGAGAA
The DNA here is from genome assembly GCA_030864225.1 of Capsicum baccatum var. pendulum. Taxonomy (NCBI): domain Eukaryota; kingdom Viridiplantae; phylum Streptophyta; class Magnoliopsida; order Solanales; family Solanaceae; genus Capsicum; species Capsicum baccatum. The sequence continues at coordinate 211,244,850 of CM061553.1, read as the reverse complement.
GGACAAACAAAGTTAGATTGGGTTAGTGGAAACTCCCTTTCCTTACTCCTCTTAACCTCTACTTTTGCCTCTTTTAGGCTGCCACCTTGCACTCCCTTACTCCTTTCAACCTTTTTTCTATTATTTTCATTAGATTTGGAGTAAGTGGTCATATTTTCTTGATATTTGGAAAGGATAGGTGGAAGGAGATGATTTCCTCTTTGGTCCATTACAATCTTAAGACAATTTTTCTCATTTGGATCTTTGTGCCGTGCAAACCAATTGACACCCAAGCATAAGTGTCCAAATTATATGTCACACCAAACATCCTCATAGTACCCATCTCAAGTAAAGAAAACCTTCACTCTCTCAAAAACTCTATAACCTTTCAAGAAGTATGGGAAAAATAAAAACACGCGAGGTATCCCTAGATAGTCAACCATAGTAGGAGTGATTCAGTTTGGATAACATCAATCATCAAGGATAAAAGCATATCTTGAAACTCCATAAATTTCCACCCATCTTGAGCAAACTTGCCTTCTTAAATCAATTGTAAAGCTTCATATACCCATTAGGTACATAGATGGATCTCATAAACTCTTTTAAGGCACTCCATGTTTGATTGGGCTTTCTTTAAAGTTCCTACCATCTCAATGCCGGACCTTGAATGTGATTAAGGTTAAAAGTAGCTTGTTCAACTTCGCTCAGAACATAATCCTTGAATATCCTTTCACATTGCTATTTCCAATTAAGATAAGCTTTGGGGTCCTACTCTCCTTTGAAGATAGAAAGAGCAAGAATATCATGACTAGTACTATACCCTCCATATCTACCTTGGTTCTCATTTCCAAATGTCTGGGCACTAGAACAAGAAGGATAGGATGTAGTATCTCTAGGCTTTGGAGATACACACTCTTTTCTTCCCATGGGGAGACCTTACTATAGATAGTAACCATTCACACTAATTTGACCTTGATAAGAAGTACCACAAGATGAGGAATATAAATCTTCGTTACTTACATGTGCACTCTCACCATGACCTTTAGAAGGTGAATAGAAGAAAGGTTATACTTTACATCATCTTCATGCTTGGAGTGGGAAGTGTAATACTCCTCACATATCCCTTTTTACTCATAAGAACCATAAAAAGGCTCTTCAAAATCTCCATAGTCTCTATAAGAACTAAGGTCACCATTTATCTCATATTCTCCTTTGGAATTACAGCCTTCATTCTCACATATTTTTTTATCATGGCTACATTCATAGCCGCCATAATCTCCATCTTCATTATGGCCATAATATTCTGCACCGCAATTATAATCTCCTACATCGTAGTCACATGCATCTGAGGATACCAAAAAAATACTTCCTGAAAACTCCTTGTATCTACAAAAGGAACTGTAATGCCCCGAGAGTATACGCTGGACAACACACGGTGCTTACGGTGACAAATGACCACAAGCTAACCTATGAGATGGTACCTGCTGTGAGTACTGAATAATAATAATAAAATAATATGTGTAAAGTATCTGAATATGCCATAAGGTTTTAGAGACTAAAACATTTTTGAGTCATAAATTTGAAAACAACTGCTGGAAAATAACTGTCTGAAAATTGATAAAAATAATGGCAAAATGACTGACTATTTGAAGTGTTCGAAAGCCTCTAAAATTGACTGACTGTGGAGTTGATGGGACAAAGCCCCAACTAACTCCAACTAACTAAATAACTGAACTACTGACATAACTGATTATAATATAAACTCATCCCCGAAGTATGAAGACTCACTACGAATGTTGTTGCTGATGCACTTGAATGTCTAAGTGCTGTTGGAAACCTGAGTGTCTGAACCTATGATATGAGACATCAAAGCGCAAGGAATGAGTATGCGGTCAGTACTTTGAATGTACTGCTATGATAGATGGGGTTAGACTGATATGCATAGGCTCATGTACAGGAATAATAACTAACTGAATAGTATGAGATAACTGAATAGATGAAATGAATGCGTGAATGCTGTAAAATCTGCGAATGCATTACCAAGCCTATAAAATGATACTAAAAATAGTTTGTACACTGAAATACTAAAATCTGATAACTAAATAACTGATAACTATATGCTAAGGTCAATGCAAACCTGAACTGAAGTATACTGAATACTGAACTGAGACTGTGGGAGATAGCTATAATCAACATACCCTAATATATTATCAGGGTCCAACCTGTAACTCCAGTTGGAAGGGAATCGGTATCGTGCCACGGGTACTAACACTGGCTATGTGGATCCATTAATATGAAGTCCCGAAGGATGAGGGGGTCTTGCCTAACTGATGGGGGACCCCTCAAAATCTATGGTAGCACCATAGGTCTGGAACCTAGGGACTGCTACTAGTGACTCATTCCTAACTGACGGGGGAGACACCATCCCTACACTCATTCGGTGCTAAGTGTTACTCCCAACTGAATGACACTGACTATTAGAGTAAACTGAGCTTAACTGATTCTGAATTCTGAAGCGCTCATTATGCTAATAATAATTGAGAAATCAACTATGTTCATGGTTTAACTGAAATCATTCTTAGGATAATTAAAGTATGTAAACAACTAAATTCTGGGTATTCAAACCCCTAGGACTCTATAGCAATAACAACAAGATCATACTAAAATGTTAGGGACATGACATACAGTAAATATTCAAAACTCATTCTTTGAGGCATTTCATCAAACATTTGCAACGCATGGCTTAAGCATGAGTTGTTGTATTCACCATACAATTGTTGTTTCATCAAACTTTCATCAATTATTAGTTCCCCTATTCTCCCTTCTTTGCTTCCTTGTAATTTCACCTGTTAAAGACATAAACAAAGTTTGTTGTATTCACCATACAAAGCTTTTAGCTGAGTTGGTTGCAAAATTTTAATATGGTATCTTCTAAGAAAGTTGAGGTCTTGAGCAAGTTGTGAAACTAGAAATTTCTCTAATAGTGTTCTCGGTGTAATTTTCAGGGAAGGATATTCAATTGTCTAGTGTTGTACTCTTTTTTCCACTCCTTTGTTCATGTCTACGTTTTCGAGATTGTGTTCTTCACTCCCCATTGTGCTGACTCACTATGCTTATCATATGACTTGAAGGTTGTCAGAAAGACAATCCTTCTCAGCTATACCGAGCATGATAAACCCTGCTTCGATGAACAAATTGAAACTAAGGAGAGATGAGCCAATAAAAAATATCATGTCACGACCCGAGCCGAGGCCTGGACGCGATAGGCATCTCGAACCACGGAGGCACGAGAGACCCCTTAGCATATTATCATAAGCATAATCCACACATAAATCAAAGTGTGGAAGATATAATAATATTCAATGGAAACTTATAATCCAAAATGTGTCAATTAAATTATGGCAATACAATACTCAAATTCCGTCTACGAAGCCTCTAATAAAAACTAACTATCTAGGCTGGGACAAAGCCATCGGCGGGGCCATATACTGAAAGACTCGACATATGAGTAAATGTCTTCCGATGTAAGGGAAGTTCACCAAATTCTAGAGGTCTGGGAACAATCTACTACTGAGCTGAACTCCGGGACTGAGCTCTGAACCTGTAGATAGGGAGTCAATACTCGAAAGTACTGGTATGTAAACTAGCCAAAAATAACATATACTTCGTATAACATAATTGAGATTATTTTTGGAAACAATTTAGCAGAATGCAAATACAAAAACATATGGACATAATTTAAAAAGCTTCAATTCATCCTTGTAAAACATTTCTTGTAAATCATGAACTCAACTCTTCTCTTTAGTTCTGAGCTAGATGGTACACCCTACAAGTCTGTTATCCCACAGGCTATATGGGATCCACATTAATTTGCCGTCCAAGACCCCTATCCGAGTTTTCCGCAAGGATAGGAGTGTCTAGTCTGAGTATACAACTGCGCGAAGCAAGCATACTATGATTATCTGTATTTCAAGAAAAGATCAATTTGCATCAGCAAAACACGATTTTGGGCAAGGAGTTATCTAAACTCGTGACTTCTTCGGGTAACCATCTACCTCTCTTAGAGCCCATTTTTAGCCTTTTTAAAACATGCATCTTCCGAAATCGTGATTTAAAATTTGAAAGGTTCGTAGTCTGTTCTGTTTTGCATCTATCATGGCATTTATCTGATTTGGTATCGCCATACCAAGATTTGCAAGTCATATCAACCATATCATATCATATCTTAGTCTTTTCATTCGAAAACATGTTATTGGACCACCAGAACATTCAATCAATATAAGAGAGTTCTTATTTCAAAACATATAAAACTCATGCAAAATATTCCCTTTTTCAATACCATAACATAGGGTGGTCATCCCTTTCATCAAACACATGCAATTTCTCCATTTGGACACAAAATCATTTACAAATTAATAAAACACCCTCTCGTTGGATTATAAAGCAATGCAAATCCATCATTGATAGTGAAACATTTAAACTCAAGCTCTTAACCATTCGTATAAACAACTGCAACACATTAAGACAATGGATATCATAACAACAAATGGAATTTCTTAAATCATGCTCTCATATGACTTCTCAAACTCATAACATCCATACACATGAACATAATTCAAGTTTAGGGAAACCTCCAATAGTTTAAACAATATTTCATCATAAAACGGGATTCCTAATGCATGCTCTTTAACAAATTCCAAAACTCATAATACATACATACATATATACTCTAAGGCTTGTAAAAATGTTAAATCCTATGCCCATGAAATTTAGGATAGTCCCATATATATTTTAATGGAGAAAAATCAAAGAGGACATATAGAGATTTGCCCTTAGAGATCAAAATCTTCAAACCCTAGGTGATTTCTCCTCTCTTGTTGAAGGGAAGATGATTTAGGAATTTGAGAAGTGAAATAACGCGTTTAAGGACATAAATTTCATCCATATATGATTTGGAACGGTTATAGGATGGTAAAAGACCTTATTGCCCTTAAAAAAACTCAAAACGAAACACTTTTTGACGCTTGATAAAGGCTTGGCGGCTCATGGAAAAATCCAACCTCAGGGTTCACGGTGTACAACCAAAGCCAATCCATTCCAGTGGCATTTTAGATTCCCTCGCGGTGTAGGCCCAACGCGGACCCTGGACATGGTCCCATTCAAATACTCATAACTTTTAACTCCAAAATCGAATTGACGAACAGTCGGTGGCGTTAGAAAGAAAACTCAAAGATCTTTAGTTTTATAAATTATGGGTCACATAACTCCTCATATTCTAGGATTAATAGTCTTTGGAAGTTTACCCAAGAAAAATCAACTAAAACTCAACTAATAAGAAAGTTCCCAACTTAACTTTTAGCTAGGAGACTTTTATGATGTATATTCATCTTTAAAGATGTTCTCACACTAAAACATTTTCAGTCACACTTATTTCCAACTAGAAACCATTGGATTCAGGTCTAAATACATCGGAAAGACGATTCAACTTTAGCTCAAAAAAATGGGGTGTTACATTATCTCTCCCTTGGAATCATTCATCCTCGAATGATAGGAAGGAACTTGTTGAAGCTCTAAAAGTATGGAATAAGGAACGTAACCTCGCATTGGATATTTTTCCTCAACAAAATATGCAAAGGCATCAAAAGAGTTTCATGATAACCCCTAGTAAATCATGTAAGCACGAAGCGTGAGATAATAAGAATTGACAAAGAGATGACCTTGAACATGAGTTCTAGGGATCAATAATGAGTTTATTTGGTGATCATAGGTTTTGATTTACATTGATACTCGACATGGACTAAGGATTTGCGGGAGATAAGTATAGAAGCATTCTCTAGCTTACAAGATACAACAAATAGACCTTAAACTTAGAGACACAACTCGTCTATGCCCCAAACAATAAATAACGTACTTCATCATTTCCAACTTAAAATTCTCCCACAACACACCTAACCACAAGTGTTTGAGTCCCACCGTATAGTACTTCCATGTTGAAGCCCAACCCAGAGTTAAAAAGTGCTAACTTAAGCTACGGGACCCTGTACTCTACATCCCATTTAGAATATCACTTTACCTTATCACTATAATCCAATAACCTCAGGTCTTAATTTGAAGAGTACTAACTACATAGCACATTGGTTTGTGTTTTCATTAATCACATCATTCAAGCCTATCTTTACTAATCCCACTTTATGGATCTCCCCACTAAAAACCAGCAACTTTAGTCGCTCTCATAAAGATTTTCACCACATATCCACTTCCTAATTATTTCAGATAACGAAAGTTCATCTCCCTTCTCCTCTTTATCGATAACCTTATCTCAAGGTAGTCACACAAAAATTTAAAACAATATGAAACATCTACTCTGTTATCTAAAATATTACTACACTTCAATAACCACTAATATACTAACATAAGGGGGTTCATTGAGGGACCAGAGCACAAGCATCAAGAATGAGAAAAACAAAATTCATTTAGGACTTATATTAGCGATCTACTCAAGGTAGGGCAAGAGATGTAAGATACGATACAATAAGCATGAAGTACTTCATACATCAGATGTATAGATCATAGATTAAGAGTCATTTAGGCATAAATATAACACAACATGAGTTCTTAGGACTGGGCATAGTGAAAAGCATGAGAGCATATATCATGAGTCATATAGCATGAAGCCAGAATTTATGTTGTCGACGATTGAGGCAAAGATTGCTACTTGAAGTTATTGCTCCTCGTTTAAAGAACTGAAAATGGCCATGAGTTTGCATAAACTTCGTCACTTTGGTTAATCCTGACTAATCTTGACATAAAATATATTGGTGACATATAAAAAGCATAATTTCTTAAAACCAAGAACGATATGAGATATGGATTTATGGATCATGAATATCATAACATAGATCTTGAATACGTGTAAGATTGGATAACTGAGGCCTTATTGCTTTTAGTTTGAAGATTGGAACATGGACATAATCTTCATAGAGAGCTCAAACTTTAGGCATTAGCATGACTTAGATACATAAGACATTAGCAGAGTGTTCTCTTTAAATAGAAGCAGGAGGAGTTTACTAGAATGGGAATAGATTTATCATGACTTCCCTGAACCTTGCCACCATAAGAAAATTCAAGAACTACCTTAGTCCATCATCTTTCCCTTATATCAAAGTCACATTCCTAGACTTGAGGATATAACCTCTTATCAAATCTATACCCACAACTCTCAATACAAAGGGGTGGGGGTATCACTATACACATGAATTTTAGGCTAGCCCTAATACACGATTGTATGAAAAGTAATAACTTATTTCTATGACATCCTCTTTAACTTTCCCTAGCCTCTATAGACATCACCCAACAACTCACAGTCTCATGAGGATTCACATCCATACTCCTTATCGTATAACAATCCATTCTCCGCTACTTAACATACTCGCATTAAACCTCTAATCACATAAGTCACAACTTAACAAAATTTGTAGAACTACCAAAGGCACACATTACCTATCTATATTTCCTCAATTCAGATCTAAGGAACATCACACAAAAACTCCCTAGTCTTCCCCATGCTACAAAATTCAAGAGCATGAACTAGGTACACATGACACTCATACCCATAAAACCTTATCTAACAACATGCTATTTGGGGTTCAACTTATTCTTATATACCTAAAACTCTTATCCACATAATGACTCAGCCGCAATTCATCGTTTTAACACTAGTCCTCATGTATATATATCATAATTATCCCCTTATTTTTTCACAAGTTGCCAACCTAGGATATTTCATATATCACATCAAGCCTACTAATTCATTCCCACAAAACATGCATCATTAGTCTTAAGCTTCTATTCTTACCACCACAATCCACATCTAAAGTTCAAACCTATTATCTAACACCAATCATGTACCACGGATAAAGTATGTCACGTATTATACTAGTCCAATCATGTCCCAAATTCCTCATTTCACCAGACTACAGCCCACAGTTCTCTCCACATCATTACTACCACACTTTAAAATCTACTACACACCTTCTCACGTGCAATACTAGTTTACAACTACTAGAGAAAAAACAATTAAGGGAGGTAAAGTCAGATAATAAGGATAGTCAATCTTAATTATATAATATAACCCATTACGATCTTATTAGGATATTCTACTTCCTCACATTATATATACTTACCTATACGTACATCCTAACTACCTTCAAGACCCTATAAGCACTTATGAGTCTCTGCTGACAGCTTATTAGCTAATCTATCCCTTTCAATTCACAACCTATAAATGATTCTACAACCACCATAACTATCCATTCTGAGCTCCTTTCCTATTTAAATAAATAAATAAACATAGCCAATCACTTTTTCCATAGACTACCACATAGTCTTCTAACCTTGCTATAATATTAGCAAATCACCATGAAAGGGCACATCAGCCTTTACTTAAAGGTCACACAACTACATCTACCTTATTCACTCAAGAGATACCCTCACTTCTAACCTCTAAACTTATGGATTCATAGCACTAACTTTGGAACCATTTTACTGCTCATAGGTTATGATATTTTCTCACATACTACTACTCAGGTGAAAATATTGTTCCAATATTCTGACACATATCATTACCCTTAAGCATGAAATCTGCAACAAGGATTTTGAAAGGGACTAAATACACTTCATACCTTAGGCTCAAACGCATGATTGATATAGATAGGGGTATAAGCTTAAATCAACACACTTTAAAGTACTAACGGACTCCTCTTAAATTATTGCATAATTTCATAACCTTTTATGACTCAATTAGAAAGGACCATATCATTTAAATCTAAGCTTTTGTACTTGAATTTCCTAAAAAATAAGACATAGCTAATAAAATAAGAGTAAAGAAGGAATTTGGATAACTTCCATATGGACAACACAATGGCATGATCTAGAGTATGAAAGAATGGGAAACATCTCCTAAATCCCTCATAGCTTCCTCCTTATAAGTGTGGCGCACTACATACTCATAAAAAGGACTCTACTCAATACGACTTCATAGACATCCTGGGATCATGAACCGTTCTCTTATACCAAGCTTGTCATGACCCGAGCTGAGGCCCTGACCACAATGGGCATCCCAAACTACGAAGGCTCGAGAGACCCCTTAGCATACTATCATAAGCATAATTCATACATAAATCAAAGTGTGGAAGATATAATAATATTAATTGGAAACTTATAATCCAAAATATGTCAACAAAATAATGACAATACAATACTCAAAAATTTCGTCTACGAAGCCTCTAATGAAAACTAACTATCTAGGCCGGGACAAAGCCCCCGGCTGGGCCATATACCAAAAGACTCAATATATGAATAAATATCTTTCGATGTATGGGAGGCTCACCAAATTCTGGAAGCCTGGGAACAATCTACTATTGAGATAGCCCCCGGGACTAAGCTCTGAACTTGTAGATAGGGGTCAATACTCAAAAGTACTGGTATGTGAACTAGCCAAAAATAACATAACTTCGTACAACATAATTGAGAGCCTTTTTGTAAACAATTTAGCATAATGCAAATATAAAAACACATAGGCATAATTTAAAAAGCTTTAATTCGTGCTAGTAAAACATTTCTTGTAAATAATGAACTCAACTTTTCTCGTTAGTTCTGAGCTAGATTACACACCCTATAAGTCTGTTATCACATGAGCTATATAGGATCCACATTAAATCATCGGTCAAGCCCCCTATCCGAGTTTGCCTCAAGAATAGGAGTGTCTAGTCTGGGTATACAACTATGTGAAGCAAACATACAATAATCATCTATATTTCAGGAAAAAGATCAATCTCTCATTGGCAAAACATGATTTTTAGACAATGAGTTATCTGAACTCGTGCCTTCTTCGTATAACCATCTACATTTCTTAGAGCGCATTTTAGACTTTTATAAACATGCATCTTCTAAAATTGTGATTTAAAACCTGCAAAGTCTGTAGTCTATTCCGTTCTAAATCTGTCAAGGTATTTATCTGATTTGGTATCGTCATGCCAAGACTTGCAAGTCATATTAGTCATATCGTATCATGTCTTAGTCCTTTCATTCGAAAACATGTTATTGGACCAGAAAACATTCAATCAATATAAGAGAGTTCTTATTCCAAATTGTGTAAAACTCATGCAAAATACTCCCTTTTTCAGTACCTTAACATAGGGTAGTCATCTCTTTCATCAAACACATGCAATTTCTCCATTTGAACACAAAATCATTTACAAATTAATAAAACACTCTCTCATTGGATTATAAAGCAATGCAAATCCCTAATTGATAGTAAAACATTTAAACTTAAGTTTTTAACCATTAATATAAACAACCGCAACACATTAAGACAATGAATTTCATAACAAGAAAGGGAATTTTGTAAATCATTCGCTCATATAACTTCTCAAAATCATAACATTCATACCCATGAACATAATTCAAGTTTAGGGAAACCCCCCATAGTTTAAACAAAATTTCATTATAAAAAGGAGTTCCTAATACATGCTCTTTAACAATTTTCAAAACTCCTAATACGTGCATACATATATACTTTAAGGCTTTTAAAAATGTTAAATCTTATGCCCATGAAATTTAGGATAATCCCATATATCTTTTGACGGAGAAAAATTGAAGAGCACGTATAGAGATTTGCCTTTGGAGATCAAAATCTTCAAACCCTAGGTTGTTTCTCCTCTCTTGTTGAAGGGAAGATGATTTGGGGATTTCATAAGTGAAATAACATGTTTAAAGACCTAAATTTTGTTCATATATGATTAGGAACGGTTATAGGATGATAAAAAGACCTGATTCACATGAAAATGACTCAAAACGAAGCACTTTTTTACGCTCGAGAAAGGCTTGGCGGCGCATGGACAAATCCAACCTCAGGGTTCGCGGCACACAACCAAAGCTATCCCATTCCAGTGGCATTTGGCGATTCTCTCGCGGCACGAGCCCAACGCGGATCCTGGATGGGGTCCCATTCAAACACTCATAACTTTTGACTCTGAACTTGAATTGACAAACAATCGGTGTCGTGGTAAAGGTGACTCAAATAGCTTTAATTTTATATATTATGGGTCACATAAATCTAGGAGTAATGGTCTCTGGAAGTTGTCCCAAGAAAAATCATCGACTAAAATTCAACTGATAAGAAAGTGCTCAATTTAACTTTGATCTAGGAAACTTTTATGACGTATAATCATCTTCAAAGATGCTCTCACACTAAAGCATTGTTATTCACATTTGTTTCCAACTAGAAACCATTGGATTCGGGTCTATGTACATCAAAAGACGGTTCAACTTTAACCCGAAAAAAGCGGGGTGTTACAAATCAAAATTGTATATCATGTATTTAAATGTTGGAAAACTAAAAAATCAAAGTTCTATATATCGACTTATACAGATGTATATTATTTTATACTGGATTTTTAAGTTTTGCGAACGGTTATAACTACAAAAATATTTTCTTATCAGGAATAGGCTATTATGTTTTGGGCTAGAAATTTACACTATAATTTTTGGGGTGTTTTATTTTATAATATAAGTTAGTTAATTGTACCTTTTTAAAATTTTTCAAAAAGAATTGACTACTTGGTGTGCTCCAACAATTTTTCTCCTAGCTTGATGTGAACACGTAATATGGACTAGTCCTTTCCAAGACAACACTAACTATATTTCTTTTTGAGAAAATTTTCTTTTCGCTTTCACTAATTTCTTATCTTTCAATTTTAACTAATTTAAAAATTATGTGCTTTATTTCAAAAAATAAAATAAGAATGTAAAAAAGTTTGTTTTAACATTTTATTTTTTTATTTGATTTGCTTCACTTTCTTTTGACATCTGTCCGATGTTAACTTATTTTAAATACAAAGCATTGAAATTAAATTTGAAATCAAATTCAAAGGAGGGGTAAAGAAAACCAAATAAATAAATAAATATATGTAACAAAAAATAATGAAAGAAAGTAAAAAAATAAAAACAAATACACATATTTGAAAAAAGTTTACATGCAAAAAAAAAAAAGGAAAGCGAAAATAAAAAATTACATGCATTAGAGAATATTTTAAATACAAGGAAAAATTTAAAAACTACGTGTATTTATAAAAATATTAAATACAAGGCAAAGAGAAACAAAAAATTACACGTATTTAAGAAAGTTTTAAATACACGGTAAAGAAAAATTAAACAATATGTGTATTGACTTATTTTAAATATAAGATAAAGAAAATTAGAATAAATAACTAAAAAACTTTTTTAAAAAATATTTATACACGTGGTGTCGTGGATATATCACCACAACTAATTAAATTAGATTGTGGTGCTATGTCAGCATTAAAGGATGTATTTATTACACTTTAAAATAATTTTTTTTTAAAGGAAGACGGGAAGGAGGGTATAGGACTCCTGTAAAGTTTAGGTGTATTATAATAACTTTTTCTATAGTTTGAGGGGTAGTAGTATCTTTATCTCTTTCTTTTTTGACCTGCCACTTGAACCTTCACACCTTTTTTTTCTAAGTTAAGCACTAACTATATGTCATCTTTACAATTAATGACATAAGCAGATTTAAATTAAAATTTTATGATTTTAATTTTAAATGTTTTAATATTGAAGCTATTATATTTATAAATCTATGAGTTTGGATTTAATCTTTGGTGCAATTTTGTAAAAATTTTGTACCTAATTTATCTATGCGTCAAAAATACTAGATAAAAAATAGATAATCTACAATTTTAATGATAAAAAAGTATATATAATTGAGGAGGAATTTAGTCATTATTAATTTTATATACCAAGTTATGTAATAAATAATTTTGTAAAATAACATAAATATTATTAAATTAAAGCTTTAGGTAAGTACAAGCACTTAAGGCATATCTACAGAAGAATCTCCTTTCATGAAGGAGATAAAATTGAAATGATTGAGAAATATTTAACAGAGGTCAGAAAAATACTCCTTAAATCTGTAGAACAATGCTTAGACACTTCAATGAAAAGTCTTACAAGCGAAGAAGCTGTCAAAACTGGAGAAATTCAGGAATCACAACCACTTCCCCCAGAAAACATTCTTAATGATGAAGAAATTGAAAAGGTCGAGGCATTTCTCTACCAGTCAAAAAAGAAAAAAAGCCAAAGATATTCTAAGTCTGATAAACCTTATAGAAAGAAATGCTCTAGACATAGAATCAAAGAAGAGCGTGAGACTAGAAAAAACTATCGTAAGTCTACCAGATTTACGAAGAATAGATCCAAAAGAGTTTTAGCAAAAATCAAGTGTTATAGGTGCAACCAATATGGTCATATAGCCCCTAATTGTAAACTTCAAAAACTCAAGTCTTTAGGACTCTCTGATGAGGTGCATGATCAAGCTTATGGTTTATTATATACTTCAGGTTCTGAATCTGATTATAATTATGATTCTGAATCTGAAAATGATATTGAATTGCCTAGTTCTGATAGTGAACAGGATGATACTAATAAATATACTGATTGCAATAATAATAAATACAGTTGTGGTGAAATGATGTATAAACTGCAATCACAGTTTGAAGATTTAGACTTAAATGTTTGAACTCTTACTGCTGATAATTTTCTAGAATTATTAAAAGAAATTTCTGATTAAAAGCTTCGTGAAAAAATTATCAATCTTGCTGCTAAAAATCTGTTGATAGTACTGCCAGTACTTCTAAAATTACTATTAAAAATGCTGATGATGATTATTATATGCCTTATTCTTTATCTGAGGTAAATAGAAGACTTGCTTTGTGTCAAACCCCAGGAAGAGATACAACTTTTGATGATTTAAAAATAGAAGTTGAAAAACTGAAAAAAGAAATTATCTCTTTAAAGAAAAATCAAATGATCTCCGATCATAGAATTTTGAAAATTGAAGAAGATATTTGTGATTTTTACCAAAAAACTATTCCTCTAAAGGAAAAGAAAAGGAAGATGTTGAAAATCCTGAAAATTCTGATATGAAAAAAATTGATTCAAAAAATGATTATTTTTTGGGTATGATGCAACTAGTTACTGCCCATAAATGGTATATAAATTTCACTATTTTGATTAATAAAGAATTTTCTATCACTAATGTAGCTATGATGATAGTGGTGTTGACGTTAGTTCCATTCAGGAAGGATTAATTACGACCAGATAGTTCAAAAAAACTACACATAATTAAATATGTATATGGGCATAGTCTTGATATTAATTATAAATTACCTAATACCCATATTTCTCGAAACAAGATTTTCATTCCACATTTCTTTTTCTTGATAAAAAATCAACTTTATCCTCCTATCATTTTAGGAACCCCTTTTATAAATGTTATATATCCTTATACACATATTGATGCAAGTGATTTTAAAGCTACTTATAAAAGTCGGGAAATTTCTTATCATTTTGTTACTGATCCCGTAACAAGAGATACAAATGCTTTAATAGAAATGAAACAACGACAGGTAAATTTCTTACAATTAGAAATAATGAGTATAAATATTCATGATACAATGAAATCTATAAAAGTTCAGGAAAAAATGAAAATATACTCGGACCAAAGGACTGTTGATATTTGTGCTGATCATCCAAATACTTTCTGTAATCGTAAGAAACATATTGTTTCTCTTCCTTATAAACAGGGTTTCAGTGAAGATAAAATCCTAACTAAATCTCGACCTTGCCAAATGAATACAGAACTAGTTGAGTTCTGCAAAAAGGAGATTGACAATCTCTTACAGAAAGGTCTAATAAAACCTTCCAAATCCCCTTGGTCTTGTACTGCTTTCTATGTGAATAATGCTGCTGAAAAAGAACGAGGTATGGCAAGACTTGTTATTAACTATAAACCTCTAAATAAAGTTTTGAAATAGATTAGGTACCCAATACCGAATAAAAAGGACTTGCTTTCTATATTATATGATGCCAATATATTTTCCAAGTTTGACTTAAAATCTGGATATTGGCAAATTCAGATTGATAAAGATCACACTTATCAAACTGCTTTTAATATCACTTTTGGACAATATGAATGAAATGTCATGCCATTTGGTTTGAAAAATGCTCCTTCTGAATTTCAGAAAATTATGAATGATATATTTAATCCTTATATGGATTTTATAATTGTATATATTGATGATATTCTAATCTTCTCAAAAACTCTTGAATTAAATTTTAAACATCTAAATATGTTTAAAAAAATTGTACTACAAAATTATTTGGTTATTTTTAAACCAAAAATGAGTTTGTTCCAGAGAAAGGTTCGATTTTTAGGCCATAATATTTGTCAAGGTACAACTGAACCCATACAAAGAGCTATGGATTTTGCTAAAAAATTCCTTGATATTGTTACTGACAAAATGTAACTGCAGAGATTTCTTGGAAGTCTTAACTGTATTTCTCCTTTTTATGAAAACCTGTCTAGGTATTTTTCCCCTTTGTATGATAGGTTGAAAAAGGATTAAAAAAGTCTTGGACTCAAGTCCACACTGATTTGGTAAAATTAATTAAAAAACAAGCTCAAACTCTTCCCTGTTTAACTCTAGCTAATCCTGCTTGGTTAAAAATAATTGAGACTGATGCATCAAATATTGGTTATGGATGAATACTTAAACAAGTTAATCCCCATACTAAGACTGAATGTTTAATTAGATTTCATACCGACAAATAGACTGAAATTCAGAAAAGATACACCACTGTGGCCCATGAAATGTTAACTATTGTTAAATGTATTTTAAAATTTCAAGATGATTTATATAACAAAAGTTTATAGTTAGAACTGATGCTTAATCTGTTAAATACATGTTTGATAAAGACTTTAAACATGATGCTTCTAAATTAATATTTGCAAGGTGGCAAGCCCAGTTAGCTCCTTTTGATTTTGAGATACAATACAAGAAAGGAAGTGAAAATTCTTTACCTGATTTTCTCTCTAGAGAACATTTAAACAATCAATGAATTTTTACACTTACTATCTCTCTGAAAAAAATTGTTATTACTATTATTAAAAGTATTCCTTTAAATGAAGATATTCATTTTATTATCTTAGAAAAAATCATTCGTAATATAATTGAAGAAGACTTAAATCTTCCTAATCTTGAAGATATTCGAGATGAAATTGACAGGGATGATTTTGATACATCATTTGACGCATATTAAAATATTTTATGCAGTATGGGCACTGATCCACCTTGGCAAATGGCCAGTGGAAGAGGAAAAAGCGGTAGAAGCCCAAATCAAAACATTAGAGGAAGAGGAAGAAATTCTCCCTCATCATCATCCTCATATGCTTCAAGCTCATCTAATTTCCCAGTATTGCAACAAGGAAATATGAGTTTGATTAATTCAAAAATTTAGCATTATGTATTAGCCTCATCTTTGAAAACTCTGAATATAAGTCCTTTTATTCATTTGGATGATATACCGGAAGATCATCCCTTATATAAGGAAATACAATCTTATATATCTGTAAAGCAAACTGATTTGTTTGCTTCAATTGTAACAGAAAACACTTCTAATAGGCTGAACTATGAAAAACTTGATGAGAGTATTAATTCTTCTCGCTAAAAATTCTTAGATATGTAAACAAGATGACCCCTAGAAATTACTCCAAAAACACTTGGTGACTAACCTCTATTTTGCAGGTGAGTCATACAAAACAAGAGCTTACTATGAATCTATTCTAATTTCCACAGGAAGCACTGACATACAACATCACCATCTGAGTGAAACCACAGAACATTTTCATGGTAACTCTAAAATGGTAATTCAAAAACTTTTATCTATAGAAGATTGGGGAACAGCCTCTATGGCCGAAAAAAACATGAAAATGAAAACTACGTAAATCTCTTTTACTTATTGGAATTATATCAAAGCATTTTCCCAACCTTTATATTACAATAACATTAAGCATAAACATACGTGGTTTTTGAAAGTTTGTCCAAAAGTCTTTGCGGATCCGGTACCAAATTGGATTATTCAATGGTGGTCGTTTCATGGACCCACTGTAAAAATTCTACCACCAGAATATTTGCCCCTATACAAACAATGGAAGATAGTATCCCCATTTCTAAATGATTTATATCATTCTGATCATATTTGTAACCTAGACAAAATTGATCAAATGTATTTTTTCATACAATTTTCCATTCCATGGATACATAAATGGAGTATTGAATTTAGTTATACCAAAGAACAAATACCCTGTCTATATAGGGTATTTTATACAAATTTTTGGGATAAATTAATCAGAAAGGACCCTCAGACAAAAATCCCTTATGGCAAGGAATTTCTCGAATCCATCATACATACACTTGGTGAATATGAATATGCTCCTCCTAAAAATGTAGAAAAAATTAAAATCAATTATAATACAAATATAGTGCAAGATTTTGATAATGAAAACCCTACTCCCTCCGAAATAGAGTTTGATATTAATTCTATTTAATCATGATGCCACAACAAATTGATTTTAGTCCTGGTTGACAGGCAAGAAACTATATTAGAAAAGTTTTTTTTTGCGAAAAATGAAAACCCTTTAGGACATGGTTTTTTGAAACATATAGTCCTGATGAATTGAAAAATATCTCTGAAGAATTCTATGAAATGTGTGCATTACATAATAAAATTATTTGTTTTGTGCCACAGTTTATGTCTGCATATTTGCCTTCCTATGTAAAAATCATTGAAATATCTAGTCAAAATTCTAATGGTACAATTACTCAGGACATTTGCCCTCCTCAATCTTCCTTTGTATTACCTAATAATACTGGAATGACTTTCTCTGCTTTTCAAAAATTCGTTGATAATGATATTGGAAAAATCACAATTTCTGAAATAAATAATCTTATTGCTCAGAATAACTATTTAAGTTTGTATGTTAAATTTCTAGGAGAACATATTTCTTCTCTTGATACCATTTACAGGATATCACAAGGCTGGGGTAAGCCGCTCAGCCTGCTAGACCTATATAACAATACCGGATTAAGCCATAGTCATAAAATCGAACCAAAGCACGGATCGAAACATAAAATAATTTCAAATAGCTTAACGACTGCATGGAACCTTTTACCCCTACAAGGGTCCTTTCAGAGATTCAAAAGACTTATGTTAAACCCATGTGTCTAGAAGCTCTAACTGTGCAAAAAAGTTGCCCTTTCTTCATCAGTATAACGGGCTGAAAAGGCATAACTTACTAGACATAGTCACTGAGAAAAGTCAACATAAGTTTATTAAACTCGACTGTACCACCATTTTGGAACCAAGTCAAGAAACTATAGAAAAATTTCTTCATATTTTGATAGAGTCTGGATCTTTCATAGTTACCACGTAAATGAAGTTAGATCTTCAACATTGGTATAAGAGGATTTTTAGCCGGACATAGTCACAACTAGAAGAGGGAAGAAATTATATTAAAAGCACAACAGAAGAAGAAAGAATAAATACCTCAAAATGGTCGAAGTGCATGGCCTGAACAGTATCCAAACTGCACCTTGTGCCTTTTTATTTATTTGCTAAATATATTACAAAGGGTAGAGAGAAGGGAGAGATAAAGAGAAAATAAAAGAAAGAAATAAAAAACTTCTGCCCTTCTAACAGAAATTAGGCACCTATTTATAGTAGAAAAGAGCATCTTGCACAGTAACTTATGGGTCCTGTGCACAATATTTTTACTATTTACATGGTAAGCAGATGGGGCCTGACGTCTATTCTTGTCTTTTTCTTTTCAGATAGGTCTGTGTGGTTATATCTTGTCTTTTCCCCTTTTTGACTGGTAGAGAAATTCCTCGACCTTTTCAATTTCTTCATCATTAAGAATGTTTTCTGGGGGAAGTGGTTGCGATTCTTGAATTTCTTCAGTTTCAGCAGCTTCTTCACGTTTAAGACTTTTCATTGAAGTTTTTGAGCATTGTTCTACAGATTTATGGAGTTTTTTCTGACTTCTGATAAATATTTCTCAATTATTTCCATTTTACCCCCTTCATGAACGGAGATTCTTCTGTAGATATGCCTTAAGTGCTTGTCTTCTAGAATTGTTTTTTTCGAAGGAGCATTCTCATATTCAACAAGTGTATGTCTGATGGATTCGAGTAATTCCTTGCCATAAGGGATTTTTGTCTGAGGGTCCTTTCTGGTTAATTTATCCCAAAAAATTGTATAAAATACCCTATACAGACCGGGTATTTGTTCTTTGGTATAACCAAATTCAACACTCCATTTATATATCCATAAAATGGAAAATTCTATGAAAAAAATACATTTGATCAATTTATTCTAGGTTACAAATATGATTAGAGTGATATAAATCATTTAGAAATGAGGATACTATCTTCCATTGTTTGTATAGGGGCAAATATTCTGGTGGTAGAATTTTAACAGTGGGTCCATTGATTAAACCAATTTGGTACTGGATCCGCAAAGACTTTTGGACAAACTTTCAAAAACCACGTATGTTTATGCTTAATGTTATTGTAATATAAAGTTTGAAAAAATGCTTTAGTATAATCCCAATAAGTAAAAGAGATTTGTGTAGTTTTTATTTTCATGGTTTTTTCGGCCATAGAGGTTGTTCCGCAATCTCCTATAGATAAAAGTTTTTGAATTACCATTTTTGAGTAACCATGAAAATGTTCTGTGGTTTCACACAGATGGTGATGTTCTATGTCAGTGCTTCCTGTGGAAATTAGAATAGATTCATAGTAAGATCTTGTTTTGTATGACTCACCTGCAAAATAAAGGTTAGCCACCAAGTGTTTTTGGAGTAATTTATAGGGGTCATCTTGTTTACATATCTGAGAATTTTCAGCGAGAAGAATTAATTCTCTCATCAAGTTTTTCATAGTTCAGCCTATCAGAAGTGTTTTCTGTTACAATTGAAGAAAACGAATCATTTTGCTTTACAGATATATAAGATTGTATTTCCTTATATAAGGGATGATCTTCCGGTATATCATCCAAATGAATAGAAGGACTTATATTCAGAGTTTTTGAAGATGAGGCTTCTACATAGTGCTAAATTTTTGAATTAATCAAACTCATATTTCCTTGTTGCAATATTAGGAAATTAGATGAGCTTGAAGCATATGAGGATGATGATGAGGGAGAATTTCTTCCTCTTCCTCTAGAGTTTTGATTTTGGCTTCTACCGCCTTTTCCTCTTCCACTAGCCATTTGCCAAGGTGGATCAGTGCCCATACTGCATAAAATAGTTTAATATGCGTCAAATGATGTATCAAAATCATCCCAGTCAATTTCTTCTCGAATATCTTCAAGATTAGGAAGATTTAAGTCTTCTTCAATTATATTACGAATGACTTTTTCTAAGATAATAAAATGAATATCTTCATTTAAAGGAATACTTTTAAAAATAGTAATAACAACTTTTTCAGAGAGATAGTAAGTTTAAAATTTCATTGATTGTTTAAATATTCTCTAGAGAGAAAATCAGGTAAAGAATTTTCACTTTCTTTCTTGTATTGTATCTCAAAATTAAAAGGAGTTAACTGGGCTTGCCACCTACAAATATTAATCTAGAAGCATCATGTTTAAATTCTTTATCAAACATATATTTAACAGATTGAGTATCAGTTTTAACTATAAACTTTTGATAATATAAATCATCTTGAAATTTTAAAACACATCTAATAATATTTAACATTTCATGGGCCACAGTGGCGTATTTTTCTGACTTTCATTCCATTTGCCGGTATGAAATATAATTAAACATTCAGTCTTAGTATGGAGATTAACTTGTTTAAGTATTCCTCTATAACCAATATTTGATGCATCAGTCTCAATTATTTTTAACCAAGCAGGATTAGCTAGAGTTAAACAGGGAAGAGTTTGAACTTTTTTTTAATTAATTTTACCAAATCATTGTGGACTTGAGTCCAAGGCTTTTTATAATCCTTTTTCAACCTATCATACAAAGGGGCTAAATCCGTAGACAGGTTTTCATAAAAATGAGAAATATAGTTAAGACTTTCAAGAAATCTTTGTAGTTGCGTTTTGTCAGTTATAATATCAGGAATTTTTTTAGCAAAATTCATAGCTCTTTGTATGGGTTCAGTTGTACCTTGACAAATATTATGTCCTAAAAACCGAACCTAATATTATGTCCTAAAAACCGAACCTTTCTCTGGAACAAACTTATTTTTTGTTTAGAAATAACCAAACAATTTTGTAGTACGATTTTTTTAAACATATTTAGATGTTTAAAAGTTAATTTAAGAGTTTTTGAGAATACTAGAATATCATCAATATAGACAATTATAAAATCCATATAAGGATTAAATATATCATTCATAATTTTTCTGAAATTCAGAAGGAGCATTTTTCAAACCAAATGGCATGAATTCCATTCATATTATCCAAAAGGGACATTAAAAGCAGTCTGATAAGTGTGTTCTTTATCAATCTGAATTTGCCAATATCAAAAGAAGCTAATTGGGTTTGCCACCTTGCAAATATTAATTTAGAAGCATTATGTTTAAAGTCTTTATCAAATATGTATTTAATAGATTGAGCATCAGTTATAACTATAAACTTTTGATTATATAAATCATCTTGAAATTTTAAAACATATTTAACAATAATTAACATTTCATGGGCCACCGTGACGTATTTTTTTTTGAATTTCAGTCCATTTGCCAGAATGAAATCTAATTAAACATTCAGTATTAGTATAGGGATTAACTTGTTTAAGTATTCCTCCATAAACAATATTTGATGCATCAGTCTCAATTATTTTTAACCAAGCATGATTAGCTAGAGTTAAACAGGAAAGAGTTTGAACTCATTTTTTAATTAATTTTATCAAATCAGTGTGGACTTGATTCCAAGGATTTTTATAATCCTTTTTCAACCTATCATACAAAGGGGATAAATTCCTAGACAAGTTTTCATAAAAAGGAGAAATATAGTTAAGACTTCCAAGAAATCTGCGCAGTTACGTTTTGTCGGTAATAATATTAGAATTTTTTTTAGCAAAATCCATAGTTCTTTATATGGGTTCAATTGTACCTTGACAAATATTATGTCCTAAAAAATGAACATTTGTCTGGAACAAACTCATTTTTGGTTTAGAAATAACCAAACCATTTTGTAGTACAATTTGTTTAAATGTATTTACATGTTTAAAATGTAATTCATGAGTTTTTGAGAATACTAGAATATCATCAATATGGACAATTATAAAATCCATATAAGGATTAAATATATCATTCATAATTTTCTGAAATTCAGAAGGGGCACTTTTCAAATCAAATGGCATGCATTCCATTCAGATTGTCCAAAAGGGACATTAAAAGCAGTTCGATAAGAGTGATCTTTATCAATCTGAATTTTCCAATATCCAGATGTTAAGTCAAACTTAGAAAATATATTGGGATCATTTAATCTAGAAAGCAAGTCTTTCTTATTAGGTATTGGGTACCTAATCCATTTTAAAACTTTATTCAGAGGCTTATAGTTAATAACAAGTCTTGGCATACCTCGTTCTTTTTCAGCAGCATTATTCACATAGAAAGTAGTACAAGACCAAGAGGATTTGGAAGGTTTTATAAGACCTTTCTCTAAGAGACTGTCAATCTCCTTTTTACAGAACTCAACTAATTTTGTATTCATTTAGTCGAGATTTTATCTTTACTGAAAGACTCTTCATAAGGAAGAGAAACAATATGTTTCATACAATTCCAGAAAGCATTTGATGACCAGCACAAATATAAAGAGTTACTTGGTCTGAGACTATTTTCATTTTTTCCTGAACTTTTATAGACTTCATTGTATCATGAATATTTATACTCATTATTTCTAATTGTAAGAAATTTACCCATCGTTGTTTCCTTCCTATTAAAGCGTTTATATCTCTTGTTACGGGATCAGTAACAAAAGGATAAGAAATTTCCTGAATTTTATAAGTAGCTTTAAAACCACTTACATCAATATGCGTATAAGGATATATAGCATTTATAAAAGGGGTTCTTAAAATGATAGGAGGATAAAGTTGATTTTTTACCAAGAAACAGAAATGCAGAATGCAAATATTGTTTCGACAAATTTGGGTATTAGGTAATTTATAAATAATATCAAGACTATGCCCAGATGCATATTTAATTATATGTGTACTTTTTTTCAAAATATCTGGTCAGAATTAATCCTTCCTAAATGCTACTAACGTCAGCACCACTATCGATCATAGCTACATTAGTGATAAAAAATTCTTATTAATCAGAATAGTGCAATTTATATACCATTTATGGGCAGTAACTAGTTGCATCATACCCAAAAAATAATGATTTTTTGAATTAATTTTTTGAATAATTTTATTCATATCAGAATTTTCAGGATTTTCAACAACTTCCTTTTCTTTTCCTTTAGAGGAAATAGTTTTTTGGTAAAAATCAGAAATATCTTCTTCAATTTTCAAAATACTATGATCGGAGATCATTTGACTTTGCTTTAAAGAGATAATTTCTTTTTTCAGTTTTTCAACTTCTATTTTTAAATCATCAAAAGTTGTATCCCTTCTTGGGGTTCTCAAAGCAAGTTTTCTATTTACCTTAGATAAAGAATAAGGCATATAAAAATCATCATCAACATTTTTAATAGTAATTTTAGAAGTACTGGCAGTACTATCAACAGATTTTTTAGCAGTAAGATTGATAATTTTTTCTCGAAGCTTTTCATCAGAAATTTCTTTTAATAATTCTAGAACTTTATCAGCAGTAAGAGTTCAAACATTTAAATCTAAATCTTGAAACTGTGATTGCAGTTTTTACATTATTTCATCACAATAGCATTTATCATTATTGCAATCAGTGCACTTATTAACATCATCCTGTTTGCTATCAGAACTAGGCAATTCAATATCATTTTTAGATTCATAATCACAATTATAATTATATTCGGAACCTGAAGTATATAATAAACCATAAACTTGATCATCCATCCCTTCAAAGAGTCCTAAAGACTTGAGTTTTTGAAGTTTACAATTAGGAGCTATATGACCATATTGGTTCCACCATAGCACTTCATTTTTGCTAAATCTCTTTTGGATCTATTCTTTGTAAATTTGGTAGACTTACGATAGTTTTTTCTAGTCTCACGCTCTTCTTTAGTTCTATGTCTAGACCGTTTCTTTCTATAAGGTTTATCAGGCTTAGAATATCTTTAGCTTTTCCCTGTCTTAGTAGAAACTGGTTTATCCATACCAAATTGCTCACAAAAATCTCCTAGTTGGGATTTTTCTCTAAGCTTGTCAAGCTTAATTTTTCTAGACAATTTCATCTCGTTGCATAATGCTAAGCCTTCCTGAGTACAGGCTGCTATAAGCTGACCGTAAGTTTGTTCTGCAAATTTTATTTCACCATAAGATCCCCTAAGTATTTTTCTTACTCTTTCGGCAAAAAGAGGGGGAAGACCATCAATGAATTTTGCTTTCCAATGTTCATACTTACTTTCAGGTAAATCCATAACCCTACTTAGAAAGGTATCCTTATACCACCTAATTCTCCTAAGGTTCTACATCTAAGACCATTAAGGAGTGTCCTAATGTTTTCATATTGGTTGGTAAATCTACCTCCAAAATGTTCTATAATGGTAAGCCTAAGGGTATATACAACATCTTCTCTACCCACAAGTAAAGGTCTCCCTAAGTTATCTTGGCCAGGAGTGTTATTCCTAGAAATAAAAATGGTATTTCTTTTTTCTGCGTTTAAGAAGTTGTCCCACTAACCACGAAGTTGGCCAGTAAAACTAGCAACTATCATTTTACAAATAGTTTTATCATTACGTCTTGAACGATTTTTAATAGATGCCGTGGATTTCGCTATGGTAGAATAAATTAACATACGATGAACAAGAATAGAGATTTTCCTATTAGACAATCCATCTATGCTTCATTCATATATTGCATCACCATTATAAGACGTATTAGTCTGATTCCAGTCCCTTTCCTCTATCAAAACATCTTGAGGAGTTGGTCGTGGATAATAAGTGGAAGTCATGTGGGGAATATCAACATATTTTTCCTCGGTTGTTTTCTAATCATTCCTATGAGCTTATTGAGCTCGGAAGAAATTGTATTTCCCACATTTGGAGTAGATTCGAGAGTATCAGCAAAATTAGACTCTAGACTATTTACAAAATCATCAGATAAATCAAGGGGTTTAATATTCAAATGTGAGAATCTTTTGTCTAACAATTTTTCTAATTCTTCCATATGAGATGGTTTATCAAATCCTTCAATATCAAGAGGTCTCTGAATACAGGGTCTAGATAATATTAAATCGCCTGCCTTGCTTTCTGAAGTAGAAGCAATATCTGATGACTTCATATTATCTTTAAGCTTTTTAACCATTTCAGTTATTTCATCAAGTTTTTTATCAAGAGAAGAAATATGTCCTCCTAGAACTTTAACATACAAACTTAAATAGTTATTCTGAGCAATAAGATTGTTAATTTTAGAAATAATGATTTTTCCAATATCATTATCAACAAATTTCTAAAAAGCAGAGAAAGTCATTCCAGTATTATTAGGTAATACAAAGGAAGATTGGGGAGGGTAAATTGTCTGAGTAATTGTACCATCAGAAATTTGATAAGATCTTTCAATGATTTTCACATAGGAAGGCAAATATGCAGACATAAACCATGGCACAAAACAAATAATTTTATTATGTAATGCACACATTTCATAGAATTCTTCAGAGATATTTTTCAATTCATCAGGACTATATGTTTCAAAATACCATGTTAAAGGTTTTCCATTTTCACCAAAAAATTCTTTTGTAATATAGTTTCTTGCCTGTGAACCAGGACTAAAATCAATTAGTTATGGCAGCATGATTAAATAGAATTAATATCAAACTCCATTTCAGAGGGAGTAGGGTTTTAATTATCAAATTCTTGCACTATATTTGTTTTAGGATTGATTTTAATTTTTTTCTATATTTTTAGGTAGATCATGCGAATCTACAGGGTTTAAAGTATGCAAGGATGCAGCACGAATCCTAGCCGGACCATAAACTGGTTCGACTGGGGAGATATGATGCATAATGCACGACTCCTAGCCGGATAGTGCAAAATTTATCTCAATTAAAATGATATAATCAGAAGCATTATCAACCAATTTACATCGAGGATTCATTATAGATATCTCCCCAGTCGAACCAGTTTATGGTCCGACTAGGAGTCGTGCAACATCCTTGCAAACTTTAAACACTACAGATTCACATGCTCTACTTAAAAATATAAAAAAAAAACTAAAACAAATATAGTGCAAGATTTTGATAATGAAAACCCTACTCCCTCTGAAATGGAGTTTGATATTAATTCTATTTAATCATGATGCAACAACTAATTGATTTTAGTCCTGGTTCACTGGCAAGAAACTATATTAGAAAAGATTTTTTTAGTGAAAAATGGAAAACCTTTAGGACCTGGTTTTTTGAAACATATAGTCCTGATGAATTGAAAAATATCTCTGAAGAATTCTATGAAATGTGTGCATTACATAATAAAATTATTTGTTTTATGCCATGGTTTATGTCTGCATATTTACCTTCCTATGTGAAAATCATTGAAAGATTTTATCAAAATTCTGATGGTACAATTACTCAGGCAATTTACCCTCCTCAATCTTCCTTTGTATTACCTAATAATAATGGAATGACTTTCTCTGCTTTTCAGAAATTCATTGATAATGATATTGGAAAAATCACTATTTCTGAAATAAATAATCTTATTGCTCAGAATAACTATTTAAGTTTGTATGTTAAAGTTCTAGGAGAACATATTTCTTCTCTTGATAAAAAACTTGATGAATTAACTGAAATGGTTAAAAAGCTTAAAGATAATATGAAGTCATCTGATATTGCTTCCACTTCAGAAAACAAGGAAGACGATTTAACATTGTCTAGACCCTGTATTCAGAGACTTTTTGATATTGAAGGATTTGAAAAACCATTTCTAGGAGAACATATTTCTTCTATTGATACAAAACTTGATGAATCAAAAAAAAAAGCTTAAAGATAATATGAAGTCATCTGATATTGTTTCTACTTCAGAAAGCAAGGCAGACGATTTAATATTGTCTATACCCTGTATTTAGAGACCTCTTGATATTGAAGGATTTGAAAAACCATCTCATATAGAAGAATTCGAAAAATTGTTATAAAAAAAATTCTCACATTTGATTATAAAACCCCTTGATTTGTCTGATGATTTTGTCAATAATCTATAGTCTAATTTTGTTGATACTCTCGAATCTACTCCAAATATGGGAAATGTAATTTCTTCTGAGCTCAATAAGCTCAAAGGAATGATTAGAAAACAACCAGAAAAAAATATGCTGATATTCCCCGCATGACTGCCACTTATTATCCATGACCAACTCCTCAATATATTCTGATATAGGAAAGGGACTGGAATCAGACTAATACGTCTTATAATGGTGATGCAATAGATGAATGGAACATAGATGGATTATTTGATAGGAAAATCTCTATTCATGTTCATTGTATGTTAATGTATTCTACCATAGCAAAAGCCACAACATCTTCCGAAAATCGTTCAAGACGTAATGATGAAACTATTTGTAAAATGATAGTTGCTGGTTTTACTGGCCAACTTCGTGGTTGGTGGGACAACTTCTTAAACGCAGAAAAAAGAAATGTCATTTTTACTGCAAGGAATTACACTCCTGCCCAAGATAACTTGGGGAGACCTTTACTTGCGGGTAGAGAAGATGTTGTATGTACCCTTATGCTTACTATTATAGAACATTTTGGAGGTAGATTTACCAACCAATATAAAAATATTAGGACACTCCTTAATAGTCTTAGATGTATAACCTTAGGAGAATTTAGGTGGTATAAGGATAACTTTCTAAGTAGAGTTATGGATTTACCTGAAAGAAAGTATGAACATTGGAAAGCAAAATTCATTGATGGTCTTCCCCTTCTTTTTGCCGAAAGAATAAGACAAACACTTAGGGGATCTTATGGTGAAATAAAATTTGCAGAATAAACTTATAGCCAGCTTATAGCAGCCTGTACTCAGGAAGACTTAGCATTATGCAACGAGTTGAAATTTTCTAGAGAAATTAAGCTTGACAAGCTTAGAGAAAAATCCCAACTAGGAGATTTTTGTGAGCAATTTGGTATGGATAAACCAGTTTCTACTAAGACAGGGAAAAGCCAAAGATATTCTAAGTCTGATAAACCTTATATAAAGAAACGTTCTAGACATAGAACCAAAGAACAGCGTGAGATAAGAAACAACTATCGTAAGTCTACCAGATTTACGAAGAATAGATCCAAAAGAGATTTAGCAAAAATCAAGTGCTATAGGTGCAACCAATATGGTCATATAGCTCGTGATTGTAAACTTAAAAAACTCAAGTCTTTAGGACTCTCTGATGAGGTGCATGATCAAGTTTATGGTTTATTATATACTTCATGTTCCGAATTTGATTATAATTGTGATTCTTAATCTGAAAATGATATTGAATTGCCTAGTTCTGATAGTGAGCAGGATGATATTAATAAATACACTGATTGCAATATTGATAAATGTAATTATGATGAAATGATGTATAAATTGAAATCACAGTTTGAAGATTCAGACTTAAATGTTCGAACTCTTACTGCTGATAATGTTCTATAATTATTAAAAGAAATTTCTGATGAAAAGCTTTATGAAAAAATTATCAATCTTGCTGCTAAAAAATCTACTGATAGTACTGCCAGTACTTCTAAAATTACTATTAAAAATGCTGATGATTATTATTATATACCTTATTCTTTATCTGGGGTAAATAGAAGACTTGCTTTGAGTCAAACCCCAGGAAGAGATACAACAATTGATGATTTAAAAATAGAAGTTGAAAAACTAAAAAAAGAAATTATCTCTTTAAAGCAAAATCAAATGATCTTCGATCATAGGATTTTGAAAATTAAAGAAGATATTTCTGATTTTTCCCAAAACACTATTTCCTCTAAAGGTAAAGAAAAGGAAGTTGTTGAAAATCCTGAAAATTCTGATATGAATAAAATTATTCAAAAAATTGATTCAAAAAATGATTATTTTTTGGTTATGATGCCGCTAGTTACTTCCCATAAATAGTATATAAATTTCACTATTTTGATTAATAAAAAATTTTCTATCACTAATGTAGCTATGATGATAGTGGTGTTGACGTTAGTTGCATTCAGGAAGGATTAATTACGACCAAATATTTTGAAAAAACTACACATATAATTAAATATGTATATGGGCATAGTCTTGATATTAATTATAAATTACCTAATACCCATATTTATCGAAATAAGATTTGCATTCCGCATCTTTTTTTCTTTGTAAAAAATCAACTTTATCTTCCTATCATTTTAGGAACCCCTTTTATTAATGCTATATATCCTTATACCCATATTGATGCAAGTAGTTTTAAAGCTACTTATAAAAGTCGAGAATTTTTTTATCCTTTTGTTACTGATCCCGTAACAAGAGATATAAATGCTTTAATAGGAATGAAACAATGAAGGGTAAATTTCTTACAATTAGAAATAATGAGTATAAGTATTCATGATACAATGAAATTTATAAGAGTTCAGGAAAAAATAAAAATAGTCTCGGACCAAATGACTGTTGATATTTGTGCTGATCATCCAAATGCTTTCTGGAATCGTAAGAAACATATTGTTTCTTTTCCTTTTGAAAAGGTTTTCAGTGAAGATAAAATCCCGACTAAATCTCGACCTTGCCAAATGAATACAAAATTAGTTGAGTTCTATAAAAAGGTGATTGACAGTCTCTTATAGAAAGGTCTTATAAAACCTTCCAAATCCCCTTGGTCTTGTACTGCTTTCTATGGAAATAATGTTGCTGAAAAAGAACGAGGTATGCCAAGACTTGTTATTAACTATACACCTCTGAATAATGTTTTGAAATGGATTAGACACCCAATACCTAATAAAAAAGACTTGCTTTCTAGATTATATGATGCCAATATATTTTCCAAGTTTGACTTAAAATCTGGATATTGGCCAATTCAGATTGATAAAGATCACACTTATCGAACTGCTTTTAATGTCCCTTTTAGACAATATGAATGGAATGCATGCCATTTGGTTTGAAAAATGCTCCTTCTGAATTTCTGAAAATTATGGTTGATATATTTAATCCTTATATGGATTTTATAATTGTCTATATTGATGATATTCTAGTATTCTCAAAAACTCTTGAATTACATTTAAACATCTAAATATGTTTAAACAAATTGTACTACAAAATGGTTTGGTTATTTCTAAACCAAAAATGAGTTTGTTCCATACAAATGTTCGGTATTTAGGACATAATATTTGTCAAGGTACAATTGAATCCATACAAAGAGCTATGAATTTTGCTAAAAAATTCCTTGATATTGTTACTGACAAAATGTAACTGCAGAGATTTCTTGGAAGTCTTAACTATATTTCTCCTTTTTATGAAAACCTGTCTAGGTATTTTTCCCCTTTGTATGATAGGTTGAAAAAGGATTAAAAAAGTCTTGGACTCAAATCCACACTGATTTGGTAAAATTAATTAAAAAATGAGCTCAAACTCTTCCCTGTTTAACTCTAGCTAATCCTGCTTGGTTAAAAATAATTGAGACTGATGCATCAAATATTGGTTGTGGATGAATACTTAAACAAGTTAATCCCCATACTAAGACTGAATGTTTAATTAGATTTCATACCGACAAATAGACTGAAAGTCAGAAAAAATACACCACTGTGGCCCATGAAATGTTAACTATTGTTAAATGTATTTTAAAATTTCAAGATGATTTATATAACAAAAGTTTATAGTTAGAACTGATGCTTAATCTGTTAAATACATGTTTGATAAAAACTTTAAACATGATGCTTCTAAATTAATATTTGCAAGGTGGCAAGTCCAGTTAGCTCCTTTTGATTTTGAGATACAATACAAGAAAGGAAGTGAAAATTCTTTACCTGATTTTCTCTCTAGAGAACATTTAAACAATCAATGAATTTTTACACTTACTATCTCTCTGAAAAAAATTGTTATTACTATTATTACAAGTATTCCTTTAAATGAAGATATTCATTTTATTATCTTAGAAAAAATCATTCGTAATATAATTGAAGAAGACTTAAATCTTCCTAATCTTGAAGATATTCGAGATGAAATTGACTAGGATGATTTTGATACATCATTTGACGCATATTAAAATATTTTATGCAGTATGGGCACTGATCCACCTTGGCAAATGGCCAGTGGAAGATGAATATGCGGAAGAAGCCAAAATCAAAACTCTAGAAGAAGAGGAAGAAATTCTCCCTCATCATCATCCTCATATGCTTCAAGCTCATCTAATTTCCCAGTATTGCAATGAGGAAATATAAGTTTGATTAATTCAAAAATTCAACATTATGCAGAAGCCTCATCTTTGAAAACTCTGAATATAAGTCCTTCTATTCATTTAGATGATATACCAGAAGATCATCTGTTATATGAGAAAATACAATCTAATATATCTACAAAGCAAGCAGATTCGATGGCTTCAATTGCAACAGAAAACACTGTCGATAGGCCGAGCAATGAAAAACTTGATGAGAGAGAATTAATTGTTCTCATTGAAAATTCTTAAATATGTAAGCAAGATAACCCCTGGAAATTACTCAAAAAACACTTGGTGACTAACCTCTATTTTGCAAGTGAGTCATGCAAAATAAGAGCTTACTATGAATCTATTCTAATTTCCATATGAAGCGCTGACATAGAACATCACCAGCTGAGTGAAACCACAGAACATGTTCATGGTTACTCTAAAATGGTAATTAAAAAACTTTGATCTATAGAAGATTGGGGAACAACCTCTATGGCCGTAAAAACCATGAAAATGAAAAGTGCACAAATCTCTTTTACTTATTGGGATTATATCAAAGCATTTTCCCAAACTTTATATTACAATAACATTAAGCATAAACATACGTGGTTTTTGAAAGTTTGTCCAAAAGTCTTTATGGATCCATTACCAAATTAGTTTATTCAATGGTGGTCATTTCATGGACCCATTGTAAAAATTCTACCACCAGAATATTTGTCCCTATACAAACAATGAAAGCTAGTATCCCCATTTGTAAATGATTTATATCATTCTGCTCATATTTGTAACCTAGGCAAAATTGATCAAATGGATTTTTTCATAGAATTTTCCATTTCATGGATACATAAATGGAGTGTTGAATGTGGTTATACCAAAGAACAAATACCCGATCTGTATAGGATATTTTATACAAGTTTTTGGGATAAATTAACCAGAAAGGACACTCAGACAAAAATCCCTTATGGCAAGGAATTGCTCGAATCCATCAGACATACACTTGTTGAATATGAGAATGCTCCCCCCAAAAAAACAATTCTAGAAGACAAGCACTTAAGGCATATCTACAGAAGAATCTCCGTTCATGAAGGAGATAAAATGGAAATGATTGAGAAATATTTATCAGAAGTCAGAAAAAACCTTCTTAAATCTATAGAACAATGCTCAGACACTTCAATGAAAAGTCTTACAAGCGAAGAAGCTGCTGAAACTGAAGAAATTCAGGAATCACAACCACTTCCCCCAGAAAACATTCTTAATGATGAAGAAATTGAAAAGGTCGAGGCATTTCTCTACCTGTCAAAAGGGAGAAAAGACAAGATATAACAACACAGACCTATCTGAAAAGAAAAAGACAAGAATAAACATCAGGCCCCATCTGCTTACCCATGTAAATAGTAAAATTACTGTGCACAGGGACCCACAAGTTACTGTGCAAGATGCTCTTTTCTACTATAAATAGGCGCCTCATTTTTGTTAGAAGGGCAAAATTTTTTCATTTCTTTCTTTCATTTTCTCTCTCTAGTTCTCTCTTCTCTCTACCCGTTGTAATACATTTACCAAATAAATAAAAAGTCACTAGCCGCAGTTTGAATACTGTTCAGGCCTTGCACTTCGGCCATTTTAAGGTATTTATTCTTTCTTCTTCTATTGTTCGTTTAATATAACTTCTTCTCTCCTCCAACAGTGACTATGTCCGGCTAAAAAGCCTCTTATACCTATGTTGAAGATCTAATTTCATTTATGTGGTAACTATGAAAGATCCAAACTCTATCAAAATGTGAAGGAATTTTTCTATAGTTTTTTGACTTGGTTCCAAAATGGTGGTACAGTCGAGTTTAATAAACTTATGTTGACTTTGTCTCAGTGACTACATCTAGTAAGTTGTGCCTCTTTAGCCCGTTATACTAATGAAGATAGGGCAACTTTTTTACCCAATTAGAACTTCTAGACACATGGGTTTAACATAAGTCTATTGAATCTATGACAGGCCCCTTGTTTGGGCAAAAGGTTTCATGCAGTCGTTAAGTTATTTGAAATTCTTTTATATTTCAATTGGTGGTTTGGTTTGGTTTTCCGACTATGGCTTAATCTGTTACTGTTATATAGGTCTGGCAGGCTAAGCGGCTTACCCCAGCCATGTGAGATCCTGTAAATGGTATATATATACATATATACATATATACATATATACATACATATATATATACTAGTTTAGGTGTACACGTCTTGCGCGTATACCTCACTTTAATGAGTTCAAACATTACATTAAATAGAATATTTGTATAAATAATAAAGATGAATATAATAATTAAATGTAATATCTTTTGAGTATGTAAAATTGGAGAATTTATTTATCAAATGTAATCTTTACCAAAAATATCTTTTAAAGTCGATCGACATTCATCTACTATCTATAAATTACAACAAAATAATACAATGAAAGATACATCAAAATAATATAATTAAATTTAATCTTTACACACAAAAATTTTCTCAAAGTTGTCTGACGCTCATCTACCACCTGTAAACAATGACAAAATAATACGATAATAGAGATATCAAAATAATACAATTAAACCTAACCTTTACATAAAGAAATTCTCAAAGCCGACCAACATTTATCTATCACCTGTAAACTACAACAAAATAATACAATAAAAGTGATATCAAAATAATACGATCAAACTTAAATTTTACACATAAAAATTTCTCAAAGCCGATCGATATTCATCTACGAACTGTAAATTACCACAAAATAAAAACTAATAGAGATATTACCATAATACAATTAAACCTAACATTTACCTAAAAAAAATTTCAAAATTGATCCACATTCATCTAGCATTTGTAAATTAAATAAAATAATAAGATAATAAAGATATCAAAATAATACAATTAAACCTAACCTTTACACAGAAAATTCTTCAATTCCAACCGACATTCATCTCCGACCTGTAAGCTATATAAAAAATTATAATAGTGATCATAAAACTTCGATTTTGATGCAACTAATGCTTGTCTGAGTGAAAATTTTGACCCTAAAGAATGATTTTGAATGAAAACAAAGAAGATATATATATACACACATGTTGAATTTTATTATGCTGACAAAAACAGTGAAGAAGTTGAGGGTTAGAAAATCAAGATCGAATCAAGTTAGATGAACATCAATCATATTATCCCAATAGGAAAACCGGTTTGTTCTCTAGTTTAACGTACATCTCAATATTTATAGAAGTATTTTCTTAATGGAATCCTATTTTACTAATTGAAAAGTAGAAAGAAAAACATTAATTAATTCTCCTACCATATATTTTAGGAGTCCCATATATTTTAGCAAGTCGAGTAGAAATAAAAATATTAATTAATTCACCTACCATATATTTTAGGAGTCTCATATGTTTTAGGAAGACTAGTAGAAAAGAAAAATATTAATTAATTCTCCTACCATATATTTTAGGACTCCCATATATTTTAGGAAGTCTAGTTAATAAAATAAAAATATAATTAAATAATAAATTAAAAAATAGTGAAAAGACAGTTTTGTCTAAAGAAGAGTCTTTTAATGAAGGGTAAAAAGCTCAAATAACTTTTCTAAGGGTCTTCACACTTTTAATATTATATATATATATATATATATATATATATATATATATATATATATATATATATATATATATATATATATATATATATATATATATATATATACACACACACACACACACATACACACACACAGAAATCTCTTGACATCACTTTGATCAACGTGGATCCGTCCCTGATTCGACATTATATGTAGACTAACACTGAGTTAAAAAAGGGATATGGACCTTCAGATGGGAAAAAGTTGAATGCACTGAAATAAAATAATAAAATGAATAGATATAGTATCAAGGATTTAATGTAGGATTATTTCTCTTACTATATATTTTAGGACTCTCTTTCCACGTAGACAAGAAAAAAATCTATCAAAATTAATTTTTTCATATATTTTAGAATCCATTAATCATTCATAATCAATACTATAAAGTTAATTAAATAATAATTAGTGACAAAAGGAGAAAATATATTGTAATAAATAAAAACATAGGAATCAACTTTAAATTCACATCAATAAGTAGACATGTTAAATCTTATAATTCAAAATGCAGAATTCTTTTTGAGAGAAGTGTACTAATACGTGAGCACTAACCAAAGATTTTGACCATTTGTATTGCCAGAAAAGACCAACAATATTCTTCACACACACAAAATTAAGAGGGCATCCAAAATCTGCAAACATTGCCTGTAATATACAAATAGAAGTACAACATAAAAAAACTACATGTTGACAATACAATTGCAGAACTGATCTGCTGAAAATACAAAATAACTCTCAAATTATCATCAAAAGAAGAACGTAAAACATATGAATTAATATATTATAGGAGTAATTAATTACAAAGACATTGACCATTGAAGATTCAAATGAAGATCCTCCCTTGTATTATCAGAGAAAACAACACTTCTGTAGAATACAGATTAGAGAATAAGAACCAAGCACTAAACAAACTAATAGGTAAATTCAGGATTTTAATATTAGAAACGCGTGTTGCATGTTAATAGCAGAATAGTATGGTTAAACCTAACCTTTACACAAAAATTATTTAAAGTACAATCGAATATTCATCTACCAACTGTATTAAGCAAAAAAAATAGCAGATAGAAAAAGAATAGAAACTGCAACAAAATAATATGATAATCAATATATCATAACAATACGATTAAATTAAATCTAACCTTTACATAAAAAATTCTTAAAGTCTGACCGAACATTCATCTGCCACCTGTATTAAACATAAAAAATAGAAGATATATAGTAACAAAACAAAGAATGTAAAAAACTAATACGATAATCGAGTATCATAATAATACCATTAAAGTTGAGAAATTTGTGATAATTATTGGTGAAAAAGACTTCAAAACAAACCTAATATAAAATTACACTTTAATAATTCTAGAAGACATCCATCTTATCAAAATAAATACTATAATAATACTTAAAAAATCTAGAAACCAACAATTTTAAAAATGAAATATACTAAGATTCAAGAACCAACAATAAATATGAAATCACAAATTCAACTTTTATTATATGTGAAATTATGAGAAACCATAGGTTAACATTGTTTCCTTATTTTTTTTTTTTTATGATTAAGAATGACATTTAAAAAGAGATAAAAGTGACATTGTCTAGTAAAACTAACCTAAAAGTTAAAATATATTTTACTTATTTTTTTCTTACCATATATTTTGAGACTCTTTTTTCATGTACATAAGGAAAGAAAACCTATCTACATTAATATACCATATATTTTAAGACTCATTAATATTTTAATAATTAATAAATAATTGAAGAAAATAAGTGATAAAACAGTTTTGTCTATTGCAAAACATTTTAATGAAGGGTTAAAAGTTCAAATCAATTTTCTAAAGGTATTCACACTTTTAATATATTATATATATATATATATATATATATATATATATATATATATATATATATATATATATATATATATATATATATAATCTATAATATATTAAAAGTGTGAAGATTCTGCCTGAAAACTAAAGTACTCAGCTATATTTTTGCTTACTGGTGCTTTTCTAAATCTTATATCAGATTTTATACATTATTTATATAATTATACATAGTTTATATCTAAATTAATGGGTGTTGGAACATAAAAAAATTGGATATACGTCCACCCTTTCTCTGTTTATCCATTCCAACTACTCTGTTGTCATAGATACTCATATATATCTCCTTCTTAACTTGAAAGTGCAATATAAATTTGGTCATATACAAAAATGCTATGATACCCGCCCAGCCGCGCTCCCCATAGCAATTTTTTTGTTATTTTCAACTCGTCTCGTCCCGTCATGCATAAACTCGCCCAACATAAAAGTTTTTTATAGCAGTATACATTATGAATTCATGATATAATGAAAGTGTTATATTTAATTCAACTCCAAGCTTCCATCAACAAGGTGCCTACTGACCAGGTCGGCATATGCATAAGGTTTGCACATAGTCTTATAAAGAGCCTAGACATCTATTAATTACACTATTACAGGGCAATCTTTCCAGTCTTTTTTAGTTTGATAAATTCATCTTAATTTTTATAATTTAAATCACTGATTATTATACGATTTCCAAATTTTTGTATTTATTTTTAAAATTAACTTACTAACCATAAAAAAAGGAAGTTTAGTGTTGCTAGTTATTATTTAATATGTTTTTTTTATTAAACTTGCAATAAATCTTCAGACCCACAAGCCACCCTGTCCGCCCCAACTTTGAAAAATATTATTTGAACCTGCCCCTCCCAGTATAAGCCTTAAACCCCCACAAACATTAAACCCGCCCCGCCCATTGCCATCTCTAGAGACAATTCAACACTCAGAATTATTTGATAATATGTTTTCTTTATCACAATTGAATTTACTTTGGACAAAGTAGGAAGAATATTCTTCATTTTCACTTCAAGTTCCACTAAGCTACACGACTTAATGTTGCCATTATCATCCTCCAAATATCAAAACTAAGCATCGTAAGCTCAATCAAATACTCAAAGGCAATAGTGAACTACTTGAAAAGGGTGAAAAGGAGATATAATATTTTTTTAACTCATTGTTTGTAAGTTTTATTTCAATATTCACTTTCAAAATTGAAGATTTTACCATTGAGTTGATTTCTCATACGATTAATTAACTAAGCATTTTTTTTAAAAAAATGCATCTAAAAATGATCGATCTCTCATGTTTGGTAACTATAAGAAGCTGCGTAGAGAAGCTAAGGGCCCTTATTTATGGGATAAGAGTCAGCTGCCTCAGTTTAAGGCATGTGTCTCTTCCCTACTTACTATTTCTAAAATGGCATGAGTTTTATGGTTGTTTTCATGGTTTCAATATTGCATGGGTTATGGTTTTCCACTAATAATTGGGGGTTTTGGTGTAAATGGTTTGGCTATGATTTCCTATGGTTTAATTATACTTTTATATTCATTGATGGTAGTTTTGGGAAATTGGATGGTATGGTAATGGTTTAATGGACTTTGGAATTGATTTTGTTTATATTATAGATATGACAAAGCTAAGTTTTTTGTTATTTAAGAGTTTGTTGTGAAGAGGTTATTGCTTTTGTATCACGGAATAAAAGCCCACCAAAGAATTATATAAAGCTTCTTTTCAATGTTACTGTTTGACCACACCTCCAAATTTGAAAAGTTTCTCTAAAACCTTATCCTCAGGTTGTCAAGTGTTGGCATCTCCCTGAAACACCACAATTTTTCCCTTCAGACAAGTTTCTCTGACATTTTCTCTGCAACACTTTTGTGTCCATGTTCTCATTCCATTCTTCTGTTTGTAACTTTTGGAGATCTTTCCATTCCAACTATTAAAAGATTGAATGATTTTTAGAAATAATTATCATTAATTGAGTAAATTTTGTGTTACAAAACAAAAGTGGAGAACTTTTTGAGATAAAAGTGTTGGTTGAGTAACCGTATGAAAAATATAGAGATAACAGGAGAGACAATTTTCATAAATAAGGTAACTAAAAAATTCTACACTCTTGAAGAAGTAGAAATTGCATAATATGGCTGATCTCATAATTGCAATAATAAATTGCCATCAGTGGAGCATCTTTCATTTGTTAAAGTAGTGATCACCATTTATCCAATATCATTCTAATTAGTACAAGAAACAAAAGATGCAAAGCACTCTTAGCCAACTAATATAATATGACAGATCAATATTGTTTCGTACTTTCTTTGGTAGTTCTGGATCTATATTCACACAACTTTTCATTCATGTCCATGCTAGCTCTCACTATATACATCTCTGATATGTGATTTGTGTTTGCTGGTACGATTTCACTCTCTTTATGTACTTGATCTAGATTTCTCTGTCTGATATGTGTATGTTTTATATCTACTATTTCTCAACATGTGACTCAAATTGTATATTGAGTGAAATGTAAACTATATGTTTTGACTTAGGAGGGTTGGTTGTATTGAGAGTGAAGTGTTAACTGCTTGATTGACCTGATAGTCTCTATTCAAAAAAATTATAGATACATAGTAACTGAGGTATCCCATGTCCATAGAAGGCACTGGTTGAGGCCATCTACAGATTACATCTTTATGAGGACATTGATTTTCTTTCATCCGCATGTATAGTACAATCTGTTCAATCTAAAATTCTGAAGGTTTATCTATTTGGTCCATACTTTACACATTTTCATTGGTATAAACTGTCGAAGGGAGTAATTTGAATTATTACATTTCTCATGAGATCTAAAGCTTCTCTTTTGAAGAAGTTAACTTAGTCAAACTGGAGGCAGAATATATAGCAAAGAATACACAATATATTTATGATAGGAATATGAATACTCACGTGTTTTGTTTCCTATTCTTGTTTGGAACCATACTTTCCAAGCTAACTTTTATAAACCAAAATTCTTCTATACTTTGCAGATACTCAACAAGTTCAGAGGAGCCAGCATTCCATATCTTTAAATAATTTAATTGCAAGGACATGATCTATGTCAGAGCTAACTTAACCAAACTCCAATCTCTCTATGACTTGTGGTCTTGTCCTCTTTCATTTCAGTCATAGTAACCAAATAAATATCAAGATCTTCTAGTGTTCTTCTTGCTTGCGCAAGCTTCTCTAGGCTTATATTTGTAACTCCTTCACAAGGTGATGAACTGCAGCAATTACATGCCATTTTGCTAATTTATCATCAGCCATTTTCAAGTAAAAGGAAAAATAGATTGATTTAAAGTACAAGGGTTAAACTTTAGATGATACTTCCTTCTTAATCTTGAAACCAACCTCAAGCTCTATTTTTTGATAAAATAGGTAATCAAAAGGACCAAAGGTTATTCTCCATCCCTTGGATAAATCTTAAGTCCTTAACAAAATTTAGAAAATAGGAATGAGAACTTTGAAATGGTGTTATGTCTCAGTGATTAACACCAAAATTACAACAAAATTCTAAGAATCCAAATCATACCTATTATTTATTATAGTGTGTGAAGCAACCAATTTCTTCAAGTCACTGATGGTGTCATCTTCATCACACTCCACCTTTACCTTCTTCCAAATCGATCGTTTAACATTGCTTATGCACCAGAAAACTCTGACACATTCTACTTTTTTCCGTCCTTCTATATACAATTACCATAGTTGGTATTCTCAAGCCA
Source organism: Capsicum baccatum var. pendulum (assembly GCA_030864225.1). Classification (NCBI taxonomy): domain Eukaryota; kingdom Viridiplantae; phylum Streptophyta; class Magnoliopsida; order Solanales; family Solanaceae; genus Capsicum; species Capsicum baccatum. The sequence goes on along the minus strand of CM061553.1, from coordinate 211,204,197 downwards.
TTCCTTTTGCCTGCCTGATACGGGTATTATGCGCTCGAGACCAATCACTAGGAGACAAGCTTTGGAACTACAAGGGCTTCAAGGCACGTTTATGAAAATAGACATATTTGAGCATGTTATGAACCCTCCTAAAGAATTAAATGCATTTACATGTGAGGGCTTGCCTTAGGTTCTCTAAAATACACCCAAGGCTGCCCAAGTTGTACTCTAAACCCGTCAATCCTTATTAAGGGTAGAGGAGTCTTTTGCATCACTTTTTATACTAGACTGTATAAAGGATTATCTTAGTCTTTTGTTGGTAGTTAGTTCATTTTTAAAGTTGTAATATCTTGAAACAGCATCCTCTCAAGAGAGAGTAGACCACCCAAACCTAACATCACAAGTGAAGGTTCCTCTTGTGTTGTGTATTGGCTAGAAACGTAAGTTCTTGAGTGAACCGAGTTCCTCTTAGGTTTATGTATTAAATTGGTGTTAATTTACATATATTTAGGGACTTTAGAGTTTAATATACTCTCTAGTTCTTACCTTAGATGTTCTCTCTATGTCAAGTTATTTATCCCTTTATCTCTTAAGTTAGTTTGTGTTTGTTGTTTCCGTTTGCTGTCTTGTACGTGTGGACTATTTGTGATATATTTTAGATACCATTTGGTATCATATCTAAGTATGGTTGTGTTCCTACACTACCAATCTTGGGCTCTCTAAGTCAAAAATTAAAAAAAAATTAAATTAAAGTGTTCTTGTTCTTGGCCGAGTGTTCTTGGTGTTGTTGTTGTTGTTTGGATGAGAACAGTGTCTAGATTTAGGTGTGTTTTTATTTGTATTAGTATTTTATTGTGTTATATTATTGTTCACTAACACTCCTTGAGTATAAGTATAAGATTTAAGCTCTTGACAAAGTGTTGTTGGAAGGTTGGACGGCTAGAAGTTATTGTAGTTCATGTTGTTCTTGAAGTGGTGTTCAAAAAATAAAGTTGTTTGATTTTGAAAAAAATAAAAAGGAAGACAAGACTTTGTGTTTGTCTTGGAAAAACTTTCAAGACAACACCAAAGTGATAAAATAAAAAGAGATGTTCAAAAATCAAACATACCAAAAGGGAGTAAAACACTTTTCAAGGATAGCCAAAAGAAGAAAGAGACAAAGCTACCTCAAAAAGTTGTTTTTTCAAAAAGGTGTAAGCTGGTGAAAAGTTGATAGGAGCCCTTTTGACTCTTGAAAAGAGAGTCCAAAGTCTTGTACCCTTATACCAAAACTGAAAATTCATCATCAAAGGAGTAAGATTGAACAACTCACAACTTGAACTAACACACTTCAACTTCAACAGCAATAATCAATGGCCAAACATTGTAGGCCACATCAACAGCAAGGCTCAAGTTCTTGGAAATTCCTAGTTTCTTTCCTTATCTCCAATAGTTTCATTTTTACTGACTTATATACTAGTTGACAGCTAGTAATAATCTACTAAGTTGTGAACTAGTTTTTGAATACTTCTTTTGTGTTAGCTTTACTTGTGGTGCTTTGTTCGTTTATAACTCATAGTTGTTTTTGATTCAAGTATGTAAAAAAATTCATTGAGTCTTTAAACCAAAAATCCATTCCAACCTAAGAGTAGACTCATTTCCAAGTTCTCACAAGTTGATAGCCGATTTACAACACTTGAAGACCAAGTGTGAAGAAGCCGAGTGTGAAGAGTATGTGAGAGGGATTTGAACTAACGTTTTTTTGTAGGTACAAGTGAAAATGGAACCCGAAACACTGTGGACAATAATGTCATAAATGTTGTATTGGTTAGTCTTGAAAATTTGTCTCGAGACTTGGCTAGGGTGAGTGCAAATGTTGAGAAGTTAGGATCGGATGTGGTCTCCATAAGTGGGAGGTTGGAGAGGGTGGAAAGCCAAAAGAGTTCTCGACCATCTATCCCTCAAAATGCCTCACCTAATATTACTCCTGAAGCCTTGCATAAATGGTTGTACCCACCAAATACTACAAAACAAGTCAACCTATACTCCTAAAGCCGTGAAAAAGATAGACGTAGCCATTTATCACTCCACCAAGTCCCACAAGAAGGACTTGGAACCCAAATGCCACCTTTAAACCCAAATTCCCCACTCCAAAATCCTCTAATTCAAAGACCTTCTCCACTAAATTCAAACCCACCTTATCAAATTCCACTTATCCAAAATCCACCCATTCAAGAAGAGGGGTATAATAGAGAGAACATAGGGAAGGGTATGGAGTGTGTGATGATCCTTACTTGATGAAAGATGAGACTAGAGGTAGAAGGTTGGAGCCTAGGGGAAACCATGGGGTCGAAGGTAGAGTTGGAAAAGGTGCTAAAGATAGGGATGTAGACCTTAACACTATCAAAATGAGACTTCTAATCTTTAAAGGACAAAGTGATCCCGAAGAGTTTCTTGTATGGGAATCTAAAAGAGGGTCTTTCAAGTGAATGATCTCATGGAAGAGAAGAAGAGTTGTTATGCAATTGCTCATTTTGAGAGATATGCTACCATATGGTGGGAGTATGTTAAATGTTTTGGCAATGTCTTGATTAAAGGGAAACCCCCTCCTTGGTTTCGGCTGGGGTATCTTATGAGGTAAAGATATCTTCCCAAAATTTATCAACATGAACTCCATGCTAAATTGTACAATTTGAAACAAGGAAACAAGAGTGTAGCGAATTACTATGATGACTTTCAACAACTCATTTTGAAACTTAATCATAGAGGGTAGCAAGTAAGCCACGACATCATTTGGTTCAAGGTCAGAATAAATAAAGAAATCTCTATGCACATGACACTTTATAAATTTGAAACTATTGAAGGGATCTTTCAAGTGGCGTTAGAGATTTAAAAAGAGAATAAAGAGGGGTCTACATACAAGACCAAGAGTTACCAAGGTTCCATGAGTTGGACCAGGAACAAGGAGGTGATTCCATCAACTACGGGGTGGAATAATTCCAAGCCTCCTCCATCAAATTGTCCTCAACCCATGCACAAGACTGGCCAACATCAACCTCCAAGACATGAAGGTAAAATGGGTACTATATCCAATTTTAAGGGATTCCAATGTTTCAAATACCATAAGTGGGGACATAAGGCTAGTGAGTGTCCTAATTAGAGAAATATGATCCTAAGGGTGGGAAAATTATATTTCTTGGAGGAAGAAGTAGAACTTGAAGCGGTTGAGAATGATGAAGCCTCTTAAGATGGAGAGAGAGGGGAGGCCGAGAGGCCTAATGATGATGGTGAGAAAGAAGTTTGGCCTCAAGAGGGTAAACTTGAAGTACCTAATTATGTGGTATGGAGAGTTATGATTAGCAAGGCGTTGGATAATCCAAGCCAATGGGAAAACCTCTTTTATACTAAGTGTCTTATTAAGGAGAGTGCGTGTTCCTTGATTGTTGATAGTGAAAGTTGTGCCAATATGGCTAGTGTCGTGTTGGTGGAGCACTTGAAGTTTCCAAATACTCCACATGCAAGTTCGTAAAGCTCCAATAGTTTAACAAATATGGAGAATTGAAATTAACCCATCAAATAGTGATTTCGTTCAAACTTGGAAACTATGAAGATGAGGTACTTTGTAACATCATTCCAATGCAAGCTTGTCACCTCTTGATGGGTTGACCATGGCAATATGATAGGTCGACCAAGTATGATGGATGAACTAATTACTATTCTTTTGAGTTCAAGGGTTGAAAGTACAACCTTCGACCACTTTCATCATCACAAGTATGTGAGGCTCACTAACAATTTAAGGGCTTGAAGAGAAAGAGAAGAAAGAAGAAGGAACTCAAGGTTCGTGGTATTAAACCCGAGAGTGGAAAGAGTGAGGTAGAAGATGGAGTTTCGGCCTTGAAGGGTAGGGATTCTATGGTATTTTTGGCTCTAAAGGGAGACCTCTTCAAGGAGTATGATGATACCACTTCTGTATTTCTTTTGGCTCATGTTTTTGACACTAACCCATCCGTTTCCCCTATCCCTTCTTCTATTTCTAGTGTTTTATAGGAATTTAAAGATGTGTTTTCTAATGATTTATCACAAGGACTACCTCCACTTTGAGGTATTGAGCACCACATAGACTTTGTTTCAGGGTCTCAATTGCCAAACAAGCTGGCTTATTAGAGCAACCCCACGGATACAAAAGAACTTCAATGGAAAGTTGAAGATCTCCTTAACAAAGGGTTTATCAAGGAAAGCATGAGTCCATGCACAATTTTTGTATTTCTAGTTTTGAAAAAGGATGGAACATAGCGTATGTGCATGGATTACCGAGCCATAAATAAGATTACGGTAAAGTATCATCATCATCATCCTATCCCTAGATTAAATGATATGTTTGATAAATTAAATGGCTTTTGTGTGTTTTCTAATGTTAATCTTAGGAGTGGTTATCACCAAATCCGAATGCAACCGGGTGATAAATGAAAGTTGCATTCAAGACTAAGTTCGGTCTATATGAATGGATGGTCATTCCATTCGGTCTTACCAATGCTTCTAGTAACTTTATGAGGCTAATAAATCATGTGAGGAATACATTTATTGGAAAGTTTGTGGTTGTGTACTTTGATGATGTTTTGGTTTATAGTAAGTCCCTTAACGAACATGTATTGCATCGAAATAGTGTGTTTGAAGTACTTAGGAAAGAGAAGTTGTATGCTAATATTGAAAAATGCTTTTTTGATGTTGATAAAGTTATGTTTTTGGGATTTTTTTAAATTTTAAAGGGGTAGAGGTTGATGAATCCAAGATAACCATCATTAAACATTGGAAACCCCTCAAACGTTTAGTAAAGAATGAAGCTTCCACGGGTTGGCAAGTTTTATAGGAGGTTTGTCAAAGGGTTTAATACCATTTCCGCCCCCTTAATCGAGATAATCCAAAAGAACCAACCCTTCAAATAGAGTGATGAGCAAGCTAAGTCTTTTGAGGCCTTGAAAGTTATGCGCATCTCGACATCTTTGTTGCAACTGCCTAATTTTGATAAGATATTCAAAGTTGAATGCAATGCTAGTAAAGTAGACATAGGGGCTGTTTTGATGTAAGATTTAACCCATTGCTTATTTTAGTGAAAATCTCAAAGGTTCCACTCTAAACTACTCTACGTATGATTTAGAGTTGTATGCCTTTATTAGAGCATTGGTCAATTGGCAACACTACTTTTGGCCCAAAGAATTCATGATCCAAAAGGAACATGAATCCTCAAAGCACCTTTAGGAATAATACAAACTTAATAAATGGCATGCCAAATGGATTGAGTTTCTTGAAACCTTCCCTTGTATTATTCAATACAGAAAGGGCAAGGATAATGTGGTAGCCAATGATTTTTCTAGAAAACATGTTTTTGTGTCTACTTTATATTCAAATTTGATGGGTTTTGAGAGCTTAAAATCATTGGGAAAGTGAAGCTTTGGATAGAAAGAGGTGGTATTTGGCTAAGGATTCTAATCCTTATGCTAAGTTTGATGGTTACTTGTTTTAAGAAAGATGGTTGTGTGTACCCTCTAGCTTGTGGAGAGAGTTTTTTGTGAGAGAGACACACGATGGCGGTATCATGGGTCATTTTGGAGTTGACAAGGCCCTGGGGATACTGGAGAAACAATTCTATTATCCAAGAATACACAAGGATGTTTTAAAATTATGTGGCCAATGCATGGATTGTAGGAGTGCTAAGTCTAGGATCCTTCCTCACAGGTTGTACACCCCACTTCCTACTCCTTTACGTCCTTGGTTTGATATTTCTATGGATTTTGTGTTGGGGCCGCCAAGTACGAAAAGAGGTAGGGATAGTATCTTTGTTATTGTTGACTGTTTCTCCAAAATGGCACACTTCATTCCTTGCTCCAATAGTGAAGATGCAACTAGTGTAGCTTCTTTTGTTTATTGAAATATTATAAGTTTTACGGCATCCCTAGAACCATTGTGAGTGATAAGGACTCCAAGTTCCTTAGTCACTTTTGGAAGTCAATGTGGGGTAGGCTTGGTACCATGTTGTTATTTTCCTTGTCTTGCCACCTACAAAGCGATGGACAAACGGAAGTAGTGAATAGAACCTTGGGTTTTATGCTATGTTCCATGGTTAAAGGTAAGTTGGCATCTTGGGAAGATCACCTACCTCCAATTGAATTTGCTTTCAATTGGGTGATCCATTCAAGCATGGGCATAACACACTTTGAATTTGTATACGGCTTCAACCCCCTAACCACCTTAGATCTAACTCATTTTCCAAGTGACGGTGCTGTTATATTATATGGAAACAAGAGGTCCGAAGCTATGAAAAGATTACATGAGAAGGTGAGATTGCGACTTGAGAATAAAAAGCAAGAGGTTGCCAAAAGAGTTAACAAAGGAAGGAGAAAACTTTTGCTTGAGACGAGAAATTAGGTGTGGTTACACGTTAGAAAAGATTGATTTCCTACCAAAAGAAAGGCAAGATTTCTTCCAAGAGGTGATGGTCCATTGTAAGTGCTTGAAAGGATCAACAATAATGCTTACAAGATAGACTTACCTCCGGAATACCAAGTTCATGACACATTCAACGTGTGTGATCTCTCACGGATTGATGACATTGAAGATGAAGAACCCAAGAGTTTTATGTCAAACTCCTCTCAAGATGGAGAGGATTATACGGGTATCATGGGCTCGATACCAATTACTAGGAGCCAAACTCGGGAACTACAAAGGCTTTAAGGTACGTTTATGAAAATGGATATGTTTGAGCATGTTGTGAACCCGCCCAATGGAGTATAGGCATTAACATATGACAGTTTGCCTTATGTTCTCTAAAATACACCCAAGGCTTCCCAAGTTGCACTCCAAACCCGCCACTCCTTATTAAGGGTAGGAAAGTCTTTTGCATCACTTTTTGTACTAGACTATATAAAGGATTCTCTTCGTCTTTTGTTGGTAGTTAGTTCATTTTTAAAGTTGTAATATCTTGAAACATCATCCTCTCAATAGAGAGTAGACCACCCAAACCTAACATCACAAGTGAAGGTTCCTCTTATGTTGTGTATTAGCTAGAAATGTGAGTTCTTGAGTGAACCGAGTACCTCGTGAGTTTGCGTAAGAACTTGGTGTTATTTTACATGTTTGTAGGGGTTTTAGAGTTTAATATACTCTCTAGTTCTTACCTTACACGTTCACTCTATGTCAAGTTATTTATCCATTAATCTCTTAAGTTAGTTTGTGTTTGTTGTTTTAGTTTGGTGTCTTGTACATGTGGACTTTTTGTAAGATTGTGGACTATTTTTTACTCTTTTAGATACCGTTTGGTATCACTACCTTAGAGTACATCCCCTAATCTCGGGTTTTTCCTTGGTAAAATACATATCTTGGGTCGGTTCTAACCCAATCCAATTCGGCCCAATTCTTACTAAAAATATTTTTCCCATACAATGTTAGTTACCAAAATTTTCCTTCTTCTTATGCCTGACCTTAGTAAACTACATGTGAAACACCTAGGCTTTGAACCATTGAAAATTTTCTTCATTTGATGTCCCTAGGGTGGGTACGACTAGGGGAATGAGTCGTTCCCCTTGGATACAAGTTGTACTAGGCAATGTGGTAAGGTTTACTCACTATCCTAGGTATGAGTAAATCTTTAACCAATCATACCTTAAGGTACAAGTCGTACCAAGACCAATCGTACAGAGTAAGGTCTTGACTTGGACTGGACTATTTTTGGTATGGGTGAAGTGTACGTGTAAGGGCATAAGTCATACCCTTTGGATATGACTGAATAGTGGGTAGTTGTACCCTAACCAATATGGATGACCTAGGAGAAGACTAGGATACGAGTTACGGTACCACTCGTACCCTAGGGTTCGATTGACTCAAGTGAGTCGTACCCAACATCGTGGTCAATTTTCAGCTTTTAGTTGAGGAACTTATAGTAATTTCCCTCACCCAAAACCCTAAGTCCCTTCACTATATAAGTGTATATGGCCTCTTAAAACACATTTTTTATGGATCAAACACCCTAAATACTCTCTCAAACTCATCTTTAAAGAATTTGAGGCTAGGGTTTCAAGGGTGATCTTAAAGAAGCAAAGTGAAGTCAAGACTCTTGGTAAATCAAGTTGTATAAGGAATTTAACTCTTCCACTTGATAAATAAATCTAAAGCCATGTACTTTACACTTGAATTAGTAATTGTACATGGTGATTTTGAAATCAAATGAAAAGGGTTTTGTTGCCAAATGATGAATAATGTTGACTTTTTCTTTGACTTGTGTTTATACATGTTATTGTTGATGATTTGCACCTGTGGTTTATTGTTGTATGTGGTATAACATATGAGTCTTGAGTAACTATAATCTTGGTGATTTCTACCATGAAAATGGCCTTGGTAAAGGCATGCACACAAGGTGTTTGTGAAAATGTCAAAGTGAATCATTTAGTCATATATTGATGATGTTTTAAACTAGGGCAATGGCCCAAAAAGTATGAATGGTTGATAAATGATATTGTAAAGGTATTATGAGCCATGTTTGGTGAAATTAATAAATTTGTTGGTTGATGGTTAATGAAGGGTTAAGGTCCCTAAAAATAAAAATAAACTTGAATTATGTGTTGTACTAAAGTGTGGTGTGAATGTGGTATAAGATTGCTAATGAAATATGAATATTTTATGAGGGTTTTGATGATAATAAATTGAATTGTATGATGAATTAAATTAAGGGCTTGCACAGTGATATCTCTTGAGGATGAAGTGCCTCACCAATTGAAATAGCTTGGGTTAGAGTCCCCTATCTAATACGGCATGAGGTTAGAGTCCTTGTCTAATGTGTGGGCGTGTGGTTAGAGTCCTTTGCCTAAATGAATATGAGTTTAAAGTCCCTTGCTTAAATGGATGTGTATGTGGTTAGAGTCTCATGCTTAATGAGTGTATACATGGTTAAAGTCCTTCATCTAAGTAATATGTGAATGTGGTTTAAGTCCCATACCTAATAAGAATTATTTGAATCTAAGTGTGGAAGCTTGGAATCCTCCACTTTATGTCTCATGATTGAGTGCTTTGAGAATATTGTTAAGCCTTGTTTACTTGTTTGGAATGTGATATATCTATATGTATAGATATGGTATTGAATATGGTTGAATATTTTATATTATCTTGATTTTAATTGATGATGCTATTGTATTCTTATCCTTGAGTTACATGATAATGCTTCAACCGCTAACCATCTTGGATGCTATGTCCCCATGCGACGTAGGAGTCAGAGCAACATCTTCTCTTCCTGTGCAGTAATTAGGTGATCAAAGTGGTTCATGCATTGACTTGGAGTCATGAGATTCCTTACTTCGAAAGATATTCCTTCTTGGTCTCCTATCTTTAGACTTAGTATTATTTTGACTTGGATTAGCTATCGTTGGGGGCTTATCCCGACATATACATTTCTAAAACATTGGTTTTTATATAGGTATTATGGATGACTGTAGACTTGGGTATATTGGTTAGTTTGATGAATCCAATAAAGTGTTTAGACATGTTTAATTTATGACTTATAGTATGTTTTCTAATATCTTATTATACAGTGGGGATTTACTCAACCCTTGTGATTGATGTGATTATTAGGCTGTGTTATCAGGGCAACCTCCGGTTTATGTGGGCTTGAGGTGCCCATATGACATGGTCCAATTTTGGGGTGTGTAAAGTTGGTATCAGAGCCTAGGTTCATGGTCATTTGGGTGTCCATAATACCATATAAGTAGAGCCTCTTTAATGGGTGTCAAGTGCGCCACACTTATAAAAGAGGGGCTATGAGACATTTTAGGAAATGTTTCCCATTCTTGTGTTTCAATCTCAAGCTACATAGTCTAAGGTCTTGGATTTCTTTGATTTCCATTTGCTGGAAAAATGGACGAAGCTCGTCCAACTTTTAGAGTTTGGACATGGGCTAGGGCTGTGGCATCTGACCATCTTCGTGGGGTTTCATCTATCCCCACAACCCCGATAATGAGAATGACCCTCCTACTCCATCATCTCAAGCGGATGCTGCTAATGTTATTTTTCATCGCTCTATCAACCCTTGACTTAATCTGTAGCTTCTCAATCAGAGTGTGGTTCTCCGACTACTGTTTCCTCTGAGTCCATGACGATTGGCCAATTCATGAGGTTGAGCCCTCCTATATTCTTAAGTATAAAGTTTGAGGAAGATCCTCAAGGATTCACTGATGAAATGGAGAATATATTTTGAATGATGCATGCTTTGGAGGTTGAGGTCATTGAGTTTGCTTCCTACCAATTGAAATATGTAACGTACCAATGGTACGAAGGATGGGAATTATCTAAAGGTGTTGATGCTAGTCCTACCATGTGGGAGGATTTCTCTGAGGTTTTCTTAGACCGCTTCTTTTCTCAAGAGTTGAGAGAAGCAAAAGCGAAAGAGTTTATGAACTTGAAGCAAGGAAGAATGTCCGTTCAATAGTATGCCTTGAAATTCCATAAATTGTCAAGGTATGCACCCAAGATGGTCTCTAACATGAGGGATAGGATGTCTAAGTTTGTATCAGGATTGTCCCGGGAGTTAGTCCTCGAGAGAAAAGTGGCCTTGTTGATTGAAAATATAGATATTTTTAGGTGGATTGTGTATATGAAACAAGTAGGAGAAAAGAAAAAGAAGTAAGTTTATTTTAGTGAAAGAAAAAAGGAAGAAGTTTAGACCTTTCGAGCTTAGTGGTGGAAGTGGTGGTAAGTGATCTAGAAAGAAGTGTGGGAGTTCCAGTTCTTTCTTCTTGGATAGTGTTCGCCCTCCTTACCCAAAGCTGTTGGGTGATCATCAATCTCAATTTAGTGGTGGGTCCCGGGAATAGAGTGTCTAATTCCAAGCTAGTGATGCCTAGTCATCTCCACCCCTCCCTCTTTGCAGATTCTATGGTAATAGTCATCATGGTTAGTGTGAGAAGGGGCGGAACAAATGTTTTAGTTATGGTCAGATCAGGCACATGCAGCGTGAGTGCCCTCTCTCTAGAATCTTCTTAGGATAATAGGGCTCCTATTGCTACTTCATCTACTCCTGCACCAAAGGGTGCTATGTCTGCTTCTTCTTTTATTTTTGGCACCGACACCGGCTGAAACTGCTTATATGCACCTACAACTCACCGAGATTTAGAGGCGTCTCCTGATGTTTTCATAACTGTGTTGAGACTTTTCTCCCATGATGTATATTATTTACCTAATCCAAGGTCTACTCTTTATTATGTGACTCCGTATGTGGCCGTATATCTTGATTGTGGCCTTGAGAGTCTATTAGTTTCTTTTTCTATTTCTACCCCGATAGGAGACTTTATAATTGTTAAAATAGTGTATAGGAGGTGTGTGGTAGATTTTGGTGGTAGATACTCCTGTAGACTTGATAGAGTTGGACATGGTCGATTTTGATGTCATTCAGGGGATGGATTGGTTCCATTCGTGTTATGCTTTCTTAGATTGTCGGACCCGTATGGGCATGTTCAAATTCCCCAATGAGCCGGTCATTATATGGGATATGATTCTTTAGTGCCTAAGGGAAGGTTTATTTCGTATTTTAAAGCCCAAAGGTTGATTTCAAAGGGGTGTTTGTGTCATTTGGTTTGAGTTAAAGATTCTAACTCGGAAAATCCTTCTCTAGAATCCTTTCCCATGGTTAATGAGTTTCCCAAAGTATTTCTTGATGATCTTGCCAATGTTCCTTCTGATAGAGAAATTAATTTTGGGATTGATCTTGTTCCGGACACTCATCCGATTTCCATCCCTCCTTATCAAATAGCTCCAGCGGAGCTAAAAGTGCTTAAGGATCAATTGAAGGAACTCTTAGATAAAGTTTTTATCCATCCTAGTGTGTCTCCTTAGGTTTCTCCCGTGTTGTTTATGCGCAAGAAGGATGGTTTCCTTTGTATGTGCATAGATTATCGTCAGTTGAACAAAGTGACTATAAAGAATAAATATCCTCTTCCTAAGACAGATAATTTGTTTGATCTACTTCAGGGTGCAAAGTATTTTTCTAAGCTTGATCTTAGATCAGGTTATCATCAGCTTAAAAATAAGGAAGCGAATATCTGTGAAACTGCCTTTAGAACCTGATATGGTCACTATGAGTTTTTTGTCATGTGTTTTGGGTTGACCAATACCCTAGTGGTATTCATGGACTTGATGAATAGGGTCTTCCGTCCATTCTTGTATATGTTTGTCATTGCTTTCATTGATGACATCTTAGTCTATTCTAAGAGTGAGGCAGATCATATCAATTACCTCTGTGCCGTGTTGCAAACTTTGAAGGATCATCATTTGTATGCCAAATTCTCTAAGTATGAGTTTTGGTTGAAAGTCATAGCTATTCTTAGTCATGTTATCTCTAGTGAAGGGATCATGGTAGATCCCCAAAAGGTTGAGGCGGTTAAGAAGTGGCCTAGACCTATAACTCCAACCGATATTCAGAGCTTCTTGGGTCTAGCCGGTAACTATAGAAGATTTGTAGAGAATTTCTTGACTATAGCTACCCCATTGACCAAGCCCAAAAATAGGTTAAGTTTTTGTGGTCGGATGCGTGTGAGAGTAGTTTTGAGAAGTTGAAAGATAAATTAACTTCGGCTCTGATTTTGACCTTACTCGAAGGTAATGATGGATTTGTGATATATTGTGATGCTTATCGAATTGGTCTGGGTTAGGTGTTAATACAACATGGTAGGGTGGTGGCCTATGCTTCTAAGCAATTACAAGTTCATGAGAAGAACTACCATACTCACGACTTAGAGTTGTTAGTCGTGGTTTTTGCATTAAAGATTTGGAAACATTATCTTTATGGGGTTCATATTGATATATTTTCTGATCATAAGAGTCTTCAATATATGTTTAATCAATAAGAGTTGAACCTCAGGCAAAGGAGGTGGCTTGAGTTGTTGAAAGACTATGATATGAGTCTTCATTACCACACCGGTAAAGCTAATATAGTCGCCGATGCTCTTAATAGATTATCTGTGGGAAGTTTGGCCTATGTGGATAAGGACAAGTAGGAATTAGTGAAGGACGTTAACCGTTTGTCTAATCTTAAAGTTCTACTTGCAGACTCCGAGGATAGTAGTGTATTTGTTCTTTCGGTATCTCAGTCGTCTCTTGTTTTTGAGATAAAGAAAACCAAGTATTGGACCCTGAATTGATAAAGATCAAGAGTAATGTGGGTCAACATAAAGTTACAGACTTTGTGATTGGTGGTGATGGTATCTTGAGATACCAAGGTAGACTATGTGTTCTCGATGTCGATGGCTTAAGGGAATGGGTCATGGCCGAGGCTTATAAGTCCCGTTATGCTCTTCACCCCGATTCCGCCAAGATGTATCATGATCTTAGAGAATTCTATTGGTGGGGTAATATAAAACGAGATGTGGCTAGTTATGTTGCCAAGTGTATGGTGAGCCAACAAGTGAAAGTTGAGCACATGACGCCCGGGGGCTTGTATCAAGAGATTCCATTACTTGAATGAAAGTGGGAGGCAACTAATATGGTTTTCATTACCGGTCTTCCTCAATCTCAGAATCAATATGATTCTATTTGGGTCATTATTGATAGAATAACCAAGTCTTCTTACTTTTTGCCCCTGAGGACTAATTACTTGGTAAAAAATTATGCTAAGTTATATCCTGCAGAGATCGTGAAGTTTCACAGTGCTCCTATTTTGATTATCTTAGATCGTGGTCCTATATTTTCATCCCACTATTAGAAGTTGTTTCAAAAAGGGATGGGTGCTAAAGTGTGCCATAGTACCGCTTTCCATTCGCAAATGGATGGATAGGTAGAGAGGACCATCCAAACATGGGAGGATATGTTGCGGGCTTGTGTAATTGATTATGGTGGTAGTTGGTATAACCACTTGCCTTTGATTGAGTTTGCCTATAATAATAGTAAACACTCTAGCATTGGAATGGCCTTTTTTGAGGCATTATGTGGTTGGAGATGTCAATCTCCTATTGGGTGGTACGAAGTTGGCGAGGGTAAGTTGCTTGGCCCTAATTTATTTCACTAATCAATAGAGAAGGTAAAGCTAATTTGTGAAAGATTGAAAATTGCTCAAAGCTACCAAAAGTGTCTCCCATGAAAGAGGTGATGTAGTTTGGTAAAAATCATAAAATTAGTACCCAGTATGTTGATCCCTACTTGATTGTGAGGAGGGTTGGCAATTTTTCTATGAGCTGGAGTTGCCTCTAGCATGAACTCCATTCACCCAGTTTTCCATGTCTCTATGTTGTAGAAATATATGGGTGATCCTTCGTTGGTTGTTCCTTTGAGGGATGTTAATATCTCAGACTCTTTGTCCTATAAGGAGATCCCGGTGAGGATCTTAGATTGACAAATTCACCGATTGCGAACAAAAGAAGTAGCTTTGGTGAAGGTTTTATAGAGGAACCAAAATTTCAAGGAATCTACTTGGGAGGCGAAAGTGGACATGAAGTCCAAGTATCTGCATTTGTTTTCCTTCCCAAAAACTTGTGATGAAGGCATGTGTTAATATTCTTACCTTGATTTATGTTTATATGGACAATGGGTTAAAGTCCCTAATTTTTTGAATTGAGTTATGCCTTATTTAGTTAGTGGGTTAAAGCCCCCAAGCTTTGAAATTATTTAGGTCTTGTTAGACCATGGGTTCAAGTCCCTAATGCCTTGAAATCTTATGTGTCCTCGTTGTAATGGGTTTAAGTCCCTAATACATTGAAGTTGATTCACGTTTATGATGGATAATGGGTTCGAGTACCTAGTCTTTGAATTGAGTATGTACCTATGATGAGTCGATGGGTTAAAGTCCCTAAGTTGTGAAATGAATAAGTGTTTTGATAAGTAATGGGTTTGAGTACGAAAGCCAATAAAATGAATAGTCGATCGATGATGATCATAATGTGTGTTGTATCCTTGTTGTATGCTTTGTTCTAACTTGTTTAAAGGATGGTTTGATGTGTGATAATGTGTTAACTAGTGTTCATTCTTGCCTTACTCAGATTTCGCGGACGAATGATCTAAGTGGGGTAGAATTGAAAACCCAAGGCTTTGAACCATTGAAAATTTTCTTTATTTGATATCATTAGAGTGGGTACGAATAGGGGCATGAGTCGTACCCCTTGGATACGATTCGTATCCTCCTTTCTCTCCCCCATCGTACCTGAGGCAGTGTGGTGAGGGTTACTCACTATTCTAGGTACGATTTAACCTCCAACCAATCGTGCCTTAAGGTACGAGTCATACCAAAACCAATCGTATAGAGTAAGGTCTTGACTTGAAGTAGACTATTTTTAGTACGGGTGAAGCGTATGAGTGAGGGCATGAGTCGTACCCTTTGGATGTGACTCAATGGTGGGTAGTCATACCCTAACTAGTATGGATGACCTAGGAGAAGCCTAGTGTATGACTTAGGGTACCACTCATACCCTAGGGTACGATTGACTCAAGTGAGTCGTACCCAATGCCGTGGTCAATTTTTAGCTTTTTAGTTGAGGACCTTATGGCCATTTAGCTCACCCAAAACCCTAATTTCCTTCACTATATAAGTGTATATGTCCTCCTAAAACACATTTTTGATGGATCAAACACCCTAAATACTCTCTCAAACTCATCTTTGAAGAATTGGAGGCTAGCGTTTTTTAGGGTGATATTTAAGAAGCAAAGTGAAGTCAAGACTCTTGGTAAATCAAGTTGTCTAAGGAATGTAACTCTTCCCCTTGATAAATAACTCTAAATCGATGTATTTTATACTTGAATTAGTAAGTGTACATGGTGATTTTGAAATCAAATGAAAAGGGTTTTGTTACCTAATGATGAATAATGTTGACTTTTGCTTAGACTTATGTTTATACATATTATTGATGATGATTTGCACATGTGTATGCTTTTTGTATGTGGTATAATATGTGAGTATTGAGTAACTCTAATCATGATGATTTCTACCATGAAAATGGCCTTGGTAAAGGCATGCACACAAGGTGTTTGTGAAAATATCTAAGTGAATTGTTTAGTCACATGTTGGTGATGTTTTGAACTAGGGAAATAGCCCAATAAGTATGAATGATTGATAAATGATATTGTAAAGGTATTATGAGCCATTTATGGTGAAATTGATTACCTTGTTGGTTGATGGTTAATGAGGGGTTAAAGTCCCTAAACATGAAAATGAACTTGAATTGTGTGTGTACTAAAGTATGGTATGAATGTGGTATAAGATTGCTAATAAAATATGAATAGTTTGTGAGGGTCTTGATAACCATAAATTGAATTTTATGATGAATTGAATTAAGGCATTGGCCTATTAAAATGGTTGAGTAACAAAGGCTCCCATGAGGATGATGTGGTCATGTATAGTGTTGAATTATCTGAATGGGTTAAAGTCCTTAAGTGTGAATTGAATAGATAATGATGAATGGACAAAGGGCTGGAGTCCCAATATAGACCAATGATAGTTGTAATAGCTTGAGGTTAAAGTCCCTTGCCTAATAAAAGGGCTTGAGGTTAAAGTCCCTTGCCTAATGAAATCACTTGTGGCTAAAGTCCCTTACACAATGAAATCTCTTGAGGTTGAAGTGCCTCACAATTGAAATGTCTTGGGTTAGAGTCCCCTATCTAATACGGCATGAGGTTAGAGTCCCTTGCCTAATGTGTGGGCATGTAGTAAGAGTCCCTTGCCTAAATGAATATGCGTGTGTGGATAGAGTCCCTTTCTTAAATGGATGTCTATGTGGTTAGATTCCCTTTCTTAATGAGTGTATACATGGTTAAAGTCCTTCGTCTAAGTAATACGTGAATGTGGTTGCATTCTCATACCTAATAAGAATTGTTTGAATGTAAGTGTGAAAGGTCGGAGTCCTCCACTTTATGTCTCATGATTGAGTGCTTTGAGAATGTTGTTAGGCCTTGTTTACTTGTTTGGCATATGATATATCTATACGTATGGATGAGGTCTTGAATATGATATATTGTGTTGGTGTTGATTGATGATGTTATTGCATCCTTATTCTTGAGTTACATGCTATTGCTCCAACCGCTAACCATCTTAGGATGCTATGTCCCCTGTGACATAGGGGCCGGAGCATCATCTTCTCTTCCTGTGCAGTGATTAGGTGTTCGAAGCGGTTCTTGCATTGACTTTGGAGTGGTGAGCTTCCTTACTTTGAAAGATATTCCTTCTTGTTCTCCTATCTTTAGACTTATTCTTATTTTGACTTGGTTTAGCTATTGTCGGAACTTGTCCCGACATATACATTTTTAAAACATCTATTTGTATAAATGTATTATGGATGACTATGGACTTAGGTATATTGGTTAGTTTGATGAATCCAATGAAGTGTTTAGACATGTTTAAGTTATGACTCGTAGTATGTTTTCCGTTATCTTATTATACGTTCAGGATTCACCAACCCTTGTGATTGATGTGATGATTAGGTTAGGTTATCGAGGGGACCTCCAGATCATGTGGGCCTGAGATTCCCATACGACATGGCCCAGTTTTGGGGCATGTCAGTATGATACTTGGACTTTAACAACATTCAGCTTTTTAGTCTTTATATAACTGTATGAGTTATATTTAACATAATTTTCTACACGTGAATACAATGCTTCTACCTCTAATTAGTTCCTAACCTTGTATAGTAGTAGTGCTAGGCCTTCTAGTTTACAAATCAACTCAATTTGCATACTGTTATGTAATATTAAGTAAAGAAGATGAATTGAAAGAGAAGAGAGAGTAATTCTTATATCTCTTGAGAGATTCTCTTGATGGGGTGAATTACAATGAAGGAAACCCCCTTTATTTATAAGGGAAAAACTAACCTTGGGTTTTTAAATTTTTTCATATATAGACATTCACAATATATGGTAAGGTAGACATTCACTATATACAATAATATATTTATAACACTATCTTTTAAATGTCTAATTGATAGACAATGTGCCTCGTTAAAACCTTACTAGAAAAAAATACAATGGAAAAAAATCTAGCAAAGGAAAAAGAGTACACATCTCTAACAATATGCATATAGGCTACCTTATTAAAACCTTGAAAGAAAAATTCAGTGGGACAAAAACCCATAAAATAAAAAGATTACAACGCGTATTAACTCACTTTAATGAGAACATCCTCGAACCTTTGCATCCCGATCTTGTGCACCATCTTCTTGAAAGTTGTAATTAGAGGAGACTTGTGAATAAATCAACTACATTGTCACTTGAATGAATCTGTTGCACGTAAATATCACCATTCTTTTGAAGCTCGTGTGTATAGAAAAGCTTTGGCGAAATGTACTTCATTCTATCTCCTTGAGTCCTCCCTTAAGTTATGTTGTGCATTCTGCATTATCCTCATAAAAAAATCATACGTACTTTGTCACATTTCAAACCACATTTTTCGCGAATGAGATGTATCGTGGACCTCAACCACATGGTTAGATGAAGTGGCTACGATAGACTGTTTTGTAGTTCTCTAAAATATGCCAGTACCCCCATACATAAAAGCATAGCTTATTTGAGATCAATATTTATACGGGTCAGATAAGTATCCAATATCTACATAATAAACAAGATCGGGACTATAATCTTTAGAATAAAATAAGCTGACATATTTGATCTCATTTTGTTGTCTCTTAGTAGGAGCAAAACTATACCTTGTTAACAAATTAATCGAAAGGCTATATCAGGTCTTGTAGTAGCTACAAGATACATTAGTACACCAATTGCACTAAGATATATAACCAATCCAATTCAGTATATTTCTCATTCTAGTAAATAACTATTGCTTTTGAAAACTCTTCAAAAGTCTTAATAATTTTCAAGTTATAAATTGGTACAGTATAAGGATTATAGATAAGTTTTTCGATAATGTTTATATGCTTCAAACATTTTGAATCCTTAAAAGTTTTCATATAAATTTTGTCAAGTGACAATATTCAGTACTTTATGTATGACATGTTCAAGTGTCTGGACTATAAATCAAATAAGCTTTATGCTTACCAAGATCCATCCTTTCATGT
The DNA here is from genome assembly GCA_030864225.1 of Capsicum baccatum var. pendulum. Taxonomy (NCBI): domain Eukaryota; kingdom Viridiplantae; phylum Streptophyta; class Magnoliopsida; order Solanales; family Solanaceae; genus Capsicum; species Capsicum baccatum. The sequence continues at coordinate 211,185,220 of CM061553.1, read as the reverse complement.
CACTTGATAAATATTTTTATTTCAGCATGCTTAAATAAACGTAGAATTCAGATCCTCGTAATATTTCACAATATTATTCTAATATTGTATCAAAGTTATTATTGATGATACATCATTTTGTATTGTTTGCAATGTGACATAACATTATGAGATCTCATCACTTCATTATTTTCAGGTACCTAACCTCTCATAAGGTTTCATGAAGTATTATGACGTATGCTCTTTAAGAGTACATTATCTCCTTATTATGATCATTTGCTTCTTTTTCTTTTTCAAGAATTATTGCTTTTAGAACCTATTGGCCTACCATGCTTCATGCATGTAGTAGACTTGTCCTTTAGAGACATCCAGTTGAAGCATTTACAACTAAATATAATATCAATCTTTGTGTTAGTAAATGCTCCTAGCATTTGAACTTGAATTATCCTTTGAATGAGGATCATATTGATGGTAACTCACAACATATTTTGTAATTGTTTATTATGTCCCCCTCATGTTAGAAAAACTAACATACATCTCAATTTACTTTAGAGAATTCATCTTTGTGCATCATGGTATATCCATTGATCAAATACCGCACATCAAAACTATTAGATGGAATAATTGGTTCCTAACCTTGAATCAATTGAGAGAAAAGAAATAATCATAATTTATTGGTCTAATGCATACAAGTGCTATTGTATGCAATATATCATATTTCAGACCAACACATGAGACTTTGTTCTCATAAGCAATGGCTCAACTATTTATCGAATGAATTTAACACCAACTTAACTAGCATTATCAAGATGAATTATCTTGATTACACAATCTGAAAATTATGCTCTTAACTCAATTTATTTTGAGCAAGCAACTTTATGAATGCCAAACTGCAGTTGACAATGAACTCACATGTGATTATCTTATATTGATGCATCTTAATAAATCACATGACAGGTGAGCGGGCTCATATTCACCTTTTATACTTTTCAAATTTAAGGAATTCAATTCCAACATTAGTTGAGTCAACCAACTTATCATGAGAACAAACAACATGAATAATTTTTGAAGAATCTTCTAATTCCTTAATACATGTCTAATACTCAATATACACATCTTCAAAATGTCATAATCGTCCCTATAAATGTATGAATTTTTATTATAGTAAACTCCAAGTTTAGCATAACATGTGCCTTTTGCTTTAGTAAATTTCATATTTAAGTTACAAGAATAAACATCATATTTACTACTTCTAAGCAAATTGCAGAATATTTCTTCTTAATTATTCTACCTCTTTTGAAGGTGAGTTGTGGTATCATCATAATCAAGTGCATGTTTGTATCGATGAGCTTTACTAAATATTATCACATTCACCCCAAGGAATGAATCTGTGCTTATAACAGTCAACATTCTCATTTTCATGAATGGAATATAATCGTGCTTTGATGTGTGAGAAGACGCTAACACATTTAAGGCTTTTAACTAAGAATAATTGTGAAGTCTTAAGCAACTTTTGTCGTTTTTGATTATTTTACTTTGATATTGCAGTAAAAGTTATGATGCAAGGGAAATTTAAGAAAATGGAAGCAAAAGAGCTGAAAACTGATGCAAAAGAACTGAAAGTGTAGCTGACGACATTCCTGATAAGTCATCAGCCCTGTGATAAATTATCAGAAATTATGTCAGTTGACTGACGATATTCCTGATAAGTCGTCATCCCTATGATAAGTTATCAGAAATCACGTCAGGTGGCTGACGACATTCCTAATAAGTCATCAGCCCTGTGATAAGTTATCATAAATCACGTCAGGTGTTGCAGTGTTAGAAGGATTAAAGTGAAACTATGACGATATTTTTGAGATGTCGTCACAACTGTGATAAGGCGTCAAAGTTGCCGTCAAGTGTAGGCAGAGAATCAAATTTTAAATGAAGAAGTGACGACATTTCTAATATGTCATCACGTATCTAATAAGTCATCAAAATTTGTCGTCAGTTAAAGTAGAAGATGCCAAGAATGCTGGAGGGCCTGACGACATCCCTGGTAAGTCGTCAGGACCCTGACACGCCATCACAAATGTCGTCACCTATTCCGAAGGATTTTCTGAACATTGTGATTTTATTTCCTTATTTAGGATTAACTATAAAAAACATTGTTTAGGGTTTTTTTATGGGGGTTTGGCACTTGAGTTTTAAGAGATGTACTTTGATATTTTCTCTCTCGAGTTTCTTGGCCTGAAAAAGGAAATACTTTGAAGAGATTATTATCATTATTTTGGAATTTCCATTGTGATTTAATTTGAGAATCTCTAGTTTCTATTCATCTTGTGGTAAGTTTATCTTTCAAATAATGAATTCAACCAGTTGCTTCGATTATTACATCATGAGCGGCTAAATTTCCTTAACCTGAATTATGAAATTTAGGGTTAGGTCTTGATAAGGTGCTAAGTGTTCAAGATTCAAAAGGTGGTAGAATTTCTTGATAATTCTAAGGTTTTAATTAACGTCTCTTGGTTGCAAACAGTAGACACACCTGCTTTGATTTGCTTGAGAAATAAATCAAATATATTAGGAAGTAAATTATCAATAGAGACTCGGAAATACTTAGTTTAATAATCAGCGCTGTAACAAGGTTGGTTAACCTGAGGTAAAATCTCGGCAGTAAATAGAAATTCCCTAAGTCCGAGAGGATTAGGGAATCAAAAGCTTAAGTAGGTAGAGAGACATTTAAGCATAACATTGATAAAGATATCTTGTTATCCTACCCACCATGAGAATCTTGAACCACTTTTAGCATCTGTCATGTACCGGAAGCCCTAGTGAACATAATTCTGGTTATTTCATAAATTCTTGATTTACAAACACTGAAAGTAGAGTGACCAACAATTATTTGCTAATTATTAAAAAACCTCACTTTATCTTTTCGCATCATTCGTTTGAATTCAACTTGTAGCTATAGTTTCAAATTGATTTAATCGTCACTCACATTGTTCCCTGTGGATTCGACCCCGACTCCAAGGTTGGGTAAATATATTGACGATGACCGCCTTACACTAAATTGAGGTGTAAGTTGAGCGATATCATGCTTTAAGCCTATCAAATTATGATAGCTTCTAACCTCTTTCAAAATATTACCAATTCTAGAGCAAATCGAGGTGTGCATATAAGGTAGAAAAATTTTCTCTAACATATTTTATAATTATAATAAGCATTGAAAATATTATCAATTTTGATGATTATTATCATATTGTCCTTCCATGCTTATATTCATGCATTCAATCACTTGTCTTCTTTCAGACGTATTATGCACTGCTACCACATTTCTTTCATGAATAGAGCAAGTTGTCAACTTTCAGATTCATCATATATTGCTACCATATTCACTTCATGGAATAGAACATATCAATAGGATATGTTTCATGACTTTTCTTCAAATATCCATTATTTTACCTTAGTCATCATAATATCATCAATATGGTATATTGAGATTCAAACTCAATATCTTATTGATATAAGGCTTCTTAGGCTATAACTTAATGGGACTTGAACTCAATATCTTATCATCATGATGCATTGGAACCTTTATCTCAATGGCTTACCCTCTTAATGAGATGAGACTTAAATTCATAATCATATCTTTTAACAATATTGTTCTTCATAAATAAATTTAAAGCATAAGTGGTTTCAAACCAATTATTTTTTCTCAAATTCAACAATAATTAATTGCATCATTAGTAGCAAAAGGCAAATAACACAAGGAATTACTAACCTAGAAATTACCTTTAGATTTATTTTCTCACCTTGTTTGGCAGAGTCTTATGCTGATAACGTATTATGAAAAATAAAGTAAAGAAGAAGAATAGAGAGAAAAGAGAGAGAATAATTCTTATATCGCTTGAGGGATTCTCTTGATGGGGTGAATTACAATGAAGGAAACCCTCTTTATTTATAAGGGAAAACTTGGGGTTTCTAATTTTTTCATAAATTGACTTTCACTATATATGATAAAGTAGACATTCACTATATATGGTAATATATTTATAACACATACACTATTACCCACTTATACACAAAGAAAACATGTAAATTGCCAAAATCTCATACCTTCAAGAGTTACGACTCAACCAAATGCCACAAAAATGAAATCAGTAGAGGAGATGGGGAAAACAGCCTACCTACAATAGTCGGGACTCTTAAGTTCGAGTAGCAGGTAATTTAATAGCTAAGAAAGAAGCAAACTCAATTCTCAGACCACCTATTAGATATGATCTTGTCTTCTCAAAACTAATCTAATTGATTAGTACAAGAGTAAATACAAGTGTACAACTACATAATATAATTGATTAGTACAAGAATATATACAAGTGTACAACTACATAATATAAAATTATATGAAAAGCTAAAAATGCTGAGAACTGTCAAGTGTTATTCTACTTGATCTTGCCTATTATTCTACATGGATCTCTGCCTCAACTTTCGGCATTTCCTTTTCAATCATACGCCTTTTCTTCCACTTATCTCTCATGGTGAACTAGCTACGACATGAAGAACCAGCTATTATTCATAAGTCGAATAGCCGATGTAGAAAAATTGTAATAAGGTTCTTTTTAAAAATAGAAGTAGAGTCATAAACCAAAAAGAAGACTAATTAGAAAAGTTAGGTTCAATCGGCCTCTTTCTTTTTAAAATAAACAAAAGTTACGATCTTTATTTTTTATTAAAAAGTTATATATTCAACCCAACAAAGAATTCTCTAAACTTAGAAAACTTTACCATATGTTTTTGATAATTATATATATTTATATATATATATATATATATATATATATATATATATATATATATATATATATATATATATATATATATATATATATATATATATAATATTCTAATAGTGAAAAGACAATTTTGTCTATTGCATGTTAGGATATTCACACTTTTAATATATTATAGATAGAAATTATAGATAGATAAATTATAGATATAGATAATGCTTACAACTAACTTTTTCAAAAATTGTGGCTATTACCTAACTCACCTACATTACTGAAGATTCAAATCAAGGGGAAGCATTTGACCATACTTACTAGCACTTGAAGCAGTGATGGATCTAGGATTTGAAGATTGTGGGTGCTCACTTCCTTCAAGAAAAAAAAAAAGGAAAAAAAGTGTGTTGCTAATGCGAATTGAACCCATGCCACTTTAGGCATCAAAGTGCTTAACTTCCACACCAAAGTCAAAGCACCTAACGGTCATTTGTGTCTATGGATACTTAACGATACATTATAACTAATTTTTTTGTAAATATATAAAAAGTTTACCTAAGTCAATGGATGCTCAAGTAACCGGCACAGACCACATGGGTCCGCCCTGACTTGAGGTCACTGTCCAAAAATCTGAAACCCATATGTTTCGACTAACTATGGGAAATATTTTTTTGTTTGTCATGGCGGAGAATTTTAATGATAATGCACATGATTGACTTTTGTAAAAGTTGTGGTTATTACTTTACTTACCCCATCCCATGCCCCCATAACTGAAAGATTCAGAGGCTGCAAGACTAAGTATAGAAGTTTGGTTGGTTGGTCTGTTGCACGAATTATGGGGTACTTGTTCATACTCCAGTAAGATTGCACCTGTGATAGCAAGGCTACTATATATACAGATATAGCTTCTAATTCTATCGACATAGATTGTCATTTTGTCTGGGAGAAAATCAAATGTATAATGATTCAATCTTAATATTAGCACACTACTCATTTCCAAATCTTGGATTTGCTCACCAAAGGCTGTGGGATTACTAGATGTCTACAAATCTCCCACTTAAGAGGGCGTATGCTAATATTAGAACAATGTAGTTAGTTATAAGTGTTTTGGATTAGTTGTTAGTTAGCTAAGTGTTGGTCATTAGTACACTTAACTAGAGCACGGGAGATTATATGGACATTACAAAAAATAATCTTCCTGAATCATTTTTGCACAATAGACGTTGAACCCATGAGACATAGCAGACACTAACAATCTGCACCAAATTTATTTGGTCAATAAATCATGTAGTCAGCTGCATATTCATTTCACACAGATTCATCATCAGTAGCAAAATTTCAAACCTTTGTACTATCTACTAATTGCTTTATTAGTGGGTCATTTAAGGAAAAAATTGTGGGTCAGATACATTTAATTATTACCTAGTTTAGCCAAGCAGAATTTTGTAGACAATGTTTATTGTGAGCATACGTTCAATAATCCCTTCGTTCACTTTTAGTTGCCTTCTATTTCAAAATTTGATTTTCACTTTTACTTGTCACTTTTAACATATTAAGAAAAGATAATTATTTCTTTTTTTATTTTACCCTCAACATCAATTACTCACTTTTCTAATCCTTTTTCAAGACTTAAGACTATACATCAATTAATATGGATATTGAGGTAAAAAAAAATACTCGCATTAGTCGTTGTTTCTTAAGGGATGTGGAAAATCCAAAATAAATAAGTAAAAATGAATGACGGGAGTAATATCTAATTCACAGGCAAGACTTTCGGAGAACTTTGCTTTGGGACATAGCTTGTGTTACTAAATTTATGCCCAGCAATTTCTTTTCTTGCCTTGTGATTTTATTTTTTTGGCAACCCTTAAAATTTTGGGTGAATGGGACAGGTCATCAATTTTTGAGTCATATTTGACACCCTTACATGTATCTATACAAAAATAATTAACTACTTCCTCCGTCTTAAATTATTCGTTCCAAATTTTCTAATTTGATTTCTTATTTCCTTGTCCTTTTTCATTAATCAAGACAAGATAATTTTTTTCCTATTATACCCTTAGTAATTGATTACTCCTTGTTATAGCATTGAATTATCAAAATCTTGAAAAATGTTGCAAAGACTTTGGTAATCCTATAATCCTAATTATTCATGCAAAAAGTGTTTTGGTATCAGTCATATAATAACTCCATCAAAATTGGAACTAACAACACAACACAATTAATAGGGATAAAATTGTAAAGTTACATTACCAATCATTATTTTCTTAATAGCTGTGTTATATCAATTTGAGACGGATAATTTGATACGGAGGAATTACTTGATTTGCTCCTAAAATATTATCCTTAGTTTGATGAGAACAGGTAATATGGAGCAACATTTTGAAAACCACCCAATAAGAAAATTAGTAACCAATAGGAAACCTGACAAGAAAATGTACACTATATCTTGAACATTCTTTCCAAGTCAAGCACAAAAATATTTCAAAACTATAAAAGAGTGACACAAGTTTTAACTATTGAGTAGAGGTGACAATTTTAAGATTAGTGTTAATGACATTAATTTTAAAACCCTTAAGTTTCACTATTTATATAAAGATTCCTACACTATATTTACACAAAGATCCCTACACCATCACCACCACTCCTCCTCCATACCCTTTTTATTGTCACAGTCGCCACCTCCTCTTCCTCCACTATTACCATCACTACCATTGTCACCTCTTCCAGATTCACCATAATTTCCTCTCTCTACATAACTATCGCCTATTTTTTTTCTTTCTCCTCCACCACCGTCGTTATCAACACCACAACAAATGTCATATTTTTATTCGGCATCACCACTAGCACCACTACCTTCATTTTTACCATAAATATCACTTTTTCGTGGGCTCCTTCTCCAACCAGATCTTTTTTCAGAAATTAAGTAAGTATCGAAGTTGCTGCAACAACAATCGAAGTTGCTGCAACAAAAGTTAAAGTTGTTGCAGTAAATAGTCAAAGTTGTTGCAGCAACTTCGATAGTTACTGCAGGAACTTCGATAGTTGTTGTAGCAACTTCGATAGTTGTTGTAGCAACTTCGATAATTGCTGTAACACAACAACTAATAGTAGTTATTGCAACAATTACCGTAGTTGCTAAAACAACTCTCATAGTTGCTGAAGCAACTATCATAGTTGCTGAATTTGCTGAATTATTTCTTCATTTGTTTCTAAAAGAAATCAAAAAATTTATTTTCAAACCTTTCAATTTAAAAAAAAATAGTTTATGAAAATTAAAAAAGGAAGAAGAACGAAATAAAAAGGAAAGAAAAAGAAGAAGAGAAGATGGAAGAAGAGGAAAATCTAGAGAGAGAAAAATAAGAAAAAGAAGATGGGGAGAAAGATTAAAAAAAAAAGATTGAAGGATAAAAAAGGAGGGAAATTCTAAAATTTGAAATTTGGAGTTGAAAGACTTTTTAAAAAATTAAAAAGTTTTTAAAAATTACACTTTACACCCCAATTAACTTAATCACAACTTAAATAAAGCTTTGACCTTAGCTGGTAAAAGTTATCACTATTTTAAATTTAAAGACTTTTTTGCCACCTCCTACCTAATTTTCTCCACTAACTATATTTATTTCTTGGTGTGCCACTAAATTTTTTTTTTTCAAGTCAAACACCAACTATATGTGATCCTAACATTTAATGACAATAGGTGGTTTTCGAATTAAATTTTCATGAGTTTAATCTTTAAATATTTTAATATTAAACATATTATATCTATTAAATGAACTTGATATCACCATGATACATCTGCAACTAATAATGGAAATCACTTTCGCTTGTCATTATGGAGGATTTTAATAAAAATGAGCACAATTGACTTTTGCAAAAGCTGTGGTTATTACCTAATTAACTCACCCCACCCCATCCCATGCTCCACACATCTGAAAAATTCAAATTAAGGGGTTTGATTCAGTAATTTTAGTCCAAACTCTATATGTGATAAAAAATTCTTTAACGATGTAACATAATGAATTTCAACCTCAGTTACTACCGTTTGAGGATACTATCCTAGAATTTCAAACACAAAGTTTATATCTTAATACATTTTTAAATCAAATGATAATGGCCGATAAAAATAAATTTTGCCCTCCTTTTAGTAATAAAAGTCGAGAAAATTGAACAAAAGAAGTCTTTTAAGTCTTCTTTTAAATATTGGTGACTTTGATTAATTGGGGCCAAATTAACATTTTCAAAACATATAATCTTTTCCATAATACAAATCAATTCTCAACTCTAATTTAATTATGTAATAAAAACAAAGGGACCAATCATTTCCATCATTTCCTATCAGACAAACATACATCAGTTTCAAAAAATGTTTCGTATTCTCTTCTCTCAACAACCTAACTCTCTTTCAACAGATTGCCTCAAACCTTCACAACAGATCGATTTTGCTCAAATTTTCAACCACATCAGTTGTTTGAGAGAATTCAACTTCAACTTTCTTCTTCCTTATAGCCGTCACTTTCTCTCTCTTTGAAGCTAACGTCGTTTATATTTATTATTTTATGAAAAATTATGGATTTTTATTTAATTAAAAAAATAACTTTAATTGTATTATCTTCAAGTATGGGTTAACAATTTTGAGTTTTGATGCTAAAAAAATAAGAACAACTCAAGAAAACCCTAATTTGTGGTAGTTGTTCACCTAATATAGTGATTGATGTAAATGATGGCATCTTTTCCTCTTTTCTGAGTGAAATATGAGTTTTTATTGTTGTTGTTGTTCTTGTTCTCGAATATTGTTGTAAAAATAGCACAAACTTGAACTTTGACCTTTTTTTGAGATATATGTTGTGACAATTTGTCTTGCTGTTTGTGTTGTTACATTGAATCACTTCACTTCACTTTGTATTTATTGATGTTGTTGGTGAATGTTGTGTCATTATATTGTTGTTGGTATTGTTTGTTTGTTTTTTTGGTGTTGTTTATGTTTTAGGCATATGTTTTGTTTTGTTGGTGTTGTGAATGGTATTGTTGGTGTTGTTGGCATTATTGGTGTTATTGGTGGTGTATTGTTGGTGTTGGTGTTGGTGTTAGTGGTGTTCTTATTAATATATAATGTTGTCTTTTAGATGTGTAATATGTTTGAAACAACTATATATCTGTTGGTTGACTAGTTTGATTTAGTCCAACAGATGACTTATCTATTGCAATAGATGGGTCATCTGTTGGAATAAATCAAAACATTCAACCAACCTATTTTGATTTCTTCCAACAGATGACCCATCTTTTGCAACAGATAAGTTATCTATTGGAATAATTCAAAATAGGTCTTGCTGCTGGTTTTATTTTTTTCAACAGATGATTCATCTGTTGCAATAGATAAGCATCTGTTGGAATAAATCAAAAGAGGTCCTACTGCTGGTTTTATTTCTTCCAAAAGATGACCTATCCATTTCAATAGATAAGTCATCTATTAGAAGAAATCAAACTAGTAACAAGCTATGTTTTGATTTATTCCAACAAATGAGTCATCTGTTGGAAGAAATCAAAATAGGTTTGGTTTGATTTCTTACAATAGATGTTGTTTTTTGTTTGTTTAGAGTTGTTTGTGATTAGGTATGTTCTTGGTGTTTTTAGTTTTACTGGTGTTTTTGGTTGATATAAGCCAAATCGATATCAAACTTTCAAGGACTATAATCTAAGGCCAACATAAAGGTATCCAAGCTATGGTCATCTATGGGAGGCAAAGATATGTTTGGGGAACAATTTTTAAGCCCTCAAGATATCAACTCCATGTGTGGAGGATAGCTTGGAGCCGGGAGCCAAATTTATCCCAAGAACTCAACAAGAAAGCAAGCCCAAGGACTACAAACATCCCATGATACTAAAGAAGTTAGATGTGTTCCAAGACATCTAGGTATCATTTAAGGAGTGTTTTAGAGTGCCCAAAGCATACAATAAGGACCAAGGATCCTTGGAAGGGTCAAAGAAGTGAGAAATAAGGCTAAAAAGCCCATTATAGGGGACCTGCACCCCATCTGTGCTGCAGTAGGTGCACCTAGGGTGCACCTGACCTTCTTGAGCAAGTCAAAACAGTAGCATCCGCTCCCACGGTGCACCCCATCTGCTTAAGCAGATACTAAAGCGAACAGAATTGAGTTTTTGGTTAATTTGGGTCACTTTTAGGCCTAATTATGTACTAGATAGCCCAAGGCTATAAATACTATCTCTCATAGTTTATTTTCTTAGTTTTTAGATGTTGATTAAAGATGAAAAATCTTGAGAGAGTGTTTAAGATCTTGAAAAAACTTATCTTGCATTTCATTTAGAAATGGTAGTTGTAAGGGTGTTATGATTCCCTTGCAGCTAATGTACGAGATTAGGTGATTTTGGATAATTGATATGGCGGTTTTTGAGTTTAACATACTCATTAGTTCCTATTTCTTTCTTTCTTCTTGTGTCAACCTATCTATCTTCTATTGTTCTTTCGTTTTCTGTAGTTAGATTCTCTTTCTCGTAGCTTGAACTGTATCATTTGGTATCAGAGTACAGCTTGATTACGTTCTCACGAAGTCAATCTTAGGTTTGTTATCTTGAAAATCAAAAAGAAAGTGTCAAAAAAACATTTTAAGGAAAAATTCCAAAAAAAAGCTGTGTTTTTAAGTCCGTATTGTTGTTTCAACACTAGATTTGTTCCTTCTAGTGTTTTAGAGTTCGAACCTTGAGATTTTAGGCTTGATTGAGTGCAATTGAGAGGAACCCACTATTGTTGAGCATGTTCTTGAAAGAAATAAAAAAAAGGGTTCTTAGATCTACAAATTTAGGGATGGAACTCAAGGTTAAAATTATTGAAAAAGTGTTCTCTACATTGAGAGAAACTTAGGGTTAAAAGTTAGTGCAATTTGGAGAAGTTTCAAAAATTCATCATTTTTTATGATTTAAAGGTTTAAAGAAAATATAAGTGGGATCGAAAAACTGGAATTTTTGGTGATGATTTGAGGGCTAAAAGTTGTTGAAAACTATTATCTAAGGTGAGGGGAAGCTTGGTTTAAAATTTCGTGGAATTTTGAGCGAAAACAAAGAAGTTGTGCATTTTGAATTTTCAAAATTGTTCTTGGTGTTCTTGAGGATATTCATATCTCCAAGAGACAAATTCATTCAAAAGTTGTTGTTTGATCGAAGAAAGAGAAAGAAAAAAATGGGCAAAAGTGTTGGTACAAAAGCATATCCTAAGTACCATGGAATATTCCAAGAGAAATGACAAAAGGGGGACAACAAAAGGGCATTTTTGGCCTTGTACAGGCTGAATTTTGGGTCAAACTAGCACCTCATGCGTTTTGGATGCTCCAGAGGTGCACAAAACATGCCCTAGATCTGGTCCAGCGTGCTCCAAATGCATTTTAAGCCTCCCATCTCATGTTTGCTCGAGGTTTCATCAATCTAACTTCATTTGTTGACTCTTAAATTCATCTTTTGATTCTCAAATACTAATTAACAACTAATAATTTATCTACTAGCTGATTAGTTAGTTCTTAAGTCTGATTTCTTTCTTGTTCGTTCCTATGTGCTTTTCTCTTTTATTTTTGTTGTTCTTTCTTGATTTAAGTACATTAGTTTGTTTTTGAGTTTTATTTTCAATTTCAAACAAGAATTCACTCTAGCCACAATTAGAAATTGACACCTTATGTACAACGGGAGTATAAACAACTTTCAACATTCTCCAATTCAATTGTGAGGTCTACAAAAGTGAGATTCGTACGAGTGTTCATGTAGTACCCCGTATGCTTCCTACTTCAATTCAGCTCATAAAGTATACATGATAGGCCTAAGTCCTAAAAAATTTAAATAAGTATTGAAGACTCAGTCTCATTTTTGTCCTCTAAACTCTGATTAATTTATTCTCGACCTTTCCGACCCCAAAAAAGTTGATGTCTAAGTTAATTCATGGTCAAGGTTGTCTATAGTTCATTTCAGGTGATTTTTAGATTTTTTGGATGAATTTTGAGTCATGTTTGGGTGGACAAAATAGTGTACCAATGCGATATGGCCGCGTCACATTGGGTACTGCATTGGCATCAGCAATGCGGCGCGTTGCTTATCACATCGTGTTGAGCGATGCGGTGCGTTGCCAATCACATCACTAGGCATGTTTTCATCTTAATAAATCTAGGTCCAGAGGGGTATTTCATTCTTTCCTCCTCAATTTAACACTGGATTTAGGTCCCGAAAAGAGCATTTTTGCCTCATTTTTCATAATTTCCTCAAATTGAAATCATTCTCTCTCAAGAACACAAACCCTAGCCCCTTCAAGCTTCAAGTTCAATTCTCAAGAAATCCCTCAATAACTTCCAAGAACTTGTTAATTGAGGTATGTTAGATATTCATCCATGGTCCTTTTTCACCCATGGAGTCCAAGAACTCAATTTCAAGTTTATACATATTTTTGTGAATTATGTCCATGAACTTTCATGAATTTTAAATTTTATATCATGTTTACATGAAATTATCGTTGGTTTTTAACCCCACACATTTGAATGGTGTTGTTTGCTAATTTAAGCCTTAATTAGTGATTTAGTATCAAAATCATGCTACCACTAAATGTTTCAAACTATTCCCATGCTTAAGCAATATGTTGCAAATGTTTGATGAAATGCCTCAAAGAATGAGTTTTGAATATTTACTACATGTCATGTCCCCAAAGTTTTAGTATGATCTTGTTTTTATAGCTATCGAGTCTTGGGGGTTTGAATACCCAAAATTTAGATGTTTACATACTTTATTATCCTAATAATGATTTCAGTTAAACCATGAACATAGTTAATTTCTCAGTTATTATTTGCATAATGAGCGCTATCAGAATTCAGAATCAGCTAAACTCAGTTCAGTCTAATGGTTAGTATCATTCAGTTGGGAGTAACACTTAGCACCGAGTGAGCGTAGAGATGGTGTCTCCCCCATTAGTTAGGAATGAGGCACTAGTAGGATTCCTTAGGTTCCAGACCTATGGAGCCACCATAGATTTTGAGGGGTCCCCCGTCAGTTAGGCATAAGACCCTCATCCTTCGGGACTTTAGATTAGTGGATCCACACAGCAAGTGTTAGTACCCGTGGCACGGTACTGACACCCTTCCAACTGTATTACAGGTTGGACCCTGTAATATATTGGAGCATGTCGGTTATAGCTAGTCCTTACAGTCTCAGTTCAGTATTCAGTATACTTTAGTTCAGGTTTGCATAACCATAGCATACAGTTATCAGTTATTCAGTTATCAAATTTTAGTATTTTAGCTTACAGAATATTTTCAGAATTATGTTATATGCTTTGTAATACATTCTCATATTTTACAGCATTTACGCATTCATGTCAGTTATTCACTTATCTTATACTATTCAGTCAGTTATTATTCCTGTACATGAGCCTATACATATCAGTATAACCCCATCTAGCATACTAATACCTTAAAAGTACTGATCGTATACTCGTTTCTTGCGCTATGATGTCTCATATCATATGAGGTTCAGATGCTTAGGTTCCCGACCGCACTTAGACATTCTAGAGCATCAGCAACAGCAGTCGTGGTGAGTCCTCATACTTTGAGGATGAGTTTATCTTATATTCAGTTATATCAGTTGTTCAGTTATTTAGTCAGTAGAAGTTAGTTGGGGGTTTTTCCCATCAACTCCACAGTCAGTCAGTTTTAGAGGTTTTCGGACACTTCAGACAGTCAGTCATTTTACCATTATTTTTATCAATTTTCATACAGTTATTTTTCGATAGCTATTTTTAGATTTATGACTCAGAAATGTTTTAGTATCTAAAACCTTATGGCATTTTCAGATACTTTGCATATGATATTTTATTATTATTATTTAGTTCTCACAGCAGGTATCAGCTCATGAGTTAGCTTGTGGTCACTTGTGACTGTAAACACCGTGTGGCATCCAGGGTATACTCTCGGGCATTACAAAGTTGGTATCAGATCCAATGGTTTTAAATTTTCCTAGGGAGTCTGAAAGCCATATCAAGTAGAGTCCTGTGCATAAGTGTGAAGCGCACCACACTTATGGACAAGAGGCTACAAGACGTTTTAGGAAATGTTTCCCTTATTTTAGTGTTCATATCGTGCTAATAAGCATGAGATCAAGTTAAAATCCTTGTCTAATTCAACTCTTCCTTCCGTTTACAGAATATGCCTCCCTGGAAAACTAACGAAAAAAGAAATGAAAACCAGCTGGCACCTCCACCCGTTCAGGAAGATTTCATGAATGAGCATGTTTCTCATGCAGAGTTCAGAGTTGTATTCACCACTCTATCTCACTCTGTAGCATCTCAAAATTCTCTGGCAGCTGCTATTCAGGCCAACCCAATGGCCAATACTGTCGCAGCCAGAATTTGAGACTTCACCCTAATAAATCCTTCTTCATTTTTAGGATTCAAGTCCAAAGAGGATCCACAGGAATTCCATGACATAGTGCAAAAGATAACAAACATTATGGGGGTGACTTCTAGTGAGAGTGTTGAATTGGCTACTTACCAGCTGTAGGATATAGCTAATACCTAGTTCAAGCAGTGGAAGGGGACAGAGGAGCATATGTAAAGCCTATAGAATGAGAGGAGTTTGCTACAACCTTCTTAGATAGATTCTTACCATTGGAGATGAGGGAAGCTAAAGTATTAGAGTTTATTAACTTGAAGTAGGGAAACATGAGTGTGAAAGACTATTTCCTCAAGTTTACTCAGGTAGACAGGTATGCTCCTAATGTAGTAGCTGATAACAGGTCTAGAATGAGAAAGTTCATGTTTGGAGTATTTGATAGTGTGGCCAAGGAGTGTAGAACCGCAATATTGATCAAGGAGATAGAGTTGTCTAGATTGATGGTCCATGCACAATAGATTAAGGAGGAAAAGATTTAGGAAAAGCAGGTCAAAATAAAAGGTCTAGGATAGGTAGCTTTAATATTTCTCAGCCAAGGTCGGAGGGTGGTAACCATCCTCAATTTCATTAGAAATATTTAGCTCCATCTCTGTCATTAGGTAGTGCTCTGGTTTTAAAGTTCAGAAATAGTAATTGGGATTGGGCATCAGGCTCTAAGACTTAGGGTAGCGTGAACAGTAGTCGGACTAATACCCTTTGCCAGAAGTGTGGTAGGAATCATCAAGGAGTATGTAAGGCTGGCAGTGGTATGTGTTTTAGATGTCGCAATACGGGTCATAGGTTGAAGAAATGTCCGATGGGAATATGGAAAGGTAGGAATGATCACCAACAGGGTTAGACTAACTCTTCAACAGCACCAGTGGGTCGCTCGAATTAGTGGGACGCCACTTCCAGTACCATCGATAGTCAGTGCCAGAATAGTCTGTATGTAATTGAGTCTCAACAGGATTAGGAAATTTCTCTTGATGTGGTTACCCATACGTTATAGGTCTTTCATTTACATATTTATGCTTTGCTAGATATCGGAGCTTCTCTTTCTTTTATAACCCCTTATATAGCTGTCAACTACTGAGTCAGTCCCAAAAGCTTAATAGATTTTTTCTCAGTATCTACCCTAGTGGGTAAGTCTATCATAGCTCGGTGGGTATATAGCAACTGCACAATTATAGTGTCTCAAAAAGCTACATCAGTAGACCTTATAGAACTAGAGATGATAGATTTTAACATCTTGGCAAGGATTGGCTCCATTTATGCTATGCTTCAGTTGATTTTAGAAATATAGTTGTTCACTTTTAGTTTCCAAATGAACCAGTCCTTGAATAGAGGGGTAGTACTACAACACTTGGGGGTCAACTTGTTTCATACGTTAGAGCAAGGAAAATAATATCCAAGGGGTGTATTTATCATCTTGTTTGGGTTAAGGACTCTAGTTTTGAGACCCCAGTCTTGAGTTGGTTGTAGTGATAAGGGAATTCCCAGATGTGATCCTTGAAGATCTTTTCGAAGTTCTTCCCAAAAGGTAAATTGACTTCAGAATTGACCTTCTTCTGGATACCCATCCTATATCTATTCTGCTATACAGAATGGATCCAACCAAACTCAAAGACTTGAAAGAACAATTGAAAGATCTCCTAGATAAGGGATTCATCGGGCCCAGTGTTTCCCTGTAGGGCACACGATTTTTTATATGCATAAGAAAGATGGTTCTCTAAGAATGTGTATCGACTACTATCAGTTGAATAAAGTTACAATCAAGAATAAATGCCCACTTCCCAGAATTGATGACTTGTTCAACCAACTTTAGGGTGCCAGTTATTTCTCCAAGATAGACCTCAGATCCATCTAACATCAGCTTAGAGTTAGAGAATGTGACATTCCAAAAATAGCTTTTAGAACTCGGTATGGTTACTTTATGTTTTTAGTCATGTCCTTTGGTCTAACGAATGCCCCAGCAGCCTTTATGGACTTGATGAACCGAGTGTTTAAGCAGTACTTGTACATGTTCGCCATAGTCTTCATTGATGACATTCTTGTCTATTCTCAAAATGAAAGTAATTATGTAGACCACCCCAAAATAGAATTGCAGATTCTTAGAGCCCACCAGTTGTTCACCAAATTCAGTAAGTGCGAATTTTGGCTAAGATCAGTAGCTTTCCTTGGCCATATTATCTCCAGTGACGGCATTAGAGTTGATATATTAGAAGTTTCTTGGGTTTGGATGGCTATTACCGACGGTTTGTTGAAGGATTTTTGTCTATTGAGTCCCCCATGTACAGATTGACCCAAAAGAAAAACAAGTTTCAATGGTCAGATTTTTATGAGAAAAGTTTTCAGGAGTTGTAGACTCGACTCACCAAAGCCCCAGTTTTGACGCTACTAGATGGTTCAGACGAATTTGTTGTGCATTGTGATGCTTCTAGAGTTGGTTTGGGGTGTGTTTTTATGTAGAAAGGCAAGGTTATAGCCTATGCTTCTAGACAGATTAAGCCCCATGAAAAGAATTACCCAACCCATGATCTTGAACTAGTAGTTGTTGTATTTTTCTTAAAGATTTAGAGGCACTATTTGTATGGGGTGCATGTTGATGTGTTCAGAGACCACAAAAGCTTGCAATATGTATTCTTGCAGAAGGATTTGAATTAGCATAATAGGAGATAGTTGGAATTGTTGAAATATTATGACATGAGTGTTTTGTATCATTCAGGCAAGGCCAATGTAGTGGCAGATGCCCTCAGTAGGTTGTCTATGGGTAGTGTTTCTCACGTTGAGAGTGTTAGGAAGAAATTAATTTAGGACTTTCATCAGCTCTCCAGATTAGGTATTCATTGGTAGACTTGGTAGAGGGTAGTATATAGGTTCAAAATAGTTTGAAATCTTCTTTGGTTGCTGAAATGAAAGAAAAACAATATAGGGATCCCAATCTAGTTAAGTTGAAGGAGTCAGTTAGAGATTAGAAAATAGAGGCTTTCTCCCAAAAGGGAGATGGTGTGTTACATTGCCAGGGTAGACTATGTGTTCCATGTGTAGATGACCTGAGGCAATGGATTCTTGAAGAAGCGCATGGTTCGTGTTACTCTATTCATCCAGGGTCCACTAAGATGTACCACGATTTCTAGGAAATCGATTGGTGGGGTGGGATGAAGAGATATATTGCAGAGTTTGTAGCTAAGTGCTCTAATTGTCAGCAGGTCAAGGTTGAGCACCAAAAGCCTAGTGATTCTATGCGGGAATTCATTATCCCCACTTGGAAGTGGGAAGAGGTGAACATGGACTTTGTGATAGGTTTGCCTTGTACCCATCATCAGCATGATTCGATTTGGGTTATTGTAGACAGACTGACCAAATCATCCCATTTCTTGCAGGTCTATACCTCTTATTCATCCAAGGACTATACCAAGCTCTATATTAGGGAGTTGGTTAGGTTGCATAGAGTCCCTTTGTACATTATTTCTAATAGAGGTACTCAGCTCACCTCTCACTTTTGGAGAGCTTTCCAGAAGGGTCTTGGTACCGAAGTTCATGTAAGTATAGCCTTTCACCCTCAGATAGATAGTCAGACAAAAAGGACCATTCAGACCGTAGAGGACATGTTGAGAGCTTGTGTTATCGACTTTAAGGGCAGTTGGGATGATCATTTGCCATTGATTAAGTTTGCTAACAATAATAGTTATTATTCCAATATTCAAATGGCTCCATTTAAGGCTCTTTATAGAAGGAGGTGTAGATCTCCTATAGGTTGGTTTGACATAAAGGAGACTGCATTGATAGGGCCTAATTCAGTATTTGATGCCTTAGATAAGGTGCAGTTGAACAGGGAAAGTCTTAAGATAGCCCAAAGCCGACAGAAATCATATACGAATATGAGGAGGAGAGATCTTGAGTTCGAGATTGGTGACTTAGTTTATTTGAAAATCTCTCCCATAAAGAGGGTGAAGAGGTTTGGTAAAAAGAGGGAGCTTAGTCCCTAATATATTGGCCCTTATAGAATTCTGAGCCATTTCAAGAAGATAGCCTATGAGCTTGAGTTTCCTGTATACCTAGCATTAGTGCACTTGATATTTCACATCTCTATGCTAAAGAATTTTATTGGTGATCCAACTGTCGTTGTCCCCTTAGAAAGCATAGATGTTCAGAACAGTCTCTCTTACGAAGAAGTTCTGATCGAAATCCTTGATCGTTAGATTCACAAACTAAGTAATAAAGAATTTCTCTTGGTCAAAGTTCTTTGGTGGAGCCAGTCCATTAAGGGAGCCACTTGGAAAGCAGAAGCAAATATGCGAACTAAGTAACCTCATCTTTTCTTAACAAATGCAGACTCAGCCCAAGGTAACATTCTTCCAAACTCAGTTCCAGCTTCATGTCATTCTCATATCATTCATCCATTCACGAAACAATTCAGCATGTGTCATGTTTTAAATTCAGTCGTATTTTCAGTTGTGCATGTTAGTATAATCTCAGTTCCTCAGTATTGTCATCTTTATTAGTCTTATTCGAGGATGAATGTTCCCAAGAGGGAGATATTGTAATACCCCGTATGCTTCCTATTTCAATTCAGCTCATAAAGTATACATGATAGGCCTAAGACCTAAAATATTTAGCTAAGTTTTGAAGACTCAGTCACATTTTTGGCCTCTAAACTCTGATGAATTTATTCTCGACCTTCCTGACCCTAAAAAAGTTTATTTCTAAGTTAATTCATGATAAGGGTTGTCTATAGTTCCTTTCGGGTGAGTTTTGGATTTTTCAAATGATGTTTGAGTCATGTTTGGGTGGTCAAACTAGTGGACCAATGTGATATGGACACGTTGCTTTGGGAACCGCATTGACATCGGCAACGTGGTACGTCGTATGTCGCATTGGGTTGAGCAACACAGTGCATCACCAATCGCATCACTGGGCGCATTTTTAGCTTAATAAATCCAAGTCAAGAGAGGTATTTCAATCTTTTCTCCGGAAGTTCTACAAGATGTCTTTTTCTTTCCCAAAAAGCATTAGGAAATTCGGAGCAAATTTCTTTTTCGAATTTCTCCTGGAGATTAGAAATTTTAGTAACCATCTCCGGGGTTTTTAAAGTTTGCTCAATTTTTTTTGATTTGAACTTCTTGTTTAAGAAAACCAATATGTGAAGAAAGTCTGTTAATTTTGAAAACAATTCTTTCTTTGATAAGGTTACCTTCTTCTTGTGAGAGGGGCCTAAAGTATATGCTCGGGAGGGTTACACATCCTTCCTTTGCACAGAAATCGGTGAACCGGTTAAGAAATTGTTGGGGGAGGATTTCTTTGATTCCTCCAAAATATATCCACCATTCATAGAACCACCTGGGTATAACGACATCTACCATAGCTGGACAATATTTAATAAACCAGGTGTAGCCTGGTCTGACATATAAAATATTGAACCATGCCGACTTATAATTGTACCAATTATAAGTTTGTGGCCTATACGGCATAGATAATGCAATAGGAGTATGCAAGTGATCGGCGAACCAATTGAAAGGGGTTAATACCCTTTTGATAGTAAACCTTGAATAATTAATATATTCTGGGTTTCTTTCATTCATTAAATGTTCCACCTCAATAGAATCTGTATCTACGAGGATGGCTTCGTAATATCTTCTGGTTTTAAGCGGATTTTCAGATTCCACTGGATTATTTTCTTTGGATTCATTAAAAACTACCTTACTATCTACAGATATGACCACAGAAGGGATAGGTAATAACTTACCCCTCCTAGTGGTAATCTCCATACATGAGCCATCATTCTACAGATTCTGAACCATATCTCTTGGTAATGTTTCACTCTTTCTCTGGTTAAAAGCAGCAGAAAGTTGTCTCATCTGCTGCTCCAGCTGTTTGATGGTAGTAGAGTCTGAGTGAACCAAATGACTGATGGATGTCAGATCGGTCTTCATGGTGGTTACACCAGAGTTGGTGGACTCAGATATTTTCAACAATTTCTCTATCATGTCCTCCATGGACATCTTTCCAGAGCTAGTTGCAGCGGCTTCCCAATTTCCAAGAGGAACATATAAACCACTCCTATCATTATTTCTTCTCCAGTTTCCTTGCTCCCTATCTTTGTAACTAGGCTTGTCATAAACATATTGACCTTGATTCCCTTGGCTATTGACTCGGAAACCCCCCTGATTATTAACATAATTTTCCTCTTCTTCATGCTCTACTTTCACTCGGTCTTGAGACGTTACATCTTTCACTTTCTCAGTCTTCCCTAACAATAAGTGCTTGTTGAGCAAGTCCTTCTGAGTCTTTAGATGGTGCTTGTTGAGCAAGTCCATCTGAATCTTTAGATGAGCCATATCTTAATCTCGCTCCTCATCTCTCGTACGTTGTTCAGCAGACAAAACAATAGAAATAGTGGGCCTTGCTATCACAGACTCCTTGGTATGCCAAGCCCGACTCTGTTTGGTCATCCTATTTAGCATATGTGAGGCTTCTTGAAAAGACAGATCAACAAAACAACCACCAGCAACATTATCTACAATCGGCTTTGTTACAGAGTTGAGGGCCCTGTATAAAGTATCCATCAAGTGTAGGTCCATCATATTGTGGTTCGAACACTGTGTTATATTCTTCTTGAATCTCTCCTAAGTCTCATGCAAAGATTTAGTAGAAAGTTATCTAAAATTGTTGATTGCCTCTAGTGGGTGATGAAATCTGGAGTAAGCTCATCCATCCATAATGTTGCCTCCCCAAACAGAGACAATGGGAAGAAACTCAACTGGATGGCATTCAGGCCCACTCCTGGGTTATCAAAAAATTTGCAAATGGTGACAAAATTCACCAGATGCAGGTTTGGATCATCCCCAGGAAGGCCTCCAAACAACCCCTTCAGATTGAGGAGTTGGATCATAGTGCTGGTAATGTTAAACTTGGCTCCAGGTGCCAATGGTAGAGGAATAATTGCACCTATAGCACCTACCCCATCCATGCCATCATTATCATCATTCAAATTATACTAGACCGGTTGGTACTCTTGTTTTCTTTGGAACAGAGGGTTTCGATTAACATTACATAGCACTTGTGTAGCTATCTGCTCTACACGCCTTGGGTTACCAGGGTTCAATAACTCCTCGTCCCTCAAATATCTGTCCTCAGGGTTTGGATGTCGCGCATGTTGCCTGATATTTTGCACTTTCACTTGAGCTCTAGATAAGGCTGCTAGTCTGTCTGCCTCTTGTTGTTCTGCCATTCTTCCTATTCATTGCGGTTCCAAATTTAGTGGTAATAATGTTTCCTTGAAACTTCTGGTGCTTGGTATACACTATAAGATCTTGCAAATAAACAAAAACAACAAATAAATGTAAATCTAGGAAACATAACTAATAGTAAATTTGTGCATACAATCTTTAGGTTACAACCGTATTCCCTGGCAATGGCACCATTTTTGATAACGCTCAAATTACACTCTTGAATGTACGTAAGCAATCATTGTCAATATTAAACCCAACTAGGTTGGGGGTGAATCCCACAGGGAATATAGCGTGAACTCAAGTTGTTTGCGATTTAATCCACTGATAGTTTAATATTTCCTAAAATATGGGGCTTTGGTTTAACAAGTTCTTGTTTGTCACTTTAGTTTTGGTGTTTGTAAGTCAAGAGTTTATGAAATAACTAGAATTATGTTCACTAGGGCTTCCGGTGCATGACAGATGCTAGAAGTGGTTCAAGATTCTCACGGTGGGTAGGATAACAAGTTATCTTTATCGATGTTATGCTTAAATGTCTCTCAACCTACTTAAGCGTTTAATTCCCTAATCCTCTCTGACTTAGGGAATTTCTATTTACTACCTAGATTTTAGCTCAGGTTAACCAACCTTGTGACAACGCTGATTATTAAATGAAGTATTTCTGAATCTCTGTTGATCATTCACTTCTTACTATATTTGAGTTTTTCTCAAGTAAATCAAAGAAGGTGTGTCTATAGTTTGCAACCAACAGACGTTAATTAAAACTTCAAAATTATCAAGAAATCCTACCACCTTTTGAATCTTGAATACTTAGCACCTCATCAAGATCTAACCCTAGATCCCATAACACAAGTTAATAGAGTTTAGCCACTCATAAGGTAATGAACGAAATACATAATTGAATTCAGGATTCAAAAGATAAACTTACAGAGATGAATAATAACTAGTGAATCGCAAATTAGATCACAAAGAAAAACCAAAATACTGATAATAATCTCTCAAAAATATTTGTGTTGTTGAGGTCAAGAAGTAAAGAGAGAAAATATCAAAATATGCTGTCCCAAAACTCAAGGTGTTGACCTTAAGTGGAATAATAATAATCATAACGATTATTAGAAAAACCTCAAACAAAGATTTAAATAGTTTACCCTAAATAAGGAAACAAAATCAAGGTTACATCATTTTCTCGGAATAGACGACGTCTATTGGTGACGCCTTATTAGGATCCTGATGACTTATCAAGAATGTCGTCAGTTTTTTTCAAATCTGCACTAGTCCCGTCTTAGTTTAATGGAAACTTCAGGTGGCTTATCCAGACTGTGACGACTTATCAGAAATGTCGTCACACTTTTGCTCCAATTCTCATGTCCTGCTTAAGTCTGACGGCATTCCTGATGACTTATCACCATTATGATGGCCTATCACAAATTGTCATCATAACTTTCACTTTAGGCCAATTCTCTGTCTACTGATGAAGACCAACCTAATAGGTTACCACATTGCTGATGACTTATCACAAATGTCGTCGGCCAGACTTGTCTTCAGATTTCTTCAAATTTCAACTTCTTTGCTTCATTTCATGTTGGTTCTCTATCATACTAGCTTAAACTGCAAAATAAAATATAAACTAATAAAAAATAACTAAAGGTGCTCAAGACTTTGCAATTATACTTAGTTAAAATCCCCAAATATGTTAGCATCTGCTCATGCATCAACACCCTCAACTTATAACAATTGCTTGTCCTTAAGCAACCAAAATATAACTAAAAGAATACAAAATACAATTTAGCAGCTAACAACTCATATTAGTTCAGAATAATTTCACCATCTCCAAGGTCAGTCAATTTAAAAATCACTATTGATATTTTGAAGAACAACCATGCAACTCACAAGCATCAAGATACAAAACAAATTCAGCAATAACAATCATGCCATACCAAGATCACACTATCTTAACAAGTCGGTGACTTAGGAACATACCCAATGTGCCCTCACAACAAAGAAATTACTTTTTTCACTCATATCAGAATTCACATACATAAACATAGTGATAATCACAAGTCTCACTCTTAAAATGAAGTTTCAAACACTGCATGTCAAATGCCATTGGCTAGTCCTTATAGTCAGTACCCAAATATTCAGGTAGGTCAGTTAAGATCACTCTAGGGCTTTTCTTAGGCTTTAATATAGGCTAGGGGCTGTTATGATATTCATGGATATTTTAGATTGACTATGCCTCCTTGACACTACACTAAACTCTTAGGGTTTCACTTCTCAACCTTTTTTTCTTCCTCTTCTTTTATTGATCGCACATGCTCAAGATGGATGCGGTCTTTTCAATCATTATATTATCTTTTTATCATATTTTACACAACTTTTTATTTTCTTATTCCCTTTTCACCACACCCAAATTTTATTCTTTTCTCTTATTCTACCTCTCTCCATGCTCATTTTGCATCACACACCTCTATGATAGCTAACCTTAACTTAGGTTGTTTGTCTAAGTCAAGGTGCACAGTATCCAAGGAGGACCAAGGCCAAAACAGGTTCATTATGAGGTAAATGGGAAGGTGAGAGGTTTCACAGAAAGAAATAGGCATATAAGATCAAATTAGAGATCAAGGGATATTATTCACATTGGGAAGGTCATTCTGGCTGAAAGTGGGTTACAATAAAAAATGGCCTATGATCCTTTCCTAACCCCTATCCTACAACCTAGGCAGGACTAATAGGGAAAGTTCTAGATTCAGCACACAACAGGAGCTGAGTAAGATCTCACACACATATGGCACACAAGTACATTGCATATCATTACTTATCCAATTCCTGCAATTTGTTCAACAAAAATCATCAAGTCGCTAGATTAATGCCACAAAAAGATGCACCATATTCACAGATGAATACAATTCACACAGTTATAAATTTAGATCAATCGGGAGGTGCTCAAAAGTCACAAAACAAGCTAACTGCCTCAAGTACCTATATTACTCCTAATTATCTACCAAAAACTGTTACAACAACATCCTACCCTACACCCTCAACTTCAAATTAAAAATAAAGCTAAACTAAAGGTTAGAGTATACTTCGAATAGATTAATCCCAGGGTTTATGGGTTGCCTCCCATGCAGTGCTTGATTTAACATCACGACACGACTCAGGTATCTCGATTACTTCAGACTTTATCGAGAAAAATAATGGTGATACTTTTCATTGATTCTTTTAGACCAATGTAAAGCTTGACACGTTGCCTATTTACCTTAAAGGTATTGCCGTCATCATTTTCAAGTTCCACTACTCCAGATGAGTAGACTTGGCTAACTTTAAAAGGGCCTGACCCCTTAGATTTCAGCTTTCCTGGGAACAATTTGAGTCTAGAATTAAATAGAAGCACCATGCTACCCTTTTGGAAGTCTCATTTCTCTATCTTCCAATAGTGGTATTTTTTTATATTTTCTTTATATAGATCTGCTCGTTCATATGCCCTAAGATGGAATTTATCCATTTTATTCAGGTACCCCAGTCTTAGCTCTGCTGTCTCTTTCCAATTCAAATTTAGCCTTCTGAGTGCGCTTAAGGCTTTGTGCTCTAACTCTATTGGTAGGTGGCAAGCTTTTCCATAGACCACATGAAATGGTGACATGCTAATGGGTGTATAGAACGTAATTCGATATGACCACAGGGAATCATCGAGCTTTCAAGACCAATCTTTCTGTCTAGCATTCACCGTTTTGGCTAGGATGGCTTTAATCTCTCGATTTGACACCTCCACTTGCCCACTGGTTTGTTGGTGGTATAGAGTAGCTACTCGATGCTATTTCACCCCATATTTTGCTAAAGCTGCTCAAAGTAGTTTGTTGCAAAAATGAGATCCTCCATTACTTATAATAGAACGTGGTACTCCAAAGCGAGAGAAGATGTTCTTCTTGAGAAAAGCAACAACCCTCTTCCTTTCATTATCAGAAAATGCTATAGCGTCGACCCATTTCGAGATGTAGTCAACAGAACTAAAATATACTTCATCCCATACAAGCTTACAGAAGGACCCATGAATACAATGCCCCAGACATAAAAAAATTCCACTTCAAGTATCTTAGTCAAGGGCATCTCATGTATTTTGGAGATTGACCCCTGCCTCTGACATTGGTCATATTTCTGCACAAACTCGTGGGCATCCTTGAAAAATATTGGCTAGTAATAGCCACTCTGTAACACCTTCATAGCCATTTGGTCGCCTTCATGGTGACCCTTAACTGGGGAAGCATGACATGATTCCAATATGCATAATACATCCACTTTCGGTACGCATATCCTTATAATATTGTCCGTACATTGCCGTAAAAGATAGAGTTCATCCTAGAAGTAATGAGTCACATCATGCAAGAATTTCTCCATTTGATGGAAAGAAATATTTTCTAGGATGGCCTCACTCACAACATAATTTGCATAATCCACATACCAAGGCAATTTTTTCACAGCGGCAGCCAAGATCTCCTCATCAGGGAATGTATCATTTATCTTTATTTCATCAGTAATTTCTTGTTCACCTTCCATTCTAGAAAGATGGTCTGCAACCTGGTTTTTGCAACCTTTCCTATCTTTGACCTCAAGGTCAAATTCTTGCAGCAGCAATATACATCTAATCAGCCTTGGTTTTGCATTCTTCTTAGCCATCAGATACCTCAAGGAAGCATGGTCGGTGTGGACCATCACTTTGGTCCCAAGTAGATAAGCTCTGAACTTCTCAAAAGCATAAACTACAGCTAGAATTTCTTTTTTAGTTACAGTGTAATTCTTTTGCTCTCCATTCAGTGCTTTGCTGGCATAATATATCAGATGAAATAGTTTGTCCCTCTTTTGTCCTAATACAGCTCCAAGAGCAATACCACTGGCATTACACATGATCTTAAATGGTTTTGAACAGTCAGGTAAAACAACAATAGGGGCCTCAACCAGCTTCTTTTTAAGGAATTCAAATTCCTTTAAGCACTCATCATCGAAGGAAAACTTCACTTCTTTCTCCAAAAGTTTGCAAAGTGGATTTACAACCTTTGAGAAGGTTTTAATAAATCTCCAATAAAATCCAGCATGTCCAAGAAAACAACGCACTCCCTTCACTGAAATTTGAGGTGGTAGTTTCTCAATAACTTCCACTTTTGCTCGATCGACTCCTATCTCTTTTTTTGAAATTTTATGGAAGAGAACGATGCCCTCCTTTACCATGAAATGGTATTTTTCCCAGTTAAGGACCAAATTAAATTTAACATATCTCTGCAAGGCTATATTTAGATTTCCCAAACACATCTCGAATGCATTACCCACCACAGAGAAATTATCCATGAATACCTCTATGTTTTCTCCACCATGTCTGAAAAGATAGACACCATACACCGTTGAAAAGTGGCGGGCACATTGCATAGCCTAAATGGCATCCTCTTAAATGCAAAGGTTCCATATGGGCATGTGAATGTCATCCTCTTCTGATCTTCAGGAGCAATGCAGATTTGGTTGTATCTAGAATAACTATCCAAGAAGCAATACCACCCCCTTCTAGACAATCGATCAAGCATTTGGTCCATAAAGGGCATCGGGAAGTTGTCTTTTAGAGTCCAAGAATTCAGCTTGTGGTATTCCATGTAAACTCTCAACCCAGTTATAGGCCTGAGTGGAATCAACTGATTCCTTTCATTAGCAACCATTGTCATGCCCCCCTTTTTTGGGCACGCATTGAATTGGGATCACCTACTTGCTGTCAGAAATAGGTTAAACCACTTCTGCATCCAACCACTTAATAATCTCTTTCTTAACCACCTCTTTTATTTGTTGCTTAAGACGACACTGATGCTCCATGGTTGGAAAATAATATTCCTCAAGTTAAATTTTATGAGTGTAGATACCCAGGGAAATGCTAATAATATCTACAATGGTCCATCCTATAGCTCTCTTGTTCCTTTAAAGTACTGAAATAAGTACATTTACCTATTGCTCATCCAAATAAGCCTCAATAATAATAGGCAACATGTTCCCGTTACCCAAAAACACATATCGTAAGTGTCCAGGTTGTTCTTTCAATTCCAACACCGGAGGCTCCACAATGGATAGCTTGGCTGGTGGTGTTGGTAGATTAGCAAGGTCAAGGTCTAGATTCTTAGGAGCATAAGGATATGAACCCATTCCTTTCAAATCACAAACATTCTCTTCATACTCCCCGATGCCTTTACTATTATAATTCATCATAATTGCAGCCAAAGGTTCGATAACAAGTTGCTCAGCTATGGACACTTCCTGTTCAACCTCATAATACACATCAACTACTAAGAACACACTCATTTATTTATGTTGCTACGTTTACTTACCCATATCAAAATAGACCACTTCATCATTTATCCTGAATAAGAGCTCATTCGCTCTCAAATCAATCAACACACTTCCAGTTATGAGGAAAGGTCGACCCAAAATTATGGGCACCTCAAAGTACACCTCGCAATCTAGAATGATGAAGTCTTCATGGAATATAAAGTTGGACACCTTTACTAACACAACATACAGGATGCCAACAGGTCGCTTTACTGACGTATCCACCATTACGAGTTGCATGTTTGTGGGTGTGGGATTTCCCATACCCATCTTTCTATAAAGAGTCAGTGGCATCAAATTAACGCTTGCTCCCAGATCATATAATGCCTTGGCAAATTACATTGTCCCAATCGTACAGGGAATAGTCAATGTGCCCGGGTTTGGCCTCTTCTACGCCAAGGTCCTTATAGAAATTACGCTACAATGGTGGAGATTTTCCTCCAATTCGTAGCTCACTGCTCTTTTCTTAGTTATAAGGTCCTTCATAAATTTTGTGTATCCTGGCATTTTCTTAAGTGCCTTAACCAAAGGCACATTTATTGTCAATTGCTTGAGCATTTCCAGGAATTTGCTAAAGTTTTCATCATCAACCTTCTTCTTCAATCATTGAGGAAAGGGAGGTAGTGGTCTTGGGATAGTTTTCAACACCACTTCCTTTTCCTTCTCTCTTTCTTTCTCTGAAGCATTAACAGAACTTTCCAGCTTTTCAGACTCCACTGGATTATTTTTTTTGGATTCATCAACAACTACCTCACCATCTACAGATTTACCCACAGAAGGGCTAGGTAATATCTTACCACTCCTAGTGTTAATCTCCATACATGAGCCATTATTCCGTACTTTCTGAACTATATCACTTGGTAACGTTCCTCTCTTTCTCTAGTTAAATACAACGGAAATTTGCCTTCTGCTACTCCAACTGTTTGATGGTAGTGCAGTGTGAGTGAACCAAATGACTGATGGATTCCAGATCGGTCTTCATGGTTGTTACACCAGAGTTTGTGGCCTCAGCTCTCTTCAACAATTTCTCCATAATGTCCTCCATGGACATATTTCCACTGCTAGTTGTAGTAGCTTTCCAATTTCCAGGAGGAACATATAAACCACTCCTATCATTATTGCTTCTCCAGTTTTCTTGCTCCCTGTCTTTGTAACCAAGCTTGTCATAAATATTCTGACCTTGATTCCCTTGGCTATTGACTCGGAAACCCCCCTGATTATTAACATAATTTGCCTCTTCTTCAGGCTCCACTTTCACCCGGTCTTGAGATGTTACAACTTTCACTTTCTCAGTGTTCCCTGACAATAAGTGCTTATTAAGCAATTTCATCTGAGTCTTTAGATTGGCCATGTCTTAATCTCACTCCTTATCTCTCCTGCATTGTTCAGCAGACATACCAATAGAAATAGTAGGGCTTGCTATCACAGACTCCTTGGTATGCCAAGCCCGACTCTATTTTGTCATCCTATTTAGCATATCTGAAGCATCTTGACAAGATAGATCAACAAATGAACCACCACCAACATTATCTACAATCGGCTTTAATACAAAGTTAAGGGCCTTGTATAAAGTATCCATCAAGTGTAGGTCCATTATATTGTTGTTTGGATACTATGTTAGCTTCTTCTTGAATCTCTCCTAAGTCTCATGCAAAGATTCAGTAGGGAGTTATCTAAGATTTTTGATTTCGTCCCTTAACTATACCTTCCTGGAGGGTGGAAAAAATAGTTCAAGGAATGCTTCTTTCAGTTGGCTCCAGTGGGTGATGAAATCTGGCGTAAGCTCATCCATCCATAATGTTGCCTCACCAAACAGAGACAATGGGAAGAAACTCAACTGGATGGCGTTCAGGCCCACTCCTGGGTTATAAAAAAATTTGCAAATGGTGACAAAATTCACCAGATGCAGGTTCGGATCATCCCCAGGAAGGCCTCCAAACAACCCCTTCAGATTGAGGAGTTGGATCATTGTACTCGTAATGTTAAACTTGGCTCCTGGTGCCAATGGTGGAGGAATAATTGCACCTGTTGCACCTATCCTATCCATGCTATCAGCATCATCATTCAAATCATACTGGACCGACTGGTACTCTTGTCTTCTTTGGAACGGATGATTTTGATTAACATTACATGGTACTTGTGTAGCTATCTGCTCTGCACGCCTTAGGTTACCAAGGTTTAATAACTCCTCGTCCCCCAAATCTTT
The DNA here is from genome assembly GCA_030864225.1 of Capsicum baccatum var. pendulum. NCBI lineage: Eukaryota > Viridiplantae > Streptophyta > Magnoliopsida > Solanales > Solanaceae > Capsicum > Capsicum baccatum. The sequence goes on along the minus strand of CM061553.1, from coordinate 211,154,277 downwards.
GTCCTCAGGGTTTAGATGTCGTGCATGTTGCCCGACATTTTGCACACTCACCTGAGCTCTAGCTAAGGCTTCTAGTCTGTCAGCCTCTTGTTATTCTGCCATTCTTCCTATTCATTGCGGTTCCAAATTTAGTGGTAATAATGTTTCTCTGGAACTTCTGGTTCTTGGTATACACTATAAGATCCTGCAAATAAACAAAAACAATAAATAAACATAAATCTAGGATACTTAACTAACATTCAATTTATGTATACAAACTTTAGGTTACAACCGTAATACCCGACAACGACACTATTTTTGATAATGCTCAAATTACATTCTTGAATGGGTGTATGTGATCGTTGTCAATATAAAATCCAACTAGGTTGGGGTCGAATCCCACAGGAAATATAGTGTGAACTCAAGTTGTTTGCGATTTAATCCACTGATAGTTTAATATTTCCCAAAATAGGGGTTTAGGTTTAACAAGTTGTATTTTTCACTTTACTTTCTGTGTTTGTAAGTCAAGAGTTTATGAAATAACTAGAATTATGTTCACTAGGGCTTTCGGTGCATGGCAGATGCTAGAAGTGGTTCAAAATTCTCACGGTGGGTAGGTAACAAGATATCTTTATCGATGTTATGCTTAAATGTCTCTCAAGCTACTTAAGTGTTTAATTCCCTAATCCTCTCGAACTTAGGGAATTTCTATTTACCGCCTAGATTTTAGCTCAGGTTAACCAACCTTGTTATAGTGTTGATTATTAAATGAAGTATTTCCGAGTCCCTGTTGATAATTCACTTCCTACTATATTTGATTTCTTTCTCAAGCAAATCAAAGCTGGTGTGTCTACTATTTGCAACAAATAAACATTAATAAAAACTTCAGAATTATCAAGAAATCCTACCACCTTTTGAATCTTGAATACCTAGCACCTCATCAAGATCTAACCCTTGATCCCATAACTTAGGTTAATGGAGTTTAGCCACTCATGATGTAATGAACGAAACACATAATTGAATTTATAATTTGAAAGATAAACTTACAGTGATGAGTAATAACTGTTGAATCGCAGATTAGATCACAAAGGAAAAATCCTAAAATACTGATAATAATCTCTCAAAACTAGTTGTGTTGTTAGAGTCGAGAAGTAAAGAGAGAAAATATCAAAATATGCTATCCCAAAGCTCAAGGTGTGGACCTTTTACGGAATAATAACAATAATAATGATTATTAGAAAACCCTCAAACAAAGCTTTAAATAGTTTACCCTAAATAAGGAAACAAAATCAAGGTTACAACTTTTTCTCAGAATAGACGACGACTATTGGTGACGCCTTATTAGGATCCTGACGACTTATCAAGAATGTCGTCAGGTCTTCTTCAAATCTGCACTAGTCCTGTCTTAGGTTGATGGCAACTTTTGATGGCTTATCAGGACTGTGATGACTTATCAGAAATATCGTCCCACTTTTGCGCCAATTCTCATGTCCTGCCTAAGTCTGACGGCATTCCTGACGACTTATCAACATTATGACGGCCTATCACAAAATGTCGTCACAACTTCTACTTTAGGCCAATTCTTTGTCTACTGATGATGACCAGCATGATATCTTATCACAGGGCTGACGACTTATCACAAATGTCGTCAGCCATACTTTTCTTTAGATTTCTTCAAATTTCAACTTCTTTTCTTTATTTCATGTTGGTTCTCTATCATATCAGCTTAAACTGCAAAATCAAACATAAACTAATCAAAAATAACTAAAGTTTCTCAAGACTTTGCAATTATTCTTAGTTAAAAGCCTCAAATGTGTTAGCATCTGCTCACACATCAAGTTAGTAGTGAGTCCTCATCTCTCGAGGACATGATCACTTATTTATTGTCTCATTAAGTAATTTATTAGTTGGAGTTAGTTGGGGATATGTCTCATTAACTCCTTATTCAGACAGTTCCGTTAGTTATACGCTTTCCAGACTATTATGTTATTTCAGTTTTGTTTTGGGTATTTCATACCACATTCAGATTTTATATCTTTATCAGTTATCTTACAGTCTTGAACCTTATGGCCTTTCAGTTCATGTTTTTGCATCATACAGTATATTATGCAGTATCTAGGTACAGATATCAGTTGTATTTCAGGATCATGAGCACCATTTAGCATTCCCGGTACCAGATTCGGGGCATTACCGTTAATTAGGGTGAATTTTATGTTAAAGGCTAACTGGGGTGAGGGGAAAAATACTTTAATTCCATCAAATTTAAAACTTAGAATTACTAAAAAAATCCTGATTTTATGGGTTGGCGCGAGCACTGGAATTGGAAAATTATTAAAATACATGGTGGTGCAATGCAGTGTAATTGCGTTGCCACGTTGTTTACGACCTGGAATCTCACTGCGATGTGGTGGTACGTGCTAAAACACTGAAAAATAACAAATGCCAATAGGCCCTTGGCGTGACGCGTCAGGATCATGATACCTCACTAAAAATTGGCAATCATCATTTAGACTGGCACCGTGACGCGCTGGGGACTAAAATGATGGTGTTTAGTGACTAAAACTTAAAATCGCCATAAAATTTTACCCGGTTATTGGATTTTGGCGAATTTTATATCATTGGAAAGCTAATCAATTTTTTTACGCAATGGTAGGCTCTAAACTGAAAAAGAATGAGTGTTTCAAAAATTTTATATGCACATACTCATGTAATGGGACTTAGATTATGCCAAAGATATGTGGGGTATTACAGTATCCTATTTTGTATTTGTTGGGGATTCTGAATTCGAAGCACTCTAAGTGGAGGGGTTTGCAGCTAAAAGTTAAATCAACTTCTGATTCTATTTCTCATGTCGCCGTGTTTTTTTCTCTTTGTTGCACTGTATAAATTCTTATTATGTCTTTGTTGTTGTAGCTTTTATTATTTGCATATTTGGGAATCCCAAATAAGCATATTTTTTTAAAGTTTAATACCCGTTCATATCTTTCTCTTCAGTTTATGCATTTAAAAATACCTTTTTTAACCACACCTCGGGATAACACAACATTCCTTTTGAATCGTTTAGGACATTTTTAATTTCATAGGAATTTATAAATTAATCCATCGTTATTGCTAAATACTGAGTGACTAACTACATACTAGGGTATGTTTACAAAACAATTTACATATATCACATTGTAATTCATGTTACAAACATAATTTACTTACTAAGGGAGAAAATGCAGGATCTTAATAACTACTTACATGACTTAGGACGAAGAGAGGTTTCCCTCTCGGGAGTCCCTTGAAAACTGGCAGCTACTAGTAGAAAAACTTAGAAACTACTCACACTCTTACTCACGCACTATTTTTTTAACTGAAATTAAGAGCAAACTGATAAAATAAGAGCACTTCTCTCACTATATGCTTTCCTTATCTCTCTTTGTTGTCTTCACTCTTGCCCCCTTATATGTCTTATGTCTTAGGTATTATAGATATTCCTCAAACTTCAAAATCAACTTTCAAATAGCTTTGACGAATCTTTTAGCCTGCCGGGTACACTTATGGGCCCTATCGTCATATGATAAAAGTTTCTTATTTAATAGTCATCCATGCACTTGTCCTCTACTCTTGAACCAACTATTTATTTGATTGCATCATTGATTACGTTATTTATCTTGTGTTTTTATTGTATGTCATCATTGCTTACGTCTCAAGTGTCTAAATTGTGTAACGCTTCTGTGTCGAAACTCATTCCTGAGTCTTCATCTTCATCTTCGTTTGGGTCATGGGCAAATTGATCCATTACCAGATCATAGTTTTTATTATCTGAGTCTAAAATTCTATGTCTTGATTCTGGTTCTGCATTTTCCCGAATTACTTTTTCAGTATTTTCATCTAAAAATTTGTTGAATGTTTCTATTAACATTTTTTGTATTATTTTTTATCACTTTTCTTTTTCTTTAAATAAAATCCTTTCTTTATTTTTTCTGGATTGGAAGTACCTTTTTCATGTGTCTAAAAACTGGCCGAGAGACTTCTCCCTACACTTTTAGGCAAAGTGCCAGCCATCAACGAATTTGATGCGTCTTTACCAATTACTGTTTGAACTAGAATAGCTTACCTCTTTTCGATACAGTGAATTTTTTTTCATTTGTTAGGAAATGCACACTTGTCTTATCCATTTTTAAATGAGATGGAGAACTCTTTGGACCCTTCTGTTGAGTTCTATAGATCTGTTAAGATAACTCAAAATAAAGGATTTTAATCCTGTCTTGTAAATTTCCTATATTTTCTACCATTTGTTCTTTTTTATGTAAGACTTTCTTTTTCTTGTCTTAGGTTCTCATTTGCTTGGTTGAGTCTTTTGAAAATTTCGGTCTTAGTTGAACAACGATCACAAAAAATGATCTTATTTGTGTCCTTTTTAAAATTATATTGCAGAATTTCTTTCATACTTGGGCTAAGTAATGGGGTAGTATAATAATTGGGCCCCAAATTCCTTTAAGCATAGTCGAATGCTTCAGTAAGTTCATTAAAGCCTTTAAAGAGGGGTGTTATGTGATTTTTTATTGAGTTTACCACCTCTATCCATGTCTGGAACACTACTTGTACCTGTCCTTTAAGAACAACATAAAATTTAAATCTGTTATTTTGATTCTTTTCTGTAAAATAATAACTTAAGGCGTTTAATACTAAGATGAAATAACTGTTATCTCTGGGTATCTTATTGTAAGGTATCTACAAGTTGTCTATTAGGCAAGTCTGTTGCTTGTCTACTCTTACGTCATCTTTAAGTCTGAAAGTCATATTTGATGGTTGATAGCATATTAAGCTTTGCATACCAAAAACCATTCTCTCTAACCTTTGATGATCTAACATTTTCTGGGGTCTAAAATGTGTATTACGTAATAATGTCTATAAATAACTGTCTTGAGAGGACGGAGCCTCAGCTTTGCATTTTTCCTTTCCTACATACATGCTGAAATAAGAAACGTTAGTTTTGCTGTATAATAAGTCTGCTAAGCTGATCTGCTAGATTATTATCTTTTCCTTTTATGTTTTCTAATACTATATTAGAGATGAAAGTGGCATCTAAAAAAATTAACCATCTTGTTTTGCTACTATTCGTTTCATTTATTTTTTGGTAAAATTTTACTATATCTTCACAATCTGTTCTTATGAATATTTCAGGTTTATTTAGTATATAAAGTCTAAAACTATTCAGCCCATAGATAACTATTAATGTTTCTGAATCTATACTACTCATATTTCTTTTTTCTTTATACTTACCACTTTGATAAGCACAAATCCTTTTGTCTTTTTTATCAATGTATTTATTAGGTTTTGCTTTTTAAGACTACCCCCACCCTTCAAGGCTCCCATCCATCTCTATGATTAGGTGGTCAGTTTCTAATGGCATAGCCAAGTCTGGGATTTGTTGTATCATAGATTTAAGTTTTTGAACTAGTTTTATGTCTTTAGTACCAAAGGTATTTTGTTCTGTAGATCCGGTTTTTGAATATAACGGACCAACTACTTTTCCTAAATCTTTAATAAAATTTCTAGGATAATTTAGTAGTCCTAGAATTCTTATAAGTCTTTTGTTTAATTTAGTTTATCTACCATCTCTTAAACCTTTTTTTCTATATGTGGTTGTAGCTTTATTCTTCCAGCTCTTACATAATTCCATTTTCTTCTTACTAATAATGATACCACGATCTACAAATAATTTAAAAACTTATTGTAAATGTCCTAAATGTTCTTGCATATTATTGCTAAAACCTAGAATGTCATCTACATATACTAATATAAAATTCTTATAACTCCCAAAAATACTATCCATTTTTCTTTGGAAAATTAGAGGGTGTTGTCTTTAGCCCGAATGGCATAACCAACCATTCAAAATGTCCTTCCGAACATGTGAAGGCCGTGAACTTTGCATACCAAAAACCATTTTTCTTAACTTAGATGATCTAACATTGTCTGGGGTCTGAAATATGTATTACTTAATAATGTCTGTAAATAACTATCTTGAGAGGAAGAAGCCTCAACTTTGCCTTTTTCCTTTCCCGCATACATGATGAAACAAGAAACGTTAGTTTTGCTGTATATTAAGTCTACTAAGCTGATTTTCTAGATTATTATCTTGTCCTTTTATGTGTTCTAATACTATGTTATAGATGGAAGTGACATCTAAAAAATTTAACCATCTCCTTTTACTACTATTCTTTTCATTTATTGTTTGGTAATATTTTACTATAGCTTCACAATCTGTTCTTACTGATATTTCAGGTTTATTTAGTATATAAAGTCTAAAACTATTCAGCCCATAGATAACTGCTAATATTTCTGCATCTATTATAAATTTTAAGTAGGGATATGTTGGGGGTCAAGAAATCATGATTTTGATAAATCATTTCAAATTTTCTAAACATTTTGGTGAGAAAAGAAAATTTACTCCATTCCTTGGTCATTTGCCAAAACAATGAACTTATTGTGAGTCTTAAAATCTTTAATGGCTTTCAAATGAGTTTATGATCAATCTTCATAATGATAGATCTAATGAGTTAACGTGTTTAATGATAATGATATGGCATGATACTTGCAGAACTTAGTATAAAAATACCAAATTAATAATTGCCCCTATGAAAGACTTAACTTAAGCTGAGTGGTTAAATGTTTATGAAAATTTAATAATATGGCTTAAAGAGAATTATGATATTTTTGTAAGTCCTAGTGACTCAATGCCTGAAACCTATATTTTCTCGACATTGAAACGATTCGCTTCTTAATTGATCGATCTTATGATTTTTTCTCTTTAAGGATGATATGATAGTCTAAATGATGTTTATCCTGGTTCATGCAGTAAACATGGGTTGGGTGCAGTCCGATCTGGTATGGATCGGACTAGACCTGTACATGATGTTGGTGATGCAACTAGTTCAAAATTAAAACAATGAAATCCTTATGGTTTGATTTTGAGTTACTATTTATGTTCCCATATTATGTTTCAATTTGAGCTTCAGTCATATGATTTACTTTATAAATTGTATCATCCCTTTTCCTGGGTTGCATACAGTACTCGTTACGGCCTACTTCATCTTTTGATGTAGGCCTGGAGACATATCCTCATAGTTCTGGTGCTACATTAGGTTTATTTGGGACAACTTCAGCAAGTAGTGAGTCCTCCATATTCCAAAAAGCAACTTGATCCTTATGAAAATTATTGTTTTAGACTTATGATATTGTTGGGTCTATACATTGGCTTCGGTTTTTCACTCTTATATTTGAGGCTTCATAGACTTACGTAGTATAGCAGCCCAAATTGTTGTTATGTTAAAAATCATCCTTAGAAAATATTATGACTAAGAAATCTTTGTTTCGAACTGTGTAGAAATTATTTCATGGGAAAAAGCCATGGCCCAAAGCTAATGAAGACAAAACTTCCAGTAGACAGTCTAAGGGTTAATTAAAACCCTCATTTAGCTAAGCCTCCTTAAGTCGCATCCCTCATTAAAAATACCCCAAGTGAAACCTTTACCTAGGACAATGAGAATTTAGAGGCCAAGCCCCATGAAGGAGCTTTCAAAAGATTCTGATAGAGTTTCAAACATTTGAAAAAGAGCAAAAAGCATATGAAACAACTCTCCGCTCTCCGTAGCAGTGGAATTTATTAATGAGGTATGCTATAATTTAACTGTGGTAGACTTGGGCTATATGAATAAAGTAATGATTGTAATATAAGAATTCATGTCTTAGGTCCTTAGGCACAGAGTTTGGATGTAGGAAATAAAAATAACTAGACTAGGTTATGACTTTATGATGTCAGGCGTTGTGCAATAAAACTAGTTGCTTCTAAAGTGTCCCATTGTATATTTTTGAATTCATTAAAGGTATGTTAATGAATGTACACATAGTTAGTGGGTTATAATAAGGGTAAGGATGACCTACGAATAAAATGAGTGTGAGTCAGGGCCAGAGTACGTCGTTAGTGAGTTCTTAAAAGTGTTGGGCCTAGTTAAGGATAGAGAGGAGTAGGTAATAGTGGCCTGAGGGTAGTGATGTGTTTATATTGGTTCAAAGACTTGTGGGAGTTGTGCATCATGGTTTTGGATAGTAGTCCCATATGATCAGTGGGTTGGATTGTGAAACGTAGATGTTGTTTAAATATTTTATTTCAAACACTTGGATATATTTTAAATTTCTTCTACAATTGCTTATTGAATGATCACGATGATATGTTAATAGGTTCTCTCAGGCCTTTATTGGTGCTAAGTGTCTGTTAAATCCAAGACCTAGTCGTGGGTCAGGATAAACTTGTCATGGATGCCTATGTTATCATTTGATTAGACTATTTGTCATACTGAAATTTCACTCCGTACTGTAAGCCTAAAATTTGATTTTGTTAACCTATCAAATTTGATCTATTTTGGTAAGTATCTATTTTCTTTTAAATCAAATTAATTCAAATTCACTACCATAATCTCAGTATGTAGACAAGAATACTTTCAAGTGAAATATTAGGCTATAAATTAAATTATCACTTTGAATAAATTCTTAATACGTTTAAAAATATCATGATATTCCATTTTTTGTAAATCACATTTCCAGAAAATAATTGATTAGTATTTTTTTGTGAAAATAACTGAATGATTTTTTCACCAAGTAAGAATTGTATAGCTCAAGAAAAAAAAAGGGAACAAATTAGGACTAAGCAACAAGCTTTAGTTATTATTAATTGACCACCCTACTAGATCAACAACTAAAACTTCTAAGGCTAGAAATTCAAACTATCTAACTTTTGTTTTACTCCTACTCAAGTTACACCTCATATCTGCATGTCCTGCGCAATTTGCTTGACCACTGCTTTAATACTCCTCTGCTTCTGATGAAAAATGTTGGAATTTTTTTCCAACCAAATATGGTATGTAGCACAAGACTGATATATTCTGTACACTTCTGCAACTGCGCTACTCCCTTTATAAAATATGATAGCCCATTGCAACTCCTTACACCACTCCATAGGTTGTCTTGTTATTCCTTGCCAACCTAGTATCCTTTTCTAAATTGTGGAGGAGACCACAAACTTATAAGTCTGCCACACTTTAATCTTCTTACTTACACAGTGGACAAGTTGTATCATTAGTAATCCCCCAAAGTGCAAGACTATCTCTTGCCATCAACCTATCACAAATGATGACCTTAAGGATAAAAATCCATCATAGTTGTTGCATACTATTTTCCTACAAGGTACTTTCAAAAATTACCCCCCTCAGCTGAATATACATGTTTTCAATGGAAAACTTCTCCATTTGTACTAGGTCTTGTTCCTAGTTTCCTGCACTTTTCATATACACTTTGGCTTTTAAGATTTCTTTGATTACCCAGAATGTATTTTTAACTTCTAATTCCAACCAGATTTGCCTTTACCATAGTAGATATGCAGCCACTTATTCTAGATATGGAGGATACCAAGATTGGAGAGCACAAAAAAATTTCATTGATAAAAATAGAAAATAAAGCTGATCGACATGCCATGTTTTTGCATTGCCATTCTGGCATATATAAGAAAGTCAATAAACTCATTCAAAAGTGTGATGTGGATGTTGTAATAGTTGTTTTTGCACAATTTAGATGTAGTTGATTTTCAATTGAACTATCATTTGAAGATATTATAATAAAGGCCCATCCCTATTTCTTAAGAGAGAAAGGATGTACAACCCAATTTCTCAGATCATGATGACACCTACTACAACCAGCTAGTGGGTAAGCCAGCCCGTAGTCCAGAACTACTAGTAATGAATTATGAAGAGAAATAAAAAAAGAAGCAGAAATGAGTCTATTAATGAGACTAATATGAAGATAAAATTCCAAAACCTGGGGAAGTTAGTGCAAGTTTTTTCTAATACAATTAGAGTACATAGTGAAATATAGAATAAATATACATGTAAAACCATCTCCAAAATTCAAATTAGAGATAAGTATAATCAATACGAGGGAGAGAAGGAATAATATAATCCATAGCTGCTCCGCACGATGCACACGTCAATGGTGAGAACTTGTACTATGATCTGTAGGTTGCAGAAGTGAAGTATGAGTGCCAAATATATGATACTCAGTTGGCATTGTCTGACTCTAAAGATAATGCAAGTATAAATAACAGGTAAAGTAGGAATATAAACTATAGGAAACTATCTAAGAAACTAACTATAATAGAGAAAATAGAATAGGAAGAATAAACTATACAAGTCTAACAATGTTCAGAAACTAAAGTACATTATCGTATATCACTAGCCAAAAACAAATAAAGAGAGAAAGAAGGATATATAGTTGTAGTATAAGGCCAAATGATACATTTACAATATGAATAGACAAGGAAAGAGAGGTATACATGGTATTACCATACATATATATATATATGTACATATATAGGACTAAACTCAAGATAATAACCTAAGAGAGCCAACCAAACATCTCGAGAAACCCTAGCAATGTCGGAAAGCTAATACTAGTATAATCAAGATCTCTAATCAAAGAATGACTAAAATAAGATAATCTAGCAATAATATACCTTACTATGAGAGAGAAAAAAAAACCAATAGTATACCGACTATCTCAGGTACCAGTCCATAACCATCCTGCTACGAACTAACCATAATATCAAACAATAAGGTAATCGGCTAGTCCAGATAAATAATAACTGAATCGGTCCTGCCATCAGCCTTGAAGGTTCAAGCAAACACTCATCTAAGAACAACCATAACTTATACCCCCAGAACCCCCATAAGACCGATAAATATAAGCACTAAGCAATTACACTGGTGATAGGAAATGAACATGAATGAATAAATTCAACATAAACTGATAATGCCATATCCAAATTTGAGTGCCATAATGTATCAAGTGCATACCCCCCCTCCAACTCAATAGTTTGTAAAGACAGGACCTACGATGATCATCTTTATCCAGCACTGTGGCTTACAGATGAAGGGCCCCATAGGGGAGTCAGGATATCCGTATATACTACCTAGTCGCAAACTAGGACTTTTAATAATAATTATTACTATTCTACTCCATAGAGTACCAATGAGATATAAATATATTTTAAGTGGTAAGACTTGAGCCAAGACTAAAATAATGTAAATCTATAAATTTGTCATGACCCAAACTAGGGTCTGGCCGTGACGGGTATCTCAAGTCCACTAAAGACCGGAGGCCACCCCCTTAGCCTAACCAAAGAGAACATAAAACACCTATAAGCAGCTAAATTAAAAACATATAAATAGATAGAGTAAATAGTGACTCAAAAGTCTATGAAAGCCAACAGCCAAAAACAATATGTAGTAATCAACAAAGCCTATATACCATAAAAACAACCTACATCGGGACATACCCCCAACTCTGACAATGACAATGATGATGATTATGCTAATGTGGAGTATTAAATTGTAAATCATGGAAGAAAATCGATGAAATGATCAAGTGTTTTAGAAAATGACAGCTTACCACTTCACCGCAAATAACCGACGAACTGAGCTGATCCATCTAACACTGCGTAGAAAAGTAAGATTGCCTTCGAACCCTGTATCACATAGGGATACAACATCAAAAGATGATTAGTAGGTTTAGAACTAGCATGTTACTCAGGGATAAGGAGAAAGTAATGAAAATTCAAAAATCCAGTTTAACTAAATGTACGTGTTCACATACACGTATGCATGCATATATACTTATATAAAATGCTAGGAAAGGGAACAAGGTTTAACATTTACTTTAAAACCTTACCCTAGATTATGTAGCTTAACCATCATTTAACAGTACCCACGGGCTATATAGGCCCCAGCTCTCACCCCTGGTTGGGCCACAAAATATGTAGCCGCATGATACAAAGAATAATCTCGTATATATGAATAAGGGACTCAAACTTCCCAATCATAAACTAAGGTGAATTAAGCACCAAATCATGTAATGTAATATGGGGGCCTTTAACCTCCCAATAATATAATAAAGTTGACTCGAACCACTTGGTCACAAGTATGGATCTCAAACTCCAGGCTATTTAGACTCCTGTGCCGGTAAATATGGAATCTAGTTTTTGTCACTAGGGATTGTCACTTTAATGACCTAGCTACACAACCCTTTTTAAAGCCCTATTAAAACACTTATCATACATTCCCATTAATTGAAGCATATTACATATTAAGGCATACACCATTGGTATCGCCATACCAACTATACTTACAAGGTAACATCAACATGACAAGCCAATTATCATCACTTAGGGGAATTCACAACCCCCTTGGCTCAATCCAAAATCATTAGGCTCATTAGCTTTTCACATTATGAAATAGTTCAAGAATAGTTCAATGTGCATACTTTTTATATTCAAAGCTAATTTCACAATATGGGGTTGAGGTCATTACCACTTCAATTGTTAATATTCTCAAATTGGGAGATATCACAATCCCCTAGTTTATTCACCATACCCATGCACCCCACAAGTTCAAAACCATAAATAAAGCATGAACAATCATATGTAAAGCATGGGAAGCATTATTCAAAAATAAACATTCAAAACCCTCAACCGATGTTCCAAAACCAACATCAAAACCATATGAATAACTATTTAAAAGACATGCTTTTAAAAAAAATCATTGGGGAAGAGTAATATGCCTGAAGGTTTCTCAATTATGGAGAAGAAACCTTGAATTTACCTGTAGATGCTCAACTTTGAGAAAACCCTAGTTTGCTTTATTAAAGGGAATTTGAGAGAGTAAAAAGGATTTTTGATTTGTTAAATTGTTAAAATAATGCCCCAAAGGTGTTTTATAGACGTGGGGTCTAAGTGGCTAAGAAGGGAAATAACCAAAGTGCCCCTTTAAAAAAAGATAAAAATCATCGCCAGTCGTTACAGGTGACCATACGAATCGTAGGGTCACGCTACGACTCATGAGATCTAGTCATAGGCTAGAAAGTGTCCATGGGAACCCACATTGGTCCGGTTACGAGTCATACCATATGACTCGTATCTAGACATTACGACTCGTAAACTCCACTTAAAATAAGACAAATTATTATGGCATGCACTAGACACCCTATAATTGGTATCTTTTAACTCGTATAGAATCATTATGAATCATAACCTCAAGTTGTTACCAGGTAGAAACTCAGAAAATTTTCACTGGACTCCTTCCGACTTGGGTCCTATGACCCATCAAGACGCCCTATGACTCATAAAGAGAGTTGTAGTCTGGGCAGTAAGCTCAGATGTCAAGAAATTTCATGAACCAAAATTTAAGGTGTTTCATTCTCCTCCTCTTAGGATAATTCGTCCTAGAATGATGGGTCAAGAATCCATCAGCATGATTTAACACAAAAACACACCCACACTTACCTTTAACAAAGATAAAAAACAAAGATGTCAAGGAAATCACAATTTCTTTAACAAATTCAGAAAACAAAGAACCTAAGATTAAAACATAACTTATGCACGATTATCCAGAATGAGAAACAAGAATGGTTATTTAGACCTCACGTCCTCTTTCGTTTCCCAAGAAGTTTCGTCCACCCCAAATAAAGCATATAGTAACCCGTACGTGTAGCCACATATTTCTTCCATGTTTAAAATTTGACTCGGAGATAAAGGTGCTAGCATAAGCTAGGGGAACCTATACTATACGCTCCTCCAATAATACTACCCCATCTTTCCTTAGTATCTCTAGGGTTTCACTAAATCTCCCCTTCTTAACTATTTCCCATAATGAAAGTTCATCTTATTCTTCTATCTTCCTTTATGGCCTTAGCCTGAGTAGCCACCCACAAAATTTTCATACCCAAGAATGTCCATTCCCCTATCTATAGCACTTGTACATTTTCATAGCCGCTACCTTACTGCAAAAAAGAGGGTCACTACTGAACTAGAGTATCAGTCTCAAAGATGGGAGAGTTACTTCTCAATTATGACTTCTATCAGTCATTTTACTCAAAGTGAGACCTGCAAAATAAGACATGGGACACTAGGCATGAAACACTTTATAGCGTCAACCTGAAACATGAACAAAGGGTTTTTCTGACATAATCATAACCTATACTGCTTCCTCGGACTTACCTTAGTGATTAACATGAGTGCATACATCATGGGTCATATAGCATAAAGCTGAGATTTGTATATTCAAGAAGTAGGAAAAGTTTTGTTGCTTAAAATTATCCCTTCTCATTCTAAGGATTGAGAATGCTCGAGAGTTTGCATATATAGGGTCACTTTGGGATGGGACATGACATAAAAATTAATCTGTAGCAAGTAGAAAGTATAGTTCCTTAGAAGAAAACATAAAGTGAGACATGATTTTATAGGCATAAACTGCTTAGAGAACTCAAACTTTAGGTATAGGAATAATTTGGATATACAAGACATTGGTAGAATTCCCTCCTAACCGAAATAGGAGAGAATTGCTAGAATAGAAGTAGATTTACCATGACTCTTCCTTGAAACTCTCCCTCATGAGAAATGTTTAAGATCATGCTTAGGTCACCATCTCTCCCCTGATAACCATAATATGAAAACACTACCCTTTACAGATACTCATCTTAAACTTTTCTAGGCCTTATAACTATCACCCTATGAATCACACTCTAGTGAGCATTCATATTCACACTAAGATATTTAATAACATGAACAAGGTACCCCCTAACATTTGCATACTTAAAATATCATCTAACAAGATGTTAAATGTGGCTTGACATAGTCTTATAAAATTTATACTCTTAGCCACCAAAATGACTTAGCCCCAATTCATTGCTTCAACACTAGACCTCTGGTATGTATCACAATTACCCACTTTAGTATCTCATGAATTATCAACCTAATCTCTTCTATGCATCCGTCAAGCCTACCAATTTACTCCCCCAAATCTTGCATTGCTATCCTTGAGCTAACATTTTTTTCACCACAATCAACATCTAAAGTACAAACTTAGTGTCTATCAATAAAAATGCACCACTAACAATGTACCTCGTATAATATACTAGTCCACCCCATAAAGAGGTCACCCTAAATCCCTTATTAAATTTTTGATAATATATACATAACTGAAGGGAACCATATTTCTTACACACTAAGAGGATGGGAGCACCCCATGGAGAAACGTTAGGGCAAGAAAGAACCTTAACAAGAAGATCTTTAAACTGCTAATTAAGTTTTTGGAACACAGCCAGAGCTATTCTCTAAGGAGGGATAGATATAGGACGGTGTACGATAGAAGATCAATCCCAAAGGATATGGAGCACTAACGGCCGCACGGGAACTCCCCCAATCTTTCTTCTTAGGCCTTTTTTTCCCATGACTACCATTATCTTTTTGTCCTCTGCACTGCTCTAGGTATCTAAAATTCTTATTCTACCTATCTCCCATCTTTGCCTGACTCTTTCTCCCATTAACAGGACTAGACCAGTGGGATAGAGAGGCCATTATCTGGGTTAAAAGATGAATATAACAATAGAACTCAATATTAGACACCTTACTTTGAGGCATTAGGACATGGGTATCATCATCCTGAGGAGCCCGAGGAGGACTAGAGGGAATCAATGGAACTCCACTAGGGAAATCAGAAGTAGGGATCCTAGACTAGGTTTGTTCCCTATAAGCAGGACGAGTTTCGTCCATGTTGTCCTCTGGTAGGATAGAAGAGTTTTCACAATAATTAGACCTTTGGGGAGGCATGATCTGAAAATGCAAATAATGAAATTAGAGAAAATTTCAACACCATAGACTCTATAGCCTGAATGTAGAATAACATGAAAGAAAAGCATTCCTAAATATCTGGTAGCCTCTTCATTATAAGTGTGGCACACTACACACCCATAAAAAGAGACTCTACTTGACACAGCTTTGTGGACACCTAATGACACCAAACCTAGGCTATTATACCATTTTTTCACGAACCGAATTAGGGCCTAGCCGTGACGGTTATATCAAATCCACCGAGGACGAAGACTACCCCCATTGCCTAACGAAAGAGAATATAACACACCTTGCAATGCCTAAATTCCAAACATATAACAAGATAGAGTAAATATTGACTCAAAAGTCTATGAAAGTCAACAACCAAAACCAATCTACAGTAATCCACAAAGCCTCTATACCATAAAATCAACTTACGTCGGGATATGCCTCTGACTCTGATAATGATAATGACGATGATTATGTTAATGTGGAGGATTTAATTGTAAATCATGGAAGAAAACTAATGAAATGATCAAGTGTTTCAGAAAATAAAAGCTCACCACTTCACCATAAATAACCGACGAACCTAGCCGATTCATCTAACACTATGTAGGAAAATTATAGGATTGCCCTCAGACCCTGTATCGCATGGGGATACAACATTTAAAGAGGTTTAGTGGGTTGAGCACTAGCATGTAACTCAAGGATAACGATAAAGCAATGAAAATTCAAAAATCCATTTCAACTCAATGTATATGTTCACATACACGTGTCCATACATATATACTTATACAAAATGCTGGGATAAGGAATAAGGTTTAACATGTACTTTAAAACTTTATCCTAGATTATGTAGCTTAACCGTCATTTAACAGTACCCACGTGCTATATGAGCCCTACCTCTCACCCCTTGGTTGGGCTCAGTATGTATAGCCGTACAAACCAAAGAATAATCTTATATATAAATACAAGGGCCTCGAACCTGCCAATCATATACTAAGGTGATGTAAGCACTCGATGATGTAATGTAATATGGGGACTCAAACCTCTCAATCATATAATAAGGTGGACTCGTACCACCTGGTCACAAGCAAGGGAACATAAACCCCATTCCATTTAGACCCCCGCTTAGGCAAACAGGATTTTAAATTTTGGTCCTTAGGACCGCCACTTTCACGACCTACCTACACAACTCTCTCTAAATCCCCATTAAAATATTTATCACACACCCATTAATTGAACCATATTACACATTAAGGCATACACTGTTGGTATTGTTATACCAACTATACTTGCAAGGTAACACCAACATGCCAAGCCAATTATCATCACTTGGGGGAATTCACAACCCCATTGGTTCAATTCAAAATCATTATACTCATTAGCTTTTCACATTATGAAATAGCTCAAGAATAGTTCACTGTGCATACTTTTCATATTCAAAACCAATTTCACAATATGGGGTTGAGGTTATTACCACTTTAATTGTCAATATTCTCAAATTGGGGAAAATCACAATCCCCTAGTTTATTCACCATACCTATGCATCCCACAAGTTAAAAACCATAAATGAAACATGAACAATCATATGTAAACCATGGGAAACATTATTCAAAAATAAAAATTGGAAACACTCAACCCATGTTCCAAAGATAACATCAAAACCACATGTATAACTATGTAAGACATATGCTTTTGCAAAATAAAATTTTGGGAAGAGTAACATGCCTAAAGGACTTTCAATTTGGATAAGAAACTTTGAATTGGCCCCTAGTTGTTCAACCTTGAGGAAACCCTAGATTGCTTTGCATAAGAGAATTTGAGAGAGTAAAAAGGATTTTTGATTTGTTAAAGTATTAAAATAATACCCCAAAGGTGTTTTATGGACATAGGGTCTACGTGGGTAAGAAGGGCAATGACCAAAGTGCCTCTTTAAATAAAGATGAAAATCATTAGTAGTCATTATGGGTAACCTTATGACTAGTAGGGTCACGCTATGACTCATGAGATCCAGTCATAGGCTGGATAGTATCCATGGGAACCCATACCGGTCTGGTTATAAGTCGTACCATAAGACTCATATGCAGACATTACCACTAGTATGTTCCATCCGTAATCAAGACAAAAAATATTATGGCATACACTGGACACCCTACCATTAGTACCTTACAACTCATAAGCAATCATTATGACTCATAACCTCAGGTTGTAATCCAGGCAAAAACTTAGGCAAATCTCACCAGACTCATTACGACTTAGGTCGTATGACCCATCACGAAACCCTATGACTCATAGGGAGAGTCATAGCTTGGGCAGTAAGATCACAGGTCAAGAAATTTTCAAGGAACAAAGTTCAAGGTATTTCAAAATCCATTGCTCGAGATCAATTTCGGGAATAAATCAGCATAATAACCTCAAAAGGGTTGAATTTCCTATCGACCAAAGTAACTAGTAGTGGTAAAAGAGTGGATTGATAATGGATCAGAATAAACCTTGGGCTAATTTCCAAAGTGTCATATTTTGTTTCAAATTCTCATCATTAATTAAGTAAGATGGTATAATTCCTACTGTAAAGGAATTTATTTTAAAAGTGCAAAGTAGAAATAAATCCCATTTTAGAAAATAGTAGTAAAATTAAGGATTTGGTTGGAAATAGTACTACTAAGTAAGCATGAATGCACCTAAAAGTATGCATTCTATCACAAATATCCAAAAAATAAAACCATAAGTGCATGGACATCTATAAAAAAGAATTACATCCCTTTAAGGATAGAATACTTACCTGGAGTCCAACTAGAATCGTGACCATGACCTCAGGCCCAAAAATACATAATTAACATAGTAATAGCACCATAATCCCGAAATCTATTTTACAAATCACTTTGTCAATGGTAGATCTTATAGTAAAGGGTCATTAACATCAATTTATGGTTAACATGCTTAAAATCAATGATAGTAGGGTTCTATGGCCATAATAGATATCCTATACTAAGCTTCGTATCACATTTCGATCCTAAATTCCCTATATGGATTAAGTCATGAAATACTAGTCATAATCTCATCTTATAATCCCTACCTAACATGAAATCTATACATAACACCATCTCTTGGGAAAATTGGACCAAAGCTGACCTTGATGCCAAACCATAATTTTGAATCACCCACAAATTGCTTAGTCTTCTTCCACGATCTCAAAGATAACATCGTACTATTAAAATAATATGCTATAATTTAATAGGAGTAAAATAATACCTATATTTCCATACAAAACTCTGGATCCAAAATCATGTCAAAATAGGACAATGGGGCCACTAACAAAATTTAAAGATTAAATTTATTATGAGGTCCCTCGAAGGAAAAGGAATGTATGCTCAAACGTTGAGCAGAAATAGAGTACAAATCAAGGCCCACAACATCCTTCAAATTTTATGTAAGACCTAAACTTTTGGAATTTACGAGTCAAAGAGTGGAATTTAACAAGCAAGACTAATGAGGAATGATCATGGGATATTAAATAAACTTACCTTATGAGTTCTACGTATCTATAAACTATGAGCTATGCGGATTTCAGATATGCATGCGCTTATAGAGATTCGTATTCTATGGTAAATCCAGGCGTCTTTCGACCATCAAGGATTATTTTACTTTAACTCTTTCGAGGTTA
The DNA here is from genome assembly GCA_030864225.1 of Capsicum baccatum var. pendulum. Taxonomy (NCBI): domain Eukaryota; kingdom Viridiplantae; phylum Streptophyta; class Magnoliopsida; order Solanales; family Solanaceae; genus Capsicum; species Capsicum baccatum. Next base: position 211,134,931 of record CM061553.1, on the reverse strand, counting down.
AACCGTATCTAATGGTACGAATTCTCTAAGAGGTTAATCCAGTTACGGCACTAACTTTTAAACAGGGGTTGGTGCCCTATTTCCTTGACATTCCCTCTTTTCTAGACATGTAACTTTTCTTTCGAACAAGTTAATGCTATACTGGCGTATTCTATATGTTTGCAACCACAAGAATTTAAATTAAGATGAAGAGAAGAATGATATAAGCAGCATACGTGTCAAGAATTCACAAACTCATAGCAATAGATAGTATCTCATAAGGCTTCCATAACCCTAATAGAGAAGTTTAGCTACTCATGGTTGCAACGGAGATCACAATAAACATCATCATGATCTCACGTTGGTGACAAGGGTCGTGCTTTCTCTGTCAGAAAGTAACGTGAATAGTACTAAATGTCGAATAAAAGAAAAATAGAATTGAATAGAAAATAGGATGAATGAATTGAATTGAATTAGAATGGGAAGGAATAGAAAGGGGAATAAGAAGAGAATGCTGAAAAGTTTCAGCAAAATAGGGTTTATATAACATCCATTTCCTAGTCCTATTGAAATAGGGTTTTTATCCTTGTCCTAGTCCTACTGGGTTACTGCATACTTGTCCTAATCCTACTAAGTTACTGCTGATCCCCCAAGTCTTTAGAAATACTGTTTTTACCCAGGACAAGTTCTCCATGCATCACTTTTAGTCCATAGGCTTCCAAAAGTTGCCGTCCTTCTTACGTGAATTTTCCTTTGGCGTTCAACAGTCCACAAAATGCTGAAATCTTCATCATTTATACCTGAAAACTTGCTAATCACGTTGGTTAGCTCACTTACAGGAAAAAGGACTAAAAGTGCAGGAATTATATATTTTGTCCTTAAAACTTAGCTAAAATATGGGTAAAATATAGTACTTTAGGCGTGTAAATACGCCTATCATCAACACCCCACACTTAACGCTTTGTTCGTCCTCGAACAAAATACCATATCCATGTACCATCTACTTGGGATTTCACAGTAACAGTACAAAATATTCATCAAGACAGGCACGACAATTATTAACAAAGAGTAGTTTTCTGATCACTACTAGAAACAATTCAACCTCTAATATAGACTCGTGATGATGGTTAATTCGTATCCACAAGTTAAGGTAGAACGAATCATACAAAACTACCCAAAACTCATCAACCATGTGTGTCTCACCTAAGATCTTACCCATAATCACTCACAAATATTGCATTTATTGGAACATGGGTATTAGATTTTCCTTGCTCTCACTCTCACAAAGAATTCATATGTTGGAACTGATGACCATAGGCTTGACCTTAGTGTAATGCTCTACTAATATCAGAATGCTAAGCTTAGGATCAAATAGGTCTTTTACAGGTTGTAATGTAGGCTAAGGGACGGGTAGGACTATTTTGGCCCAAAATAGTGACTATGTTCCTAAGCGCTTTAATACATCACATTATGCCATTAACACTCTCTTTTAAACAACCCTGCTACCTTTCTTTCATCTTCCACCCCTTTTCACCTATTTTGTTATTCAAACTTACACAAAATTAACTTTTTAATTTTCTTTTCATTTTTTATAACACACCTTTATAATAGCCACTCTTTTCATAACAAATTCAAGTACCAATACACTCTAAGGCATCACTCTCACCCAATTTCCTCTTATTTTGTCACATGACTTTACAATTTAAAGCACTTAGGAATTTGGATCAAATTATGGTCTTAAAAAAATGGATTAGGCTTACATATGAGGCTTTCAAAAAAAATAGGCTACAGGCTCAAAGGGGGTTATCGAGGATAATGTCCACGAGTAGTTAAAAAAAAGGTAAATAAGTATAGGTTGCCAAAGAAATGCCTAAATAATCTCCTAAACTCACACTCTTTATTTCACTTTACATACATACCAGGCAAGTTCTAGCATCAGCCAGAAACATAGAATATACTATCATCTCACACACACAAGGCACATGGTCGACTTTATTGGGAGCAGTATAGACTCTTGACCCAACAGATGAAGGAATTAAACCAACATTTATCACATACTGAGTCACATTTAGAGCCTAAATGTCTCAATAGTAATGATTTTATCACAGACTCTTGTCATAATACCATGCTGCCTATCAGAACAATTTTATGTAAAGTTTTAAAATTTTTTCTAACATTTAACTACTAACAAATAAAACAAACAAACATAAATAAATGCAAATACAGACAAAAAAGTATAGCATACAAATACCAGCACCCCATACTCAGACGGGACACACTTTCCTCAGTGGAAAATAAATAAGAACCTGGTTAGTCGGACTCATCCTCTACGTCTGGGGTCATACCCCCTGCATCGGAATCATTATCAGAGTCATCATCCTCAAAGTTTCCTCAAATTGTACCCCACTTGATTTCAAAAGTGCGTCGAGGTATTTGTAGCGAGGAGGATTCAGGTTGCTCTTTTCTTCCTCTTTTCTTACCTTTCTGTGAGGTGGGCGCTTTTTCTTTTCCTTGTCGTCCTTTTGAGGCCATTCTACCTGAGATCTTGATAGAGTCATGTTAGCTTCATCTCGGAAGATTCAATCGAAAAAACAAACAATAGTGGCACCACCCCACACTTAATTTATTGGTACAAACTAATTAAGTGAGTGATGTCGATTACTCAGACTTCATCGACTTACGTATAGGCGATATGTTCCAACTATATGTTCAGCACAGTCATACTTTCATGTCATCTTAACTATCCTATGCAACTGTATTTCATGTAATCTTGATTATACTTTCATGTTTGGATTAATGCACCTTTTGAACAAGACTACTACGTAGAGGTCATATCAAGTTATGACATAGAAATAATCACAACATCTCATGCTTGTATTCAATCATGATTTTTATCTAGATGGACGAGTCATTCAAGCATTTTAAGCATTCAATTTTGATGTTTATGCAATTACTTCACCATGTCGATTTCACAAAAGTATGACAGTGTATCAAAATCAAATACAAGTTGGAACCAAGTCAAGAACACCCACACGTATTCTTTCACTCAACTAGATGTATCATAACAATCCAAGCACATGTAAATCACCAACACCAATTCAAGATCTAACAAAACATTATAAGCGTAAGATTGTAACAACTTCAGAATATAAACGAAGAACTTACTTAGTGTTGAACTCGGAAGATGATCTTGCAAGGTTAGATGAGTAAAAATAAAAGTTTTGAGAGATTTGGGAAGGATAGGCGGCACCTAATTCTTGGCCTTGTTGGGCATAGGCGGCGCCTATGCCATGGCATTGTAGATTCAGATAGCAAAGGCAATGGCATAGGTGGCGCCTTTAGCTTTGCCTATGCTTGGCATAGGCGGTGCCTAGTGCTTTGCCTAGTTGAGCATAGGCGGCGCCTATGCTATGGCATTGTTGGGCATAGGCGGCGCCTATGCTATGGCATTGTAGATTCAGAGAACAAAGGCCATAGCATAGGCCTTGCCTTGTCCATTGCCTAGTTTTGTAGAAGCAATGCCTAACCAAAAGCCTTTTGCTCCTTCATTACTCACTTACCACCTTTAACATTGCTCCTTTCAAATCAAAATTTGAGACCAAGCTCCTCCTTTATATGTCTTGCACCTACACTTACTCAAAAACAACAAAAACAATTAGAAATATGGGTTGCCTCCCACCAAGCGCCTTAGTTTTGGTCGTGGCTCAACAAAATCCTAGGAAAATAAAAACAACAAAAACAAGTAAAAACGATGGGTTGCCTCCCATGTAGCGCATTATTTATTGTTGCGGCACGACATATCTATCTCGATTACTTAGACTTCATCGAGATAGATGGTGCATCATTTTCTGAATGGATTCAGACGACGCTGATGCTTACTTGTAGGCATGCACTTTTCTTCGAGATGAATTTTGTGCATACATATCCCAGGAGGGATACCAATTATATCATCAATACTCCAACCCATAGCTCTCTTGTACCTCTTTAGAGCAGAGATGAGGGCCTCTATGTGCTGTTCACTTAAATCATCCACAACACTCACTGGAAATGTATTTTCACTTCCCAAGAATGCATACCTGGGGAATGCTTTCGATTCAAGCACTGGTGGCTCTTCAATGGAAGTCTTCACTGTTGGTGACGGTCGATTCTTAAGATTAAGGTCCAGCTTCTTAGGGACATGAGAATAGGACCTTATTCCTGTTAGAGCATAAACGGTTTCTTCATGTTCTTCAGCATCCTCACGCTCAACATTCATAAGCACAACCGCCAATGGGTCAACAATAAGCTGCTTCTCTACGGATAATTTTTTCTCATCCTCATCATAAACATCATATATAGAGAACACATTCATATCGCTGAGATGCTTCATGGCTATGCACATATCAAAATGGACCATTTCGTCATTCAACCGAAATAAAAGCTCATTAGCTCTTAAGTAAATAAGCACACTTCCAGTTGCAAGAAAAGGGCGTCCCAAGATTATGGGAACTTCAGAATCCACCTCGCAATCCAAAATAACAAAGTCTGCAGGAAAGATGAAGGTAGACACCTTCACCAACACATCATTCAAGATACCCACAGGTCGTTTTATCGACCTATCTGCCATCAAGAGCCGCATATTAGTTGGTGTAGGGTCGCCCAACCCCAACTTTCTGTAGACGGATAGTAGCATCAAATTGATGCTAGCTCCCAAATCGCACAATGCCTTAACAAAATTCATAGATCCAACCATGCAAGGAATAGTGAAAGCACCAGGATCTGTCTTTTTCTGAACTAGCGATCTTGTAGTGATTGCACTGCAATGGTGAACATTATCTGCCGGCTCATATCTTAAAACTCGCTTCCTTGTCAATAGGCCCTTCATGAATTTAGCGTACCCAAGCATCTGTTCCAGCGCCTCCACCAAAGGCACATTAATATTTAGCTGCTTCAACATAGTCATGAATTTACTGAACCTGGTGTCATCAGCTTTCTTCTTCAGTCTTTGCGAAAAAGGTGGTGGTGGAAGGGGAATCGTCTTCTCCACCACTTCCTTTTTAGATTGCTCCCGATTATCACTTTTTTCAGGCTAGTAATGTCTAAGTGTAACATCATGAGCACTCACTTCAGCTTCTACGGCATCTTCATATTCAGCATCAGCAACATTATCTGCTATATCATCAACTACCTGCTTGCCTTTGGATAGATTTTCTAATACTTTACCACTTTGGGTAGTAATTGCCATACATGATCCATCATTCCTCGGATTTTGGACAGTGTCGCTAGGTAGCGTGCCAACCCTCCTTTGGTTGAATGCCGCCGATAGTTGACTCAATTGTTGTTCCAGCTGTTTTATTGTAGTGAAATGCGAGTCAACCAATTGCTTCATTGAGGACAAATCATTTATTACCTCAGTTACTCCCGTGTTGGTTGCCTCCACTCCTTTCAATAGCTTAGCCATCATATCTTCCATGGACATATTTCTAGAACCAGATGCAGCGGCGTCACGTCTTCCAGGAGGAACATACAAACCACTCCTGTCAGTCTTATCCTTCCAACTACCTTGATCACGGTCCTTGTTTCCAGATCTATCATAATAGTTCCGACCTTGGTTTCCTTGGGCATTGCCTCGAAAACCCCCCTAATTATTCAAGTAGTTGGCTTCTTCTTCAGAATCGGATTCGTCTCTTCCTTTTGACGCAACTGCTTTTACTTTTTCAGTGTTCCCTGATAATAAATGCTTGGTAAGAAGATCCATGTGTGTTTTCATGTGCGTCATATCTTGATCGCGTTTCTCCTCTCTTCGCCTTTGTTCTGTAGTCATGCCAATTGATGTGGTAAATCTTGCTACCTCAGCATCCCTGGTATGCCAAGCTCTACTTTGCTTTGTCATCCGGTCTAGCATATCGCTTGCCTGAACAAAGGTGAGGTCCATAAATGATCCTCCAGCCGCATTATCCACCACTGGTTTAGTTACTAAATTCAAGGATCTGTATAGTATCTCCATCAAGTGGACATTGGTCATATGATGGTTTGGGCACCTCATAAGCTTCGTCTTGAACCTCTCCCATGTTTCATGGAGAGATTCAGTTGGAAGCTGTCGAAAATTACTAATTTCATCTCTCAATTATGCTCTTTTGGATGGCGAAAAGAATCTTTCTAGGAAAGCGTCTTTCAATTGCCTCCAATTAGTGATAGAATCAGGAGTCAGCCCGTTCAACCATAGAGTTTCCTCCCCAGATTGAGACAATGGGAATAAGCGCAGCCGAATTGCATTCTGCCTAACGCCTGGATTGTCGAATGACTTACATGTAGAGATAAAGTTGATCAGATGCATATTCGGATCATCACCTGCAAGTCCACCAAATAAGCCCTTTAACTGCAACAACTGAATCATGGTGCTGGTGATATTGAACTTGGCTCCAGGTGCCAAGGGCGGAGGAATAATAGCTCCTGTGGCACCATCTCCGTCCAGGTCGTCATCATCATCATCGAAAGGCATCTGCATAGCGCGGCGTTCAGGCCTAAATCTGGCTTGACGATCTTTTCTGTTTGCAGGTGTCGCCACCTCAGCATCACGCCTAGGGTTTAGTAGCTCGTCATTACCTAGGTCCTCATCGTCAGGATTTGTTGCCCACCCAGGGTTATCAATATTTTGTTGATGTACTTGGGCAGTGGCCAACACAGCTAGTCTATCCTGCTCCTATTGAGAAACCCTTCTCTCAATGTCACGTTGTGTATCCATCCTTCCAATAAGTTACGGTTCAGGGTTTATGGGTAATAATGGTTGTCCCAAACTTCGAGTATTTGGCATGCACTGAACAAAAACCTGCAGAAAACAAAAACAACAACTAAAAGTAAAGTACGAGAATCTTTGACCAAAGGGTCTAGTAATTATCAAAAACTTAGTTGACAACCGTATTCCCCGGCAATGGCGCCAAAATTTGATAACGCTCAAACTATAGCTCTCGTAAGAGTGTAAGCGGTCGTTGTCAAATATAGAACCCAACTGGGTTGGGTGTCGAATCCCACAGGGAATACTTGGTCACTAAGTAAGCAACGATTAGTAGACTGTTGATCAAAAATTCTACGAAAAGGGGGGATTTAATTGTAGCATGAATTAAAAGTATCAAAGTAACAAAGAAAATCAGAATGTTTAGTAGGTTTTAATCAATGAGAATTTTAAGTTTGGGTTATGTCCACCTTATGAGTTCTACGTATCTATTAACTATGAGTTATGCAGAATTCAGATATGCATGCGCTTATAGAGATTCGTATTCTATGGTAAATCCAGGCGTCTTTCGACCATCAAGGATTATTTTACTTTAACTCTTTCGAGCTTAAAGCGTATCTAATGGTATGAATTCTCCAAGAGGTTAATCCAGTTACATCACTAACTTTTAAACAGGGGTTGGTGCCCTATTTCCTTGACATTCCCTCTTTTCCAGACATGTAACTTTTCTTTCGAACAAGTTAATGCTATACTGGCGTATTCTATATGTTTGCAACCACAAGAATTTAAATTAAGATGAAGAGAAGAATGATATAAGCAACATACGTATCAAGAATTCACAAACTCATAGCAATAGATAGTATCTCATAAGGCTTCCATAACCCTAACAGAGAAGTTTAGCTACTCATGGTTGCAACGGAGATCATAATAACGTGAATAGTACTAAATGTCGAATAAAAGAAAAATAGAATTGAATAGAAAATAGGATGAATGAGTTGAATTGAATTAGAATGGGAAAGAATAGAAAGGGGAATAAGAAGAGAATGCTAAAATGTTTCAGCAAAATAGGGTTTATATAACATCCATATCCTAGTCCTATTGAAATAGGGTTTTTATCCTTGTCCTAGTCCTACTGGGTTACTGCATACTTGTACTAATCCTACTAAGTTACTGCTGATCCCCCAAGTCTTTAGAAATACTGTTTTTGCCCGGGACAAGTTCTCCATGCATCACTTTTAGTCCATAGGCTTCCAAAAGTTGCCTTCCTTCTTACGTGAATTTTCCTTTGGCGTTCAACAGTCCACAAAATGCTGAAATCTTCATCATTTATACCTGAAAACTTGCTAATCACGTTGGTTAGCTCACTTACAGAAAAAAGGACTAAAAGTGCATGAATTATATATTTTGTCCTTAAAACTTAGCTAAAATATGGGTAAATTATAGTACTTTAAGCGTGTAAATACGCCTATCATCAACCTCACCAAACAAAGAACTAGACACATCCGCTCAGCTTAAGAAGAGACGAATTTTGCAATAGCATGAATAGACTGACGGAATTCCGCATTAGTCACCTTACTTTAAGGAGGACTAGTAGCAACTGGTGGAACTCCAAAAATATTAGGGATAGGATTGTGAGATCGAAGATGAACCCAAAAAGTATGATGCACACCATTAGCATTACCTCCGGATAGGACAGAAGAATTTCTTTGTGATTTAGATCTACGAGGCATGATCTAAAAGACAAACAAACTAGCATTAGAGAAGATTCCAAGATTAAAACTCCGAGATTAAAAATAGAATACTAAGAAAGTAAGACATTTGTAAATGCCTTGTAACCTCTCCCTTATGATTTTAGCGTGCTAACATCCCTAAAAGAGACTCTACTCAACATGGATTTTTGGACTCTCAATCGACCATGAACCTAGGCTCTGATACCTACTTGAAACCACTCGCCCTGAGGCCTTATCGTAATGGGCATCCAAAATCCAAGCAGGACCGGAGAACACCCTTATTACCCAACCCAGCATCTAGTCACCTGCACTGAGTTGGATGAATTCTGAACATGTAACAAAATGGTATAACTACTCACATAAGGACTTTGGGAATTGATTACAACTGTGGCCAACCAAATAGAGTCCATCCATCCCATACCCATAATTCAACCATACCAAACAAGGCCATAAGCTAATACATAACAAAAGATATTCCAAAACATAATATAATTAAACCCAAAATGTAAAACAACCAAAAATATCGTCCAATGATGTCAACCCTTCAGCTTAGTCTAATGCCAAGTCCGACACCTATACTGATCCTAGCCATAGAATTACCACAAAGCCTCTAACCAAAAGATTAATGAAATACGGTTGGGATATGCGTCCAACCATAGCCAAAACCAATATCCAAAATAAAACTAAAATGGCTATAAATATCCATAACGCAAAATGATGCCTTCTGAAAGGATGGAAGCTCACTAATTCAGTATAAATACTAATCTTGAGTCAATAACTATGTGGGAGAAGTAAAATATCTAGTTCCTACGTAGCGTGGGTATACAACCACCAATAGACAGGGTTAGCGAGTGACTACTAGCATGCTTTCAGGGTAAGGATAAAATAATTCCATTTATAAAACAAAATAAAACTATTTATTTGTCATAACCAAACATATATATATACATATGTATATATATATATTTATATATATATATATAACCATGCTAGGAAAAAGGACCAGGTTTAGCATGCCTTTAAAATATTTACCTAGGTTGTGTAGCTTTGCCATCCTAAACTACCCATGGGCTATATAGGTTCAGCACCCCCTACTGAAAGGTCCGTAGTGCGTATAGATGGACTACTAGGGAAGTATCCCATAGGATTACTAGTACATCCCTAAGATAAAGTGTGACATCATGTACACAATTACAAGACCAACCTAATATCGGCAAATATGAGTTTTGAGTTTTGGTCCCCCCCGAGACCTCTACCTTTTACGACTTTGCTACATATCCAGCCATTATTGACTAATTAAAGCTAGTTTAAAAATAACCAAATCATTATCTATTTATTAACCAAGGCCATTGAAATTGGTATCGTCATACCAACCCTTACTTGAAAATATCATCCATAGCCAACCATTTATAGATTTAAGGGGACATTCAATTGCCCTTCCATTTACCATATTAAACCACTTGGGAGACTTTCATGTTCCCCACAAGCATAACAAATTAGCCTTTAGACTTTCCAGACTATTTAAACCATGCATAACTATTTACCAAGTTTTAAACATGCAAGAGTTCCATTAAAAGAAGTAAATGATATGAATATATATTTATAAATATTTTGTCAAGCACTTTGGGGGCATAATATGACCAAAACCAATTCCAATTACCAATAAACCATTCCTATTCAATAAAATTATCCAAAATAAACATTAATGCATATAAAAGAATAATTAAAATCATAGGAAACCAAAACCAGCAATTTAATATCAAAACCCCCAAATCATATTTGAAAGACAAAATCGTGTAATAGTAAAATCATGAAAACATTCATATAAACCATGACTTTACCAAAAATTAACAATAAGGGAAGAGGACATGACTTAAACCAAGATGATGACAAAAATAAATCACCAAGAAAAGCCCCAAATTGATCCCTTAGTTGAAACCCTATCTCTCCTTGCCCAAAAGCTCTTGAGAGAATTATAAAGTGTTTAGAAGGAGTTTATAAGTGTTGATGAGTAGCATAATAGAGTAAATAACCTCCCAAGTAGGTTACAAGTCGTGTGACCCTATTAGGATAAGTGGGTAAATATCCAAAATACCCTCACTTAAATTGCACAAAAACCATTCATAGGGATACTATTAACCTTCACGAGTCATAACCTCCAAATACGATCGGCATCTACTTCTCGTATACTGAACCTCCACCCTTGGAAAAAACATTGTACAGTGTATGACTCCTATATCCAAGTCATAACCACAACATACAATCGATATCCATTACTTGTATCCTTGGAAGAATGAAATATTTGAAGGATTGAACACTGTCTACCATATGAGACCCTTGTAAGATTCATACCCTGCCTTATGGCTCATGGTGAGCCACTCATACTCGGATCCAACCTAAGTAACCTAGTCTAAGATTAAGTTAAGAAACCCAACAATCTGTAACCACCAATAGGACTCGTACCCCTAAGTCATATCCATTCCACTAACTAAAATCTATCCCACCAACTAACACTGACTAGAATTCTAGGAAATTTTCTAAGGTCCAGAAACTAGGATGTTTCATGTAGCTTTTATGGAAATACTTGAAATACCATATATATATGGTTGTTTAGAAAATAACCTAGCGTGTCATTACAATATCCACTACTAAATAAACTATCATTGCGAAAGTCAATGGCTAGAAAGATCCCAAAAACTTGTAAGGATGAGTTACTGGGCTTGTATACTCCAAGAAAGACTCACGATATAATGTCTAAGGCAAACTAATGCTTTCAAGAGATTTCACCAAATATATCTCTTTTTGACAAACTTCCTTACCCCACTTCTCAAATAGACAACCTTAACCTCAACAATTAATTAGACTTTCATTAAATCGAGCATGGTTGAAGTACACAACCCTAATCTATACCGTACTGACTTCATATTAATACCAACACAACCAAGGGAAAACTTAATCAAGCTAAAGACCATATAAGGCATGAACCATGCAACCAACTCCAAATTCCAAATCCAAAATCCTTTTGCCATTCCAAACCTGTTACCAACTATGATCTGCATAGAATATACTTAGAGCCCTATTCGCATAATTATATCACGCTATTCTTGAAATACTAAAGATAATTTAATGAAAATCTATAATGACAAACATAAGAATAACCCCATAAGGTACTACCTGGACACCCAAATAGAGATGATCAAAGCCTACGATGTATAGCCAAAGCAATAACTGGTCTGGATGACCTTTGAACTAATAATCATAAATCCCTGGCATAATTTATATAATTCTTTCCAAAATATCCTACTAAATATGGGTGAAACTATGCTAAGCCCAACTTAAACAAACTTTTACTACTGAGAAGACATCAAAATTCTTACAAAAACTGAGAATCGAGGTCAAGCATAGTAGAAACCAATACAGTGTGACCACATACTATCTTTTGAGAATTTTTCAAGTACAACCCATTTGAATTGAAGATAACCAAACTAATAGGTAAAAAGTAGGTTTAGTTAGCCAATAAATGAATGATCAACTAAAACAAATCTAGTAATAGAGTTGTAATTAAGTTACATAATCCATAGCTATAATCTTCAAATTAATGCTGAAATACTCAATCTCAACTATCCAAACTGAACATCCTGATGAGTAAACATCCATAATCCAAAATCTATCACAATTTCCAAGCCGTTGTTTGAAAAAGACAAATCCATAATTAAAGCCCATAAGTTTTCACAAATATCTAGTACTAGACTAATTTGACTATCCTAATTCAAGTATTTTCCCAAAGATTCATGCAATAGTTGAAACTAAAATTTGCCAAAAAATATAAGCAAAACAGAGGAAAAATAACCGGTTGGAGGTACAAGTGATCAGCTCCACTTCTACTGAAGGAAATAATGCATCAAAGCTTGGATAATAACTCACCAAGGCTGCAAGCACTACTAGCGATATTCAAAACTCAGGCAACTCAATACTACTTAATCTAAATTCAGTCATTCCATTGCTCAATCAATGGCCACGAATACCCATAAGAATATATCATCAAGCAAAAGCACTTCCTAAAGTCATATTAGGCCAAATAAATATTGAGATGAGAATTTTCTAGATTTACCTAATGACACCAATTGTAACTCAATTGATCCATGAATCACACCACATAAAGAATAGAGTAGCCAACTCACTATCAACATCAAGGTTAAGACCACAAATAAGCGATGGAATATCTAAATCAGAAAGGCAAATCTCAAGTTTATCAACCTCAGAAATAGGCTATAGAAAAAGACCGCCAATGTAATAGTCTCAATAAACCATAAAAGCAAGCCTTAGACTTTTCAACATTAGAAATAGGTAATAGAATCTAATGCCAAATTTAGAACAACAACAAGGCACTAGAAGGCCAAGCTTACCTTTATTTCTTCTCAACAACTGGTCTAAGTGTAATGCCCTGCAAGATCCTCAAATAGTTCTTAGTTATTCATCACATGTTTAGAAGTCCCAAAGTCATTATTTCACACTAAGTACACGTGACATGGCTATTTTAACATCCCAAGATTTTAAATATTCAATTTTTGTCTTTTTCATGTTTGAAACATTAATTTATTAGTTGAAATATGTTTAGGGGTGTTAAGGGCTATCTGGGAGAGTTTTGGAATTTTTAAAAGAGGTTTGCGGTGTTTTTAGACGATGGAGGAAATATGCCTCTACAATTTTAGTATTCCATATAGAATATCCCTCTATGATATGCAGTGTATCATAGAGATTAGTCTTCGTAATACACAGTGTATCATGAAGGCTAGTCTCTATGATAGCCTTTATGCCCCAAAGGTTGTGTAAATCTTGCAGCATCATAAAGGGGTGAGGGATATTTTAGTCTTTTCCCCTCTCCCTAAATACCCAATTAATAATTTAACACCCAAGAGGGGCATTATTTTCTCCATTGTCTATTTATGATACTCAATTCTCTCCCAACATCAAGAATACAAAAATCAAAGCTTTTTCCAAGAATTCAACCATCCAAAGTCCCAATTCTAAGTTCTTTTCAAGAATTCAAGCAACTCTAGTATGTAGGATATTCATCAGTGGGTTCCTTCAACCCAATGAGTCCCATGAATCCCTAGTTTTTTTAATGTATAAACCCTTTTTCACTATTTTTATGAAATTCAATGTTAAGTATGAATTTACTCGATTTCTCTTGTTATTTTGAATACTGAAGATGACATTGTGTTTCCCCATGTGAATTATATTCTTAAATGTTTTATAATATCCGTCACCATATCATGTCCATTTGATACCATGTCAATTTATTAAGTTATGAGTTAAACCATGTGAGTATGTTGTCCTCATAAGTTTAATATATTCTCATACTCATAATCATGGATTTCATCAACTTAGTGATTATTCTATGTTTTGGCTCTATGAATCATGAATTTCCTTATAGTGTTTTAAATGATGCTATTGTATTTAAAGTATTATTCAGTGTTGGAGGGTTATGAACACTAAATACCTTGATGTTTATGCATGTTTCCAATTCCAAGTAACAAGTCAATAAGAATTATGATTTTATCACCATATTTGGATTATTATTTTCTTAATGAGCAGTCACTAGTATTATATCTTGCTAAATACATCAGTTTACATGTTCATGATTTCTTTAGGTTTTGCATGTACTGTTATTTTCAAAATACCATGACTTTAGCATATTCGTTATCAGTGCATGTACCAACTCATGCTTTAGTGTCTTTTAGTTGAGAGTAGGACTTATCACCGAGCAAAACCAAGGATGAATGCTTACCCGCCAGTAGAGGACCTAGACCTTTAGTAGAAGTCCCTAAGTTCCACAACTACATAGCAAATGTAGATTATGAGATATCACCTCCAGTTTAGAGCTGGCACTCTTTTAGGGGTCACTAGCTAGTTTAGGACTGACACCCTAGTCCTTTCAGACATTAGCTTTGTTGGATATAGAGCATCACCCAGTGTTGGTACCCCTGGCAAGGTACCAACATCCTTCTAATTGGGGTTATATGTGTGACCCCGATTAGCTCTGATTGGGGAATGTCAGTTACATGATAGCTCCCAGAGTTCCATTTTAGTACTTAAATTATATTAGTTCAGGATTGCATGACCAAGTGTTTAGTTTATCAGCTATTCAAATAGTATTTTTTACAGATTATTTCAGTATATGCTTTACTTGGTCTTACTTTCATTTTATATGTTCATGCATTTATGATCAGTTTCTACATGCTTTTCAGTTAGTCTTTATCTCTTATACCAGTAAATTCAAAGTGCTTACCACATTTTCTCTTTTGCGCTATTTTGATTTCATAATATAGGTTTATATGCTCAATTCCCCTTTCGTCTATTGTCAGTTCAGTATCAGTAAACAATAGTTGTGGTGAGTCTTTATCTATCAAGTACAAGTTATTTGTAGTTATTTTTAGTGCATTCTTTATTTTAGTCAGTCAGAGTTAGTTGGGGTTTTGTCCCATCAAATCCTCATATTTTGGAGGCTTTAAGATAGTCTGGCTTATTTTTAGTTTTATTTGAAGTTCAAACATGTTGGGTATTGATTCATTATTTCACTTTGATAAAATTTTTATCATTTTATATTCCACATATGTTGTTTTATTATTCTTCATTTTGAAATATCCTAAGTCTTGGACCCTTGCAAAATTCCCTTTCGTTTTGAACTCATGGGCTTGGTACGACTCGAGGGAGTTATTCGTAACATTGTATATGATTTGTAGGCTCCCTTGAGGGTTCACTCATACCATAGGCAATATGTTGGGTATGTCTACTGCCCATGATACGACTCAACTAGGTAAGAGTTATATAGGAATATACGAGTGATTCAAGGCCAGTTGTATGGAGCATGTTTTAGTAGTCTTGGGTAATATGTCTATGGTACGATTGGTATGGCATGATTTGGGATGTCAGTCGTACCCTTGGATACGAGTTAAGGGAGGCAGAGTTGTATAGAAACCAGTAGGTAAGGTTCGACATGGTCTGGGGTACGAGTTGAGGTACCACTCCTACCCTAGGATATAGATGGTAAGGAGAAGTTGTACCTCCGGATGTGACTTGTTTTAATTATAAGTCAAGGGTAGTTTTGTAATACCCCGTACTTCTACTTAGCTTTAAATCATCCTAAGTATGTTAGATACTTACTTTGAAAGATGAATCCACTTTTATATACATGGAATTTTTAAGATATTCACTTTTTATCATATGGGAAATTAAATTAACTTTCCAACGATACCAATTTTGTCCAAATCCGACATTGAAAGAGAAAGTTAAGGCCGAAAAACAGAAGGCAGTCAAAACCGCCCAGGTGCGACGGTGAGAGCCGACGAACTATCGAGCTAGCGATGGACCATTGCCCAAGCCATCGTAGTGGAGGCAGTGAGACTATTTTTGTCCTAAGAGTGATGTGTCAGGGCAACATACCATTGAGCTAGCGATGGACTGTCACCCAAGACATCACAGCAGAGTCAGGGAACCCTTATTTTGCTTAGATGTGACAGTCAAGACCGATGGACCTTCGACACAACGACAGACCATCACACCTACCATCGCATAGTTCTTTCACCTATTTTAAGTCATTTTTAATAGGGCTTTTTGGTCTTTTACCACTCGTTTTAACCCCAAATAATATCAGATCAAGGATCATAAATTCATTATCCATCTACAACATCAAATTAGGTTTTTCTCTCAAAGATAATCCCCAAGAACAAGATCCAAATCCTTCTTCAATAAACTAAGAAAGTCAAGTTCTTCAAGTACAAGAACTTTAAGAAACACACGACCCAGTTTCACCCATGAAGCTCAAGAATCTCTTTTCAAAATCCGAGATTTGTGTATGTATGAATTTTCGTGATTTAAATTGAATTGAAATTCATGATCATGATGTTGTGGGTTTTTTATTCATGTTTGATACTACATACTCCAATTATTAACCCTAGGATATGGTGATTTGCATAATAATCATGATAAACCCCTAAATTTACACGTTGATTGATGTATCGATGATTATCAGATGTGTTGGTGATTGTATAACCAAAGCATGCTCCCCATGTGTTTGATTAAATGTCTATGTAAAGGAAGAGTGCCATACTAGTATAATAATTTGAAATCCTCAACTATATGCAAGTTTAAGCATATCAAATGTTTGATGAAATACCTTAGTCAGTAAATTCTGGATAAATGTGTAACCCTTGTGGTGCTTTAGAATATCTACTTCATGAATATCCAACTTGTACCCAATAGTTAGCTATGTTCCTAGATCCAGTGTCATGTATTCATGATACTTTCAGTCAATCCATGTTCATAGAAATTCAGTCAGTCATGTGACTCAGGAAAACTTAGTAAACTCAGTAATCTCAAAAACCTCAGAAATCAGTAATCTCAGAAGTATTCTGTCAGTCAATGGAACAAAGTTAACTCAGTCCAGTAGTTCAGTTAATTATGTTCAGTGTCTATCTAGATGGAAGTAGAAATTAGCACCGAATAAACCCAAGGATGAGAACCCACAAATTATATGAGGGTATGATTCTTAGAAGCAATCCTTGCATTTTAGAACTACATAGCCAACGTAGGTTGAAACATCATAACCACTTATATAAGGGCAGATGAGGTGGCTTAACCTGTTATATGAGGGTTCCCACCATTCTCACTAGAGTCATCTGTTATATGAGGGTTACTCACAAATTGTCCTTACTAGTGGCACGGTATTGACACTCTTCTAATTGGGGTTACAGATTGGACCCCAACTCAGCCATAATGGCATATTAGGTGCATGTCGATTAGACGACTACTTCCCACAGTTTTAGTCATAGATTAGGACTGGCAGATACAATCATTCAATCAAAGTAATAGAACTTAGATAGTTCTATAGGATTTAGGACTATCAGATATAGTCAACTCAGAATAGTACAGAACTCAATTAGTTCTATCAGAACCTATACTATCAGATAATGTCACTCAATATTAGTTATTTTAGTTATACAGATATCAGTGTCTCATGTTATCAGTACTCAAACTCAGTAATCATGTTATCATGAACTCAGTTATAGTTATTATGTAGTCATGCATGTATTCTCACATTCATGTTATTCAGTTAATTAGTATAGTTCATGCATGTGAACCCTTTGCGTTCAGCCTACCTCACATGCATACTAGTACATTCAAATGTACTAACGCATTTGCACTATAGTGTTTTATACCATAGGTTTAGAAGCACAAGCTTCAGAGCATCAGTAACATTCCAATCTCCACAGTCAGAGTTAGCAGTGAGTCCTCTTTCTTCGAGGACATGACAATTACTTTATTATCTTATTAATTAATTTATTAGTTGGATTTAGCTAGGGATATGTCCCATCAACTCCTTATTCAGATAGTTCAGATAGTTTATTTCAGGTTTTGTTTTGGTATTGTGGTACCATATCATTCAGAGATTATTCTACCAGTTTTTGAACCTTATGGCCTTACAACCTTTATTTCCATATTTATATAGTATATTATGCAGTATTCAGGTACAGATATCAGTCATGGGTTAGCTTATGGTTCTTCGGGGTCATGAGCATAGTGTAGCATTTCGAGTACCATATTTGGGGCGTTACAAACTTGGTATCAGAGCCTATGGCTCAATAATGTCCTAGGAAGTCTGATAGCCGCATCTAGTAGAGTCTTATGTACGGGTGTGTTGTACGCCACATTTATGTACAAGAGGCTATGAGATATTTTAGGAACAGTTTCCCTTCTTTTAGTATTCATGTCGTGCTATTAAGCATTATCTCAAATCTAACTCTCAGTCTAATATATTTTTGTCTTTCATTTATAGGTCATGCCTCCTAAAAGGGCTAACGAAAGGATAATTGGGAATCGGTTAGCACCACTGCCAGTCCAGGCAGATTCCCTAAAGGAGTATGTCATTCATTGTAAATTCAAAAAAAACTTTCGTACTTTATCTTACTCAATAGTAGCTTAGAGCAATCAGTAGGTTGTTGTCCCACCTAGGCATATAATTCATGCCTGGAATAGTGAGGTGGGGAAACATAGGGAGAAAGAAAGAAAGAGAGAAAATAAGAGAGCTAGAATACGTAGCTTCAAATTTAATCATCCTAAGTCAAAGGGTAGGAATCGTTCTCAATTTCGCCCAAAGTCCTCAGTTTCAAATCCACCCCTAGTTAGTGTCCTAGTGCCTATATTTAAAAATAGTAATAGTGATAGAACGCCAGGCTCTAAGTCTCAGGGCAGTGTAGCATTTGCCCGAACTAATCCTCTTTGCCAGAGTTGTGGTAAGAATCACAAAGGTATATGTGGTTCTCAGTTCTGTTCGGTCATCCAAGGCCACAGATTTAGAAATTATCCCTAGTCAGGATTTTAGGGTCAGCAGAGTCGTTTCTCAGTTTTGTTCGTTCATCCAAATCAACAGGGTGTCACTTCCAGTGCTACTAGTGGGCAATGGCTAAATAGACTTTATGATCTGTAGTCCCGACAAGATCAAGAAAATTCTCCTAGTGTGACTTTATTCAGAAAGTGCAGTAAGTTAGAGACTTTTCAGACTATCATGTTCAAATAGTTTATTTCTGGTTTTGTTTTGGTATTGTGATACCATATCATTCAGAGATTATCTTTCTAGTTTTTGAACATTATGGCCTTACAACTTTTATTTCTACATTTATACAATATATTATGTAGTAACTAGGTACAAATATTAGTCATGGGTTAGCTTATGGTCCTTTGGGGTCATGAGCACCATGTAGCATTCCGGGTACCAGATTCAGGGCATTGCAAGTTTGGACATTTCCTACTCCTAAAAACTTATGTACTCACATTATATAACCTAATATGGCTTTTTATAGAACTTTTTAGTGGATTAAAACACTTCAAATACTCTCTCAGACTCACTCTTGAAAGATTGGAAGATAGGGATTCTCAAGTATTCTTCAAAGTGCTCAAAGGTCAAGATTTCTTCTATGAATCTTCATTTAAAAGGCATGTACTCCTTCCCTAATTATTATTTCAAATAAAATGTGTGAGTATTGTATTTTAAACGTTGGTTTATGAATCATGAATGGTGGATTT
This sequence comes from Capsicum baccatum var. pendulum, assembly GCA_030864225.1. Classification (NCBI taxonomy): domain Eukaryota; kingdom Viridiplantae; phylum Streptophyta; class Magnoliopsida; order Solanales; family Solanaceae; genus Capsicum; species Capsicum baccatum. The sequence goes on along the minus strand of CM061553.1, from coordinate 211,115,425 downwards.
TGAAATATTATTGAGGGTTTTGATGCATATGGTTTGGTATTAACTTAAATAATGTTTTTACATATTTTTGTTAATGGTTTGCATATGTGGTTGGTTGTTGGCTGTGGTTTAATAAATGGGTCATGAGTAACCCTAATTATGGCAGTTTATGCATTAGTTTTGGTCTTGGTAAAGGTATGCCCTCAACATGTTTGATAAAATGCTTCAAAGAATATTTTTAATATATTATTGAATTTTCATTGGAACTCTTACATGGTTTGGTTTGGTAATGGAACTCTAAATGGTTTCGGATGTTTTTTCATGGTTCAAATGGTTTAAATTGTATAAATGCTTTAAATATTTGGCATGGACTAAAATGGTTTGGAATATTTCAAAAGGTAAAGGTTTTGGTGGTCATGATTGGTCTATTTTAAAAACCTTGCAAGATATATGGAAATACCTCAAGTGAATACATAAATATAATTGGTTTAAATAGTTTTGAAAGGTAACTAGATAAATGGTTATGTTTGCGGGGTACAGATTCCCCCAAGTGGATTTAATATTATAATTAGAAGGGCAGTTGAGGGCCCCTATACCAATATGTGGTTGACTATGGATAGTACTTACAAGTATGGTTGGTATGATGATACCACTACTAAGTGACCTTGGTTCATAAATGGTAAATAGATTGATTGGAAATAGTTTTAATTGGGCATTAAGGGGGAAGGTATAGCTAAGCCATGGAAGGTGGAGGTCCCAGGGGGACCAAAACTGGAAACTCATATTTGTCGATATGAGGTTGTTCTTGGTGTACCATGTGCATCATGTCATACCTCATATTGGGGGATGTACTAGTCATCCTAACGTAATAATTCCCTAGTAATACAAATATACATACTAGGGCCCTTTCATCTGGGGAAGCTGAACCTATATTTCCCGTAGGTGTCTTAGGGCGACAAAGCTACACAACCCATGTAATGGTTTTAAAGGCATGCTAAACCCAGTTCCCTTTCCCAACACTATTATATATATGTATGGTTGTATGCATATGGTTGGCTTTACTTAGTTTTATAACCTGCTTTATTTTATCCTTATCATGAGCACATGCTAGTGTTCACCCACTAACTCATGTGCTGGCGACGGTATACCTACTCTATGTAGGAATCGACCATTCTATTCCTCTTGCTTAGTGATCGGATTCAGGATCAACCATTGGATTAAAGTTGTGAACTTTCATATTTTGGAAGGCATAATTTTTATGTCATGGATTACTTTAGGTATTTTGTCCTTTCTAGATCGGGTTTATTGCTATGTCAGGGGTATGTCCCGACTAGGTACTCTTTGGTTAGTTTAGTGGCTTTGTATGGATAAATGTGGACTTAGGTGTGGTATGGACTGGTTATATTATACACATATATATATACATACATTGTATTATTATAATTAGTTTTTTTTTATGTTTTCCGCATTAGTTTGGTTAGTTATTGGGTGGATAAACTTCATTGGGTTGGTATCGATTATAGACTTATCCTAGATTCACCACATGGATAAATACATTTTTTTTTATATGTTAAGAGTTCAACCGACTTAAGGTAAGTATTTGGTGGTTGGGTTGGGTAACGGGGGCAGTCCCCGATCTCGATTGGACTTGGGATGCCTATTATATCTAGGCCCTAGTTTGGGTCGTGAAAAGTTGGTATAGAGGTTTAGGTTTTGGTTTCATGGGTGTCTATAAAGTCATGTTAGGTAGAGTCTTGTTTGTGGGTGTGTCATACACAACACTTATAATCAGGAGGCTATGAGGCATCTAGAAATGTTTCACTTTCTTGGTTATTCTACCTTTGCAATATAGAGTCTAAGGTCTTGTACTCTTCTCTGAATCTTCTTATGTTCATCTTTCTTATTATTCTCTCAACGATCTAACATCCATGGATACTTACCTATTCTACTTGAGAACAACATAGATGGATCTAGTCCAACTCATAGGGCCTCAATTTTCTTAATAATGGGGAGTCCAATGGTATGGTAAGAAAGTTTTGAGTGATTCCTAACTCCTATTCTATGCATTATTATCTATGCCCGAATCTGTTAGGAGGCAAGTGTTTTCATATTGGTTATGTTTCAAGGGCACCTTATACCCAATCTCTGGCTAATAAGGCCCAATTTATATGATCCTATCCTTTTTGTAGAGGTTGTAGTCAGTCGCACTGTAGTTGTTGTGGGGATGGGAGGAATTAGTGTTTTGGTTGTGATCAATTGGATCATATCTCTTGGGAGTGTTCCATAAGGGTTGTCACTTGGGAAAATAGTGTCTTGGGTGCTACTTCTAGCTCTGACATTGGTTTGGATCTTCTCAATGTTCTTACTATCCCTCAGGAGTTCTAGGCATCTATTGATGCCGATATTGGTATGTTGAAAACTCCTTTCTTGGTGATGTGTATGGCTTACTTAGTTTGGGGTCCCCTTTCTTTTGTGGCCCTATTTGTGGTTATGTGTTTTGGTTATGGTCCCAAGGTTGTTTTGACATCTTTTCTTTGTCTATTTCTATCCCGGCAGGTGACTCTTCAACTGCCAAATGATTGTTTGGGGGTGTGGTATTTGTTGGTAGTAAAGTAGTTTTTGTGGATTGTTTGACTCAAATATGATAGATTTTGATGCAATTCGAGAATGGTTTTTTTGCACATATGCTTGTCACTATTAGATTACCAGACTTGTTAGGTTTTATGGTGAGTTAATTATGGAATGGGAAGGTGGTTTCGTTCCCTAGCTATTAAGGAAAAGGTTATATTGCATGTTAGAACTCAAAAATTGGTCTCTAAAGGGATGTCTTTACTATTTCATTTGGGTTAAAGAACCTAACTCAGGAGGTCCTTCTTTGGTTTGTGTTCGGCAGTGAATAAATTTCTTGAAGTCTTCTTGGTGTCCCTCATGGTGTCTTTCTAGTTGGGGGTGGTTTGGGATTGGTCATATTTCGAACACTTGTCTAAATTTCTATTCCTTTCTTATAAAATAGTTCTTATTGGGTTCAAGGGGTTTAAGGTGAAACTAAGGGATCTTTTCAATAAAGGTTCCATCGATTTTAGTATCTCTCCGTAGAGTGCTTTCATGATTTCATGCATAAGAGGGAATGATTTCCCTGGTAAAGAATATGTTGTCAGTTGGGGGACAAACAAATTTAGGGTGGCCTTCTAGTGGGTGAAGCCCTTACATGTATATTCCCTTTTATATGGGGTACTTTTGTGGTAGTCCATGGTGGTTCGTAGGTCCTAGGCATGAATCTAGATGCTTGATCTTGGTAAAGGGAGTATGTAAGCTCGAGGATAGCAATGTTGAAATTATGGGGGTGAATTTATGTGTTAGATAAGGTTGATGAATCGAGGAATACAATAGTGGAAAGGTTGTTACTTAGGTCAAGAATTCAACTTGAATAAATGGATATGGATTGGGGGTCTAGCCATTCGATGGATTAGACTATGGAGCTTGCCTGAATCTTTTTCTCTGTACTTGTAACTTATTGTTGGCATGAAATTGATTTTTAAATTTGTGTTTTTGAAAATTGTTTTTTTTGCATAATAGAGGGCTTTGGCATAATTACTCATTAAACTGATTTTCCATGGATTATGATGCATTATTCATGCTTTATTAATGTTTATGAACATTGTGGGATGCACAAGAATGATAAATCAATTTTGGAGTATTATAGATTCCCAGTTACTTGGATTTGGTTTTGGAAAAATTATATGCCCTCAAATTATTTATGAAATTTCACTTGAATATACTTTTGTCATATGGTTTGACTATTCTTAAATCTTTTTATAATATAAATGGTTAAGGGGGAACATGAATTGATTTTTGTAAGATTCAAATTATTTTTGAAAGGCCTTGGCACCCACAATTTTATTTTAAATGGTTTTCTTTTAATTGGAAACATTGGAGTCAATTTGGTTTAATTGTTTTTGTGTTTATATGTTGGGATCTCGATAACATTTGGATGAATAAGGTTTTGGGTATAGGAAAACCAAGTGTCTTTAGTGTACGGCCTTGGTGATACCCATCAGGGTGGACTATTGTGTTTGTAGGTGTAATGGGGTGGTGATTGATGGTTAGTCTTAAATTACTTCTAGCGGTTGACTTCAAGGAAAGGTAGGGTTGCATATTCTAATAATACTCTACTATCATTGTTAAGAGACTACACTACTAGTGTCGTGTATATTATTATAGCGTGTATGCTTAAGGTTTGCATTTTACATTCGCCTTGTTCTTGGGATATGAGTTTTGACTCTATATTGCACTACCTATGGTATATTTGGGTGTTTCTTTTGGTGTCTATTTTAAAAGAATCCTTTGTGGTATGGTTTGGTCAAGGTGTTTCTTCATTTATGGTCTAGGTAGTTGTTATGAAGTACTTCGTACCTATAGTTTCATGTCTTGTTTTGGGATATATTTGTCTTGCCTTGGATGAAATGGGAAATTCTTGTACTTTGGTTCCAAAATGACTCTTCTTATGATTTGGATGCTAGTGGCTTAGGAGCATAGTGATGTGTTGAACCAGAGGAATGTAGAAGTCCCTCAATGGGGGAGAGTCTCAGGTGACTACTAGCATTAAAGTTTTGGAAGATGAGGTAAGATTGTTGCCATGAGAAATGGTTAGGAAAGGAATAGGTGGTGGAAATCTTTTTGAAAATGATATAGGGTGCTATATCTTTTGTTAGATAGATCATACCGTAGACATATGAGCGGTAGGCTTAGATATTCTGATTGGTAGATATACCCACAGTTGTGTTGGGTACTTAAGAGGGTTGGTAAGGCATGATTTTTATAAATTGCCTTCATGGAATGGTGGTTATATGGTTTTGGTTTTGAGTCTTCAATCATAGGTTAGGGATTTTGGTTATAATGGTGGGATGCGGGTTTGTTCATGTCCTTTTCTTATGGTTTCCATATTACAATAATGATGAAAGCATAGTAGTGTTTCGGGATTGATGTAAGGAGTAGAGACTGGTAGCCTAAGTTAACTCTTCTTATCTTTGGATAGGCTTAAACATGAGATTGGTGGTGTATAATTTGACTCAAGCTCTCATAGTGATGTGTCTCAGTAAATTATAAGTTGAATTAGACTTGTTTTCTAACATGAATCCATTCATCCGGTACTATATGTGTTTGTCTTAGGGTAAGGTGTAGATGGTTCTTGGTTGGTTCCTTTGGTTGGTATTGATATCTCGGATTCTTTGTTCATTAGGGTGGTCCTGATGAGGATCTTGGATTGTTAAGTTTGCCGAATGCGAATGAAAGGTACGGATTCGGTAAAGGTTCTATGATGGAACAATAAGTCTAAAAAGCCGTATAAGATGCAGAAGAGGACATGGAGTCCAAGTATCCGCATGGGTTCTTTTTTCCAGTAATTCATGCATTGGATATGTGTTCTTTAACCCATCTTTATTTTCTAATTTGGATAAAAGTGAGGAATGGTTCCACTCATATCTTTGTTTTCAAACTTAGTTGGAGGTCAAAATGGAGGTGTTGGGATTTAAGTCGCACTTGAGTTATGTGATGATTTCCATATCTCATGCTTATCCTTACCCTCACCTATCATTCGAGGATGAATGATCCTAGTAGGGGAGAATGAAATATCCCAAGTCTTAGACTATTGCAAAATTCCTTTACATTTTGAACTCATAGACTTGGTATGACTCAAGGAAGTCACTCGTACCCTTGTATACAATTCATAGGAAGCCTTGAGGGTTGACTCATACCCTAGGAAGTATGTTGAGCATGTCTACTGCCTAAGATATGACTCAACTATGTAATAGTCGTATGGAAACATACGAGTAATTCAAAGTAAGTCGTATAGAGCATATTTGAGTGGTCTTGGGTAATCTGTCAAAGGTACGATTGATAGGGTACAATTAGTGTGTCACTCGTACACTTGGATACGAGTTAACGGAGTTGGAGTCGTATAGAAACTAGTAGATAAAGTTTGGCTTAGTCTTGGGTATGAGTTAGGGTACCACTCGTACCCTAGGATACAGATGGTAAGGTGGAGTCGTACACCTGGACGTGAGTTTTTTTAATTGTAAGTCAAGGTTAGTTTGGACATTTCCTAGTCCTAAACCCTTATGTACTCACATTATATAACCCTATATGGCCTTCCATAACACTTGTTAGATCATTAAAATACTTAAAATACTCTCTCAAATTCACTCTTGAAAGATTGAGTATTTCTCAAGTGTTTTTCAAAGTGCTCAAAGGTCAAGATTTCTTCTGTGAATTTTCATATAAATGGCACGTACTCCTTCCCTGATTGTTATTTCAAACAAAAGTCATGTGTATTGTGTTTTAAACGTTGGTTTATGAATGATGAATAGTGGATTTCAAATTATTATTGAAGGCCTTGATGCATATGGTTTGGTATTAGCTTAAACTATGTTTTTACATATTTTTGGCAATGATTTGCATATTTGGTTGGTTTTTGTTGTGGTTTAACAAATGGGTCTTGAGTAACCCTAATTACGGTGGTTTATGCATTGGCTTTGGTATTGGTAAAGGTATGCCCTCAACATGTTTGATAAAATTCTTCAAATAATGTTTTCTCTATTATTGAATTTTCATTAGAACTCTTGAATGGTTTGGTTTAGTAATGGAACTCTAAATGGTTTCGAATGGTTTTGCATGGTTTAAGTGATATAAATTCTTTAAATGTTTGGCATGGTGTAAAATGGTTTGGAGTGGTTGAAAAGGTAAAGGTTTTGGTGGTGATGATTGGTCTATTTTGAAAACCTTGCGGGATACATGGAAATCCCTCAAGTGAATGCATAAATCGAATTGGTTTAAATGGTTTAGAAAGGTAAATGGCTAAATGGTTATGCTTGTGGGTTACAGATTCCCCTAAGTGGATTTAATATGGTAACTGGAAGGGCACCTGAGGTTTCCCTGTACATACATGTGGTTTGTTATGGATTGTACTTGCAAGTATGGTTGGTATGACGATACCACTACTAGATAACCTTGGTTCAATAATGGTAAATTGATTGCTAGGAAATAGTTTTAATTGGGCATTAATGGGGGAGCTGTAGCTAATCTGTGGAAGGTAGAGGTCCTGGGGAGACCAAATCTGGAAACTTATATTTTCCTATATAAGGTTGGTCTTGGTGGACCGTGTGCATGATGTCACACCTCATATTGAGGGATGTACTAGTCATCCTAACGGGGCACTTCCCTGGTCGTGCTGCTACACACACTAGGTCCTTTTTAGTTGGGGTATCTGAACCCATATTGCCCCTAGGTGTTTTAGGACGACAAAGCTACATATCCTAGGTTATGGTTTTAAAGGCATGCTAAACCCGATTCCCTTTCCTGACATTATTTTATATATATATATATATGGTTGTATGTTTATAGTTGATTTTACTTGGTTTTATAACTGGTATTATTTTATCCTTATCTTGAGTACATGCTAGTTTTCACCCACTAACCCATCTACTGGAGGCTGTATACCCATGCTATGTAGGAGCCAACTATTCTATCCATCTTGCTTAGCAATCGAATTTGAGATCAGCCATTAGATTGAAGTAGTGAACTTCCATAGTTTCGAAGGCATCTATTTCATGTAATAGATTACTTTATGTATTTTGTCTTTGGTAGACCTGTTTTATGGCTATGTCGGAGGCATATCCCGACAAGGTTTGCTTTGATTGGTTTACAGTCTTTGTATGGACAATTGTGGACTTGTTTATGGTATGAACTGATTATGTCATAAATTTATATATATATATATATATATATACTTACATTGTATTATTATACTTGGTTTTAGTTTATGTTTTCTGCATTGGTTTGGTTGGTCATTGGGTCGATAGAATTGGTTTGGTTAGACTCAGTTATAGACTTATTCCAGAGTCACCACATGGATAAATACGCTATCTTGTTATGTGTTCGGAATTCAATCAACTCAAGGTAAGTATTTGGTTGTTGGGTTGAGTAACGGGGGCAGTCCTCGATCTAGGTTGGACTTAGGATTCCCATTATGTCTAGTCCATGGTTTGGGTCATGACACATTTAGTGCTCACAACAGATACCAGATTATGGGTTAGCTTTGGGTCACTTGTGGCCTTAAACAATGTGTTATGACTGGGGGGTAGTCTCGGGTCGTGACAAAACTTAGTATCAGAGACTAAGGTTTTAAAGTGTCCTAGGGTGTATGAAAGTTGTGTAGAGTAGAGTCTTGTGCAAGGGTGTGAAATGCGCTACACTTATGGGCAAGAGGCTACGAGGTATTTTAGGAAAGTTTTCCTTCTTTCAGTATTCATGTCGTGAAAAAAGGCATGAGCTCTATTGAATTCCTTTTTTAAGTCGTCCTTCATCTATTTACAAAAAATTCCTCTTAGAGAACAGGGATCATCTCGCACCACCACCTAATCAGGAAGACCATCTAAATGAACATGTTTCTTATGTTGAATTTAGAACCGCTTTCACCATTTTGGCCCAGACTGTGGCTGCTCAAAATATCTACTAGGTTGTTTCCCCAGCCAATCCACTAGTGAGCATAAAATCAACTAGGATTCAAGACTCCACTTGGACGGATCCTCTATTATTTTCAAGATCTATGCCTGAGAAGGTTCTAGTTGAGTTCCTGAATGGTGTGTAGAAAGTGATAGATACCCTGGGTGTTACTGTTAGTAAGAGTGCTGACTTAGCTGGTTACCAGTTGCATAGAGTGGCTTATACTTGGTTCAAGCAGTGGAAAGAGGGTAGAGATGTTTAGGTAGGACATATAGAGTTGGAGGAGTTTTCTACGACCTTGTTAGACAAGTTTTCCCGCTTGAGTTAAGGGAGGCCAAAGTGCAGGAGTTTATAAATTTAAAGCAGGGTAAAATTAGTGTGAGGGAGTACTCAATTAAGTTTACCCAGTTGGCGAGTATGCTCTGATTTTAGTGGCTGATTCTAGGGGTAAAATGAGGAAGTTTGTGTCTGGTGTGTCAAATGATATAGTCAAGGAGTGTAGAATAGCTATGTTGATTAAGGAGATAGAGTATTCTACGTTGATGGTTCATGCTCAGCAGATTGAGGAGGAAAAGTGCTAAGAGAAGAAAAGGAAGAATAAGAGGGCCAAAATTGGTAGCTTCAACTTCTCACAACAAAGTTTTGATGGTGGGAATCATTTTTAGTTCTATCTGAAATTTTTAGCTCCATCCGCATCTTTATCCAGTGTGCTAATGACTAATTTTAGATAGGACAATTGGGATAGAGTGGCAAACTTGAAGTCCTAGGATAGCATGAATAGTGGTCACACCAACCCGCTTTATAGGAGATATGGTAAGATTCATATAGGAAAGTGTAGGGAAGGAAGTGATGTGTGTTTTGGATGTGGCAAGCCAGGCCACATGATCAAGGACTTCCCAGTGGTTACCTAGAAGGGAAAGGATTTTCGTCAGCAAGGTCAGTCCAATTTTTTGACAGCTGTAATAGGTCACCTGACTCATCTAGGATCCACCTCCAATGCCACTAGTGAAAAGCGTCACAACTTACTTTATGCTCTCCAGACTCGACAAGACTAGGAAAGTTCCCCTGATGTAATTACCGGTACGTTACAAGTCTTTCACCTTCAAATTTATGCATTGTTAGACCCTGGAGCTTTACTTTCTTTTGTGACACCTTATTAACTGTAGACTTCAATGTGAGTCCTGATAAATTAGTATAGCGCTTCTCAGTGTTTATGCCAATGGGTTGTTCTATTTTAGCTAGATGGGTATATAGAAATCGCCCGATCACAGTGTCTCAAAAATTACTTCAATTGATCTTGTGGAGATAGAAATTAGTGACTTTGATGTCATTATCCGAATGGATTGGATCCTCTCGTGCTATGCCTCAGTCGATTATAGAAATAGAATAGTAAAATTCTAGTTTCCTAATAAGCCCGTTATTAATTGGAGGGGTAGTACGTCAGTGCCTATTGATCAATTGTCACTTATATTAAGAAAAGAAAGATGATATCCAAGGGTTGTATTTACCATCTCGTTTGAGTCAAGGACTCAAATTCTAAAACTCTAAGTCTTGAATCAGTTCCAGTCATGAATGAGTTTGCATAGATGTTCCCTAAATATTTTCCTGGAGTTCTTCCCAAAATAAAAATTAACAACGGAATAGATCTCCTTCCAGAAACCCGACCTATCTCAATTCCACTTTACAAAATAGCTCCAATCAAGCTTAAAGAATTAAAGGAACAACTGAAAGACCTCTTAGTTAAGGGCTTCATCAGGCCTAGTGTTTCCTCGTGAGGTACTCCAGTTCTCTTCGTGTGCAAGAAAGATAGTTTCCTCAGAATGTGCATTGACTTCTGTCAGTTAAACAAAGTCATAATAAAAAATAAATATCCTCTCCCCAAGATTGATGACTTGTTCAACCAATTTCAGGGTGCGACCTATTTCTCTAAGGTAGACCTTAGATCCGACTATAATTAACCTAGAGTTAGAGAATGTAACATTTTGAAGATAGCCTTCAGAACATGGTATTGTCACTTCGAATGACTAGTTGTATCTTTGTGACTAACAAATGCTCCTGCAGATTTTATGGACTTGATGAACAAGGTGTTCAAGCATTACTTGGACATGTTTGTCATAGTCTTCATAGATGACATCCTCTTCTATTCTTGTAGTGAATGTGATCATTCAGACCATTTGAGGATTGTATTACAGACCCCTAAGGATCACCAGTTATTCACCAAGCTCAATAATTGTGAATTCTGGTGAGATCAACATCTTTCTTTGGTCAAATCATTTTTGGTGATGACGTTTGAGTTTATCTTCAAAAACCCTAAGTAGTGAAAAACTATCCTAGAACCATCTCTCCATTAGATATTAGGAGTTTCTTGGGTTTAGCTTGTTACTACAGATGCTTTGTTGAAGGATTTTCTTCTATTGCTTCCCCCATGCCTTGACTAACCTAAAATAAAGTCAAATTTCAGTAGTCAAATTCCTTCGAGAAGAGTTTCCAAAAATTGAAGACTTTACTCACTTCTTCTCTAGTATTGACTCTACCAGAGGGTTTATATGGGTTTGTATTTTATTATAATGCTTCTAGAGTTTGTATTGGTTGTGTGTGAAAGCAGTGAGCTAATGTCATAGCTTATGCCTTCAGACAACTTAAACCCCAGGAGATGGTGTGCTTCGTTGTTAGGGAAAATAATCTGTTTCGGGTGTGGATGGTTTAAGATAGTGATTATTAGTAGAAGTGCATGGTGTGCGATATTTTATTCACCTGGGAGCAACTAAGATATATCGTGGTTTCTGGGAAATCTATTGGTGGAATGTTATAAAGAAAGATATTATGGAATTCATGGCAAAGTATTCGAATTGTCAACAAGTTAAGGTTGAGCACCAAAGGACTAGTTGTACACTTTAGGAGTTTAGCATCCCCACTTGGAAGTAGGAAGTGGTTAACATGGATTTTTTTACAGGGTTACCTCGTACGCGTTGTAAGCATGACTGATTTGGATCTTTGTAGATAGAATGACCAAGTGAGACCATTTCTTGCTGGTTCATACTTTGTATTCAACCGATGATTATACTTTGTAAAGTTGCATGGAGTTACATTGACCATCATTTCACATAGAGTTAGCCAGTTTACCTCTTACTCTTTGAAGGATTTTTAGTAGGGTCTTGTTACCTAAGTTCATCTTAGTACAACTTTTCATCCTCAGATGGATGATCAGGTAGAGCAGACCATTCAGACCTTAGAGGATATGTTGAGAGCTTGTGTTATCGACTTTAGGGTAGTTGAGATGGCCACTTACCTTTGATTGAGTTTGCCTACAACAACATCTATTACTCTAATATTCAAATGTCTCCGTTTGAGGCTCTCCATTAAAGAAGTTCTAGATCTCCTATTATTTGGTTTAAATTAGATGAGGCTGCTTTGATAGGGCCTAATTCAGTGTATAAGGCAATGGAGAAAGTTCAATTCATTCGAGAAAGGCTAAAACAACTCAGAGCTGATAAAAATCCTATGCTGATGTAGGGAGAAGAGATCTTGAGTTGCATATTAGTGACTTCGTGTATTTGAAAATTTCACCCATTAGAGGGGTAAAGAGGTTTGGTAAGAAAGGGAAGATAAGTCCCTGATATGTTATCTCATATAGGATTTTGAAACGTTTTGGAAAGGTAGCTTATGAGTTAACATTTCCTATAGATTTGGCATCAGTGCATCAAGTGTTTCATGTTTCTTTGCTAAAGAAATGCATTGGTGATCCAACTTTTGTCGTTCCTTTATAATGTGTGCGCATTCAAGATAGCCTTTCCTATGAAGAAGTGCCAATTAAGATCCTTGATCATTATATTTGTAGGTTAAGGAATAAAGAAGTTCCTTGGTTAAGGTTCTATGGAGAAATCAGTCCATTGAGGGAGATACTTGGGAAGCAGAAGCCTATATGTGTGCCAAGTATCCCCATCTTTTCTCTAAAAATTTAAATTTAACTCGAGATAATGGTTTTCCTTAAATCAATTCTCTCATTTTCTATATCAGTTATTCAACTATCCTCATGTCGTAGTATGCATTCATAAATTCAGTTCAGTCCAGGCGTAATGTTTCAAATTCAGTTACTAAATCATAATTAATCTCATAAGTATTCAATACATAATCTCAGTCTTCTTAGTATCTTATCTCAGACAGTTTCATTCGGAGGAAGAAGGAGGAGATATTATAATACCCCTCAAGATCCAAGACTAGTTTTCAACTATTCGTCATATGTTTAGAAGAACCAAAGTCATTTTTTCACACTAAGTACAAGTGACATGGCCATTTTAAAAATCTAAGATTTTGAACATTTTAATTTTGGCCTTTTCCTGTTTGAAACATTGATTTATGAGTTGAAATATGTTTAGGGATGTTAAAAGGGTCATCCGAAAGGGTTTCAGAATTTTTGGAAGAGGTTTATGGTGTTTTTCGACTAGGGAAATAGTATGCCTTTGCAATTTTGGTGTGCCATAGAGACTGGCCTGCTGCGATATATAGTGTGTCATGGAGGTTAGTGTCTATGATACATAGCATTTCACGGAGGCTAGCCTCCACGATAGCCTCTGTGTTATGGAGGCTTTGTAAATCCTATAGCTTCATTAAAAGGGTGAGGGATATTTTGGTCTTTTCCCCTCTCCTTTAACACCCAATTCATGATTTAGCACCAAAGAGAGAAATTATTTGCCCCATTCTCCATCAGTAACGATACTCAGTTCCCTCAAATCCTTAAGAACGCAAAAATAAAAGCTTCTTCCAAGAATGCGACCATCAAAGTCCCAATTCCAAAATTTCTTTAAGAATTCAAGCAACTCAGGTATGTGGGATATTTATCAATTAGTTCTTTCCTCCCCTTGAGTTACAAGAATCCCTTGTTTTTTTTCAAGTATAAACCCCTTTCCCTCTTTTTATGAAATCTCAATGTTAAGTGTGAATTTACTCGATTTCTCCTAATAGTTTTGAATACGACTGAGGACTTTGTGTTTCCCTATATGAATTATACCCCTGCATGTTTTATAATTCCAGTCATACATATCATGTCCAGTTTATACCAAGTCAATTTATCAAGTTATGAATTAAACCATATGATCATGCTGTCCTCATAAGTTTAATATATTCTCATACCCATAATCGTGGATTTCATCAACTTAGAGATATATTCTATGTTTTGGATCACTGTATCATAAATTTGTTTATAGTAATTTAAATAATGTTATTGTATTTAAATTATTATTCAGTCCTAGAGGGTTATGAACACCTGATACCTAGATGTTTATGCATGTTTTTGATTTTAAGAAATGAGTAAGTTAGAGTTATAATTTTATCACTATATTCATATTATCATTTTCATAATGAGAACTCGCCAATATTATATCATGCTAAATACATCAGTTTACATGTTCAGGATTTATTTAGATTTTGCATGCACTGTTATTTTCAAAATACCATGAATTGAGCATATCCGTTATCAGTTCATGTGCTAGCTTATGTTTAGTGTCTTTCAGTTAGGAGTAGGATTTATCACCTTGCAAACCTAGGGATGAAGGCTCATCCGCCAGTAGAGTACTGAGACCTTTAGTAGAAGTACCTAAGTTCCAAAACTATGTAGCCAGTGTACATTATGAGATGTCACCTGCCAGTTTAGGACTAACACTCACTTAGGGGTCACCCGCCAGTTTAGGACGGACACCCTAGTCCTTGGGGACATCATCTTTGTCAGATCCACATCGTCAGGCATGTGTTAGCACCCTTGGCAAGGTACTAGCACCCTTCCAACTGGGTTACAGGTTGCACCCCGATTAGCTCAGATTAGGGCATGTCAGTTACATGATAGATCCTATACTTTCTGGTAGTACTCAGATTATATTAGTTCAAGTTTACATGACCCAGTGTTCAGTTTATCAGCTATTCAGAAAGTCTGTTTTACTGATTATTTTAGTACATGCTTTAGTTATTCCTTATCTCACATACCACTATATACAAAGTACTGACCGCATACTCTATTTTGTGCTACATTAATTTTACAATATAGGTTCGGACGCTTACTTCCCCGATCGCCCATAGTTAGTTCCATATCACTTAACAGCAGTTGTGATGAGTCATCCACCGAGGACAATTTATTTGTAGTTATTTTAAGTATTTTCTTTATTTCAGTTAGTTAGAGTTAGTTGGGGGTTTTTCACATCAACTCCTTATGTTTTAGAGGTTTTAAGATAGTCAGACTTGTTTTCAATTTTATAAGAAGTTCAAACATGTTGGGTATTGTTTTTGTATTCCACCTTGACAAAAGTTGTATTAGTTTAGCTTCTACATATGATGATTTATTATTTCTTCATTCAATGCTTACAACAGATACCAGATTTTGGGTTAGCTTGGGGTCACTTGTGACCTCAAAAACTACGATACTACTAGGGGGTAGTCTTGGGTCGTGACACTAACCTCACTAATAGTGAAAGAAAGCAGCCAACTTTACCTCACTAAAACAGAGAAAATATCTCAACAGAGTTATCTATCTAAGCCACCGAATGAGCATTGAGAAAAAGGGAGACTAAATAGATAATGATAGTTTGGTGTCAACAAAAATAATAACAATAGCAACAACAACCTAAGAAGCAGGGGGAACCAAAAATGGAAAAAATAACAATATAACTCTAAGGTCATAATAATGCCATAATGCCAAAGAAATGAACTTTAACCCAATTGCCACACCCAAATGAGATATAAAGTTGGTCCTCTCAATCCAGTGCTAATAAAATCATCTATGGGGTTACTCATCACCTATGCAAAAATCTATACAAGCCATAAAACAACCAACATAGTAATATCAAGGCATATAGTCATCGTTGAGTGTGAAAACCCTAACACAACTCAAATAGATAGTAAAAGATAGTAAGTCAAATTGCACCTATATCAATGGATTCCAGAGTCTTAGTCCTGACATGATCGAAGGAGTACAAATCTGAGTGTGTCCAAAATTAAAATAAGAGTCTAAATAACCAACTAAAACACCAAGTGTACTACCTCTAACTAAAGGTTCCACAACTATTTGAACTTGATCTATCTGCATTAAATGATTAACAATTCATGTCAAGGACACTATCTAGACTAATGAACGATCCCTTTGTAGTCATTGAAAACCCTTAAATCTCTAACCTGGCGAGAAACACAAGTCGTTTGTAAGACCCTGTAAAAGTCCTAGTCTAATTCAGTCCTATATAGCTTTAAAAAGGAGGTCTGAGACATAGAAATTTCAGCTAAGTGTTTATACTTAGAATTATTTTTTTAACATTCATAATTCAATGATCTTATTTTTTATCTTGACGACCTTAGAATGTCAATTTTTAAGTTGATTCATGATCAGAGATGTCAATAGGTGTTCTCGGACGAGTTTCAGATTTTTCGGACGTCGTTTGAGGTATGTTTGGATGAACAAAATAGTGAGTCAATGCGATCTCACCGTGACACATTGATGATCATATCACTATAATAGTGAACCAATGGGAACAGAACGTGGTGCATCGCCTATTGCGTCGACACCAATAACATGGTGTGTCGGTTTGCGCATCACTGGGCATATTTTTCAATAATTAAGTCCATATATGTAGGGGTGTTTAAGTCAATTTTCCCACTTTATTCAGCCCTAAAATACAAAATTAAGTTATCCCAAGGGCAAAATCACCAACTCTCTCTCAAATCCTCTCAAGAACAAAATCCTATGTCATTCAATTTCAAGTCCAAGCTTCAAGAACACACCAATGATTTTCACCAATTTAATTACCAAGGTATGTTAGGTGTTCATCTTGGGTTTCCATCCCCCCTTGGAGTTCAAGAACACTTTTTAAACTACAAGTTTATTGATTTCATGGTTTACATGTTTGAATTGGATTGTGTTCATGTATGTATTGATGTTTGGTTATCAAATAAAGATTCGTTATAAGTTTCAAGTGAATTAATTAGCATGTATGTAGAATTATATAATTCTCATGTTAAATCCTAGAATTGCAAGATAAATTTTGTAGTCGTGATGTTTGTATTTTGATGAATTCCATGTGCACTAATTATGCTCCTCAAGTGTTTGATAGAATGCCTATGTAAATTGAGTAGTGAATTAATGACATGTTATCATATGGTCCCATTCATATACAAGTTCATGCCTCTCAAGTGTTTGACAAAATGTCTAAATGAATACATGGTGAATAAGTAATTAATGTAATGCTTTCAAGATTTTGCCATGTTTTACTAGTGATACTATCGAGTCCTCGGGGTATTCAATACCCAAATATCTAGTTGTTTACCTAGAATTAAAGTATCTAAAGAACAGTCTCAGTAATATCATGAACACTAGTACTGAGGCAGTTACAGAACTTAGTAAACTCAGCCCAGTTTAGTCAGTCGACACGATCAGTAACAATTCAGTCAAGCCTAGTACAGTCTAGTGATCAGTTCAGTGTCTATTCAGTTGGGAGTAGGATTCAGCACCGAGTGAACCTAGGAATGGGGGATCACCTACCTGTTAAGGGTACGATCTTTAGTAGCAGTTAGTTACAGAACTACGTAGCCAACATAGGTTAAGTATATCAACCTTCCAGTCGAGGGTTGATAAATTGCTCACCTGCCAGCGAGGGTAGCATATATCTCACCTGTTAGATAAGGGTGATTCTTTAGTGGATCCACATAGCCATTGTTAGTGAGTATGGCACGGCGCTAACACCCTTCCAACTGGGGTCACAGGTTGGAACCCAACTCAGTTTATAACTGGGGTATGATGGTTAGATGAACACTCCCACAGTTTCAGTTTTACACTCGGTATAGAACTCAATTCAGTTCTACATAATTAGGATTATCAGAAATAATCACCCAATTATGAATAATATAGTTATCAGTAAACTAAGATATCAGTCGCTCAGTCAGTAGAACTCAGTATGTAGTTTCAGTATGATCTCAAATACAGTATATATATATATGTATATGCACGATCTTTCATAATCAACATTTACAATAGTTTTAGTTATTCATGTACTCTCATTTAGTTATTTAATGATGTTCATTCAGTCAGTTATCATCTCAAACATATGAACCCATGTATATTAGCCTACCTCACTTATCATACTAGTACATTCAAAGTACTGACGCATACATTTTCTTTTACGCTACGATGTCTCATATCATAGGTTCAGATACATGAGCTCCTGACCATACTTAGCAGCTCAGGTTATCAAATGTAGTTATAGTGGTGAGTCCTATTTTGAGGATAGAGTTATTATTTCAGCATTCCCATAGTTCAGTACGTTCAGTAGTCAGAGTTAGTTGGGGACTTGTCCCATCAACTCCCTATTCAGACAGTTAGAGGCTTTTAGACTAGACTATTTTAGATAGATATTCAATTTTTTTACAGTATTACTATCTGTATTCAGTATTATTTTTAATATATTGAGAACCTTACGACATTTCAGTTATATTTCTGCATATGTTATCATTATTTTTACTCTGTGCTCATAGCAGGTACCAGTCATGGGTTAGCTTGTGGTCCTTTGAGATTGTTAGCACTGTATGGAGTCCAGTTGTAGACTTGGGGAATTACAAACTTGTTATTATTGGATAAGGTTCAAAAGATTCTTGGGGAGTCTAAAATCCACATCAAGTAGAGTCTTGTGCATGGGTATATAGTGCACGACACTTATGGACAAGTGGCTATGAGGTATTTTAGGAAAAGTTCCCTTCTTTCAGTATTTATGTCATGCGAGAGAGAATGAGCTCAAGTTAAAATCTCTATCTAATCGATGTTTCCCTTCTGTTTACATATTATTCCACCTAAAAAACTAATAGAAGAAGAACTAGCAACCAGCCAACACCTTGCACCATTCAAGCAGATCCCCTAGATGAGCATGTTTCTCATACAGAATTTAGAGCAGCTTTCACCACTCCAGCACATTATGTGATAGCCTAGATTAAATGCTTAGCTACTTTACAGGACAACCCAGTGGCTAATACTGCTACAGCTAGAATTTGGGACTTTACCCGAATAAACCCTTCTCCATTCTCAAGGTCTAAGTCTTAAGAGGACCCACAAGAATTCTTTAACATGGTGTAGAACGTCAGAGATATTATGGGGGTAACCACTAGTAAGAGTGCCGAGTTAGCTGCATATCAGTTGCAGGATGTAGCTCATACATAGTTTAAGTAATGAAAGATAGATAGTGCCGCAGATGTTGGGCCTATAGAATGGATAGACTTTGCTACTGCCTTTCTAGATAGGTTCTTCCCATTAGATTTAAGGGAAGTTAAGGTGTTACAATTCTTTAACTAGAAGTAGGGAAGCATGACAGTGAAGGAGTATTCCCTCAAGTTTACTTAGTTAGCCAGATATGCTCCTCATATAGAAGCTAATAGCAGATTTAAGATGAGTAAGTTTCTGTCTGGGGTATATAATTGTAAGACCTCGCAAAATTCCAAAGTTTAATTTAGTCCTTTAAGCATGTCAAGGGAGTCCTAGACTTAGAAAATTCTTGATAAGTTTCCAGACTTGGTTTATTTTTGGTTTTCAAAAGTTGGAAATCTCATTTTGTGACCTTAATGTCCTTTAATGGTCGGTATTCTTGCTAATTCATGATCAGGGGGGTCAATAGGTATTCACGAACAAGTGTCGAATTTTTTGGACCTCGTTTAGACTATGTTTGGTGTCCAAAAATAGTGGGCCAACACGATTTTGGCATGCCGCGTCGCATATCACATTGCTTAACATTGTTGCAGGTCGTAAGAGTCAAAACTAATGAGGCTTACCGCGATCATGGCATGACATGTCGGGTATCGCATCGATGCCATCGACGAGACACGTCGCCAATCGCATTGATGCCCAGTTTTCAGTAATTTAATGTCCACGTCTTTAAGGACAAAAAGGTCAATTTCCTACCCCTATAAAAGCCTATAACACAAGATTCAGCTAGGTTGTCACCAAATTATAGTTGTTTCTCTTAAATTCCCTCAAGAATAGGTCTAGGATTTTCAATTGAAGGTTCTAATATAGAAGATTCCACCATTAATCTTCAACAAACTTCCATCTAAGGTATGTAAAGTTTTGATTCATGGGTTCCTTTCACCCATGAAGCTCAAGAAGCCCTTTCAAAAATATAAATTTTGAATTCCATGCTATGAATTGAATCATATCCATGTCTATGTTGTTGTATGATTACCAAGTTGAAATCTTTAATACATATAATGAAGTTATGTTAGCATGTGGTTGGAATTCTTGTGTTTGAGGTAAATAATGTTGCCATGATGTATTATTTTAATGTTCCTGCCTAAGCCTCAAGTTATGCATGCAAGGTTGCTGCTAAAATGCCTAAGAGAATAAGAATTATGCTTTATGAATAAATTGTGACCAAATTAATGAATCCATGTTTTACCCTTATGTTCACAATAAACTCTATGTTATTGTTATGCATTGTAATAGTTTGATGGAATGCTCATGAGATTATACTTATGAAATTATGACATGTTTATATGTATTCCTATTTATGTGTAAGCTTATGATATACAAATACTCCATGAAAATCACCAATGTTTGTACTATGAATTGTTGACTATGGTTATGTGTTCAAGAAACATCCTGTCTTGTCAATTTCATGCTATCGAGTCCTGGAAGTACTTGTACCTAATAATTTAGCTGTGTACCTAGAGCCAGTGTCACTTTTCAAGATGCTCTCAGTCAATCCATGATTAGTAGAATTTAGTCAGTAACATGACTCAAGAAAACTTAGTAAATTCAGTAGCAGTCAAGTCCCACTTAGTAATCTCAGTAATCTTAATAAACTTAGATAGTTAACAAAATTTAGTAGTATTCCTTCAGTCCATGAAACTCAGTGAAATCAATCCAGTTCAGTCAGTAACACGATCAGTGAAAGCTTAGTCAAGCCTAGTATGAACTAGGAAATCAGTTCAGCGTCTATTCAGTTGGGAGTAAAATTCAACACCGAGTGAACCCAGGGATGGGGGCTCACCTATCAGCCAGAAGAGGGTAAGATCCTTAGAAGAAAAACTTGCATTCCAAAACTATGTAGCCAGCGTAGGTTGAGACATACCCTTATGAGTATAGGGATTATATATCTCATTGAAGTTTTTCCTACTAGGAGGGGTTGACAGAAGAGCTCCCTGTCAAAGAGGGTTAACTTACAGCTTGTCTTTACCCATGGCATAGAACTGATACCCTTTCAACTAGGTTTATAGGTTGAACCCCCACCAGTTCAGATATGGGGCATGTCAGTTAGATGATTACATCCTACAGTCTCATTCTTAGTCTCAATAAAAGGACTCAGATAGTTCTTCAGATTCAGGACTGTCAGATACAGTTACTTAGTTCTATTCGGAACTCATCTAGTTCCATCAGAATTAGGACTGTCAGACACAGTCACTCAGTTATAGTATATATCAGTATTCAGACTCAGTAGTCAGTATTATCATGATCTCTTTTACAATTACGTATCCATTCATGTATTCTCATGTTTATGTTATCCAGTCAGTTAGTATTGTTCATAAATATGAACCCCAAGAATTCAAACTAGCTCACTTTTTATACCATTACATTCAGACATACTGACACATACTTTTCTTCTGCACTATGGTGTTTATACCATAGGTTCGGATGCTCATATTCTTGATCACACTTAGCTTCAGATTCATCCAACAACAGTAGATTTGCAATTAGTCCTTATAATTTAAGGATAGCATGATTATTTCATTATTTCACTTTTTGTAGATGGAGTTAGTTGGGGACATATCCCATCAACTCCACAGTTTTTAGCTAGTTTAGAGGCTTTCAGACTAACATGTCCAGATAGTTTATTTCAGTTTGGTATTGATATACCGTATTTCCAAATGTTATGTTTCATTAGACATTTCAACCTTATTGCCTTTTATCCCTTTTATTCCGCATTTATACAGTATATTATGCAACGCTTAGCTATAGATATCAGTAATGGGTTAACTTATGGTCCTTCCGGATCGCTAGCATCGTGTAGCATTTCGGGTATCAGATTCAGGGCGTTACACCCATAGTGTGGTCAAAGACTGTAGAATTGCAATACTGATCAAGGATATTGACTTGGCTAGATTGATGGTCCATCCTCAACAAATAAAGGAGCATAAGACTAAGGAGAAAAAGAGGGAGAACAAGAAGGCTAGAATAGGTAGCTTCAACTTTACTCATCTAAGTTAGAGGGTGGTAATTGTCCTCAGTTCTGCTCAAAATCATTAGTTCTAGCTCCATTCTCAGCCATTGCTCCAGTGCTTAAGTTTAAAAATAGTAATAAGGATAGGGCACCAGACTCTAAATCTCATGGTAGTTTTAGCAGTACTAGAACAAATACTCTTTTCCAGAAGTATATCAAAAACCATCAGGGTGTCTACAGAGCTAGCAATGATATGTGTTTCGAGTGTGGCAAGCTAGGTTATAAAATAAGAGATTGTCCCCAAGAAGGTTTATAGGGTTAGCATAATTGTCTCCCAGCTCAGTCTAGTCGCCCATCTCAGTAGGGTATTGCTTCCACTGCCACCAGTAGTCAACTCCCAAATAGGGTTTATGTACTTCAGTACCAATAGGATCAGAAAATTTTTCCTGATGTGGTCACTATTATGTTACAAGTTTAACATTTACATGTTTATGAAGGGGTAGTACTTCAGCACTTAGGGGTCATCTTATTTCCTACCTTAGAGCGAGAAAAATGATATCCAAGAGGTATGTCTACCATCTCGTTTCAGTTATAGACTCTAGTTTTGAGACCCCTAACCTTAAGTTAATTTTAGTAGCATGTGTATTTCTAGATATGTTTCTCAAAGATCTTCCTGGAGTTCCTCCCGAAAGGAAAATTGACTTCGGAAAAGACTTTCTTCCAGATACTCAGCCCATCTCTATTCCACCATCCAGAATAACTCCAGTAGAAGTTAAAGAATTAAAAGAGTAGTTGAAGGATATCCTAGATAAGGGATTCATCAGAACCAATGTCTCCCTGTAGAGCATACCTGTTCTATTCATGCGTAAGAAAGATAGTTCTCTCAAAATATGTAATGACTACCTTCAGTTGAACAAAGTCACAGTCAAGATCAAGTATTCACTTCTCAGAATAGATGAATTGTTTGACTAACTTCAGGGTGCCAGTTACTTTTCTAAGATAGACCTTAGATCAGGCCATTATCAAGTCAATGTCAGAGAATGTGACATTCCAAAAATAGCTTTCAAAAATTGGTATGGTCACTTTAAATTTCTAGTCATGTTATTTGGTCATACCAATGCCCCAACATCTTTCATGGACTTGATGAACAGAGTGTTCAAGAAGTACTTGGATATGTTAGTCATAGTCTTCATTGTTGACATTCTTGTCTACTCCTGCAATGAACATGATCATGCAGACTACCTAAAAATAGTATTACAGACCCCCAGAGCCCATTATTTATTCTCAAAATTCAATAAATGTGAATTTTCGCTAAGGTCGGTTTCTTTCCTTGGTCATATAGTTTATAGTAATGGCATTAGGGTTGATTCTCAAAAGACCAAAGAAATGAAAAGTTGGCCCAAACCTATCTCTCCATTATATATTAGGAGTTTCTTGGGTTTGGCTGGCTATTACCAATGGTTTGTTGAAGGATTTTCACATATTGCATCCCCCATGTCCAGATTGACTTAGAAAAAAGTCAAGTTCTAGAGGTCAGATTCTTATGAAAAGAGTTTTCAGGAGTTAAAGACTCGACTCACTACAACCCCATTTTTGACTTTACTAGATGGTTTAGATGGGTTTGTTGTGTATTATGATGCTTCCAGAGTTGGTTTGGGTATGTTTTGATGCAGAGAAGTAAGGTTAAAGCCTATGCCTCTAGACAACTTAATCCCTATGAAAAGAATTAACCTATCCATGATCTTGAGTTAGCAACTATTGTGTTTGCCTTAAAGAATTAGAGGTACTATTTGTATGGGGTTCATGTTGACGTCTTCACAGACCATAAAAGTTTGTAGTATGTGTTTTCTAAGAAAGACTTAAACTTTCATCAAGAAGGTGGTTAGAATTGTTGAAAGACTATGACATGACTGTTCTGTATCATCCGAGCAAGTCTAATTTTGTGGTTGATGCTCTCAGTAGATTGTCCATGGGTAGTGTTTCCTACGTTTAGGATGGTAAGAAGAAGTTAGTTCAGGAAGTTCATCAGCTTGCCAGATTGGGTATTTATTTGGTTGATTCAGCTGAGGGTAGTGTTTAGGTCCAGAATAGTTCAGAATCACCTTTGGTTTCTAGAGTAAAACAAAAGTAAGACAGAGATCCCAGTTTAGTTAAGCTGAAAGAGTTAGTCAGAGATCAGAAAGTAAAGGTTTTATCCCAAGAGGGAGATGGTGTATTGCATTTCCAGGGTATTCTATGTGTGCCATATGTGGATAGCATGAGGCATCGGATTTTTACAGAAGTGCATGGTGCAAGTTACTCAATTTACCCATGGCTACTAAGATGTACCAAAATTTTTGGGAAGTCTATTGGTGGAGTGGAATAAAGAGAGACATTGCAGAGTTTGTGACTAAGTGCTCTACATGTCAGTAGGTTAATATTAAGCTTCAAAATCCTAATGGGTCTGTGTAAGAGTTTAGTATTCCCACTTGGAAGTGGGAGGAAATGAACTTAGACTTCGTGATGGGTTTGCCTCGTACTCGTGTCAGCATGATTTGATTTGTGTCATCGTGGACAGGATGACCAAATCATCCCATTTCTTACTAGTTCATACTTTTTATTTAGCTAAGGATTATGCCAAGCTCCATGTTACAGAGTTGGTCAGATTGGACGTTGTCCTATCGTCCATCATTTCAGATAAAGGTACGTAGTTCACCTCTCATTTTTGGAAAGCCTTCTAAAAGGGTCTTGGTACCCAAGTTCACTTCAATACAGCCTTTCACCTTCAGAAAAATGGTCAAGAAGAAAAAACCATTCAAACCTGAGAAGATATGTTAAGAGTGTGTGCCATTTACTTTAAGGATAGTTGGGATGAGCACTTGTCTTTGATTGAGTTCGCATATAATAATAACTATCATTGCAGTATTCAGATGGCTCTATTTGAGGATCTTTATGGGAGGAGTTGTAAATCTCCCATTGGTTAGTTCAATATAGGTGAGGCCACAGTAGTAGCACCTTCCTTGGTGTAATCAAGGAGATGCTTAAGATAGCCCAAAGCCAATAGAAGTCATATAAATATGTAAGAAAGAAGGATCTCAAATTTGAGATTGGCGATCTTTGTGTACTCTAAAATCACTCCCATGAAGGGAGTGAAGAGGTTTGGCAAGAATGGGAAGCTCAGTCCCCAATATTTCGGTCCTTTCAAAATTCTCATCCATTTCGAAAAGGTATCTTACGAGCTTGAGTTGCATTCAGACGTAGCTTCAGTACACCCAGTGTTTCACATCTCCTTGATAAAGAAATGCATTGGTGACCCAGCAGTTGTAGTCACTATAGAGAGTATAGATGTTCCAAACAATATCTCTTCTGAGTAGGTCCAGTTGCAATCCTTGATCATCTGATTCGCAGACTGGGGAACAAAGAAGTTCCTTTGGTCAAAGTTCTTTAGACAAATCAATCAATTCAGGGAGCTACATAGGAAGTAAAAGCAGATATGCAAACCAAGTATCCTCACCTCTTCTCCGCAAACTAAGACTCAGCTCAAGGTAACAACCTTCCTTAGATTGACTCAGTTCCATGCTCATATTGCCTTTAAAAATTGGGTATCAATTACCATTTCATATCATTCTTATGACAATCATGCATTGATCAATCAGTTCAGTCATTTAATCATGCTTTAGTTATGCATGTTCAGTGTGAAAACTCAGTTTATCAGTAGTTTCACTCAAGTAATAATGCTTAAGTTATGCATATTCAATAGGTAAACTCGGTCTATTAGTATTCTCAGCTAAATCAGTCTCATTAAAGGATGAATGTTCCCAAGAGCGAGATATTGTAAGACCTCGTAAAAGTACTAGTCTAATTCAGTCCAATATAACATGTAAAAGGGGGTCCCAAACATAGAAATTTCAGCCAAGTGTTATACTTAGAATCATTTTTTTAGCCTTCATAATTTGATGATCTTATTTTTGATCTTGAAGACCTTAGAATATTGACTTTTAAGTTGATTAATGGTCAGGGATGTCAATAGGTATTCTCGGACGAGTTTTGGATTTTTTGAACATCATTTGAGGCATGTATTGCGCATTAGTGGGCAAGTTTTTCTGTAACTAAGTCCACGTCCAAAAGGGTATTTAAGTCAATTTACCCACTTTTATTCATCTCTAAAACACAAAATTAAGTTATCCTTAGGGAAAAATCACTCATTCTCTCTCAAATGCTCTGAAGAACAAAACCCTAGGTCATTCAATTTCAAGAACACACCAACGATTTTCATGAATTTAATTACCAAGGTATGTTAGGTGCTCATCCTTGGGTTTTCTTCCACCCTTGGAGTTCAAGAACCCTTTTTTAAACTACAAGTTTATTGATTTTATGATTTACATGTTTGAATTGGATTGTGTTGATGTATGTATTGATGTTTGGTTTTCAAATCAAGATTCATTAGAAGTTTCAAGTGAATTAATTAGCATGTATGTAGAATTATGTAATTCTCATATTAAATCCTAGAATTGCAAGATAATTGTTGTAGCCATGATGTATATATCTTGATGAATTCCATGTGCATTAATTATTTTCCTCAAGTATTTGATAGAATGCCTATGTAAATTGAGTAGTGAATTCATGAAATGTTATCATATGATCCCATCCATATACAAGTTCATGCCTCTCTAGTGTTTGAATAAAATGTCTAAATGAATACACGATGAATAAGTAATTAATGTAATGCTTTCAAGATTTTTCCACATTTTACTATTGATGCTATCGAGTCTTGAGGGTATTCAATACCTAAAATCTAGCTGTTTACCTAGAATTGCAGTAGATACTGAATAGTCTTAGTAATTTCATGAACATTAGAACTCACATAATTATAGAACTTGGTGAACTCAACCCAGTTTAGTCAGTCAACACGATCAGTAACAGTTCAGTCAAGCCTAGTATAGTCTAGTTATTAGTTCAGTGTCTATTTATTTTGGAGTTGGACTCATCATCAAGAACACCTAGGGAGGGGGGCCTACCAGCCAGTTTAGGGTGTGACCTTTAGTAGCAGTCCCTTAGTTACAGAAATAAGTAGCCAGCATAGGTTAAATATATCAATATGCCAGTTGAGGGTTGATAAAGTGTTCACCTTCCAATTGAGGGTAACACTAATCTCTCCTGCCAGATGAGGGTGATTCTTAAGTGGATCCACATTGCCATTGTTAGTGCCTATGGCACAGTGCTAACACCCTTCCAACTGGGGTCACAGGTTGGACCCCATCTTAGTTTATAATTGGGGTTTTCGGTTAGATGAAAACTCCAACAGTTTCACTTTCAGACTCAGTGTGGAACTTAGTTCTACAGAATAAGGACTGTCAGAAATAATTACCCAGGTATCATTAATATAGTTATCAGTAAACTCAGATATCAGTCACTCAGTCATTAGAACTCAGTATGCAGTTTTAGTATGATCTCAAATATAGTATATATATATGTTATGCATGATATTGCATAATCAACATTTACGACAGTTTTAGTTATTCATGTACTCTCATTCAGTTGTTTCATGATGTTCATTCAGTCAGTTATCATCTCATGCATATGAACCCTTGTATATCAACCTACCTCACTTAGTATACCAGTACATCTAAAGTACTGACACATACTCTTTCTTTTGCACTATGATGTCTCATATCATAAGTTTAGACACATGGCCTCCTGACCATACTTAGCACTCGGTTTATCAGTAGCAGTTATAGTAGTGAGTCCTCATATTTCAAGGACAAAGTTATTATTTTGGCATTCCAATAGTTTAGTATGTTCAGTATTTGGAGTTAGTTGGGGACTTGTCCCATCAACTCCCTATTTAGATAGTTATTGGTTTTCCAACTAGACTATTTCAGATAGATGTTTAGTTTTTTTCAGTATTACTATCAGTATTCAGTATTGTTTTCAGTATTTTGAGAACCTTATGACATTTTAGTTATATTTCTACATATGTTATCAGTATTATTTTTCAGTGCTCATAGCAGGTACCGGTCATGGGTTAGCTTGTGGTCCTTCGGGATTGTAAGCGTCATGTGACGTCCAGGGTGTAGAATTATGGCGGTACATTTTCCACAACTGGATGACTAACTAATGCTTGGGGAACTCTCTACTAAAGTGACCATCCTAAGCTTAATCATAACATACCTTAGGGGATCTAGGCTGGTGAGGAATATGTGCTGACCTATCGAAAAAACCAACTCATGCCTGGGGCATTCGCTAGGCCAATGAACAACCTCTCCATAGCCCAAGTGTGCCACTGTGACTTTTTAATATACTACACCCACTAATCTAGTATGACCGCCATAACTTGAATATTTATTGAATACACCACAATGTATGATGAGAAATCTTCCCACTATAACCACTACGACTGATTTGAGAGCCACCTAGCATGTTAAGCTATTTGTATAGAATTGACACGTTAAAAGATATGTTGACATCTATTGGGAGGATTCCTACCTTTAAATTAAATACTCCAATAATTGTACTACCAATATGGCCTCTTACTGCCACTTCCATATATCTTAATACATGTCCTCTCTATGGCCCTCGCTTGATAAATAGCCTGACGGAAAGACAATCTATGCAACAACTCATGCTCTCAATATAAACCCTCTCTTTGATTCTAAGAAAAGAGAAAAAGTTAATCCTTTGACAAATCCATACACCAACTCATGCTCTAAAGGATATAGTATATGAGTATGTATGGCCTCCTCAAAAAACCCAATCTCATACTAAAAAATAGATAAAGAACCTTATTGAATACCAATAATAATTCCAACTCTAGTCTGATAACCACTCAATGTACCAAACATTATCTCTATATATGAGGTATCCATTGCAATATTCAAAATCCCCAACGCAAGATCCTAAAGAACTGAGTTGGTCATAAGCTCTATCAGAGCCAGATCTAGCCCTATCTTTTTTGGCTAACACTTAAGATTCCTGACATTAATCTATAACTCCATATTTTAAATGTAACACCCCAAAAATGGTCCCGAGACATCACACGGTGCTTAGGACCATAAGTGATCCCAAGCTAACCCTTTAACTGGCATAACTCATAAGCAACTAAATAAAATACATAAATTTGATCGAAATAAGAGAAAGATAAATCTTTTGTTAATCTAAAAAATACGAAACCGAATCAAAATGATTACAATTCTACTTTTATAAAACAATATAGAATCAAAACATTAACTCTACTGACTGTCTATGAAACCTCTACTTGTATTAACGATAGGTAGCCGAGACATGATACCTAAATATTCTAACTCCATACAGCCTAATAAAGAAAAATACAAAACTACTCAAACTATATGACTGAGTCGACCCCTTGAATCAAGAGGACTCATCAATAGGTGACTAGAAGTTGCAACTGTCTGTATATGGTATGCGTGCTTCAATTGAGCTGATACCTACATTATGATACAATATAGCATATAAACATATATGTGGATCAGTACTTTGAGGAAGTACTAAGTATATAGGGGTGAAATGCATAAGTAAAACATCATCACATCATCATAATTTATAAAACAATACATGTTAAATGTAAATAACTCATATAAGCTAGAATATCTAAAAAATGAAATAATAAGAAGCAAATCATACTTTATAAATCTAGTGAGTCATAACATTTAGCTATAAAAGATGTGCTTGTATTCTTTCCTTAAATCATACTGTCTCAGTATAGAAAGGACTCACTCTAAATTCTGAAATCTGAAAGTAATATCTTATTGTAAAGCATAATCTGAGTAAACTTTGTGAACCTTTACACTTAGTTTTCTAAAAGCTTTGATATTATACTCTTTTGAGAAACTATTCTGAAAATCTTTACCAATAAGTTGTAAGGAAAACACTTTATCTTAGGGTTTAGAAATCTAAAAACATATTCTATATGGAAGATTCTTCGAACTGACATAAACCATGTGAGCATTCATGGAGCCCACCATTCTTGTCCCCCTAAGGAGGAATCCTCACATTAGGGAGAGGAGTCATACTCTTTCTAGGGAGTATAACCTATCTAACTGATCACATGTCTATCATCCACGTAGAAGTGGGAACAATCTAAATCCTACATTGACACGTAGTTCTAGGGTATAAAACTATAGTAACATACCCATCTCGGTACTAAATACTACTCCCATTAAATCTGTATGCTCATTCTGATGGAAATCCACTTCTAAAATAGTAGAATAGTTTATAATGAAAACAAACTGTATATCTGTAAAGCTAAATGTGAAATCTAAATCTGTAAAGTGGATTTCATATCTATTCTTGAGACCAAAAGGTCAAATCTTTATCAATAATCTGAAAAGAATCTAGTCATAAAGTACTTATAGGACAATCAATCTTGAAATAATAATCTTTAATTAGGGCTTAATGACCCATGTATCAAACTCATGTTAAAACATCATAATATTCATGCTTTGTAATGTTAACATTTATAAATCAACTTAAAATCTGGAAATTTTTGTAATATACATTAAAATATGAACATAGACATGCAATTCAACTTCTAAATCCGTTGGAATCTAACAATCTCATAAATAGTAATATTGGGTGTAAACCCTAACTTTAATTTCATGGGAAATTACATAAAATTTAGTAAATTTTTAATTAAAATAAGTTTTGAGCACAAGGTTGAAAGAAGTATCCTTGTTCATAAACCCCACATACCTTGATTTGAAGATTAGATGAAAAAACTTGATCTATCAATTCCTATTAGAGTTCTTGGAGATGAGTTCTTGATTATCCTGCCTTGCGAATCCTCAGTTTGGAGCTCTCTTGGAGAATCTATGGAGGATTTTGATTTCTTGGAGAATAAGCTATTGAGTTCAAGGGTTTGAGAGAAAATTGATAAAATAAGCATAAAGTGCATTGGAATATGCTTAATGTTGTGTTTTACACAAATTGGGGCTGTGGGGATTGACAAAAATGTCCCGATTAAATGACTACACGGAACTGGAAAAGAAAGCCAAAATCCCAATTCAATAGGCCACTGTGACGCGCTACTATCGCAGTGGCTCACTGGAAAAAAATGAGTGGGAACTGGGCCTTCATCGCGACGCGCCACAAATGCGGTGCCCCTTTGGACTGCCATTTTGGCTACTGGCGCGACATGCCAGTATCGCGTTGGGCTACTGGATTTTGATAATTGGGAATTTTTACCTCTCCACAATACGCCAATATCATGGAGGTCCACTAGAATTGACAATTATGAAATTGTCCTTTACCGCGATGCGGTAGTTGCTCTGGTGGGACACTGTTTACTTAAAAATGATCGAACTCCTCAACCGAGTATTGGATTTGGGCTAATTTGGTATTTATGGAAAGCCTATTAAATTTTCCACACAATGGGAAGTATAAATATTGAAAACTCCACATGAAAAAAAATATTCATTTTAGAAGCTAATCCTTGACATTCTAGGGATGAAATAAAGCTAGGAAAACTATAAGGTGTTACAATATCTTCCCCTTGGAAACATTCGTCTTTGAATGTGGCTAGATAGGCTGAAAATACTGAGGAATATAAGGCTATAATCTATCATGCATAACTAAAATAAAATATATGACTGAATCCCAACGTAGTGAGCTACTGAACTGATCTGTGAGTGCATGAACTTACCTAAAAATAGCTATATGGCTGAGATAGAAACGAGAGAGTCAAGTTATGGGTAATAATTCCTTTAGGATGGATCTAATTTCCTAAGAAAAAAGATGAAAGGTTTAAGACATGAAAAATCCATGAAAACATGGGGCATTACATCTCTCCTATGGGATCGTTCATCCCCGAATGATACTGATTTTGTTAAAATACTAGGAAAAGATTGAGATGATATGCATGATTTTTACCAACTGAATCATGACTTAATATCTGAATCTAAATCTGAAACTAATGGATGATGCATATACTAAGCTGAATTTGCAATTTACCTGGATGCGAATAAACTACCTCTTGAAATAGCCATACTCGTGAAATTTCAGGTAGTAAGAATAGACGAAATCGAAAGATGAAAGAGAAACTATAGACTTTTGTCTGTCTGAATGTTAACTTAGATTGCTGGCTAGACGGACTAAATCATACTGAATGCTCATACTCAAATGGAGTATTTCTCCACCATTTTTCTATGAAATTCTAACGATATTAGGGAGTAAAGAACTAAGGGCATGACCTGAGAAAAACATCGGATTAAGGAATTACAACATTGCTACCACTCTATAGCATGGAACATAGACCCATAAATCATAAGCTAGGATAGAATTTCTGGCTTTAAGCAATAAAACTTCATACTTTCAAGCTTAGTAATACTTCTCAAACACTCCATCAACTATATAATTCCCCTCAAATACCATACCCTCTTGATTCAAATTATAATTCTAACATGGCATTGATAAATCCATATACTAAATTCTAGCTGAATCATATTTTCTCATCATGGCCAAGCCTAACACGGAATCACAAGGTACTGCACCTAACACCACAATACTAGTATAAACCATGGATTCAATACCCCAAGCATTGTCATAACTAATTTTCTCTAAGATAATTCTTATTATCACTTCTATAGCAAAATTCAACCTCTTACTAGTAAATCTTTAGCGCACAACGCACCCATCCAGTTATATATCAACATAACATTCAAGCCTATCTTCATAACCACATGTGCACTTCTAAAGAAATACTTATAAGAGCATCTTTCTCATATTCTTTAATACATCTATCAATAACAACTTCCATGCACTATTCAATTCTTAGAAAGACACACATAAAATATTCTCAACTAACTAAGTCATACATAAGAAAATAAACTTCACCCCAAAAATTCTTTCAAACTTATAGACTTACATAAAACTAGCTTTCAACCATATTTCCCAACATAACACATTTACTCTCTCCTATCCACACAATTGCTCATCATCACTATCTTGACTTGGGGGAGGTCACTAAAAGGTTGGAATCTCAGGATTTAGAACATGAAGGGATTCTTAGCATATCTCAACACTTCACCGATGCTTGAGGAATAGAGGATTCACGATATGGACTCATTAAAGAGATCGAGTCTAAGGGTGTATATGATGTAAATATGGACTTCACGTGATCATTAAGAGAGTTAAACGAGTACTAGAACTGAACATACTGTAAAGCATGAGTACATTAGTCGTGATCTGCCTGACCTGAATTTTGGAGTTCATAACTTATGAAATGTGATTTTTACTACTGAACGAACTGGAACTCCTCATACTAGGAACTGGGAGAGTACATAATTCTCTATTATATGCATAAACATGAACTATGATCATGGAAATAACATGTAAGGCATGAGTAGATATTGGAATAATTGAAATACAAACACTGAAATAAGAATGGGTTGAGCCTCATCCTCACCTTATGATGTTCTACACTACACTGGCATCACTACTAAAATCGGGAAGACTGACTTAGTTAATCATTCTATCATATCCCCCTTAGCTTTAAGCCATGACTATAATCCTGTGGAACCCCTCACTAAACTCTAAACTAAACTACACTTACTGCACTCTGGAGTTTGGAATACAACAATACACGCAAATAATAAACTTACTCTGAAAGACTACATCTGAAAGTGTAAAACCCACTTCTAATACTTTTTTCCTAGGTACAACTCTATCTTTCTATAGCCCTCACTAGTCGTCATATAATATCTTGAAAACTTAATAACTTAGAATCTTCATGAATATCACCATATACTGAATTCACACAATCTAGAGCTTTAACTTTCATTTCTATTTGCTCATTCTTCAAAGTTTCAAACTTAGATTCTAACACTTAACACGGATGTCTTCAACCTTTAATAAACCATGTTTCTTTCATCATAGCCTACTAATATCACATCTCTAAACCTATATCTCTAAACCATGAGAATCAAGATCATATCAAGAAGGATCAACATTATATATCCTTAACTCGGCTCCTTAACTTAGCTATTATGAACATCATATACTATATAACTAGTCTCCTTCCTCTTAGCAATTCAATAGTCCTATTAACCACACACAACAAATAATAAACTTTAAAAATAATGCAACCCTATATCACCTTGAGCATACTTCTTCATCATTCATACAATATCATACTTAATTATGAAAAAGAAACTCAAACTCTTGTACATACTGTTCAAGCCTACTAGATCACTTCCATATAACGAGTACCACTAACAAAAAAATCATTACATCCACCTTGACGACCATCAACTGTTCAAACTTAATGTCTAGTGCTAAATATGATTTAACAACCCACCTTACATACTATTCTGACTTGGAAGCTATGAAATAAAACATCAAGAAACACTTGTCCACTAGATCTTCATAATAATAGTAATCGGTCAAAATCATATGACCTATCTCATTATAATCTATTAGAACATATTACTTTCACACATCACTACTATTTACCCTTCCATACACCTAAATTAATGATACTCATTCATCAAACACTTCATTAATATCCTATACTTTTCAATCACAATAAATACCATCAATAACTCCTTCAATACTTCAAGCAAACAATAATTCTCCTTAACTAATTAATCCTTCTCTACCTTCCACTAAAACTAGCACACAAGGACATATCACCTTAACAAAACTCGACAACATGCCTATGTTTATCTCTATACTTTCTATCAATCGTCACTCCCACTTTCTTGCCACTACTCTTCTATACCCATACTTCCAACTATAATAATGTTTTACTATTCATAAATCACAACACTGAAGTTCATAATAGCCCTCGAATGCCCACTTCATTTAACAGTCTAGGTTCATACTATCTCCTCTCATTAGCACTATCTATATTAAAAAGGGCCAATGGGTAATTTGAATACATATCTAATCCTATATGAACTGAAAAACTCATAAGGACGAGGACATAACTTTCAACTTGATGGACTTATGGCATACTAGAAAGCTCCTCTCAAGACCTCGGTGTGACTTCTATGATTTCTGATAATAAATCTGAGAGAATTGTCTGGGGAGGAACTGGAACTTGCTAATCATTTTATCTCAAGAATAAGTCATAGATGAAGAATTTTTGGGCAACACACGAGTAGACAAGAATTTCTAAGAGAAAAACTTTACTACATGATCTAGAGTATGAAAGATAGAAAAGTTTTTCTTAAATGCCCGATAGCCTCTTGAATAAAAGTACAGACGTCTCTATACCATTTTGCAAGACTCTACTAGATACGGCTTCACAGACATCCTAGGACACTTGAGCGTTGTGCTCTGATACCAAGTTTGTAACTCCCTGAAAATGGTTCTGAGATGTCACACGGTCTTAGGACCACAAGTGATCCCAAGCTAACCCCTCTATAGGAATAACTCATAAACAACTAAATAAAATACATAAATTTGATCAAAATAAGTGAAAGATAACTCTTTTATGAATCTAATCAATATGAAACTGAATAAAAATAATTACAATTCTGCTTTTACAAAACAATACTAGATTTAACATATTTACTCTACTGTATATAAAGTCTCTACTAGTATTGACTATAGGTAGCTAGGATATGACCCCAACTATCCCAACTTAGTATGACTGAATAAAGTAAAATACAATACTGCTCAAACTATATGACTGACTCGAGCCCTTGAATCAAGGGGACTCATCTCCTACCGACTGGAAGCTGGAACTGTTTGAATATGGTATGCATGTTACAACTAAACTGATACCTATATTATGAGACAATGAAGCACATAGACATATATTTGGATTAGTACTTTGAGGATGTACTGAGTATTTAGGGGTAAAGTACATAAGAAGAACATCATCTCATCATCTCATCATCATAATTTATAAAACAATGCATGCTAAATGTTAATGACTCACATAAGAAAGAATATTTGAAATACTGAAATAATATAAAGTAAATCATACTTTATAAATCTAGTGAGTCATAACATTTAGTCCTGAAAGTTGTGCTTGTATTCTCTCCTTAAATCATACTGTTAAAATTTAGAAAGGACTCACTCCAAATTCTAAAATATAAAAGCTAATATCTTACTGTAAAGTATAATCTGAGTAAACTCTGTGAGCCTTTACACTTCATTTTCTAAAAGCTTTGCTATTATTTTTTTCTGAGAAACTATTGTGAAATTTTTTACCATTAAGCTGTAAAGAAAGAACTTTATGTAAGGGTTTAGAAATCTGAAAACTTATTCTGCATGGGAGATTCTTCTAACCAACATAAACCATGTGAGCATTCATGGAGTCCAATGTTCTTGTCCCCCTAAAGGGGAATCCTCATGTTAGGAAAAGGAGTCATACTCTTGCAAGGGAGTAAATCAAATCCTACATTAACATGTAGTTCTGGGGTATGAAACTATAGTAACGTACCCATATAGGTACTAACTACTACTCTCACTAAATCTGTATGCTTATTCTGATGGAAAGCCACTTCTAATATAGTAGAATATTTTATAATGAAAACCAACTGTATATCTGTCAAGCTAAATCTAAAATATGAATTTGTAAAGTAGATTTCATATCTATTCTTGAAACCAAAAGTTCAAATCTTTATCAATAATCTAAAAAAAATCTAGTAATAAAGTGCTCATAGCACAATCCATCTTGAAATAACAATCTTTAATTAGGGCTTAATGACCCATGCATCAAACTCACATTAAAACATCATAATATTCATGCTTGGTAATGTAAACATTTATAAATCAACTTAAAATCTGGAAATATCTACAATATGTATGAAAATATGAACATAGACATGCAATTCAACTTCTAAACCCCTTGAAATCTCATAATCTCATAAATAGCAATATTGGGTGTAAACCCTAACTTTAATTTCATGGGAAATCATATAAAATTTAGTAAATTTGTAATTAAAATAAGTTTTGGGCACAAGAATTAAAGAAATATCCTTGTTTATAAACCTCACACACCTTGATTTGAAGATTAGATGAAGAAACTTGATCTATCAATTCTTATTTAAGTTCTTGAAGATGTGTTCTTGATTTTCTCACCTTGGGAATCCTCAATTTAGAGCTTTCTTGAAAAATCTATGGAGGATTTTGATTTCTTGGAGAAGAAGCTCTTGGGTTCTAGGGTTTTATTTTGAGAGAAAATTGATGAAATAAGCATAAAGTGCATTGGAATATGGTTAATGTTGTGTTTTACACGAATTGAGGGCCTTGGGGATTGACCAAAATGCCCCTATTAAACTTCTAAATAGAATTGGAAAAGAAAGAAAAAATCCCAATTTAATAGGCCACCACAACGCTCCACTATCGCGGTGGCTCATTGGAAAAGGACGAGTGGGAACCGGGCTTGCACTGCGACGCATCAAAATGCGGTGTCCCTTTGGATTGCCATTTTGGCCACTGGCGTGACGTGCTAGTATCGCGTTTGTCTACTGGATTTTTAGAATTGGGAATTTAGACCTCTCCGTGATGCGCTAATATCATGGAGGTCCACCAGAATTAACAATTATGAAATTTTCCTTCACCGCGATGCGGTAGTTGCTCAAGTAGGACACTGTCAACTTAAAAATGCTTCAACTCCTTAACCGAGTTTTGGATTTGGGCGAATTTGGTATCGACCGAAATCTTATTCAATTTCCACTACAAGAAAAACGGCCAACAGGGGCAAGAAAAAAGGTCCCTAAAAGTCTATTTTCGGTCCCTAAAGGTTAATAACGATAGGAAAAATCTAGTCGTCGCCCGTCCCTATAGCCTCCGCTGCTAAAGGTCAATAGGGACGAAATTGTTTTACCAGTCCCTAAAGCCTTTTTGCGACTGATAAAATTCTGGTCCCTAAAAATATTTTAGGACCACGTTTCTAGTCTTTATACATCCATCTTCAATTCTTTTATCACAAACTTAGCTAGTCCTTGAAAGCTTTTACGACCAAAAATCTAGTCCTTGAAATGTTTTAAGGACAATTTAATGTTTGTCCCTAAAGAAGTATTTTTACCAGTTTTAATTAAAATTGATGAATTAAAAAATGGTTTTTGACCAAAAATGTGGCAACCAATAAACAATTTCTACTATTGATAATCAAATGTATAAAAATAAAATTATCAATAGTATTACCAATACAATGAATTAACATCCGACAAAAAGTACAACATACAAAAATATACTGTCACAATACTGTTCACATAATTCATCAGCCAAAGTAGCTAACATCTCTAAGTATATAAAAAAATATTTTTCCAAATAATCCTAGAAAAACAATGTCTTCTCCTTTGACAAAACTCTCCAGAAAAGGTGAATTCTCTGAAAGAGTATCCATCATAGAGTCGAGAGAAAGATTGTAAAACTTGCGACCTAAATATAAGTGGAAAACAAACAAAATTAAGCATTTGGTTAGCATCATTATAGGAAATCAAAGTATACAAAGGAAAAAAGAGATTGAATACCTGTAACACCTTTGCTCCATATTTCTGTAGGAAAAAGATAATGAGCAACAGGGTCACTAACATTAAACATATAATGACTATATTTTCATTAAACAAATATTAAATGAAGTTTCTTAAGGGAAATAAAGCACAGATATTTTGTTCATGTACGGATAAACGTACAACAACATACTGAGTGTATTACCACCTAGTGGGGGTCTGGGGAGGCTAAAATGAACGTAGTCCATACCACTACCTCGGAAGAAGTAGAGAAGTTTCTTCCAAAAGACCTCCAGCTCAGGATATGTATAGATATATACATAACATATTCACTTATCAAGATCATTGGTCACGGAGAAACCTTTGTAGGCCTCAAAAGCCCAAATGCTCTGCACAAAACATCTTTAGTTCATTGCCACCGCCTCTCTCTTCGCATACATCCATTTCCATTCTCCTAACAACATCATCCCAATCCATAGAAATCCATCTCAGTTTTGAATTTTAGTGTCAGAAACAGCATCTAGTATCTCTTGTAACCTCACAATCCTGTGACTCAGGTCTCGTCTCAGCTCCCTGACTGTTGGATCAACTCCTGGTACTGAGTCTAGTCTCAATAGTAGACCCATTAGTGCCTCGTTCATCCTGATTGTGTCACGCTCACTCGACCTTTTAGCATCAACTATTTCTTGTCACGAACGTGATTATAGTGAAATCATTTATTGTTCTAGCTAGTAGCTAAGTTGTTTGTATACTTTTCAACAATAGTTGTAAACATAACAACCTATAATAGGATAGTCTATCATTATGTAACATTACTAACACTTAAAGTTTGTACCTATTAAGTACCAAAGTTAGTCAGACTCTTCAAAAATGTCTACTAGTATATACTAGTTGTCACGTGTATGAATAAACCGCGAATGGAAAACCTCAAGTGCTCACATTGAAGAAAAATTTACACGACGTGCCTACATGGTGTGATTGTGTAATGTTTCAGGTAATTGTTCAGCATTTAGCTACTCTGTAATCAGTGTATGATGAGTGGCGTTGTGATGTGTCACTGTACAAGAAACTTAATAAATCACCAATACATCACTAAAACAGGACTACAAACACATCAAAACGGTGGCCATTAAGGTTATAAGGTTAAACAGTGGTTGTTAAGGTTATAAGGTTATATGATTGTTTAGTAAATTAAAGTTATAAGGTTAAATGGTGGCCGCTAAGGTTATAAGGTTATATGGTTGTTTACTAATTTAAAGTTATAAGGTTAAATGGTGGCCATTAAGGTTATAAGGTTATAAGGTTAAACGGTGGTCGTTAAGGTTATAAGGTTGTTTACTAATATAAGGTTGTTTACTTAACGGTGGTCGTTAAGTTTTACGTATAGACTAGTCTTTAAACAGTGGCCATATAGATTAGCAGGTTTGTCTGTAATTGGTGGCCGTATAGATTAGCAGGTTGGTCTCACAAATAAAACTGTTAACTTCATGCAACAGGAAAAGAATACACATGGTCTCAACAAGGAGGAGAGTGCAGGGTATGAGTAATATAAATTGCAAACCTTAGATTCACTAGGGTTATTCTTGTCCTCCCAGGCAGGCAGATTAATGTTCGAGCCACTAAAGCTAGCAACCTGCAGCAGTTTAAGCATTAGCTTAAAAACTGAATAACACCACCATTTTACTACAAACAACAACACCATCTAAGATGAAGTAACTGGCGGGTAATAAGAAAGCTTCTCGTAAGTATCGTGAGAAAAAGAAGGCTCGAGCTGCTCCATCTTCAAACATCACTACAAGAAATAGGAAGTCTATCTAATTGAAGTTACCTGCATCACTACACTAGCAACAGTAACAACTCATTGAGCAGCTTCTGCCCAAGACTGTATTTCCTGAAGAGCTTCACAAAGATGCAATAACCACATTATATGAAGATTTGGAATAGAAGAAAATTCCATCACTAGTTTATAAAAGCTCTCTGCATCTACATATCTATATTTGTCGACATTTATAATAGAGAATTGCAAGAAAATAGTGCAAGAGAATTACAGGAGTGTTAATGACAAAACATCATTTTAGAATATTAATACGTTGTACTTAGAGAAGTGATTAAGGAGGCCAAACTTGCCAGAAGTGTATGTCCAAGGATGGCATCAAGATCCATAAGAAGACTCTCGGAAAGAAATTTCACCTCATACCAGGACCAGAGGTTTTTTGCTGATCCTTCAAAGATGACGAGCTTCACCACTTTCTTCTAGTGTTTCATCAGGTTTCGTTTGTGTTACTCGAACTTCAGACACTAACTCTGACAATGTAATGGTTAGCATGAATCTTAATTTTCTCATCTACATAAAATAAGAGAACGAACGCTGCAGATTTAAACAAAACTAAGTTCAGCAATCAATACATAAAGATTACTAGAAACAGTAAAGAAAGTGGACAGGAACAAAAATTTAAAGAATAATCATATAGTGTCGTAGGTTCTGGAAATAGTCTTTGTATTCCAACTGGCAAATCATCTTCTTACATGTATTTGCAGTAATTTCACCAGACACTATGTTGAGTGTTGACCATTTTTTTTTATCTGTAGGCAAACGGGGAATCTGCTGATTCTTGGTAATGTAAAGTAGCAGGGCTTTCTTAGGTGACAAGATTGTTTGGATATTAGTTAAGTATAACATTCTACAGCTATGTCTGTGCAATAGGATTGTACATATACATGCATCAGTGGACCTACTTATTATACATGTAATGCAGGGTTCGCAAGACATTAGCAACAAACTCGAATTTGAGCTGTTAAGAAGCACTCCCTCAATTTTGACCTAAAGATCTTTCTTTGTGTCGAGTCAAATCTGCTTCAAGTATGTTGAAAACCCATTTCCCCCAAGTATGTTGCACATTAGAACAGATTCAAGAAAAACTGAAAGTGGGTTTGATGGGTAAATTTTACCATGCATTCAGCATACTAAACTAACTTTGTTACTTCTATTAATACATGCATCAGATGATGTGTTTGTGTTATCACCACATACGGTTAATTAATTACTCTTAAAAGGAAAACATAGTTGAAAACTCATTATATTTCTCAAAGTTCTTACTTAACTACTGCAAAGTACCATGAACTACATAAATTAGCATGTTGTACTGGCTAATAATAAGTTCATGTTGACAAACATTATGGACTAACATTATACTCCATCTGTTACTTTTACTCGTCCAACTTGCATTTTGCACTTCCTTTACCAAAACACTAGTAAGTGTTTGTTATAGAAATCTAAATTTGACTCCCATTCAATTCTGATGCTCAATGATACAAACTTCAAACCTGTCAAGCATCCAAAAGCCTAAACTATTGAAATGGTGGCTTGTTGTCATGACCAATATTGAAGGATCATTATAAACTATGCAAAAGTAACTCTGAGAAGACCTTTAACAACATCCTGCGTTAATAACCAAGAAAAAATTACATCTAAATACATCTTATAATTTCCCTATCACAACACCTCACTATACATATAAACATATCATTGCTAGAGGTTTCAACTATAGCTACACCACATCAATATTTTAGTAAACATTTCGATAAAAGTCATTAGGGAAAATTGAGAAAAAATGGAGATTAGTGAAATCAAACAAATGAAACTGAGCGAAAACAGAATTTGAATCAAACAAGCAATACAAAAAAAATTAAAAATAGACGAAATTGAGAAAGCACACTTAGATGAATGAAAAATAGACAAAAATTGAGAAAGCATTAGCACGAACTTGAAAAGATCCATACTGATAGAATTTTGTAGCCAAGCAAATGAAATGTAACATAAAACATACCTGTACAGCTTGAAAAACCAAGATTATAGGGAAAAATCAAAGGGAAAGCACACACAAATGAATGCAAAGTTGATCCTATAATTGAGAGAATTTTTCCGATAGTGCAAAATGATTATCAGTTACTCAAAGGCTACCCTTCATAAGTGAAACTCCCTTATTCGATAAAAATACAAAACACACAGAAAGAAACACAAAGGAGAAATGGCTAGTATATAGTTGTGTTACTAACCGATGATACTCGACATATCTTATAAAGCAGTGTCTCATCTGATTTGTAGTAGGAAAGCGGAAGACGAAGGGTGCTATCTCAAGTTGATTGCGAATCATAATATAAATAGAAAATAGTCAATGCACATGCTACTAGCTAGTAAAGAGGAGTCAAGGTTGATGGTTAACTAGATCTAACCTTAATCTCAGGGGGGTTATCTGCAGATTCTTGATCTCCTAAGGTCTCATCTTCTGTACTTTCGGTGCTTCCATCATTGGAAGCCTCCACAGCAGGAGGGGCTTTAGATGATTCAGTTACAGCTTTACTTCTTCAGCTGGACTTAGGCAATCCTTCCATTAGTTATACCTAAACCACATGTCTACAAAAAAATACTTGATGTAATATTATGCATAGGGTCCAGAAAGAATCAGATATACACAGACTACACTTTCTCTAACTTTTACCCCTCATCTTAGACACAATCAACTTATTTGATGAAACAGCATAGAACCCAAAACTTATAGTAACAATACACAAAAGTAAAGTTGGAAAAAAAGCACTTTAACTCTATAAACCCATGTGTTTGGTTGACTAATCCCATCAAACAACAACAGAAATCAAGAAAACAGAAATGCCCATATCCGGAAGAACCCCAATGGTCACCACCCAACCATAAAAATCATAACAAAATCCAAGTTCAAACTCATTATCTAAAGGGTTAAACATAACAAGAAACAAATATAGATAAGGGAAAAAAAGTAAGAACTCCATAACATAATATTATTGCAATTCCACCATTAATCAAAATACAAAAGAGCCTAATAGTGCAACCCCACTATGAAAAATTTAGTATTTTGAAAAGGGTGTGAACCAAAAGTAGGAAAAAAGAAGACAATTTAGGTTTACCTTAGCAATTGGTTGGTCCAGCCGGCCGTGGTCGACGATCGATGTTGTAGAAGCGGCACAGCTTCAAAAATCAATAGTTTATGGCAAAAGCAAAGGGAAAGAACTTCCCCTTAATCAAATTACAGAGAGATTGATACTGAGGTGCGGTTGATGCTGTCTTTACTAGAGCGCAACCTCTTGCCAGACGTCATTACTAAAATGATTTATGAAACTACAATTGAGACATTCTTAACTGAAAATGCAAGAAGACACTATAATTGAGAGATTTTTGAAAAGGCTGTGCAAAAATAATTATGGCAAATATTGAATATGAAAGTTTTTCTCTGATGAGTTCCTTCTTAATTAGTTTTTAGAAAAGTATAAAAATTTTTGGTGCCTATGTTTTGTTTTAGCAGGGAAAACATACAAAATTTCTTTTATTAGAATTTTTAGTTTCCCGCCCAAGGTTAATAGGGACCACTTTAAAAATATTTTTAGGACCATATTTTATACTTTTGCAAAAAGATACACAATTAAGGACCGGAATATAATCTCGTCTCAATAGATATACTTTTAGAGACGAAATTATTAACTCGTCCCTAAATGTTGGTCTTAAATAGACCTTTTTCTTGTAGTGTTCCCACACAATGGGAGGTCTAAATCTGGAAAATTCCATACGAAATAAAAAGGTATTCATTTTAGAAGGTAATCCTTGACATTCTAGGGACGAAATTCAGCTAGGAAAACTACGAGATGTTATAATATCTCCCCCTTGGAAACATTCGTCATCAATTGTGGCTAGATAAGCTGAAAATACTGAGGAATATGAGGCTATAAGC
This sequence comes from Capsicum baccatum var. pendulum, assembly GCA_030864225.1. Taxonomy (NCBI): domain Eukaryota; kingdom Viridiplantae; phylum Streptophyta; class Magnoliopsida; order Solanales; family Solanaceae; genus Capsicum; species Capsicum baccatum. The sequence continues at coordinate 211,071,616 of CM061553.1, read as the reverse complement.
TTTAATGCACAATTGAAATAAACTGTATGATTGAATCCCAACGTAGGAACTCATCTATGAGTGCATAAACTTATATGAAAATAACTATATGGCTGAGATAGAAACGAGAGAGTCAAGTTATGGGTAAAAATTCCTTTAAGCTAGATCTGATTTTGTGAGAAAAGGATGAGAGGTTTATGATATGAAAACTTCATGAAAGCTTGGGGCATTACCTTAACCCAGAGCTACAACTATGGTAACACGCACAGAAGTCCTATTCACATCTATCTATAACCTCATGTTATCCAATTGTGAAAGAGTGGAGTTAAAATAAGTACTTAGAGGTTCATAGAAGTACGAATACATGATAAGGAGTTAAGAATAGAATTTATTAAGGATTCTCAATAGCCTCCCAATGTTAGAATATAGACGTCACTGCATGACTGTACTAGACACTTTGTTCTTGTACCAACAACATCAATAAACTTGGTTCTAATACCAATTTGTCATGATGTAATTTCTCATATTATGAAGTGACTTACTAGAACCCCTTAGAAGGTAAGCCAACTCGTATTCTAGAATTGCTAGTAACAGACTAAAAATTAAAATGAAACAAGTAGTGAAAAAGAGTCTAATAAATAGACTAATATGAAGATGAAACCGCAAAACCTGGTGAAGTTTGTACAAGATCTTCTAATACAATCACAACACAAAATTAAAATACAAAATAAATGTACATATACAAACTATCTCAAGAATATTAAACATAGAAAAGTTTAATCGATAAAAAGGAGAGCAAGAATAATCCGAGAATCAAGAGATTATCTGAAATCATCGATCCATAGCTACTTCGCAAATGCACATATCAATGGCGAAAACTTGTGCTATGATCTATAGTCTGCAGAAGTGTAGTATGAGTATCAAATGTGTATTACTCAGTAGGCATTGATCGAATCAGATCCAAATCGAGTGAAAGTATATATAATAAGTAAAGTAGGAATATAAACTACATGCAACTATCAAAGAAACTAAACATAATAGTGCAAATGGAACGATTAGAATAAACTAGCCTATTCAAACAGTGTTTAGGAACTAAAGGGCAATATATATCTCTAGCCAATATATAAATAACGACTTAAAAAAGGATATGTAATAGAAGTACAAGGCCAAAAAATACATAAACAATATTAATAAACAAGGAAAGAGAGCAATAAATGGTAAGTATATATACACACACATATATATACAGACACACACACATATATAGGACTAAACTCAAGATAATATATATATATATATATATAGGATTAAACTCAAGATAATAATATGAGGGAGTAAATATAACATCTCAAGGAACCCTAGAAACGTTGGAAAGCTAATACTAGCATAACTAGGGTCTCTAATCGAAGGATGCCTAAATATGAAATAATCTAACAATAACATACTTTAATATGAGAGAAAAAGAATTAAAAATGCCACAACAATCATGGGTACCAGACCATAACCAGTCTACCACGAACTATCCATAATAACTAATAATAAATTAACCAACCAGTCCAAATAAAGAGTTACCTAATTGGGCCCCCATAAGCCCAAAAGGTTTAACCGAGAACTCAATAAATAATAAGCATAACTTTTACCTATATAATCCCTCCTAAGGCTGATATATATAAGTACCAAATAATTATACTAGTGCTAGGAGATGCACATGAATAAATGAATACAACATAAATTGATTATGCCACATCTAAATATGAATGCCATAATGTACCAAGTGTATAAACCCCCTCCAGTTTAGTAGCTCACAAAGATAGGACTTATCCCGATCATCATTCTTCGACACTGTGGCTCACAGACAAAGGGGATTTTAGGGGACTCAAGATATATATATACACTGCGTTGTCCCAAATCAGGACTTCTAGAAATCATCATACCCAATCTACTTAGTCCTATATATAAATATATAATTGGTGCCCAAACTTGAACTTAGACTAAATGAATGTAAATCTATAAATCCATTGCTCGAGATCAAGTTTAGGACAAAATTAATATTATAACATAGAATGGGTTGAATTCCACACTGACCAAATTAAATAGTAGTGGTAAGTGAGTACATTAATAATGGACAGAAATCAACCCCAATTTAGTTTCCAATTTATCTAATTTTGTTTTTCAAATTTCATAATTTATTAAATAAGGTGGTACAATTCCTATTGTAAAATAATATATTTAAAAGTGAAAAGTGAAAATAAATCCCATTTTAGAAAATATTAGTACAAGTAAGGATTTGGTTCGTATCATATCACTAAGTAAGCATAAATGAACCTAAAATTATGCATTCCATAACCAGTATCCAAATAATATAGCCATAAGCGCCTAAGCATCTATAAACTAGAATAATGTCCCTTTAAGGATAGAATACTTACTTGGAGTACAAATGATATCATAAGCACAGACTTGAGCCAAAAAATACATAATTTACATAATAATAGCACCATAATTTAGGAAACTATTGTCCAAATCACTAAGTTAATGATAGGCTTGTAGTGAAGGATCCCTAACCCAAATCTATGGTTAACATACATATAATCAAAGACAATATGGTTCTATCACCATAAAAGATATCCTATGCTAAGATTCATGTCACATTAATACCATAAATTCCTTAAATCCGTTGATGTGCCATAGTTTTATAGTACTTTTGATGCTTAAAAAAAGTAAATTATGCAAGTACTTAGGTCTTTTTGTTTTACATAAGATGTATTTTAAGCTTATTTTGCGCGAAAATAAGTTTTGGAGTAGAAGAGAAAAAAAATATGATGATTTTTTTCTGACTACTTACCAACCCACTTTTTGGCTATAAGTGTTACTTATAAGTGGGGATAAGTAGCAGAAAAAATTCTGAAGGATGGATTTGTAGAAGACTACTTACTGATCCACTTACCAATCATAAGTAATACATATGTCCGTCGTAAATGGGCTAATAAGTAGCAGAAAAAAATTCTAAAGCTTGGAGTTCCATTTGAGACCAACAAACCAACCTAGGGTCCGTAAGTAGTACCTACGGCCTGTAAATGGGTCGTAAGTAGGTACCAATATTATTTTCCTACTTTATGTTAGATATAATTTTTAGGGTTTCTAATGTAACTATAAATACCCTGTTGATGTTTTATTATTATATTTTTACACACTTTTACATACAACATTATATTGGGTTCTAAGATACAATTTTAATCTTGGAATTCTTGTTCTTGACTTTTGCAGTTTGAGATTAATTTGAGATTTTGGCTTTTATTCTTTATTTATTGTGAGATTATTCTTAAGCTTTAGATTGTGAATTCTATGGATGTTCGGGCAAACATGAGCGGATAAACCACTCAACTAGGGTTGTGGGAATCCTGAAAGGATAACAAAGTAAAATGGTGCCATAATTTGATGTTGCACAAATTATACCTATAAAAAGTACAACTCTGACACTGTCAAATATATAATCTAACAAAGGTTGGGGCCGAACCCACAGGAAATAGAAACAAATCTCTATCACGAACTTGCTGATATAGTAAGAAAAGTGCAGAAAGTAAATAGGATGATTTTGTAAGAAAAAAATAGGAGTAACAATTCTTGAACACTTTAGGTTAAAATCAATATGAGATGAACACTAGGATTGCATTCCCATAACTTCCTAACTTCATAGAAATATCATGATCGTCAAGCTATCTCGGTGACTTATGTGCAGAATCTAACAAGTGATGTATCTCCAACTATCTCTTAACACCCTTTGGTGAATTTTAATTATCTCCTCTTGGTTTTAGAGTATCGCATTACTAACCCTTATCCTGGATCCCAGATTAACTCTCTCCTCTCAATTTCAAGTTAATTAGATGAAGGTTGGTAGCTTTAAATTACAGTTTTGATCTCTTTTTCCTAATCTCAACCTCTCTCTAGAGTTATATCAAACACAGAAAGGAGCTTAGCATCTGCAACCTCTAAGAAAGTAATAAATATGAATAAAATCACAATACATGAAAGAACATCAATCAAGAATGACTTTGCACTTCCTGTACTTCGTTATTCCATTAGATTTCCCATAACCATAGTTAAGACGATCAACCGCACTTGTTTGCATGAGCATCCATAAAATTCATTAACCGAAAGTATAATAATAATCTTACAATTAATTAAGAATGAAAACCAGAATTTCAAATTAATTTCAAACCGTATAAGTCCAGAACAAGAATTCCAAGATCAAAACTATATCTTAGAACCCAATGTAATGTTGTAAGAATGTAAAAGTGCATAAAGCTAAAATAATAAAACATCAATGGGCTATTTATAGTTACCTTAGAAACCCTAAAAATACTATCCAAAATAAAGTAGGAAAATCAAGTTGGCACCTACCTACGAACCCACTTAGCGGTTGTAGGTACTACCTACGGACCCTAGCTTGGTTCGAAGGTCTTAGAGGGACTCCAAGGTTCAAAAAAAAATTTCTTCTACTTATGACCCCACATACATCGGGCGTAAGTACCACTTACAACTGATAAGTGGGTCATTAAGTAGTCTTCTAAAATTCATCCTTCAAAATATTTTTTGACTGTTTACAGACCTACTTACAGGTTGTAAGTGGTACTTACTTCTATCATAAGTAACAGAAAAAATTTAAAGACTAGATTTGCAGAAGACTACTTACTGACCCAATTACCAGTCATAAGTGGAACATACGTCCATTATAAGTGGGGTCGCATGTAGAAGAAAAAAGTTCTGAAGCCTGGAATTCCCTCTAAGACCTAGGAACCCCCCTAGGGTTCGTAGGTAGTACCTACGACCCGTAAGTGGGTCCCTAGGTTGGTGCCGATATGATTTTCCTACCATTTTTTAATAGGATTTTAGTGTTTCTGATGTAACTATAAATACCCCATTGATTTTTTATTATTTTTTTTTACGAATTTTACATACTTACAACATTATATTGGATTCTAAGATACAGTTTTTATGTTGGAATTCTTCTTCTTGACTTTTATGATTTGAGATTAATTTGAGATTCTAATTTTTATCCTTAATTTATTTTGAGATTATTCTTATGCTATCAATTATGAATTCTATGGATTTTCTTGAAAATGCGAGACACTAAACCTCTAAACTGGGGTTGTGGGAACCCCTAATGGAATAAAAAAGTAGAGGAAGTGCAAAGTCGTTCTTTATTGGTGTTCTCGTATGTATTGTAATTTTCTTCATAGTGATTGCTTTATTAGTTGTTGCAGATGCTAAGATCCCACCTGTATTTGATACTAACAAGAGAGAGAGGTTGAAATTTGGAAATAGAGATCCTAATAGTAATTTAAAGCTACCAACCATCATCTAATTAACTTTAGATCGAGAGGAGATATTTAATCTTGGATCCAAGACAAGGGTTAGTAATGCGAATATCTAAAAACGATAGGAGATGAGTGAAATTCACCAAAGGTTGTCAAGAGATGGTTGGTGAACATAACTTGTCGGATTCTACATGTAACGACAGAGATAGTTTGAAAAAAATGATAGGTCGATAGAGTTATGAAGTAAAGGGAAACACAATCTTAGTGATTGTTTTATATTGATTTCAACCTAAACTGTTTCAAGCATTGTTACTATGTTCCCATTCTTACAAAATCCCCATGTTTACTTTCTGCACTTGTTTGACTACATTAGCAAGTTCATCATATAGATTCATCTTATACTCTATGGGTTTGTTCCAACCGTTATTGTGTTATGTGTTTGATAGCGACCGCGTTATACTTTCTCGAAGGTATAATTTAGGAGACATCTAATTTTGCCACCATTACGGGGGAATAAAGTTATGAATTGATTCATGAGTTTCTTAAGGATTTTGAATTTTGATTTTCTATTGTTTCAAGGGTATACGTCGGTGTATGACTAGTACTGGAAGTCAATCCAATCCCTTGATCCCACTTGATCTAGAGATTTAAATAAATCTATAACCGAATTGTAAGATGTTTGAACATTCACATGGAGCCCATCACGAAGGGGTTATAGATAACCCCAATGCCTTGAATCCACCAACTCAGCATGGCGTTCATAAGACAATTTTCCAAACCACTGCTCGTATATTAGCTGAAGAGAATATGAGGTTAGCAAATGTCTATTGAGTAGAGAAAGTTTCACGACCCAAAATAGGACCCGACCATGACCGGTGTCTCAAGTCCACCGAGGATCGGAGACCACCCCCTTTGCCTAGTCTAAAAAAACATAATACAACTAGATGAAAATGAATTCCAAACAAATAACAAGATAGTCGACCAACTGGCTCAGAAATAAATCTAAGAACTTTAATATCCATCCCAATCCACAGTAATTCACAAAGCCTCCAATAAACAAAGAACAACCTAAGTCGGTACATGCCCCCAACAATAGCCAAAAAAGGAAATCTAAGAAAACAGTCTATGACATAATCTAAACTAAGAAGTAATAGGCCTTCTGGAAGAAGGAAGCTCACCACTTCAAACTGACTTATAAAGAATCCAAGAATAACCTTTCATTGCACAGGAAAAGCAGAAGTGTCTCCGTTCCTTACATCGCGTGGGGATATAAAATCAGTTGACAGTTAGTGGGGTGAGCGCTAGTATATAACTCAGGATAATGATAAAATAATGCCAATTCCACATACAGTCCAAACTTAATGTACATGTTCACATACATTCATACATATATATAAGATGCTGAGATAGGGTACTAGGTTTAGCATGAGATTTAAAACATTAACCTGGACAGCGTAGCTTAACCATCATAAAACACCCATGTGCTATATGGGTCCAGCCCCTCTTGCTTGATAGGCCCCAGTGCGTGTTAGCCGCACAAATCAGAGATATCATTGAAATACCAGGGAATGCCCGAACCTCACGTCAATCCATGATACATAAACTTATAGTGAAAGAAAAGAACAGGGTAATAAAGGCAAACCCTCACACCGAAAAATGTGAGTTCCCAATATCAGTTCTTTGAGACCTCCACCTTTACAACTTAGCTACACAACTGCCCATTAAGTCCAATCAAAACAAATTCACATAACCTATTCATTTAACCAATAAATTTTTTGTTTTGGCATCAACCATAGGTATCGTCATACCATTATGCTTGCAAGCTCATACTTATGCCATTTAAATTTCATTAACTTGGGAGAATACCTCGGGAGAATACCTCGACCCTCTTTAGTTTATTAAATCAAATTGGGGGAATGCCTCACCCCCTTTTAGTTTGTCAAATCAACTCAAGGTAATGCTTCAACCCCCAAGCTTGCAATTTAAATATCAAAACATGGCCAACACGGCCTTCAAAACCATTTTTCATCCATTTAACCATTTATGCAATGCAACAGCTTAGGTGATTAACTCAAACCATGTGACAAATCTTATTTCAATTCTAATTATGTAAGTGGGTTATGGGAACACAATTTTACAACCCAAGTTTCACACCAAAATTATCAAATTTTGGGAATGCTTAGACCCCCTTTCCAGTTCCCATAACCATCCATCCAAATAATTCAAAAGCCATTAATAAAGCATAAACAATGCATATAAAATCATCGGAATCTAATTCATATAACATTCATTTCATTCCAAAAACCCTCAACCTAAAACAAAACTGTAACGCCACAAGATCCCATCCCAAGACATCACACGGTGCTTAAGGCCACACGCGACCTCAAGCTAACCCTCTGAGCCTGTCATCTCCTCTATAACTCACTATGACAATAATCAAGATGTAATAAAGAATAATCATGTTATAAACATACTGGAATACAAAGAAATACTATCCTGTACAATCAAAATAGTGAAGTTTTGTACATACTGGTACTCTAGTCTGACAAAGCCTCTACTACATAAGACTGAGGAGCTATTAGGACAGATCCCCAACTAACCAATACTGAACTGGAAATAAAAAACCATCAACTGTCAAGACAAAAATCAGGAACATAGGTCCTCGAACCCTAAGGACTCACCAACTGTATAAATGTAGATGGAGGTACTCGAATATCACTTTCGCCGCTGAGACTGAGCACCTAAAACTACATCACAAGAAAATATATAATACAGAAGAGTATGTGAATCAGTACTTGGGAATGTACTGAGTATGTGGGGTGCAGGCAATATTTAAATAATATCATAAATGTATAAGAAAATCATGTAGTTGTAATAATGACTCTCTTCGCTTGAGTTACGTGAAACATATTTTCCATAAATCATCAATAATAACACATGCTTCATAAATATCACAAATCATTGGACTCAACTCAAACTCTTTGACTCATGACTTAGAGTGACTCGGTAACTCATGAAACTTGGACTATTATGGACTTGGGAGTTTCTTGTAATCGACATAAACCATGTGAGCTTACATGGAGTCCAACGTATTTCCTATGTTAGGGAGAGCTGCTCTATCCTTGCCATCGGAGTAGAACCTTAACATTAGTGATAACTGTCTTGGCCTTTGGCCCTTAATCTTAATCCTACGGTGGCACGTAGTTCTTGGGAAGTAGGATGCGTTGAACCCATACTTCCTGCTTGGTTCTAAATACTACTCCCAGACTTAAGCTCAGAATGTGTTAGGCAATCCACCTTAATCAACTCAAGGGTCTATCATAAAGACCAAAATATAAATATATATCTCACTTGCAAATCATAATCAACTTGTGGATTCCTAACTCGACTAAATCTAAAAACAATTTTTCTTATAATCAAGTACACTTACTTATCAAATCATATCAAGTATCAAATCTTCCAGAACACATCATAGAACTCGTTCTTGACTCTCAAGCTCAATATCAATATATATTCAATAGACAAACTTCTCATGGAAAAACATAAATATGACACTTATCATAAATCACTTAGAAATTATCATTTCATGATAACAATATACAACTCATGATATAAATTCTTAATTTAAGAAATAAGACAATGAAGTAGTCATATGTGTTAATCTTGTATAGCTCAAATCTCATAAATCCTTGATAAAGTAATTTGGGTGTAAACCTACTTTGCAAAATTCATGAAATTCAGTAGAAATTAAATCTTTGGGCACATGAACGAAAGAAGTGTTCTTGATCAAAACCCCACATACCTTAATCTTTGAAATTGGATGAACTTTAGTGCTTGAGACTTTATCCACACTTGAAATAAATAATTCTTGAAGCCCACACTATGAGGAACTTGGTTCTTGAAGAAATTTTGAAGACTTATGGATGATTCTATGAAGATTTATGTTTTTGATATAACCCTAGATATATTATCTCAAGAGAATTGGAAGACAAAATGATGGAATTAGGGTTTGGATGGGATTCTCATATTTATAGAGGCCTCCAAAAGATGGGAAAAGACCAAAATACCCTTGCAAAAATGTCTCTAAATTGCTTAAAAAAATAGTTGACAACATCCGTGACAGGCCGTCAGACCCGTGATAGTCCGTCAAGAAATGTCATCCCAAAAGGGTTGAGTTTTATGATTTTTTGCCTAAGGCTGATGATGTCGTTAGAAATGTCGTCAGAAATGTGATAACGGCGTCAGAAATGTGAAAGGCCATCAGAAACGTCATCACCCTTTTTTAGATTGACATGTTGGAGTAAAATGGGTACAACTCTTTGCTCCAGTATCGAATTTTTGCGAAATTGGTATCGTTGGAAATATAATTCAATTATATATCTGTTGATAGGTCATGAGCTCAAAAATTCCAAGTATAATGAGAGAAATTCTCATTTGAAGTTGACTATACCAATATCCTTCCTAAGAATTCAATCGATAAGGAATGTTTTGATTCACCCAATCATTAGGACATCTTTAAGGCCTTAATACACACCATCTTTGATCAAAAAATAATCCAACACATTATAATTTATTTCTCATGAGGTTGATTCATGGTTGCACTATTGGTTAGAGTCTCGGGGTATTACAATATCTCTCTTATGGAAATATTCATCCTCGAATGTGGCTAGATAGGCCAAGAACAAGAGAAAATGAGGATGTATAGCTGGAACGACTCACTAAAAGAGCTTAATTCATTATAACTTTCGAGTGCTTCACAAAATGCATGAATCATAGAGAGAATAACCATATAGCTGAATACACTGGATTAGAAGGAAATTAGATTAGGGAAGAATAGTACCGTCGGATTAATTTGAACTTGCAGAGAAGAGATGAGGGTATCTGGTTCGCATATCTTCTTCTTCTTCCCAAGTAGCACCCTAGACTGATTGATTTTGCCACAGAGCTTTCAGCAAGGGAACTTCCTTATTTCTTAGTCTATGAACTTGATATTCTAGGATTTCAACCGGAACTTCATCATACGAAAGGTTATCCTGAACATCGAAACTTTCTGATGAATCAACAACAACAGAATCACCAATGTGCTTATTGAGCTTAGAAACGTGAAAGATAGGATGGACAGCTGACAACTCGGTAGGGAATTCAATCTTATAAGCTACTTTCCTAACACGATTCAAAACTCTATAAGGGCCAATGTATCGGGACTAAGCTTTCATTTCTTACCAAATTTTCTCACCCTCTTCATGGGTAAAATCTTCAAGTACACCAGATCGTTAACCTCAAACTCAAGATCTCTTCTTCTCACATCTGCATATGACTTATGATGACTCTGGGTTGTTTTTAACCTTTCCCGAATTAGCTTAAGTTTCTCCATAGCCTCAAACAGAGCATCAGGTCTACTCACAGCGGCTTCACCTACTTCACACCAACTTATGGGTGATCTACATCGCCTTTCGTATAAAGCCTCAAATGGAGCAATTCCAATGCTAGCATGAAAACTATTGTTGTAAGCAAATTCGATCAATGGCAAATATTCATCCCAACTTTCTTTGAAATCAAGAACACATGCCCTCAGTATATCCTCCAAGGTCTGGATGATCCTCTCAGCCTGACCATCGATCTGCGGATGAAAAGCGGAGCTAAGATGAACTTGGGTACCAAGACCCTTCTAAAAATCCCTCCAAAAATGAGAAGTAAATTGAGTACCCTTGTCGGAGATAATCGACAAAGGAACTCTATGCAACCTGACTAATTCTCGAATGTACAGCTTAGCATAGTCCTCAGCGGTGAAAGATGTATGCATTGGTAAGAAATACACGGAATTAGTCAACCTATCTAAAATGACCCAAGTCGAATCATGATGACATCGAGAAGGAGGTAAACCATTCACAAAATCCTTATTTACTTCCTCCCACTTCAAAGTAGGAATAATGAATTCTTGCATTATTCCACTGGGTCTTTGGTGTTCTATCTTAACCTGTTGGAAAGTTGTACACTTCTCTACAAATAGATTTCTTGAAAATCGCAATACATCTTGATAGCACCGGGATGAATAGAATATCATGCGCCATGCGCTTTAGCCATAATTCTCTGCCTTAAATCTTCAACATCAGGCACACATAATCTATTATGAAATCTTAATACATTATCTCCCTCTTGGGAGAAAACCTCCACCTTTTGGTCTTTAACTGACTCCTTCAATCTGACCAAACTAGGATCCATATCTTGCTTCTCCTTTACATATAAAACTAGAGAAGACTCGGAACTACTCTGGACCCAAACATTACCCTCAGCTGAATCAAGCAATCTAAATCCAAACCTAGCCAAATGATGCACCTTATAAGCTAGCTCCTTTCTATCTTCCTCGACCTTCGCTACACTACCCATGAACAACCTGCTAAGGGCATCTGCCACTACATTGGCCTTGCCCGGGTATATAGCACATTCATATCATAGTCCTTTAACAATTCCAACCACCGTCTCTGATGAAGATTCAAATCTCTCTGAGTAAACACATACTGCAAACTCTTGTGATCCATAAAGACATCAACATAAACACCGTAAAAATAGTGTCTTCATATTTTCAAGGCAAAAACCACTGCAGCTAACTCAAAGTCATGGGTCGGGTAGTTCTTCTCATGCGGTTTCAAATGTCTGGAGGCATAGGCTATAACCTTACCTTTTTACATCAACACATAACCCAACCCAACTCTAGAAGCATCACAGTACACCACAAAATCATCTACACCATATGGAAGGGTCAACACAGGGGCCGAAGTGAGTCAAGTATTCAACTTCTGAAAACTCTTCTCACAAGAGTCAGACCATAGGAATTTATTTTTTTTGGGTCACCTAAGTCAAAGGAGATAGAATAGAAGAGAAACACTCAACAAAATGATGGTATTAGCCAGCTAGACCCAAGAAAATTCTAATATCAGACGGGGAAATTGGTGTAGGCCAATTTTTCACAGCTTCTATCTTTTGAGGATCAACTTGAATATCTTCAGAAGAAATAATATGACCCAGAAAAGCAACTGACCTTACCAAAAATCCACACTTGCTAAATTTGGAAAATAGTCAATGATCTCTAAGGGTTTACAAGACTATTTGGAGATGATCTGCATGGTCGTTCTTACTTTGAGAGTATACAAGAATAACATCTATGAACACAATAACAAACATATCTAGGTATTGTCTGAACACCCGATTCATGAGGTCCATAAAGGTTGCTGGGGCATTTGCTAGCCCGAAGGACATGACCATATCGAGTGCAAAAAGTTTTCTTTGGAATGTCACACTCCCTAATTTTAAGCTGGTGATAACCGAATCTCAAGTCTATTTTTTGAGAAATAGTTAGCACCTTGCAGCTGATCAAACAGGTCATCAATACTACGGAGAGGGTACTTGTTCTTGACTGTGACCTTGTTAAGATAACTATAATCAATGCATATCCATAATGAACCATCTTTCTATTGCACGAACAGAACGGGTGCACCCCAAGAAAATACGGTAGGCCTTATGAAACCTTTATCTAGAAGATCTTTGAGTTGCTCTTTCAACTCCTTAAGTTCTGCAGGGGCCATATGATATGGAGGAATAAAAATAGGTTGCGTGTTGGGGAGATGATCAATCCCAAATTCTATCTCTCTAATGGGAGGTACCCCTGGGAGATCTTCTGGAAAAATATCACAAAACTCATTAACAATACTAATAGAATGAATGGTCGGAGTCTCAAACTTAGTATCTTTAACACAAACAAAATGATAGATGCAACCCTTGGATATCAATTTCCTAGCTTTAAGATAGGCTATTAAATGACTCCTGGGAGATACAGAATTTCCGGACCACTCAAAGACTGGCTCATTGGGAAATTAAAACTTTATTAAATGGCTATGACAGTCTATAGACGCATAACAATGGTGAATAATGTTAAAATTAACCATGCCTAGATCAATCAAATCTGCAAACATAACTCTATGAAGGAAAGTGATAGGACACTTCTTATATACTTGCTTAGCAACAACAGGTTCACCAACTGGAGTAGAAACAAGAAAAGACTCAGGAATATTTTGTAGCATTGATATCAAAATTCACAGCCACTAATGGAGTCACATAAGAAAGACTTGACCCAAGGTCCATCAACACATACACATCAAAATGAAATACACGGAGCGTACCAGTAACAATATCTGGTGAATTCTCCTGCTCCTGGCGGGGTGGCATAGCATAAAAGCAATTCTGGAACTGACCACCGGCAGTACTAGACGAGGCACCCTGAGGAGGAGTAGGATAAACCTAAGGGGCTGGAGCACTAATATCCTGACTCTGGGGACGAACATCACAGCTCCCCTATCTAGCATATGGGCAATTCCTGAATTTGTGGCCCAACTTACCACAACCAAAACAACCTCTCTGCTCAGCCATACACTCTCCAGGATGCGTCTTATAATACTTAGCTCAATGGGGATAGTTAGGTCTATTACTCAAACTTTCCTGAGACCTAGACAAAATAGGTCTATTACCCTGCTTCTGCTTGACTCTAGATGTAGGAGTACTAGATGATGATGGTGCTGGCATAAAAAAATGTCTCTGAAACTGAGGGCGGATCCCTCCAAAAAATCTACTCTGACTATACCCATGCTGCTCTACTCTAGCTCTCTTATTCCTTCTTACTCTCTCTCTCTTTCACCTTGTCCGCTTTAATCTGCTGGGCATGTATCATCAATCTAGAAAGATCCATGTCCCTATTGAGTATAGTGGACCTACACTCTTTCACTACATAACTCAATATGCTAGTTAAAAACTTACTCATACTAGTCCTGGAATCATCCATCATACCGGGAGCATACTTAGACAACTGGTTAAATTTAAGACAATATTCCTTAACTGTCATGGAGCCTTGTCTCAAGTTCATAAATTCTTCTAGTTTTTCTTCCCTCAGCTCCGGGGGAAAGAATCGGTCTAAGGACACGTCCTGGAATAACTGCCAAGTCATGGGAGCGGCATCCACCCTTCTACTCTTCCTTCATAACTCTACCCAATCATAAGCAGCATCTTTCAAGTAATACGAAATTAGATCCATACTTTTTTCCTCTATTACATGCATAATTTGGGTGATTTGTTTCACCTTATCAAGATACATCTGTGGGTCCTCACCTACCTTTGACCCATAAAACTCTGGCGGATTCATCCGCATAAAATCTCGAACTCGAGCTACTACAGAATTACCTTCTTGCAGAGGTAGAAAAGCGGATTGAACATTGGCGGTAACTACCTAGGCTAGCGCCTGAAAAGTTACCCAAAATTCGGCATGAGTCGCCGTCTAATTTAAAGAATCAATGGGTTGAGGTCGTTTGTTATTTCTACGAGCTCTATGAGGAGGCATTTTTTGTCATAAGAGAGCATGAATTAATAGTAGAGAGAAACAGTCGTAGGCACGAAAGACTACTGAAAGAAAGAAATTACTTTTCCTAAAATGTCCCATAGCCTCTTGCTCATAGATGTGGCGCGCTACACACTGATGATTAAGAATCCACATAACGCGGATTGTCAGACTCTCTAGGACTCCTTTAAAGCTTAGGCTCTGATACCAAAGCTTGTAATGCCCCAAGATCCCATCCCAAGATGCCACACGGTGCTTAAGGCTACACGCGACCTCAAGCTAACTCTCTGAGCCTGTCATCTCCTCTATAACTCACTATGACAATAATCAAGCTGTAATAAAAAAAAATAATCATGTAATGAACATAGTTGAATACAAAGAAATACTATTCTATGCAATCAAAATACTAAAGTTTTGTACATACTGGTACTCTAGTCTGACAAAGCCTCTACTACATAAGACTGAGGAGCCATTGGGATAGATCCCCAACTGACCTATACTGAATTGGAAATAAACAACCATCTACTATCAAGACAAAAATCGGGAACATAGGTCCCCGAGCCATGAGGACTCACCAATTGTATGAATGTAGATGGATGAACTCGAAGATCACTATCGCTGCTGACACTAAGCACCTAAACCTACATCACGAGATAATATAGATCATAGAAGAGTATGGGAATAAGTACTTGGGAATGTACTGAGTAGTGGCGGTGCAGACAACATTTAAATAATATCATAAATGCATAAGAAAATCATGCATGCTGATAATAATGACTCTCTTCGCTTGAGTTACATGAAACATATTATCCATAAATCATCAATAATAACACATGCTTTATAAATCTCACAAACCATTGGAAAAAACTCAAAATCTTTGACTCATGACTTAGAGTGACTTGGTAACTCATGAAACTTAGACTATTATGGACTTGGGAGTTTCTTGTAATCGACATAAACCATGTGAGCTTACATGGAGTCCAACGTATTTCCTATGTTAGGGAGAGCTGCTCTATCCTTGCCATCGGAGTAGAACCTTAACATTAGTGATAATTAGGTTCTAAATACTATGACTCGTGTATAGACGCATAACAATGGTGAATAATGTTAAAATTAACCATGCCTAGATCAATCAAATCTGCAAACATAACTCTATGAAGGAAAGTGATAGGACACTTCTTATATACTTGCTTAGCAACAACAGGTTCACCAACTGGAGTAGAAACAAGAAAAGACTCAGGAATATTTTGTAGCATTGATATCAAAATTCACAGCCACTAATGGAGTCACATAAGAAAGACTTGACCCAAGGTCCATCAACACATACACATCAAAATGAAATACACGGAGCGTACCAGTAACAATATCTGGTGAATTCTCCTGCTCCTGGCGGGGTGGCATAGCATAAAAGCAATTCTGGAACTGACCACCGGCAGTACTAGACGAGGCACCCTGAGGAGGAGTAGGATAAACCTAAGGGGCTGGAGCACTAATATCCTGACTCTGGGGACGAACATCACAGCTCCCCTATCTAGCATATGGGCAATTCCTGAATTTGTGGCCCAACTTACCACAACCAAAACAACCTCTCTGCTCAGCCATACACTCTCCAGGATGCGTCTTATAATACTTAGCTCAATGGGGATAGTTAGGTCTATTACTCAAACTTTCCTGAGACCTAGACAAAATAGGTCTATTACCCTGCTTCTGCTTGACTCTAGATGTAGGAGTACTAGATGATGATGGTGCTGGCATAAAAAAATGTCTCTGAAACTGAGGGCGGATCCCTCCAAAAAATCTACTCTGACTATACCCATGCTGCTCTACTCTAGCTCTCTTATTCCTTCTTACTCTCTCTCTCTTTCACCTTGTCCGCTTTAATCTGCTGGGCATGTATCATCAATCTAGAAAGATCCATGTCCCTATTGAGTATAGTGGACCTACACTCTTTCACTACATAACTCAATATGCTAGTTAAAAACTTACTCATACTAGTCCTGGAATCATCCATCATACCGGGAGCATACTTAGACAACTGGTTAAATTTAAGACAATATTCCTTAACTGTCATGGAGCCTTGTCTCAAGTTCATAAATTCTTCTAGTTTTTCTTCCCTCAGCTCCGGGGGAAAGAATCGGTCTAAGGACACGTCCTGGAATAACTGCCAAGTCATGGGAGCGGCATCCACCCTTCTACTCTTCCTTCATAACTCTACCCAATCATAAGCAGCATCTTTCAAGTAATACGAAATTAGATCCATACTTTTTTCCTCTATTACATGCATAATTTGGGTGATTTGTTTCACCTTATCAAGATACATCTGTGGGTCCTCACCTACCTTTGACCCATAAAACTCTGGCGGATTCATCCGCATAAAATCTCGAACTCGAGCTACTACAGAATTACCTTCTTGCAGAGGTAGAAAAGCGGATTGAACATTGGCGGTAACTACCTAGGCTAGCGCCTGAAAAGTTACCCAAAATTCGGCATGAGTCGCCGTCTAATTTAAAGAATCAATGGGTTGAGGTCGTTTGTTATTTCTACGAGCTCTATGAGGAGGCATTTTTTGTCATAAGAGAGCATGAATTAATAGTAGAGAGAAACAGTCGTAGGCACGAAAGACTACTGAAAGAAAGAAATTACTTTTCCTAAAATGTCCCATAGCCTCTTGCTCATAGATGTGGCGCGCTACACACTGATGATTAAGAATCCACATAACGCGGATTGTCAGACTCTCTAGGACTCCTTTAAAGCTTAGGCTCTGATACCAAAGCTTGTAATGCCCCAAGATCCCATCCCAAGATGCCACACGGTGCTTAAGGCTACACGCGACCTCAAGCTAACTCTCTGAGCCTGTCATCTCCTCTATAACTCACTATGACAATAATCAAGCTGTAATAAAAAAAAATAATCATGTAATGAACATAGTTGAATACAAAGAAATACTATTCTATGCAATCAAAATACTAAAGTTTTGTACATACTGGTACTCTAGTCTGACAAAGCCTCTACTACATAAGACTGAGGAGCCATTGGGATAGATCCCCAACTGACCTATACTGAATTGGAAATAAACAACCATCTACTATCAAGACAAAAATCGGGAACATAGGTCCCCGAGCCATGAGGACTCACCAATTGTATGAATGTAGATGGATGAACTCGAAGATCACTATCGCTGCTGACACTAAGCACCTAAACCTACATCACGAGATAATATAGATCATAGAAGAGTATGGGAATAAGTACTTGGGAATGTACTGAGTAGTGGCGGTGCAGACAACATTTAAATAATATCATAAATGCATAAGAAAATCATGCATGCTGATAATAATGACTCTCTTCGCTTGAGTTACATGAAACATATTATCCATAAATCATCAATAATAACGCATGCTTTATAAATCTCACAAACCATTGGAAAAAACTCAAAATCTTTGACTCAAGACTTAGAGTGACTTGGTAACTCATGAAACTTAGACTATTATGGACTTGGGAGTTTCTTGTAATCGACATAAACCATGTGAGCTTACATGGAGTCCAACGTATTTCCTATGTTAGGGAGAGCTGCTCTATCCTTGCCATCGGAGTAGAACCTTAACATTAGTGATAACTAGGTTCTAAATAACTTAGGCACGGAAGTAGGATGCGTTGAACCCATACTTCCTGCTTGGTTCTAAATACTACTCCCAGACTTAAGCTCAGAATGTGTTAGGCAATCCACCTTAATCAACTCAAGGGTCTATCATAAAGACCAAAATATAAATATATATCTCACTTGCAAATCATAATCAACTTGTGGATTCCTAACTCGACTAAATCTAAAAACAATCTTTCTTATAATCAAGTACACTTACTTATCAAATCATATCAAGTATCAAATCTTCCAGAACACATCATAGAACTCGTTCTTGACTCTCAAGCTCAATATCAATATATATTCAATAGACAAACTTCTCATGGAAAAACATAAATATGACACTTATCATAAATCACTTAGAAATTATCATTTCATGATAACAATATACAACTCATGACATAAATTCTTAATTTAAGAAATAAGATAATGAAGTAGTCATATGTGTCAATCTTGTATAGCTCAAATCTCATAAATCCTTGATAAAGTAATTTGGGTGTAAACCCTCTTTGCAAAATTCATGAAATTCAATAGAAATTAAATTTTTGGGCACATGAACGAAAGAAGTGTTCTTGTTCAAAACCCCACATACCTTAATCTTTAAAATTTGATGAACTTTAGTGCTTGAGACTTTCTCCTCACTAGAAATAAATAATTCTTGAAGCCCATACTATGAGGAACTTGGTTCTTGAAGAAATTTTGAAGATTTACTGATGATTCTATGAAGATTTATGTTTTTGATATAACCCTAGATATATTATCTCAAGAGAATTGGAAGAGAAAATGATGGAATTATGGTTTGGATGGGATTCTCATATTTATAGAGGCCTACAAAAGATGGGAAAAGACCAAAATACCCTTGAAAAAATGTCTCTAATTTACTGAAAAAAATAGCTGACGACATCCGTGGCAGGCCGTCAGACCTGTGATAAGTCGTCACGAATCATCACAAAAGGGTCAAATTTTTTTATTTTCCGCCTAAGGATGATGACGTCATCAAAAATGTCATCAGAAACGTGATGACATCGTCAGAAATGTGATGACGTCGTCAGAAATGTCATCAGAAATGTGACAGACCGTCAAAAACGTTGTCACCCTTTTCCAGATTGACATGCTGGAGTAAAATAGGTATAACTCTTTGCTCCGGTATAGGATTTTTGCGAAATTGGTATCTTTGGAAATGTAACTCAATTATCTATTTTTTGATAGGTCATGAACTCAAAAATTCCTAGTATAGTGAGATATATGCTCGTTTGAAGTTGACTATACCAATATCCTTCCCAAGAATTAAATCGGTAAGGAATGTTTTGATTCACCCAATCGTTAGGACATCTTTAAGGCCTTAATACACACCATCCTTGATCAGAAATCACCCCAAACATTATAATTTATTTCTCATGAGCTTGATTCATGGTTTTACTATTGGTTAGAGTCTCGGGGTATTACAAAATCCCATCTTTAAATCCATATGAGCAACCATTTAAACACATGCTTTAAATAAAATAAGTTTAAGGAGAGTTGTACATTCTTGAAAGTATCACAATTATGGAGAGAAATCACTAATTGGAATCTATAAATGATCAAGCTTGAGAAACCTTATCTTGTTCTTGAATTAGGGATTTAAGAGAGAGTTTAAGACTTGTTTGATTTGATAAAGGATGAAAATAACCTCTTTTTGTATTTTACAGACGTGGGGTCTAAATGGGGAATGGGGGAATTGACCAAAGTTCCCTTAATAAAAACACTGAAAAAAATTATCATCCAATCTTTACGGGTCAGCCTATGACTCGTAACGATTAACTACGACCATCCCCTTGACTAGTAGTATGGGCAGTGTCCCAAGACACCCCCACTGTTGACACTATGATTCGTACCTTATGACTCGTTGCATCCTTATGACTAATAGGGCCCAGTCGTATTCACAACAACAAAAAAGGACACTACACTAGTGAGACTACGAATCCCATATTACTATTCATAATGCCTCACGATGAGTTGTTATATCATAATCCTACTTAGGTCAAAAATTTGGGTAAAACACTGGTCACCCTATGATTAGGGTCCTATAACTTGTAATGACACCTTATGACTCATAAGGTCAGTCGTAATCTTTGCAGTAAGCTCAAAGTCGAGAAATTCTTCAAAGACAGAAAAATAGGGTGTTACATTCTCCCCCAGGATCATTTGTCCCTAAATGATAAGTCAAGGCATCTATTAGCATGATTATAAGATAGAATGCAACCACAATTTCCTTTAACAAAGTCAAAAAATAAAGATGATAAGGAAAGCATATACCTTAGGCACGATTGTCTAATCTTGGATATCTGGACTTCATGTCCTCTTTGGCTTCCCAAGTAGCTTCTTCAAAGTTATGGTTCCTACAAAGGACCTTAGCCAAAGCTACATCTTTAGTCCTCAAGCAATGGACTTGTCTATCTAAAATCTCCACCTGAACTTCCTCATCAGAGAAGGTATTTGAAATACCAATATCCTCAATAGGAACCACCAGAGAAGAATCACCCACGTATTTTTTAATATTGAAACATGGAAAATAGGGTAAACCAAACCCAAACTCAAAAGAAATATAACTCATAAACAACCTTTCCTACTCTTTTAAGATCAAGTATGGAACCACATAATGGGCATTTAATTTCCCTTCCTTTCCAAATCTCATCACACCTTTTTTGGGAGATACCTTCAAAAACACTCGATCACCAACCTTAAACTCTAACTCCCTTTGCCTCACATCCACATAGGACTTTTGGTGACTCTGAGTAGTCTTAAGTCTATCCCAAATCACCTTCACCTTCTTCATGGATTTTTTAACCAAGTCTAGACCAAATAACTTAGTCTCTCTAACTTTAAACCACCTAATAGGATACCTACACTTCCTACCATACAAAGCCTTAAATAGAGCCTTTTGAATACTAGAGTGATAGTTGTTATTATCTGTAAACTCTATGAGAGGCAAATCGTTCACCCAACTCCCCCTAATATAGATCACACAAGCCCTTAGCATATCTTCTAAAGTCTAAATAGTTTTGTCTTCCTGTCTATCTGTCTGAGGGTGGAATGTAGTGCTAATGTTCACCCGTGTGCCCAAACCTTGCTGAAATAAATGCTAAATATAAGAAGAGAGTGGCGTACCCTAATAAAAAATAATGGAAACTGGAGCACCATGTAGTTTAAATATCTCTTAAATAAATAACTTAGCATAATCCTGTCCAGTTTAAGTAGTCCTCATAGGCAAGAAGTGTGCCAACTTAGTCATCCTATCCACAATGACCCAAATTGTATCAAACTAATGGTGAGACTGCGGAATACTAGTAACAAAGTTCATGTTAATCACCTCTTATTTCTACATAGGCAACCCAACCAATTGAGACATGCCTCTAGGCCTCAAGTGATCAACTTTCACTTGCTGATACACCATACACTTAGCCATAAAGTTAGCCACATTCCTCTTCATAATGTTCCACTAATCGATCTTCTTCAATTCGTGATACATATTTGTTAACAAATCATTAACTGTATACCTCGACAGATAAGCCTCAGTCAAATTTTTTTACTATAGCCTATCAATATCAGGAACACACAATCTATCTTAGTACCTTAAGATACCATCCCCACTAATCTCAAAGGCCATAACCTTTTACTGACCCACATCATCCTTAATCTACATCAAGATAGGATCTAAAACCTACTTCTCCTTTACCTATGCACCAAGAGATGACTTCACCACCTCTTTTGTAAGAACACCTCCATCCTAAATATCCAAAAGATGGACTCTAAGATTTTCCAACCGGTGAATTTCCTTCACCAATATTTGCTTTTTATCATCCATATAAGACAAGCTACCTCTTAAGAGTATCAATAACCACATTAGCTTTATGTAGATGGTAGTGAAGACATATCATTGTCCTTGAGCAACTCAAGCCATCTCCTTTGCCTGATATTCAACTCCTTATAAGTGAACACATACTGCAAGATCTTATGATCTGAGAAGATATCCATATGAACCTATACAAATAATGGAAAAAAATCTTCAAAGCAAACAAAACAACCACCAACTTTAAATCATGAGTCAGATAATTCCTTTCATACACTTTCAACTGCCTAGAAGCATAAGCCACTACCTTATCATGTTACATCAACGAACAACCAAGCCCCACATTAGATGTATCACAATACATAACAAAACCACTGGTACCCTTGGGTAGGGTTAATACTAGCACAGAAGTCAACTTGTCCTTCAATTTCTTAAAACTACCTTTCCAAGCATCGAACCATAAAAACTTCCATCTTTTTTTGGTTAAACTTAGTCAACGGAGAAACAATAGAAGAAATACTTTTCATAAACCTCATATAATACCTGGCTAAACCCAAGAATCTCCAAATGTTGGTTGGAGTCATGGATTTTGGCCACTTCTTAACTGCCTCAACTTTCTGTGGATCTACCATGATCTCTTCACTAGAAAAACCATGAACCAAAAAGGCTATAGTATTCAACAAAAACTCACACATCAAAAACTTGGCATACATACATTGATCCTTAAGATTCTGCAATACTCTACAAAAGTGATTGGTATAATCCTACTCACTCAGGATATACAAAGATGTCATCATAAACACAATGATTGAAATATCTAAGAACTGCCTAAACACCCAATTCATCAAGTCCATAAATTCCGTCAAAGTATTTGTCAACCCCAATGACACACCAGAAACTCATAATAACCATATTGGGTTCACAAGGCAGTATTAGGGATGTTCACCTCACTAATTTTCAAATGATGATAACCCAACCAAAGATCAATCATAGAAAAATACTTAGCATCCTGATAATGGTCAAAGAGATTATCTATCCTAGGAAGAGGATAGTTATTCTTCACTGTCACCTTATTTAGCTGGTGATAATCTATGTACATCCGAATAGAACCATCCTTCTTACGCACAACGAGCACAGAGGAACCCCATAGAGAAATACTAAGATGGATGAAACCCTTATCAAGAAGGCTTGTTAACTACTTCTTTATTTCTTTTAACTTAGTCAGAGACATTCTAAAGAAAAGGATAGAGATAGGAGATATTCAGGAGAAGAACAATTCCAAAATCTATTTCCCTATCAGGAGGAACACCAAGAAGATCATTGGGAAACAATTCAAGAAATTCATTAAGAACAGGGACAGATTTGAAACACCCTAGGAATAGGACCCTTGCAAAATTTACTTATTTTTGGACTTACTGTATTTGGTACGACTCAAGGGTACCAATCGTACCCTTTAATACGACTTGTAGGATGGCTTGGTGGTTTACTCATACACTAGGTAGTGTGTTTGAGGTAGCTACTACCCAAGATACTACTCATATTGGTACGAATTGTATAGTAACATACGAGTGGTGCAAGGTAAGTTGTATGGTGCTTATTTAGATTGTCTTGGGAAATATGCCCAAGGTATGGTTAGTGGGTATGGTTGAGTGTACCACTCATACCCTTAGGTATGAGTTAGAAAGGTATGAGTTATATAGGAACCAGTATATAGGGTCTTGGCATGGTCTTGGGTACGAGTTGGGGTACAACTTGTACCCTAGGATATGGATGGTATAGGTGAGTTGTACCCCTAGATGTTGCTTGTTTTTAATTTTTAGTCAAGGGTAGTCTGGATATTTCCTACTTCAAATTCCTTATGTTCTCATGTTATATAACACTTGGTGGCCTTCCATAACACTTATTAAAGGATTGAAAAACTCCAAATACTCTCAAAAACTTACTCTTGAATATTAGAGGCTAGGGTTTCTTCATGTATTCTTTAAAGGGCTCAAGAGTGTTTTTTCTCTTTGGAATCTTCTTGTATAAGGAATGTACTACTTCCCTCATTGTTATTTACAACTAAAGGCATATGTATTGTGTTTTAAACATTGCTTTATGAATCATGAATGGTGGAATTTGAAGTATATGTTGAGGTTCTTGATGTATGTGGTTTAGTATTGGTTTAAACTATGTTTTTACATATTTTTGGTATTGGTTTGCATATTTTGGTACTTGTTGGTTATGGTTTAACAAAGGGGTCTAGAGTAACCCTAATTATGGTGGTTTATGCATGGGTTTTGGTCTTGGTAAAGGTATGGCCTCAACATGTTAGATAAAAAGCCTAAAAAAATATTTTTACTCTATTATTGAAATTTCATTGGAACTCTTACATGGTTTGGTTTGGTAATGGAACCCTAAATAGATTTGGATGATTTTTCATGGTTTAAATGATATAAATGTTTTAAATGTTTGGCATGGTCATAAATGGTTTGGAAAGGTTTTAAATGGCATAAGTGGTGTAAATTAAATGGTAAGGCCTTGGTGGCTTTGAAATTGGTTATTCTTGTGGGGTACATAGGAATCCACCAACTGGTTTAATATGGTTCATGGAAGGGTAAATGGAATCCCTTACACCTATACATGGTTGTCTATGGATAGTACTTACAAGTATAGTCGGTATGACAATACCACTACTAATGGCCTTTGTTAATAAATGGTTAGTACATTGGTTGATTGCTTGGTGATGGTTTTAATTGGGAAATAATGGTAGGGTCTATAGAAAATCTGTGGAAGGTGGAGGTCTCGGGGTGACCAATAATAGTAACTTAAATTTGCAGATGTGAGGTTTGGTCTTGGTTACCGTGTGCATGATTTCACACTTTATATTTAGGGGATTTACTAGTCATCCTAGGTTTTTTTCCCTGGTCGTGCGGCTTTATGCACTGGGACCTTTTTAGAAGGGGATCTAAACCCATATAGCCCAGGGTGGTTTAGGACAACAAAGGTATGCAACCTGGTTCCTTTCCAAGTATAGTTATATATATATATATATATATATATATATATATATATATATATATATATTTATGGTTGTATACAGTATGGATGGTTTTATTTGGCTTTTTAAATAGCATTATTTTACCCTTATCCTGAATGTATGTTAGTGTTCACCCACTAACCCATCTTTGGGTCGCTGTATACCCATACTATGCAGAGACCGACCATTTTACTTCTCTTGCTTAGCAATTGAATTCGAGGACAGTCAATGTTGGATTGAAGTGGTGAGGTTCCATAGTTTAGAAGGAATCTATTTCATAACATAGGTTACTTTACATATTTTTTGTCTTTCATAGACTTTTATTTATGTCTATGGTCGTAGAGATGTCCCGACTAGGTACTCTTTATTTGGTATAGAGGCTTTGTATGGACAACTGTGAACTTGGGTATGGTATGGATTGGTTATGTTATATATATATATATATATATATATATGCATATATATATACATGTATCATATTATTATAATTTGTTTTGGTTTATGTGTTTTGGCATTGGTTTGGTTGGTCATTGGGTGGTTGGAGTTAGTTGTGTTGGTCTCAGATATAGACTTATCCCAGAGTCACCTTATGGATCGATATGCTATCTTGATATTTGTTCTGACTTCAGCGACTCAAGGTATGCATTTGGTGGTCGGGTAAGGTAACGGGGATGGTTCTCGATCTTGGTTGGGCTTAGGATTGCCCACTATGATAAGGCCCTAATTCGGGTCATGTCAAGATTCCAAAGAGGGAACCTCAAAACTATAAATTTTAACTCAAACTAGATGGCATAGAAACCCCTTGGAAATCAACTTCCAAGCTTAAAGATAAGAAATAAACCTTCTCTTAGGTACTAGGGAACTCTATTCACACTCAATTACCAGTTTATTTGGGAATTGGAAACTGGCATTATGGGTCCAATAATTTAGAGAAACATAGCATGAGTGAAGCTAATCCATCACTAATATGACATCAAAATCTAACATATCCAACTCTATCAAATCCATCAATGTCTCTCAACTATAGATAAATACCACATAACCTTATAGACCCTTTTATCCACAATAAAATCACTCATCGAGGTAGAAATAGAGAAGGGATTAGAAATAAATTCAGTACTAAAACCAAAATGAACATCCACATAAGGTTTAACATATGTAAGGGTAGACCCTGGATCAGGTAAAAAGTACACATCATGAGAGAACAGTTGTAATATACTAGTGATAGCATCAGGAGATGCCTTAGATTCCTAACAGGTGGTAAGAAAATAAAGACGGTTCTACCCAGTGCCAGTACTAGAAGAAGCACCCTTTGACGTAGTAGCTAAATAAGTAGAAACATGAACCTTATTAGCTCTAGTTGCAACATCAATTTACGAGTAGTTTCTCTAAATATCACCAGTTTAGACACATAAAAATTTATTCCTCCCCTTATCACCAAGTCCATAGTGTAATGCCCACAAAATCTAGAAGGAGGATATGATGGAGATGATGAGCTCCACTAGCCTGGGTCTAGGAACCCTGGATCTTAAGCTACTATTAGCCTAAAAACGATGATCTCCAAACATCTTAGGATATGGAGCACTATCTGTATGACAAGAACTAAAATTTCCCCAAGCTTTCTTCTTGCCCCATGGCCTACTATATCTATAACTATTCCGCTGGCCTCCACCCTGCTCCAAATATCTTAATTTCTTGTTCTGTCTCTCTTCTATTTCTTCTTGTTTCTTCTTTTAATCCTCATATTTCTACATATACACGAACATCCTAGATATATTAATGTCATAATTCAACATAACCCCCTTACACTTTAGTATTAAGTCCCGAGACAAACCCAAAGAAAACTTTCTCATCCTTGACCTTATGCTAGACACCAACTCCGGAGCATTATGAGACAACTGATGGAACTTTAAATCATACTCCATTATAGTCATTCTTTCCTGTTTCAAGTTCACAAACTCCTGAGTATTAGACTTTCTCAACTCCTGAGAAAAAAATGATAAAGAAAAGCACCAGAAAATTCCTCCCACATATCCTACTCAGCATCATCTCCCCTTGACTGCTCCCACTTCTCATACCACTAGTATTCTACATCCTTTAACTGATATTTAAAATACTGCACGCCTACTACATTAGTAGCATGCATCACCCTGAATATCTTTTCTATGTCATCCACAAAACCCTAAGGATCCTCTTCAACCTTAGAGCCTGTAAAGGTTAGAGGATTCAACCTCATGAACTAGCCAACTCTAATGACCTCATATAATGGAGCAATGGAAACAACATGGTCAGGTTAACGAGATTGAGAAGTCACCAACTAAGTTAGTATATGAATAGATCAATAGAATTCAACATAAAAAATATCTCCCTGGGGAAGTGAAGCATGAACATCATCAACCTAAGAAGCTCGCGGAAGACTGGTAGGGACCAGTGGAACTCTATGAGGGGTGGTACATTCAAGATCTAGGACCCTAGACTATAGTTGTACTCCATAAGTAGAATGAGTTCTATCCACATTGTCCTTATGTGGGACAGAGGAATTTACAAGAGTATTAGATCTTCGGAGAGGCATGATCTAAAATGCATGCAAATGGAATTAGAGGAGATTTCAAGATCTTATACTCTATAGCCTAAGAAATAGATCACAAGAAAGAGGAAACATTTCTAAATTCCTCGTAGCCTCTACCTTATAAGTGTGATGCACTAAACACTTATAAAAGAAACTCTACTTGACACGGCTTTGTGGACACCCAATGACCATGAACATAGGCTCTAATACCAATTTTGTCATGACCCAAACCAGGGCCTAGCCGTGATGGGTATCTTAAGTCCACCGAGGATCGGAGACTACCTTCTTTTCCTACTAAAACAAAATATAGTACAACTAACAACGGATGAAGTCTGAAGATATAACAAGATAGTTGAGAAATTGGATAAAAAAGAAATCTAAGAATTTTATGATCCATCCCAATCCATAGTAAAACACAAAGCCTCTAATATCCAAAGAACAACCTATGTCAGTACATGCCCCCGACAATAGCCAAAAAGGTAAATTCAAGGAAATAATCTATGACATAAACTAGACCAAAAAGTAATAGGCCTTTCAGAAAAAGAAGGTTCACCACTTCAAGATGACTAATGAACAATCTAAGAACTACCAATCACTGCATAGGAAAAATAGGAGTGTCTTAATTTCCTTCATTACATAGGGATACAACATCTGGAGATGATTAGCTGGGTAAGTGCTATCATGTAACTCAAGATAAGGATAAAATAATTCCAATTCAAAATCCTATCCAAACTCAATGTACATATTCACATACATGCATACATACATATATATATATATAAGATGCTGGGATAGAGAACAAGGTTTAGCATAAGATTTTAAATATTACCTTGGACTGTGTAGCTTAACCACAATTAAAATACCCATAGGCTACATGGGTCTAGTCACCTAGCTGGATAGGCCCCAGTGTGTGTTAGCCACATGAGTCAGAGCTATAATAAAAAGAATAGGGAATGCTCCGACAGCACATTAATCCAGGATACAAATATTTATAGCGTGACAAAAGCACATAATTATCATGACCATCCCTTACTCCAGCAAATATGAGTTTCCAGTATTAATCCTTTGCGACCTCCACCTTCATGGCATATCTACAAAACCCCTATTAAGCCCAATTAAAATACGTTTCACATAACCAAGGAATTTTCTATTTTGGCATCAACCATAGGTATCGTCATACCATTATACGTGTAAGCTCATAATTATGCCATTTTAATTTCATTAACTTGGGGGAATGCTTCGACCCCCTTTTAGTTTGTCAAAGCAACTTAAGGAATGCCTCGACCCTCGACCTTTCAATTTAAAAATAAAAACATGGTTAACAAGGCCTTTAAAACTATTTTTTTTAGTTTAACCATTTATGCAATGCAATAGCTTAGGTGAGTAAGTCAAACCATGTGACAAATCATATTTCGGAGCCAATTATGCAAGTGGGTCGGGGAACATAATTTCACAAACCAAGTTTTGAAATAAAATCATCAAATTTGGGGGAATACCTTGACCCTTATTTCAGTTCCCATAGCCATGCACCTAATTAGTTTAAAAATCATTGATAAAACATAAACAATGCATATAAAATTATGGAATCTAATTAATGTAACATTCATTCCTAAAATCCTCAACCCATAGTAAAATCCATATGAGCAACCATTTAAAGGCATGCTTTAAGTAAAATAAGTTTAAGGAGAGCTGTACATTCCTGAAAGTATCACAATTATGGAGAGAAATTATCACTTGGGATCTCTAAATGATCAACCTTGAGAGACCCTAACTTGTTCTTAAATTAAGGATTTGAGAGAGTTTAAGACTTGTTTGATTTTATAAAGGATGAAAATAACCCTTTTTGGTGTTTTATGGATATGGGGTCCAAGTGGGGAAATACGAAATTAATCAAAGTACCCTTAATAAAAATACTAAAAAAATTATTTCCCAATTATTATGATTCACCTTACAACTTGTGATGACTGACTACGAATCGTCCCCTTGACTCATAGATTGGGAAGTATCACAAGGTAAAACACCCCAGATTTTGGTCCTTGAATATTTATTGGCCTGTGAGCTTACTGCCTAGACTATGACTCTCTCTACGAATCATAGGGTGTCTTGATATGTCATAGGACCCAAGTCGTAAGGAGTCTAGGGAGATTTTCTTAAGTGTCTGCCTTGGTGATAACTTGAGGTTACGAGTCGTAATGACTCCACACGAGTCATAGGGTACCAATCATAGGGTGTCTAGTATATTCCATAATAGTTTCTGTCTTGATTATGAGTATATCTTACAAGTTGTAATGTCTAACTATGAATCTTATGGTATGACTCGTAACTAGACTAGTATGGGCACCCAAAGTGTTTAGTGTTGAGTACAACTAGAATGTGATGACTCGTATGGACTCTTTACGAGCTGTATGGTCCTTTTGTAATCAAACCAGTGTTGATAGCCACAGACGATGTCCAACCTATGACTATATCTTATGATTTTTAGCATGAACCTATGAGTCATAAGATTACCCATAACAACTAGCGGTGATTTTCAGCTTTATTTAAAAGGGAACTTTGGTCATTTCTATCTTTACACACTTAGACCCCACATAAAACACCTCTAGGAATTATTTTAACACTTTAACA
Organism: Capsicum baccatum var. pendulum; assembly: GCA_030864225.1. Classification (NCBI taxonomy): domain Eukaryota; kingdom Viridiplantae; phylum Streptophyta; class Magnoliopsida; order Solanales; family Solanaceae; genus Capsicum; species Capsicum baccatum. The sequence goes on along the minus strand of CM061553.1, from coordinate 211,041,261 downwards.
AAATAAAAAACCCTCTTTACTCTGTCACATTCTCTCAATCAAAGCAAGCTAGGGTTTTCTTAAGGTTAAGCATCTAGGGTCAATTCAATGTTTCTTCTCCATAATTGAGAATCCTTCAGGAATATTACTCTTCCCCAAATATTTTTTGTAAGAACATGTGTTTTAAATAGTTATTCATGTAGTTTTGATATTGGTTTTGGAACATGGGTTGAGGGTTTTGAATGTTTGTTTCTAAAAAATATTTCCCATAGTTTACATTTTATTTATGGTCTTAAACACTGCGGGGTGCATGGGTATGATGAATAAACTAGGAAATTATGATTTCCCCTAAATTGTGAATATTGACAATTAAAGTGGTAATGACCTCAACCCTATATGTGAAATTAGTTTTAAATATGAAAAGTATGCACATTGCATTATTCTTAAGTTGTTGCATAATGTGAAAAACTAGTAAAGCATAATGAATTTGAATTGAACCTTGAAGGATTGTGTAATTCCCCAAGCTAATGCATAATTAAACCAAGGGGGTTGTGAATTCCCCCAATTGATAAAAATTTGTGTGGCATGTTGATATTATATTGCAAGTGTAATTGGTATGATGATACCAATAGAGTATGCCAAAATATGCAATATAGTTCAATAAATAGAAATACGTGATAAATATTTTAATGGGGCTTACAAAGTTTAATGATAAAAAATAGAGGATGATTTGTAATTAAGTGTTGAGTGGCGAGGAAAAGGTGGCATCTTTGATTCTAATGGTGTTTTGAGGATTAATGGTTGATTTTGTCTATCGAGAGTTGGTGCACGGGTTAGATTAATCTTGGAAGAAGATCATTATTCTTGATATTCCATTCACCCAAAGCCAACCAAATTGTACCGTGATCTAAACTAGAACTATTAATGGGGTAGAATGATGAAGGATAATAGTGATCAAGGCTATGTGTTTGAATTACCAATAACAGAGTATGAGCATCAGTGATCAGGTGATAGAATGGGTGATAGTATGAAGAGGATGACAATTCTTGAGTGAAAGTAGGAATAGATTACCATGGAGTTTATAATTGTCCTATCCCCCCCAACCTTGGGGAAGTCTAACTATCTTTGGTGATTATGAATCAATTCACCAAATCAGTGCATTTCATAATAGTGAAGGAAAATTATAATGCAAAGAAGTCTGCCAAGATTTACATTAGAGAGATTGTTTATTTGAATCATGTACCGGTATCTATTGTATTTAATAAAGGTACTCAGTTTACCTCGGGTTTTTAAAAAACTTTTTAGAGTAAGTTGGGTAATCCACTATATTTGAGCACATCTTTTCTTCCTCAGATGGATAGTCAGTCTAAGAGGACTATTTAGGTACCGGAGGACATGCTTATTAGTAGGGTGGTATGAAAAAGGATATTTTAGAGTTCATGTATAACTTTTTGAATTTCCAACAACCGAAGTATGAGCATCATTAACTGGGTGGTATGATGCAGAGGATGCACATTCTTTAATGAAAGTGGGAATGAATTACCATGGATTTTATAGAACGCCTATCTGTGAACTTAGGGAAGTTTAACTCTACTTGGTGATTGTGTATTGATTCACCAAATCAGTGCATTTCATACAAGTAAAAGCAAATTATAATATAACAAATTTTTCCAAGATCTACATGGGAGATATTGTTTGTTTCCATGGTATATCGATATATATTGTATTAATAGAGGTGTTAAGTTTGGAGTACTATTTTGAGTGAGTGGGGTACTCAACTTGATTTGAGCACAACTTTTCATCCTTAGTTGGATAGCCAGTCAAGTGTTAGAGGACATGTTTTATGCATGTGTCATGGACTTTAGATACCATTCATACCATTACTTGACCCTAATAGAGTTCGCCTACAATAGTATTTATGATTTCAACATTCAAATGGTGTCTTTTAACTTTTTAAGGGCAGAGTTATAGATCCCTAGTGGGATAATTTAACTTGATTGAGTTGAGGCCTTGGAGTACTAACTTTTTGAAGGATTCGATGTATCATGTTATATTAATTTAGTGGAAGATACTAGTTTCCCAAAGTAGCCCAAGGAGTTGTTCCATATGTTTAGCCCCCGATATATCATACAAAATTGGAGAATGCATTCTATTGAAGGTCTTGCCAGTGAATGGCATGATGAGGTTTGTGAAGAAAGGAAACCTTAATTCGAAGTTCATTGGCATTTTTTAGATCCTTGATTAGTATGGTGATGAGGAGTATAGGCTAGCTTTTCTCTATGTCTATCGATTCTTCGTGCTGTCTTCCATATTTCCATATTGAAGAGATACTGTCCAGATGATACTCATGAAATTTGATAGCATCTCATTGTTTTAGACCATGATTTATACTTTGAGAAGGAGTCTGTTGCTATCCTAGATAAGCTAACTTGGAAATTGAGGTCTGAGAGAATTAATTTACTGATGGTTTAGTAGAGACATCATCCTATTAAGGAGGTTACTTGGAAGGTCAATTTTGGCATGTGTCAAAGATACCTTTAGACTTTTACCATTTCATGTACTTTATTTTTTTTTTAGTTTGACGACAAACAAGTGTTTTGGTGTCGAATAATGTAATAGTTTGAAGTGTGAAATTTTCTTTTTTATGTGTTTTGACCATTTTATCATTTCTTATAGCTGTTACATGCTATTTATCCGATGTGGGGATGGTCAGCACGGTATCTGATGCATTCGGAAGTGATTTGGGAGAGTTTGCGACTCCCAAACACTTTCAAAGCCATGAGTTTAACTTCAGTGAACATTTTATGTTTTGAGCACCATATAGAAATTTGAATAGTTCCATCGCATCCCTAACATCCATTTTGATTTAGTAGCAGGGTTGATTTGGATTTGGGACCTTTATTTTATATTTTGATCCTCCATCCAAAAACTAGTGAAACTATCTAAATAGGATCCTCGAGGCCTAATTTGTTGTAAACAATCTCTTTTTAAAAATCCTACATTTCCATTGAGTCAGGAACATCGAAAATAACCTAGTATCTTATATGGTTTATCTCTATGGGGTGATAAATGAATCTTGAGGGTCCACTCAAAGGATATGAAAACATGAAAAATCAACAACATTGTAGATATCTGGTGTATGATGTTCCTTCTTTACAAATGCAGGATCCTGGCTGCAAACACAGAGAAAGATAAAATCCTTCATCGTTATTTCCAGGTGGTGGCCGAATTCATGGAGTCTTCTGTGCTTGGGTCGAGTATCTCATCTCTCTGTGAATGCGATCATACCATCGTGAATGTATCATGTTTGGGTCATCAGCCCTCGCGAATGCATAGGCCAGCTTTATAACCTAAGCATTGACCCTCTCAATCACGATGGTCGTTCCTTGATTGTGAGTTCACCGAATTGTATAAATACCTCATTTTCTTATTTTCATCAACTTTTAGACCTTGGAGATTCATGACCTGGTAATTCTCTAGGTTCTCTTTACCATTCTTTCTTAGGTAAAAGCTCTAAATTTTTCTTTTCATTATATCTTAGTGATTATATCATCAATAACACCTTTTAATCTTATTTTCAAACTAGAATAGGAGGTTTTTTTTCTAGCAAACTATAGAATTAATATTACCAATTTGATCCTCGATTTTAACTAATTTTTGCATAGGTTTTAGTTGTATCTTCCTATTGTTACGTGGACAAAAGCATTCAAAGTAATAAAGGTATTCTGTTTTTGATTGTTGTTTGAATAAAGGTATTATTTTTTTCTCTTAACAACCTATATTTTAAAAAAAAAAAAAAAAAAATTCCATCTTTATTCGTTGAGCAGAAATAAAAAAAAAATTCCCATCTTTATTCCTTGAGAAGAAATAATTCATTGCTTCTTATGCCTTTGACTACTATAGTCATTGGACTGTTTTAATTTTTTTGGTAAACGTGTTGAGAGAAGTTTCAAATATAGAAAAACTTTAAGTGTTTGATAATTTATTTTTTAAGAAATTATTTCATTTACTAGCCAAATGAGCGGTAGATTATCATAGTGAAAATGTTGACATCATTTTCATTTTTCACTATCACTATTTTTATAATTAATATCTTCACTCTCTTTTTTCATCTTTCTCCACTGCTCTAAATTTCGTTCTCTTTCTCTTCTTTATCATTTTTTTTCTTTGTTGAATTGAGTCTTATACTTGGAACTCATGGACTCAGAAGATGCTCAAAAGAAGTGGGTTTTAGTTTATAACTTTTTATGATATATGCTCTTTTATCCTTTTATGTTCTCATTATTTTAGTTTTAAATGTGTTTTAAATCAAAAAAAGAATTTTTAAAACATGTTTCATTAGGAAATAACTTTTTGGAGAAATTTTTCAATAGGAATTTGATAAATTTTTGAAGTTAGAAAAGTATAAAAAATGTATGGTAATTGATTGAAGCAAGTGATATGAGAGAAGTATAGAATACAAGAAGAATGATTTTTACTAGGAATATTAACAGATTGGGTTACATGTGGACAAATTAAAGTGGATTAAACAAAAAATTGTTTGAAATTAAACATGTTTAATTTTTGCTTGGATTAAAATCAGTCCTTATGAGAATAAGAAAAAAGAACAAACATTTGATATGTCAATTGTGCAAATAAGGGGTCATAATCTAATCAATCAAATTAAACATTACTATTATTTAATTATTTTTCTATTATTATTTTTAATTTTTAAAAAATAAGCTATTATTTTTATTTAATTTATTATTCAATAATACAATAAACCATACCATAAAATAATATTTTTAATATATGTCGATATATTTTTCTATAAGTCAACTTTGACGATCGCTTATTTGAATCAAGCCCATAACAATATGTTAATGAATATAAATTTAAGTTAATCTGATTAAATTTTTATTAGATACATAGATTTATATTTAATAAATGAAAAAATGAGTGATTTATCCCTCAAATATTCCAAAATAAGGAACTTTGCATCGATAACTTTTGGTCTAATTTTATTTGTGAAAAAGGCATTGTTTTTACATTTGGACCTTAATGAAATTTCTAACAACAAGAACAATAACACGCACCTAATCCACCAAAGGGTCTGGGGAGGATAATATAGATGCAAATCCGAACAGAATTATAATTTAAAAATAACGATAATATTTAATTAAAAATTAAAGCACAAACACTAATCTTTAAAAAGTATTTGGATGTGTAAAATACATTCATTCACTATAGAGCTCAACCTATTATAGGAAAATATGAGAAGATGTAAAAATTTATATGTATTAACAACAAAACATAAAATAACAGGAAAGAATAAAATTAATAAAATACAAATAGATAGCCTATTTGAACAAATTGTAAAAATAATAGATTATAATGATTATAGCTATAGAGACATAGATATAGAAGAAAATTTAGAAATAGTAAATGATAGAATAAGTACAACAAAAAGAATAGCTAATGAAAAACTAGAATCATCTCTATGTCATTTATTATCTTGTGTTGTTCTTCTCGTAGTGAGTTTTTTATATTATATAAACTGTTACATGTACTTTTTTCTAAATTTTCTAAGGTTTTTTCTATCCAAATTAACTTTTCTTTTAGATCTTCCATTATTTTTCTAATATGATTTCTATAATTAATTTCGTTATTTAGATTATCTTGGTTTTCTCTAGTTTTTCTAATATATTCTAACATCCACAATCTTGATCTGAATAATATCCTTCTGGGTATATGTCTTCGTATATCTGTTCTAAGGCATTTATCATTTCTATTTCGTAGTTTATTACTTCTTCTAATATCATTTTCTTAATATCTATTATTTCTATATCTTTAAGTATATATAAGATTAAAACTCTAAGGTAGTCTAAATGAGCTATTTTCTAAAATTAATATTTTATAGTTATTTGTTTTAGACTTAGTAGTTTTTGCATATTTATATTAAGAGATTTTATATATTTTTTATTTTCCATGTATCTTACTATATTTATTTTTATCTGTTTTTCTATTAACTGTATATTTCGCATATCTTTAAAATTTCTACGTGATCCTAACATAATAAATATTTATAAGAGTAGTTAGGTATGTGTGGTATATAACTTATTCTATCCGTATAATTTTCTCCATATGCTTTTTCTAATATAATTTTTCTTATATCTACAACATCTATATCTCTAAGTACATACAAAATAAGTATCTTGAAATTATCTACCATGACATCAGATATATTATCATTCATTATCATAAAATTGCTTTTTTCAAAATATTCCCTTCAATCATGTACATCATAAAATATAGTCATCTCAGATTACTATATACTAGATTATTCTTAAATAATATGTTCTTCGATCACTATTAGCATGGTAATTCAGATACTTTTTCCCTTAAACAGCGCCTCGACTTTGGTTACCCCCCGCCACGGCTTCTTGCCTCATTGGTTTCACCTTTAGGATGACATAGTTCCTAGGGATTTTTCTCCGTTTCCACTTTGCTAATAAACTTCTTAACATATTATTTTTCGAATAATTCTACTATAAAGTAACTAATATGAATTTATTTTATCATATCATGATTGTCGGGAATTATGAATTTAGCTATTCATAATCATAAATAGATATACCTGTTCCGGTAGCTTTGATATTTCTGAGGTTTGTTGTTCCATAGCTTTTTCCATTGCAGTGTATATATTTAATTAACTGAGCTAAATATTTTTGAACGAAATGGAGAGAGGTTTTTTGGCTAATGTAAGAAGGCTTGCCTTGCAATGCCTTCTTGCTTCTTTATTTATAGAATGATTTTTACAAACACTTTACATGTTTTACAACCTTATGTAAAGGCTAAAAAGCTAAAAAACAAAAAAGGCCTTAAAAGTCTTAAAGGCTATACATAGGCTACCTAAAAGTCTATGAAGCCTTAAATGATCCTAAAGTCTACATAAGAAAAAAGTCTATGAAAAAATAGTAACTTACAATAATTTTAAAGACTTTTGCGTAAATAAAATCTGTATAATGAATATCTTGTCTCCGTTGATTTTGTCGTATCTGTCATATCTCCATTATTGCTTCTTATCTTATCTTCCAGTTGTCATATTGTCTTCTTGATTTTTTATTCTAGATGTACTTCTGGAATAGTATTATCTTCTCCATTACACCTCGAACATTGGTGATCTGGATATTTATGCCCAATTATTTTATAGTATCTTGTTAGTAATCCGTCAGAAATAAATCCTTTTTTAATGGCTCGTGTAGTAGATGGTTTCTCTGGATTGAGTAGCGTCATTATCCATTGTCTTACATCCTCCATATCTGTTGGTCGTAGCTCTTTCGAATTCGAGTAAATCATTTGGTGATATCTCGAGTAGTAGCTCCATATTGGATTTCCATTAGCATAGTTATTTGCTAGTTCTTGTATAATCGTAGATAGTCCAATAAGTCTTTTATTTGCATAGAATTCTGGTATCTCGATTCTAGGTATTTCTGGTTGCTGCGCAATATCTTCTGGTATAATCATATCTCTTGTTAATCCTATCTTTACGACTTGTATAACTGGTTTTATCTAGTCATATAATATCTCCGCGGGTGCAGTATAACACTTTATATAAAATAGAGTGCCTTTTGTTATTCTTTTATAGGTCGTGAATATCTTATATAATTCGTCCATAGCTGTCAATTTTGCTCCGTCTTGGGTGTATATGGTGTTTAGCAGTCCATAGTCAAAACATGTTTTCACTAGGCTTGGGTTAGTTTTTGGTAGTGCGATTAGCTTATTATATCCCTGTAATTTTTGGGTTATATAGTTGGTATTTGGTTCTTGGGTGTTTGTAGCTTTTGGGTTATGGTTTAGGAAGTTTTGTACTCTATAGATGTTTTCTATATATTTCTGGGTTGTATAATTGTAAACTTTTTTGTCTTGGTTCAGGCTATCTCGGTATGTGTTAACTTGTGGGGGTATGAATAAATGGTCTTTTTGTATTTTTGGTGTAAATGGTTTTTCAAATATTTTATTCATGTTCGTATTTTGGTATCTTGGTCGACTAACTCCTTTGCTTGTACCTGCAGAAGTAGATTGATAAATGTTATGGATTTTATGGAGTATCCCAACATCTCCTTCTAGCTCTGGAATTTTATTGTCTTCCGATCGACATAGCTCTGCACACTGCTGAGTTAGCTGATTCATAGCTATAGACTTCAGTTTATCTTCATTAGTCTTTAGCTTTAGCTTTTCTATCTCAGTACCCATTAGCTTCATCTCGGTACCCATACTGTTCACTTTCAATGAAAGCGTAGTCAGGGCGTTGAGTATCTTTTCATGTATATTTTCTTCTATCATTTCAGTTTGTGTAGCTTTGTCTTGATATGTAATCTGCAATAACATTTTTGTTAGTACTGATTACTTCTATTATAAATGTAAAATTTAATATGTTTAAAACTAGTCTCCGAATCTCTTTTGTTGTAACTGAATTTTGTATTTTCTTTGTTAGCCACCAGCGTACCTGTGTATTATCTGTTCGCACAATAAATTTGTTATATACAATATATGGTTCAAATGCTAACAAACATTTATATAATGAACATAATTCTTTCTATTTATTTCTCATTTTATTTCTGTTTCGTTGAAAGTACCTGAGTAGTATCTACAATGGTGTTCTGTTTTTTCTGTTTCATATCTATATTTAAGTACTCCTCCGTAACTATATTCACTGGCATCTGCTTCTACTATGTATGTAAATTTCCTATTTTCATCCGGAAATTGTAATTTTGGTAATTCCTTGCAAAGTAATTTTATTTTTTGAACTTGTTTTTTTGTCTTCTTCATTATAATTATATTCTATATCCTTTTTTAATTTTTTCTATAGTGGTTTTAAGTTTTCTGCTAATTTTGGAATATATTCTCTTACTTTGTTTACTAATCCTAAAAATGATTGTAATTTCTTTTTTTGTATCTAATTCTTCTTTCGAATTTATTATTTTTTGTACTATATGTTATTGCATTTTTACTCCACTTTTATCTATTTGTATTCCTAAAAATTCTATCTGGTTTTTCATAATTTCGGCTTTCCTTTCGCTTAGACTTATTCTTGATTTTTCTATTATATCTGTGAATTGTTCCAATAATTTTATATGTTCTTCTTTAGTTTTTGTATATAATAATATATCATCTATGTATTCTATACAGTTAGGTAATTGTTTAAAATAATTATCCATAAAATGTTGATATCTACCTGGTGCATTTTTATATCCAAATGGTAATACATTCCACTCATAAAATCCTTGTGGTACCGTAAATGCGGTTAATTCTTTAGATTCTTCTTCTAACTTTAGATGGTAAAAACCTGATTTACAATCAAATTTGCTAAAATAATTATATCCTTGTATCTGTCTTATTTTTAATATCTTATTTGGTATTGGATAATTATATGTTATAGTTTTTGCATTTAAATTTCTATAATCAATAACCATTCTACTTTTTCCTCTTTTTTGTTCACTATGTTTATTTACTATAAATGCTGGACTATTATGTTTACTATTACTTTTTTGTATATATTGTTTTTCTAATAATTCATCTATATGCATTTTAAATTCTTTTAAATCGTCAAAATTATATGTTAATGGTTTTTGGGTTATTATACTATTTTTGTCTATTAATTCAATTTTTATGGTAGTTTTATGTTTTTCCCATCTTTTTAATGGATCTTCACTATATAATTGTTCTAATTTTTTCTTAACTATTTCTATCTTATTTATTGAAAATATAGTTATTTCTGTTTTATTTATCGAGAATACTACTAATTCTATTGTATCTTTAGCGTTTTTTATATTTTCTAACTTTTGTGTAATTTTTTCACTTCCTTTTATCCAATCAGTTTTCTTTCTTATTTTATTATTAACTCTTTTTGCTCTTACTTTTTGTTTACATGGTGTTGTAAACCACCAGTCATTTCTAGTTATTATATGTGGGTATAGTTTATCTAAAAATGGCATTCCTAAAAGTATATCTTTTGATGTTAGTTCATAATTATAAATTTCTTCTATTGTCAATATCTTATCCCATATTTGTGCTTTTACATTCCTAGATTTATAAGTAATTAAACTTCCTTCATTATTAAATCCTTTAACTACTATTGGTATTTTTAATTTATCCCATTTACTTTCTGGTAAGCAATTATATCTGCATAAATTAGCTTCTGCTCCTGTATCTATCATAGGCGTATAATATCTACTGTAATATCTTTCCACTACTATCTTCATTAATACATATATTTTCATTTTATGTTAAGGTTCTTTTTAAGAATAATCTTTCCCTATTATATGTTATGGCTAATTGTGTATGTTCTATATTATATGGTTTTACTTGTTCTAACCATTTTATTCCTAATATTATATCTGCTTTTTGCATTTCTTCTTTTACTTCAAATTCTATTTTTATTTTTCTAATTCCTCCTATTATTATTTCTTTTTCTGCTATATCTTTATTATTTATTAAACTTCTCGGTAGATCTGGGCATATATCATTATCAGTTTTTATTTCTTCATTTTTTACTAAACATTTTGCTATATAATTTTCTTCTTGTCCTGTGTTTAATAGTATTAAATATTCTTTTTCATTTATTTTTCCTGTTATGTAATATTGATTTAGATTACTTATTGAATTTTTTTCATAACTCGTTCTTTTTGATGAGGTTGATGATTCTGGTTTTTCATTAACTATTCTTTTTGTTGTACTTATTCTTTCATTTACTATTTCTAAATTTTCTTCTATATCTATGTCTCTATAGCTATAATCATTATAATCTATTGTTTTTACAATTTGTTCAAATGGGCTATCTATTTGTATTTTGTTAATTTTATTCTTTCCTGTTATTTTATGTTTTGTTGTTAATACATATAAATTTTTACATCTTGCTGTAAATATTTTACTTCCTGGGATTAATTCTATACCTGATATCTTCTAATATAATACTAATGATTTATCTATATTTCTATCTGTTACTGCTACTGAATAATTTGCACTTATTATAAATTTAAATTTTTGGTATATTAAATTTCCTTTTACGACAGTTATTATGCTTTTTTCTATAGGTTTTATAATTCTATCATCTGCTAAATATAATTCTATCGGTGTATCTATTCCTTCTCTAAAACAGGCTTTTATTAATATTTTTGTACCTCCAAGGTGTACATATTTTATTGGATCTCCTTTACTTTTTATATCATTTATTTCTTTATTAATTATCCTTTTTGTTACAAGTGGTATACTAGTTTTTCCTTTTGCATATCTACAGTCTATTACATGTTCTTTTTGACATACTACATAATATTCATCTTTTTTCCTACTAAAAATATTTTTTATTGTTGGTATTTTAAATATTTTTTCTACACTTAAATCTAACTCTTTTCCTTTTATTTCATCAAATATATTACTGTCAAATATTATTTTTTGTCCTGTTCCTTCATCGTTTAAATTTTCTTCCTTTGTTATTATTTTTATATCTTCTTCAATCATTTGATTCATCTATTTCACTATCTGTTTCAGTATCTGTTTCGTTTTCTGAAATTTCATATATACTATCTTCACTTTCTAATTCATAATGTATATAATCTATCTGCATATGTTCTATATTTTCTATTTTTATTTCGGATATTTGTTTATTTTTTGGATTTTTGGGTAGTTTGCAATCTCTAGCTAAATGTCCTAACTTTCCACAATTATAACATGTACATTCTTTTATAGATTTTTTTCTTTCTATATGGTCTTTTATTTTTATAATTTTTTACATAATATCTTTTTTCTTGGTTTCTTATATTTATATTTTGATTTTTTATATTTCTTATATTTCTTATGTGTTTTTCTTTTCTTATAATATCTTTCTTCGCATCCAAATTGGGGTGCTATTTTATTTTTGCAACATGCTAAATTTCTTATTAATGTTTTTTCCATTTTTAATTCTTCTCTATATTTTTCACATAAATTTCTATACCATTGCTGTAAAAATTTTATTCTAGCTCCTAATGTATCTACTATTTTTGCTTCTTCCCAACTTTTTATTATTTTTGAACTAAATGGTTCGGGTAATTTATTAAAATATAATTTTCTTATTTCATTACTTTCTTCTATACTATATGCTCCTTTATAATAATATTCTTTAAATGCGCAAGTATATTCGTCTATATAACACATATTACATATTGTTAATTTTATCATTAAATTCCTGTTTGTATCGTTTTCTTCATCTTGTTCTTCTTCTAATGTTGTCATACTACCAAATTCATCTTTTATAGCTATTTTATATTTTTTTAATAATTCTATAGGTGTTAATTTAGTTGTTGTTGATGATGTTCCTTCCATAGGTTTATTAGTTCGTAATACTTTCTTACTATTTTCGGTTAAGTTTGAAAACCATAGTTTTACTAATCCTATTAATGTTTTTTATATATATGCTGGTGCATCTGTTATGTTTATATTATTATCTAATAATTGTTTTTTCATATATCCTATACATAATTGTATTGTTTTTTCTGTATCTATTACACAGTCTAGGTCTAAAAAGTTATAATTTTTATTAACTATTTGTTTTGGTGTCCATTTGTCATATTTATTATATCTTTTAAATTTATTTTTGTAATATATAGGTTTTCTTATTTCTGTTGTCTTAGGTATTATATTTTCATCTTCTTTTTTGTCAAGAGTATTTATTTCTGTATTGGTATTTTCTAAGTTTTCTTCATTAATTTTTTCTTGTTTTTTGTTAATTTCTAAATCTTTTATATTTGTTAATATTTCCCTATATGTTTCACTATCTTTTGAATCATAATTATCTGTCTCTTCGACCTCTATATTATTTATTTCTAATTTTTCCTTAAATTGGTTTATCTCGTTTATTAATGTTTGTTCTATATCTTTTTCTTCTTTTTCTTTTTGTCTTTGTTCGTATAAATCTTTTAACATTTGTAGTTCTTTTTCTAATTCAGCAATTCTACTATTTTTAGTTTCTTCTATTTTTCGTATTTCTTCCGTAGTTTGTTGTTTAATTTTTTCTATTTCCTTTTTTCTATCTATTTCTTCATTTTCTTTTTCTATTCTTATCATTGCTGTTAATTTATCTTCTAATTTTAATTCTTCTTTTTCTAACATTAGATATAAATGTTCTCCTATTTTCTTATATCTTCTTCCTAGATTAGAAAATACTATTTTTATTTTTGATCCTTCATGATTTTCATATATTTTTTCATCTATTATAAATTCTTCTTTATTCATTTTATAGTGAATAGTTTATGTTGGTATATATATTCTAAACTATCTATTTGTGATTCTAATTTTGATATTTCATCTTTTTGTATATTTATTGAATTTTTACTAACTCCGGCAAATATATTATAATGTAATCTTTCTTTTCTTATTTTTAATTCTTTACGTTTTTTAGAGATAAATTGTTTTAATTCTTTGTATTTTTGCTCTTTATTCATTTAAATTATACTTATAATATTTTGGTGGATATCTGAATCTAATTTTATGATAATTAGGTGGTATATATCTCATTCTTCTAGATTTTAAATGGATTATTAATTTTGCTTCAATACTAGATATTAATGTAATTAGGTAAGCTAATCTTTTTGGATTTTCTTTTGTTTTATTTAGACTTATATATTCTGAATAATTACTAACTAAAGATTCTTTAATTTTTCTAAAAGCTTCTCTATTTTTAAATGGTCTTCTCATAATTAATTTAATAAATAACTAAATCTAACTTAACTAAATTTAATCTAACTAATTGTAACACGTATCTCACTTCCATATCTTTTAAATTACTGTGCTCTGATACCATTTGTAGGGGGGTGTGGATAACTAAGCTGATAAATAGATTTATAAATAGATTTATTACCTTTTAATAATTATTGCAAGGCAATTTCAACTTTAAAACACTTCAGAGGAATCCATTTTGTATAAAACTAATGAGGTTCTATGGACGATTTCCAGGCTTGAAATGTATATCCATGATTACTTTGTTAAGAGAGGGATGTATGAGTTTGCTCGGACATTCACTTCGGAAGTTGAGAAGCACACAATATTTCTAAGTTTATCTTTGCATTTGTGGCAGATTTCTGCTGAGTATTATTCTTTCATATTGATTGTCATTCATTGATTATTTTTTAGTAAGGTAGAGGCTGAATCAATAAAAAGTTATTTCCCTATGGCCTTTAACTCATGGCCATCAGTGAGATTACCCACCAATACTTGGGTTAGGGTTGGCTTACTAGGTCACATCCCCCCTCCCGGTTGAGGTGTCTTACCTTGAATTTAGGTAAATACACGATGATTCATGCAATGCTACCTTTTTATTGATACCAACAATAACATATCCATATAATCCCCCATATGGGTTTTGCATAGGATTGAGTGTACATAGAGTTATCTCCACCTTGTAAAGATAGGGAGGTTGTTCTAATAGACCTCCAGTTCAAGTAAGCATGTCATAAGTTATGTATGCCAAGAAAATACAGTAGTAAAGAATTCATACTAAAAACAGGGCAAATACAAACACAAATAATACCATAATCGAAGCCAAGGACACAATATATACTTATCAGTGAACGAGACAATGCTCGACTATCTACAAACCTTCTACCTCAATCCTAAAATTTTATATCTTCCTATGTCCTTATTTATTTATACTCTTATAGCTACTAGTAACTTCACACACTGTATTAACATCACCATTTCAATTATCCTTATTTTAAAAATTTATGAGTTTTTGCCTAGGCAACACTATTCCTTATACAATATTGTTGGTCTCACCATCAATTTATTAAAAATACTTTTTACGGATGGTGGAACTTAATATTGTTGATAGTCTAAGATTTCGACTGGAATCTCTGCATAAGAGAGACTGTTCAGAACATCAATACTACAAATAGGGACTACGACTGGTGGGTCACCTATACATTTCTTTAGCAAAGAGACATGGAAGACTGGATGAACTGAGGCTAGATCTGAAGGCAATTCAAGCTCATAAGCTACCTTGCCAAAACGACTGAGAATCTTGAAGGGACCGACATATCGGGGACTGTGCTTTCCCTTCTTGCCGAATCTCTTCACTCTCTTCATGGGAGATATCTTTAAATAGGCATGATCACTAACCTCAAAATCGAGATCTTTTCTACAAACATCTGCATAAGACTTATGTCAGCTCTGAGAAGCCCGGAGTCTTTCTCTGATTAACTGAACTTTTTCTAAGGTGTCAAATACTAAGTCAGGACCTATGAATGAGGCCTCACTAATCTTAAACTAACCAATTGTAGATCTATATCTCCTACCATAGAGAGCTTCAAATGGATCCATCTGAATACTGGAATGATATTGTTGTATGCAAGCTCAATCAAAGGCAAGTGGTCATCCCAACTTCACTCTAAATTAATTGTACATGCCCTTAGCATATCTTCTAAAGTCTAAATGGTTGTTTCTTCTTGACCATATTTCTAAGGATGGAAGGCTGTACAGAGATGAACTTGCATACCAAAACTTTTTTGAAACGCTTTATAGAAATGAGAGATGAACTGGGTACCTCTGTCTGAGATAAATGGACAATGAAACACCATGAAATCTGACCAACTCCTTCATATAGAGTTTGGCGTAATCCTCAGCTAAATAAGAGATATGAACTAGAAAGAAATAAGCTGATTTGGTATTTCTGTCTAGAATGACCCAGACTGAATCATGCTGATGATGAGTTCGAGGAAAACCAATCACGAAGTCTATGTTTACAACTTTCTACTTCTAAGTAGGATTACTGAACTCTTGGATGGACCCACTAGGCTTTTGATGCTCTATCTTAATTTGTTGACATATAGAGCACTTAGCCACAAACTCAAAAATGTCTCTCTTCATCCCACTCCACCAATAGATTTCCTGCTAGTCGCGATACATCTTTGTGGCCAATGGATGAATAGAGTAGTTTGCACTATGTGCTTCTATAAGAATTTTCTTCCTTAAGTCATCTACACCTGGAACATAGAGACGACCCTGACAACACAAAACACCATATCCCTCTTTGGAGAAAACCTCTACTTTCTGATCCTGAACTGACTCTTTCAACTTGACCAAGCTGGGATATCTATCTTGCTTTTCTTTCACCTTGAAAACTAGAGATAATTCTGAACTACTATGAACACATACACCACCCTCTGAAGAATCAACTAAGTGAACGCCTAGTCTGGCAAGCTGATAGACTTCTTGAGTTAACTTCTTATTACTATCCTTCACATGAGAAACACTACCCATGGATAGCCTACTGAGAGCATCGACCATTAAGTTGGCCTTGCCCGGACGATAGAGGACACTCATGTGGTAGTCTTTCAAGATCTCTAACCACCTTATCTAACAAAGATTGAGTTGGCAAATAGCTGATGATTTCTGAGAGTCTGAAGTACTGTTTTGAGATGGTCTGCATAATCGCGCTCAATATGGGAATAGACCAGAATATCATCTATGAAGACGATGATGAACATGTCCAAGTACTACTTGAACACGCAGTTCATCAAGTCCATGAAAATTGTTGGGGTATTGGTAAGACCAAATGACATGACTACGGAAAGCTTTTTTGGAATGTCACTTTCCCTAACTCTAAGCTGATGATAGCCGAATTTGAGGTCTATCTTAGAGAAATAGCTGGCACCCTAAAGTTGGTCAAATAAGTCATCGATTCTGGGAAGAGCATACTTGATCTTGACCGTGACCTTATTGAGTTGACATTAATCAATGCATATTCTGAAAGAACCATCTTTCTTGCACACGAATAAGACTGGTGCACCCTATGGGGAAATGCTGGGTTTGATGAATCCTGTATTTAAGAGATCCTTTAATTGATCTTTTAATTCTCTAAATTCTACTGGTGCCATTCTATATGACTAAATAGAAATGGGATGAGTATCTAGAAGAAAGTTAATGCCGAATTCTATTTCCTTTTTAGGAGGAATTCCTAGAAGATCTTTGGGGAAGACATCAGAATATTTATTCACTACTGGAACTGATTCAAGGCTGGGAGTTTCAAAACTAGTTTCCTTAACTCAAACTAAATGATAGGCACATCCTTTAGATATCATTGTCCTTGCCCGAAGGTAGGAAACAAGCTGACCCCTGAAAGCAGATACACTACCCTTCCACTCAAGGACGGGTTCATTTGGAAACTGAAACTGGACTATGCTATTTCTGTAGTCGATTGTGTCATAGAAGGAATGAAGCCAATCTATGCCGAGAATGACATTAAAATCAATCATCTTTAATTTGACTAAGTCTTCAGTTCTTGTATACCCACTGGGCTATGCTGGTTTTTTCCACTAGGGTAGAACTGAGAAGGGCTCTGCTATAATTTTGGGATTGATTCTGAAATCAAATTCTATATAGGGAGTAACAAAATACAAAGAAGCTCCTAAATCTAGTAAAGCGTAAACATGCACATGAAAGATCTGTAACATACTAGTAATACATCAGGAGAATTATCCTAAACTTGTCGAGTCTGAAGAGCATATAGTCTATTTAGGCGTTGCCCACTAGTACCACTGATAGTGGCACCGTGCTGATTTGTATAATCGGATTAAGCTGAGGAGCTGAGATGACTCTGATAACCTGACTGAGGGCAGTCTCTAACTCTATGGCCTGTCTTGCCACAACCGAAATGGATATCGTTGCCAGCTCTGCAAGCACCCTTGTAGTTCTTACCACAACTCTGACAAAGGGGATTAGTTCGGGCATTGCTGACACTTCCCTGAGACTTAGAGCCTGGCACTCTATCTCCAAACTTAGGAGCTGGAGCACTGGATAAAGAAGGAGTTGGAACTGATGACTTAGGATGAAACTGAGAACGGTTTCCTCCTTATGATTTAGGCTGACTAAAATTAAAGCTACCTGTCCTAGCTTTCTTGTTCTACTTTTCCCTCTACTTAATATTCTGCTCCTCTATCTACTGAGCATGGGTCATAAGTATGGCTAAAGTTATGTCACTATTTAGCATGGCGGATTTGCACTCATTATCCACACTATTATTTACCCCTGAAGAAAACTTACTCATCTTGTCTCTGATGTCTATAACCACATGAGGGTCATGTCTGGATAATTGAGTAAACTTTAGAGAATACTCGTTCACCATCATATTTCCCTACCTGAGGTTGATGAATTCTAGCACCTTAGCCTCTCTAAGCTCTTTGGGAAAGAATCTATTTAAGAATGCAGTGATAAACTCCTCCTACTCTATAGGACCTGCATTATCTTACCTTTCTGACTTTCACTATTTAAACTAAGTATGAACCATATCCTACAACTGGTATGCGGCTAACTCAGCACTCATAAAATTAGTCACCCCCGTGATGCCTGTCACTTTCTGAACTTGATCAATGAATTCCTGTGGGTCTTCATATACTTTAGACCCATGGAAGAATGGAGGATTCATTTGGGTAAAGTCCCAAATTCTAGCTGCAGCTGAGTTGGCCACTGGGTTGGATGGAATGATAGTTGCTCGCTCATTATGGGTAGCTACTGATTGAGCAAGGGTGGTAAATATGGTCCTGAACTCCTCATGAGAAACATGATAGCCCAAAGGTTCTTCGGGCTGAGGGGCTAACTGATTTCTTCTCTTAGGAGGCATATTCTAAAATAAAGAGAAGAAGCAGAGTAGACTGAGGGATTGACTTGTGATTATGCTCACTGCCATGACATGAATACTGAAAGAAGGGAAATTGTTCCTAAACATATCATAGCCTCTTGCACAAAAATGTGGTGCACAATACACCCAGGTACAAGACTCTACTAGATGTGGTTTTCAGACTTTCTAGGACTTTATTGAACCTTACGCTCTGATACCAAATTTGTAACACCCCGATTTGCTGAACCAGAAATGCTACATGGTGCTCATGACACCAAATGACCACAAGCTAACCCATGACTAATATCTGTACTTGTATACTACATAAAATACTCAATAATGCTAAAACATACACTGAAAGGCCATGAGGTTTAATACTAAACATAACATAGATGAGATAACATCTGTGGGGTAATACAATACCCTAAACAAAACTGCAAACACTGAAGTCAGAAACACAATAGTCTGCATCTAGTCTGAAAGTCTTTACTATCTGAATAATCAGAATAAGAAGTTGATGGGATATGTCCCCAACTAACTCCAACTAATAACTAATCAATGAAATAGTGAAGAAATAATCATGTCCTCGAAGGATGAGGACTCACTTCTATTCTGACTGCTGAGACTGGAATCTATTATTGATCTGGAACTTGTGTCGATGAACCTATGGTGTAACATAAAAACAAAGGACCATAGTGAAAATGCATCAATAAAATGGAATGTACTGAGTATCCATGTGAGGTAGGCTAATGCAAGGGTTAACATACATGAATAATACTGGCTGACTGTCTAACATAAATGTGACAATGCATACATAAATACGTAACTATAACTGATACTGTGATATCGTGATTACTGAATCAGAATACTGATGACATGACATACTAATAACTGATATAACTGATAGCATAAATTGTTGTATTTGAATTTAACTAATAACATGGGTGACTATATCTGACAATCCTAAATCTGATGGAACTATCTGAGTTTCTTACTGTATTTGAGCCAACTATATCTGACAGTCTTGAATCTGAAGAACTATTTGAGTTCTTTTACTGAAACTGGTACTGAAACTGTGGTAGGTAGTATTTAACCGACATGCCCCTGATACGCCATTATGGCTAAGTTCGGGTCTAATCTGTAACCCCAATTAGAAGGGTGTCAATATATTACCACTGGTAAGGACAAGCTCTGGGCAACCCTTATCTGATAGTGTCCCAAAAAAAGAACGGTTGTACCGTTATCTGACAGTGCTTATCTACCTCATCAACTCTCATCGGATAGTGTTGATGTCTCAACCTATGATAGCTACATAGTTTTGGAATGCAAGGATAACTTCTAAGGGTCACCCCCTCATCTGATAGTGTGTGTCCCCATCCTTGGGGTTACTTGGTGCAAATTCCTACTCCCATCTGCATAGACACTGAACATAATTTATTAAACTAAATATGAGCTAATTTACTAAGTTCCATTGACTGACGAAATGCTACTGATATCTGACAACTGAATGAGTCATGAGATCATGGAGATTTTTCCTGAGTCATAAGACTATCTGAAATCTAATGATTCATAGCTTGACTGAGAGTATTGTGAAGACATGACATATCTCTAGGTACATAGCTAATATTTTGGGTACAAGTACCCTCAGGACTCAATGGAACGAAGCTGATAAAGCATCACTTACTTGAATACATAATAATCATTATAATATATTTACTAAAGTATTTTATCAAACATGTTATTGGTATAAGCTTGTACGTACAAGGGGATTTCATGATATCATGCTAATTAGATACGTTCCCTTTATCTGGGAATTCAACCAAACACATAGTAGGCATAGAATGTGTAAACAACATCATACAACAATTAACTGTCGTCATTCATTTCCAATTTAATCATTCAAGGGTTTAGCCCTAGGGTTTCATGAATTTATACCAATACAAATCAACCTATATGAAATTTAACACTCATTCATGGAATACAATTCAATTACTCATTACCAACATGAACAAAAGCAACCCATTCATGAAATTCATAAGAAAATCCCTTACTTGAATTTAGAAAAGGGATTCTTAGGCTACATGGACGAAAGGAGCCCATGAGCGAATACTATGCATACCCTAGTTCATCATTTTGTGAAGATTAATGGTGAAACCTTCTTGAATTTGAATCCCCAATAGAAACCCTATCTTGTTCTTGAGAGAAACTTGAGATAAAATAGTATATTCTGGGTGAATAATAGCTAAATCATGTGTTATAAATAGGGGTAGGAAATTGATCCTTTTAAATCTGAATGCATCATTTGATTTCAGTAAAATTTTCCCGAACTGGGCCACTGGTGCGATGCAGCATAATCATACCATGTAATAGGAAATTAACAATTGGGAATTTGAGGGATGGCGCGATGCGGATCCATCGCGTTGCCCTTCATTCGTGACCTGGAACTTTGTCGCGACATGGGGGAAATCGCACTGAGACACTGGAAAAAGGACAATATACCTAGAAATTTGTCGCGAGGCACACTACTGACTAATATGGCATTGTTTTACAACGAGAACTAGAAATAGTCATAACTTCTTACCCGGTTATCGGATTTAAGCGAATCATATATCGATGGAAAGCTTATTGAATTTTCCACATGATAAAAATTGAAAATATTGAAAATTCCTCATGGAATAATTATCATTCACTATAGAAGATAATTCTAGGCATTCTTTGAATGAAATTTGCTAGAAATCTTTGGGGTATAGTAGAAACGGATTAGACTGAGAGTTTAACTTTGAGCGTATGCTCACTGGAATGACATAAATACTGAAAGAACGGATAATAGTCCTAAAACATCTCATATCCTCCTGCACATAAGTGTGGTTCACAACACACGCATGTACAAGACTCTACTAGGTGCGGCTTTTCAGACTTCCTAGGATGCTATTGAACCTTAGGCTCTGATACCAAGTTTGTAAAGCCCCGAATCTAGTACCAAAATATTACATGGTGCTTATGACCCTGAAGGACTACAATCTAACCCATGACTGATATTTGTACCTGTATATTGTATAAAAGACTGTATAATGTGGAAAAATGAATTAAAAGGCCATAAGGATCAATACTAGTACATAACTAAATATATGGTATATTAATACCAAAATAGCTGAAATAACTGTCTAACATGATATAGTATGAAAGCCTTTAAACTGTCTGAAAAAGGAGTTGATAGGATATGTACCCAACTAACTCCGACTACTAAAATAAACAAAAAACTAAAATAGTAATATAATCATCATATCCTCGAAGGATGAGGACTCACAGCTGACTCTGACTACTAAACCTGGATGCTACTGATGCTCTGGATCTTGTGCTTCTAAACCTATGTTATAAGACACCATAGCACAAATGCGTCAGTACTTTGAATGTACTAGTATGCAAGTGAGGTAGTTTGAATGAAAATGGTTCATATGTATGAAAAATAGTAACTTACTGACTAACATGAATGTAAGAATACATGCATGACTATGTAACTATAACTGAGATCATGATAGGACTGAATACTGAGTTTTGACTACTGAGTAAGAATGACTGATACTATATTATTGAATACTAAGGGACTGATACTATGTTCCTGATATATGAATAACTGTGTCTAACAGTTTTGATTATGAAGAACTAGTTTGGTTGACTGTATCTGACAATCCTGAAGCTAAATACTGATAACATGAGTTCTATTAACTAGCATAACTAATAACATGAGTGACTATATTTGTCAGTCCTAAATCTGATAGAACTAGCTGAGTTCCATACGATATCTAAGTAACTGAATTTGAGATCAGTCCTATCTAGCGAGTGATCTCTAAATCTGATGATACTGATATTGACCGACCATAGTTGAGATCAACCCTGTCTAGTGGGTAATCTTGGAGTCTATTTATAATGATAAGGATTAACTGTATCTAATAGTCCTAAATCTATACTGCTGAGGTGAATTGACTATATCTGACAGTCCTGATTCTGTAACTAAAAATGTGGGATGTATTCATCTAACCAACATGCCCCATAATATGCTAACTGGGGTCCAACCTATAACCCCAGTTGGAAGGGTGTCAGTATTGCATCACTGGTAAAGACAACTACTGTGGAGTCAATCCTAATCTAGCGGGTGACCCCTGGGATCAGTCCTATACATTTAAATGTGCTAACGGGTGATCCCTAAGTATGTCAATCCTATATAATGGATGACATCTCGTACCTATTCTAGCTACATAGTTCTGAAACTTAGGGATTACTTCTAGGGATCTCAGTCCTATCTAGAGGGTGTGTCCCCATCCTTACGCTCGCTTGGTGCTGAATTTTGCTTCCATCTGAATGAATCTAAACTGATTAACTAAGCTGACCTGATTAACTAAACTGAATTGATACTATTGGTATTTTCTAGTGCAGCTAAACTGAATTTACTAAGTTTCATTGACTGATGGAATGTACTGAGTTCTTAGGACTGACTGAGAGTACTGTAGTTACTAAGATTAATTAGGAATACTGAGGTTACTGAGATTACTGAACTATTGAGATTGTTGATATTTCTAGGTTTTCCTGTGTCACATGACTGACTAATTTCTATGGATCATGGATTGACTAAGAGTATCGTGAAATCATGACATGGCTCTAGGCACACAACTAATATTTCAGGTACAAGTAACCCTATGACTCGATGGAAAGCTAATTAAATTATCTATCTTTTGGTGGTTCATGACCTCAAAAATTCTTTGTAGAATGGGAGATATGTTCGTTTGAAGTTGACTATGGCAATGTCCTTCTCAATAATTCAATCGGTAAGGGATGTTTTAAATCGTCTAATAGATAGGACGTATTTGAGGACTTAATATACATCTATATTAATCATAAAACTACCAAACCACTATAATTTTTTTCTCATGAGCTTGAAGTATGGTTCTACTATCGGTTCGGATTCTCGGGGTATTACAACTATGGACATAGGTAGTATTGGTCTGTTGTTTGGTCTTTAGAGGTTGGTTTTGGTTTTAGACTTCTTATAATGTCTTTAAATTGCTATTCTCTTAACTTTTTATACTTTTAATATGTTCAGAATTCATCCGACATGGGGTGTAAGGTGGTCAATGGTTTGGGTATTGAAGGTAGTTTCCGGTCCTGGTTGGACTTGAGATACCCGACACGGCCAACCCTTGGTTTGGTTCATGTTAGATTGGTATCAGATCACTAGGTTCATGGTTAATTTGGTGTCCACTAGTTCATGGGAAGTAGAGTCTCTTTTATGGTTGTGTAGCATGCCAACTTTCATGGGAAGTCTACGAGGAATTTAGGAATGTTTCTCATTCTTGTTGTTCTATTTTAAGATTTAGAGCCTAAGAGATTGAATCCCTATAATTCCTATTTGTTAATCTTTCAGATCATGCCTCTGAGAAAATTTGATAACCGTGGAAACTCTTTTATCCTGTTTGAGCACAACGTGGACAGAGCTCATCCTACTCTAGGAGGTCAAACCCGGTCTAGGATTGCTGCTTCTGATTGCCTCGAGGGAGATACACTGGTTCCACCTATTCCCCCAAGGCTCCAAGTCCAAGCTCCCTCCAAGAAATCAAGAAATTCAGCTATGTGGAATTTAAACAAGGATAATCCTCTATCCTTTGACTAAAATTTTGATTTTTAATTGATTTTGAAGAAATTAACTCACTAGGGTTTATACCCTCTTTCCTTATGCTTTGAGATTTTGATACTTTCTCATGAATTGAACATTATTTTGCAAATGATTTCAGGTTTACTAATGTTTTTATCCCTAAAAGTGATCTTAAGAATTGAGTTTGATGTATTTATATGATGTTTCTATGAGATGATGAATGATTTAAAGTTTAAGCATAATTACTAAGTTTACAAGAAGTTCAAGTTTATAAGTTCAAGATACATGTATTACATCATGATTAAAGTTCAATTTTAATCTTATGATCTTAGATAAGACATGAAATTCACAAGTTTCCTCATGACTATGATTTAAGTAAGAGACGCATATTTTTTTATAAACTTATATGCTATTTTAAGATAGATTTCACAAGTATAAGCATATAAGTTTTTGTTTTGGGAGTAGTATTTTGCATCGAAAGGGGAATGTGGGTTTAGTGCATCATATTTTCCAAAAACTATGTGCCACCATAGGTTTAGGGGCTTCACCGGAGAGTGTTCCCCTTTCCCAATATGGGTTTAGTTTAATGATCACTCTAAGTAAAATTCTATTCTGATTGAAAGGGCAGAACAACTCTCCTCAACGTGGGTAAAACATTGGATTCCATGATAGCTTACATGGTTTATGTCGATTATAAGAATCTCCCATAAAAGTAAAGATTTAGAAACTAAGTATAATGACTCACTAATCTTATCAGATTATGCTTTATTATTCATGTTTTAGGATATTTCATCTTTCAGTTTTATTCATGAACAAGGTGAGTTCTTTTACACATCTCATATGATTTGAAAGTATGTTCAACTTCAGTTTTACTTATTGCATTCACCCCCTTATACTTAGTGTTGTTCAGAAGTATTGACCATATATACTTCTATGTGGCTACATTGTTTAATAATATAGGTATCAGTTACAGCCCGTACATCATAATTAGATAGTTCATAGCCTCCAGCCAGCAGGTGATGAGTTCTTTTGATTCAAGGACTTGAGTCAACTATAGTTCCATTATTATTTTTCTCCAGTTGTATTGATAAGGGATATCTAGGGGTCATATCCCAGCTACCTAAAGCCAGTATTAGTAGAGGCTTCATAGATAATCAGTTAGAGTTGATATATTTAAAATTCAATTTTTGTTTTGTGTAACCAGGGTATAATTGTTTTGAATAGTTTTGTATTGAACATGTTTAGCTAAAGACCTCTCTCCGCTTATTATTTCTAGTTTTATGTATTCAACTTCTCATGAGTTATGCCAGTATCATAGGTTAGCTTAGGATCACTTAAGGTTCTAAGCATCCTGTGACATCCAAGGAGTAGTCTCGGGTGTTACAAACTTGGTATTAGAGCACAAATTTTAAGTGTCCTAGGGTGTCTGTGAAGACATGTCTAGTAGAGTCTTGAAGAATGGTACAGAGATGTTTGTACTTTTCTTTGAAAGACTATTATCCATTTGAGAAATATTTCCCTTCTTCATGCTCCAGATTATTTAGTAAAGTTGTTCTCACAGAAACTTTTGTTACTTCATGTGTTACTCCATAATTCTCCATCTATGACTTATTCATGTGTTAACATGAGTAGTAAATTTCAATTCCTTCCGAGATGATGCTCTCGAATTTACTATCAGTAACTTCAGAAATCGCACAAAGGAGGTTTAGAGGAGCCCGCTAATGTGTTTAAAATCCTTTAATTCAAAAGTTTATGTCCTCATCCATTTCAATTGTTCAGTTACGACAGAATATGCTACACAATCAGATTTCTCTTTAGCCCTTCGTTATAGATAGTGCTTATTAAACGATAGAGCATGCTCCTAGGGTATTCAATATAAATTTTATTAAGGGATAGTGTAACTACGGTATTATGATTCATAAGTTGTAAAACATCATTAGAGTTGGAAGTACGGATTTATGGGTGTAGTAATAAGAAAAGGTGAGTTTAGCATTTGGTTGAGGGTAAATTGACAGATCTGTGTTTGCTATTAAGTAGGATTGAGGTGATATGTAATTGTTTGTTAACTAACAGGTAGTTATTAGTTAAGGTGAATTGTGGTATACTTAAAGTAGGAAAGGAGTTCTTGATGGTATTCCATTATGTTAGAAATGTATAGATTATTAATAAAAGTCTTATGTTATTAAGGATTGTTAATGTGGGCTCTCCTTCTGGTTAATTCTTGTAGGGCTTGGAGTATAATTTAGATATATAGAAGAAATAGCGATGTGTGAAGGAGGATGTATTAATGGGTTATGCTAAGATAGACCATAAGATTATCATCAATAATTGTTATTATGAGGTTCTAGTGGACTAGTGTTTCTTGATGTTTTATTTTATAGCTTCGGAGCAAGAATAGTGTGTGAAGGTGTGTGGTTAATCAAGTCTAATATTAGACACTATGTTTGAACAGTGGATGATCATCAAGGTGGAAATAATAATTACTTAGGATAGTGAATCTAGATATAGGAAAGGTGACCTGATAGGTTTGGAATGATGTATGCAAGAAGTTAAGTTCATATTTTTTGAAATTAGTTATGATCGTGTAGATATGGTGTAGAGGTGTACCCAAAGTGATATATTTCCTGACCTGAACCAGGGCCTGGCCGTGATAGGCATATCAAGTCCACCGCGTACTGGAGACCACCCCCATAGCCTAGTCAATCAGATTTCAATACATCATAATAGAAAAACACCAACATACAATGAGATAGTAGAATATGATTCAGACTCCAAGAAATTTATAAGTTCAAAAATCAATCTCAAGTCCACAATAATCCACAAATGCCTCTAAACAAACAAACACCAATAATTGTCAGGACATGCCCCCGACAATAGACAAAATAAGTTCAAAGGAATGAGAGAATAACATAAAGACACCCAAATCATGAAATAAGGACTTCCGAAGTATGGAAGCTTACCGCATCAATAAAACTCATGAGCTATCCCACGATCACCTAGTCACTGTGAAGAAGGAGTAGAAGTATGGATAGTTCACGTATCGTGTGAGGATACAACGTCTGAAGACGATTAGCGGTTGGAGTGATAGCATGTAACTCAGGGACATAGGATAACATAATGACATGATCAACATTTCAAAATAATTCAAATTTTATACACATAATCAAATGTATACACACACACATAAATATATATACATATATATACATATATATGTATATCATATTTCGGTGTAGCGAACAAGGCTTAACATGCACTTTAAAACCTTAGCTTGGATTGTGTAGCTTAACCATCATATAATAGTACTCACGGTCTATATGGACCCAGCTTGCACCCCTAGTCGGGCCCTAGTGAAAGTAGCTACACGAACCAGAGAATAATATCACATATATGTATGGGGGACTCTAACCTCTCAGTCATATACTAAGGTAGCTTAAGCACCCAATCATTTATTTTAATATTGGGGAATCAAAAATCCCAATCATTTAATAAGGTGGACTAGAAATACCTAGTCAGAAGTGAGGTGAATCAAACCCCAGACCATTTCGACCCTCACGTCGGAAAACTTGGTTTCTAGTATTGGTCCCTCGACACCTCCACTTTCACGACCTAGCTACACAATCCTCTTTTAAGCCCAATTAAACCATTTATCACACACTCCCATTTATTGAAACATTTACACATTTAGGCATTCACAGTTGGTATCGTCATACGAACTATACTTGCAAGGTAACATCAACATACCAAACCAATCATCATCACTAGGGGAAATTCACAACCCCCTTTATTGAATATAAAAATCAGTATGTTTCATTAGTTTATCCTATTATGCAGCAGTCCAAGAATAGTTCAATGTACATACTTTTCATAGTGAAAACCAATTTAACAATATGAGTGAGGTCATTAACACTTCAATTTTCAACATTCAAAAATTTGGGGAAATCACAATCCCCTAGATTATTCACCATACCCATGCACCCAAAAGTCTAAAACCATCAATAAAGCATGAATAATTACATATAAACCATGAAAAAAGCAATTACATCATCAATATTTAAAAATCCCTCAACACGCACTCAAAATGATCTATAAAATCACATATATATAATTATAAAGACATATTTTTGGTAAAATAATAATTGGGGAAGAGTAAAATGTCTTAGATACATAAAGATTAGTGAGAAATTGATAATTTGGAACCAAAATGATGAACGTAAAGTGAAACCCTTATGCTTTCTTGGGGTATGGAGTTCGAGAGTGAAATAATCGATATTGTGGCATGAAAACTGATGGGAATATGCCTATGTAATGTTAAAAGTTTGTTTATAAATGAAAGGACCTTATTACCCTTCATCCCAATTAAAATAAAACTAAACAGCCGAAATTTACATAGGTCCGTGGCATGGGCCTTATCGAGGAGACTAATCTCCTTTTCATGTAACTTAACGTGAAGACTAACCTTTATGTCATGGAGGCTATCACGGAAAGCCAGACTCCATCGTATAACAATAAAGTGGAGGCTTACTAACTCTGTGACCCAAAACCGTCCCAAACCCTATTCAAAAATTGCATTATATCTTTCGGGACACCCCTTTAACATACTTAAGTATGATTTAATTCAAAATTTGATGTTTTAAACATGAGGAGGCCCAAAATAAAAATGCTAAAATTTTGAGTGTGTTATATTATCCCCCCCCTCCTTAGGGTCTTCATTCCCGAATGACGAGCTAGGATACTTTTCATACGAGAATCGTAATATTACACTAGAATCAAATGATAAACCCGGATAATAATAAGGGAACTTGAAATTCATACCTTAAGATCCTCCGTCCGACACATGGAATAAGAATAGCTACTTATCCCTCATATCTTCCTCCACTTCCCAAGTAGACTCTTCTACCTTATGATTCCTCTGAAGGACCTTTACTGCAGCTACCTTTTTAGTCTGCAACCTACGAACTTGCCTATCTAAGATCTCCACCGAGACCTCCTCATATTACAGGGAATTCGAGGTACCAACACTCTCAATAGGTATAACTAAGGAAGGATCACCTATACATTTCTTCAACATTAACACATGAGACAGTGTGTATGGAACCCAAACTTGCAGGCAATTCTAACTCATAGGCAATATTTTCTACTCTCTTCATAATCAGGTAGGGGCTAACATAATGGGGACTGAGCTTCCCCTTCTTACCAAATTACATCACTACCTTCATAGGAGACACCTTTAAGAATACCCAATCAACCACTTCTAACTTATAATCTCTTTGCCACAAGTTTGCATAGGACTTTATGTGACTCTAGGTGGTCTTATACCTATCCCAAATCACTTTCACATTCTCCATAGCTTGATGAACTAAATTCGGGCCGAACAACTTCATTTTGGCAACTTTGAACCACCCAATAGGGGATCTGCACCCTTTACCATACATAACCTAAAACGAGGCCATACCAATGCAAAAGTGATAGAAATTATTGTATACAAATTCTACCAGAGGAATAGGGTCAACCCAGCTACCACCAAAGTCAATTGTACAAGGTCGAAGCATATCCTTCAAAGTCTAAATGGTCCTTTTTACTTGTGTATCCAACTTTGGGGGGGAAAGTTGTACTAAGGCTCACCTTATTCCCCAAACCTCTCTAAAACAAGTGCCAAAACTATGATGAAAATTGAGTACCATGATAAGAAATAATGGAAACTAGAGAACATGGAACTTCATGATTTCTTGAAAAAACAACCTTGCATAGTCCCCCAAAGAATAATAAGTCCTCCCCGGTAAGAAGTGATAAGACATAGTCATCCTATCAACGATGACCCAAATTAAATCAAAATGGTTTTTATTTCGTGGAAGACCGGTACCAAAATCCATATTTACCACTTCCCATTTCTATATAGGCAATTTTATTTCTTGATACAACCCACCAGGCTTCAAGTGCTCCACCTTCACTTGTTGACACACCATGCCTTTATCCAAAAAATTAGCCATATCTCTGTTCAATGTATTCCACCAATAGATCTACTTAAGGTCATGATACATCCTCATGAACCAGGATGAACCGAATAATGCAACTTATGTGCTTCAACAAAAATTCTATCTTGCAACCCATCCATATTGGGAATAAACAACCTTCCTTAGTATCTCAAGATACCATTACCCCTAATCCGAAAAGCCATCACCTTCTGCTTACCTACATCATCCTTGATTTGCATCAACATAGGGTCCAACACCTACTTCTCTTTTACCTCAGCACCAAGAGATGACTTTGCCACCTCTTGCATAAACACTCCACCATCCTCAAAATCTAAAAGATGAACGCTGAGATTTTAAAATGGGGAATATCCTTCACCAAGTCCCATTTTTCCTCATCCACATGGGATAGACTCCCCATAGATAACCTGCTAAAAGCATTTGCGACCACGTTAGCATAACCGAGGTGATTGTACAAACTCATGTTATAGTCCTTGAGCAACTCACGCTATCTCATTTGCTTAAGATTCAAATCCATCTGGGTGAACACATATTGGTGGCTCTTATACTATGAATAGATGTCGTCATGGACCCCATATAGATAGTGATGTCGGATCTTAAATGCAAAAACTACAACTAAAAATTCCAAATCATAAGTCAGATAACAAGTCGTATGTATACACATACAACCCAGTCCCCCTCGGGACATATCACAATAGACCACAAAACTATCAGTATCCTCAGGTAGAGTCATGACTGGGGCCCATGTCAACTTATCCTTCAACTTTTCAAAACTCCTGTCACAAGAATCAGGGGATAAAAACTTTACCTTTTTCTTAGTCAGTTTAGTCAAAGGTCCAACAATCGACAAGAATATCCTCATAAACTCCTATAATGACCAGCTAAACCCAAGAAACTCTTAATATTTGTTAGAGTATTTGGTCTAGGACACTTATTAACCATAACAAATTTCTATATATCCACCATGATCCCCTCACTAGAAATGACATAACCAAGAAAAGTAACAACATTCAACCAAAATTCACACTTTGAAATCTTAGCATAAAAATTCAAATCTTTTAGGGTCTGCAACATAACATGGAGGTGATTGGCATGATCCACCTTACTCCTCAAATATACTAAAATTCATCCATAAGCACAAGCATTATCAGGTCCAAATACTGACAGAATAACCAATTTATGAGATCCATAAATAAGGTTGGGGTATTGGTCAACCCAAATGGCATGACCAAGAACTCAAAATGTCCATACCATGTATGGAAAGGAATATCCTCATCCCTCATCATTAACTAATGGTAACCCGACCAAAGTCAATCTTAGAGAAATACTTAGCACCCTAAAATTGGTCAAACAAGTCATAAATCCTACGATGAGGGTACTTATTCTTCATAGTCTCCTTATTCAACTAATGATAATCAATATATAACTGAAGAGAACCAACCATTTTACGCATGAAAATAATAGGAGCATCTCATGTGAGCACACTAGGGCAAACGAAAACCTTGTCAAGAAGATCTTTTAACTACTCCTTATGTTTTTTTAACTCAGTGGAAGCCATTATATCGGAAAGGATAGAGATAGGATGAGTGTCCATAAGAAGATCAATTCCAAACTCAATTTCCCTATCGGGAGGGACACCAGTGATATTATCATGGAAAACTATAGGAAATTTACTAACCATCAAAAAAGATTGTAATGAAGGAACCTCCGAGTTAGAATATTTATAATGAAGAAAATGATAAAGCCACCTCTTGGAAATTAATTTACAGTCTCTAAGATATGATAAGAACCTTCCCATAGGTGCTAGGGAACTCTATCCCACTTTATAACCTTTACATAAGGGAATTTAAAAATAACTTTACAGGTTCGACGGTCTAAGGAGGCATAGCATGAATATAACCAATCCATCCCCAAGATGACATCAGAATCTAACATGTCTTATTTAAATATATCCAATAAAGTTTTCTACCAGCAATAAATACCATACAACCCCTAAAAACATTTCTAGCAACCATCAAGTCACCCATTGGGTTAGAAATAAAAAATAGGTATGAAATACCCTCAGGACCAAAACCAAAATGCACAGCCATAAATTGGGTCACATTAGAAAGAATGGACTCTAGGTTAAGTAAGAAATACACATCATAAGAAAAGAGTTTCAACATATCAGTGATGACATCCAGTAATGCATCATACTCTTGACGTATGGTAAGAGCGTAGAGATGATTCAAACAAATACCAGTACTAAAATTTGCACTCTTTGGTGAAGGAGCTGATAAAGAGGCAATAGGAACCCTGTTCTACCTAAAAGCAACCATAGAAGGGAAATCACACTACATATGACCAATCTGACCACAACTAGAACACCCATTCCACTATTTCTCATATGGACCACGGTGCAACTAACCACAAAACCTGCAAAAAGTATATGAAGGACTTGATTGGTCCCTATTGTCCTGATATTGGTTATCCTATTCTATATAACCATTACTATTCTAAAAACAACAATCTTAGGGTGGCTTCGGGTAAGGTGCACTAGTCATCAAATAGGAACCTGAGTGGCCCCACTTCTTCTTAGGCCATTTCTCACCATCTCTGGCACTCTGTTGCTAACCTTCATCTTTATTTGAATACCAAAACTTCTTACTCTTCCTTTTCCCCACCTCTATTTTATTCTTCTTTTCCTCTTTGTCCTGCTGCATATACACAACTAGGTGAGAGATATCTATATCTTTATTTAACAAGGTAGCCTTGCTCTTCAAAATTAATTCATGACACAAACCAAAAGTGAATTTCCATATTCTATTCCTCATGCTAGACACTAGTTCAAGATAATACCACGACAACTAGTGGAATTTCATGTCATATTCTATCACCATTATCCTTCCTGGCTTCAAATTCACAAACTCCTCAGCTTTTGCCTCTCTCAACTTCTAAGGAAAAAAGCAATCAAGATAAGTGCTAGAGAAATCCTCCCATAAAGTGGACTCAACATCATCACCCATAAGCTATTCCTATTCTTCATATCAATGATATGCCATATCTTTCGACTGATAGGCAGTGAATTCCACACTCTCTATATTTGTAGCATGCATAACTCAAAATATCTTCTCCATCTAATCTATAAAACCTTGAGTGTACTCCACAACCTTAGTACTATTGAAAATTAAAGGGCTAAAACTTATAATCTAGCTAACTCTAGTGGCCTCAAATGAACTCCCCATGATACTAGAAGAACCCATCTGATGTGACTAAGATATCACTAACAAGGTTAATAAGTGAATGGATTTGCGAAATTTAGCTTTAGTAATACCTCTGTGTGGTGACTAAGTACGGATGTCACTAGTTGTGAAAGGATATGGGAGAAAGGTGGAAATCTATATGGATAATTAGATGCAATGATCTAGACTAGGTTTGTACCCCATAAGTTGGACGAGATTCGCCCATATGGTCCTTAGGAGGGACATATGAGTTTTCATGAGCTTTAGGTCATTTGGGAGGCATGATATGAGAGGTGAATAAATGGGAATTAGAGGAATCCTAGGCCTTAGACTTTATAGCCTGAATGTATGACAAAAAAAAAGGAAAACATTCCTAAATGTCCCATATACTCTCTTTCATAAGTATGGCATGCTACACACCCATAAAAAAGACTTTACTTGACACAATTTTGTGGACACTCAATTGACCATGAATCTAGCTCTGATAATAACTCTGTCATGACCTGAACTGAGGCCTAGCCATGATGGGCATCTCAAGTCTAATGAGGAACGAAGGCCACCCCCTTATCCTAGTCAACTAGATTTCAATACATTATAACCATGGAACACTAACACACAATGAGATAGTAGAATATGATTCAGACTTAAAAAATTCTATAAGTTCAATAACCAATACCAAGTCTACAGTAATTAACAAAAGCCTCTAAACAATCAAATAGCAATAATAGTACCTAAAAATAGAAAAAATAAGTTCAAAGGAAAGAGACAATAACATAAAGATACCCAAATCATTAAATGAGGACTTTCAAAGTATGGAAGCTCACCACTTCTATTGAACTCATAAGCTATCCCATGATCACCTAGTCATTATGCAGGAGGACTAGAAGTATGGCCAGTACGTACATTGCATGGATATATAGTATCTTAATATGGTTCAGCATTTGAGAGCTATCATGTAACTCAGGGATATAGGATAACATAATGCCATGATCAAAAGTTACAAATCATTACAATTATATGCATAAAATCAAATGTGTGTATATATATATCACATGTTGGAGTAGGGAACAAGGCTTAACTTGAACTTTCACACCTTAAATTGGATTGTGTAGCTTAACCATCATATAATAGTACCCACGAGCTATATGGTCCCCAAACTTCACCCCCTGGATGGGAACTAATGCATATAGCTGCATGAATTGGAGAATAATCTCATATATCTGTACGGGGGACTCAAATATCCCAATCATATACTAAGGTGACTTAAGCACCCAATCATGTAATGTAATATGAGGGACTCAAACCTTCCAATCATATAATAAGGTGGACTCGAGCCACTTGGTTAAAAGTAAGGGGACTCGAACCACAGGCCATTTAGACCCCTACGTTAGCAAACATGGTTTCTTGTCCCTTGAAATCTCCACTTTCACAGCCTAGCTACACAACCCTTTTTTAAGACCAATTATAACATTATCACACACTCCCATTCATTGAACCATTTACACATTTAGTCATTCACAATTGTATCGTCAAACCAACTATACTTGCAAGGTAACATCAACATGCCAAACCAATAATTATAACTTGGGGGAATTTACAACCCCCTTGGTTCAATTTACATATCATTATGTTTTATTAGTTTTTTCCATTATGTTGTAGTCCAAGAATAGTTCAATGTACATACTTTTCGTATTCAAAACTAATTTCACATTATGGGATTGAGGTCATTAACACTTTAACTATCAATATGCACAAATTTGGAGAAATCAAAATCCCCTAGTTTATTCATTATATCCATGCTACCACAAGTATAAAATCATCAATAAAGCATGAATAATTTCATATAAACCATTGGAAAAGAAATTACATCAACAATATTTCAAAACTCTCAACCAACATTCAAAATCATCAATAAAATGACATGGATACAATTATAAATACATGCTTTTGATAAAGTGATAATTGGGGAAGAGTAACTTGCCTTAGACACACAAAGATTTGTGAGAAATTGAGAATTTACAACCTAAATAATGAATGTAAGTTGAAACCCTTATTCTTTATTGGGATTTGGAGTTTGAGAGTGAAATTATTGATGTTGTGTCATGAAAACTCATGGTAATATGCCTATGTAATTTTTAAAGTTTGTTTATAAGTGAAAAGACCTCATTACCCTTCATCCTAATTAAAATAGAACAAAATAGCCAAAATTTACATAGGTCAATGACACAGTTGTTATCTTACAGTCTAATATCCGTGATATGGACCATAACATAGAGACTAACCTCAATTTCATAAAGTCTATTGCAGAAAGTCAACCTTTGTGGCACATTAATTTTTCGGAGGCTAACTCCCTCCATGATCCAAAACTACCCCTAGCCCTATCCAAAAATTTAGAAACTCTTTTTGGACACACCTCTAACGTACTTAATGATGATTTAAGGAAAAAATCAATGTTTCAAAAATAGAGAGGTAAAAAATAAAAATGGTCAAATTTTGAGGGTTTTTAAAATACCCTATACCTTTTCTAGCTAAAATTCACCCATAGAATGTTAAGGGATAGCTTCTAAAATGAAGAATAATTATTTCATGTAGAATTTTCCAGATTTAGACCTCCTATTTTGTGGGAAATTTAATAAGCTTTCTAACGATATAAGAGTTGCCTAAATCCAATGATCGAGTGAGAAGTTAGGGATATTTTAAGCTTCAGTCGTAAAATACTGTTATTTGGGTCCTTATCTCATCGCGGAGATGGTTTAAATGACAATTGTAAAATTATAGTATCATTCCATTATATTGGCGTGTTGTGGAGAGATCAAATTTCCCATTTGTCAAGATCCAGTGAAACTCCGCAATTTTCACGTATCGCAGAGAAGCCCTTTTTCTCATTTGTTCATTTTTAGTGGCTCACCGTGATGGTGGCGCATCATATTAATGACCTAAATGATAATATAGAAGAGCATCATGTGAGATACACATCACGCTGTCTTTCCAGCTCCCAGTAGGCAGTTTCCAGTAGGCCATCGCGATCATGGCGCATCGCGCCGTAGGCTAAATTAAGGAATTTTCTCAATTTCGAATAAAAATTTAAAAGGGTCTCTTTAGTCTTTCACCAAACCCGAAGTCATGAATAACAGATGATTTAACCCATCCTAAGCGTATTATATTCACTTTTCACCAAAACACTCTCAGAGAAAATCCTAGATCATTAAACTTTCTCCCAAACAAATCCAAATTCTTCCATTAATTCTCCAAGAAAATTCAAGATTTACGAAAACCAATACAATAAATCTAAGGATTCATCTACAAAGAATCAATAGCAATCCAAGATTCAAGTTTTAGCATCTAA
This sequence comes from Capsicum baccatum var. pendulum, assembly GCA_030864225.1. Taxonomy (NCBI): domain Eukaryota; kingdom Viridiplantae; phylum Streptophyta; class Magnoliopsida; order Solanales; family Solanaceae; genus Capsicum; species Capsicum baccatum. The sequence goes on along the minus strand of CM061553.1, from coordinate 211,004,447 downwards.
GATAATCTGTTGGGGTATGTGGGGTAATGAATAAGAACAATCCTTTCGTTCTTGTTATCAAAACTTATTTTAATTACAAATTTACTGAAATTATATGTGATTTATCATTAAATTGAAGTTAGGGTTTATATCCAATATTGCTATTTATGAGTTTATGAGATTTCCAATGATTTAGAAGTTGAATTCCATGTCTATGTTCATATATTCATGTATATTGCAGAATTTTCAAGATTTTAAGTTGATTTATAAACGTTTACATCACCAAGAATGAATATTATAATGTTTTAACATGAGTTTAATGCATGGGCAATTAATCCCTAATTAAGATTGCTATTTCAAGATTATTTGTACTATGATCACCCTAAGATGAGATTATTCTTAAATTTTCTATAAATATTTGACATTTTTGGTCCTGAGCTAAGATAAAGAATCCACTTTATTTATATGACTTGAGATTTAAATAAAGAAAGAGCATAATTGGTTTTCTTGTAAAACCTTGTGCTATATTTTTTAAGTGGATTTCCTAAGATTGTGAGCATGAGAATGGGAGTAGTATTTAGCACCGAGATAGGTATGTTACCAAGGTTTCATGCCCCAAAACTACGTGCCACCATTGGATTAAGATTATTCCTACTTCTACGTGGATGACTAAGATTGTGATCACTTAAGATAAGAAGTTCTATTTTGATGGCAAGGGTAGAACAACTTAACCCAACGTGGGCAAGACGATGGACTCCATGAATGCTAATATAGTTTATGTCAGTTAGAAGAACCTCCCAAAAATATGTCCCCAATTCTTAAAATAGTCTATTGATTTAAAGCCTTAAGATAAAAACATATATTTTGAAAGCTATGGTTTTAAGATTCTTAATGTCTTTAGATGAAGTATTCCCTTTCAAGTTGACAAGATGATGTAGTAGCTTTCAGAAAGAACAAATTTTAAAACTGAATGTATTGGCTCACAAGATTCATATTATATACTTTATTGTTCATTATTTATGATCTTTAGTTTTCAGATTACTTAAGCCTATGGAGTCATTTACGTTTAGCATGCATGATCTTTTTATAAATTGTGATGATATTATTTACTTATTGTATTCATCCCCATATGCTTAGTATATCCTCAAAGTATTGATCCACATATACGTCTATGTGCTACATTATCCTATAATGTAGGTATAGGTGCTCAGTCTTAGCAGCGTGAGTAATTTTCGACCATCTTATGTATATCCTTATAGTTGGTGAGTATTTATCGCTCGGGGACTTGGCTAATCATATTTTTAGTTTATTAATAGATGTTTTTGTACTCATTTCAGACAGTTTGAGTCAGCTGAAGCCTGTCCCAGTGACTCTCTAGATTCAGTCAGTAGAGGCTTATCGAACTACTAGATTCAGTTTTAATTTTTTGATTCAGTATTCAGATTTCTCATTGTTGTTTTCCCAATACTTGTGGGATTAGTATGTTTTAAGTAAGATTTTTGTATTTATTATGATTTTATATTCATTTCCCCTATTTTGAGATCCAAACTTAGTAGAAAGTAGCCAGGGTTAGCTCAGGACTACTTGTAGTCCGGAGCACCATGTGGCGTCCTGGGAAATTAGATTTTGGGGCATTACAAAGTTGATATCAGAGTCTAAGGTTTAGAGAATCCTAGGGTGTCAAATAAGCCACTTTATGTAAAGTCTATATCATTTGTATAAAGTGCGCCATATCTATGAGCAAGAGGCTATGGAGCAGTTTAGGAAACCATCCCTTCTTTCATAATCTATCATGTATTTAGTCTCTCTATCTACTTTTAACTAGTGCTTTCACGTGAGAGAAATGCCTCCTTATCGAGCTTGTAGAAATGATAACCAGCCACCTTAGCCCACAGATTCTTTGAACGAGAATGTGTCATATGCAGAGTTTTGGGCTACCTTTCAGGCGCTTGCCCAAGCTGTGACAGCTAATATTTAGGGTAATTAATAGGCTAAAGCCCCACTTCAGTAAGACGGGGACTTAGTTGTAGCCAGAATTTGAGATTTTATGAGAATGAACCTGCTGGAGTTCTTTAGGTCGAAAGCAGGCCTGGACCCATAACTTTATCTAGATAAGGTAAAGAAGATCACCTAAATTATGCATGTTTCTAAAGAGGAGAGTGTATAATTGGCATCCTATAGGATGAAGGATATTGCATATGATTGGGTAGTGATGTGGAAGAAAAGTAGAGGGGAAAAAGTAGCTCTCATGACTTGGCAGATATTTCAGGATATGTTCTTAAATAAGTTCTTCCCACATAAGATGAGGAAAGCTAAGATAGAAAAGCTCATGAACCTGAGGTAGGGGTCAATGACAGTGAAGGAGTAGTGCCTCAAGTTCAGCCAGTTGTCTAAGTATGTTCCTGATAAAATGGCTGACCCTAGGTCAGGAATAAGTAAGTTTGTGACGTGTGTGTCTGGGTTAGTAGTTAAGGAGTATAGGATTTGTATGCTCATTAGAGACATGGATCTTGCTAGATTGATGATGCATGCTTAGCAGATTGAGGAAGAAAAGTTAAAGGAAAGAAAGAGTGAATAAGAGGGATAGAATAGGTCAATTTGATCATGGTAAGAATAAGGCTGGAGGAGAAAACCATTTACAATTTCAAAATCGTTCATCTATGCCTCCACCTTCTTTAGTCAATGCTCCTATACCCAAAAACTGGCAGGAACAATAGGGTAAATCTTCTATGTATAGATTTAAGAATAGTGTGAGTGGTAGGCCTAGTTATCCTTAGTATGGTAAGACCCATTCAAGTAAGTGTTTGAAGGGTCGGAAAGGTTGTTATGGTTGTGGATAACTGGGTCACGGAATTATAGAATGTCTGCATGCTAGATAGGGAAATAGAGCTGTTAGTCCCCAAACTCAAGCTAATATTGCACCAGCTCCTTTAGGTTGCCCAGCTCCTCCTTAAGGTGCATCATCTAGTACCAGTGGCGGTCAGTTCCAGAATTGGTTTTATGCTTTACCATCTTGCCAAGATCAAGAATATTCACCATATATTGTTACTAGTATGCTTCATGTCTTTAATTTTGATGTTTATATTTTGTTAGACCATGGGTTGAGTTTCTCTTATGTGACCCCATTAGTTGCAGAAAATTTTGAGATAAATTCTAAAAAAATCCTTGAGCCCTTCTTGGTTTCAACTCCTGTACGTGAGTCAGTTGCTGCTAAACAAATCTATAAAAAGTTTCCTATCACTATCCTTCATAAAGTTATGTTAGCAGACTTGATAGAGTTAGAGATGGTTGATTTTAATCTTATCCTTGGTATGGATTGGCTCCATTCCTATTATATTTTTATAGATTGTCGTACTCGAGTGGTGAGGTTTCAATTCCCAGATGAGCCAGTCTTTGTGTGGTCAGAAAATTCAGTGTCTCCTAAGGCTCATTTTATATCTTATCTTAAAGTCAAAAAAGTTAATTTCTGAAGCGTGTATCTATTATCTAGTTCGAGTCAAGGAAACTAAATATGAGACTACAATAATTTAGTCCATCATATGGACAATGATTTTCCTAGAGTTTTTCCAGAAGATCACCTAGGGGTACCTCCCGATAGGAAAATAGAATTCGGTATTGACAATTTCCCAGATACTTAGCCTATTTCTATCCCTCCTTATCGTATGGCTCCCATCGAGCTTAAGGAGTTGAAAGAGAAACTCAAAGATATTTTATATAAAGGTTTTATAAGGCTCAGTGTTTCTCATTGGGCGCTCCCATCTAATTCATGCAAAAGAAAGATGGTTCTTTGCGAATATGCATTGACTATCATCAGCTGAATAAGGTCACAGTCAAGAAAAAATACCCTCTTCCTAGAATTAATAACTTGTTTGATCAATTACAAGGTGCAAGTTATTTCTTAAATATAGACCTTAGATCCAGCTATCATCATCTTAAGGTAAGGGAATGTGATATTCAAAAAATATCTTACAGGACTCGTTATGGTCATTTTGAGTTTCTAATCATGTTTTTTGGGCTAACCAATACTTTTGTAGTTTTCATATACCTCATGAACCAAGTGTTCAAACAGTATCTAGACATGTTTGTCACAGTATTCATAGATAATAGCCTTATGTACTCTCGTAGTGAGGATGACCATGTAGATCATATTAGAATTGTCTTGCTAACTCATAGAGATCATCAATTGTTCTCTAGATTCAGCAAGTGTGAATTTTGGCATAGATCAATAGCCTTTGTTTGCCATATTGTTTCCTTCAATGGCACTAGAGTCGATCCCCAAAAGATAAAATTCATAAGAAATTGGCCTAGCCCTATCTCTCTATCAAACATTAGGAGTTTCTTGGGTCTAGCTGGTTATTACCACTATTTTGTTTAAGGTTTCTGATCTATTGAATCTCTTATATCTAGATTGACCCAAAATAAAGTTAAGTTCAAGTGGTCAGATTCTTTTGAGAAGAGTTTTCAGGAGTTGAAGACTCGACTCACTCCAGCCCCAGTTCTAGAATTACCCGATTGTACAGATGGTTTTATAGTGTATTGTAATGCCTTTAGAGTTGATTTGGGTTGTGTCTTAATACAGAGAGGTAAGGTTATATCCTATACCTCTAGAAAGTTGAAGCCTCACGAAAAGAATTACCCAACCCATGATCTTGAGTTAGCTGTAGTGGTGTTTTATTTAAAAATCTGGAGACACTTACTGTATGGTGTGCATGTTGGTGTGTTCATATATCACAAAAGTCTGTAGTATGTATTTACTCCAAGGGAGTTGAATCTGCATCAGATAAGGTGGGTAGAATTATTTAAAAATTATGACATAAGTGTGTTGTATCATTCGGGCAAGGCCAATGTAGTGGCAGACACCCTTAGTAGATTGTCTATGGGCATTGTTTCTCATGTGGAGAATGATTAGAAAGAGTTAGCTCAAGAAGTTTATCATTTGTCTAGATTGGGTACTAGGTTCGTGGACTTAGCCGAAGGGAATGTTTGGATTCTGAGTAGTTCAGAATATTTCCTATTTTTAGAAGAGAAGGAGAAACAAGATATGGATTCTAGTTTGGTCAATTTGAAGGAGACGGTTAAAGATCAAAAGGTAAACGTCTTCTCCCAAAGGGGAGATGGTGTGTTGAGATACTAGAGTAGATTGTGTGTGCCATGTGTTGATGATTTGAGACAGCAGATTATGGTAGAAGCACATGGTGTGCATTATTCTATTCATCCAGGTGCTACCAATATATATCGTGACTTACAAGATATTTGTTGGTGAAGTGGTATGAAGAGAGATATAGTGGAGTTCGTAGTTAAATATGCAACTTCTCAATAGGTTAAGGTGGAGCACTAATGACCTGGTGGCATGTTGCATGAGTTTGATATTCCCACTTGGAAGTGGGAAGAGGTTAATACGGATTTTGTGACTCGTTTACCCCATTCGCTTCATCATCACAATTCGATTTGGATTATTGTATATAGATTGACTAAGTCAGCGCATTTCATGATAGTTCACACGTCTTATGCAGCTGAGGATTAAGCTAAGTTTTATATTCAAGAGTTAGTCAAATTGCATGGAGTGCCTTTTTCCATCATTTCAGATAGGGGTACTCAATTTACTTCCTAATTCTAGAGAGATTTTCTGAAGGGTCTTGGTACCCAAGTCCATCTAAGTTCAGCCTTCCACCCTTAGACAGATTTCCAAGAAGAAAGGACCATCCAAACTTTATATGATCTGTTGAGGGCATGTGTTCTTAATTTCAAAGGTAGTTTGGATGATCATTTACCATTGATTGAGTTTACTTATAATAACAATTACCATTCTAGCATTCAGATGGCCCCGTTTGAGGCTCTTTATGAGAGGAGATATTGATCAACCATACGTTGGTTTGAAGTGGGTGAGGCTACTTTGCATGGGCCCGATGCAGTGTTTGAATCTATGGATAAAGTTAAGTTCATTAGAGAAAGATTAAAAATAGCCTAGAGTCTTTATAAATCCTTTGTAGACGTGAGAAAAGGGAACCTCGAGTTTGAGGTTGATGATTTAGTATATTTGAAAATTTCACCTATGAAAGGGGTGAAAAGATTTGGCAGAAGGGGAAGCTTAGTCTTAGGTATGTTGTTCCCTTCCGGATTTTGAGTCATGTTAGGAAAGTAGCTTATGAGTTTGAGTTGCCCGCAGACTTGTCCGACGTTCATCCTATATTCCACATCTCTATGCTTAAGAAGTGCATTGGTGACTCCACTATTGTAGTTCCTTTTGTAAGCTAAGATATTCAGAATGGCCTTTCATATGAAGAGATTCCAGTAGAGATTTTAGATCATCGAATCCGTTGACTAAGGAACAATGGAGTTCATATGGTCAAAGTTTTTTGGCAAAATTAGTCTATTGAGTGTGCCACTTGGGAAGCAGACATCCTATCCAAGTACCCTCACCTGTTCCCTGCAAACTTAGATTTATCCAAAGGTAATACTCTCCATTGATTCTATTCTTTTCTAATCATATATTCAGCTATATAGTTGTCCTCTTGTAAGTTCATGCACTTACAGAATTACTCAGAAGCTCAAAATGATTTAGATTTAGTTTTTCAATTTATTTCAGTTGTGCATGATCGCTTATAGCCTCAAATTCCTCAGCACTCTCTGCTTATCTAGCCACATTCGAGGACGAATGTTCCCAAAGGGAAGATATTGTAATACCCCATACATTTTCTAGCTGAAAATTGCCCATAGAATGTTAAGGGATAGCTTCCAAAATGAAGAATAATTTTTTGTGTGGAATTTTCTAGATTTATACCCCTTACTGTGTGGGAAATTTAATAAAATTTCCAGCGATATAAGATTATCCTAAATCCAATGACCGAGTGAAAAGTTAGGGCTATTTTAAGCTTCAATTGTAAAGCACCGTGATTTGGGTCCTTAGCGCATCTTGGAGACGGTTTAAATGACAATTATCAAATACTAATGATATTTCAGGATAATAGCGCATCGTGGAGAGGTCAAATTTCCCATTCATCAAGATCCATTGATACTTCGTGATTTCCCCGCATCGAGGGGAAGCTATTTTCCCGTTTGTCCATTTCCAGTGGCTCACCGTGATGGTGACATATTGCGGTGATAGCCCAAATGGAAATATAGAAGATAATTGCAATAGCTTCGCATCACGGTGTCTTTCCAGGTCCCAGTAGGCAGTTTCCAATAGGCCACCGCGGTCATGGCGCGTAGCACCGTAGGCTAAATTTAGTAATTTTTCCAATTCAGAATAAAAAATTAAAAAGGTCTCTTTGGTCTTTTATGAATGCCTAAGTCATGAATAACAGATGATTAAACCTATCCTAAGCATATTACATTCACTTTTCACCAAAATACTCTCAAAGAAAATCCTTGATCATCAAACTTTCTCCCAAAGAAATCCAAATTCCCCTATTAATTCTCAAAGGAAATTCAAGATTTAGAAATCCCAATACAAGAACTCTAAGGATTCATCTCCAAAGCATCAATAGGAATCAAAGATTCAAGTTTTAGCATCCAAGATCATCAATTGAGGTACGTGGGGTTATGAACAAGGACAATCCTTTCGTTCTTGTACCCAAAACTTATTTTAATTACAAATTTACTGAAATTTTATGTGATTTCTCTTGAAATTGAAGTTAGGGTTTATAAACAATATTGCTATTTATGAGTTTATGGGATTTTCAATGATTTAGAAGTTGAATTGCATGTCTATATTCATATTTTCATGAATATTGAAGATATTTCCCGATTATAAGTTCATTTATAATTGTTTACATCACAAAGCATAAATATTATGATGTTTTAACATGAGTTTGATGCATCGGTCATTAAACCCTAATTAAGATTGCTATTTCAAGATTGTTTGTGCTATAAGCACCATAAGATGAGATTATTCTCAGATTTTCTATAAAGATTTGACCTTTTTGGTCTTGAGCGAAGATAAAGAATCCACTTCGTTTATATGACTTGAGATTTAAAGAAACAAAGAGAATAATTAGTTTTCTTGAAAACCCTTGTGCTATATTCTTAATGGGATTTCTTAAGATCTTGAGAATAAGAATGGGAGTAGTATTTAGCACCGAGATGGGTATGTTACCAAGGCTTCATGCCCCAGAACTATGTGCCACTATATGATTAAGATTATTCCGACTTCTATGAGGATGACCAGGTCCCATGAATGCTCACATTATTTAGGACAGTTAGAAGAACCTCCCAAAAATATCTCCCGACTCTTAAAATAGTCTATTGGTTTAAATCCTTAAGATAAAAGCATTTGTTTTGAAAGCTATGGTTTTAAGATTCTTAAAGTCTTGAGATAGAGTATTTCCCTTACAAGTTGACAAGAAGATGTAGTAGCTTTCAGATAGAACGGATTTTTGAACTTAATGTAATGGCTCACAAGATTCATGTTATATACTTTATTGCTCATGATTTACGATCTTCAGTTTTCAGATTACTCAAGCCTATATGAGTCATTTATGTTTAGCATGCGATGATCTTTTTATAAATTGTGATGATATAGTTTACTTATTTCATTCACCCCCATATGCTCAGTACATCCTCAAAGTACTAATCCACATATATGTCTGTGTGCTATATTGTCTCATAATGTAGGTTCAGATGCTCAGTTTTAGCAGCGTGAGTGATTTTTGAGCATCTCATTTATATCTCTGTAGTTGGTAAGTCCTCATAGTTCGGGGACTTGGCTATTCATATTTTTAGTTTATTAATAGATATTTCTGTATTTATTTTAGAAAGTTTGAGTCAGTTAGGGCCTATCCCAGTGACTCTCTAGATTCGGTTAATAGAGGCTTATTGGACTACTAGATTCAGTTTTAATCTTTTGATTCAGTATTTAGATTTCTTAGTGTTGTTTTCCCAAGACTTGTGAGATTAGTAAGTTTTAGATAAGATTTCTACATTTATTATGCTTTTATATTCATTTCCCCTATTTTGAGATCCAAACTTAGTAGAAAGTAGCCAAGGTTAGATCAGGACTAATTGTAGTCTGGAGCATCATGTGGAATCCCAGGAAATTAGATTTTGGGGCATTACAAACTTGGTATCAGAGCCTAATGTTTTGAGAGTCCAAGGGATTCATACAAGCTATATTATGTAGATTCTTCATCATCGGTGTAAAGCACACCACATATCTGAGAAAGTAGCTATGTAGAGTTTTATGAAACCATCCCTTCTTTCATGATCTATCATGCATTCAGTCTCTCTATCTGCTTCTAATTCGTGCTTTCATGTGACATAAAATGACTCCTCATCGAGCTCATAGAAATGATAACCAGCCACCTCATTCCGCAGATGCTTTGAATAAGAATGTATCACATGCAAAATTTTAGGCTTCCTTTCAACCTCTAGCCAATGTTGTGACATCTAATGTTCTGAGCAATCGACAGGCTATAGCCCCACTTTAACAAGACAGGGAGTTAGACGCAGCCAGAATTTGAGATTTTATGAGAATGAACCCTCTATAATTCTTTGGGTTGAAAGCAGGTGAGGACCCATAACTTTATCTAGATGAGGTAAAGAGGATCACCTGTATTATGCATGTTTCTTAAGAGGAGAGTGTAGAATTGGCATCCTATAGGCTGAAGGATGTTGCATATAATTGAGTAGTGATGTGGAATAAAAGTAGATGGGAGATTGCAGATCCTATAACTTGGTAGATATTTCAGGATACGTTATTAGACAAGTTTTTCCCATGTAAGAAGAGGGAAGCCAAGATAGAAAAGTTCATGAACTTGAGGATGGGCTCAATGACAGTGAAGGAGTATTGCCTCAAGTTCAACCAGTTGTCTAAGTATGCCCCTGATCAAATGGCTAACCTGAGGTCAAGCATGAGTAAGTTTGAGACCGGTGTGTCTGGGTTTGTAGATGAGGAGTGTAGGACTGCTATACTTATTGTAGACATAGATATTTCTAGATTGATGATGTATGCTCAGTAAATTAAGGTAGAGAAGTTGAAGGAAAGAGAGACAGTGAATAAGAGGGCCAGAATAGGGCAGTTTGATCATGGTCAGAATAGGTCTGGAGGAGTAAACCACTTGCAGTTTTAAAAATCATTCATCTATGCCTGCACCTTCTTAAGCCAGTGCTCTTATACCTTGAAATAGGTAGGAACAGGGGGGTAAGTCTTCTAGGTCTCGATTTTAGAATAGTGTGAGTGGTAAGCCCAGTTATCCTCAGTGTGCTAAGTGTAGTAAGAACCATTTATGTGAGTATTTGTGGAGTCAGAAAGGTTGTTATAGTTATGGACAGCCGGGTCACATAATCAATGTGTGCCCGCATGCTAGACAAGAAAATAGAGATATTCGTCCCCAGACTCAGGCTAATAGTGTACTAGTTCCTCTAGGTCTCCTAGCTCCTCCTTAGGCTGCATCATCTAGTACCGGTAGCGTTCAATGCCAAAATTAGTTTTATGCATTACCATTTCACCAAGATCAAGAAAATTAACTAGATGTTGTTACTGGTATGCTTCGTGTCTTTTATTTGGATGTTTATGTGTTGGTAGACCCTGGGTTGAGTTTTTCTTATGTGACCTCATTAGTTGCAGTAAATTTTGAGATAAATTCGGAAAAGATCCCTGAGCCCTTCTTGATTTCTACTCCAGTAGGTGAGTCAATTATTGCTAAATAAATTTAAAAAAAGTGTCCTACCACTGTCCTTCATAAAGTCATGTTAGCAGAATTGATAGAGTTAGATAGGTTGATTTTGAGCTTATCTTTTGTATGGATTGGCTCAATTCCTGTTAAGCTTCTATAGATTATCGAACCCGAGTGGTGAAGTTTTAGTTCCTAGATGAGCCAGTCTTTGAGTGGTCAGGAAATTTAGTGTCTCCCAAGAGTCATTATATATCTTATCTTAAAGCCAGAAAGTTTATTTCTAAAGGGTGTATATATCATCTAGTTCGAGTCAAGGACACTAAGTCTGAGTCTCTAAAAATTCAGTTCATCCGAGTGGTCAATCATTTTCCTGAAGTTTGTCCAGAAGATCTCATAGGGGTACCTCCCGATAGGAAAATAGAATTTTGTATTGACCATCTTCCTGATACTCAGTGTACTTCTATCCCTCTTTATCATATAGCCTCATCGAGCTTAAGGAGTTGAAAGAGAAACTCAAAGATCTTTTAGATAAAGGTTTTATAAGGCTCAGTATTTCTCCATGGGAGCTCCCAACCTATTCATCCAAAAGAAAGATGGTTCTTTGGGAATGTGCATTGACTATCGTTATTTGAATAATGTCACAGTCAAGAATAAATACCCTCTTCTGAGAATTGATGACTTTCTTGATAAATTACAAGGTGCAAGTTATTTATCAAAGATAGACCTTATATCAAGCTATAATTAGCTTAAGGTAAGGGAATATGATATTCCAAAGATAGCTTTCAGGACCTGTTACGGTCATTTTGAGTTTCTAGTCATGTCTTTTGGGATAAACAATGCTTCTACAACTTTCATAGACCTCATGAACCGAGTGTTAAAATAGTATCTAGAAATATTTTTCATAGTATTCATGGATGATATCCTTGTGTACTCCCGTAGTGAGGATGACCATGTAGATCATCTTAAAATTGTCTTGCAAACTCTTAGTGATCATCAATTATTTGCCAAATTCAGTAAGTGTGAATTTTTCCTAAGATCAGTAGCCTTTCTCGATCATATTATTTCTGTTAATGGTATTCGAGTCGATCCCTAAAAGACAAAAGTCATAAAATATTGATCTAGACCTATCTCTCCATTAGACATTAGGAGTTTCTTGGGTTTAGCTGGTTATTATCATTGTTTTGTTGAAGGTTTCTCATCTGTTGTGTCTCCTATATCTATATTGACCCAAAAGAAAGTTAAGTTCCAGTGTTTAGATTTCTGCGCGAAGAGTTTTTAGGTGTTGAAGATTTGACTCACTTCAGCCCTAGTTCTAGCATTACCCGATGGTACAGTTGGTTTTGTTATGTATTATGAAACCTTTAGAGTTGGTTTTGGTTGTGTGTTAATGCAAAGAGGTAAAGTTATAGCCTATACCTCTAGATAGTTGAAGCCTCAAAAAAAGAATTACCCAACCCATAATCTTGAGTTTGTTGTGGTGGTGTGTGCTTTGAAAATCTGGAGACACTATCTGTATAGTGTGCATGTTGATAAGTTCACGTATCACAAAAGCATGTAGTATGTCATTACTCAGAGAGAGTTGAATCTGCATCAGAGAAAGCGGTTTGATTTGTTGAATAATTATGACATGAGTGTGTTGTATCATCCGGACAAGTCCAATATAGTGGCAGATGCCCTTACTAGAATGCCAATGGGCAGTGTTGCTCATGTGGAGAATGATAAGAAAGATTTAGCTTGAGAGGTTTATTCATTTAGCGAGATTGGGTATTAGGTTGGTGGACTCAGCTAAAGGGAATGTTTGTGTTTAGAGTAGTTCTGAATCTTCCCTAGTTTCGGAAGTAAAAGAGAAGCAAGATATGGATTCTTGTTTGGGCAAACTGAAAGATTTGGTTAAACACCAAAAGGTATAAGTTTTTTCTCAAGGGGGAGATGATGTGTTGAGATACCAGAGTAGATTGTGTGTGCCATATATTGATGATTTGAGATAGTGGATTATGGCGGAAGCGCATGGTGCGCGTTATTTAATTTATCCAGGTGCTACCAAGATGTACCGTGACTTGTAGGATATCTATAGGTGGAGTGGTATAAAGAGAGATATAGCAGAGTTCGAAGCTAAATGTCCAACTTGTCAACAGGTTAAGGTGGATCACCAAATACCTAGTGGTACATTGTAGAGTTTTGTATTCCTACTCAAAAGTGGGTAGAAATGAATATGGATTTTGTGACTGGTTTACCCCATTCGCGTCATCATCATGATTCGATTTGGGTTATTGTAGATAGATTGACTAAGTCAGCGCATTTCTTGCCAGGTCACATGTCTTATACAACTGAGAATTATGCTAAGTTATATATCTGAGAGTTAGCCAGCCATTTCATATAACGATACTCAATTTACTTCCCAATTCCTAAGAGTTTTTCAGAAGGGTCTTGGTACCCAAGTCTATCTTAGTTCAGCTTTCCACCCTCAAACAGATGGGTAAGCAGAATGGACCATCCAAACTTTAAAGGATATGTTGAGGGCATATGTTCTTGATTTCAAAGGTAGTTGGGATAATCATTTGCCATTGATTGATTTTGCTTATAATAAGAGTTACCATTCTAGCATTCAGATATCCCATGTTTGAGGCTCTTTATGAGAGAAGATGTAGATCACCTAAGGTTAGTTTGAAGTGGGTAAGGCCATTTTACTTGGGCCCGATACAGTGTTTAAAGCTATGGAGAAAGTTAAGTTGATTAGAGAAAGATTGATAACAACCCAAAGTTGTCAGATATCCTACTCATACGTGAGAAGAAGGGACCTCGAGTTTGAGGTTGCTGATTTAGTATATTTGAAAATTTCACCCATGAAAGGGGTGAAGAGATTTGTAAAAAAAGGGAAGCTTAGTCCCCAGTATGTTGGTCCCTTCTAGATTTTGAGTCATGTTGGAAAAGTAGCTTATGAGCTTGAGTTGCCCACAGATTTGTCAGTCGTTCATCTTGTACTCCACGTCTCTATGCTTAAGAAGTGCATCGGTAACACCACTATTGTAGTTACTTTAGAAATCACAGATATTCAAAATGGCCTTTCATACGAAAAGATTCCAGTTGAGATTTTAGATCATCAGATTCGTAGACTAAGGAACAAAGAAGCTCATTGGGTAAAAGTTCTTTGGAAAAATTAGTTTGGTAAGGGTTCCACTTAGGAAACAGAAGCATCAATGCTAGCCAAGTACCCTCACCTTTTCTTCGCAAACTCAGATTTAGCCGAAGGTAATACTCTCTTTTGATTTAGTTCTTTTCTAATCATATATTCAGCTATATAGTTATGCTCATGTAAGTTCATGCACTCACAGAAGTACACAGAAGCTCAGAATGATTTAGACTCAGATGTTCAATTTATTTCAGTTGTGCATGATAGCTTATAGGCTCAGATTCCTCAGTACTCTCTGCTTATCTAGCCACATTCGAGGATGAATGTTCCCAAGGGAGAGATATTGTAATACCCCATACCTTTTCTAGCAAAAATTCGCCCATAGAATGTTAAGGCATAGCTTCCATAATGAATAATAATTATTTCGTGTTGAATTTTCCAGATTTATATCTCCCATTGTGTGGAAAATTTAATAAGCTTTCCAACGATATAAGATTCACCTAAATCTGATGACCGAGTAAGAACTAGGGCTATATTAAGCTTCAATAGTAAAACACCATAATTTTGGTCCTTAGCGTAGTGTGGTGACAATTCAAATGACAATTTTCAAATTATATTGAGTCTCCACAATATTGGCGCATCGTGGAGAGGTCAAATTTCCCAATAGTCAAGATGAAGTGAAACTCTGCGATATCCCCGCATTGCAGAGATGCCCTTTTTCCTGTTTGTCCATTTCCAGTGGCTCACCGTGAAGGTGACATTGAGGTGATGGCTCAAATTTCAATCTAGCAGAGTATCGCGATAGCTCTAAATTGCGGTGTCTTTCCAAATCCCATTAGGTAGTTTCCTGTAGGCCACTGCGATTATGGCGTGTCGCGTCGTACGCCAAATTCAGGAATTTTCCCAATTCTGAGTAAAAGTTTTAAAGGGTCTCTTTGGTCTTTTCCCAAGCCCTAAGTCATAAATAATAGATGATTTAACCCACCCTAAGCATATTAAATTCACTTTTAACCAAAATACTCTCAAAGAAAAGCCTAGATAATCAAACTTTCTCCCCAAGAAATCCAAATTCCTCCATTAATTCTCTAAGGAAATTCAAGATTTAGGAATCCCAATACAATAAATCTAAGGATGCACCTCCAAAGCATCAATCGGAATTCAAGATTCAAGTTTTAGCATCTAAGATCATCAATTGTGGTATGTGGGGTTATGAACAAGGACAATCCTTTCGTTCTTGTGCCCAAAACTTATTTTAATTACAAATTTAGTGAAATTTTATGTGATTTCTCATGAAATTGAAGTTAGGGTTTATACGCAATATTGCTATTTATGAGTTTATGAGATTTCCAATGATTTAGAAGTTGAATTGCATGTTTATATTCATATTTTCATGCATATTACAGAAATTTCTAGATTTTAAGTTCATTTATAAATGTTTACATCACCAAGCATGAATATTATGATGTTTTAATACTAGTTTGATGTATGGGTCATTAAGCCATAATTAAGATTGCTATTTACAGATTGTTTGTGCTATGAGCACCCCAAGATGCGATTATTCTCAGATTTTCTATAAAGATTTGACCTTTTTGGGCCTAAGCTATGATAAAGAATCCACTCTATTTATATGACTTGAGATTTAAATAAAGAAAGAGCATAATTTGTTTTCTTGTAAACCCTTGTGCAATATTTTTGAAGTGGATTTCCTAAGATCCTAAGCATAAGAATGAGAGTAGTATTTATCACCAAGATGGGTATGTTACCAAGGTTTCATGCCCCAAAACTACGTGCCACCGTAGGATTAAGATTATTCCAACTTCTATGTGGATGACAAAGATTGTGATTACTTAAGATAAGAAGTTCTATTTTGATGGCAAGGGTAGAACAACTCAAACCAATGTGGGTAAGAAGTGGGACTCCATGAATACTCACACGGTTTATGTCGGTTGGAAGAACCTACCAAAAATAAGCCCCCTACTGTTAAAACAGTCTATTGATTTAAATCCTTAAGATAGAAGCATTTGTTTTGAAAGCTATGGTTTTAAGATTCTTAAAGTCTTGAGATGAAGTATTTTCCTTACAAGTTGACAAGATGATGTAGTATCTTTCAGAAAGAATAGATTTTTGAACCGAATGTAATGGCTCTCAAAATTCATATTATATACTTTATTGTTCATGATTTATGGTCTTCAGTTTTCATATTACTCAAGCTTATGTGATTCATTTACGTTTAGCATGCATGATCTTTTTTTTAAATTATGATGATATTGTTTACTTATTACATTCACCCCCATATGCTCAGTACATCCTCAAAGTAGTAATCCACATATATGTTTATGTACTATATTGTCTCATAAAGTAGGTTCAGGTGCTCAGTCTCAGAAGCGTGAGTGACTTTCGAGCATCTCATCTACATCCCTGTAGTTGGTTAGTTCTCACAGTTCAGGCACTCGGCTATTCATATTTTTAGTTCATTAATAGATGTTTCTGTATTTATTTTAGACAGTTCGAGTTAGTTGGGTCAAGTCCCAGTGACTCTCTAGGTTTAGTCAATAGATGCTTGTCTGACTACTAGATTTAGTTTTACACTTTTGATTCATTATTCAGATTTGTCAGTGTTGTTTTCCCAAGACTTGTGAGATTAGTATGTTTCAGATAAGATTTCCGCATTTATTATGCTTTTATATTTATTTCCACTATTTTGAGATCCAAACTTAGTAGAAAGCATCCTTCTAGTTCGGAGCACTGTGTGGCATCTCAGGAAATTAGATTTTGGGGTATTATAGTGTTATAATATGGGGCTGTATTATTTTTATATTTTTAAAGTAACGTGTGTTGTTAGATAGTACCCATGAGTTGCTAAGTGTGAAAAGAGCTAGTGATAAAGTATATGGTTTTCTTGATAGCTTATTTGGGAGTTATAGGTTGAGGATATTAAGTCTTTCAGAATAATTTTGATTCTCATGAGTTAGGGAAAAAACTAAGTTTAGAGGTGTGATATTATTAAGCTATTAAGAAAGGGTAGATTATAGGTCTAGATAGACAAGTATGTTGGTGCTGAAGAGCGTAAGTATATGATGATTATTATAAAAGCTAGAAAAAGGTAAGGATGGTATATATTAAGATAGTGTCCAAGAATGAAGTTAGTATTGTCAAGATATAGTTTATCCTAGTGAGTTTGAGCATTTATGTATAGGCCATTAGAGTGAAGAAATTATGGCTTAGTCTTGAGGATATGGAATAGATCCATAAGCATAGAATGTTGGCTTTAATCTAAGGGGTAGATGATAGGGTAAAGAACCAAATCAATGTTTGAAAATTATTTTGTGATGCATGTCAATAAGAATTGATATGAGATAGTAATTTATTCTTATTCTACCATATTTCTTTCCCTGGATTTTAGTCATTATGACATCACATCTTTGTCTGGAATAATAGAGTCATGCCCGTGACCAATTCTTATACACTTCATGCATATTTAAGTTCATTCTCAGCTCTTAGTAAAGAAATAAAAACTGCACTCTGTGATTTGAGTCATACCTCATAAATCTATGAACTCCAATCTTATGTTGATTATCTTATGAAAAGTATGAACTCATGTTTAAGAGTATGATTAGTTCTCAGAACCCATGATACACCTCTAATTCACATTAAAAAATATTACATTATATCATGTATTTTCTCAGTTTAGATCTCTTTAATGAATCCATGGCTTTGAGACTTTATTATTCTGTCCTTAGTTAAGTGTCAAAGTTATGTATAGTATTGTTTCATGATTTATGTACTTGTGTTCTATCCATTTAGTGGCATCTTCTTATGTTAAGATAGTGGAACTGATAGTGGATAAATAATTGTTTAGATGGGAGAAAATAGGTGTTCCTTATTAGGGAAGATTTGTTGAATGCTTGTTTTATCTAATGCTATAAGTATGAAAAAAGAGTGATGCAAATCATTGCATACCATAGTTATTTGTGAATTTTAGGTTTGTCTTCTTTGGAATAATGCATGAAATTTCTTATTGATAGAGATATCAGATAATATGGTAAAAATTCCTAGGTTAGTTGGTTGCCTAGAATATGTGGTTATAATGGTTGGCTTAGATTTTATGTTGGTATATAAGTGGATGAATGCTTTGCGCGTTAGAAAATTTCTAGTAAGATGTCGAAGTTAGTTTTTGAGGTGGTAAGGAGTATTATGTGTTAGATAATAGATCTGAAAAGACGTAGGATACTGAAACCCATGGTTTAGACTACTATTATAGTGTTATGTGTAATACCTTGTGATTTTGAGTCAGGCTTGAACATGGTGAGGGTATGTAGTTCAATTTAGATATTGGTTGGGGTAGTCATATGTACCCATTGGAAGAATTGTAAGTTGTATCAAATGAACTGGAGTATTTAAGAGGATAAATATAGTTGAGATAGTATTTGAGAAATGTGACAAAGCTTAAAAGTTAGTAATTGCATCACCTAAGACATAACTATCCTATTCTATGTTCTATTTTATATGCCTATATCCTATGTTATAGAGTTTTATCCATGTTGAAATTTCTTACTTGAATTTCATGCCCATTTCAAGCTCAAAATTCTTTCCCTCGATTGTAATTAGAAGTTGTGATAATGAGACTTTGAGGAAAAATCATATTCTATTTTAGTAACTCATGGAGATTTTATCGCATTAGTTATCACTATGCAGTTCTATATGATGATCGATTCATAAGTTTTTTAAATTATTTCTAAACTCCAAACTTTAATTAGCTCTTTATAGCCAATCAAGTCAGCTTAGAAATCAGTTTCATGATTGAATTTTTCTCACTTTAGATCAGCTACATCATCCATTAGCAAATATGTCATGCCTACATTATTCCATATGATTCCTAGGTATGTGTTCATATTTCGTATGTATCAGCTAAGTTAGTTCCCTATAAAGAGGTTATTTAAGGTATGAGTCGTGATAAATTCTTGAAATTCAGTTTCAAGATAGTAACCACATCTTTTCATTCGAATCCTTGTCTTCATTTGAGGATGAATGTAGGGCTGCATATCGGTCGGTTTGGTTCGGTTTTGAAAATTTTCGGTTTCACTTATTCATTATCGGTTTGTAAATATTCTAAACCGTTAAAGAACCGTTAAGATATTGGTTAATCGGTTATCGGTTTATCAATTTTTCATTGTTATCGGTTCGGTTATCGGGTTAACCATTAACATTAAACATTAAAACTCTAAGTCACAAATTAATTTAAAACTGCTAGTACAAACAAAATAGAAAAATCCAAAGTTACAAGTCACATGCTCACAGAAGTTGAAAATTAAGTTCAAATTCCAAAGTCCAAACATAGTAACAGTACTAATTACTACTCAAGTCTGAGCACGATACTGCATCCTCTCCAAACAACGATCAACATGATTCCTCAAGCACATAGTCCCAGTATGTCGTGGATGGTACTTAAAAACATTACCACAATGAATACACTTCACTTTGCACCCTCCATCATCATCTTCTTTAAGCTTTTGATAGTGATTCCAAACAGGTGATCGAACTTTAGGACCACGACGTTGAGACATGATGAAACCTAATTAGTCGATAAACAAAAATATTATAAATACCCCAAACAACTTTAACTATATAAGATAAAAGAAAAAACCAAAACCAAAATACTATGATGGACATGGTCTCTATGGATAGTTGTCTTTAGATTACCTGGTTGTGCATAGAAAATAAACTATTCTAATGTATCATATATTATTTTGTTTTTTCAAATTGTCTTGTAGGGAGTGAGTGCTGCTTCTCACATTCACAGCAGCTAATGATACATTGAGACTTCCAAAATGCCTTGATGGTTCCAATGAACCCAAAAAAGAAAAAACAGAAAGTCTCAACTAGTACCCCTATATCCTATGTTTCAGTTGAGTTAGAAAAATCATTTACTGTATAGTCATGTGGGTCGTGGGAGGCAATGATATATGCCTTCAACAGAAAATCATACATACCTTCAACATACATACATATATTCAACATACTACAAACAGAAAATCATTGAACAAAACATACTGCAAATTCTAAGAACCAGTGCAAATTCATGAAAATAGAAAATCAGTGCAAATCACTGCAAACAAAAAATCAGTGTACAAATCAAAAACTGCAAATCAGTGTACATACATACTGCAAATTCTAAAAACCAGTGCAAATCTATGAAAACAGAAAATCATTGTAAATGACTGCAAACAGAAAAACAATGTACAAAACAGAAACTGCAAATTAGTGTACATACATACTGCAATTTCATGAAAACAGAAAATCACTGCAAACAGAAAAATAGTGTACAAAACAAAAACTGCAAATCAGTGTACATACATACTGCAAATTTCAGAAATCAGTCCAAATCACTGAAAATAAAAAATTTGTGCAAATCACTGAAAACAGAAAATCAGTGCACAAAACTGCAAAAATTTCAGAAACCAGAAACCATACATTCAGTGACCAGTGTGCAAATTCCATAAACTAAAATCCAAATGCAATATTCTTTTCTTACCTTTGTTCAAGTTGCTATATGTAATCAATGCTAGGTTCTTTTCCAACTTTGGCCAAATCTAAATAAATTAAAAGAACAAGTCAAGACTCAAGCATAAAAAATATTAAATAAATAATTCACCAAATACAAGATTTTTTTTTTACCTTGTTCAAGTTGCTCAAGAGAATCTAAATCCTCCTCGATACTTATAGGTTGTGATTCACATCGAAGCCAATCCTGTAGACACAGTAGAGCTTCTACCAATTTAGAAGTTAATGAACTCCTAAATGAATCAAGAACACGCCCCCGGTACTGAAAGCACATTCCGATGCTACACTAGAAATAGGAATAGCTAAAATATCTCGAGCCATCTCAGAAAGAAAGGGAAATCTAGCCGAGTTATACTTTCACCAAAGTAATACATTAAAATCGGACGTTCCAACTTAGAATTCCCGGCTCCACTCCCAGATGTGTGTCTACTCAACTCCTTATAAAAGTCTCCAATATCAACCATAGAACTTGAACTAGAAGCCTCCACTTCTGAAGATAGTTGACCACATTTGTCTTTTGAAGCAGACGATGAATACTCATTAAACAATGATTTCATGTACTCTCGCACATCTTTTTCTATAGTTGCTCCATTATCCCCAAACATCTTCTTAAGTGCAAAACTAAGAGTGGTAAACTTGTGACGAGGATCCAAAACACAAGGTATAAAAAGCATCTTATTCATTTTTGTTGGATCACCCCAATATTTTTCAAATTTCTTCTTCATGTTTGTTGCCACTTGAGCCAACACAATATCATCACTTGATATCAATTTTGACAAACAAAAACCAACTTGACAAATTTCAAGAAAATGAATATTTGATGTAATATATAATGATCCAGAAACCTTCAAAGTGAGCTTAAAAAATAATTCAAGAAATTTTGCAATCCTTTTAACGCTATCCCAATCACTACACAAAAGTGAACCTACAGGTTGTTCTTCATCCACAATATCACTATCACCATCACACACACAGATATGGCCAAACTCGAGATGATGTGCCAACCCAATATCACGATCAGCATAAGTCAAAATTGCACCCTCATATTCAATAGCCCTATTCAAAATCAAGTAGGTGGAATTCCACCTTGTGGGAACATCTAAGCATAAAGATTTTTTTGCAAGATTTTCATCGACACAACATTCCTGAAAGTTCTTCCATCTAGCAGGAGATTGCCTAATGTATCTCACAGCTTGCCTAATTCGTTCAATTGAAATATTTGCTTCTTTTATGCCATCTTGAACGACAAGGTTTATTATATGCGCCATACACCTAACATGAAGATGCTTACCACCTAAAATATTGGTCCCCCACTTAGTCAATTGCTTAGACAACTCATCCACACACACACTATTTGAACTAGCATTATCAACAGTTATCGTGAAAATCCGATGCAATCCCCACTCATGCAAACACTTAACAATGCCCTTTGCTAAATCTTCACCTCTATGGCTAGAAATTGGACAAAAATTGATAACTCTTTTATGCAAAGTCCAATTTTTATCAATCCAATGAGCAGTGATACACATATAATTAATTCTTTGCACAGAAGTCCAAGTATCAGTCGTTATACACACTCTTTGTTGAGTTTCCTTAAAAATGCTCATCATTTTATTTTTCTCTTCATCAAAGAGATCAAAACAATCACGAGTAACAGTTGTACGAGAAGGAATTCGAAACAAAGGTTGTACCACTTTCATAAATTATTTAAAGCCTTCTTTTTCAACAAATCTAAAATGAAGCTCATCAAGAATTATCATACGACACAATGCTTTTCTACACTCTTCTTGATCAAATTTCCATGAAACAATTGATACATCACCCTTGTTACCCCCCGTAACCGGTTGAAATGCTATCTTTGATTGCCTAGTATCAACATTACAAGGTATTTTTTTGCATTTTCCTATATGACCAAGCATTGCCGTCGTACCATGTTCTTTTGTATCAGCTAAATACTCTTTCTTACAATAATTACACACACCTTTTTTAATTCCTTCCGAATCAACTTTACTAGTAAAATGATCCCATGCAACAGATCTTTTTCTCCTTTCTTTCTTTGCTTTAGACTCAACTATTGAATTTTGATTCACTACATTCGACTCTAGTATCAACTCTCTCACCAATCACTTTATCAACTCTAGTATCTTGTGACATGTTGTATTAATGTGGCTGTAATTTTAAAATAAAAATAGTCAAACAACAAGCCAACAACAAAATTACAACATAACATGACTAAATCACCAAAACTTGACAATGTGCAGTTGTGCATAGAGCATGATAGAACACACGATCACAGAATATCAACATATAAGTATTGAGTACTGAGCAGTGACTAACAGACTTCATAACAGCCAATTTCATAACAAACTTATACATACCTTACAAAGCAACTAAAGTTCATATAAGAAAAATCCATCTATTTTTCACTTCAACTGACAATCATATCTCGTTCAACAATAAATAATAATTCTAATATCCATAAAACAAAATTTCTTCTGAATATTTAACTTCAGACAACAGTAAGACAAATTTCTTCTTCTTTGTGCTTCAATTTACTCATTTATACCTATAGGCAATAATTTCAAGCAGTTAAATTTTTAATAGGATTAGGCATTAGCGGTAGCCTTAGTTTTAATAAAAAATCTTATGTTAACACTGCCCCATCATGGAATCTTCAATCTTGGTGTTTTTAAGGAGTATTCTATATTCATATGCAGGAATTGAAGATGAAGCAGATTAGCAGAAGACATCTAAGAATGAAATCAAGAAAAATAAAAAATTCTTACCTGTTGAGTGTTAACCACTTGACTGTTGAGAAAGACTGGGAGAGGCTGAGGCGGTCTTTGAGCTGATGAGTATGAGTAAGGCAGACTGCAGACAGATCTCAATTCGCAGAGGAGGAACTTGACTAAGAAGATGAAATTATTATACAAGTCGGTGTTACCCTCTTCGTTATAAACCCTCCAAAGTTGCCCTACCCTAGTTTTCTACTTCACTTCTACCATACCCCTCTCCGTCTCCCTCTGTAAATAGATTTGCTATATGTAGCTAGGGTTTTTGCACTTCCCGTGGATTTGATCTATGTAGTTTAAGATTTCATCTTCTAACGAAGCTATGTGGAGGAGGACCACAACCGTCGTTGCCGTCAATGATGCCGCCACCTCCGAGACCTCCGCCGCAGTCTATGATGCCTCCGCCACCTGGTACTAGTATTAAAATAGAATGAACCCTAACTACTGCCATCTCCCTAGGTATCTTAAGTATTAAGTACTAGGTTTGGAGGGGAATTGGGCCTTTAGAGTAGTTTTGGGCCAGTTTTGCTGAATTGGGGCTTGGGCATTTTAGCATATAATGGATATACTGTACATTCTCTTATCGGGTTATCGGGTGTCCCGATACAAAAATAAGCAATCCCGAGTCCCGAACCATTAACCCGTTAGTTGGAAATTTTAAACCGACACCCGACCCAATAGTGAAAAAAACCGAACCGTTAAACCGATAAAGTATTTATCAGTTCGGGTTAACAGTTTGAACCGAAATTTGCACAGCCCTAGATGAATGATTCCAAGGGGGAGATATTATAATACCCCACAAGTTCCTAGATAAGTTTTCAATTATTCATTATATGATTAAAGGGCCCAAAGAGATTACTTAAAACATTAGATAAGTATCATGGCCATTTACCTTGAGTGTGAATTTTTTTTCCAATGCAATTATTGTCATAGGAATCACTTTGAGCAAAGTGGAGTTGTGAATATTTGTACCAAATAAGTTTTAGTATTGGATCCTACAAGGGTCAAATTTAAACGAGTATAACTACTAGTATATATAGATTTATGTTTAACATTACATATAAAATTAAAGACCTTTAAGTTTTCTTTCCAATGCAACTGATCACTCATCAATCCGAGTTTGGAAAAAAAAGTTATAGGCATTTTAGTGAGACACTCCATGATAGTCCTGTATTGCCAAGGGGCCTGCGATAGGCTACTGCTAGAGATTCGTGATTGGGTTCACCCAAAAAACCCTAAGGTTAGAAATTTGGTTATCCCTTGAACCCTGAAGTTCACGCTTAGGTTTGATCCACAAACCCTAAGGTTTATGACTAGGGTCGCACCGCGAACCCACTCCCCATGTATCAAAATTGTCTATTTTTAGTATATTTTAGGGGAATAAGGGTCGTTTTACACCACTAAGTCATTCCTAATCCCTTATGTACATGTATAGGGTCTTAAAAATGTCTTCAATCATCATTTAGCCATTATTTAACCCTTTCTTAATCAGTTATCAAACATATTCTTCGCTCCACTCTCAAGACGTAAAGAGGTAGTGTTTCTTCAGAGAATTCACCTCCTAAGGCTCCAAATTCTAGATCCCTATAATAAATCAACAAATTTACGTATGTGGGATTGGAACAAGGATACTTTTCTTTCCCTATGCCCAAAAATTTGATTTTTAATTGATTTTGAAGAAATAGACTTACTAGGGTTTATACCCCCTTTCCTTATGCTTTGAGATTGTGAGACTTCCTTATAAATTCAACATTGTTTTGCATATTATTTCATGTTTACTTATATTTTCATCCCTAAAAGCGATCTTAAGCATTGATTTAAATTTTATATGAGATAATGAATAATTTTAAGTATATGAATAAGTAACTAAGTTTACAAGAAGTTCAAGTTTATAAGTTCAAGATACAAGTTTTACAGCATGATTAAAGTTCATTAGATCTTATGATGTCAGATAAGACATGAAATCCACAAGTTTTCTCATGAATATGATTTAAGTAAGAGAAGCATAGTTGGTTTTTGGTTTATAAAAATATATGCTATTTTAAGGTGGATTTCACAAGTAGGAGCACATAAGTATATGTTTTGTGAGTAGTATTTAGCACTGAGAGGGAAATGTCGGTTTAGCGCATACTATTTACTAGAAGCTACGTTTTATCATAGGTTTAGGGGCCTTGCTGGAGAGTGTTCCCCTTGCCTAATATGGTCTCGGTTAAGTGATCACTCTAAGTTAAGTTTCTATTTTCATGACAAGGGTAGAACAACTCTCCTTAATATGGATAAGATGTTGGACTCCAAGATAGCTCATATGGTTTATGTCGGTTACAAGAATCTCCCATAAAAGTAAAGATTTTAGAAAGTAAGTGTAATGACTCACTAAGCTTATCAGATTATGCTTTATTATTGTTGTTTTAGGATATTTTAGCTATTAGTTTTATTCAAGATCAATGTGAGTCCTTTTCACTTCGCATGCATGATTTGAACGTATGTTCATCTTCAGTATTACTTATTGCATACACCTCCACATACTTAATACATTCCAAAAGTATGGACCATATATAAATTTATGTGGCTACATTGTATCATAATATAGGTACCACTTGTAACCCACACATCTTAATCAGACAGTTCAAAGCTTCCATCCAGTAGGTGATGTGCTCTTTGATTCGAGGACTTGATTCAACCATAGTTTTAGTATACTTACATGTAGTCGTATTGATTAGGGATAGCTGGGGTCATGTCCCGGCTACCTATAGTCAGTATTAGTAGAGGCTTCATAGACAGTCAATTAGAGTTAATGTATTTAAATTTCATCTTTTTGTATAACTAGAGTGTAATTATTTTAAACAGTTATGTATTGATCATGTTCAGCTAAAGACATTTCTTCCGCTTATTACTTTTTTTTATGTAATTTATTCAATTTCTCATGAGTTTTCCAGGTTTCATGGGTTAGCTTAGAATGACTTGTATTTATAATCACATTATGATATCCAGGAGGTAGTCTCAGGAATTAAAAACTTGGTATTAGAGCACAAAGTTCAAGTGCCCTAGGGTGTCTAGTAGTGTCTTACAGAATGGAATGGAGACATCTGTACTTTTGTTTGATAGGATATTTTTCCCTTCTTCATGCTCTAGATCTTGCAGTAAAGTTGTTCTCTGATGAACTTCTATTGATTTTTTTTTTACTCTATAATTCTCCATTTATTACTTATTATTGAGATAACATGAGTAGTAAATTTCAATTCCTCCTGAAATGATTCTCTCGAATTTACAATCAGTAACTTTAGAAATCGCACAAAGTAGGTTTAAAGGAGCCTGTCAGTGTGTTTAAAATCCTTTTATTCAAAAGTTTATGTCATCTTCCATATTAATTATGCAGATAAGATAGAATATGCTACGCAATCAGATTTCTCTTTATCCCTTAATTACAGATAGCGGCCATGAAAGAAGAGAGCATGTGCCTAGGGTATTAAATATAGTTTCTATTGAGGGATAGTGCAACTTAGGATGTTATGATTCATAAGTGGTAAAACATCATTAGAGTTTGAAGTATAGATTTATAGGTATAGTAATAAGAAAAAGTGGGACTAGAATTTTGTTGAGGGTAAATTGATAGATCTATGTCTTCCATTAAGTATGATTGAGGTTGTATATTCTTGTGTGTTAACTAAGGGGTAGTTCACATGGTATAGGTTTCATGGTGAAAGGTAGAGAACAATTTATTAGTTAAGGTGAATTGTGGTATGCTTAATGGAGGAAAGGAGTTTTTGATAGTATTTCATTATGTTGGAAAACTATAGGTTATTTACGAAAGTATTATGTTGTTAAGGATTGTAAATGTGGGTTCTCCTTTTGGTTAATTCTTGTAAGTCTAGGAGTGTAATTTAGATATATAGAAGTAGTAGTAATGTGTTAAAGGAGTATGTGATAATGGGTTATGATAGAATAGACCATAAGATTATGATCAATCATTATTATTCTGAGGTTCTAGTGGACTAGAGTTTCTTGATATATTATTTTATAACCTCTAAGCAAGAATGGTCTTTGAAGGTGTATGGTTAATCAGGCCTAGTATTAGACACAATGCTTAAATAGTGGATGATAATGAAGGTGGAAATAATGATTGCTTGGGATAGTGAAGCTAGTTATAGGGAAGGTGATTTGTTCGGCTTGGAATGATGTATGCAAGAAGTTAAGTTTATAGGGCTACAATATTTTCTTTGTTTTTTAAAGTGTCATGTGTTCTTAGATAGTACCCATGAGTTACTAAGTGTAAAGAAGGATAGTGATAAAATATATGGTGTTCTTGATATCTAATTTGGGAGTTATAGGTTGAGGATGTTAAGTCTTTCAGTATAATTTTGATTCTCATGGTTTAGCGAAAAATATAAGTTTAGAGGTGTGATATTAGAAAGATATGAATAAAGGGTAGATTATATGCTTAGATAGACAGGT
Organism: Capsicum baccatum var. pendulum; assembly: GCA_030864225.1. NCBI lineage: Eukaryota > Viridiplantae > Streptophyta > Magnoliopsida > Solanales > Solanaceae > Capsicum > Capsicum baccatum. The sequence goes on along the minus strand of CM061553.1, from coordinate 210,976,920 downwards.
ATGTTGGTGGATAAGAGCGTAAGTATATGATGATGATGATTATAAAAGCTAGAGAAAGTTAAGAAAGGTATATATTAAGGGAGTGTCCAAGAATGAAGTCAATATTATCCAAATATAGCTTATCCGAGTAAGTTTGAGCATTTATGTGAAGGCCTTTGGAGTGAAGAAATTATGGAATAGTCTTGAGGATAGGGAATTGACCCATAAGATTAGAATGTTGTCTTTAATCTAAAGGGGATATGATAGGGTAAACAACCAAATCAAGGTTTGAAAATTATATTGTGATGCATGTCAATAAGAGTTGAGATGAGATAGTGATTCATTCTTATTCTATCATATTTATTTCCCTCGATTTTAGTCATTATGACCTCATATCTATGTATTTCATGGTAGTGCAATGCTTGAGACTAATTCTTATACACTTCGTGCATATTCAAGTTCATTCTTAGCTCCTAGTAAGGAGGTAACGATTTCACTATGTAAATCTATGAACTCCAGTCTTTTGTTGATTAGCTTACGATAAGTATGAAATGTTTCAGAGTATGATCAGTTCTCAGAACACCCTTAATATCCATTAGAAAAATGTTCATGATGTCATGTATATCCTCAGTTTAGATCTCTTTAATGAATCCATGACTTTTGTACTCTATTCTTCAGTCCTCGGTTAAGTGGCAAAGTTATGTATAGTATACTTTCATGCTTCAGGTCCTCACGTTCTAGACATTTAGTGACCTTTTCATATGTTAAGATAGTGGTGGGGATAGTGGATGAACAATGCTTTAGATGGGAAAGAGTAGGTGTTCCTTACTAGGAAAGCTTTATTGAATGCTTTTTTTTTTATCTAATCTTATAACTGCAAAAAAAGAACGATGCAAATCTTTGGTATACCATAGTTATTTGAGAATTCTAGGTGTGTCTTCTTTGAAATAATGCATGAACGTTGTTATCGATAAAGGTATTAGAGAATATGGGAAAATTTCTAAGTGGGTTGGTTACGTAGAAATTAATAGGTGGTTATAATGATAGGCTTAGATTTCATGTTGTTATATAAGTGGATGAATGCATTGTGCACTAGTGAATTCCTGGAATGAGGTTGAAGTTAGTTGTTCAGGTGGTAACGAGTATTATTCGTGAGATAAGAGCTTTGAAAAGACATCGTATATTGAAACCTACGGTTTTGACTAGTATTATAGTGTTATGTATAGTACCTTTTGAAATGCAAGTGGGGGACTAGTGTAAACAATTTTGAAGAATTTGTATCGTAGTCATTGAGAGTAAAATTGCAATAAATAAGACATGAAAGTGGTAATAAATGATAAAAGTAACATGAGGATCTGGTTTCATATCAGTAGAAACATATGTGGGTGACTAACATTTTTTCTTAATTTAATAAAACTATGGGTAGGCTATATCTTGGGTATTAATGTTAATCTCTCAATTATGAACTAAATTTAATAAGTGAGTTCTCTATAAACTCCTTGTATATGATCATGACCAATCCAGAACCTCAATTTGATTGCATTATTTCTAAGATCGGTGTTAAAAAAATATCAATCTAGTCATTGTTAATTACTACCCCACGCCTTTATCCCCTTTTTGAACAAAGACAAAGGGTCTAAGCTTAACCAGAGTTTGCCACCACCAATTGTAAATTGAAACATGGGATAATCGTTAAATCCATAGTAAATAATAAATTAGAAAAGCAAATAAATACTAACCATATATTTATCAAAACTCAATCATCACATCCCTCCCCCAGCCCCAATGTTTAGGAAACATGTCCGAGCATAGTAAAAGATGAAAAATATCCCATCATTCTAACTCAAATCTTTCATTATATTGAATTAACCACAAGAAATCATTCCATTCGACTGTATAAAAGTAAAATAAAAGCCAATCACAAACTTTAGGATTGATTACATGTTTTTAGATCTCAAAATTATGTAAAAGATAGAGGCTGAAGTTAAAATAATATGATTATACATAAGGAAAATAAGGGCAAACATATTTAAGAAATTGCCACTGCACTACATTTTGCAAAAGAGAATGCATTGTCGAACTCATTGAAAATGCATCGCGAATTCCCAACATCGCTAAACTGACTAGATCCTTGAACTTCAGTTGTTTGGGTCTGCTGAGTTTGGCAATGGAAAATTATCATCACCAAATTCATTGGCGATATACCAAATGTTATAAGAGTTTGGGGAACTGCTGTCTTCAAAATTGAAATGAACTACTTCTTTTGGCAATGCGCCTAATTCCTTGGGCAATGCTACTTCTATTTTTACCTTCCTTTCTCCATATGTATGCTTCCTTAGGCTTCATTGGTAATATTTTGGCTTTAACCATGAAAAAAAACAAACTAATATTAAATCTAGCTCAAAATGGCATTAAGAAGTTAATTTTTTATCACTTCTCGGCTAAAAGAGTCGCACAATAAGTACTCATCAATGCACCTTTAACATAAACCTTTGCTTTTTCTGAATTAAATCAATGCACAAGTAACAAAACAACTATGTCTACTAATAGTACAACTAGTGAGATCAAGCACATAGTCTACTAATAGTACAACTAGTGAGCTCAAGCACATACCTCTTTGTGAAAATTATCTAGCCCAGTTAACTTTCAAAAGCATTGGAACGAGTATTCACAATCTAACTATCAATTCATGATCTACATGCCTCAAGTATTAACTATCCTCTACCAAACCCATGGTCATGATAATGTATATCAATCAATACAAAGCAGTATTCTTGATGAATAAAATTGACTACCTTTACAACAATAATATCTATTTTCTCATGATGCAATCAAATTTGATATCAAGATTCAATACAAATCACTCTCGCTCCTAAAGAAGATCATGCTCGTGAATACCATTTCATAGGCTTGACCATATGTTCCATATGATTATTCTAAGTTATAGATTGCTAAGATCTTATCATAACTAGTAATGTTGGAAATGGGTAAGGTAGCATAACATATGGTTAAATCTATTCGATGTCCTTAAAGCACTACACAATACATCAACTTAATTCTTCCAAAAAACTCAAATCATTTTACGTGATAAGGACCAAATATTTTGTTGTACTTACCAACTTCCTTCTCCAATCCTTTTCAAATCATAACAACTCAATTATTTACTTTATAAAATCTTCAATTTCAACTATTTTTTTACTCATCTTCATTCTCTTTTGTATGTATTCACAAGGACACTAGGATAAACTAGAGAAGGAAAGAAATGGTCCATACATTTATGAACTTCTAATCATAAATATTACCCAGCAATTTTTCCACCTTATCTTAGGTTTGTTGCCTTTATTTGTATAAGGCCTCACCTATATGATGAACGGGTTATGATTTGTAACATAGTTGTCCAAATAATAGGCTACAGGGAACATATTAGGACAAAGTTTGATCACTAAACTCACAATAGGGAAGTTTAAATGGTTAATTAAGCTAACTTTTGATAGATGACCTAAAGTCATTTCTACAAAGAAACAACGCTCAATTCTTAGCGATAGACTGACCCAACAAATTATCGATGGATTCATGGCACAAGATCAATTTGAAGTCTTGCTACTCATGGTACTCAGCTACACACTTGAAGTGACACTTTAAATTTCTCTATTTACATAACATATTCATTGCACATATCAATCGAGGTATTCAAGCAGTTAAAATGAGAGGCAAATATTCACAAAAATGAGTGCCTAGCTAGGTCAAATCAACCAACAAAAATATTAAAAGATGAGTGCATTTTTAAAGATGGGTCAATTCACAAATAAATTTTTCAGTTCTCAAGATTCATACGTGTGAAAATCTTTTCAAGAGAACTCTGAGTCAATATGTTCTACTACTATCACATCTATACTTGAGCACCAAACCAAAAAGAAATTTATTAATCAACTACTCTACAAACTAATAACAAAAAGAAATAAGATTGAGAAATCCAATGCAAATCACAACATACACAACAATAAAATCCAAATTTAAAAATCAAGCACCCATGAAACCATCAACAAACAATCTCTCACACCTTTGTGCGGGCGAATCTAGTCACCTCTTTATCACATACCCTAACTATCTGAACCACACTTTCCTCATCTTCTCTACTACTAAAGTCACTCCTATTTTGTCTTGACCTATCTCATTTCTAACCCTATCTCTTCTAGTAGGTTCACACATCCATCGCAAAATCCTCAAATTTATCATATTCAACTTTTTCATGTGAGAGGTCTTATACCAACACTCAGTTCTATACAACATATCCAGTTGGACAACCACTCTTTAGAACTACCTTTAAGCTTAGGAGGCACCTTCTTATCACACAAGTCTCCTAAAGCAAGTCTCAATTTCATCCATCCTGCATCAATATGTTGTGTGACATCCTTCTCAGTATCCCCATTCCCCTAAATCATATGCCCTTGAAATCCTCAATAATTGCCCAGACCCAAATCTAAAAGGTTCTACAATGGAGAAAAAATGTGAAAATAAAGCATATGTATAACCATAACTTTGGCCACATAAGCAGTCACATGACCACTTAAGAAGTCATCACTTAAGTGATGGGTGAACGCTAAAGTGGTCTAGCTTATGTGGCTAGCCTTTCTAAATTGGTCCTATTTTACTAAAGCAGAACCAGATAAAGCGGTAAAGTGCCTGCTTTAGTAGTAGGAGATTGGTCAATCCTTAGAAATAAAGAGGTTCTTTACCACTTAAACAACCACCACTAAAGTGGTACTTTGGAAGCTAAAATGGTTGCAGCAGCTTTCAGTTGTACTAGAAACTTTGCAAATTTGTCGATTCACCTCTCAGGATTCATTCATAATCTCGTGAATGCAAACAAACTATGTTTCTAGGTTAATTTCAATGTTATGGACATAAATGAGTTGTTGGATTTTTGAAAAAAATGATTGTTTTCACTACATTGACCCTTGGGACACCTTGTCACTATTTTCCAAATAAAGGGTTTAAATAAGAAATAAATGTCCCAAAACATAACTAACCCAACAACTAATGCATAATTGAAATTTAAAATTTGTTGGGGTAGTCAAAATTGCCATCCAACAATTAGAAGAATAAACATTGATGGAAGTCAAATATATGGTTTTCTCAAGCCTTTAGGAACCCCAAACTTGCGAAGATCATTTTTTATTGCATCGAGAATCATGCCAACCATCTTCCTTTAAATTCAATATTTAGAAACTACGAGGAAGGAAAAAATAGTTAAAACACCTAAAATTGGAAAGTCACAAATTTAGGTACTTACGATTTATTAAAATACACAGGTAATAGTATACATGCATTAGCTGACTAACCGAGGAGAAATTGGTCTAAATGAAAAACTTCTGAAATAACATTTTTTAGTGTGGGATGGAGATGATAGAGATTATTCTTTATGTCATATTGTTCTTTTAATGTATTCCAAAAAGGGAAAATTTTGGATTCGTGGTAGCTAATCATGCCATGTTATCTCCTATGCATTACATGGTATAGGATGGCATAGCTGATCGGTTGGAGATCAAACTTTTTGCTATTACATGGTGGTTTATGTTGTTTCACTGCTTACTTTTTTAAATAACAAAAGGGGTTAATTCATTTTACACTATAATTTATTATTTTAGTTTATGCTATTGTCACCTCATCTTATCATTTCTTTGATTGTACCCATTATAATTATAAATTCATGGACTATATTGGAAAAGAACTTGGTTCTCTGAAATTTGTTGAACAAGTCTTTAATATTGGAAATCGAATACTTATTCTTGACTGAGACTTTGTTCAACTGATGATACGATGCACATTTTGAGAGAACCGTTTTTCTTGCGCACAAAATGAACTGGAGCACCCTAGAGAGATGTTATGCTTGAAAACAACTTATCTAGGAAATTGTTTAGCTATTCCTTCAACTCTTTAAGCTATGTTGGAGACATTTTGTAGTGTATAACTAAAATAGGTTAGGTATTTGGAAGGAAATCTATTATGAAGTCAATTTCCCGCTTCAGAGAAACTCAATACTTATTTAAATTAATTTACCACAAAAGCTAACACAAGTGTTAGGGTTTTTTTTACTCTGGATCCTTAACCCAAACAAAATGATAGATACATCCTTTGGAAATCAGTTTTTTTGGCCTTATAGTAAGAGAAAAATTGACCGATTGGTACTGAGATACTACCCTTCCACTCTATTCTGGATCATTTGGAAACTAAAACTGAACTACTTCATTTCTATTATCGATCAAGGCATGGAAAGAGTAGAGCCAATCTATGCCAATAATTACATAAAAATTTGTCATTCCTAACTCCATATGAATAAATAAGGTGACTTTCTGGGAAACTATAACTAGGCATTTTTGTATACATGTCTTGCTATGACTAAGTCATCGACAAAAGTACAGAAGCATTAATGTTCTTAAATGATTTTGGGATTGACACTGAATTCTACTACTATGTAGGGAGTTACAAAGAAAAATATGACTTTCGAGTCTAGCAACACATATACATGAATATTAAGGAGTTGTAATGTATCAGTGACCACATCAGGAGAACCTTTCTAATTCAACCAAGTCTAAAGGTCATAAAACCTATTTTAATGTTGTCTACTAGCTGCACTAGATGGAACCCTATTGAGTCTGGACAACAGCTGAAGTTGTTGAAGAGTTATACTTACTCTACTAACGAGTATCCTTTCCTCTCTATGAAGATACTGGACATTCCCTCAATATGTGGCTTGAATTTTCATACAAAAAACAAACATCACTACTAGTCATACACTTACCCTTATAGTTTTTACCAAATATTTTGCAATCCGAGTTGGTACGAACATACTATTCACACTACTTTGGGAATTAGAGACTAGTGCTCTATCCCAATTATATTGCCAGAACTTAGGCACTGGAGCAATATCAAAAGATGAGGCTGGAGATAAATATTTCTAGCGGAACTAAAAATTATTAACACCATCTAACCTCTACTATGAGAAACTAAAGCTATTTTTCCTAGCCTTCTTACACTCTCTCTCTCTTTCCTTCCCCTTGATTTTCTCTTCTTCAATATATTGATCATGAATCATCAACCTGAAGATGTCCATATCCTTAACCAATAAAGGATTTCTATTCTCTTTGACCACATCCTCAGAAACACCTGACACAAACTTACTTATTGTAATGCTCCGAGTCTGTACCCTTGGACACTACACAGTGCTTATAATCCCAAAGAACCACAAGCTAACCCATGACTGGTACCTACTATATCAACTAAATAATAATACTATAATTATGTAAAAATAGGCAGAAACTTGCCATAAGGTTCAATAATGAATTATACTAAATAATGCTAAATATGGTATCATAATACCCAAAACTGAAAATCAATACTGAAAGAAAAATGAACAATTAATTGAAAATACTCTAGTTAGAAAAAGCCTCTGACTGTTTGAACTGTGGATTTGATGGGACAAACCCCCAACTAACTTCGAATACTGAAAATGAACTGAAATACTAAAAATAACTATGTCCTCGAACTATGAGGTCTCACCACTATTCTATCTGTTGAGAAACAGAACTGCTAAGGGTGCTCTGGAGCCCGTGGGTCTGAATCTATGATATAAAACATCATAGCACAAAAGAAAGGAATGCGTCAGTACTTTGAATGTACTGGTATGCTCAGTGAGGTAGGCTGAAATGCATGAGTTCATATGCATGAATAATAATAACTGAATAACATGAGTATGACTAAGTAAGAGTACATGTATGAATACGTATAGTGTAACTAAGATCGTGCTAATACTGAGTACTAAATCTGAATACTAATTAACTATTATCTAAGTATGCTGATACTGAGTTTCGTACTGAGCTGAGTGACTGTTCTAATAGTCCAAAATCTGTAGAACTGAACTGAATTCTATTTTAAGACTGAGACTGAAACTGAGAGTATAGAAGTAATCATTTAACTGATATGTCTCTTTCTAAACTGATTGGGGTCCAACTTGTGACCCCAGCTAGAAGGGTGTCAATATCCTGTCACGGGTAGAGACAAGCTGTGAGTTAACCCTCTCTGATAGAAAGCTCTTCCGTCAACCCTCGCTGGTAGGAAAACTTAAATGAGATATATCAACCTTCATAGTATCTTGCAGGAAGATATCTCAACTAATGTTGGCTATGTAGTTCTGTAATGTAGGGATTGCTACTAAGGGAAAAACCCTCTGCTTACAGAGATTCCCCCATCCCTGGGTTTCTCGGTGCTGAATCCTACTCCCAGCTAAATAGACACTGAACTAATTTCTAGTCTATACTAGGCTGGATTGAATTGTTACTGATATTATTGTTTGACTAAACTGAACTAAGTTCACTGAGTTCTGCAGATTGACAGAATACTATTAAATTTTGTTAATTGACTTAGCACAGAGCGCTACTGAGGTCTAAACTAAGTACTATGACTGAATTACGAACACTACTGAGATTTCCTGGGTTTCTATAACTGACTGAGTTCTACTGATCGTGTCACTACTGAGGTTACTTCATAACTGATACTGGCTCTAAGTAAACATCTAAATTTTTAGGTATTAAATAGTCCCAGGACTCGATAGCATAATAAGTAAAGCATAACATGACATTGCATAGTGTAAAAGTGTACACTTGTTTATAATGCATCTATAGAGACATTTTATCAAATACTTGCATGGAATGGACTTGTATACATGCTAACATGATAATATTCCACTATTTAACTCACATGAATAATTCATCAAACACTTGAAAGGCATAATCTATGCACACAACATTAAACAACATGTGAGCAACACAATTTCCATTACCAATTTCACAATTCAAGAGCTTTAACATGGATTGACGTGATACTATACACATGATAATCGATTCCACATAAAATCTGTGTTAATTCATGGGACAAAAATCCAATTACAATAATAGTCATGAATACACTTTAATTCCAATTAACAAAATTATGAAATCAATCATACTAGAAGTTTAAAAAGGTTTCTTGGACTCCAAGGGTGGAAGGGACCCTTGGATGAACACTTCACGTACCTTAGTTGAGGAATTTTTGAAAGTTAATGGTGAGTTCTTAAGTTCTTGATTTGAAATTTGAAGACCTAGGGTTCTTGTTTCTTGAGTAATTTGTGAAAGAATGAATATAATTGCTCTCCAAAGGGTTTAATTTTGTGTTTTGGGGGTTGAAGGGCGTGGAAAAAGACCTAATTCACCTTAAGGATGTATCCTTTTAATCTCTAAAAACTGTGTTACCGATGCGCAGACTGACACGCCACATCATTGGCATCGATACGATAGCCAATGCGCCACATCGAGTCCATGTCGGTTCACTAGAATTTACACTGAAGATGGGGAAAAAATATCTTATCGATGTGATGATTGACGTAACACATCGAGATCTTGTCGACCCACTATTTTGGGCACTCAAAAATGGTCTAAATGAGGTCCAAAATATTCAAAACTTATTCGAGAACCTCTACTGACATTCTTGATATTGAATTAACTCAAATATCGTCTTTTAAATGACTTAAAGGTCATGAAATAAGATTTCTAACTTTCAAAGGCTAAAATGGCACTAAGTCTGAATACTTAGCTAATATATTCTAAGTCTGGGACCCCTTAACAAGCTTAAAGGACTGAATTAAGCTAGAAATTTTGCAGGGTCTTGCACTTATTTTGGCTCTAGAGTCAACAACTATAGACGGAGCATACTTTGCCAACTTAGTAAACTTAAGAGAATACTTCTTTGCACTGATTTTACCCTACTTTAGATTTATGAATTTTTTTAACTTGGAATACCTTAGCTCATGTAAGAAGAACATGTCCCAAAATATAGAAATAAACTCATCCCACTCTACTAATCTTGCATCTGCACCTTTATCATCTTTCCATTGCTTGTACCTAGTCTGAGACATTTCTTAAAACTGATAAGCAGCCAATTTGGCACTTTCAGTTAGAGTGACACATATGATCTCAGTAACTTCTAAGTACTATCCAAGAACTCTTATGGATGTTATTAAAACATAGACCTATAAATACCAGAGAATTTATCCGAGTAAAGTCTCAAACTCTTGCGGCCATCGTATTCACTACTGTGTTGGCCAGTAAAATAGCCTTCTGGTTATTCTAGGTGGTCATGGACTGGGATAATGTTGTTAAAGCAACCCTAAATCCAACATGGGAGACTTGTTCATTCAAAGGATTTACTGGTGATAGTTTATTTCCATTACCGATACCAGTTCTGTCTCTCCTTGTAGTAGTTCTCTTGGGAGGAATTTTTGAAAACTTGCATAACACGAGTTATAAGAAGGTTTAGATAGAGTTCACAATCTAACACCCAAGATGAACCTGAAAGAAGTAAAATTTTTCTAAAACATTTCATAGCCACTCACTCATAAGTATGGCGCACTTTCCAACTATGAACAAACCTATACTTAATATGACTTTTAGACATCCTAGGACATTTTAAATTTGATGCTCTTATACCAACTTTTTTGTGATCCAAGACTACACTCTAGTCATAACACACTAACTTATGGACTAGCATAACACTATGAAAAGAAAAATAAAAAATGTAACAACACTATGTGGAACCTAAAATTAATAATGAATTAATAAATCAACAATTAATAATACCTAGATTTAAAACCACAAAAGCTAAATATTTAATTATATGCCTTAAATCCTTTAATAAAATGAGTTGCTAGGACAATCCCCCAATTAACTTTAACTGTTTGAAAATAAATGAAATAATGATACTAGTCTTCTAATGATGTGGACTCACCAAAGTATTGAAATTGATGTAGTAGTAGATCTTATCAAGCGTTATTCAAATATTGAACGTCAAAAAATATATTATAAGACAATATAGCACAGAAGTGAGTAGTGATTAGTACTTTGATTGTTTTGAGTATGTGATATGAGAAATAACTGATATATGTTAAACATGATTCATGTAACATGGTAAATGATGAAATACCAATTAATTAACATATACTACATGGTAGCTCAATAACTAATTACATGGCCATGCAAATATCTAAAGTTGAACCATGAACTATAGACTATTAGCAATGGACTGTGGGAGCTAATAATAATTCACATACCCTAATTTGATTTAGTTGGAGTCCAACCTATAAACCTATCTCGAAGAGTGTTCTATATCTAATCCAATGTTACAAACACGTAGCGATGTGGATCCACCAAACTGATGTCCAAAAGGACAACAGTGTCAATACTGGTTTGTTAAGTGACCTTTTAGAACATACAATGGAATTGTAGTTCTGGGACATAGGTACCTAAAATAAAGGTCTTACCTTAACTGATAGGTTAGCCATCATTCGTACGACTGATCGATACTAAGTACTTCTCCCAACTAAATGATAGTAGTAACTAAAATACTCAATATGTGTAATATTCTGAAAAAATAAATAAATGCACAATCTTAGAGCATTCAAAATATATAAACTTGAGGAAAGAATAATAATAAGTACATGCGTGAAATGATAGGTCGTTGGGTGTCCTTAACCCACCACCATTGAAGAATGCAACTATTATACAACTCCATAAACTGAGTGAATTAAGAAATTTAATAAGTCAAGTCTAAAAGATTTCATAATGTAATTACGTTTTATATTTTCAACATGTAATGGTATTGAAATTCATGTTAAGAATATGGGTTCGTAAATTAATTAGATCAAGAAACTGGAATATATAGAAATTCATATTATTCATAAACCTATGTTTGGAAAGATGAATTAAATCAAGAAATTGAGTTAAATTTCAAACTAAATAGGTGATATTAGAACCACTGATGAAATTCAATATACTTGGGGATGAAAACTCTGAAGAAATCCTTGAAATTGGAAGCTTGCATAAGACGAACCCTAGTTGCCCTGAAAAGGAAAAATCAACTCTTTTTTTCTCTGTGATGCTAAGTTTTCAATTTTTTGGAGTAATGAGGGCTTAGGATATTATTTTTATTTATACTCCAATTTGGAGTGGTTTCAATGATAGATTTTTTTAGGTTAAAAGCGTTGGAAAAAATTGTAAATCCCTTCAAGAAATATAACTAAAAATCAACAGAATTGAGTCGTACGGACCATTCCATAATCATGGGACCCACATATGATCGTGGGTGGTTCTCGTAGTTTGGAGGATAAATTTGGGCTCCTAGAACTCCACAAAATGAGTGTTGGTATAATTGTGAGACCCACCTACATTCTTACATTGGTTTGTAGGATGGAAGTCCATGCTAGATCAACTTTATAAGTCATGGTAGTCCCAAAGTTTGTGGTTTCTAAAAACTATCGTGGTTTTCTCTCGTGGTTGAATGGTATACTTGTCAACTTACAAATGTTTGGGATAGTTTCAATTAAATAAGAGCATTGTACGGACGTACAATCTCACCAAGATCGTACCTACTCTCATAGGTTCTCAGTGTAGGACAATACCCCACTAAAATGGTCATAACTTTTTACTCCAATATTGGATTATGAAGAAACTAGGGTGTTAAAAAGATAATCCAAATATCTATCATTTGGTGCCTCTTGATTTCAAAAATACCACTGAATTTAGGAGTTAGGCTAGATTGAAGTTGATAACGGGGAAATTCTTCATAAGAAATTAATTGGTAAGGGACGTTTCATCGTAGCCATGATCTAAAAATTACTTTTGGCCTTAATACATGTCTAAATCATATATCATACCAGCAAAACATGATGTTTGATTTTCCATGTACTAGACATATGGTTCTAATCTTAGGTTGTATTTTGAGGTGTTATAGGTCATGTTTTTCAATAGATAGTATCACATTGGCCTTAGACATGAGAAAAAGTATAGTTTATTAGTACTAAGCATAACATACCACATGGGTTTATGAATCATGAGCATCATAACATAGAGCTTGAATACTTAGAAGCTTGAATTACTGAGAGACATTATTGCTTCTAGTTTATGGGTCAAAGCATGGACAATAGTTGTATAGAGAACTTGAACCTTAGGCGTAAGCTTGACTTGAATACATAATACATTGGAAGAATGTTCTTTTAAATAAAAATAGGAGGACGTTTATTGAATAAGAATAGATATCTTCATGACTTTTCGTGAAACTTACCACCATGTGAAAATCCAACAACTATCGTAGTTCATCATCTCTCCCTCTTTCGAAGGGTGTGCCTTTATCCTTGTGTTAACTCAGTGCTAAGTACTACTTCCAACTAAATGAAATTGAATCATAAAGTGAATTATTCATCCTTATCTCAATCTGAAAGTATCAATTGTGGATAATCTGAAGTGTTCAAGACATATAAATTGATATATGCATGAGTCCCTGGATATCGGAGGTTCTTAACCTACCAGCATTAACTAATGCAAACTGAACATGATAATAATGAAAGTAGATCATAATAGCGAACTTCATAATTCAAGAAAACTCAATGATTTATCATCCAAAGGGAAATTTATGATTCTAGTATGACAGGATGCTACTCTTATGGAAAAAAATATGTACTCATGGTTTAATTTCAAAAATAAACTGAAGGGATTAGTAAACTCATATTTGACATAGAACCTAAAACCTTAAGAAAGCAATAAAATTAGAAATTCAGATGTTTTTGAGACTCAATGGATGGAAGGAATCCATTTATGAAATACCACATATCTAGAGGTGGAAGCCTTAGAGAAATCCTCAAAAATTGAACTTGAAGTTTAGAAACCCTAACTTGGCTTTGGAGAAGAATAATTGCCCCTTTTCTTGGTTTCAATTAATTTTGTGACTTAATGGGGAATTTAGGAATGTTTAGGCTTATATACCAACCTTGGGGAAGCCTAAACGAAGTGGGTAATGAGTTCAAAGAATGGGAAAAAGCTAAACAACGCTTTTACAAAAGTGTAGGAAAAATGGATACCAATCGTAACGACTCGTTAGTTCAGGTAACAAGTCATGGATTGGACTCTCTGTCAGATATTCTACACCTTGGTTGTTTTCAATTGTTACAAATACCTCCCTCCTCATGAGTATTTGGGTCTAATAACGGATCGTTAGAAGGAGTCGTTGTTAGGGACTTGATTTCTGGATATGCTTCTATTGTGACGACGAATCGACATAATGACTCATTAGGAATGATAATGAGTTGTATGCTGGACTTGTCACCATTGAGCTGAAGTCTGGGATCCCTCACTGTTGTGGAAACGACTTTACCCAATGAGTCGTTGTGTCTAAAAATGAGTCGTTGACAGAGTCATTGTCAGTGGCCGTTGACAGTCCCTTAAGCAAATATTTTAAAACTTTTAGAGCTCAAAAACATGGGGTATTACATGTCTCCTTTTTCTTCAAATTGTATGTTTTCTATCTTACCGACTGAATAAAATCTACTTGCTTGGTCACTAACATAATAAGGTGTTTAAAAGGATTCTAGACTTTATATATCCTTGAAATTAAATGAGTTATTGCCCTAGATAGGTTTCAAGGTTCCAATAAATTATACAGGTTTCCACGACTAAACTTGCTTATCCATAATCATATTTTTTTAAAGACCGATTATTATATAAAAGATCTTATCTTTTTAAATAATTTATTATTACATTTTTTAATAAACTCATAAAAGAGTAGTTGTTAATAATATATAAAAAGAGCATAAACTAAAGTACATTGAAAAATAGTAATAAATAAGATAAATTCTTGAATGCCCGTAAAATAGAAAATATGTATAATGAGATCTTCTGAGAGAATTATCGATTAGTTAAATAATAAAAAAATATAAAGACAAACTAAATAACTATAGTTTATCATATTATGATATACCAAGTGCAAACGCCAAGGTGACATGAAATAAAATGTGTAAAAAATTAATTTTTTAACTATATGTCACAATTTTAGAGAAGAAAAAAATAATTTAATCAACATGTCACAATTTTGGAGGGAAAAAAGTAATTTATCAACTACATGTCACAATATTAGAGGAAAAAAATAATTTACCAATCACATGTCACAATTTTAGAGGATCTTACAAAATTAAAATTACTATAATCTTAACAATTACTTGTCATAATTTTAGAGGAGAAAAATAATTTACCAACACATGTCTCAATTTTAGAGGATTTTAAAAAAAAATTAAAACTATAATAATGCCATTGTGAGGACTACCAAATTTTGATATTCTCTCTTATATATGAGTATTATATATATATATATATATATATATATATATATATATATATATATATATAATCCGTTACTTGCTGTAATCTTATTTACATAAGAGTGTTAACATATGTCAAGTCATTCTAAATAGCCATAATTCATTTTATATCCTGAGTTTAGTTATAAAACATTTAGACTTAGAAACATGCATATATATATATATATATATATATATATATATATATATATATAAAATCCGTTACTTGCTGTAATCTTATTTACATAAGAGTGTTAACATATGTCAAGTCATTCTAAATAGCCATAATTCATTTTATATCCTGAGTTTAGTTATAAAACATTTAGACTTAGAAACATGCTTTTAGGACTTGGCTCCTCTCCATTTCCACTTCATTTTCCCCATATTTCTATTTTGATTCGTGATATATGGCATAGTTGAAATTAATTGGCGAAGATTTAGTTATTCTAAAATACAACTCTAACTATAATTTAGATAATAAATAAATTATACATTTACTTTAAAAAATTATTGTAATTCCATAATCTTAGCAACATGTCCATAAATAAAGCAACAAAAAAATTTCTCTTCCTACCTTTTTTTCCTACGCAAGAATTTCATCTTTAAATTTCGTTATCAATTGATTTTTTATATTATCAGTTTTTTTTAAATTTTTGTTTAACAATTAGCTATTTTATTTTCTTTAAAGTAGGTGAAATAATTGGCTCTTCTATTTTAGATTAATTTTTTATCACCTTTTTTTGAACTTTTTCTTTAAAATTAGATATTTTAATTTCTTTAAAATAGGTGAACTAAAATAGGGAGAAAATGAGAGAAATATCTTGCATTCTAATTTTTTTTAAAAAAAAAATTCTTTAATAATTAGCTATTTTATTTTATTTAAAATAGGTGAAATAAAATAGAAGAACTTGTAGACTCTCCTATTTTTTTAAAAAAAATAAAATAGTTAGTAATTATTAAAGAGAAAGTTTTCAAAATGCAATAAAAAGGTTAATTTAAATAGAAATTAAAAGATGAACCATGCATATGAAAAATAATTTAGGAAGAAAAGACTTTTTGTTGCTATATTTCTGAACAAGATAATATGTTGCAAATATTATGGAATTACAATAATTTTTTAAAATAAATATATAATGTATTTATTATCTAAATTTTAGTTAGAGTTGTATTTTAGAATAATCAAATCTTAGCCTTTTAATTTGAACTATGTCATATGTCACCAATTGGGATAGGAACTTGGGGAAATTGGAGAGAGTGAAAATGGAGAGTAGCCAAGTCCATTTATTTATATTAATGATCAAGGGAACTTAGTAATTATATTTATATTTGGTAAGTTGCCATAGTTTTATCATATTTGTCCCTATATATAGTTTGCAACTCCTCAATCTTGCAATCAGAGCCACAAAGATACTATTTTATTAGGAATCATGAGGAACTTCTCAAGCATAGTTGTCTTTCTCTTTTCCCTCTACATTGTTCTCAGTAAGTTCTATTTTAATTTACATAATCTTTTCAATTAAATAAAAACATATAGTGACCTTATGTAGAACAATTAGTTCATCATTTTTAGAACAATAATAAAGTAAAATATTTATTATAGTATGTCTTGTAAAGTGTGTAGTATTTTACTAATTAAAGAAGAATGATGATTAGTTTTCAAATTTATAGGATGTTATTCTATTCTTTTGTACATGATGGAAAGGTCTAACCGAATTTTTGTTATGATGGATCATCCTACTATTGTTTTGACTATAGGTAAAAATAAACGATTATTATTGAAAAAATGAATAACCTTGATTTGATGTAATCTAATGAAGTGGTCACATGAATATGTAAAATTCACCTATTAACATTGTGGTCATTGGTCACTAATTTTATTTCTCATAGCGAATTAATTGTTTCTTCTTTCTTTCTTTGTCCAAACAAATTAAGGCACAAAGCAGACAAGAATGCAAGTTGAAGGAAAAGAATGTCGAGTTCCGCTTCCAGGAGCTGTCAAACCTTGTGACCCAACAAAATGCAACACACAATGCTTTGATAAGTACCAAAATAAGACTAATCCTCCTGGTATTACAGGAACACTTCTTGGAGGAAATTGTTTAGATGATAGTTGTTCTTGCACCTTTTGGTGTTAAATGTACTATCCCTTATATCAGTTCAAAAAATTTCGTACTAGATATTTTTAATGGAATAAACAAATAATATCTATTATTAAAATCAAATTATCAAGGTTGTATTAATTTTTTATTAACTAATTAATAATATATTATATATGGATCTTCGAATCCAAAACGAAATACTTTTGATTTGTCATAGAATCTTCAAATATTTCAGGAAAATTTATATAGACTTTGAAATAATTACTAAGTAAAAGATTATGATAGAATGTTTAATTGTTTTGGATACTGAAAATTTTTACTCTTTATTTCACAAATTAGTTATACATAATGTCACAGATCTCATTATATGATATTATATTAAAATCAACAAAACAAAAGTATAATATGATAAGTACCAAGATAAGCCTCGCCTAGTATTAAAACAGCAATTCATGGAGGAAATTATTTTGAGGACACTTTTCTTGAACCTTTTCGTGTTGAGTATACTACTTCTGAACTTCATAAAAAAGTTCTCTTTCAAGATATTTTTTGATGAAATAAGTGATAATTCTTCCATTTAATATTTGAGTTTTCATTACTTTGAAGCAAAAAATTAGCTTTGTTTGGAGCTTTTGAATCAAAATTAATACTTCTAATTTTGTCTTAATATATTAAAAAACTTCCAAAAATGCTTTTGGTTTGTCGAAACATTACTAAATAAAATATTAATCTCGATAATCTTAAATATATTTTGATATTAAAGTCATTTATTGTTGATAATGGTCAATTACACCTGTAAAAGGTACATATGGTCATTGTCAATATTTTTAACCCAACTTAGAGGTTGGTCAAACCACAAAGAATGATTTCGAAAAGTTCACTTTAGAGTGTAAGTGGCATAATTAATGCTTGTTCATATTGATTTAAATTATGAAATGCAATTGGGGGACTTTTGTAAACAATTTTGAAGAATTTTGATCGTAGTTATAATGTGAGTTGAATTGCAACGAATAAGACAAGAAAGTAGCGGTCTACGATAAAAGTAACTTGAGGATCTGTTGTCATAAAAGTAGAATCATATGTGGGTGAATAACAATTCTTTTAATTCATTAAAAACTATGAGTAGGCTATATCTTGAGTATTAATGTTAATCTCTCAATTAAGAACGAAATTTAATATGTGGGTTCTCTCAAAACTCCTTGTATACGATCATGACCAATCTAAAACCTTAATTTGATTTCATTTTTCTATAATCGGCCATAAAAAGATATTAATCTAGTCATTGTTAATCATTATCCCTCACCCTTATCCCCTATCTCAAGAAATATAAAGAGTTTAAGCTTAATTATAGTTTGCAACAAACAATTATAAATTGAAAAATGGGATAATCGTGAAATCCATAGTAAAAAATCAACTAGAAAAGCAAATATTTACTACCCATGTACGTACTCTCCACAAGCTCCTAGATAAGTTTCCAATAATTTGTCATATGTTTTAAGACTCCAAAATGATTATTTCAAATATTAGATATGTGTCATGACCATTCACCTTGAGTATGAAGTATTTTCAATGTGATTATGGTCATAGGAAACACTTTGAGCAAAGTGAAGTTGTGAATATTTGTATCAATTGAGTTTTAGTATTGGATCCTACAAGGATCAATTTTAAATGAGTGTAACTACTAGAAAATATTGATTTATGTGTCTCATTATATATCACATTAAATCTCATTAAGTCTTATTTACAACACAACTAATTGCTCGTCAATCAGAGTTCGAAGTTGAAAGTTATAGGTGTGTTAGTAAGACACTCTGCGACAGCCTCACACCGCGAAGAAGTCCTTGGTGTGCTACTTCCTGAGGTGCGTGATTGGGTTCGTCCCACGAGACCTTAGGTTTCCAATTGTGTTCGCCCGTGAACCTTTAGGTTTACGATTGGGTTTGCCCCACGAACCTTGAGGTTTGCAATTGGGGGTATGCCGGGAACCCCTTCCCCATGTATCGAAATTGTTTGTTTTTAGTATAATTTAGGGGAATAAGGGTCTTTTCACTCCTCTAAATAACTCCCAATCCCTTATGTTTGTGTATAGGGTCTTAAAAATGAGTTCAATCATCAAATAAGCATTATTTTCCCCTTTCATGGTTAGTTATCAAACATATCCTTCTCCCCACTATCAAGAGGTAAAGAGGCAGGCTGTCTACCAAGAATTCACCTCCCAAGGCTCCAAATCCAATCTCCCACAAATAAGTAAAGAAATTCATCTATGTGGCGTTTAAACAAGAATAATCTTCTTTCCTTGTGACCAAATATTTGATTTTTAATTGATTTTGAATAAATTGACTTTCTAGGGTCTATACCCCCTTTTCTTATGCTTTGAGATTTTTAAACTTCCTCATGAATTGAACATTATCTTACAAATGATTTCAAGTTTACTTATGTTTTTATCCCTGAAAATGATCTTAAGAATTGAGTTTGATATTTTTATATGAAGTTTCTATGAGATGATGAATGATTTCAAGTTTAAGCATAAGTTACTAAGTTTATAAGAAGTTCAAGTTTATAATTTCAAGATACATGTTTTATAGAATTATTAAAGTTCATTTTTGATCTTATGATCTTAGATAAGGCAAGAAATCCACAAGTTTCCTCATGAATATGATTTAAGTAAGAGAAGCATAGTTGGTTTTTTTAGTTTATAAACTCACATGCTATTTTAAGGTAGATTTAATAAGTATAAGTATACAAATGTGTCTGTTGGGAGTAGTATTTAGCATCGAAATGGGAATGTGAGTTTAGTGCATCTTACTTCCCAGAAACCACGTGCCACCGTAGGTTTAACGGCCTTGCTAGAGGTTGTTTTTCTTGCCCAATAAGGCCTCAGTTTAGTGATCACTCTAAGTTAAGGTTCTCTTCCAATGGAAATGGTAGAACAACTTTCCTCAACGTGGGTAAGACGCTGGAGTCCATAATAGCTAACATGGTTTATATCGATTATAATAATCTCCCATAAAAGTAAAGATTTCAGAAACTAAGTATAATGACTCACTAAGCTTATCAGATTATTCTTCATTATTCATCTTTTATGATATTTAGCTTTCAATTTTTATTCATATTAAAGGTGAGTCTTTTTTCACTTAGCACACATGATTTTAAAGTATGTTCAACTAAAATGTTCCCTATTGCATTCACCCCCACATACTTGGTATATTTCAGAAGTATTGACCACATATTCGTCTATGCGGCTAAATTATTTCATAATGTAGGTACCAATTATAGCTCACACATCATAATTAGATAGTTCGTAGCTTCCATCCAGCAGGTGATGAGTTCTTTTGATTGGAGGAATCAAGTCAACCATAGTTTTAGTATCATTTTTATCCAATTGTATTGATTAGGAATAGCTCGGGGTCATGTCCTGACTACCCATAGTTAGTATTAGTAGATGCTTCATAGATAGTCAGTTAGAGTTGATATATTCAAATTTCAATTTTTATTTTGTATAACCAGAGTATAACTAATTTAAATAATTTTTATTGAATATGTTCAGCTAAAGACATTTCTTATGCTTACTAGTTCCAATTTTATGTATTTTATTCAATTTCTCATGAGTTCTGCCAATCTCATGGTTTAGCTTAGGATCACTTGTGGTTCTAAGCATTGTGTGACATCAAGAGGGTAGTCTCAGACATTACAAATCTAGTATTAGAGCACAGAGGTTAAGAGTCCTAAGGTGTCTATGAAGCTATATCTAGCAGAGTCTTGCAGAACGGTACAGAGACATTTGTACTTTTTTTTAGATGCTATTAGGTATTTAAGAATTAAATCCCTTCTTCATGCTCCAGATGATGCAGTAAAGTTGTTCTCTTAAAAACTTCTGTCACTTCATGTGTTACACCATAATTCTCAATCTATGAGTTACTGTTGCGATAATATGTGTAGTATATTTTAATCCTCTCGAGATGATGCTCTCGAATTTACTATCAGTAACTTCAAAAATCGCATAAACGAGGTTTTTAGGAGCCCGCTAGTGTGTTTAAAATCCTTCAATTTTAAAGTTTATGTTCTAATCCATATGAATTGTGTAGTTAATATAGAATATGCTAAGCAATCAAATTTATCTTTACCCCTTCATTACAGATAACACTCATGAAAGGAGAGAGCATGTGCACAGGGTATTCAATATATTTTTTATTAAGGGGTAGAGTAACTTAGGGTGTTATGATTCATAAGTAATAGAACATCATAAGAGTTGGAAGTATGGATTTATAGGTTTAATAATAAGAAAAGGTGGGGTTATCATTTAGTTGAGGGAAAATTGATGGAGCTATGTCTGTTTTTAAGTAGGATTGAGGTGATATATCCTTATGTGTTAAATAAGGGGTAGTAAATGTATTGTAGGTTTCATAGTGAAAGGTAGAGAAGGAGTTATTAGTTAAGGTGAATTGTGGTATGCTAAAAGTAGGGAAGGAGTTCTTGATGTTATTCTATTGTGTTGGAAAAATATATGTTATTAACGAAAGTATTATGTTATTAAGGATTGTTAATGTGGGTTCTCCTTCTAGTTAATTCTTGTAGGGTTAGGAGTATAATTTAGATATATAGAAGTAGTAGCGATGTATGGGAGGATGAACTAATGAGTTATGATAAGACAGACCATAAGATTATGATAAATCATTGTTATTATGAGGTTATAGTGGACTAGTGTTTCTTGATGTTTTATTTTATATCTTCCAAGCAAGAATATTATGTGAAGGTATGTGGTGTGGTTAATCAGGTCTAGTGTTAGACAATATGTTTGAACAGTAGATAATCATCAAGGTGGGAATAATGATTAATTAATTATGTGAAGCTAGATATAGGGAAGGTGAGCTATTAGGTTTGGAATGATGTATGCAAGAAGTTCTTTTTTTTTGCAATTGAGTATGATCGTATAGATATGATGTAGAGGTGTACACAAAGTGATGTGTTTCACGATCTAAACCAGGGCCTGAACATGACAAGCATCTCAAGTCCACCATAGACTGGAGACCACCCTCATGGCCTAGTCAACTAGATTACAATACGTCATAACAGCGGAATACCAACACAAAATAAGATAGTAAAATATGATTCAGACACAAAGAAGTCTATAAGTTCAACAACCAATCTGAAGCCCACAATAATCCACAAATGTCTCTAAACAAACAAAAACCAATAATAATCGGGACATGCCCCCGACAATCGCTAAAATAAGTTCAACGGAAAGAGACAATAACATAAAGAGACCCATATCATGAAATGATGACTTCCAAAGTATGAAAGATCACCAATTCAATCAAACTCATGAGTTATCCCACACTCACCTATTCACTCTGCAAGAGGAGTAGATGTAATACCCCAAATTTTCTTAACTAATTTCGTTTCAAGAATGTCAAGTATTATCTTCAAAATTAAATAATATTTATTACATGAGGAATTTTTAAGATTTTCACTTTTTGTCATGTGGAAAATTCAATAAGTTTTCCATCAATATAAAATTTTCCTAAATCCGATAACTAGATAAGAAGTTATGACTATTTCAAGTTCCCATCATAAAATAACGCCATATTAGTCAGTGACGCACCGCTCCATAGGAGAAATTGGCAATTGTCAAATTCCAGTAGGGGTCCGTGATAGTGGCGCGGCGTGCCAAACTTCCAGGTCTCAAATGAAGTGGCAACGCGATGGCTCTGCGTCGTGCCATCCCTCAATTTTCCAGTTGTCAAATTCAGTGATGCGGCGCCAGGGGTCCAATTCGGGAAAATTTCATTGAAATTAAAAGACACGTTCAGGGTTAAAAGGGTCAATTTACCACCCCTATTTAAGCCCTTTAACATGATATTCAGCTATTTGGAACCCAAAATATACTAGTTTCTCTCAATTTTCTCTCAAGAAAAATCTAGAGTTTCAATTAGGGATTCAATTTCAAGAAAGTCTATCCGTCAATCATCGTTAAATCAAGAACTAAGGTATGCGTTGTGTTTATTTATGGATTTCTTTCATCCATAAAGCTAAAAACCCAATTTTAAATTATGAATCATGATTATTATGTTGTGGGTTACTCAAGTTATGTGATGGTTGTTGTTTGATTCCCATGTTAGGATCCTTATGTAAAATTATGAAAACTACGTTAGCATATAAATTGAAATCCATGAATTTGGTGGTTTATGATTTGTAAAATTTGATGATTTCACCTATGCCTTAAGTTGTGCATGTAAGATGTTTGATAAAATGCCTAAAGGGATAGAAATTATACACCCTAGCTAAATTGTGACCCAAATGACAATGTATGCTTTAACCTTATGTTCAAAATAACTTCCATGTTATTCTCATGTATTGAAATTGCTTGTGGGGTTGCTCATGTGTTAGCCTTATGAAATTATGCTAAGTATACATGCTATCTTATTCACGTACCAAGCTATGATAATCAAATTCCCATGAGATATCTCCAACTATTGTATTATGGATTGTTGATGTTGGTTATGTATTCAATAATGTCGTGCCTTCTCAGTTTCCTTCTATCGATTCCTGGGGGTACTTGTACCCAAAAAATATAACCGTGTGCCTATATTTAGTGTTATGTTTTCATGATATCCTCAGTCAAGCCATGGTCCATAGAACCCAGTCAGTCACGTGACGCAGGAAAGATCAGTAATTCAGTAATCTCAATAGTATTCCGTCAGCTAAAGGAACTCCATGAATTTAGTCTAGTCCAGTTCAGTCAATCATGTTTAGTGTCTATTTAGATGGGAGTAGAAATTAGCACCGAGTGAACCCAAGGATGGGAAATCACCTATTATATGAGGGTGTGATTATTAGAACTAATTCTTATGTTCCAGAACTATGTAGCCATCGTAGGTTGAGACATCATAGCCTACTATATGAGGGCAGATGAGGTGGCTTAACCTGTTATATGAGGGTTCACACCATTCTCACTAGAGTTACCTATTATATGAGGGTTTCTCACAGATTGTCCTTACCAATGGTGCGGTATTGACACCCTTGGATACAGATTGGACCCCAACTCAGCCATAATGGCTTATTAGGGGCATGTTGGTCAGATAATTACTTCCCACAATTTTGGTTACAAAATCAGGACTGTTAGATACAATCAATCAGTCTCAGTATTAGAACTCAGATAGTTCTACAAAATTCAGGATTGTTAGATACTATCAACTCGAATAGTACAGAACTCAGCTAGTTCCATCAAATTTAGGACTGTTAGATACAATCACTCATGTTATCAGTTATACCATCCATCAGAACTCTGTTATCAGTCGTGTTAATTATTAGTAAATTCATGTTATCATGATCTCAGATATAGTTACTATGTATTTATGCATGTATTCTCCCGTTCATATTAGTCAGTTATCTAGCATTATTCATGCATATAAACCCAATGCATTCAGCCTAACTCACATGCATACCAGTACATTCAAAGTACTGACGCATTTGCGCTATGGTATCTTATACCTTAGTTTCAGAAGCACGAGCTCCAGAGCATTAGTAGCATTCTAGTCTTTGTAATCTAAGTTAGCAATGAGTCCTCATCTCCCGAGGAAATTTTTATTTATTTATTATCTCATTAAGTAATTTATTAGTTGGAGTTAGTTGGAGACATATCCAATCAACTCCTTATTCAGACAATTCAATTAGTTAGAGGCTTTCCAGACTATCATGTTCAGACTATCAAGTTATTTCAGTTTAGTTTTGGGTATTTCATACCCCATCCAGATGTTATATCTTTATCAGTTATGTTACAGTCTTGAACCTTATGGCCTTTCAGTTCATGTTTCTGCAATCATACAGTATGTTATGCAGTATACAAGTATAGATGTCAGTCATGGGTTAGCTTGTAGTCCTTCGGGGTCATGAGCACTGTGTAGCATTTCAGGTGCCAGATCCGAGGCATTACAGTAGAAGTATGGACAATTCTTGTGTCGCGTGAGGATACAACAACTAATGACGATTAGAAGTTGGAGTGATAGCATATAACTCAGGGACATAGGACAACATAATGTCATGATCAACAATTCAGAATAATTCAAATCCTATGCACATAATCAAATGTATATGCACACACATATATATACATATATATATATATATCACATGACATGGTAGGAAACAAGGCTTAACATGCACTTTAAAACCTTAGCCTGGATTGTGTAGCTTAATTGACATATAATAGTACCCATGGTCTATATGGGCCCAGCTCACACCCCTGGTCAAGCCCAAGTGCATGTAGCCGCACGAACCAAAAAAATAATATCACACATACGTACAGGGGACTCGAACCTTCCAATCATATACTAAGGTGACTTAAACACCCGATCATGTAATGTAATATGGGGGGATAAAAAATCTCAATTATTTAATAAGGCGGACTCAAACCACCTGGTAAGAAATGAGGTGAATCGAACCCCAGACCATTTTGAACCTCATGTCGGCAAATATGGTTTCTAGTATTGGTCCCTCAAGACCTCCACTTTCATGTCCTAGTTACACAACTCTCTTTTAAACCAAATTAAAACATTTATCATACACTCCCATTCATTGAAACATTTACGCATTTAGGCATTCACTGTTGGTATTGTCATACCAACTACACTTGCAAGGTAACATCAACATACCAAACCAATAATCATCACTTGGGAAAATTCATAACCCCCTATGTTGAATACAAAAATCATTATATTTCCTTAGTTTTTCCTAATATGTAGCAGTCCAAGAATAGTTCAATGTACATACTTTTCATATTCAAAACCAATTTAACAATATGGGATTGAGGTCATTAACACTTCAATTATCAACATTCACAAATTGGGGGAAATCACAATCCCCTAGTTTATTCACCATACCCATGCACCCCACAAGTTGAAAATCATCAATAAAGCATAAATAATTTCATATAAACCACAGAAAAAGAAATTACATCATTCATATTTCAAAATCCCTCAACCCACATTAAAAATCATCTATTAAATTGCATAGATACAATTATAAATACATGTTTCTGATAAAATAATAATTGGCGAACAGTAATATATCTTAGACACAGATTTGTGAGCAATTGATAATTTGGAACCCGAATGATGAACGTAAGTTGAAACCCTTATACTTTCTTGGGGTTTGGAGATTGTAAGTTAAATAATCGATGATGTGGCATGAAAACTCATAGAAATGTGTCTATGTAATGTTTAAAGTTTCTTTATAAGTGAAAGTACCTCATTACCCTTCATTCCAATTAAAATTGAACTGAACAACTGAAATTTACATAGTTCTGTAGCATAGGCCTTGTCGCGGCGACTAACCTCATTGCCCAGACCTTAATGTGAAGACTAACCTCTATTTCATGGAGGCTATCACAGAAAGCCAGACTCTATGGAACATCAATATCGCGGAGGCTTATTGCCTCCCTGACCGAAAACTATCTGAACCCTATCCAAAAATTGCATAACACTTTTGAGACACCCCATTAACATACTTAAGTATGATTTAAGTCAAAAATCGATATTTCAAATATGGGGAAGCCAAAAAATAAAAAATGATCAAATTTTGAGGGTGTTACATTATCCCCCCTTAGGGTCTTCATCCTCGAATGACAAGCTAGGACACTTTTCGTACGAGAATCACAATATTACACCAGAATCAAATAATAAACCTGGATAATAACAAGGGAACACAAAATTCATACCTTAAGATCCTCCATCTGATACATGGAATAAGAATAGGTACTTAGCCCTTATATCTTCCTCTGATTCCCGGGTGGCTTCTTCTACTTTCTATCACTCCAAAGGACATTTACTGAAGCTACCTCGTTAGTCCGTAACTTCTGAAGTTGATTATCTAAGATCTCCACTAGGACCTCCTCGTACGATAGAGGATCTAAGGTGCCAACGCCCTCAATAGGTACCACTAAGGAAGGATAACCCACACATTTCTTCAACATGGATACATGAAACATGTGGTGTATGGAACCTATACTTGCAGGTAGTTCTAAATCATAGGGAACATTTCCTACTCTCTTCAAAATCATTTAGGGGCCAACATAATAGGGACTGACTTACCCTTCATACCAAATCGCATCACTTCCTTCATAGTAGATACCTTTAAGAACACCCAACCAACTACATTAAACTTGAACTTTCTTTACAACACGTTTGCATAGGGCTTTATGTGACTCTGAGCAGTCTTAAGCCTATCCCAAATCACTTTAACCTTCTCCAAAGCTTGATGAACAAAATTTGGTCCGAACAATCTCATTTCACTAACTTCGAACCACCCAATAGGTAATCTACACCTTCTATCATACAACACCTCAAACGGGGCCATACCAATACAAGAGTGATAGCTTTTATTATACACAAATTCTACCAGAGGCAAATAATCAACCCAGCTACCACCAAAGTTAATTTCACAAGCTCGAATCATATCCTTCAAAGTCTAAATAGGACTTTCTTTTTACTCAGCCATCTCCGGGTGGAAAGTGGTACTAAGGCTCACCTTAATCCCCAAAACTTTATAAAACAAGCACAAAATTGGATAAGAGTTGAGTACCATGTTTAGAAATAATAAAAACTAGAGAACCATGGAACTTCATGATCACTTGAACAAACAACCTTGCATAGTCCTCCATAGAATAATTAGTCCTCACTAATAAGAAGTGAGCAAATTTAGTCATCCTATAAACAATAACACAAATTGAATCAAACTAGTTCGAGTCCTTGGAAGACCGGTAACAAATTCCATATTTACCGCTTCCCATTTCCATACAGGAAACTCGAATTCTTGAGACAACCGACCAGGATTCAAGTGCTCCACCTTAACTTGTTGATATACCATGAACTTAGCCACATAATTAGTCATATCTCACTTTAAGTTATTCCACTGATAGATCTCCTTAAGGTCATGATACATTTTCATCGAACCAAGATGAACCAAATAACACTACTCATGAGCTTCAGCCAAAATTCTATCTCAGAACCCATCCATATCGAGAATAAACAACCTTTCTTGGTACCTCAAGAAGCCATCACCCCCAATCTCGAAAGCCATCACCCTCAATCACGAAAGCCATCACCTTCTGTTTAACCACATTATCCTTGATTCACATAAACATAGGGTCTAACACCTACTTCTCCTTTACCTCAACACCAAGAGATGACTTTTCCACCTCATTCACAAATACACCACTATCCTCCGAATCTAAGAGACGAACCCTAAGATTTTTGAAACGGTGAATATCCTTAACCAAGTCTTGTTTCTCCTTTCCCACATAGGATAGAATCCCCATTGATATTTTGATAAGAGCATCAGGAACCATATTATCCTAACCTTGGTGATTGTAGAGACTTATGTCATAGGGCTTGAGAAACTCAAGTTATCTCTTTTGCCTAAGATTCAACTCCTTTTCGGTGAATACATATTGCAAGATCTTGTGATCTGAATAGATATCGACATGGACCCTATATAGATAGTAATGACAGGTCTTAAATTCAAATACTACAACTAGAAAGTCCAAATCATGAGTCGGATAATTCTTCTCATGAATGAGAAAAGACTAAATAACTCTTTTTAAAAAATAAAGGAAAAATTGATACCAGTTGTAACGACTAAGGTAACAATTCATTAGGTCAGGTAAAAAGTCGTGTCTTGACTCATTGTCAAAGGTTCTACACCTTTGTGCAACAATGACATCCGTTCGCAAGACTCGTTGGGCCTGACAATGGGTCATTAGAAAGAGCCGTTGTTAGGGACTTGATTTTTGGATTTCCTTCAATTGTGATGATGGATCGACCTAATTAATCATTATGAATGATAACGAGTCATATGCTGGGCTCGTCACCATTGAAATGATGCTTGGGATCCCTAATTATTGTGGTAACGACTTCACACAACGACTCATTGTGTCTGAAAATGAGTCATTGACAGAGTCGTTGTCAGTTGCAGTTGACAGTCCCTTAAGCAAATATTTTAGAACTTCTAGAGCTCAAAAAATGCAGGGTATTACATGTCTCCTTGTTTTCCAAATTGTATGTTTTCAAGTTTACCGACTGAATAAAATCTACTTACTTGGTCACTAACATAATTAGGTGTTTAAAAGGATTCTAGACTTTATATATCGTTGAAATTAAATGAGTTATTGCCCTAGATAGTTTTCAAGGTTCCAATCAATTATATAGGTTTCCACGACTAAACTTGCTTATTCTCACTTTTAACCGTGGACTACTTATACAAATTACTTGTTGTAATCTTATTTACAAAAGAGTGTTAACATATATCAAGTCATTCTAAATAGCCATAATTCATTTTATATCCTAAGTTTAGTTATAAAACATTTAAGACATAGTAACATGAATTATTTATATTAATGATCAAGGGAACTTAGTCATTTTATTTATATTTGGTAAGTTGCCATAGTTTTATCTTATTTGTCCCTATATATAGTTTGGAACTCCTCAATCTTGCAATCAGAGCCACAAAGATACTATTTTATTAGGAATCATGAGGAACTTCTCAAGCATAGTTGTCTTTCTCTTTTCCCTCTACATTGTTCTCAGTAAGTTCCATTTTAATTTACATAATCTTTTCAATTAAATAAAAACATATAGTGACCTTATGTAGAACAATTAGTTCATCATTTTTAGAACAATAATAAAGTAAAATATTTATTATAGTATGTCTTGTAAAGTTTGTTGTATTTTACTAATTAAAGCAGAATGATGATTAGTTTTCAAATTTATAGGATGTTATTCTATTCTTTTGTACATGATGGAAAGGTCTAACCGAATTTTTGTTATGATGGATCATCCTACTATTGTTTTGACTATAGGTAAAAATAAACGATTATTATTGAAAAAATGAATAACCTTGATTTGATGTAATCTAATAAAGTGGTTACATGAATATGTAAAATTCACCTATTAACATTGTGGTCATTGGTCACTAATTTTATTTCTCATAGCGAATTAATTGTTTCTCCTTTCTTTCTTTGTCCAAACAAATTAAGGCACTAAGCAGATAGGAATGCAAGTTGAAGGAAAAGAATGTCGAGTTCCGCTTCAAGGAGCTGTCAAACCTTGTGACCCAACAAAATGCAACACACAATGCTTTGATAAGTACCAAAATAAGACTAATCCTCCTGGTATTACAGGAACACTTCTTGGAGGAAATTGTTTAGATGATAGTTGTTCTTGCACCTTTTGGTGTTAAATGTACAATCCCTTATATCTGTTCAAAAAATTCCGTACTTGATATTTTTAATGGAATAAACCAATAATATCTATTGTTACAATCAAATTATCAAGGTTGTATTAATTCTTTATTAACTACTTAACAATATATGAATCTTCGAATCCAAAACAAAATACTTTTGGTTTGTCATAGAAGCTTCAAATATTTCAGGAAAATTTATATAGACTTTGAAAAAATTACTAAGTAAAAGATTAAGCTAGAAAGTTTAATTGTCTTGGATACTGGCAATTTTTACACTTCATTGCACAAATTAATTATACATAATGCTAAAGATCTCATTATAAGATATTATATTAAAATCAACAACTCAAAAGTATAAAATGATAAGTACCAAGATAAGCCTAATTCACCTAGTATTAAAGAAGCATTTCATGGAGGAAATTGTTTCAAGGACACTTTTCTTGAATCTTTTCGTATTAAGTGTACTACTTCTGAAATTCATGAAAAAATTCTCTTTCATGATATTTTTTGATGGAATAAGTGATAATTCTTCCATTTAATATTCGGGTTTTCATTACTTTGAAGTAGAAAATTAACTTTGTTTGAATCTTTTGAATCCAAAACTATTGCTTCTAAATTTGTCATAAGATATTAAAAATACTTCAAAAAATTCTTATGGTTTTTCTAAACATTACTAAATAAAATATTAATCTCGATAATCTTAAATATATTTTGATATTGAAATCATTTATTGTTGCTAATGGTCAATTACACCTGTAAAAGGTACATATGGTTATTGTCAATATTTTTAACCCAACTTAGAGGTTGGGTCAGACCACAAAGAATGATTTCGAAAAGTTCACTTTAGAGTGTAAGTGGCTTAATTAATGCTTGTTCATATTGATTTAAATTATGAAATGCAATTGGGGGACTTTTGTAAACAATTTTGAAGAATTTTGATCATAGTTATAATGTGAGTTGAATTGCAAGGAATAAGACATGAAAGTGGCGGTCTACGATAAAAGTAACTTGAGGATCTGTTGTCATAAAAGTAGAATCATATGTGGGTGAATAACAATTTTTTTTAATTCATTAAAAACTATGGGTAGGCTATATTTTGAGTATTAATGTTAATCTCTCAATTAAGAACGAAATTTAATATGTGGGTTCTCTCAAAACTCCTTGTATACGATCATGACCAATCTAAAACCTTAATTTGATTGCATTTTTTCTATAATCGGCCATAAAAAGATATTAATCTAGTCATTGTTAATCATTATCCCTCACCCTTATCCCCTATCTCAAGAAAGATAAAGAGTTTAAGCTTAATTATAGTTTGCAACAAACAATTATAAATTGAAAAATGGGATAATCGTGAAATCCATAGTAAAAAATCAACTAGAAAAGCAAATATTTTCTACCCACGTATGTATTCTCCGCAAGCTCCTAGATAAGTTTCCAATAATTTGTCATATGTTTTAAGACTCCAAAATGATTATTTCAAACATTAGATATGTGTCATGACCATTCACCTTGAGTATGAAGTATTTTCAATGTGATTATGGTCATAGGAAGCACTTTGAGCAAAATGAAGTTGTGAATATTTGTATCAATTTAGTTTTAGTATTGGATCCTACAAGGATCAATTTTAAATGAGAGTAACTACTAGAAAATATTGAGTTATGTGTCTCATTATATATCACATTAAATCCCATTGAGTCTTCTTCACAACACAACTGATTGCTCGTCAATCAGAGTTCGGAGTTGAAAGTTATAGGTGTGTTAGTAAAACACTCTGTGACAGCCACACGCCGCGAAGAAGTCCTTGGTGTGCTACTTCTTGAGGTGCGCGATTGGGTTTATCCCATGAGACCTTAGGATTGCAATTGGGTTCGCCAGTGAACCTTTAGGTTTACGATTGGGTTTGCCCCACGAACCTTGAGGTTTGCAATTGGGGGTATGCCGGGAATCCCTTCTCCATGCCTCAAAATTGTTTGTTTTTAGTATAATTTAGGGGAATAAGGGTCTTTTCACTCCTCTAAATAATTCCCAATCCCTTATGTTTGTGTATAGGGTTTTAAAAATGAGTTCAATCATCAAATAAGCATTATTTGCCCCTTTCATGGTTAGTTATCAAACATATCCTTCTCTCCACTATCAAGAGGTAAAGAGGCAGGCTTTCTGCCAAGAATTTACCTCCCAAGGCTCCAAATCCAATATCCCATAAAGAAGTAAAGAAATTCATCTATGTGGCATTTAAACAGGAATAATCTTCTTTCCTTGTGACCAAATATTTAATTTTTAATTGATTTTGAATAAATTGACTTTCTAGGGTCTATACCCCCTTTCCTTATGCTTTGAGATTTTTAAACTTCCTCATGAATTTAACATTATCTTACAAATGATTTCAAGTTTACTTATGTTTTTATCCCTGAAAATGATCTTAAGAATTGAGTTTGATATTTTTATATGAAGTTTCTATGAGATGATGAATGATTTCAAGTTTAAGCATAAGTTACTAAGTTTATAAGAAGTTCAAGTTTATAATTTCAAGATACATGTTTTACAGAATTATTAAAGTTCATTTTTGATCTTATGATCTCAGATAAGGCAAGAAATCCACAAGTTTCCTCATGAATATGATTTAAGTAAGAGAAGCATAGTTGGTTTTTTTAGTTTATAAACTCACATGCTATTTTAAGGTATATTTAACAAGTATAAGCATACAAGTGTGTCTGTTGGGAGTAGTATTTAGCATCGAAATGGGAATGTGGGTTTAGTGCATCTTACTTCCCAGAAACCACGTGCCACCGTAGGTTTAAGGGCCTTGCTAAAGATTGTTTTTCTTGCCCAATAAGGGCTCAGTTTAGTGATCACTCTAAGTTAAGGTTCTCTTTTAATGGAAATGGTAGAACAACTTTCCTAAATGTGGGTAAGACACTCGAGTCCATAATAGCTAACATGGTTTATATCGATTATAAGAATCTCCCATAAAAGTAAAGATTTCAGAAACTAAGTATAATGACTCACTAAGCTTATCAGATTATTCTTCATTATTCATCTTTTATGATATTTTAGCTTTTAATTTTTATTCATATTAAAGGTGAGTCTTTTTTCACTTAGCGCACATGATTTTAAAGTATGTTCAACTAAAATGTTCCCTATTGCATTCACCCCCACATACTCGGTATATTTCAGAAGTATTGACCACATATTCGTCTATGCGGCTAACTTATTTCATACTGTAGGTACCATTTATAGCCCACACATCATAATTAGATAGTTCGTAGCTTCCATCCAGCAGGTGATGAGTTCTTTTGATTGGAGGAATCAAGTTAACCATAGTTTTAGTATCATTTTTATCCAATTGTATTGATTAGGGATAGCTCGGGGTCATGTCCTGACTACCCATAGTCAGTATTAGTAGATGCTTCATAGATAGTCAGTTAGAGTTGATATATTAAAATTTCAATTTTTGTTTTGTATAACAAGAGTATAACTATTTTAAACAATTTTTATTAAATATGTTCAGCTAAAGACATTTCTTATGCTTACTAGTTCCAATTTTATGTATTTTATTCAATTTCTCATGAGTTCTGCCAATCTCATGGTTTAGCTTAGGATCACTTGTGGTTTGAAGCATTGTGTGACATCAAGAGGGTAGTCTCAGACATTACAAACCTAGTATTAGAGCACAGAGTTTAAAAGTCCTAAGGTGTCTGTGAAGCTATATCTAGCAGAGTCTTGCAGAATGGTACAGAGACATTTGTACTATTTTTTAGAGGCTATTAGGCATTTAAGAAATAAATCCCTTCTTCATGCTCTAGATCATGCAGTCAAGTTGTTCTCTCAAAAACTTCTGTCACTTCGTGTGTTACACCATAATTCTCCATCTATGAGTTACTCTTGCGATAATATGAGTAGTATATTTTAATCCTCTCGAGATGATGCTCTCGAATTTACTACCAGTAACTTTAGAAATTGCATAAAGGAGGTTTTTAGGAGCCCGCTAGTGTGTTTAAAATCCTTCAATTTTAAAGTTTATGTTCTAATCCATATGAATTGTGTAATTAATATAGAATATGCTATGCAATCAGATTTCTCTTTACCTCTTCATTACAGATAGCACTCATGAAAGGAGAGAGCATGTGCATAGGGTATTCAATATATTTTTTATTAAGGGGTAGAGTAACTTAGGGTGTTATGATTCATAAGTAATAGAACATCATAAGAGTTGGAAGTATGGATTTATAGGTTTAATAATAAGAAAAGGTGGGGTTATCATTTAGTTGAGGGAAAATTGATGGAGTTATGTCTGTTTTTAAGTAGGATTGAGGTGATATGTCCTTATGTGTTAAATAAGGGGTAGTGAATGTAGTGTAGGTTTCATAGTGAAAGGTAGAGAAGAAGTTAATAGTTAAGGTGAATTGTGGTATGCTAAAAGTAGGGAAGGAGTTCTTGATGGTATTCCATTGTGTTGGAAAAGTATATGCTATTAACAAAAGTATTATGTTAGTAAGGATTGTTAATGTGGGTTCTCCTTCTGGTTAATTCTTGTAGGGTGAGGAGTATAATTTAGATATATAGAAGTAGTAGCGATGTGTGGGAGGATGAACTAATGAGTTATGATAAGACAGACCATAAGATTATGGTAAATCATTGCTATTATGAGGTTATAGTGGACTAGTGTTTCTTGATATTTTATTTTATATCTTCCAAGCAAGAATAGTATGTGAAGGTATGTGGTTAATCAGGTCTAGTGTTAGACACTATGTTTGAACAGTAGATGATCATCAAGGTGGGAATAATGATTAATTAAGATAGTGAAGCTAGATATAGGGAAGGTGAGCTAGTAGGTTTGGAATGATGTATGCAAGAAGTTCATTTTTTTGCAATTAAGTATGATCGTAAAGATATGATGTAGAGGTGTACCCAAAGTGATATGTTTCACGATCTGAACCAGGGCCTGAACATGACAAGCATCTCAAGTCCACCGTAGACTGGAAACCACCCTCATGGCCTAGTCAACTAGATTACAATACGTCATAACAGCGGAATACCAACACACAATAAGATAGAAAAATATGATTCAGACACAAAGAAGTCTATAAGTTCAACAACCAATCTGAAGCCCACAATAATCCACAAATGTCTCTAAACAAACAAAAACCAATAATAATCGGGACATGCCCCCGACAATAGCTAAACTAAGTTCAACGAAACGAGACAATAACATAAAAAGACCCATATCATGAAAAGATGACTTCCAAAGTATGAAAGATCACCAATTCAATCAAACTCATGAGCTATCCCACAATCACTTATTCACTCTGCAAGAGGAGTAGATGTAATACCCCGAAGTTTCTTAACTAATTTCGTTTTAAGAATTTCAAGTATTATCTTCTAAATTAAATGATATTTATTACATGAGAAATTTTTAAGATTTTCACTTTTTGTCATGTGGGAAATTAAATAAGCTTTCCATCGATATAAAATTTTCCTAAATCCGATAACTAGATAAGAAGTTATGACTATTTCTAGTTCCCATCATAAAATAGCGCCATATTAGTCAGTGACGCACCGCTCCATAGGAGAAATTGGCAATTGTCAAATTCCAGTAGGGGTCCGTGATAGTGGTGCGTCGTGCCAAACTTCCAGGTCTCAAATGAAGTGGCAACGTGATGGCTCTGCGTCGTGCCATCCCTCAATTTGCTATTATCAAATTCAGTGACGCGGCGCCAGGGGTCCAATTCGGGAAAATTTCATTGAAATTAAAAGACACGTTTAGGGTTGAAAGGGTCAATTTACCACCCCTATTTAAGCCCTTTAACATGATATTCAGCTATTTGAAACCCAAAATATACTAGTTTCTCTCAATTTTCTCTCAAAAACAATCTAGAGTTTCAATTGGGGATTCAATTTCAAGAAAGTCTATCCGTCAATCATCATTTAATCAAGAACTAAGGTATGCGTTGTGTTTATTTATGAATTTCTTTCATCCATAAAGCTCAAAAACCTAATTTTAAATTATGAATCATGATTATTATGTTGTGGGTTACTCAAGTTATCTGATGGTTGTTGTTTGATTCCCATGTTAGGATCCTTATGTAAAATTATGAAAACTACATTAGCATATAAATTGAAATCCATGAATTTGGTGGTTAATGATTTGTAAAATTTGATGATTTCACCTATGACTTAAGTTGTGCATGTAATATGTTTGATAAAATGCCTAAAGGGATAGAAATTATGCACCCTAGCTAAATTGTGATCCAAATGACAATGTATGCTTTAACCTTATGTTCAAAATAACTTCCATGTTATTCTCATGTATTGAAATTGCTTGTGGGGTTGCTCATGTGTTAGCCTTATGAAATTATGCTAAGTATACATTCTATCTTATTCGCGTACCAAGCTATGATAATCAAATTCCCATGAGATATCTCCAACTATTGTATTATGGATTGTTGATGTTGGTCATGTATTCAATAATGTCGTGCCTTCTCAGTTTCCTTCTATCGATTCCTGTGGGTACTCGTACCCAAAAAATATAACTGTGTGCCTATATTTAGTGTTATGTTTTCACGATATCCTCAGTCAAGCCATGGTCCATAGAACCCAGTCAGTCACGTGACTCAGAAAAGATCAGTAATTCAGTAATCTTAATAGTATTTTGTCAGCTAAAGGAACTCCATGAATTTAGTCTAGTCCAGTTCAGTCTATCATGTTTAGTGTCTATTTAGATGGGAGTAGGAATTAGCACTGAGTGAACCCAAGGATGGGAAATCACCTAATATATGAGGGTATGATTATTAGAACTAATCCTTATGTTCCAGAACTACGTAGCCAGCGTAGGTTGAGACATCATAGCCTACTATATGATGGCAGATGAGGTGGATTAACCTGTTATATGAGGGTTCACACCGTTGTCACTAGAGTTACCTGTTATATGAGGGTTTCTCACAGATTATCCTTACCAATGGCGCGGTATTGACACCCTTGGCTACAGATTGGACCCCAACTCAGCCATAATGGTTTATTAGGGGCATGTCGGTTAGATAATTACTTCCCATAATTTCAGTTACAAAATCAGCACTGTATGATACAGTCAATCAGTCTCACTATTAGAACTCAGATAGTTCTACAGAATTCAGGATTGTTAGATACTGTCAACTCGAATAGTACGAAACTCAGCTAGTTCCATCAGATTTAGGACTGTTAGATACAATCACTCATTTTATCAGTTATACCAGCCATCAAAACTCTGTTATCAGTCGTGTTAATTATTCGTAAATTCATGTTATCATGATCTGAGATATAGTTACTATGTATTTATGCATGTATTCTCACGTTCATATTAGTCAGTTATCTAGCATTATTCATGCATATAAACCCCATGCATTCATCCTACCTCACATGCATACCAGTACATTCAAAGTACTGACGCATTTGCGCTATGGTATCTTATACCTTAGTTTGAGAAGCACGAGCTCCAGAGCATCAGTAGCATTCTAGTCTTCGTAGTCTAAGTTAGCAATGAGTCCTCATCTCTCGAGGACATTATCATTTATTTATTATCTCATTAATTAATTTATTAGTTGGACTTAGTTGGAGACATATCCCATCAACTCCTTATTCAGACAATTCAATCAGTTAGAGGCTTTCCAGACTATCATGTTCAGACTATCAAGTTATTTCAGTTTAGTTTTGGGTATTTCATACCTCATTCGAATGTTATATCTTTATCAGTTATGTTACAGTCGTGAACCTTATGGCCTTTCAGTTCATGTTTCTGCAATCATACAGTATGCGATGCAATATACAAGTACAGATGTCAGTCATGGGTTAGCTTGTAGACCTTCGGGGTCATAAGCACTGTATAGCATTTCAGGTGCCAGATCCAGGGCATTACAGTAGAAGTATGGACAATTCTTGTGTCGCGTGAGGATACAACAGCTAATGACGATTAGCAGTTGGAGTGATAGCATATAACTCAGGGACATAGGACAACATAATGTCATGATCAACAATTCAAACTAATTCAAATTCTATGGACATAATCAAATGTATATGCACACACATATATATACATATATATATATATATATATATATATATATCACATGCCATGGTAGGAAACAAGGCTTAACATGCACTTTAAAACCTTAGCCTGGATTGTGTAGCTTAATTGTCATATAATAGTACCCACGGTCTATATGGGCCCAGCTCTCACCCCTGGTCAAGCCCAAGTGCATGTAGCCGCACACACCAAAAAAATAATATCACACATACGTACAGGGGACTCGAACCTCCCAATCATATACTAAAGTGACTTAAACACTCAATCATGTAATGTAATATGGGGGAATAAAAAATCTCAATTATTTAATAAGGCGGACTCAAACCACTTGGTAAGAAATGAAGGGAATCGAACCCCAGACCATTTCGAACCTGACGTCGGCAAATATGATTTCTAGTATTGGTCCCTCAAGACCTCCACTTTCATGGCCTAGATACACAACTCTATTTACAAAATTAAAACATTTATCATACACTCCCATTCATTGAAACATTTACGCATTTAGGCATTCACTGTTGGTATTGTCATACCAACTACACTTGCAAGGTAACATCAACATACCAAACCAATAATCATCACTTGGGAAAATTCATAACCCCCTATGTTGAATACAAAAATCATTATGTTTCATTAGTTTTTCCTAATATGTAGCAGTCCAAGAATAGTTCAATGTACATACTTTTCATATTCAAAACCAATTTAACAATATGGGATTGAGGTCATTAACACTTCAATTATCAACATTCACAAATTGGGGAAAATCACAATCCCCTAGTTTATTCACCATACCCATGCACCCAACAAGTTAAAAATCATCAATTAAACATAAATAATTTCATATAAACCACAGAAAAAGAAATTACATCATTCATATTTCAAAATCCCTCAACCCACATTAAAAATCATCTTTTAAATTGCATGGATACAATTATAAATACATGTTTTTGATAAAATTATAATTGGGGAAGAGTAATATGTCTTAGACACAAATATTTGTGAGCAATTGATAATTTGGAACCCGAATGATGAACGTAAGTTGAAACCCTTATACTTTCTTGGGGTATGGACTTTGTAAGTGAAATAATCGATGATGTGGCATGAAAACTCACAGAAATGTGTCTATGTAATGTTTAAAGTTTCTTAATAAGTGAAAGTACCTCATTACCCTTTATTCCAATTAAAATTGAACTGAACAACTGAAATTTACATAGTTCTGTAACATAGGCCTTATCGCGGAGACTAACCTCATTCCCACGGACCTTAATGTGAAGACTAACCTCTATTTCACGGAGGCTATCACAGAAATCCAGACTCTATGGAACATCAATATCGCGGAGGCTTATTGCCTCCATGACCGAAAACTATCTGAACCCTATCCAAAAATTGCATAACTCTTTCGAGACACCCCATTAACATACTTAAGTATGATTTAAGTCAAAAATCGATATTTCAAATATGGGGAAGCCAAAAAATAAAAAATGATCAAATTTTGAGGGTGTTACATTATCCCCCCTTAGGGTCTTCATCCTCGAATGACAAGCTAGGACACTTTTCGTACGAGAATCACAATATTACACCTGAATCAAACAATAAACCTGGATAATAACAAGGGAACACAAAATTCATACCTTAAGATCCTCCATCTAATACATGGAATAAGAATAGGTACTTAGCCCTTATATCTTCCTCTGATTCCCAGGTGGCTTCTTCTACTTTCTATTACTCCAAAGGACCTTTACTGAATCTACCTCTTTAGTCCGTAACTTCTGAACTTGATTATCTAAGATCTCCACCAGGACCTCCTCGTACGACAGAGGATCTGAGGTGCCAACGTTCTCAATAGGTACCACTAAGGAAGGATAACCCACACATTTCTTCAACATGGATACATGAAACACGTGGTGTATGGAACCTATACTTGCAGGTAGTTCTAAATCATAGGCAACATTTCCTACTCTCTTCAAAATCATATAGGGGCCAACATAATAGGGACTGACTTACCCTTCATACCAAATAGCATCACTTCCTTCATAGTAGACACCATTAAGAACACCCAACCAACTACATTAAACTTTAACTCTCTTTACAACACGTTTGCATAGGACTTTATGTGACTCTGAGCAGTCTTAAGCCTATCCCAAATCACTTTAACCTTCTCCAAATCTTGATGAACAAAATTTGGTCCGAACAATCTCGTTTCACTAACTTCGAACCACCCAATAGGTAATCTACACCTTCTATCATACAACACCTCAAACGGGGCCATACCAATAGAAGAGTGATAGATTTTATTATACACAAATTCTACCAGAGGCAAATAATCAACCCAGCTACCACCAAAGTTAATTTCACAAGCTCGAATCATATCCTCCAAAGTCTAAATGGGACTTTCTTTTTGCTCATCTATCCCGGAGTGGAAAGTGGTACTAAGGCTCACCTTAATACCCAAAACTTTATAAAACAAGCACAAAACTGTGGTAAGAACTGAGTACCATGTTTAGAAATAATAAAAACTAGAGAACCATGGAACTTCATGATCTCTTGAACAAACAACCTTGCATAGTCCTCCATAGAATAATTAGTCCTCATTGATAAGAAGTAAGCAAATTTAGTCATCTTATAAACAATAACCCAAATTGAATGAATTTAGTTCTCGTCCTTGGAAGACTGGTAACAAATTCCATATTTACCGCTTCCCATTTCCATACAGGAAACTCGAATTCTTGAGACAACCGACCAGGATTCAAGTGCTCCACCTTAACTTGTTGATATACCATGAACTTAGCCACATAATTAGTCATATCTCACTTTAAGTTATTCCACTGATAGATCTCCTTAAGGTCATGATACATTTTCATCGAACCAAGATGAACCAAATAACACTACTCATGAGCTTCAGCCAAAATTCTATCTCAGAACCCATCCATTTCGAGAATAAACAACCTTTCTTGGTACCTCAAGATTCTATCACCTCCAATCTCAAAAGCCATCACCCCTAATCTCGAAAGCCATCACCTTCTGTTTAACCACATTATCCTTGTTTCACATCAACATAGGGTCTAACACCTACTTCTCCTTTACCTCAACACCAAGAGATGACTTTTCCACCTCATGCACAAATACACCACCATCCTCCGAATCTAAGAGACGAACCCTATGATTTTCTAAACGGTGAATATCCTTAACCAAGTCTTGCTTCTCCTTTCTCACATAGGATAGAATCCCCATAGACATTCTGCTAAGAGCATCTACAACCATATTATCCTAACCTATGTCATAGGGCTTGAGAAACTTAAGTTATCTCCTTTGACTAAGATTCAACTCCTTTTGGGTGAACACATATTGCAAGATCTTATGATCTAAATAGATATCGACATGGACCCTACATAGATAGTGATGACAGGTCTTAAATTCAAATACTACAACTAGCAAGTCCAAATCATGAGTCGGATAATTCTTCTCATGAATGAGAAAAGACTAAATAACTCTTTTTAAAAAATAAAGGAAAAAATTGATACCAGTTGTAACGACTAAGGTAACGATTCATTAGGTCAGGTAAAAAGTCGTGTCCTAGACTCATTGTCAAAGGTTCTACACCTTGGTGCAACAATGACATCCGTCCGCAAGACTCGTTGGGCCTGATAATGGGTCATTACAAGGAGCCGTTGTTAGGGACTTGATTTTTGGATTTCCTTCTATTGTGATGATGGATCGACCTAATTAATCATTATGAATGATAACGAGTCATATGCTGGGCTCGTCACCATTGAAATGAAGCTTGGGATCCCTCATTATTGTGGTAACGACTTCACACAATGACTCATTGTGTCCGAAAATGAGTCATTGACAGAGTCGTTGTCAGTTGCAGTTGACAGTCCCTTAAGTAAATATTTTAGAACTTCTAGAGCTCAAAAAATGCAGGGTATTACATGTCTCCTTGTTTTCCAAATTGTATGTTTTCAAGTTTACCGACTGAATAAAATCTACTTACTTGGTCACTAACATAATTAGGTGTTTAAAAGGATTCTAGACTTTATATATCGTTGAAATTAAATGAATTATTGCCCTAGATAGTTTTCAAGGTTTCAATCAATTATATAGGTTTCCACGACTAAACTTTCTTATTCTCACTTTTAACCGTGGACTACTTATACAAATTACTTGCTGTAATCTTATTTACAAAAGAGTGTTAACATATATCAAGCCATTCTAAATAGCCATAATTCATTTTATATCCTAAGTTTAGTTATAAAACATTTAAGACATAGTAACATGAATTATTTATATTAATGATCAAGGGAACTTAGTCATTTTATTTATATTTGGTAAGTTGCCATAGTTTTATCATATTTTTCCCTATATATAGTTTGTAACTCCTCAATCTTGCAATCAGAGCCACAAAGATACTATTTTATTAGGAATGATGAAGAACTTCTCAAGCATAGTTGTCTTTCTCTTTTCCCTCTACATTGTTCTCAGTAAGTTCCATTTTAATTTACATAATCTTTTCAATTAAATAAAAACATATAGTGACCTTTTGTAGAACAATTAGTTCATCATTTTTAGAACAATAATAAAGTAAAATATTTATTATAGTATGTCTTGTAAAGTTTGCTATATTTTACTAATTAAAGCAGAATGATGATTAGTTTTCAAATTTATAGGATGTTATTCTATTCTTTTGTACATGATGGAAAGGTCTAACCGAATTTTTGTTATGATGGATTATCCTACTATTGTTTTGACTATAGGTAAAAATAAATGATTATTATTGAAAAAATGAATAACCTTGATTTGATGTAATCTAATGAAGTGGTCACATGAATATGTAAAATTCACCTATTAACATTGTGGTCATTGGTCACTAATTTTATTTCTCATAGCGAATTAATTGTTTCTCCTTTCTTTCTTTGTCCAAACAAATTAAGGCACTAAGCAGACAGGAATGCAAGTTGAAGGAAAAGAATGTCTAGTTTCGCTTCCAGGAGCTGTCAAACCTTGTGACCCAACAAAATGCAACACACAATGCTTTGATAAGTACCAAAATAAGACTAATCCTCCTGGTATTACAGGAACACTTCTTGGAGGAAATTGTTTAGATGATAGTTGTTCTTGCACCTTTTGGTGTTAAATGTATAATCCCTTATATCTGTTCAAAAAATTCTGTACTTGATATTTTTAATGGAATAAACCAATAATATCTATTGTTACAATCAAATTATCAAGGTTGTATTAATTTTTTATTAACTACTTAACAATATATGAATCTTCAAATCCAAAACAAAATACTTTTGGTTTGTCATAGAATCTTCAAATATTTCAGAAAAAATTATATATACTTTGAAAAAACTACTAAATAAAAGATTAAGCTAGAAAGTTTAATTGTCTTGGATACTGACAATTTTTACACTTCATTGCACAAATTAATTATACATAATGCTACAGAACTCATTATAAGATATTATATTAAAATCAACAACTCAAAAGTATAAAATGATAAGTACCAAGATAAGCCTAGTTCGCCTAGTATTAAAGAAGCATTTCATGGAGGAAATTGTTTCAAGGACACTTTTCTTGAATCTTTTCGTATTAAGTATACTACTTCTGAACTTCATGAAAATATTCTCTTTCAAGATATTTTTTGATGGAATAAGTGATAATTCTTCCATTTAATATTCCGGTTTTCATTACTTTGAAGTAGAAAATTAACTTTGTTTGAATCTTTTGAATCCAAAACTATTGCTTCTAAATTTGTCATAAGATATTAAAAATACTTC
Source organism: Capsicum baccatum var. pendulum (assembly GCA_030864225.1). Taxonomy (NCBI): domain Eukaryota; kingdom Viridiplantae; phylum Streptophyta; class Magnoliopsida; order Solanales; family Solanaceae; genus Capsicum; species Capsicum baccatum. Next base: position 210,932,556 of record CM061553.1, on the reverse strand, counting down.
AAAAAATTCTTATGGTTTTTCTAAACATTACTAAATAAAATATTAAGCTATTAAATGCTTAAATATATTTTGATATTGAAATCATTTATTGTTGATAATGGTCAATTACACTCGTAAAAAGTGCATACGGTCGTTGTCAATATTTTTGACCCAACATAGAGGTTGGGTCAAACCACAGAGAATGAATTGGCAAAGTTTTCTTTAAAGTGCAAGTGGCTCAGTTAATGCTTTCTCATATTGATTTAAAATATGACTTTTGTAGACAATTTTGAAGAATTATGATTGTAGTTATCATGAGAATTGAATTTCAATAAATAAGACACGAAAGTGGTAATCTATGATAAAAGTAATTTGAGGATGTATTGTCATTAGAGTAGAATCATATGTGGGTGAATTAACATTTTTTCTTTATTTAATCAAACAATGGATAGGCTATATCTTGGGTATTAATGTTAATCTCTCAGTTAAGAACTAAATTTCAAAAGTGGGTTATCTCAAAACTCTATGTATATGATCATGACCTATCCAGAACCTCAATTTGTTTGCATTATTTCTAAGATCGGCCAGAAAAATATATCAATCTAGTCATTGTTAATTATTATCCCTCACTCTTATCCCCTTTCTCAAGAAAGATAAAGGGTCTAGGCTTAACTAGAGTTTGCAACCACCACTTGTAAATTGAAACACGAAATAATCGTCAAACCCATAGTAAATAATAAATTAGAAAAGCAAATAATTACCACCGATGTATTTACCAATACTCAATCATCACACACCTCACTTCCCACCCCCACACCACACACCCTAATTTAGGAAAATTGGCCAAGCTATCCCATCATGCTCACTTAAATCTTTCATCATATTAAATTACCCACAAGAAATCCTTCAACCCAATGTATAAAAGCTAAATAAAACCTAATTACAAAATTTAGGATTTATTACATGTTTTTAGATCACAAAATTATGTAAAAGATAAGGTTTGAAGTCACTAAGTATTGAGAGTAATGCTATTTCTATTTTTAGCTTGTTTTCTCTATCTTTATGCTTCCTTTAGTCTTCATTGGTCATCTTTTGGCTTCAATCCTTGAAAACAAACAGACTAATATTAAAACTAGTTCAAAATGACATTGAGAACTTAATTTTTTACTACTTCTCGACTAAAAGATTCGTACAATAAATACTTATCAATGCCCCTTTAACATAAACCTTTGCATGTTCTCATGCAAATCAACGCACAAGTAATAAAAACAATAATGTCTACTAATATTACAACTAGAGAGCTCAAGCACATGCCTCATTGTGAAAGTAATCTAGCCCTTTTGACTATGAAAATCATTGGCATGATTATTCATAATCAAACTATCAATTCATGATCTAAAGGCTTCAAGTATTAACTAGTCTCTACCAAACCCACGCCCATGCTCATATACATCAAGCAAGGCAAAGCAACATTCTCGATGAATACAATCAAGTAACTTTACAACAAGAATATCCATTTTCACATGATGCAAAAATTTAAAATCAGGATATCAATACGAATCACTCTCGCTCCTTGAAATGATCATGCACATGAATTCCACTCTATAGGCTAGACCTTATGTTCCATCCGACTATAATCTAAAGTGCTAAGTTGGAGATCATTAAGATCTTATTATAGCCTGTAATTTAGGCAATGGGTAAGGTTGGATCGCATATGGTTGAAGTAATTCTACCTCATTAAAGAACTACACGATACATCAACTTAATTCTTCCTACAAATTCAAATCATTTTATATGATAAGGACCAATAATTTTGTTGTACTTACCAGCTTCCTTCTCCAATTCTTTTCAAATCATAACAACTCAATTATTTAGATAATAAAATCTACAATGTCAACTATTTTTTCACTCATCTCCATTCTTTCTTATATGTATTCACTAGGATACTACGATGAACTAGCGAAGGAAATAAATGGTCCATAGATCTATGAATTTCAAATCACAAATCTTACCCGACAATTTGTCCACCACCATCTTAGGTTTTTGGCCTTTATTGGTATAAGGCTTCACCTATATTATGAACAGGTTATGATTTGTAACATGGTTGTCTAATAATAGGGTACAAGCAACATATTAGGACAAAGCTTGGTCACTCAACTCACAATAGGGAAGGTTAAATGGTTAATTTAGCTAACTTTTGATTGATGACTTAAAGTCATTTCTCCAATGGTCTAACTCTCAATACTTTGTGATAGACTGACCAGGCAAACTATAGATGGATTCATGGTACAAGATCAATTTAAAGTCTCGCTACTCATGGTACTCAACTACACACTTGAAGCAATACTTTAAATCACACAATTTACATAACACATTTATTTCACATATTGATGGATGTATTCAAGTAGTGAAAATGAGATGCAAATCATAAGAGTAAGTTCCTAACCAGTTCAAATCAACCAACAAAAATTTAAAAGATGGGTGTTTTTTTTGGTAAATTGTAGTTCCATTTCACCAAAAAGTATAGGTCTTTACAAAGCATGGTGATTGCTAACCAATCACCCTCTCAATCTCATCTCATAGCAGATACATACATATATAATTACATTTGAGACTATTACTAATCAATAAAACTATTAAGGATATGAATTAATAACGTTTAAGCTCTTCTTCCATCTCACAACATGGACTGCTCTTGTGTATATTTGAATTACAACATGTTGACAAAATATATCACTGGAGTAGCTCAAACTTAAGATTGTTCTATTCTCTCCATATGGAATATACCACCATGATGAAACTTATTGCTACTATTTCCCTAAGGTTTGGAGGCTGCTTCATGCCATTTATTAGCCAATCAATCTCTATCTCCCAACTTTCCATACTTTTATTCTGTCCTAGCCACTTGAGGATTCTTCTCCATATACCTTTATTGATGCTACAAGAAAAGAATAGGTGGTCAAACACCTTATCAGCTAGTCCATAGAAGACACAGGTTTAGGGCACCTGTATTCCTATCTTCATCAATCTATCAACTATTGTCAATCTCTTTTGTAAGGCTAGCCACAAGTTAAACTTATGACTAGGTTGCATAGTAGGTAGTAGGATCAGCTTCTTCCAAGGCGCTCTTGGATTTTGAGGTAGATGCAGTTAGTAAAGTTTTTTTATGCTAAACTTCTCACCCTTCTATAGTATTTTCAATCTACTAAGCAAATCTCTATGCACTACTTGTAGTTCCATTACTATTTTCCTGACATTCAGTATCTTCCGGAATATCCAAGACATATTTTTGGGTGAGATTCCATAGGTTTTTGTTTTATGTAGAAGTTGTGTAATCACTTTATCCATAATTAGTCCTTCTTTTGTGATAGTGTCCACAGATGCTTTGTAATTGCAGCTTTATTCCATAGTATCATGTTCACCACATTGAGGCCCCCAACTATCTGGGGAAGGTGTACCTTGTCCCAGGATACCAAAGCCTTTTTTGACACCTCAGCTTGCCCTTTCCATAGGTAAGATCTGCATATTGCCTCAGTACACTTCAATACCTTTTAAGGAATAAGGAACACCTGAGCATAGTGCTATGGAGAGTTTTCTTGCATTAATAGGGACTCCCGGGTACTTAAAAGAAAACACACCTTCAGTGTGTCCTATTTCTTCTAGTATTTCTCTTTTCAGCTGCTCAGTAATTCCATCCAGGAACAAGGATCTTTTGTCAACATTTACCCACAATCCTATTGCTTGGGAAAATTTTGTGAAGGGCAGATTCAATAATCTAATAGATCTTAGATTAGCTTTGCATAATAGTAGCAAATCATCAGCAAAACACACATGAATTGCCCCTAGTTTCTTACATCTTTGATGAAATTGGAACTTCTTGTTCTTTGCAAGCTGTTTTAGCACTCTACTTTGGTATTCCATTACGATTACGAACAAGTATGGAGACATTGGATCTCCCTTCCTAATACCCTTTTTCCTTTAAATGGTTTAGTTAAGCCTCTATTTAAGATTAAGGAATAGGAAATAGAGGTTATACAAGCAATGATCCACCCCACAAATTTATAAGCAAATCCTAACTCTATCATTAACCTCTTTAGGAAGACCCAATCCAGGGAATCATAAGCCTTCCTAATATCTACTTTGAGTACATATCTTGGAAGACACCTTCCCTATTGTAACCATTAAACAATTCATGTGAAAACAATATATTATCAGTTATTGTTCTCCCTTCAATAAATATTGATTGAGCTTCTCTTATCAGTTCACCAATTATTCTTTTCAGTTTACCACTAAGCATTTTAGTGATGATCTTATAGATAGTGGTGCAATAAGAAATAGGCCTATAATCTTTCACATAAGTAGGGGTCTTAGTTTTAGGCACCAAAGTTACAGTTGTGCAGTTTACACCATTTCCTAATTCATTTGTGCTAAAGAAATGAAGAATAGCATCTAACACATCAGTTTTTACCTCATCCCAACATGTGGTGAAGAATTCAATTGGGAACCCTCTACTCCTGAGGCTTTATCCTTTGGCATCCCTTTGATTGTTGTCAGTACTTCCTCAGCTGTTACTAGTTGGATCAGCAACATTCGTTGCTCCCTAGTTAAATAATACCCTCTTTCACTATATTTGCATCTGGCCAAGGGTGCACATCTCTCTCTCGTCCTATAACTTTGGAAAAGAAGGTGATGGATTCTAACTCAATATTTACAGGATCAGTCAACTTTGTATCTGCATCAGTAAGAATTGAGTTAATAGTATTTGTACTAGACCTAATTTTCCACTGAGTATGGAAATATCTAGTGTTTGAGTCTCCATATTTAATCCATGTAGCTCTACATTTTTGTCCATACGCCTGTTCCTCAATGTTACTCCAATTTTCAACCTTATCTATAAACTGTTTCTCCTGGTCAAACAATGTTGAGTTTCCTAGATTTACAACAATTCCAGCTTGAGTTCTTTCCAATTTTTGTCTAGCATTTTCTAACTTTAGTTGATAAGAAGCATAGTTCATATTAAATTCCTTTAGAGCTACCTTAATAGCTCTCAGTTTTCCCCACAATACCTTCATAGGGTCCTCTAGATCATAATAGCCCATGCCTCTCTTACTTTCTATCTGAATTCTGGATGGCTCATCACTGCAACATATAATTTGAAGGGTTTTAGGTGTAGAGCTTTTGGAGATATTCCATGGAAATTTTGCATTATAGGGGAGTGGTCGGATATTCCTGGTAGCACATAGTTTGAATCTACATTTCCATGTTCCTACAGCCACCAATAATTTCTAAATGTCTAATCTATCTTGCTGTAAACTATTTATTCCCATCTGTTTATTACACCATATGAAATGACACCCTACGGATTTTAGGAGAGTGAAAAGATTTTCTTCAACCATGTCCTTGAATCCTTTCACCTTCTATTGAGTCACTGGAGCTCCAATTCTCACCTCAGAACTCAATACATTATTAAAGTTCCCTATTAGTAGCCACTCTCTGTGGATCTGTGCTCCTACACTAGTGAGTTTCCTCTATAGCTCTTGTCTTTCATTCATGTCATTACTAGCATATACTATTGTTAATAAAAAGGACCTATTGGTGTTCACATTGGTTACCTTGCAGTGTATAAATTATGCTCTCATCTCTATCATCTGCATTGTATGTGTTGCTTTACCAACAGCCAAATCCTGCCATTTGGAGCCTGGCAGTAGCTGTATTGTACATTCCAGTCCTTACCTATATTTTTTATTATTCTAATATCATTTTGCTGCTTGACTCTAGTTTTAATTACCCCTATAAATTCTACCTTTTTCTTCTTCGGAAAGAGTTTCAACTCTTTTTGGTTGAAGGGTTTGTTCAGCCCTCTAATATTACCTGAACACACAATCATAGTGGATGAAACTGACTCCCACCTCCTCTACTAGTCTCTATTTGCTCCCTTTTTGACCTGTTTCCCTTTCTTCTATGTTCATTTAGCCCTTTCATTATCTGCAAGGTCCTGTGTAGTGAGCATAACAAAGTTAGCCTCTTCTTATGCATCTTTCTCCCCTATTTGTTCATTTGAAATTTCCTTATTTTTTGCTCCTTCTAGGGGTATCTAAGATGCAGTATTGTCCAGGTCTTCACCCTCCTTAGGCTCCCATCTCTAGACTATCACCCTATATTTCCTATTTCTTCTCCTTCTTCATTATTGTCTGCACTGCTCAGACTAATTCACTTTCTCAGGCATATGTTTATGTGGGCAACTTTCACTGGTATGCCCATAAATATTGCAATCTACAGAACTTAGGAATCTGGTATTATCTTATTTCCTATCTTATTACCTATTGTAGAACCCCTATTGGGGTGTTCAATTCCACTTGCTCTGGAAGGGAGTGGTTGATATCCACATCGACCAAGACCCTGGCATAGGATATTCTCTCCATTTCTGCAGTGCATTTATCAGTGTATAGAAGTTTCCCTACAACTCTTGCTAGTTTACTCAGTCTTTTCTTCAACCAATATCCTAGTGAGAGGCTGGGAAACTTGACCCACAAGGGAATTTAGCTTAAAAACTTGGGGTTGTATTCAAAATCCAAGGACCAATTCCTCAATATCATTGGCCTATTCCTGTACATATATGGTCTTGATTGCATCACTTGGTCTCTATCTGCTATAGACGCAAATTTAAACATATAATAGTCGTTATCGTGATACAAACCATTTGGTTTAGAGACAAAATTCTAAACATGAGCTATATAGTTTTCCATTGTTTTGCAGTATGGGGAATCTCCCAGCACATATCCAATCAAAGTAGTGCTCCAGTAATTCAGTTTCTCGTAGATATCTTTATCCTCAATTTCCACTATTATCTTCTCTCCCTTTACCGATGGGGTGATGTAAGTGAGTGGTTGTCCCATTTGGAAGCTACTATTTTGGGAGTCCACCTGCTCCATCACCATCTTTACCTTCTTATCCTATTTCCTAATTTGTTCCTCTTGAGTTGATATGCCAGCTCCTCCCGGTGTGGTATGAGTTGAAGAACCAGCTCAGAGAATTAGAGTCACCAAGGAAACTGTGAATCCTCCAGTCTGCTATAAATTCTCTTCCCATCTGGGTCTAGATGTAGCTCCATGACTTCCTCTAATTGTTTTTCCTCACAGATAGATTAGATTAAGTGAGGTAAGAAGTTATCAAATGTTAATGGCGCTAGTTTCTGTTGTATTCTTCTTGCTGGAGTAATAATTTCCATCGGCTATGGTGCCGTAGTCAGTCGTTTGGGCATTCCATAGTATAGGAATATGTTAGCTACCATGCTATCATGCGCCCAGAGCATCATACCCGCCCAGACATTTTTAAAGGTGGGTCAATTCAATGATCACTATTTCGGTTCTCAAGATTCATACTTGTGAAAATCTTCACAAAGAAATCTTTGAGGAAAAGTGTTCTAGTGCTATCACACCTCTACTTGAGTACCAAACCAAAAAAAATTATTAATCAAATACACTGCTAACTACTAACTCTAATAAAGAAGAATGAAAAATGCAATGTAAATCACAACATACAGTAAATAAAATATAGGTTAAAAAACATGCACCCATGAAACCATCAATAGCCATCCTCTCACACCTCTGTACAGGAGAATCCAGTCACCTCCCCATCACATGACCCAACTATCTCTATCTCACTTTGCTCATCTTGTCTCCTACCAAAGTCATTCCCATTTTGTCTAAAATAATATCATTTCTAAACATATCTTTTTTAATAGGTCCACATATCTATTTCAATATCCTCATCTCCGTCACCTTCAACTTTTGGATATGGGAATTTCTATGTCAATACTTCACTCCATACAAATTAGCCAATCTAATAGCCACTCTATAAACTTACCTTTAAGCTTATGAGACACCTTCTTATGACACAAGACTCCTAAAGCGAGCCTCCATTTCATCCACCCTGTACCAATATGGTGAGTGACATCCTTGTTAATGTCCCCATTCCCCTAAATCATAGGCCCAAGATAATTCAAACTATCTATCTTTCAAAGGGCTTGAAAATTCAACCTCGTTACCATGTTCTCCTCAGGTATCATATCACTGAACTTAAATTCCAAGTACTCTTAGTCCTTCTCAACCTAAATAATAATTGAAAATAATTAGGATAAGGTTTTGGATCTTACCCAAACTCAAATGGTGAAGAAATGCTCAAGAATTACCCAAACCAAAACCAAAAAGGTCTAAAAATGCAGGAAAAATGTTAAAATAAACCGTATATATTACCATAGCTTTGGTAATGTGAATATGAACCATATATATTACCATAACATTGGCCACCTAAGCGGTATCATGACTGCTTAAGAAGTAATCAATTAAGCGATGGGTGACCTCTAAAGTCATCTTACCTACATGGCTAGTCCTAAATTGATCCCATTTTTCTAAAGAAGCACCTGATAAAGTGGTAAAGTGCCTGCTTTAGTAGCAGGTGATTGGTCAGGCTTTAGAATGAGGTGCTTTACCACTTAAGAAACCACCACTAGAGTGGTTTCACCAGCTTTAAGTTACACTAGAAACTATGCAAGGTTGCCAATCGACCCCTCAAAATTCAATCATAATCTCTTGATCACAAATAAACTATGACTCTAGGTTGATTACCATGTTGGACATAAAGGAGATATTTGATTTTTAAATAATGATTGTTTCCTCTATATTGATCCTTTGACCCATTTTCACTATTTTTCAAATAAAGGGTTGAAATAAGACATAGTGGTCCCAAAACCTAACCAACCCCACAAATAACCCATAATTAAATTTAAAATCTTTAGTGAAAATTTTCATCTAATTATTATAACAATAAATGTTGAATGAAGTAAAATATATGGTTTTCTCAGACCTTTAAAATCCCCAAGCTCACAAAGACCTATTTTTATTGCATCGAGAACCATGCCAACCCTCTTCCTTAAGTATTAATATTTAAAAACTATGAAGAAGGGACAAATGGTTAAAATACCTCAAAATGTGTAGTCGTAAATTCAGGTCATTATGATTTATTAATATAATAGATAGTAGTATAAATGCGTTAGCTAGCTAACCGAGAAGCAGTTGGTCTAAATGACAAATCTCTAAAACTATATTTTCTGGTCTGGGATAGAGATGATAGAGATTATTATTTAAGTCATATCACTATTTTAATGTGTTTCAAAAGTGGAAAATTATGGATCCTTGCTAGGTTATTGTATCTTATTATGTCCTATGCACGAAAAGGTATAGGATGGCGTAGCTGATCAGTACGAGATAAGACTCTATGTTATCACACAGTAGTTTATGTTAATTCATCAATTACTCACATAAATAACATAAAGGATTAATTCACTTTACACAATAATTTATTACTTTAATTTATGTTATTGTCACTTCATCTTATCATTTTTTGGACTGTACCCATTATAATTATAACATCTAAAGTTTTGGAACTTTGAAATTCTCTTGGTGTTGTGATCAATTCTTAGGCTGTGACTCAGTTGATGGGTCATGAAGACTTTTCATGAGTCGTAAGCTGCTAATCATAGCCTAACCAGTAAGTTTGTCCATGGTTTCTGTTGAGGTCACGATTATGACCTCACGAGTCATATAGTGAGGTTATTACTCGTGATGAGGGACTCATGACCAAACCAGTATAATGGCCTGAACTTTTTCCTAGACCACAAGTTATGGTGAGGACTCGTGACTAGTCCTCACGAGTTGTGAGGTGACTCGTAATGATTGGCGACAATTTTGTTTCACTTTAATTAAGGGCTCTTTAGTCATTTCCCTCTATTCTACACTTAAATTCCATGAACTATTCTATTTTTGTCTATAGATTCTGGTGTCTTAAATTTCCCCTAATCTCTGTCTTACTTGCATTTTGGATCATTCCTCCCTAAAGATATTATTCTAGTAGAAACTATGTCAGATCCTCTCCTACCTGAGGATAATGTGGATGAAACTTGACCTACTTATTGAGTGCAGACCTAGTCTAGCGTCCCTGCTCCTGATTGTACTTCCCCATGTAAAGTTACAGCAGTACCTACTACTCTTTCTCTGATTGGTGACACTCATGCTCAATCATCTGAAGGAGACATCTCTAATTGGAGTTCCATCATTCTATTTATTTATTGACCCAATTAGTGACATCTTAGTCTCGCAAGTCTTGTCTTATTGGTGGTGTTTTCAATTATTCTATGATACTCGAGTTACACAGTGTATAAGGTTGAATGCCCCAGCCTTTACTGGCTCAAAAGGTGAGGAGTATCCTCAAGGATTTATTAATGTGATGGAGAAGATTTTTTGAGTTATGCATGCTACTGATATAGATGGTGTGAATTTTGTCGTGTATCAATTGAACGATATGGCATGTCAGTATTATGAGGAGTGGGAGCAGTCGAAGGGTTAATATGCTATGTGGGAAGAGTTTTTTGGTGCTTTCCTTGTTAGGTTGTTTCCTCAGGAGTTGAGGGAGGCTATGGACAAATACTTTGTGAAGTTGAATAAATTTAGGATCAGTAAGAAAAAATATACCTTATAGTTCCATCAGTTTTCTTGATATGCTGTAGAGTTAGTATCCATCATGAGAGCCAGAATAAGGAAGTTTGCTTCTAATTTGTCTCATGATGTATTATTAGAATTTAAGGCTGCAATGTTGAACAATTATATGGATATATCCAGACTAGTGTCTTATATATAATAGCTGGATGAGGAAAATAAGAAATAGGAAGAGATGGGAGAAAGAAAGAATAAGAAGTTTAGATATTCAAAGCAAGGTGAAGGTCAACAAGATAGTGAAAGAGATGGTAGATAGTGGTCCAAGAGAAAGAATTATAGGAGTTATAATTTCTTTTCATCAACTAGAGTTCCTTATCCTAAGCTGTCTAGTGATCACTATTTTTATAGTGATAGTCATTTTAAGGAACAGGGTGCCTAATCTCAAGCTAGCGGAGCTCAGTCAGCCCCATTATATCCTCCCTTCTGATTTTATGGATGGGTTTATCGAGGCTAGTATGATGAGGGAAGGAATCAGTGTTATAATTATGGGCAACCTGTTCATATGCATCAACATTGTTCGACAACTAATGTTGCCACGTGAGCTAATAAGGTCCCAATTGCTACTTATTCAGCTCCTTCCCTAAAGGGTGGTACTTTAGGTAATGACATAGGTTGGAATCATCTTTATGATCTAGCTACTCGTTAGGAATCTATGGTGTCTCCTGATGTTGTCACTAGCACGTTAAAACCCTTCTCTCGTGATGTGTATTGTTTGCATGATCTCGTGTTTACCCTTTCTTATGTGACCCCTTATGTGGATGGGAATTTCGGCTTTGGTCCTAAAACTATTGATGAGCCTTTCTTTGTGTCGACCCTAGTAGGTGATTCTATTGTAGCTAGAATGGTCTATAGGGGTTGTGTGGTGTCCATCTTTCATACGGAAACTTTGATAGATTTGATAGAGTTGGACATGGTAGATTTGGATGTCATATTAGAGGTGGATTTGCTTTACTCGTGCTATGCTTCTCTAGATTATAGGACTCATAAGGTCATCTTTAAATTTCCTAATGAACTGGTAATCTATACCTTTCATTTACTGCAAAAACTGACACAAGTTTTAGGGTTAGGGTTCACCACTTAAACCCATAAATAACAAAAATGGTTAATTCCCTTTACACTATAATTTATTACTTAGATTTATGCTATTGTCACTTCATCTTATCATTTCTTTGATTTTACCCATTGCAATTAAACTTTCATGGTTTATCTTGGAAAAGAACTTGGTTCCTTCAAATTTATTGAATAAGTCTTCAATATTGGAAATGGAATACTTATTCTTGAAAGTGACTTTGTTCAACTGATAGTAGATGATGCACATTCTGAGAGAACCGTCTTTATTGCACACAAAAAGAACTGGAGCACCCCATGGAGAGATGCTATACCTGAAAAAACCTTGTCTAGGAGATCTTTCAACTATTATTTCAACTCTTTAAGATCCTAGATCCATTTTGTGGGCTAGAATGTAAATAGGTTAGGTATTTGGAAGAAAAACTATTTTGAAGTCAATTTCCTGCTTTAGAGAAACTCCAGGAAGATCATTGGGAAGAACTTATGTAAATTCATTTACCATAAAAACTAAAAGAAATGTTAGGATTTTGGAGATTGGATACATAACCCAAGCAATATGATAGATACAATCTTTGAAAATCTTTATATGGCCTGATAGTAAGAGAAAAATCGACCTATAGGTACCTAGGTACTACCCTTTCACTCAATCTCAGGCTCATTTGGAAACCTTGACTGAACTACTCTATTTCTATAATCGATCAAGGCATAGCAAGAGTAGAGCAAATCCATGAAAAGAATGACGTCCCAATCTGTCATGTCTAACTCTACATAATTAACTAAGGTGACTTTCTTATAAATTGTAACTAGGTATTTTTTGTATACATGTCTTGCAATGACTAAATCACTGACAAATGTAGAGATTGATTAATGTTTTGAAAGAATTGGGATTGACACTTAGGTCTACTATTATGGAGGGTATCAGAAAGAAAATGTAACTTTTGGATCTACTAACGCATATACATAAATATTAAAGAGTTGTAATGTACCAGTGACCATATCAGGAGAACCTTTCTAATCCTAACGAGTCTAAAGGGCATATAACCTATTTTGAAGAAGTCTACTAGTTACACTAGGTAGCACCTACTGAGTCTAGATAACAACTGGAGTGGATAAAGAGTTATACTGACTCTACTAATGAGTGTCCTTGCATCTCTATAAAGAAACTTGACATTCCCTCAATAGGTGGCCTACCTTGCCAAACAAAAAAAACATCACTACAGGTCATACACTCACATTTATGGTTTTTACCATACTTTTCGCAATGTGTGAACACTATTTGTATTACTTTGGGACGTGGATACTAGTGCTCTATCTGATTATATTACCAGAACATAGGCACTAGAGCACTAGCAGAAGTGAGGTTGCAGCTAATGATTTCTAGCGGAACTAACAACGATTAACACCATCTTACCTCTACTTCAAGAAACTAAAGCTATTTTTTCTAGCCTTCCTACACTCTCAATATTTCTCCTTGATTTTCTATTCTTCAATATTTTGAGCAAGAACCATCAACTAGAATATTTCCATCTACTTAACAAACATAGGATTTCTACACTTTTTGACCATATCCCTAGAAACACTAAACACAAGATTACTAAGTTGGGCCCTAGTGTTAACAACAATAACCGGAGCATACTTTGCCAACTGAGTGAACTTATGAGAATACTCCTTTGTACTGATTTTACCCTGCTTTAAATTTATGAATTTTTGCACCTTTGACTACTTTAGCTCAAGTGGGATGAACATGTCTAGAAATGTAGCAACTAACTCATCCCACACTACTGATCATGCAGCTCCACATTTATGATATTTTCATTGCTTGTACCTAGTGTGATACACTCCTTGCAACTGATAAGCAGCTAATTTGGCATTTTCAGTTATAGCAACACACATGATCTTGATAGCTTCCTAAATACAATCCAAGAACTCTTGTGCATCCTATTAAAACATAAACCCAAGAATATTGAATGATTTATGATGTGTGAGAAGATGCTAACACATTTGAGGCCTTTAACCGAGAATAATTGCAAAGTCTTAAGAAACTTTTGTCATTTTTACTTGTTTTCTCTTAGATATTGCAGTAAAAGTCAACATGCAAGAGAACCAGTAATAATGGAAGCAAAAAAATTGAATTTTGAGCAAAATAAGAAGGGAAGTGTAGTTGACACCTTGTCTGATAAGTCATTAACTCCCTGATAAGTTATCAGACTCAGCGTCAGCCTTATACAGAGAATAAGATTCAGCTAGAAGAAGTGATGACAACCTGTGATAAGCCATCGAAGTTGTGGTAAGCCTTCAAGCTCGTCGTAAGGCTTGGGCAGTGCTTGATAAATTGAAGTGAAGATGTGACGACATATATGATAAGTCGTTAGGTGTCTAATAATCCATCAAGAATGTCATCACACATAAGCAGAAGGCAAAATTTTAAAGCATGCCGATGACATGTTCTGATAAGCTATCAGAACTCTGATAAGCCGTCAGACATGTCGTCACCTAAAAAAATTAATAAATTTTTAATTTTAGATTTTTCTTAAGTTATAGATAAAAATAGCAGATTCTAAGGTTTCATTGAGGAGTCTGAACATATCGAGGGGCAGAAAACTTATTCCAAAGGAGTTCACCTCTTTTTGGGGGCTCTGAACTTAGAATTCAATTTTTAACTTTTTGATTTGGTTGTGGAAAATTTCTCTTGAACTTGGAAGAGAATCAACTTCATAATTCATCTTTTGTAAGTTTAATTACTTTGAATGATAAATATAATTATTGCTATCTCTTTCTTTCTTATGTGGAACTAAAACCCATAACTAGGGATTGTAAGATCTATGATTACTCCTCCATGGATTTAATATTTGGTTAGGGTTCGAGTGATTATGGGAACATCTTGATAATTCTTTTGAATTAATTATTTTCTGTTGGTTGAAAATAGTAGGCCTTGCTTACTGTTGATTTGCTTGAGATAAGAAATCAACCCTAGTAAGAAGTGAATTATCAACGAGGATTTGGGAAGGTTCAGTTCTCATCTAATGATTAATGCTGTAACAAGATTGATCAACTCGAGATAAAATCACTATGAATAGAATGCTTTCCAAAGTTTGAGAGAATTAGGGAGTTCAACATCTAGGTAGGTTAAGAAACACTTAGATGGTCTGTCAAAACTGATAATTTAGTATTTTCCATAAGTCACGAGAATCCAATACTACAACTGTTATTAAATAGAGGATTACTAATCATAGTGATCACAACTCTATTTTCTCTATATCATTGATTTGAAATATTGTAGTTTAACATTGGATTTCTAAGGTGAATTGAAGTGTTAATAACTTTGTTCAATCATTAAAAACCCCTATTTTGTCTTTTTGTGCTAGTTGTTTGAATTTAACTTGTAGGTTTTGTTTCAAATTAATTTAATCTCCACTCCCATTGTTCTCTGTGGATTTGACCTCGACTCTAAAGTTGGGTAAATATAGTAACGATGACCGCCTTTCACTAAATTTATGTGTAAGTTGAGCATTATAAAAAATGGCGCCATTGTCGAGAACAATTTAGCGTATTAAGTTAGTTTGGAATTTTAGCTTACTTTCTTGAATTCAAACTTGTAAATATTTGTTTTGGAATTTTATCTTACTTTCTTGAATTCAAACTTGTAAATATTTGTTTGAATTTTTTTTATTTCTTGTGTTAGGAAATTTTTTATTTTAGTTTGCTTATTAATATGGCATCTTGGAATAAATGTGAGTTTGGTGGTTGAAAATCTTATCTTGATGATCCATGCCCATATTGTGATGGACCTCACTTTTGGCAAGATTGTAGATATGCTCTCTGGATAGAGATGTGTGCACCATCTCCATCCTACCATGAGTATGACTGTTTTTTATATGGTTGTCAAGATGGACACTTGAGTGATTGCCCTTATGCCCCTTTCCCCCTATTGTACTAACCCAAATTCTAGTTCTTCTTATGATTTTGATAAGTTTTATGGTTAAGAAAAGGAATAACAAAGCACCGAAAATAGTGGCATTGAATCTATGCTTCAACTAATGTTGGATCGTATGGACATAACGGATGTTATCATACTTGATATGTGTCAAGACATTAGGTCACTTAATGAGGAAAGCAAAAAGATAGCGGGGATGGATATAGAGGTCATTCATTCAAAGCACTTTTCTACATTATGTTTAGATGATATCTTATCTCTGGAATCATTTAAAATAATAGAAGAATGTGAGGATTAAGAGAAAGCATCCTATATTGATGTTGATCTTGATGTTGAGAAACCCTCGGTGATTCTCCAACCAACCAAACCAACCATAAGGGATGATACCAATCTTGAGGAAATGATGCTAAAGACAAAACAAGAAACTAAGCAAATATCTTATGAAGAATCTAGCCCAATTCTGGGAGAACATGTTGAGAAGGATGCAACTCAGAAAATAAGGAGAAGACCTCATTTGAACCATTTTTCAACACTATGCTTGGTGGATGTGATGGAAGTCCACCTACCCAAGAAAATGATGGGTTTTGAGGATGAGGAACAAAAACCCTATATCTTGGAGTTTTTCATTCAAAAAGAGAAAAATGAAGCCCCCCACTTGAAGGTCAATAAAGGCAAAACTCAATGTGCAACAAGTAGAATATTGATGTTCTCATCAATACCCAACAAGCATATTCAGAAATTTGATATGAAGTTGGGTAAGAGATTCAAGTCGTCAAAGTGGCGAGATAAAGGAAGTGTCATTGTATCCTTACCTTTTCCCAATGTACCTCAAAGATGTATTGATCAAAATTTGGACCGTAGTTTTAAATCCTCCAAATGGAGACATAAATAATCATCAAAAGGTGTCATGCCACTACGTTAAATCAGGCACTTCTTGGGAGGCAACCCAAGGTATTTTGTTGTTGTATTCGTACTATGCCATTGACATCATATCTTTGCACTTATGGTTCCACAGGTATTTTTCTAACTCTCTTGTTTTGGGTTGATGCATTGGAGATAATGCATGATTATAAGTTGAGGGTGGAGCTACTTGTGGGTGTTGATGTTCTCTTAGGGTTTTTGTTGTCGTACCTCTTTACAGAGCCGTCATGTTTAGGTGTTTGTGTTTGTTTTGTGATGTGTTATGGTTAACTGGGGGTAAAAATAAATATCTAGGACAGTTGACATATATTTATTGATTTTTTTAGGAATGATAAATACCTCTCCAATTGTCTATCTAGTAACTGTGATGTGCATCTATATGTGACTACTGTGAATCTTTTTATGGTATTAGTACTAGGGACATGATAATCACTACTAATAATTCCATGAATCTAATGGGTAGTAGCTTATGATGTACCCTTGTGCCATGTGTGTGTGAGATACTACCTAGTTCCCATTGTGTGTTAAATCCAGAACTTGCTCGGTTGGTCTTACCTTGGTTGTAGGATAGAGGTTAGAAGAGGATCATAGGACGATGTTGATATAAGTCAACTTTTAGCCTAAATGACCTTCCATGTGTGAATAATATCCCCTGATCCTGATTTTGAGCCTGATTTCCTATTCTTTTTATTATACCTATCACCTTTCCATTTGTATCACAATGAACCTATTTTGGCCCTGGTCCTCCTTGGACACTGTGTACCTTGACTTAGGCAAATAGCCTAAGTTGAGGGTGGCTATCATAGGGGTGTGTGATATAAAATGAGTTTAAAGAAAGGTAAAATAAAAGAAAAGAATAAAAATCTAGGTGCGGTGGAAAAGAACAAGAAAAGAAAAGTTGTGGAAAAAAAGAAGTGATTGTAGAAAAGACCACACCCATCCTGAATATGTGTGATAAAGAAAAGAGAAGAGTATAAAAGGGTTAATAAGTGATAGCCTAGGAACTAATGTAGTGTGAAGGAGGCTTAGTCACTTTAAATATCATCGATTATTATACCAGCCCCTAGCCTACATTACAAGCCAAAGAGAAGACCTATAGTGATCCTAGATGACTTGTCTGAAAATCTTGGTAATGAAAATAAGGGCAAGCCTATGGTATTTGGCATAGATTGACTGGAACTTCTTTCTGAGAGTGAGTGTCTCTTGACCGTCCCCTCATTGACATACTTGATTACATATATGAGTGAAGAGGGTCTTCTTTGTTGTAAGGGCACATTGGTTGCATCGCTAGGTACTTACATGTTTGGGTAGTGTAACTTGTATATATGCATGGTTATTGTTGCTGATTTGATATCATATCTTGATTCCATTGTGTCACATTATTGATCTTTATTGATATACACAGTTGGATTTAAAGTGATTGAAAATTGAGAGGGTAATGTGTTTTGAACTAAAATTGATGATCAACTGTCATAGGTATTTTATGTGTCTCTTGGTCAAGCATCGTAGTGTGGTGTCATGTAGTTGCTTGAGGACAAGAAATTGTTTTAAGTTGAGGGCATTGATGTGTGAGCAGATGCTAAAACATTTGAGACTTTTAACTGAGAATAATTGCAAAGTCCTAAGAACCTTTTCTCGTTTTTGATTGTTTTCTCTTTGATATTGCAGTAAAAGTCAAAATGCAAGAAAACCAGCAATAATACAAGTAAAAGAGTTGAATTTTGAGCAAAATAAGAAGGGAAGTGTAGTTAACTACTTTTCTGATGAGTCGTAAACTTCATGATAAGTTATCAGACTCAGCATAATCCCTAGACAGCGAATGAGATTCAGCTAGAAGAAGTGACGACAGCCTGTGACAGGCCGTCGAGTTGTGATAAGCCATCAGGATCGTCGTCAGTCTAGGGCAGTGCTTGAGAAATTGAAGTAAAGCTATGATGACGTCTGTGATAATTCGTCAGGTGTCTTATAAGCTGTCAAGAATGTCGTCACACATAAAAAGAAGGAAAAAATTTAAAGCGTGCCTGACGACATTTTCTGATAAGCTATCAGAACTCTGATAATCCGTCTGACATGTCGTCACCTAAAAGAAAATTTCTGAATTTTTAATATTGGATTTTTCTTAAATTACAGATATAAGTAGCAGATTCTAGGGTTTCATTAAGGAGGCTGAACATATCGGGGTGCAGAAAACTTATTCCAAGGGAGTTCACCTCTCTTTGGGGGATTTGAACTTAGAATTCAATTTTCAACTCTTTGATTTGGTTGTGGAAATTTTCTCTTGAACTTGGAAGAGAATCAACTTCACACTTCATCATTTGTAAGTTTAATTACTTTGAATGATGAATATAATTGTTGCTATCTCTTTCTTTCTCATGTAGAACTAAAACCCACAACTAGGGTTGTGGGATCTATGATTATTCATCCATGGATTTAATATTTTTTTAGGGTTCGAGTGATTGTGGGAACATCTTGATAATTTTTTTGTATTAATTATTTTCTGTTTGTTGCAAATAATAGGCCTTGATTACTATTGATTTGCTTGAGATAAGAAATCAACCCTAATAAAAAGTGAAGTATCAACGAGGATTTGGGAAGGTTAAGTTCTCATATAATGACTAATGTTGTAACAAGATTCATCAACTCAAGATAAAATTAGTATGAATAGAATGCTTTCCTAAGTTCGAGAGAATTAGGGAGTTAAACATCTAGGTAGTTTGAGAAACACTTAGATGGACTGTCGAAACTGATAATTTGGTGTTTCTCATAAGTCACGAGAATCCAATACTACAACTGTTATTCAATGGAGGATTACTAATCATAGTGATCATAACTCTAGTTTCTCTATATCATTGATTTGAAATATTGCAGTTTAAGATTTGAGTTCTAAGGCTAATTGAAGTGTTAATAACTTTTGTTCAATCATTAAAAACCCCCATTTTGTCTTTTCGTGCTAGTTATTTGAATTTAACTTGTAGCTTTAGTTTCAAATGAGTTTAATCGCCACTCACATTGTTTCCTATGGATTTGACCCCGACTCCAAAGTTGGATAAATATATTGATGACGACCTCCTTGCACTAAATTGATGTGTACGTTGAGCGTTATCAATTTATTCATATGAATTCTCAAATTCTTGTTGCTACCATATTCTGCTGGGTATGAAGATATAATATCCTGATAGTTATTTTAGGTGATCATGGATTAGGATAATATTGTTAAAGAAATCCTAAATTCAGCATGGGAGGCTTGTTCATTCAAAGGGTTTGCTGGTGATGGTTTATTCCTATTAATGTTGTCAGTTCTGTCTCTCCTTGCATTAGTTCTTTTGGGGAGGGGAGGGTCATTTTTCTAAACATGTAGAGAAAGAGTTAGAAGAAGGTTTTGATAGAGTTCACGCTCAAATGCAAAAGATGAAGAAAAAACAAGTGAAATTTTTTCTAAAATATTTTATAGCCTTTTACTCATAAGTGTGGCGTACTTCACACCCATGAATAAGATTCTACTTGATATAGCTTTCTGACATCCTAACACAAATTAAACCTGGTGCTCTGTTACAAAGTTTGTCATGATCTAAGACTATACCCTAGTCATAACACAAAGCTTGGGGTCACAAGTGACCCCAAACTAACTTATGGCCTAACATAACACTATGAAAACAAAAATAACAAATGTAAAAGTACTGTTTGGAACATAAATTTAATAATCAAATAATAAATCAACGACTAATAATATCTAGGTTTAAAATAGCAAAAACTAAATAACTAACTCTATGTATGAAATCCATTAGTAAGGTGAGTAGCTAGGACAAGCCCCCAGTTAACTTCAGCGATTTGAAAATTAATGAAATAATGATACTAGTCCTTTAATAATGTGGACTCACCAATATATTGGTATTGATGTAGTAGCACATTGTATTATGAATGATTCGTATGTTGAATGTTAGAATATATATTATACGACACTATAGCAAAAAAGATAGTAGTGATTAGCACTTTTACTATTTTGAGTATGTAAAATAGTAAATAATTGATATATGTTGGACATGATTCATGTAACAAGGTAAATGATGCAATACAAAGTAATTAACAAGTATTATACAATAGTCTCAACAACTAATTACATGGTCAGGCAAGTATCTAAATCTGAACCATGAACTATGTACTATTGGTTGTGGACTCTGAGAGCTACTAATACCCGACATACCCTAATCTGATCTAATTGGGTTCCAAACTATAACCCTAGATTTAAGGGTATTCTATATGTTTTCAATGGTACAAACACGTGTTGATGTGAATCAACCAAACTGATATCCAAAATTTGAGTGACCTCTTAGAACCTACAATGTCATCTTAGTTTTGGGACATAGGGGCTTCTACTAAAGGTCTTATCTTTACTGATAGGTGAGCCATCATCTATGCATTTGATTGATGATAAGTACTACTCCCAACTAAACAACACTAATAACAAAAATACTTAATAATTTTAATATTCTAAAAACAAAAAATAAATTCACTATCTTAGAGTATTCAAAAGATGAAAACTAGAAGAAATAATAATAATAAGTATATGCATGAAATGGTAGGTCATTGGGTGTCCTTAGCCCACCATCGCTGAAGAATGCAACTATTATTGAAACACCCTCGGTTCTGGTCCTTAGAAATTTCCTCAATTTTGAGCTCTCTGGATACCATACAACTTAAGCATACTAGTCTTATGATGTGGTATGGTTTAGGGGGTCTTGATCATATGATAATCAGTATGATCTAGGTTGCATTCAGTCGAAGGTACGAATAGACATCATAGGGGTCATATGGAGATGGTACGAGTGTTATAGTCCAATTCATATATTTTCTAGTGTCCAACCCTATTGAGTCTATCTTAGATACGGTTTGGGGGTACTGGTGGTATAATATGGATACGACTTAGGCAAGGGGGTCGTATGATGGATAGTGTGTGATATCCAATATTCTTTCTAGTGTACGAGTGGTGGTTACCACTCGTATGTTGTGGGTACGATTTTGGGACGGAGTCGTACCCTCTTGCGGTGATTTTTACAGTTTAAGTTGGGGGTATTCTGGACATTTTCCCTCTTAACCGCTTTTAAACCCATGACTTAAAGCATTATTGGGACTTCATTTACCCTAGAATTCTTAATCAAAAAAATTCAAAACACTCTCAAATATCTCTCAAGGCTCTTGTTTCAAGAAAGGCTAGGGTTTTCTCAATACAATAAATTTGGGGCTTATAAGGGTAGTTTTTCTTTGTACTCTTTGGTTTCTGAGGCATGTTGCTCCTCTCTCATTGTTAGTTCCAAATAAAGGCATGTTATATGAATGGTTGTATAATTCTATATCCTGGAACTTGTAAGCATCGAACCCTATACTCTCACTAGATGTAACACCCATAACATTCATCACCTTCTAAACCATACCAAGGAACTCTTGTGGATCATCATTAGACTTGGATCCCGTAAGCAAAAGAGGGTTCATTTGGGTGAAATCTCGAATCCTAACTGCGGTTGTATTAGCCACTGGATTGGCTGGGATAGCAGCCGGCTGATTATTCTGAGCTGCTACTAAGTGAGCTAAAGTAGTAAATGCAGTTTTGAACTAGACATGAGAAACATTCTCATTCTGTGGATCTTCTTAAACAGGCGAATGTACGGGCTAATTCCCATTTCTTCCTCCGTTATTATTTCTGGGAGGAATGTTCTATAAATGGAATAATGATTAAATTAGGAAAAGAGTTTAAATTGAGATCATCATCATTTGCACGACATTAATACTGAACGAAGGGAAACTTTTCCTAAAACGTCTTGTAGCCTCCTAATCATAAGTGTGGCGCACTTCACACACATGCACAAGACTCTACTTAATGCAAATTTCAGACTTCCTAGGATATTTTAAAACCATAGGGTTTGATACAAAGTTTGTAACGCCCTAGAAATACACCATGGACGCCACCCGGTGCTTACGGTCACAAGTGACTACAAGCTAACGCATGAGCTGGTACTTGTTGCCAGCACTGGATAATATACAGATAATAAAGACATTTGCCAAAAATAGATGAAATTCCATAAGGTTTTAAGTACTAAAACATATCACTGAAGTCACAAGTCTGATAAAGAAATATCTGCAAAAATAGTGCAACATGACTGATAAAACTGGTAAACTGACTGACTATCTGAAAAACCTCTAAGACTGACTGACTGGGGAATTAATGGGACAAACCCCAAACTAAATCTGACTAAACATATAACTAAATTTCTAAATCAACTGAATAAAGATAATCTCATCCTCGAAGTATGAGGACTCACCACTGCTGCTAATGTTATCTATATGATCCTGTCTAGGCCCAATCGCAAAATTGAGCGTCCAAACCTATGATATAACACATCATAGAACAAGAAAATGAGTATGCGATAAGTACTTTGACTGTAATGGTATATGAGATAGGTTTAGGTTGTAATGCATGAGTTAACTGAACATGAAATAATGACTGGCTGAATAACATGATTTAACTGTATAAGCATAAATAAAAACTAAAATACTGCAAGTGCAATACAAGTCATATAATGTTTCTGATATAATCTATAAGACCGACATACTGAAATACTGTAATACACAAGTATGATAACCGAGTAACTGATAATTTGCATTCCTTGGTCAAGCGATCTGAACTGAATTATGTACTGAATACTAAACTAAAACTATGGGAGGTATTATCTAACCGACATGCCCCATTCTAAACTGCTTAGGGTCTAACCTGTGATCCCAGTTAGAAGGGTGCCAGTCCCATACCATGAGTACTAACACTTTCTATATGGATCCACTAAGCTATTGAAGAACCAGGGTATCAAGCCTAAACTAACGGGTGATCCCTGGGCAGAGTCAAGCCTAAACTGATGGGTGACTCCTGAGAGGTAGTCAATCCTAAACTGACGGCTAACTCTTCATAACCCACGCTAGCTATGTGGTTCTGAAATACAGGAAATGCTACTAATGACTTTGCCTAACTGAAGAGGAAGTCGCCGTCCTGCATTCACTCATTGCTAAATCTTATTCTCAACTAATAGACACTAATTACTGATCTAAACTAAGCTTATCTAATTCAATAACTGAGCAATGATACTAACTGAATGACAAGACTCATGGTTTATCTTAAACCATTCTGAAGATTCTAACAAACTAGGTAAACAACTAAGTTTCAGGTATTCATAACCCCCAGCATTGAATAAAAATAACAATAAAGACATGTAACTGCTTCAAAACCATAATGGGAAAATAATTCTACAAAATCATTCACTTTGGCATTTCATTAAACACTTGGAATTCATACACTTTAGCATGGGATTAGTTAAAACATGTTCTACTAACATAAATTAAATACTAAAAATCATGGTTTAAGAATGTGACAAGTAAAAATCACCATTCAAATATTTCACGGACGAATTCCAACGAAAACACATGGTAAACATGATTTTAAATCAAAGTTCTTAATATCTTCATGTAGATAATTCAGAACAATATGTAAAAATTATAACTTTAAACTTTAAAATGTATTCTTGGATTCCATGGGCGAAAAGAGGTCATGGATGAACATCACACATACCTTTAATACTTAAAGCTTGAAAGAGAACAACTTTCTTGAAAGCTTTCTTGAATTGGAACACTTGAGTTCTTGGTTTTCTTGAAAGGAATATAATCTAACTTAATGAATTTGGATAAAGTTTAGGCTTTATTTGAGAGGGAAATTGGGAAATTTGAGCATATAATACCCTATCAGCAGTTTAATCTCGTGTTTTTATAAATTTGGATGCTGGGAAAAGACAAAACTACCCCTCTGGAATTTAAATTCATAATTAGAACGCCGATTAGAGGCTTGGCGTGAAGCGATGACATAATCATCGCTATACCTGGAGAGACGAGATGTAATCGTGTTAGCTACTAGAAACAAAATTCAAACATGCCTCAATCCTTGTTTGAAAACTCAAAAACTTACCCAAGACATGATCCTAATACCCCTAAACATGAATGAACTCAAAAACATACATATTGAGGTCAGGAAGGTCACTTTAAAAATCATCAAATTTAAGAGGCCAAAAATAAGGCTATGTCCCCAACACTTAGCTAAATTTTCAGCCTTTAAGCCTATTATGCAAGTACTATGGGCTGAATTGGACTAGGAAAATATAGGGTATTACAAAAAACTTTGATAACGCTCAATCTACAGCTCTCGTAGGAGTGTAAAGCTATCGCTAGCAAATATAGAACCCAACTGGGTTGGGTATCGATCCCTCAGGGAATAGCTTGGTCAACAAGTAAGCAACGATTACTAGACTTTTAGTGCAAGTCTCGTAAGTAGGGGGGATTGTAATGTGTAACCAAAATATTAAAGTAAAAACTGAAAATAGCAAAGTAAATAGAAAGAATGTTTAGCAGGTTGTAAAACAATGAGAATTGAAGAGTTGGGGTTATGTCCACCTTCTGAGTTATACGTCTCTATTGGCTATGAGTGTGTTGAATTCCGACATGCATGTGCTTATAGAGAATTGTATTCGATGGTAAATCCAGGCGTCTTTCGACCTATTCGAGTATTATTTCATTTTAACTCTTTCGAGCTTAAAGCGTGTCTAATGGTATGAATTCTCCAAAAGGTTAATCCAGTTACGGCACTAACTTTTTAATAGGGGATGGGACCCTACTACCTTGACATTATCTCTTTTCCAGACAGATAACCTTTCTTTCGAATAAGTTAAATGTTATACTGGCGTATTCTTCCATTTGCAACCACAAAGAATTTAGATTAAGATGAAGAGAATAATGATATAAGCAGCATACGTGTCACAAACTCACAAACTCATAGTAATAGATAGTATCTCATATGGCTTCCATAACCCCAACAGAGAGGTTTAGTTACCCATGAGTGCGAAGGAAATCACAATTGACATTGTTATTATACCACAATAAGAATTTCGTGTAGCACAAGTGTGGTAGGCGTGAGGCGTGATTTCTTGCAAGTAACGTTTCTCTTGTTGCGGAAATTAAGAATAGATGAATAGAAGAATAGAAGAAGAATAAAAAGTAGAATTAATGGAAGAATTAGAAGTAGTAGTGAATGTATAATAGAAATATGGAAAGAAGATATAAAATCTCTAGCAAAATAGGGTATTTATAATACCCATATCCTATTCCTACTAAGCTAATGAAATACTTAACCAAATCCTACTAAGCTAATGAAATATTTAACCAAATCCTACTAAGCTAATGAAATACTTAACCCAATTGTACTAGGTTAATGTATCATTATACTAATCCTAATAAATTACTGCTAGTCCCCAAAGTCTTCAGAATTGTTGTTTTAGCCCGGGACAGGTTTTCCATGCATCACTTTTGGTCCTTAGGCATCCAAGCTTCCTTTTCTCCCCTCGTGAAGCTTTCTTTGGCGTCAAGTAATCCATAAAATGCTGAATTCTGCATCATTTATACCTGAAACTTTGCTAATCATGTTCGTTATCTCACTTACAGGAAAAGGGACTAAAAGTGCATGAAATATATAATTTATTCTCAAAACTAGGCTAAAATATGGGTAAGATATTGCACTATAGGCGTGTAAATTCGCCTATCATCAACACCCCACACTTGAAGCTTTGTTCGTCCTCGAACAAAATATCATGTCCCTCTAAACATTAACTTCAGGTTTCATAGCAACAACACAAAATATTCGTCAAGACAAGCACAACAATTACCAACAAAGAGTAGTTTTCCGATCATTAGTAGAAACAATTTAACCTCTAGCATAGACTCGTGATGGTGGTCAACTCATACTCAAAAGTTAAGGTACAAAGAATCATACACAACTACCCAAAACTCATCAACCATGTGTGTCTCACAATATATAACCCATAATCACTCACAAGTATAGCATATTTTTCAAACATGGGTATAAAAAATATCCTTGACCTCGCTCTCACAAAGATTTCATATGCAGCAACTGATGACCATAGGCTTGCCCTTAGTGTAATGCTCCACTAAATATCAGAATGCTAGGCTTAGGATCAAGTAGGTCTTTTGATGGTTTTAATGTAGGCTAAGGGACGGGTAGGACTATTTTGGCCAGAAATAGTGACTATGTTCCTAAGCACTTTAATACATCACATTGTATCATTAACACTTTTCTTTCAAACAACCTTTCTACCTTCTTTTATTCTACCACCCTTTTTCTCCTCTTTTGTTTTTCAATTTTAAGCATAACTAACTTTTCAGTTTTCCTTTCCCTTTTTTTTCTTTTCATAACACCTCTTATGGTAGCAATTTTTTTTTATAACAAATTCAAGCACCATTACATTCTAAAGCATCATACTCACCCAATTTCCTCTTATTTGTCACATGGTTTTACACTTTAAAGCACTTAGGAATTTGGATCAAATTATGGTCCTGAAAAAATAGATTAGGCTTACATATGAGGTTGTCAAAGAAAATAGGCTAAAGGCTCAAAGGGGTTAACTAGGATAATGTCCATGGGTAGGTAAAAAGAAGGTAAACAAGTCTAGCTTGCCAAAGAAAAGCCTAAATCATCTCCTAGACTTGCACTCCTTATTTTAGCTTTACATACATACCAAGCAAGTTCTAGCATCAGCCACAAACACAGAATATACTATATCCTCACACACATAAGGCACATGGTCGACTTTATTGGGAGTAGCATAGACTCTTGACCCAACAGATGAAGGAATTGAACCACACAATATCATATAGTGAGTCACAATTAGAGCCTAAGCATCTCAATAGTCATGATTTTTAGCACAAACTCTTGTCATAATCTCATGCTGCCTATTAAAATAATTTCATGCGAAGTTAAGTTAAAAAATAAAAAATTTTAACTAATAAAAAAATTGAAAAAAAAAACAAAAAAAACAATTTCCAAAAACAACAAACTAAGCAAACAAACATAAATAAATGCAAATGCGGATAGAGAAGTAATGCATGCAAATACCACCACCCCATACTTAAATGGGACACTGCCCTTAGTGGAAAATAAATACGAAGAACCTGGTCAGTCGGACTCCTCCTCTATGTCGGGGGTCATACCCCCTTCGTTGGAATCATCATAGGAGTCACCGTCATCAGAATTCTCCTCCACATTGGAGTCTGGCATGCGTCGATCATCATCGATTGGCACATCATCATCAAGAGGTTCCTCAAAGTGTGTACCTACTCCACACATCTCTCTCGCATGCATATTCATTGGATAGTCATGGTCTAGCTGTTGGAGCTCTGCAGCAGTTGGAACACGTCCACCACTAATCATTGTGAAACGTGTCATGCCATAAAGATGACAGAAGAAACTCTCATCTCGAGCATGTCTCTCCGCAGTAGTAAGGTTGACGCCATGTGTTGTTTCAGCATCTTTGACCTTTGTGAGGTCAACCTTCTTTGGGTTATGTGGGAGTTTGTGATCAGCTGGTTCCTCTTCGATGTCTTCCTTCGGCAAGATTGCTGTCAATAGATTGCCAAAAGTGAAGTAGGACCGCTTGTGTAGCCTGGCCTTCCGCATTGTAGAGCGAATGATTGCGCCAATGTTGATAGGGACATTCGTCATTAAAGCGTAGACCAAACACACTCTATCTCTTATTATTTTGGCGTACTGGGTCCCAGGAATGAGACAAGAGTTGACAATACGCAACTATATTCTTGCTTCCCTATTTAAAGGAGCATAGGGGAAGGTGTTGTGTCGTCCGGTGTCTTTTTGTCTGCTCCACCTTGCCATGGATCTACTTCCACAAAGTGTGTGTCGAATTGCTCTATAAGGAGGTCTACTGTACAGCTCTTTGAATGGTGCTGGATCGACTGAAGGCAAGCCAAGAAAGGAGTTGATCAAATCCGCATTGAGTTGTAGAACTTGGCCCCGAATCTTGACTTCGCTGCCTGTGGTTTTCGGCGACCAATTGGCATAAAATTCCCTTGTTAAATAAAGATTACATTCTCCCATGTCGCGGAAGATGAAATCCAGATTTAGTGCCATGATTTTCACCAACATGTGTGGATCCTTCTTCGCTAGGCTGTCCTTGTTGATCAAGTCGACATGAACATATTTTCTTTCCTTTTTGTTCCCATACCATTCCTTGGCTTCCTTCTCAAGAACCCATTTTATTCTAAACATGCGGCGTGGTAATTTCATTGAGGATGATTCTCCTTGGTCTTTGCGACCTCTTTTCTTGCCCTTTTGGGAAGTGATAGCCTTATCTTGTCTTGCTTTGGGTGCCATTGTACCTGAGATTTAAACAATGTTCATATTAGCATCATATCGATGTATACAATTTATACACAAGCAGTAGGGGTACCACCCCACACTTAGGTTGTTGATACAAATTAGTGAAGTAAAAGTAGTCGATTACTTAGACTTCATCGACATGCATGTTCGGTGTTATATTCCGATAAGAAAATCTGAGATGTGTCACTTCTTGCAACCTTAGCAATACTTTCATGTTAGGTATAACAAGACTACTACATAGGGATTACATCTTGGTCTAGTTTCGATCAAAAATCACAACCTCCTATGTCGGTAGGAAACTATAAGTCTTATCCCGATGAACGGGATCTTCTAACATATAGGTATTCAAGTGACAAGGTTATGCAATGTTCATGACTATAGTGATTCCGCAATTAGTATAACAATGCATCAAAATCAAATTCAAGTCGGAAATAGTTTAAGATCATCCTAACGTATATGTTCACTCACATGGTTTTGTATCAATCAATTCAAACACATTAACATCACCAATATTTCTTCAAGATGTAGCAATTTATAATAGACATTGCAACGTAGTACTTATGAGAAATAGATGAAGAATAAAAGAGTACTTACGTGATTGAAGCCTTTGGAGATGTTCTTGTGAAGTGGGAGAGCAAAAAAAAAGAAAAGTTTTGGGAGGATTTGGATGCTATGTGCGGCGCCTAGGTCAAGATTTCAATGTGTTTATGTTTCAAGACTAAGTCCCCTTTATATAGGAGAAGAATGGGTCGGGTTTTGACCCATTTAAAATCGATTTTGGAGACAAAAAGTGACCATAGGCGGCGCCTTTAGCTTTGCTTATGCATGGTATAGGAGGCGCCTAATGCAAAGCATTTGCTTAGCATAGGCAGCGCCTAGTGCAATGCCCTTAGTGACCATAGGCGGTGCCTTTAGCATGGCATATGAGATTCTGAGACCAAATGCTTTAGCATAGGCGGCGCCTATGCTATAGCATACTTGAGCATGGGCGGCACCTATGCCTTTGCACACTAGATTCCGAGACCTTAGGCTATAGTATAGGCATTGCCTTGTTCGTGGCCTAGTTTTACCTAGGCCTATCCTTTCTCGATGCCTATTTTATCATGAGCAATGCTCAATACATAGCCTTATGCATCTTAATTCCAAACTTACCACCTTTACCATACACCACGTCCAAATCGTCATTTGAAACCACTCTCCTCGTTGAATACCTCTTGCACCTATATTTGCTCAAAAGCAATAAAAACAATTAGTACGATGGGTTGCCTCCCATCTAGCACCTTAGTTTTGGTCGTGGCACGACTCTTATTTTTGAATTTTCATTAATCAAAAGCAAAAGAAATACTAGAACAAAACAAAAAAAATGATAAACGATGAGTTGCCTCCCATCTAGCGCCTTAGTTATTGTCATGGCTCGACATAGTTACCTCGAGTACTTAGACTTCGTCGATATAAGTGATGGTCATATAATTCATCGAGTCCAGAGGACCGTTATAAGGTTTAACACGTTGACCATTCACCTTGAAGACAACACCATTATTGTGTTCCAATTCAACTACTCCAGACGAGTAGACTTGGATAACTTTGTATGGACCAGACCACCTAGACTTTAACTCACCTGGGAACAGCTTCAATCTAGAGTTGAAGAGAAGCACCATATCATCCTTTTGAAAGTTTCGTCGAACAATTCGCTGATCGTGATACTTCTTCATCCGCTCCTTGTATAGGTCTGACCTTTCATATGCATGGAGACGGAAATCATCTAACTCGTTCAGCTGCTCCAACCTCAGATTCATCGCATCATCATAATTCAAATTCAATTGCTTCAACGCCCACAATGCCTTATGTTCGAGCTCAATGGGTAGATGACAAGCCTTCCCATAAACTAGTTGATTAGGGGACATGCCAATGGGTGTTTTGAATGCAGTCCTATACGCCCATAGTGCATCATCTAGCTTCTGAGACCAATTCTTCCTATTAGCATTTACCGTCTTTGCAAGGATTTGCTTGATCTCCCGATTGGAAACCTCTACTTGTCCACTCATTTGTGGGTGATAAGGAGTGGCTACCTTATGTTGCTTGACACCATACTTGGCCAACACGGATTTGAATAGCTTGTTGCAAAAGTGAGATCCTCCATCACTTATGATAGTACGTGGTACTCCAAAGCGAAAGAAGATATTCCTCTTCAAAAATGCTACAACACACTTTCCCTCGTTGTCGGCCAACGCTACAGCTTCAACCCATTTCGAGACATAATCTACAGCAACTAAGATGTACTTCATTCCAAATGAATTCACGAATGGACCCATGAAATCAATGCCCCACACATCAAAGAGTTCTACCTCAAGAATTTTTGACATGGGCATCTCATGGTGTTTCAAAATAGCACCTTGTCTTTGGCATTGGTCGCATCTTCTAACAAAGTCATAGGCATCTCTAAATATCGAAGGCCAATAATATCCACTTTGCAATACTTTTCTTGCTTTCCGATTGCCTGCTTGATGTCCTCCAACTTGGGAAGTGTGCCATGCTTCCAATATAGTAGGCACCTCTACATGGGATATACATCGTCGAATAATACCATCCGCACATTGTCGAATCAAATATGGCTCATCCCAATAGTAGTGTTGTATGTCATGCATAAACTTTCTCTTTTGATGGTATGATAAATTGGCAGGTATTACATTACTTACCACAAAATTTGCAAAGTCGGCATACCATGGTAATTTTTCTGTTATCGTCGCTAGGATCTCCTCGTCAGGGAATGCATCATCAATCTCGATTTCAGGCTGCGCCACATGCTCGTTCTCGAGTCTAGATAGATGGTCGGCCACTTGGTTCTCGCAACCTCTTCTATCTTTAACTTCGAAATCAAACTCTTGCAGCAGCAATACCCATCGAATTAATCTTGGTTTTGCATCCTTCTTTGTCATTAGATACCTAAGAGCTGCATGGTCTGTATGAATGATCACCTTAGTACCCAATAGATAGGCACAAAACTTCTTAAACGCATACACAACCCCTGCGTCTAACCATTTGATAATTTCTTTCTTCACCACTTCTTGCATAGGTGGGTTTAGACGTCTTTGATGCTCAATGGTGGGTGTTCAATTCTCTTCAAGCTGAATTTTATGTGTACAAATCCCAGGTGGAATACCAATAATATCCGCAATGGTCCATCCAATGGCTCTAATGTACTTCCGTAGCATAGCAATGAGAGCTGCAACTTGTTGCTCACCCAAATCTGCTGCAACAATGATTGGAAGTGTGTTTCCGCTTCCTATGAATGCATACTTTAAATGTCTTGGAAGCTCCTTCAATTCTAATGTGGGTAGCTCTTCAATAGATGGCTTAGCTGGTGGTGTGGGTCGATTCTTGATATCAAGGTCCAGCTTCTTGGGAGCATAGCGATATGTCCCTAATCCTGATAGAGCACCAATAACTTCTTCATAATTTTCAGCCTCCTCATTCTCTCCATTCATGAGCAAAACCGCCAAAGGGTCATCAATAATTTGCTCTTCTTCAAGTAATTCTTTATCATCATCAAAGTAAACATCAGTCACCAAAAATACACTCAGATCTTTGGGTTGCTTCATTGATTTGCAAACATCAAAGCGAATTACTTCGTCATTTATTCGTAACGAAAGCTCATTAGCTCTCAAATCAATAAGTACGCTTCCCGGAGCAAGGAAAGGATGCCCCAAGATTATGGGAACTTCTGAGTCTGCCTCATAATCCAAAATAACGAAGTCTGCCAGAAAGATAAATGAAGAAACCTTTTCAAGACATCACATAGAATACCAACAGGTCGTTTTACCGACCTATCCGCCATTACGAGCCTCATGTTGCTTGGAGTAGGATCACCCAACCCCAACTTCTTATAGATAGATAATGGCATCAAATTGATGCTGGCTCCTAAGTCGCATAATGCTTTGGCAAAATTCAAAGATCCAACGGTGCAAGGAATAGTGAAAGCTCCGGGGTCGGCCTTCTTCTGAACTATTGATCGGGTAGCGATTGCGCTGCAGTGATGAACATCATCTTTCAACTCATAACTTGCTGCCCGCTTCTTTGTCAAAAGATCCTTCATAAATTTCGCATACCCAGGCATTTGTTCAAGTGCCTCCACCAATGGAACATTAATGGTCAGCTATTTTAACATAGTCATGAATTTGCTGAACTTCGTGTCATCTGCCACCTTCTTCAATCTTTGAGGGAAAGGTGGTGGTGGGTATGGAATTGTTCTCTCCACGGCTTTCTTCTCCTCATGCTTTCGTTTTTCAACTTTTTCAGGTTGCAAATTATTGGGGTTGACGTCGTTGACGATAGGATTAGTTGCAGTGGCATCTTCTCCTTTCGCCTTATCATCAATGTCCACTACTTCGTCAACCACTTGCTTGCTTTTTGCTGAAGTTTCCAGCACCTTGCCAATTCGGGTAGTGATGGCCATGCATGACCCATCATTCCTTGGGTTTTGCACAGTATCGCTAGGTAAAGTGCCAGCCTTTCTTTGATTGAGTGCTGCTGAAAGTTGGCTCAATTGCTGCTCTATTTGCTTGATTGAAGTGGAATAAGAATCAACTATTTGTTTCATAGAGGAAAAATCATTAACTACCTCCGTTACTCCTTGTTGCTTCCACTCCTTTCAATATTTTAGCCAGCATGTCTTCCATACTTCCAGAATTAGATGTGGTGGCGTCACGTCTTCCAGGGGGAACGTACAAACCACTCTTTTCATTCTTGTTCTTCCAACTACCTTGGTGCTTGTTTCCAGATTTATCATAATAGTTCCGACCTTGGTTTCCTTGGGTATTACCTCACAAACCCCCCTGATTGTTCAAGTAGTTGGCCTCTTCTTCCGAATCAGATTCGTCTCTTCCTTTTGACGCAATAGCTTTCACTTTTTCGGTCTTCCCTGATAATAGATGCTTTGTAAGAAGATCCACTTGTGTTTTCATGTGCTCCATATCTTGATCACGTTCTTCTTCTCTTCTTCTTTGGTCTGCAGTCATGCCAATAGATAAAGTGGGGCTTGCTACCTCAGAATCCCTAGTATGCCAAGCTCTACTTTGCTTCGTCATACGATCTAGCATATTGCTTGCTTGACCAAAGGTGAGGTCCATAAAAGATCCTCCAGACGCATTATCCACCACTAGTTTAGTTATTGAATTCAAGGCTCTGTATAATATCTCCATTAGGTGAACATTAGTCATATGATGGTTTGGGAATCTCGCTAGCTTTGTCTTGAACCTCTCCCATGTTTCATGAAGAGCTTCAGTGGGAAGCTGACGGAAGTTGCTGATTTCATCTCTCAATTATGCTCTTTTGGATGGCGGAAAGAATCTTTCTAGGAAAGCGTCTCTCAATTGCCTCCAATTTGTAATAGAATCAGGAGTCATCCCATTCAACCATAGAGTTGCCTCTCCAGACAGAGACAATGGTTATAGACGTAATCGAATTGCATTCTAACCAACACCAGGATTGTCAAACGACTTGCATGTAGAAATAAAGTTGATGAGATGCATATTCGGATCATCGCTGCTAGTCCACCAAATAATCCATTGAGTTGCAATAACTGAATCATGGTGCTTGTGATGTTGAACTTGGCTCCGGGCGCTAACGGTGGAGGAATAATGGCTCTAGTGGCTCCGGCTCCATCAAGATCATCATCATCGTCGTCAAAAGTTGGTTTCATGGGTTGGCGATTATACCTAAACCGAGCTTGACGACCTCTTCTGTTGGCAGGTGTTGCAATTTCAGCATCATGCCTTGGGTTTAGTAACTCGTCATCACCTAAATCCTCATCGTCAAGATTTGTTGCTCGCCCAGGGTTATCAATGTTTTGTTGGTGTACTTGGGCGGCGACAAGAGCAGCTAATCTCGCCTGTTCCTGTTGAGAAGCAATTCTTTCTATTTCATGTTGTGCCTCCATTCTGCCAATACGTTGTGGTTTAGGATTGATAGGTAATAACGGTTGACCAGAACTTCTAGTATGGGGCATGCACTGAATAAAAACCTGCAGTAAACAAAAACAAAAACTAAAAGTAAAAGTACGAGAATCTTTGACCAAAGGGTCTAGTAATTATCACAAACTTAATTGACACTCGTATTCCCCGGCAACGGCGCCAATTTTTGATAACGCCTTAATCTACAGCTCTCGTAGGAGTGTAAAGCGGTCGCTAGCAAATATAGAACCCAACTGGGTTGGGTATCGATCCCTCAGGGAATAGCTTGGTCAACAAGTAAGCAACGATTACTAGACTCTTAGTGCAAGTCTCGTAAGTAGGGGGGATTGTAATGTGTAACCAAAATATTAAAATAAAAACTGAAAATAGCAAAGCAAACAGAAAGAATGTTTAGCAGGTTGTAAAACAATGAGAATTGAAGAGTTGGGGTTATGTCTACCTTCTGAGTTATACGTCTCTATTGGCTATGAGTGTGTTGAATTCCGACATGCATGTGCTTATAGAGAATTGTATTCGATGGTAAATCCAGGCGTCTTTTGACCTATTCGAGGATTATTTCATTTTAACTCTTTCGAGCTTAAAGCGTGTCTAACGGTACGAATTCTCCAAGAGGTTAATCCAGTTACGGCACTAACTTTTTAATAGGGGATGGGACCCTACTACCTTGACATTATCTCTTTTCCAGACAGATAACCTTTCTTTCGAATAAGTTAAATGTTATACTGGCGTATTCTTCCATTTGCAACCACAAAGAATTTAGATTAAGATGAAGAGAATAATGATATAAGCAGCATACGTGTCACAAATTCACAAACTCATAGTAATAGATAGTATCTCATACGGCTTCCATAACCCCAACAGAGAGGCTTAGTTACCCATGAGTGCGAAGGAAATCACAATTGACATTGTTATTATACCACAATAAGAATTTCGTGTAGCACAAGTATGGTAGGCGTTAGGCGTGATTTCTTGCAAGTAACGTTTCTCTTGTTGCGGAAACTAAGAATAGATGAATAGAAGAATAGAAGAAGAATAAAAAGTAGAATTAATGGAAGAATTAGAAGTAGTAGTGACTGTATAATAGAAAGATGGAAAGAAGATATAAAATCTCTAGCAAAATAGGGTATTTATAATAACCATATCCTATTCCTACTAAGCTAATGAAATACTTAACCAAATCCTACTAAGCTAATGAAATATTTAACCAAATCCTACTAAGCTAATGAAATACTTAACCCAATTTTACTAGGTTAATGTATCATTATCCTAATCCTAATAAATTACTGCTAGTCTCCAAAGTCTTCAGAATTGTTGTTTTAGCCCGGGACAGGTTTTCCATGCATCACTTTTGGTCCTTAAGCATCCAAGCTTCCTTTTCTCCCCTCGTGAAGCTTTCTTTGGCGTCAAGTAATCCATAAAATGCTGAATTCTGCATCATTTATACCTGAAACTTTGCTAATCATATTCGTTAGCTCACTTACAGGAAAAGGGACTAAAAGTGCATGAAATATATAATTTGTTCTCAAAACTAGGCTAAAATATGGGTAAGATATTGCACTATAGGCGTGTAAATTCGCCTATCATCAACACCCCACACTTGAAGCTTTTTTCATCCTCGAACAAAATATCATGTCCCTCTAAACATTAACTTCAGGTTTCACAGCAACAACACAAAATATTCGTCAAGACAAGCACAACAATTACCAACAAAGAGTAGTTTTCCGATCATTAGTAGAAACAATTTAACCTCTAGCATAGACTCGTGATGGTGGTCAACTCATACTCAAAAGTTAAGGTACAAAGAATCATACACAACTACCCAAAACTCATCAACCATGTGTGTCTCACAATATATAACCCATAATCACTCACAAGTATAGCATATTTTTCAAACATGGGTATAAAAAATATCCTTGATCTCGCTCTCACAAAGATTTCATATGCAGCAACTGATGACCATAGGCTTGCCCTTAGTGTAACGCTCCACTAAATATCAGAATGCTAGGCTTAGGATCAAGTAGGTCTTTTGATGGTTTAATGTAGGCTAAGGGACGGGTAGGACTATTTTGGCCAGAAATAGTGACTATGTTCCTAAGCGCTTTAATACATCACATTGTATCATTAACACTTTTCTTTCAAACAACCTTTCTACCTTCTTTTATTCTACCACCCTTTTTCTCCTCTTTTGTCTTTCAATTTTAAGCATAACTAACTTTTCAGTTTTCCTTTCCCTTTTTTTTTCTTTTCATAACACCTCTTATGGTAGCAATTTTTTTTTATAACAAATTCAAGCACCATTACATTCTAAAGCATCATACTCACCCAATTTCCTCTTATTTGTCACATGGCTTTACACTTTAAAGCACTTAGGAATTTGGATCAAATTATGGTCCTGAAAAAATAGATTAGGCTTACATATGAGGTTGTCAAAGAAAATAGGCTAAAGGCTCAAAGGGGTTAACTAGGATAATGTCCATGGGTAGGTAAAAAGAAGGTAAACAAGTCTAGCTTGCCAAAGAAATGCCTAAATCATCTCCTAGACTTGCACTCCTTATTTTCGCTTTACATACATACCAAGCAAGTTCTAGCATCAGCCACAAACACAGAATATACTATATCCTCACACACACAAGGCACATGGTCGACTTTATTGGGAGTAGCATAGACTCTTGACCCAACAGATGAAGGAATTGAACCACACAATATCACATAGTGAGTCACAATTAGAGCCTAAGCATCTCAATAGTCATGATTTTTAGCACAAACTCTTGTCATAATCTCATGCTGCCTATTAGAATAATTTCATGCGAAGTTAAGTTAAAAAATAAAAAATTTTAACTAATAAAAAAATTGAAAAAAAAAACAAAAAAACCAATTTCCAAAAACAACAAACTAAGCAAACAAACATAAATAAATGCAAATGCGGATAGAGAAGTAAAGCATGCAAATACCACCACCCCACACTTAAATGGGACACTGCCCTCAGTGGAAAATAAATACGAAGAACCTGGTCAGTCGGACTCCTCCTCTATGTCGGGGGTCATACCCCCTTCGTCGGAATCATCATAGGAGTCACCGTCATCAGAATTCTCCTCCACGTTGGAGTCTGGCATGCGTCGATCATCATCGATTGGCACATCATCATCAAGAGGTTCCTCAAAGTGTGTACCTACTCCACACATCTCTCTCGCATGCATATTCATTGGATAGTCATGGTCTAGCTGTTGGAGCTCTGCAGCAGTTGGAACACGTCCACCACTAATCATTGTGAAACGTGTCATGCCATAAAGATGACAGAAGAAACTCTCATCTCGAGCATGTCTCTCCGCAGTAGTAAGGTTGACGCCATATGTTGTTTCAGCATCTTTGACCTTTGTGAGGTCAACCTTCTTTGGGTTATGTGGGAGTTTGTGATCAGCTGGTTCCTCTTCGATGTCTTCCTTCGGCAAGATTGCTGTCAATAGATTGCCAAAAGTGAAGTAGGACCGCTTGTGTAGCCTGGCCTTCCGCATTGTAGAGCGAATGATTGCGCCAATGTTGATAGGGACATTCGTCATTAAAGCGTAGACCAAACACACTCTATCTCTTATTATTTTGGCGTACTGGGTCCCAGGAATGAGACAAGAGTTGACAATACGCAACTATATTCTTGCTTCCCTATTCAAAGGAGCATAGGGGAAGGTGTTGTGTCGTCCGGTGTCTTTTTGTCTGCTCCACCTTGCCATGGATCTACTTCCACAAAGTGTGTGTCGAATTGCTCTATAAGGAGGTCTACTGTACAGCTCTTTGAATGGTGCTGGATCGACTGAAGGCAAGCCAAGAAAGGAGGTGATCAAATCCACATTGAGTTATAGAACTTGGCCCCGAATCTTGACTTCGCTGCCTGTGGTTTTCGGCGACCAATTGGCATAAAATTCCCTTGTTAAATAAAGATTATATTCTCCCATGTCGCGGAAGATGAAATCCAGATTTAGTGCCATGATTTTCACCAACATGTGTGGCTCCTTCTTCGCTAGGCTGTCCTTGTTGATCAAGTCGACATGAACATATTTTCTTTCCTTGTTGTTCCCATACCATTCCTTGACTTCCTTATCAAGAACCCATTTTATTCTAAACATGCGGCGTGGTAATTGCATTGAGGATGATTCTCCTTGGTCCTTGCGACCTCTTTTCTTGCCCTTTTGGGAAGTGGTAACCTTATCTTGTCTTGCTTTGGGTGCCATTGTACCTGAGATTTAAACAATGTTCATATTAGCATCATCTCGATGTATACAATCTATACACAAGCAGTAGGGGTACCACCCCATACTTAGGTTGTTGATACAAATTAGTGAAGTGAAAATAGTCGATTACTTAGACTTCATCGACATGCATGTTAGGTGCTATATTCCGACAAGAAAATCTGAGATGTATCACTTCTTGCAACCTTAGCAATACTTTCATGTTAGGTATAACAAGACTACTACATAGGGATTACATCTTGGTATAGTTTCGATCAAAAATCACAACCTCCTATGTCGGTAGGAAACTATAAGTCTTATCCCGATGAACGGGATCTTCTAACATGTAGGTATTCAAGTGACAAGGTTATGCAATGTTCATGACTATAGTGATTCCGAAATTAGTATAACAATGCATCAAAATCAAATTCAAGTCAGAAATAGTTTAAGATCGTCCTAACGTATATGTTCACTCACATGGTTTTGTATCAATCAATTCAAACACATTAACATCACCAATATTTCTTCAAGATGTAGCAATTTATAATAGACATAGCAACGTAGTACTTACGAGAAATAGATGAAGAATAAAAGAGTACTTACGTGATTGAAGCCTTTGGAGATGTTCTTGTGAAGTGGGAGAGCAAAAAAAAAAGAAAAGTTTTGGGAGGATTTGGATGCTATGTGCGGCGCCTAGGTCAAGATTTCAATGTGTTTATGTTTCAAGACTAAGTCCCCTTTATATAGGAAAAGAATGGGTCGGGTTTTGACCCATTTAAAATCGGTTTTGGAGACAAAAAGTGACCATAGGCGGCGCCTTTAGCTTTGCCTATGCATGGTATAGGCGGCGCCTAATGCAAACCATTTGCTTAGCATAGGCGTCGCCTAGTGCAATGCCCTTAGTGACCATAGGCGGTGACTTTAGCATGGCATATGAGATTCTGAGACCAAATGCTTTAGCATAGGCGGCGCCTATGCTATAGCATACTTGAGTATGGGCGGCACCTATGCCTTTGCACACTAGATTCCGAGACCTTAGGCTATAGTATAGGCATTGCCTTGTTCGTGGCCTAGTTTTACCTAGGCCTATCCTTTCTCGATGCCTATTTTATCATGAGCAATGCTCAATACATAGCCTTATGCATCTTAATTCCAAACTTACCACCTTTACCATACACCACGTCCAAATCGTCATTTGAAACCACTCTCCTCGTTGAATACCTCTTGCACCTACATTTTCTCAAAACCAATAAAAACAATTAGTACGATGAGTTGCCTCCCATCTAGCGCCTTAGTTTTGGTCGTGGCACGACTCTTATTTTTGAATTTTCATTAATCAAAAGCAAAAGAAATACTAGAACAAAACAAAAAAAATGATAAACGATGAGTTGCCTCCCATCTAGCGCCTTAGTTATTGTCGTGGCTCGACATAGTTACCTCGAGTACTTAGACTTCATCGAGATAAATGATGGTCATATAATTCATCGAGTCCAGAGGACCGTTATAAGGTTTAACACGTTGACCATTCACGTTGAAGACAACACCATTATTGTCTTCCAATTCAACTACTCCAGACGAGTAGACTTGGATAACTTTGTATGGACCAGACCACCTAGACTTTAACTCACCTGGGAACAGCTTCAATCTAGAGTTAAAGAGAAGCACCATATCATCCTTTTGAAAGTTTCGTCGAACGATCCGCTGATCATGATACTTCTTAATCCGCTCCTTGTATAGGTCTGACCTTTCATATGCATGGAGACGGAACTCATCTAACTCGTTCAGCTGCTCCAACCTCAGATTCATTGCCTCATCATAATTCAAATTCAATTGCT
Source organism: Capsicum baccatum var. pendulum (assembly GCA_030864225.1). Classification (NCBI taxonomy): domain Eukaryota; kingdom Viridiplantae; phylum Streptophyta; class Magnoliopsida; order Solanales; family Solanaceae; genus Capsicum; species Capsicum baccatum. Next base: position 210,891,806 of record CM061553.1, on the reverse strand, counting down.
TCAACGCCCACAATGCCTTATGTTCGAGCTCAATGGGTAGATGACAAGCCTTCCCATAAACTAGTTGATAAGGGGATATGCCAATGGGTGTTTTGAATACAGTCCTATACGCCCATAGTGCATCATCTAGCTTCTGAGACCAATTCTTCCTATTAGCATTTACCGTCTTCGCAAGGATTTGCTTGATCTCCCGATTGGAAACCTCTACTTGTCCACTCATTTGTGGGTGATAAGGCGTGGCTACCTTATGTTGCTTGACACCATACTTGGCCAACACGGATTTGTATAGCTTGTTGCAAAAGTGAGATCCTCCATCACTTATAATAGTACGTGGTACTCCAAAGCGAGAGAAGATATTCCTCTTCAAAAATGCTGCAACACACTTTCCCTCGTTGTTGGCCAACATTACAGCTTCAACCCATTTCGAGACATAATCTACAGCAACTAAGATGTACTTCATTCCAAACGAATTCACGAATGGACCCATGAAATCAATGCCCCACACATCAAAGAGTTCTAACTCAAGAATTTTTGACATGGGCATCTCATGGTGTTTCGAAATAGCACCTTGTCTTTGGCATTGGTCGCATCTTCTAACAAATTCATAGGCATCTCTAAATATTGAAGGCCAATAATATCCACTTTGCAATACTTTTCTTGCTTTTCGATTGCCTGCTTGATGTCCTCCAACTTGGGAAGTGTGCCATGCTTCCAATATAGTAGGCACCTCTACATGGGATATACATCGTCGAATAATACCATCCGCACATTGTCGAATAAAATATGGCCCATCCCAATAGTAGTGTTGTACGTCATGCATACACTTCCTCTTTTGATGGTATGATAAATTGGCAGGTATTACTTGTAGACTTATGCACCGTGTGACATCCCGACAGAAGATTTTGAGTCGTTACAAACTTGGTGTCAGAGCTTAAGGTTTAAGGAGTCCTTAAGAGTCTGACAAGCCATGTTGAGTAGATTTTTGATCATTGGTGTGTATCCATATCTATGAGCAAGAGGCTATGGGACGTTTTAGGAAAAAGTTGTTTCTTTCTTTCAGATTTTATCATTTCTACAATTGCCTCTCTTATCTAATAATTCGTGCTCTTCTATTTTAGAAATTCCTCCTCAAGGATCGATCATCAACGATAATAAGCAACCCCAGCCTTTTGATCCCTTGAATGAGATAGTATCTCATGCTGAGTTTCAAGCGGCCTTTCAGGCGTTAGCCCAAGCGTTCACCGCTAATGTTCAGGCCCATAACTAGGCCACAGTTGTAAATTAGCATGGAGGTGATTTAGCTGCTGCTTGGATTCATGATTTTATGCGGATGAATTCGCTAGAGTTTTATAGGTCTAAGTCAGGTGAGGACCCACAGTTATACAGTGAGCAGGTGAGAAAGATCACACTAGTGATGCATATTTCAGAGGAAAAAAGTGTTGAGCTGGCGTTTTGTAGGTTGAAAGACATTGCTTATGACTTGGTTGTATCGTAGAGGAAGGGTAGAGGTGAGGATGCTGCTCCTCTAACTTGGCAGGTATTCTAAGATTCATTCTTGGACAAGTTATTTTCACTTGAGATAAGGAAAGAGAAGATTGAGGAGTTTATAAACTTAAGGTAGGACTCCATGAATTTTAAGGAGTATTGCTTGAAGTTCAACCAGTTTGCCAAGTATGCTCCTGATTTGATTTTCGACACCCGAGCTAGTATGAGGAAGTTTGTGATAGGAGTTTCTAGTTTGGTACCGAAGGAGTGTAGGAATGCGATGCTGAATAGGGATATGGATCTATCTAGGTTGATGATACATACATAGAAGATACAGGCAGACAAGATAAGTGAAGGAGATAGAGTGAGGGGTAACAAGAGGGCTAAATCTGAGCAGCATAAGTATGGTTAGGCTAGGTCCCACAGAGGGAACTTCCCATAGTTCTAGAGTAGTTCGTCTATGCCAGTACCTTCATAAACTAGTGCTCCTGCACCTAGAGGCAGACAGGAGCAAGGAAATAGGTCTTCTATGTCTAGGTCGCAGAATAGTGTAAGTAACAGACCCCGCTATCCTCCTTGTGTAAAGTGTGGTAGAGATCATCCCGGTGAGTGTTCAGCAGATCTGAAGGGTTGTTTTGGTTGTGGTAAGCTAGGCCACAGACTTATAGATTGCTCGCATTCTAGGAAGGGGAACAGAGATGCCCGACCTTAGGCACAAACTATTAGTGCACCAGCTCTTGTACCCCATCCCACCCCTGCTCAGGGTGTTTCATCTAGCACTATTGGTGGTAAGCGACAAAATAGATTCTATGCCTAACCATCCCATCAAGAGCGGGAGGACTCTCTCGATGTTGTTATCGGTATGCTCCGTGTCTTTTGCTTTGATGTTTATGTGTTGTTGGACCCCAGGTCAAGTTTCTCTTATGTGACCCCATTAGTCGCTATAAATTTTGAAATAAGTCTCAAAAGGATTCCTGAGCCTTTCCTAGTTTCCACACCAGTAGGGGAGTCAATTATTGTCAAGCAAGTGTATAAACATTGTCCTGTTACTGTTCTTCATAAAGCCATACTTACTGACTTGATATAGTTAGACATGGTGGATTTTAACCTTATTCTGGGTATGGATTGGCTTGATTTTTGTTATGCATCTATAGACTATCGTACCTATGAGGTCAAGTTTCAGTTTCTTGATGAACCAGCTTTTGAGTGGTCTGGGAGTTCGGTATCTCCCCAGAGTCATTTTATCTCCTATCTCAAGGCGAGAAAGCTAATATCCACAGGTTGTATTTACCACCTAGTTAAAGTCAAATACACTAAGTCTGAGGCTCCAACTATTCAGCCAATCAGTATTGTTAATGAGTTTCCTTATGTTTTTCTGGAAGATCTCCCAAGGGTACCTCCCAATAGAGAGATAGAATTTGGGATTGACCTTCTTCCCGTCACTCAGCCCATTTTTATTCCTCCATACCGTATGGCACCTGCAAATCTTAAGGAGTTGAAAGAGAAACTCAAAGATATTTTAGATAAAGGTTTCATAAATCCTAGTGTTTCTCTTTAGGGTGCACTTGTTCTATTCGTACGAAAGAAAGATGGTTCATTGTGTATGTGCATTGACTATCATCAGCTTAACAAGGTCACACTAAAAAATAAGTATCCTCACTTAAGAATTGATGACCTGTTTGATCAGTTCCACAGTACAAGTTATTTCTCCAAGATAGACCTTAGATCCGGCTATCATCAGCTTAAAGTGAGGGAATGTGATATTCCAAAGATAGCCTTCCAACCCCGTTATGGTCACTGAGTTTGTAGTTATGTGTTTTGGGCTAACCAATGCCCCAGGTGCCTTTATGGACCTCATGAATCGAGTGTTCAAGCAATATCTCAATATGTTTGTCATTGTTTTCATAGATAATATTCTTGTGTACTTTTGTTCTGAGAAGGACCATGCAGATCATCTTAGAATTATCTTGCAAACTCTTAGAGATCATTAGTTGTTTGCCAAATTCAACAAGTGTGAATTTTGGCTAAGATCAGTAGCCTTCCTGGGTCATATCATTTCAGCCAAAGGCATTAGAGTTGATCTCCAAAACACAAAAGTTGTAATAAATTTTCCTAGACCGATTTCCTCATCTAACATTAGAAGTTTCTTAGGTCTAGCTGGCTAATATCGCCGTTTTGTTAAAGGTTTCTCTCCTATTGCATCTCCCATGACCCGATTGACCCAAAAGAAAGTTAAGTTCCAGTGGTCAGATTCTTGTGAGAAGAGTTTTTAGAAGTTGAAGACTCGACTTACTTCAGCCCCTATGTTGACTTTGCCTAATGGTACCGATGGTTTTGTGGTGTATTGTGATGCCTCTAGAGTTGGTTTAGGTTGTGTGTTGATGCAAAGAGTTAAGGTTATAGCCTATGCCTCTAGACAGTTGAAGCTGTATGAAAAGAATTACCCAACCCATGATCTTGAATTAGCTGATATGGTCTTTGCTTTAAAAATCTAGAGACACTATTTGTATAGTGTTCATATTGATATGTTTACTTATCATAAAAGCCTGCAGTATGTGTTTACCTAGAGGAAGTTAAATCTTAGGCAGAAGAGGTGGTTAGGGTTGTTAAAAAACTATGATATGAGTGTGTTGCATCACCCAAGCAAGGCCAATGTAGTGGTAGATGCCCTTACCAGGTTGTCCATGGATAGTGTTATGCATATGAAAGAAGGTAAGAAAGAGTTAGCTTGTGATGTGCATCGTTTGGCTATATTGGGTGTTAGATTTCTTGATTCCGCTAAGGGAAGTACTTTGGTGCAAAGTAGTTTCGAATCCTCTTTAGTTTCGAAAGTGAGGGAGAAACAAGACAGAGATCCTAGTTTGGTCAAACTGAAGGGGTCAGTTAAGGACCAAAAGGTAGAGGTTTTCTTCCAAGGGGGAGATGGCATGTTGAGATTGCAGGGTAGATTGTGTGTTCCGTGTGTTGATGATTTGAGGTAGAGGATTGTGGCTGAAGTGCATGGTGCACGGTATTCTATTAATCCCGGCGCAACCAAGATATACCGTGACTTGTGGGAAATCTATTGGTGAAGGGGTATGAAGAAGAATATAGCTGAGTTTGTAGGAAAGTGCACAACGTGCCAACATGTTAAGGTAGAACATCAAAGACCTGGTGGTGTGATACAAGAGTATGGTATACCCACTAGGAAGTGGGAAGAGGTGAATATGAACTTCATGATTGGTTTACCTCTTTCACGTCGTCATCATGATTCTATTTAGGTTTTTGTAGACAGGCTGACTAAGTCCGCATATTTATTGCTCGATGCATACATCTTATACAGCTGAGGATTATGCTAGATTATATATCTGGGAGCTAGTCAGGCTGCACAGAGTTCTCTTGTCTATCATTTTGGATAGAGGTACTCAATTTACTTCTCAGTTTTGGAGTGTGTTTCAGCAGGATCTTGGTCCCCTAGTTTATTTGAGTTCCACTTTTCATCCGCATATAGATAGTCAGGCTAAGAGGACCATTCAGACTATAGAAGATATGTTGAGGGCATGTGCTCTTGACGTCAAAGGTACTTAGGATGATTATTTTCCATTGATAGAGTTTGCTTATAACAATAGTTACCATGCTAGCATCGAAATGACACCATTTGAGGCTTTGTATGATAGAAGATGTTGATCACCCATAGGTTGGTTTAAAGTGGGTGAATCTGCAATGATTGGACCTGATGCGGTATTCGAGGCTATGGAAAATGTAAAGTTGATTAGAGAAAGATTGAAGATAGATCAGAGTCGTCAAAAGTCATATGCCGATGTGAGGAGAAGGGATCTTGAGTTTGAGGTGGGTTATTTGGTGTACTTAAAGATTTCACCCATGAAAGGGGTGAAGAGGTTTGGTAAAATAGGGAAACTTAGTCCCTGTAATGTAGGCCCCTATAGAGTCTTGAGTCGTGTTGGTAAAGTAGCCTATGAAGTTGAGTTTCCCGCAGAGTTGTCAGCCATTCATCCTATTTTTCATGTCTCCATGCTTAAAAATCATATTAGTTATTCAGTTGTAGTAGATCCTTTAGAGAGTGCTGATATTTAGAACAGTCTTTCATTTGATGAGATTTCTGTTGAGATCCTAGATTTTTGTATCTATAGACTAAGGAACAAAGAAATTCCCTTGATCAAAGTTTTATGGCAGAACCAGTATGTGGAGGGCACTACTTGGGAGGCAAAGCAGACATGCGAGGCAAGTACCCACACCTCTTCTCCATGAGTTCAAATCAATCCGAAGGTATTATTGTTCCTTAATTTAGCCCTTCTAATCTAAAGTAGAGCTATACATCTATTCTTACATGAGTTCTTGTAATTTTTGAAGTATTTAAGAGTTTGGAAAGATTTTAGGCTCGTTTAGCAAATTTCTTCAGCTATGTATACTCAGTTTTTCCTGTGTTCATAAACTAACTAGCAGAATTCAAGGATGAATGTTACCAAGGGGGAGATATTGTAAGACCCGCAAAAGTTCCCTCGTAGTCTGAACCTTAGAGCATGTAAAGTGAAGTGTAATTCCACCACTAAAAGATTGAGAAGTGACTTCCTAAGTGATTAGTGTTTTAACCTTGATTGAATTTTCCTAAAACAGACATTCTATTGTGTGGGAAATTGAATTATCTTTCCAACGGTATGAATTTCATCCAAATCCGGTATCGGGACGAGAAGTTATGGCCATTTTACTAAGAGCAGTCGGAACTGCCCAGGTGCGACGGGAAGGTTGACGGACCATCGAGCTTGCAACGGACCGTCGTAACCAAGGCAGTAACTCCCTCTTCTATCCCAAGTACAATGGAAAAGACGACGGACCATCAAACTAGCGACGGACCATCGCTAAGACCATCACAATTGAGGCAGTGTGGCCTTTTTTTGACCAACATGCAACGGACGATCCGATGGGCCGTTAGACCGGACCGTCGCTCAGACCATCGCAAACCCTGTTCATTATTTTTAAATCATTTTTAAAAGAACTTTTGGTCTTTCCCCCTTTTTAACACTTAGATATATGCAAAACGAAGAATATGACTTCATTATCTCCCAAAACATCTAAAGGCTAGGGTTTCTTCCTCAAGAACAAACCCAAAACCCTTCTCCAAGAAATTCAAGAAATCACCATAGATTCTACAAATTGAGTTGAGATTCGAGTTTCCCAAGTCCAAGTCTTCAAGAACCCTCTCTCAAGAGTAAGAAGAAGAGTCTCCAGCAAGCTTGATCATCTAGTTTCACAATCAAAAGATATGTGGGGTTTGAACAAGGACACTTCTTTCGTCCTTGTGCCCAAAAGTTGTTTTAATTACAAAGATATATGGTTTTACAGGTTTCTTATGAAATTGAAGTATAGGTTTATACCCTATGTTATTATTTTTTCAGATTATGATGGTTTCAATGTTTTAGAAATTGAAGTACATGAGTATGTTGAGATTATAATGGATAATGCTGAAAATTTTCAGATTTCTATATGATTTATGAATTTTTATGATATTGAGTATGAATTTTGATACGTCTTAACATGAGATTGATATATGGGTCATTAAGCTCTACTTGAGATTGAAATTTTACGAATTTTTGTGCTATAAGCACCCATCATTTGAGTATTTTGAGATTATTGAGAAAGTATTGACCTTAAAGGTCATAGTAGCTTTGAAATCCACTTTACCAAATGAGACTACAAATTTTATAGTTGGGTTCTTATGAACCATGAGATTATTTTAAAGTGTATTTCCATGAGATGAGCATAGCTAACTAAAGGGAGTAGTATTTAGAACTGAGTTGGGTAAGTTACTATGGTTTCATACCCCAAACTACGTGCCACCGTAGGATTGAGATTTATGGGCCCAAGGCCAAGATAAGTGATCACTGAGTTGAGGTTATACTCCCTGGCAAGAGTATGATGCCTCTCCCCAACGTGAGGTTTCTTCCTTAGGAGTATAAGACGTTGGACTCTATGTAGCTCGCATTTTGTATGTCAGTTTAGAGAACCTCCCTGCTAGTAAACAGTGAATAAACAACTTTTGAGTAGTTTTCCCTAATAGTAAGATTTTTAGAATAGTTTCTTGAACTAAAATTTTCCCAAGAAGCAAGTAGTTTTCTCTACCAGTAAGAGTAAATAATTAGTTTTTAAAACCAAAGTTATATAATTCTGAGTTCCAAGTATCCTGAGTCTAAAGGAGTTCTATGTTTTTAAGCATTAAAAAGTTTTACTCTCGATGAGATATATGCATGATTTGAAAGTTAATGAGAATAAGAGGAGAGTACACATTTTAAAGCTAAAGTATAATGACTCATGAGATTTGTGTTACATGCTTCATTCTACATGATTTATGAGCTTATTATATTAGACTTATTCAAGCTATGTAAGTCATTCATATTTGCATGCATGATTTTATTAAAGAGTATTGATGTTGTTTTATATAAATGCATACACCCCCATATACTCAGTACATTCCCATGAGTTGATCCACATATATGTCTATGTGCTAAATTGTTTTATAATGTAGGTTCAGGTGCTCAGTCATAGCCTCGTCAGTGATTTTTGAGTACCTTTGTCTACATCTCTACAGTGGTGAGTCCTCATGGTTTGAGGACCTATCTTCAGACATTTCAGTATTTTAGTAGATATATTGTTGCTTTTAGTTTAGTTTCTGTCAGTTGGGGGCCTGTCCCAATAGCTCTCTTGTCATGGAGTAGTAGAGGCTTTGTCACACAAGTTATCAGATTGTTAGTATGTTGAGATTTCCAGTATTGCGGTTGTTTGGAGCAAGTATTTTCTTTTTATTTTCTGTTATTTGATAAGACAGTGCCAGTGTTTTGTTTATTTCTTCTCGAAATGAGTTATTTTATGTCGCGACTCACTCAAGGGTTAGCTTGGGGCTACTTTTAGCCTTAAGCATCATGTGACGTTCCAGGAGGAGATTTAGGGTCATTACACCGTGTGATCATCCATCAACGTACACGATCAATTGTTGACGTACGGTCACTAACCCTTTTTTATTGTTGTAAAAGGCCCATTCTTTGGATTTTATCCTCTATTTACTCATTTGCACCATTTTATCTAATTGGGAGCTTGGGAGGGAGATCTTGGGGGAGATTTCTTGCATAAGTTCGTGCGGGTAAATTCGTAGCTCGATTATAAATGATTTCCTGCCAATTTTTTCATCTAAATTCTTATAAATCAAAGAGTTCAAATGTAGGTTTTAGAGGTTTTCCCCCCTATTTGAAAATTTGATATTTCTTTGATTTGAGCATCTATTCTTACTCTTTTTTTCTAGGGTTTTGACCCATAGAACCCTTTTCAATTGAAGATTCTAATTTTCAAATAATATTTGATTCTTACTCTTTTTTATGGTATTTTTTTTTGGGGGGGGGGGGGGAGATCGATTTGTTGGTAACGCTTGAAAAATGAATTTTCTTCGATTTGGCCCTCATTTTTAATCCATTCTTGTGTGTTTTTTATCTTGTAGACTCCTTTAGCCTTGGGAAATATGTTCTTAAAAAATCTATTTTTTCCACTTTGTTTTTTAACTCAATTTTTGAACCTACTTTAGACCCGAACAAAATATAAAGAAGAATGTACCTCATCCAAAATCAACCTTACCCATGCACCAACTCTCAATACATAAAATCATCCTTTAATCCTCAAAACACCATCGAAATCAAGAGATGTCACCTTAGCCTTGCCACTCAACACCTTATCTCAAAACTAGTAAGCTCAAATCTTCTCTATCAAAGAAGATCTAGCATCAACAATGGCTAAAACACGCTCGGGTGTCGAAATATCAAGCCTAACCAATTGATTAGCTAAATACAGAGCTTCTAAGGCTAAAGTCCCCTTGTGGTTCAAGAGAAGAGCAGTACTCTCCATACTAGCAGATTTTCGGATCAAGGCATCTTCAACCACATTAACCATGGCCAAATGAAAAATAATAGTGACATCATAATACTTAAGCATATCAAGACAACGCTGCTGACTCATATTAAGATCTTGCTGGATGAAGAAGTATTGAAGGCTACAATAATCCGAGAACAATCAAATAAGTTTTACCATTTAAAAATCCATACAAAAAATGATTCTATAGCTTCAACACAACTATAACTGCTGAAAACTCCAAATAATAGGTGGGGTAATTTTTCTCATGAAGCTTCAACTGTCCAGAAGCATAATCATTCACCTGAACCTTCTGTATCACAACCAAACCAATACACGATCATCATAGAACACGGTAAAATCCACACCCTCCTGGGGCGAGGTCAAATATAAGCCAAAGTCAACAACTTTTTGAGCTTTTGGAATCTCTTCTCATATGCATTTGACTACTGAAATACCACTTTTTTCTGAGGCAACATGGTCAAAGGAGGTTCTATAGGTGAGAAACCCTCTATAAAGCACCAATAATAACCTGCCAAACCAACAAAACTCTAAATATCGATAGGAGAACTAGGTCTAGCTCAATCATTAATTATCTTTAGCTTGGCCGGATTAACCAATATACCATCCTTGGTTATCACATTAATCCTAAAAGAGAGTATCCAACCAAAACTCACACTGGAAAACTTACCATACAGCTTTTTATCATGCAATCTCTGAAGTACAATCCTCAAATGCTTCATATGGACGACCTTACTATTAGAATAAACCAAGATGTCTTCTACAAATATAAACACAAAAGGGTTGATATATGATCACCTCAGGGGAATTGGTCAACCCAAAAGACATGAACAATAACTCATAATGACCCTATAGAGTATAAGAAGCCATCTTTAAATCATCTGAAGCTCTAATCTTTAACCAGTGATATTCGGGTCTCAAATCAATCTTGGAAAATACCAAAGCACCCTGAAATTGGTTAATAAGTTCATCAATCCAAGGAAGAAGATACTTATTCTTAATCGCAACCTTGTTCAACTACCTATAATCAATACACATATGCATAGAACCATTCTTTTTATTTATGAACAAGACAAGTGCACCCTAAGGAGATACATAAGGTCTAATGAACCTCATACTCAACAAATCTTGTAACTGCTCATTTAATTTCTTCAACTGTGTTGGGGCCATCCTATAGGGAGGAATGGAAATGGGCTTGCTTCCCGGATCCACATCAATAACAAAAAAAATATCATGATCGAGAGGTATACTAGGTAAATATGTAGAAAACACATCCATGAACTAGTAAAAAACTCGAAAAGAATCCATAGGAGGTGGCGACACAACACTAGTTCCACGAACATAACAAAAATAAGGCAAACACCCTCTCTATACCATGCGTAAGCATGTAGAAAAGATATGACACCCTTCATACCCGAATTAAGCTTACCCTTCAAAGCTAGCCTTGGCACACTTGGTGTAGCTAAATGATAGTCTTTGCATAACAATCGTAAATAGCATGCTAAGTAGCTAACCAATCCACACCCCAAAACAACGTCAAAATAAACCATATATTAGATAATAAAGTCTATCAAAGTCTTACGGCCTATAAAGGTAACCACAAAAGATTGGTATACCCAATTCATTACTAAATAATATCATACGAGGGTAGAAACATGAAAAGGTATAACAAGAGGCTTGCATGAAAAACCAAATACATAAGAAAAGTATATAGATACATAATAGAATATAGACCTAGGGTCAAATAACACAGAAGTAGATCTGTAGAAAACTGGGATAATACTGGTAATAACTACATCAGAAGTCTCTACCTCAAATATCCAAGGTATAGCATAACACTGAGTATCCCTATGAAAACCTCAATGATCTCCCCCACCTCTACTTTTAGAACATCTAACACTGTCCTTACCACTCTGCGAACCAACTCTCACTTCAAATATTAGAGTAGGGTAAAGCTGAAGCTAAGAACCCTGTTGAGTGGGTCCGTATTCATGTTGAGGGAAATCCTTGGCCACATGGTGTAACTCATCACATAAAAAATATCCCCTATGGCCCAACTCAATCTGAGTAGGTACGGATGAACTAGAATGACCATCTTGGCCAAAAGATCTAACCTTGGATCCTTCACTCGCATGACCTGATGCACTTTTTTTGGTGTCTCCCTTAGTATCCTAGATAATAGACTATGTCATCTTAGTATTCTCAGTAATCTCTGGAAAAAAAGCCTATGAAACTACCATCTGAGTTTTAGCCAATTGATATGTACCATCTAACCCCTTCACAAACTTTAGAATCATCTCAAACTCAGTAGAGATGCTTGTGACTAAATATTTGGATAAGGTGTTGACACATTCCTTATAATCGGTAATAACATGGAGCTCTTCTCCAAAAGATAAAAATCATCCCTTATTTTGTCTCTCAAGCTATTTGGTACAAACTTCTCTAAGAAGGCCTAAGAAAATTATGTCTAAGTCATAGCAGGCAAACCTAAAGGCCTACTGCAGGCAAGTAATCTCCACCAATTCATAGCAGACAAACCTAAAGGCCTACTACAGGCAATCAATCTCCACCAATCCCTATCCACATTTGTTAACTGGTAAATAATAGAAGAAACTCCATAATACTCAAAGGATAAAAGATTATGTAACTTCTCCTGGGAAACAATCAAACAATCATTGTCACACTCACCAATATATCAAATAAACTTGGGTGGACCAAAGCGAATGAACTTCTCAAATTTTTTTTAGCATCCAAATTAAAGAAAATCTATTTTTCAAGCATTACCGGAAAAAACCCCAAAAATCCATCGAAAATCAAAAAGAGTAAAGATGGAAATTTGAAAATTTAAAACCTCAAGTGAAAATGATTCTATGGGTGAAGACCCAAGCAAAAATGAGTAAGAACTGAAGCTCAAATTAAAGAAGCACCAAAGTTTCAAATTTCGGAAAAATCCCAAAAACCCTCTTTTGAAATTTTTGATTTAGAAGAACTTAAATGATAAAGTTGGTAGGAAATGATTTAGAATTCGGATACGAACTTACCCGCAAAAACAAACACAAGAAATATCCTCCAAAATCCCCCTCCTAAGCTCGCAATATGATAAAAATGGTGCAAATGAGAAAAATGGGATAAAATTCAAAAATTGGGTTGCTTTCGGCAAAGAAGAGGGGTTGTTGACCGCGCATCGACCATTGACCATATGTGTTTACCGTTGACCTGTAATGACCACGTCAGCAACATAAAAAAACTTAAGTTTTGTCCTTTGGGATTCATTTGAAATCCTATGAACATGAACCAATAGTGTAAATTAATAATAAAAGATGTTCCACATTTAATGAAATCATTAGATTTATGAATAAATGGATGTTCACATCAAATTAACATCTGAAACTCCTTCGGGACAAAATATACTATTTTTCAAATGGAAGGCCAAAATACAAATAAAAGTTTCAAACCCAAACCATCCATGCTACCAATTCAAAATTGATGTTCCAGATTTGTCAATACATTCCATTTTTCCATTCGACACTCGAATAAAAAAATATATACTGAGGTCAACTATTATCTTTGAAATCCTCGAATAACCTCAAACTCACCTAAATCCTTCCCAAAGTCCTTGGGAACCATGTTACCATACCCAAAATCCAAATTCAGTATTTAGCAACTACCGAAACGGATAAAATAGCCAAAACACATAAAAGAGAAAATCACCAAAATTCAAGTCTTTATAGATTCATGCTTAGATGATCAACTATGAAATCCATACATCTTGTGAGGAGAATGATGGATATATACTGTAAAAGAAAGAGGGTCTTGTATATTATTTTGATTGACCATAAGATGGCCTACAACTAAGTTCCAAGAAAAGTCCATTGGAGATGCCTGGGGACTAGAGGTATACTGGTGGCTTAATTTAGGAAAATAAAGGACATGTATGGTGGAAAAAATTATGAATTACATGAGGATACAAAGAGTATTTCCCTGTGAAAATAGGTTTGCACAAGGTATTAACTTTTATCCCGTTCTTCTTTGCATTGGTGATGGATGAATTGATATGGTACATTAAAGATGAGGTTCTTTGGCGTATGTTATTTGTGGATGACATTGTACTTATTGATAAGACACATAGTGGAGTAAATTCTAGGTTGGAGTTATGGAGACAAACCTTCGAAGCTAAAGGATTTAGGTTGATCAGGACTAACTTAGAGTACTTATAGTGCAAATTTAGTGAGGGGATGCATAAGGAAAACGTTGAAGTATGGTTGGACACATAGGCTATCCACTAGAATAACAGTTATAGGTATCTTAGGTTTACAATCAAGGGTAGTAGCACAATTGATAACAGCTTCAAGCATCTTGACTCCAGAGTCTTGTGTGATTAAATGATACCACTGAGAGGTAAAGATAAGTTTATAGAATGGTGGCTAGATCGGTGTTTTTTTATGGGGCAGAGTGTTGGCCAGTCAAAAACTCTCATGTTCAGAAGATGCATATTGTGGATATGAGGAAGTTGAGTTGGATGTGTAGGAATACTAGTGTTCATAGGATCAAAATAAGGTTTTCTAATGTGAGGTGAGAGTGTTCTTCATTGTGGAAAATATGAGGAATGCGAGATTGAGATAGTTTGATCATATGAAGAGACGAGGTGTAGATGTCATAGTGAGGTGGTTTGGGAGTTTGGATTTAGCAGTCACGATGAAAGGTAGAGTTAGGCTGAGAAGTATTGGGGGAGATGTATAGACTAGATATGGTCTAACTTCAAGTTACTGAGGACATGACCATAGATAGGAGATGTGAAGGATTTGTATTAGCATAGAAGGTAGTCAGATAGGAGTCTTGTGTTGATTTTTGAGGGTTTAGGCTTGAATGGTGTTTCTCGTACACTAGACAAAGTATAGCAGTTTAGGGTTTAAGCAGTAGAGAATGAGGTGGAGTTGATCCTTACTTGTGATATCTATAATAGTTTGATCTTCATTATGTTTGGACTATCATGCTATTTGTTATTATTTTTTTATTCTTTTAGACTTTGAAATGTCCCCTTCTTAGTTGTTATAATTTCTGCATTGTTTTCTTCTTATTATTACCATGATTTATTGTACATGTGCTGATGGTTTTTTGAAAACAACCTCTCTGCCTACTGGAGGTAGAGGTAAGGTCTGCATACACTGTACCTACTCTAGACTTCATTTATGGAATTTCACTAGGTATGTTATTTTTGGTGTTGATGTTGGTGTTTTCATGACATAATTCTATAACGGGGTGATATAATTTATAATTAGTTGCTTAATTTGGTGTTTTCGTCAAAATTAGGAAAATATAAAAATACTTTATCCTTCATATTTCTTTGATGAAAAATAAGAAAGTCAAATTGAAAAATAATTTGCTCTTCCATATTTATTTCAAGTAATTATACTACTTTATATAAGACCTCAAATAATGTCATACAACAAGAAAAATTAATCCTTTTCTAAATTATGATGGAGATCTTAGACAATATATCCTAAATACTCAAAATAAGTGCCTATCATTTATTTAGCTAATTTTAAAATGTGTATACTCTACCAATCATATTTTGTTTATTTCAAGATAAAAAAAATGTTACGATTTAATTTTTATATAATTATGTTGATCAGATCAATTTTATACGATGATGTGTACATGATATGTCATATTTCTATAACGTCTCATAAAGTATAATTGTTATTTGTTCGGGTCTCAAATAAATATGCTATCTAAACCATATTATGTGAATTGTTGGAAATCTTTTTATAGTTTAAAATATTTGAATTTTTGAATGTTCAAGAGAAACGTTAGAATTTTTTTCTTATTTACCCTTACCCTTTCTTTTAATGAAGTTCATAACTATTTTATATTTTCTTGAAAAATATTTTGAATATGATAAAAAAAGTAATAGTAAACAATAACCTTTAATTCATCATTGCTTAATGAATATACTATATCCTAACAATTCACCTAATATGGTCTAGAAAAAGTATATCTTTTTGGTAACTTAATTCAATGATAGAGGGAAAATAATTAATAACTGCCTAATTTGGTGTTTTTCCTTCAAATACACACACACAAAAAAAGAGAAATAATAAATCATTAAACTCAAATTGAAAAATAGCATTTTCCATTTATTAACATTTTTCTTTTTTTTCTTTTTGTGAAATGTGTATGTGGCATTAGCAAATAAAATACAGAAAACATCTCATTTAACCAACTACCTTGACTGTGTTTTTGTTTCTTTCCCCTACCATTTTCCTATTTAAGCATATCTTCCCTAATGTTTCTCTCATCCCAATTACATTCATAGACTGAAAATGGTGCGAAGGGCACATAAGTGCACAGAGTTGTTGAGAAGGTGCATTACCAGGAAGTCCAGAAGAGTTAGTTGGGGAGACACATACAAAGATACCGATACTAGGAAAGAATAAATGGTTAGGTACATTTGACACGTCAGATCTGGCTTCAACGACATATGATGCAACGTCGATTAAGTTCCATAGTGTCAGAGCAAAGACCAATTTTTTTATCTGATGGACGATGAGAATTGAGAGTTTAGATCAGTTCTATAGAGTCATTGAATGCGGTGAATGTGGCGATATTGATAGTTGAATAGCCAACTTAAATGAATCTAAGCCTCGGAAGTAGTTAGATCCATTGGAGGTGGTGATTCAACCATCAATGCCGCCACAATCACCGCATTCGATGACTCTATAAAACTGACCTAACTACCAATCTGATTCAGATCACCCATCAAAATAAAAAAAAATAGTTCTTTGCTCTAACACTACCAAACTTAGTCACCGCTGCATCATATACTATCACAGCCAGCTCTGCCATGTCGAATGAACATAGCCATTTATTCTTTCTTAGTATCGATATCTCCTATGTGTATCTCTCTGACTCTTCTGAACTCCTCGGTAATGCACCTTCTCAGAAACTATATTCACTTTCTTTGCCCTTGGCGTCATTTTCACTCTATGAATGTAATTAGAATAAGAGAACATGTATGGGGATGAGGTGCTTAAATAGGAAAATGGTAGGAAAAACAAACAAAAACACAGTCAAGGGAGCTTCTTAAATTTGATATTCTTCTGTATTTTATTTCCTAATGCCACATACACATTTCATAAAAAGAAAAAATAAGATCAATAAATGGAAAATGCTATTTTTCAATTTGAGTTTAATGGTTTATTATTTCTTATTTTTTTGGATCTTGAGGGAAAACATTAAATAAGGCAGTGATAAATTATTTTTCCTCTATCATTGAATTAAGTTATGAAAAAGATATTCTTTTCCTAGTCCTTATTAAGTGAATTGTTAGGATATAGCATATTCATTAAGAAAAAAATGAATATATTTAAGATTGTAAATTAAAGGTTATTAGTATTACTTTTTTGTTCATTCTCAAAATATTATTCTAGAAAATATAAAATAGTTAAGAACTTCAATAAAAGAACGGGTAAATATGAAAAAGATTCTAACAAGTCTCTTGAACCTTGAAAAATCAGCTATTTTGAACTGTAAAAAGAGTTCCAACAATTCCCTTAATATGGATTAGAAGCATATTTATTTGAGACCAGAATAAATAATAATTATACTTTTCATTGAGTAATAGCAAATGACATATAATGTACACATCATCGGGTAAAATTAATTTGATCATGGAGTTTCCGTGTCAATCATAGGGTCATTTATAAAATTGATGAAAATCTACATCATTTGACCCTAATGAAGTATCCCTGGCGAAAGAAAATGCCTAACAGATGGCTCTTATTGTTTGAATTTTTGAAGAATTATAGGCAGAGAGAACAAATAGAGGTGGTGAAATGGAGAAAACCTGCACAAGGATAGTATAAGTGCAACACTAATGGCACTTCAAAAGGAACCCTGGCGCAAGTTCCATAACTTTTTGTATTAGAAATGATGAGGGTGATTTGGTTTATGCTTCATGTAAACAGACTCAAGAAAATACAAGCGTTTATGTAGAAGCACTAGCCATAATAGAAGGATGTAGTTACTGTGTTGAGCATCATTTATTGCCTTTAGAGATTGAAACCTTTAGAGATTGAAACTAACTCATTTACACTGGCTAAGATGGTAAAAGGGGGATGGGAGGTTCCTTGGAGCATAATAGGAATCATTACAAGAATTCAACAAATGATGGAGGATGAATTAATCAAAGTACAATATATCTACAGAGAAGGAAACTCACTGGCAGATTGTTTGGCTAACTTGTGTTTTAGTTTTGCAGGTACAGTTAACTTTAACACTTTCATGGAGCTACCTAGAAAAGCTAAGGCAATTACTATACAAGATAAGAAGCAGATTCCACATATTAGAGTCGGGAAGATGAGACAGCAAGCACCAGATTAAGACAGGATCTTAATTCATCACTCAAAACTTCCAAGGACAGTAAGGTAATCACACAGGGGAGGCTCAAAAGAACCACAAAGTGTAAACACAAAGGCTGATTTGGAATGTACAGGTTAATAAAGGGATTTCAAATGTTACTATGTCTCGTCGATTTGCTTCAACTAATGTTAAGGTGGTATTAATCTCTAAGAGGTTCATTACTTTGCAAAGGAAGAAGTAAATCTACAAACTAGTAATATTCATTTTCCTGGAAAAATTGGAAATTTATCAAACGTGAATTAACATAAAGTTAAGTACTTGAAGTTATATTCCATTGGAATCGATTACACAGCACATGGTAAGAGATTTAGGTGAGCTGGAGTGTAATCGATTCAAAGCTACTTACTAAAATTATGTTACATTCAATTAGATAGATCCAATTTCTTAATAAGAAGTAACGGTACACTACAAAAAAGATTCATTTATGGAGGTTATTTTGTCAATTAGTGGCAGCCTCGGATCCCCACAAAATAAATTGTGACGGTTTCAAAAAATTCTACAATATGCCTTGCCACGAGCAATTTTGTGACAGTTTTTTAAAACCTCCCTGACGCCTACCACAAAGTAAAATTTTATTTTATGGCGATTTTTAAAGCAATTAATGACATTTTTTAACACCCATAATATAATTCTAATATGTTAAAAATAATAATTTGTGGGGATTTATGATCCCCTCAATTTACACAACTTTTATTTTAAAAAAAAATAATAATGCTAGTTTATAACTGTCATTATTTCTTTGTTGAAAATCATCTTTTTCTATTTAAAATTTTTAATTCTGAAATTCAATAAATAATTGTACTAGATGACTCATATGACATGAATTAAATTCCAATATCAATATCCATAGCAACAAACATTACCAATTCAGATCCACATCAAACTAAAGTTATACAACCACATATATGATGACTTAAAACATTACATAATATAGTAGGTAGCTCTGTGATAATTAAATAAATATACAAAAGTGTTGAGTAGTTTGTTGTCACTTTGTATTAGTATCGCTTGATATTATCCTTGTATCCATATGAAACAAACTCACGCTCCATATTGTTGTGCTGAAACAATGAAGGATAAATAGTTAATGAAAATTTTATGATGACTAGAACTTTATAAATGAGAACAAATGTAAATACATAAATAAACGAAATCTCCAAATCTTCTAACAGATAAGTCTGTCACTTCGTTTAACAATACATTAAATAGAAGTTGGTGGAAAAATCTTTATTTAGAGAATGTGATCAAACAACCTAACAATCTTATATAAAACTAAATTCATTTTTCAAATAAAAGATGTACCTCGAGCACTTATTATGTGTATTTGAAACTACATTTTTAGTAATGCATATAGAGCTAACATCATTAAGGAAAAAAGAAGTACTGAAACTTGTTAATACTCTAACTCATTTTACTTAAAATTATATTTTCATTCTATATTTAGCTAGAAAAGCATATGAACGCATATACAAGTAGATAAATAAGCAAGCAAGTAAATAAGCTAATAAGCAAGTAAATAAGATGAAGTGTCTGTTTATTCCTGAAAGTGAAGCCAGAAGGAGTGTGACCAGAGTTGGAAATGGCCTCGATCTCTTACAAGTCGTTAAGTAAGGACAACAATACTATGACTAGTACACAAATAAATACCTATAAACCTAACCGCTCAAAAAACACAACACTCCTACCCTACAAACCTTCTAAGGTAACTCAGTAACAGACTCACTCCACAACCACAATTACATGGCTTTGGAAAATTATCTAAGAATGGAAAGACTCGAAGTTTTTACCAGAATATAATCACTTCCTCAACCAAAAAAGATAATTGGCAGTTTTGTGACATGTAAACCCCCTACCCATCCTATACAGTACAGAGCAGTGATATCTTCACCTGTTTTCTCTCCTCGCCTCAATAGTAGCCAACTCTAGCAGAACCTATCCTTCTTTTATTCATTCAATCTTTGAAATACCATATTAGATATTTCAAGACATAATTTTTTGCAAAAGACTAACAACCACAGGTGCCCATGTTATTCAATGAATCTAGGAGTTTTGCCCTCCCCCATAGTCCATTAATGGGTAAGGTGGTCAATTTAGAGCATTTCCATCTCCTCATCACATATGTTCTCTGTAACCTAGCTCTAAGATGACCCTGCCTGAAGAAAATTTTTAGGATATTGAAATGCCCTCTTGTTAATACTACTACTGTTCTTACTAACTGCAAAATATTTAAGAAGTCCATAAAGATAGATTGGATCGACAAATGATAAATATCCTACTGAGACTTGCATTTTTAGCACTTAAATGTTTAATATTCATGCTTTAACAAGTTATTAGGTTAAGGAAAAAGTGCATCTAACCATATTGCAACATGAAAAATAGATATAGAACCTTCCGAGGCAGAAGCGACAGATGCTACTGAACCCACTGGAATTTTTTTCTAACACCCTATATAACCACACTTACTCTATGACCATAACTCTATTTTGACATTCAAGGATCAGTTGATCCTCTAGATTGAACAAGTGTCATCAATAAGCGACACAATAGTCACTTACAGTCCATTTGCTCCATTGTATATGATACTTACTTTTTTAGTCTATTTCAATATTTGAAAGATCTTTAAGTTCAAACTTTTCATTTTATACATAATGACATACTCACTTATAACCATAGAAATGTCATGACATATTTAAGACCAAAAGTTCTTACAAATCTAATAAATGTTCAAACGGCAGAAACACAAGTTCTCTTCCCAAACCAAGAAAGACAAAAGCTCCAGGTTAATAAGATAAAAACACCTAAAAGATCACAACTTTGTTCAAAATAGCACAACAATATTCAGTTTCTGAAAACTCAATGAACTTTTAGTTAACGGAATTAAAAGAACTCCCTGAAACAAGACAATAGAACATTGATCAATTAATATGTCCTCTAAAGGTCAAAACTTCCGTCTACTGTCTACAAGAGCAAAACAATATTCAATTTCTGAAAATTCAATGAACTTTCAGATAGAAAAATAAAAGAACTCCTCGAAACAAGACAAAAGAACATTGATCAATAAGTATGTCCTCTAAAGGTCAAAACTTTCGTCTACTGTCTTCAAGAGCAAAACAACACCCATAGCTTAAGAACCCAATAAATATTCTGATTAAAGAAAATGACTATTCCTTCCAAAATAAGAAAAACAAAAGTTCTTTGATCAATTAAGATCGAAACAACCCAAAGATAACAACTTTGCCAAAATCAGCAAAAAAGGTATTGAATATCCAACTATTAAAAACCAATAAAAGTTCAATAAACTAGTAACACAAGTACTCCAGCCAAACCAACAAACACAAAAGATTCAGGATCAATTAAGTAAAAATATGCATTGAGTTGTTCTTTACAGTTAATGATCTAAAATACAACCCATACAGTAACCCAAATACAGAAATCCCAATTAACTGTAAAATACAAAGATCGAAAAAAAAATTTTGCAATCACTTATGTTCCCAACAACAATAATTCTTAAAAGAGTAGGCTTTGCAATCAGACCTCGAAAACAAGGGCATCGAACAAAACTAACCTAATACATATAAGAAAATATAGATCGAACAACATACTGAACTCAGATATAAATTCTATAGCAAAAAGTAGACAAAGAACAAATGAATCACATAAAAAGTGAAAGAGTACGATGAAGTATGAACCTTTACTATCCCGATTGCACTTTTTCCCTGATGTAGAGAGGACGATGAAAAATAGGAGTTGAACGAAAGAATTGTGGATAAGGAAAATCGTGCCCTTTGGAGAAGAAAAAAGCGAGGGGAGAGGGGAATTTTGCCGCGCATAATTTTTAGTCTAATTTACTAATTACCCTCCTAATGAATATTAAAATCTTGAAAGATGGTGTACACTTTTGTATTTTGCGACATCTTAATTCTTTTTTCAATTTTTCTCTTTTATTTTAATATTTAAATAAAGATTTTCTTTTTGAAATGGAACTAACTTATCTATAATCTATATCTATATCCATAATTTATATCTATAATCTATAATATATTTAAAGTATGAAGGCCTTAGAAATATTGTTTGAACTTTTTGCTCTTCACTAAAAGTCCTTATTTTAGACAAAATCGTCTTTTTTCATTATTTTTTTTAATATTTAGGAGTTAAGAATTAATTAAATATATTTATGGTAAAACTTTTTCTTATTAGAATTCATCAAAATTTTACTATTTTTTTCTAATTTAATAGTTGAAAATTAATTAAATAAATTTATGGTAAAATATTTTTTTATTAGAAGTCATCAAAATTAATGACAACTAAAACTTTTTTCATTAGTTTAAAAATTTCAAATCAACTAAAATTTATTTCAAGAAGATTTTAAAAATACAGAAATAAATATAAAATCATTAGAATTAGAAAAATTTAAGAAGTAACAGATTTTTAAATATTTAAGTACATAATAAGAATATAATCGATGATTTTGTAAAGATATGACTTTAAAAATAGGAAAGTTTTTAAGTATAAACAAAAAGAAAAATATCATAACACAAAATATGTATGAAATTGATGTGTCTCTCTTGGCATGTGGTAACAAGCGAAAGAGGTATTATATGACAAACACAAAAGTGATGTTCCATCAACCACTTGGAACTTCTGATAGAAATATATATATATATATATGTATATGTTTATGTTTACATTATTGTATTAAAGAGTGAAATATTTTTGAAAAGTGATTTGAAATTTATCGCAATATACAAAATCATTTGATTTTAAATAATCAAACGTTACACGTGCGAGGCAAGTGAGATTACACTAGTTAATAAAAATATTGCTTCTTAAACATAATCAATATATATTCTCTAAAAATATGGAAACCAATGAAAAAAATATCCAAACAAATAATAAAGTAAAATAAAGGACAAACTAAAAAAATTGTTAAAATAATTCTTTTGATATTTAAGTTGCAAAATATCATAAATTAGATAAAATTACAAAATTATAACATTATAAAATTATTAATTATTTAATCTAAAATATTATTATTAAATCAATAAGTCAAATTTATTTGAATGAGGTTACAAGCAATATAATTAATTCAAATTAGTTAATTATTTACAATATAAATGAACGATAACACAATAACTAAATGTGTGATAATTAAGTAAATAATTATCGAAATAACACATACACACATAAAGATTCTCTTGTTGGTTCTCCTAGATTGGATGATGAATGTTGTTGAGGAGCATAGATGAACAATTTTATTTTCATAGACGGGTAGTAAAATTGTGAGTACTTCAATAAAAAATTAGATAGTATGATTGAGGAAAAGTGCGGACTTCATAGGATATTTAAAAATAAATTCTTTTTGAAACTCAACTTATTCTAGTTGTACATGACTAAATAGACCATGAGAGTTCATGACATTATTGAATAAAAAAAACTTACTTGGGATCTCAGAACATGGTCGTTATCTAAGTTCCCCCCCCCCCCTCCCTCAATTCTTTTTTAGATAGATAGTTTTAGATATCTGGTATTGGAGTTAAGAAGGCACATTCGATTATTAACTCTCAAAAAATTTAATTATTTGTAGGTTAATTGATATTAACCAATTCAACATTTCACTCTGGTCATTTTCATCAAGTTTTCAGATATGTTAGATCTATTTAAAAGTGTACCTAAAAGGTTAGGTAAATCAAACAATGTCCATATTGCCATAAAAATACTAGAATCAAAGAGAGACTCGGGCTCCAAGGTCAAAATCGAAAATTCATTGAAAAGATGAGTTACTTATCCACCAATTGGATCAAGAAGATCCTTCGATAGAAATAATGATGGAGATAGAGCGAGTGTCAATTAGTATTCATTACTAGAATCCAAACTATGTTTTTTTTGCTATTGAAACTCTAACTTGAATCTCGATGTAATTTTTAGGATATACATGTTTCAAATATTGAATATTACTCATTTAGTCCTTTCAAGCGTTAAAATATTATTATGAATCACGATTGATTTCAAATAAAAAGTAATATAATTACTTTAAGTTAGTGTGGAAGAGGAAATAATTTTTCAATTTGGATTTGTTATTTTTCATCTCAAAAATATGAAGGATAAAGTATTTTCATTTTTTCCTAATTATGAGGAAAAATAACAAAATTAAGCAACGAAGTGTAAATTATACTGCCTTGCAGTAGAATTAATTTATGAAAACAACAACATCAACATCATCAACAATATGCCCAGTGAAATCCCACAAGTTAAGTATGGAGAGAGTAGAGTATACGCAGACCTTAACACTACCTCCAGAGGTGGAGAGTTTGTTTGAAAAGACCCTCATCTTAGCTGTAGTAATGCTAGGTAATAAGAAGAAGAAAATAGTGAAGAAAGTTTATCAACTACTACGGAAACCCTTCAAAGTCGAAATGAATGAAAGAATAATCAAAGTAAATAGCATGATAGTCCAAAAACAATGAATGACAAACTATTATAGATATCACATGTAGGGACCAACCCCACCTCAATGTCTACTGCTTACACCCTAAACAACTATACTACGTTCGGTGTACGAGAAATGCCAAACAAGCCTAAACTTTCAAAAATTAACACAAGACTCCTTTCTGACTAATCTTCTACACTAATAAAAGTCTTTCACACCTCCTATCTAAGTTCATGTCCTCAGTAACTTAAAGTTAGGCCATATCCTGTCTAATCATCTCCCCTAATACATCTTTGGTCTATCTCTACCTTTACTCCTTTATACTATATCCAAATTCTCCAACCACCTCACCAGAACATCTGCACCTTATATCTTCACATAATAAAACCATCTTAAACTTGCATACCTTATATAGTCCACGATGAAAGAGACTCCCACCTCATCTTGAAAAGACTTATTTCTAATCCTATCACACGTAGTACTCCACACATCTATTTCAACATCCTCATCCCTACCATATGCATTATCTGAATATTAGAGTTTTTGACTGGATAACACTCAGTCCCATACAATAATGTCGGTCTAGCCACCACTCTTTACAACTTTCCCTTAAATCTTTGTGGTATATTTTAATCATACAAGACTCTGGAGTCCAGATACTTAAAATTGTTATTGATGGTGCTACTACCCTGGATTATAAAGACAATATATTTGAAATTGTTAATTCTAAAGGAAAACCTAGGTGTCCAACCTTAATTCCATTTTTGCCTCATGCATCCTCTCATTGAATTTGCACTCTAAATACTCTATGTTAGTCCTGATAAACCTAAATCCATTAGCTTCCAGAGTTTGTCTCCATACCTCAAACCTAGCATTAACTCCACTATGTGTTTTATCAATAAGTACTGTGTTATCCATAAATAACACATACAAAACCACTTCATCTTGACTGTACCACATCAATTCATCCATCACCAAGGCATAGTGGAATGAACTAAAAGTTGATCATTTGTGTAACCCTATTTTCATAGGGAAGTGTAACGCCCTGGTAGTACACCTTGGACACCACACGGTGCTTACGGTCACAAATGACCACAAGCTAACCCATGAGCTGGTACCTGCTATGGGCATTGAATAAAACTTATAACAATGACATAGGCAAAAATTAACAGAAAAATGCCATAAGGTTTTAAGTTCTGAAAACAATACAACTAAATCCATAAAACTGAAACATATGCGGAAATACTGAAATCTAAACTGACAAACTAACTGACTGTCTGAAGTGTCTGAAAGCCTCTAAACTGACTAAGGAGTAGATGGGATAAGCTCCCAACTAACTTCGACTGACTACTGAACTGAAAGACTAAAATAAACATAAACGATCCTTGATATATGAGGACTCACCACTACTACTGCTGTTGATGCACTAGGATATCTAAGTACAACTGGGAACCTAAGTATCCAAAACTATGATATAAGATATCATAGTGCAGGAAATGAGTATGCGATCAGTACTTTGAATGTACTGGTATGCTAAATGAGGTTAGGTTGAAATGCATAAGCTTATGTGCATAAAGTAAATATTCACTGAATAACATGAGATGACTGACACATAAAATACGTCAAAGTAGTACAATCTAAGAATGCATGACCAATCATATAATATGACTCTGAAATAGTCTGTAAACTAAAATACTAGAATCTGATAACTAAAAAAATTGATAATTATACGCTATGGTCTATGAAAACATAAAACTTAATTCTATACTGAATATTGAACCGAGACTAAAATTGTGGGAGGTATCATCTAACCGACATGCCCCAAATATGAGCTGATAGAGGTCAAGCCTGTAACCTAGTTTGAAGGGTATTAGTACCGTTCCACGAGTATAAGGTTGGCTTTAGGTGTCAAGCCTAAACTGACGGGTGACACCTGAATAGGAAGTCAAGCCTGAAATAATGGGTGACCCCTGAGGGGTAGTCAAGACTAAACTGAAGGGTGACTCCTCATATCCTATGCTGGCTACATAGTTCTGGAATGCTGGGACTGCTACTAACGACTTTGCCTAACTTAATAGTGACTCCTCAGAGAAATTCAAGCCTAAATTTACGGGGAAGTCTCTGTCCTGCATTCGCTCGGTGCTAAATCCTACTCCCAACAGAACTGACACTAATTACAAGATTGAACTAAGTTTAACTGAAGAGGGAACTAACTCGAATTACTGAACTGATCTAAGTTTGACTGGCATGATAACTGACTACACTGATAATGCTTATACGTGTCTAAAACCATTATGGAAATACGGAGACTAGGTAAACATCTAGATTTTGGGTATTCATAACCCTCAGGATTCGATAGCAATAACAATAGGACCACATGAAAACTTTGAATCCATAGGAGAAAGTCATTATTCAACATTCAACGCTTAGGCATTTCATCAAACATATGAGGGTCATGAGTTAAAGCATAGGAATGGTTAAAACATGTGCTACTAACATAATTGCAAAACTAAAATAATGGTTTAAGGATGTAACATGCGAAAATCACCATTCAAATGTGTCACGGATAAATTCCAATGAAAATACATGGTAAACATAATTTGAAATCAAAGTTCATATTATCTTTATGTAGATAATTCATAATACTTGTAAAAATCATAACTTTAAACTTGAAAATGGATTCTTAGACTCCATGGGTAAAAAGGACCCATGAATGAACATCACACATACCTTAATTAATGAATTTGTGAAAGTTCTTGGTGATTTCCTTGAAAACTAAGCTTGAATCCCTTGATCCTTTTGAATAGGCTAGGGTTAGTTTCTTGAAAAAAGAGGCTTTCTTTTGAGGGATTTTGTGAATAAGATAGAAAAGTATGCTTTTGGGATCCTAAATACCGTGTTATGGACCAAATGGGTGAAGGGAAAAGACCCAATTGCCCTTGTAAAAAGAGAAACAACAAGCTAGAAAATAAGGCGGCACGCTATGGAGCAGGCGTCGTAGGCTCTGGAGCGCTGGACTGAAGCGTTCATTGTGGGCTCTATTACGGGAACACCTAGGGGTGAAATGGAGCATGTGTAGTGGGCTCTGGAGTGCTGGACTGAAGTGTGTGACACAGACTCTATCGCAGGCACCCTTAGGGGTAAAATGGAGCGCGTGTCATGGGATAATTGTGGGTTGATGCTATTTTAGAAGTCTAATCACACCCTTACATTGGTCCAAAAATTCCAAAACTTACCCG
Source organism: Capsicum baccatum var. pendulum (assembly GCA_030864225.1). Taxonomy (NCBI): domain Eukaryota; kingdom Viridiplantae; phylum Streptophyta; class Magnoliopsida; order Solanales; family Solanaceae; genus Capsicum; species Capsicum baccatum. The sequence continues at coordinate 210,864,326 of CM061553.1, read as the reverse complement.
AGATATACTATTGACTACCCTGATCATGAATCAACTTAAAATTAGCATTTTGATGTTAGGAAGGTCAAAAATAAAATCATCTAAGGTTAGGAACTTTAGAAATGACTAAGTCTTGACACTTAGAGAAATATTCTAAGTCTTGGACCCCTTTTAACATGTAATAGTAAGCAAAAATGAGATAGGATCTCACGGGGTCTTACAATATCTCCCCCTTGAGAACATTCGTCCTCGAATAAGATTGATTAAGTTGAAGACTCAACAAAAACATAAGATGTTTGGCTTTCATGTATTGTATATCCACACATTCTTTAGAGGTCAGAGGAGTTATTTTTCCTATTGACCTTAAAACTTTAGAAGGCAACATCATATATTACCCCAACCAAACTCTATTGGCTTGATTAAGCTAAGAATACTGAGGAAATGAGATTACAGACTGCATATGCATAAATGAAAACATAATTACATGGCTAAGTCTAAAACATGATGAATGACTTAACTGATTAGTGAATACATGCATTGACATGCAACTGGTAAGGCTGAAATAGAAATGAGAGAGTCACTTATGAGTAACCACTGCCTCAGCTGGATCTGGTTTTTCAAAAAAAACTTTAAAGGTTTAGTACATAAGAACTCGGGGTATTACAACATCTCTCCCTTGGGACAGTTTATCCCCTGAATGATACTAACTTAGCTGAAATACTAAGGAATGATTGAGGTGATGCACGAGGCACTTATGAACTAAATCATTACATAATATCTGGAATCTGAAACATGATGCATGGACTGAACCGGATTAACAATTTACATAGATACAGATAAAATATCTCTTGGAATGACCATATTCATGAAACATCATATAGTAAGACTAGATCAAAAGATGGAAAACCATAGGAACTTATTTGTCTAACTACTAACTGAAGTGATGGCTAAATGAACTGAATTATAATGAAAGTCTCTACCCAACTATACATTCCACTTCAAAACTGCACTTCACTTGGGGCTACTTAAAATATTCACATGAGCACTGACAATTCTACCTACTGAAGTCTGAAGCCTCTACCAATAAACCTCAGACACTATCCCCAAGAAAATACACCTAAAATTTTTAATTAACCATGAAATGTATCAAAATCCTTGCCTCAATAATTCTTCAAACCTATAGCCTTGTGTAAAACAAGCATGCAATAATCTTTCGTCAACAAGAAACACTTACTCTCTCCCATATAAGTAATTGCTCATCACTACTATCTTAACATAAGGAGAGGTCACTGAAAGGTTAGAACATAAGGACCTGAAGCATGAAAGAAAAACTTTAACACGTAACTGAGGCTTAAGAAATAGAGTATCAACAGTATGAATTCATCAAAGAGATCTAAAATAAGGATATACATGACATGCTCTGAATTTTGCTAATCATTAGGAGTATAGCATAAGTACTGGAACTGAACATACCGTAAAGAATAAGCACATGAGTCATGAATTGCATGACCCGAGTTTGGAGTTTCTGAATTCATGGAACATGATTCGTACTGCTGACTGAACTGGAACTCCTCATACTAGGAACTGGGAGAGTACATGATTTTCTATAAGGTGCATGAATGTGAGCTATGATTGTAGAGCTAACATGTAATTCATGAGTAGATAAATGATAAATAAGGTATGAATTTTGCACTAAGATTAGATTGTCTTGGGCATCATCCTCCCTCATTGCTATTCTGCAATATACTGGCATCACTACTAAAATTTTGTAACCTGACTTGGTTACTAGTTCTATCATCTCCCCCTTAGCTTAGAGCTAATATTCTAAGTCTGGGAGCCACTTAATCAATGACTCTAAACTGAATTGCCACCACTTCACTCTAGAATCTGGGGTATAATAATATGCATAATTGATAAACCCACCCTGAATAACTATGACTGATAATGAAAAATCCGTTGCTAGTATTTTATCCTAAGATACAAATCTTAGCTTTTCTATGTCCCTAACAATCATCATATAACAACCTAAACACTAATTAACTTAGAATTCTTAATAGTATCACTATGCCATGAGTTCTCACTATCTGGTGCTTCAACTCTACTTTCTATTAGCTCAACCTTCAAAGATTCAAACTTAGATTCTAACACATAATATGGATATACCCAAATCTTTAATAGCCATACTACTTTCATCATAGCCTACAAATATCACACCCACAATATATGTTTTGAATCAACAAACTTAAATTATTTCATACACTGCTTCAAGCCAACTTATGTACCTTTCATCCAACTAGCCCCATGAAATATAATCTACTCAAATTCAGATAACACTATCTCAACTCTACTACTGCTAAACTTTTGGGTTTATCTTTCTAACTTTAGGTCATATTCTACCATAGAATTCTAAGAAGGGATCTGAAAACATATCTGACCCCTAAGAACTTAGGTACTACCCCTCTATTCAATAATCGGTTCATTGGGAAATTGAAACTGATTGACTCTATTTCTGCTATCAACTGAAGTGATTTTCTGGGATACTTTAATTAGGTAATTTCTATATCTGGAATGTAGGATGACTTACGAAGAGAGTTTAAATAGAGCATTGTGCTTTTTTACATGACATGAATACTGCAAGAAGGGAGACTTTTCCAAAAAATGTCTTGTATCCTCTTGTCCATAAGTGTAGCGCGCTTCACACCCATGCATAAGACTCTACTCAAAATGATGTTTAGACTCTCTAGAATACTTTAAAACCTTAGGCTCTGATACCAAGTTTGTAACGCCCTGGAAGTACACCCTGGATGTCACACGGTACTTATGGTCATAAGTGACCACAAGGTAACCCATGAGCTGGTACCTGCTGTGAGAACTAAATAAAACTGATGACAATGACATATGTAGAAATTAACTGAAATATGTCATAAGGTTTTAATTTCTAAAAACAAAACAACTAAATCTATAAAACTGAAACATATGTAGAAATACTGAAATATGACTGATAGGACTAAAAAACTGACTGTCTGAAAGACTCTAAACTGATTGAAAAGTTTATGGGACAAGATCCCAACTAACTTCGACTGACTACTAAATTGAAGGACTAAAATGAACATAAATGGTCCTCAATAAATAAGGACTCACCACTACTGATGATGCTGATGTGCGGGGATGTCTAAGTATTGTTGGAAATCTAAACGTCCAAACCTATGATATAAGATATCATAGCATAAGAATTGAGTATGCAATCATTACTTTGAATGTACTGGTATGCTAGATGAGGTTAGGATGAAATGCATAGGCTTATGTGCATGAAGTAAATGCAAACTGAATAGCATGAGATGACTAATGAATGAAATACATGAAAGTTGTAAACTCTAAGAATGCATGACCAAGCATATAACATGATTCTGAAATAGTCTGTAAATGAAATACTAAAAACTGATAACTAAAAAAAATCTATTAATTGTACGCTAAGGTCAATGCAAACCTAAAACTGAATTCTATACTGAATATTGAACTGAGACTAAAATTGAGGGAGGTATCATCTAACCTACATGCTCCAAATCTAAGCTGATAGGGGTCAAACCTATAACCCAAGTTAGAAGGGTGTTAGTACCATTCCATGGGTACTAATGCTGGATGTGGGTGTCATGCCTAAACTAACGGGTGACCCCTGAATAGAAAGTCAAGCCTAAACTGATGGGTGACCCCTAAGAGGAAGTCAAGCCTAAACTAAACGGTGACTTCTCATATCCTACATTGGCTACGTAGTTATGGAATACAAGGACAACTACTAATGAATCCACCTAATTGATGGGTGACTTCTTAGAGGAAGTCAAGCCTAAACTGACAAGAAATTTATCGTCCTGCATTTGCTCAGTGCTAAATCCTACTCCCAACTAAACTAACACTGATTATGAGACGAAATAAGTTTAACTAAAGAAATAACTAACTCAAATTATTGAACTGATCTATGTTTCATTGACATGATAACTAACTGGATTGATAATGCTTATACTGTCTGAAACCATTCTGAAAATATGGAGACTAAGTAAATAACTAGATTTTGGGTATTCATAACCCTCAGGATTCGATAAAAATAACAACAGGGCCACATGAAAACTTTGAAACCATAGGAGGAAGTCATTATTCAATATTTAATGCTTAGGCATTTTATCAAACACATGAGGGTCATGAGTTAAAGCATGAGAATAGTTAAAACATGTTATACTAACATAATTGTAAGACTAAGGATGTAACATGAAAATCACCATTCAAACATGTCTTGGACAAATTCCAATGAAAACACATAGTAAACATAATTTGAAATTAAAGTTCATAATAGCTTCATGTAGATAATTCGTAACACTCTTGTAAAAATGATAACTTTAAACTTGAAAATGGATTCTTGGGCTCCATGGGTGAAAAGGTCCCATGAATGTGTGAAAGCTCTTGGTGATTTTCTTGACAACTAAGCTTAAATCCCTTGATCCCTTTTAAGAGACTAGGGTTTGTTTCTTGAAAGAGGAGGCTTTCTTTTGAGAGGATTTTGTGAATAAGATAGCAAATTATGCTTTTGGGACCCTAAATCCTGTGTTATTGACCAAATGGGTGATGGGAAAAGACCTAATTTCCCTTGCAAAAATAGAAACAAAATGCTGGAAAATAAGGGGGAACACTATGGAGTGGGTGCTGTGGGATTTGGAGCACTGGACTGAAGCATGCGCCGCAACCTCTATCAAGTCAAATAACAGTAATAATACATCAAAACTAGATCTGTATCAAATGGGATAATACCTATAATAACTATATCAGAAGCCTCTACCTCGGGTCTCCAAGGTATAGCATAACACAGAGTATCTCTATGAACACCTCTATGATCTCCCCTACCTCTATCTCTAGAATATTTAACACTATTCTTACCACTCTATGAACCAACTCTCACTTCTGATATATGAGTAGGGTAAAGCTGAATCTAAAAACCCTACTGAGTGGGTCCATATACATATCGATGGTAATCCATGTCCACATGGTCCAATCCACCACATATAAAAATATCCCCTATGGCCCAACTTAATCTGAGAAAGTATGGATTAACTGGAATGACCATCCTAGCTTGAAGATCTAATCTTGGATCCTTTACTCGCATGACCTGATGTACTTTTTTTGGTGCCTCACTTAGTATCCTGGATAATAGACTATGTAATCTTAGAATGCTCAATAATACTCTAGAAAGATGCCTTTGAAACTACCATTTGGCTTTTAGCCAATTGATATGTACTATCTAACCACTTCACAAACTTTGGAATCATCTCAGAATCGATGGAGATGCTTGCGACTAAATATCTGGATAAGGTGTTGACTTATTTCTCATAATCGGTAATAACATAAAGCTCTGCTTCAAATGATAAAAATCATCCCTTATTTTTTTCTCTTAAGCTATATGGTACAAACCTCTCTATGAAGGCTAAAGAAAATTATGTCCAAGTCATACAAGGAGAACCCAAAGGCCTACTACTGGCAAGCAATCTCCACTAATCCCTATCCATATTTGTTAACTTGTAGATAATAGAAATAACTCCATAATACTCAAAGGATCCACGATTATGTAACTTCTCATGGGAAACAATCAAACAATCATAGGCATCCTTCCTAATATCTCCAATAAACCTAGGCAGACCCAAGCAAATGAAATTCTCAAATCTTTTTTATCATCAGAAGACATAGCTGTGCCCAAATCAACTGAAGAGAAAGTATGTCTAGTAGGAAATAAGTCCACCCATGGGCATACCATAGATGATGGTTATACATTAAAAATTAGAATACCATAAGAAGATGTCGATAATGTTGGTGGAATATCACTCGAAGGCTAAGAAATACCATCTACACTCAAGGTAACACCCTTCAAATGACTCAAGAGACAAACTAAATGATCCTATATCACTTAGTGTCGATTTAACTCTATGAGACATGAGCTAGCCCTGTGCCTTATGTTTGACGATCATTGCCAGAATATATAACCTTAGGCAAGAGTGAGATCTTCCAAGCATGCCATCTAATCAAGTGATAAAATCTATATTTCTTTTAGACCTCTGGATGGGAAACTTATGATGCTTGAGGTGCTCGACGACTCCTTAGTGCTATTAAAAGATGCCACATGGATGAATATTACCATTAAGGAGGGTCAAAAGACTTTAAAGAGATTGAAGAAGTGCAAAATGGGGGTCAAAATACCCTTGTAAGGACATGTGCCTAAGGTGCTTTGGATCTGTCCTTGATCTTCTCTATTATTTCAAGAGCGGGTCAAAACAACCCCTAGTGGGTCTCTTCTTGCAATTGGGTCACTCTTGGGGCCTAAATGTACAATAATTAGCCTAAACTATAAATACTTGGGAGATATCTTATTTTCTTAGATTTGTTTTGATAATAAAGATATGAAAATTCTTGAGAGAGTGAGTGATAGCTTGGAAAAGCTTTTGTTGACTTTATTTAGAAATGGTAGTGGTAAGGGCGCTTTGATTCCCTTGAAGTCAACGTAAGAGATTAGGTTCTTATTGATAAATTATTTAGGGGATTTTGAGTTTAATATACTCATTGGTTCCTGTTTCTTTCTATCTTTTTGTGTCAGTCTATCTATCTATCTATCATATATCCTTTTATCCCTTTACATTTTGCATTTCAATTTTTTCATTACTTTATTTTTGTGTTGTTATCATCTTCGTAGATTACACTTGTATAATTTTTTATTAGAGCCGAGCTTAATTTTGTTTCTACAAAGTCAATCTTGGGTCTAGTAGTCTTAGAAAATCAAAAATCACAAAAAAATTACTATTCATAATTTTTGTATTGGGTCAAATTTTATGTTTTTGATTTTAGGGTTTATTTTGTTTCTAGTTTTATAATAGTGTTCTCTAACACTATACGAGTCTATAAATAAAACATGAGTCAAATTGGAGTTTATTTGAGTGTTCTATCCTTGTTGGAAGCTTGGGTTGAAGAAGTTTGAAGTAAATTGAAAATTAGAAGATTTTGGTGAAGAATTTTAGCAAAATAATGTTTGTAATGAGTTTAGAATATTGAAAAGTGCCTAGGTTAAAAATTTCAACTCATTCTGAGTCAAGTTGAAGAAGTTAGAAATGTTAGTGTTCTTGGTGAAATTGCTTACTTCAAGTTGGGAAATTCAGCAAAATTGGTTGTTTGATCCAAAAAGAAAGAAGAGAAAGTATGAAAAGGTGTTTGTAATAGATCATCTACAAATATTCCAAGGATGTTCCAAGAGAACATTACAGAAAGGACATCAAGAAGGGCATTTTCGGCCATATAGCAGGCAAGGGGTGGCCAACTTGCTCTTAACCTGCGCCCAAGGTGTGCTGCAGCTTCTCCCAACCTTTTGTCGCACCTCAAGGCAGTTTGTAAGACTTTACCTACATTTTAAATTCTCTGGACATGCATCCCAGCTGCTGCAGCATGTAAAGACAGTTTCTCCTACGTTTAACATATTGTTGACCTGCACTCAAGGTATGTAGCACACCTCAAACGCTGATCATCCTTTCCCAAGTCCAATCCAAGTTTCCAAATGCAAATTCCACACTTAAATTACTCCATTTCTCATGTTTGTTTCCTTCATTTCACTTCTTGATTCCTACATTCATCTCTTGATTCTTAAATTATCAAATAACTAGTAATTCACCTACTAAGTTGGTTTATTAGTTCTTGAGTCTGAATTCTTCCACCACCTAGTTTCTTTGAAGATTTTCTCTTCTTATATCATTGTTACTTCTTGATTCAAATCCTTACATATCTTCTTTGAGTCACTCAAACAAGAATCTGCTCTTTCCATAAGTAGAGTTTGGCACCTTATGAACTACCAGAGTATAAACAACTTGCAACATTGGCCAATCAAATTGTGAGGTCTACAAAGGTGAGATTGCAATGAGTGTTGGTCAGGAAATTTTACTTCTAATCTTGTTTGTTCATTTTTTAGGAACAAGGGGTTATAATAAAGTATGTATTAGGTATCCTTGGATGATTATGACTGCGACATAGTAGACTATGATTGTGGTAAAGAATATTGTGGCTATGATAAAGATGGAGATTATGGGGGATATGAATATAGCCATGTTCAATAATTGTGTGAGAATGAAGGCTACTATTCCCAAGGAGAATATGAGGTGAATGGTGATTCTATTTCCTATGGAGGGTATGGAGATGACAAAGAGCATTATGATGGTTCTTATGAGGAAGATAGGGCATGTGAGGGGTATTATACTTCCTACTCCAAGAGAAGATGATGTAGACTATAACCTTCCTTCTTGTGCACTTTCTAAAGGTTATGGAGAGTATGCATGTTAGTTATAAAGATTCATATTCCTCCACTTGTGGTACTTCTTATCTAAGTCGAAGTGGTGTGAATGGTTATACTAGCTATAGTAAAGGTTGCCCCAATGGAAGAAAAGAGTGTGCATCTCTAATGCCTAGGGATACTACATCTTATTCTTCTTGTTTTAGTGCCTAAACATGTAGAAATGGGAATTAATGTGGATATGGAAGGAGTCATGATATTCCTACTCTTTCTATCTTTAAAGGAGAGTGGGATCCCAAAGTTTATCTTTATTAGGAATAGCAATGTTAAAGGATTTTTATGGATTATGTAATCAGCAAATCTTAACAAGCCACGTATGCCCGTAAGCACATTCAAGGTCTGATATTGAGGTGGTGGGAACTTACAAGAAAGCACAATCAAATATGGAGTGCCTTGAAAGAGTTCTTGGGGACAATCTATGTGCCAAAAGGATACATAAATCTGTATAATAGTGATCTAATAAGAAAAGTTTGCTCAAGATGGGTAGAAATTTGTGGAGTTCCAAGATGTGCTCTTATTCTTGATGACTAGTTTCATGCAAACTACATCACTCCTCTATGTTTAACTATCTAGAGATACCTCGAGAGTCCTTGTTTTTCCCATACTTCTTGGAAGGTTATAGAGTTTCTGAGAGAGTGAAGGTTTTCTTAACCCGGGGTGGGTACTATGAGGAGGTTTGGTGTGACATATTACCCTTGGAATATGGACATTTATTCTTAGGTGCCAATTGGTTTGCATGCCCTAGAGTTACAAATGAGAGAAATTAGTTAAAGATTATAATGGACAAATGGGGAAATCATCTCTTTCCATCTTTCTTCCCGAATCTCAAGGAAAAGTGACCACATACTCCAAGTCTAATGAAAATAAGATACCAAAAATTGAGATGGGTAAGGGAGTGCAAGGTGGAAATCCAAGAGAGGAAAGAAGACGGGTCAAGAGGATTGAAGAGAGGGGGTCATGTAATGCCCCAAAAAATACACCCCGGATGCCATACGGTGCTTACGGTCATAATTGACCACAAGCTAACCCTTGAGCTGGTACCTGCTATGAGCAATGAATAATATACTGATAATAAAAACATTTGCAGAAAATAGCTAAAATGCCATAAGGTTCTAGATAATGGAAACAACACTGAATCATAAATCTAAACATTTCAAAACAAACTAAAAGTACTAAAAAAAGCAACTAATAAACTGAATAACTATCTGAATATCTAAAAGCCTCTAAAACTGGCTGACTGTGGAGTTGAGGGGACAAACCCCCAACTAACTCTGACTGACCATATAACTGAACTGCTAACTCAACTGAATAAAGATAAATTCATTCTCAAAGTATGAGGACTCACTACTGCAGCTGATGCTGACTAACTGATCCTGTCTATGCCCAGTTGGGAAACTGAGCATCCGAACCTATGATATAAGTCATCATAGTACAAAAAACGAGTATGTGATCAATACTTTGAATGTAATGGCATGCATGATGAGGTTAGGCTGAAATGCAAAACTTTATGCGCATGAAATAAAGACTGACTAAATAGCATGACATAACTGATACATAATGACATGAAACTGTAAAATCTAAGAATGCATGATTCTGAAATAGTTTGTAAACTGAAATACTGAATGTAAAAACTTCAAAACTATAATGGGGAAATCATTCTACAAAATCATTCTCTTTAACATTTCATGAAACAGATGGGGATTAAGACTTTAACATAGGGATGCTTTTAAGCACGATGAGGTAGCATGATTACATGACCAAAAAACATAATATGAGGATTTATCCTGAAATGCATGAACATGATATGGGAACTTCAACATCCATAACATACTCTAATTCATTCCCCTTGAAAACAAGTGAAATCTTAACTTGAAATAAAAATAGCAAGTAATTCATAGAGATAATTCTTTGAAAACATGGAAAACTCATAATTTAAAACTAAAAGAGGATTCTTGGACTCCATGGTGAATGGAAACCATGGATGAACATCACACATACCTTTAATACTTAAATCTTGAAAAATGAAATACAATCTTGAAAGCTTTCTTCGATTGGGAAACTTTAGTTCTTGGTTTTCTTGAAAGGAAGATAATTTAGGTTGATGAATTTGAAGAAAGGTTAGGGTTTATTTGAGAGAGAAATTGGGAAGTTTGTGCACATATTCCCTATCAGCAGTTTAATCCAATGTTTTTATGAATTGGGGTGTTGGGAAAAGATAAGATAGCCTTTCTGTAATTTAAATTTGTATTTGGGATGCCGATTAGGCCATCACCATGACGCGCCAATGATGCCATCGCAATTCCACCGGAACGCCGTGCAATCGCGTTGAGAAGCTGGAAACAAAAGCCAAATGTGTCTCAATCCTTATCCCAAAAATCCAAAACTTACTCAAGACATACTACTTACACCCCTGAACATAAATAAACTAAAAAACTTATGTCTCGGAGGCGGGAAGGTCACTTTAAAAATCCTCGAGGTTATGAGTCCAAAATAAGGCTAAGTCCCCAACACTTAGCTAAATTTTAGGCTTTAAGCCTCTTATACATGCACTATGAGTCAACTGAACTAATATTAATATGGGGTATTACAATATCTCCCCCTCTTCCTCAAATGAGACTGATTAAGCTGAAAATACTAAGGGACTAAAATTACTTACTGAACATGCATGACTGAAACATGATTACATGACTGAGTCTTGGACCTGATGAATGATTGAACTGATTCGTGAATGTATGCAATGAAATAAAGATGATTATATTGCTAGAACTGAGAATGGAAAAGAGATAATCTAGGGAAAACTCTTACCTTAAGCCGTCTGAGTTTGTGGAGAAAAGATGAGGGTACTTGGTATGCATATCTGCTTCTTCTTCCTAAGTAGCTCCCTTAACGGACTGATTCCGCCAAAAACTTTTGACCAAGGGAACTTTTTTTTTCCTCAGTCTACAAATCTGATGATCAAGAATCTCAACTAGAATTTCTTCATAAAAAGGTTATCCTGAATATCTATATGTTCTAAAGGGACTACTATAGCTGAATAACTGATATACTTTTTTAACAAAGAAACATGGTACACTGGGTGCACTGATGCCAAAGCTGCAGGCAACTCAAGCTCATAAGCTACCTTTCCAAAACAACTCAAGATTCTATAAGGGACAACATATCGGGGACTAAGCTTTCCTTTCTCACCGAACCTCTTCACTCCCTTCAAGGGTGATATTTTCAAATACACCAAATCCCCAGTTGTAAACTCAAGATCTCTTCTACGCATATCTATATAGGATTTCTGATGGCTTTGGAATGTCTTGAGCCTCTCCCTAATTAACTAAACTTTCTCCATTGCATCAAATACTAATCAAGTCTTATCTAAATAGTCTCATCTGCCTCAAACCAATCAATGGGAGATCTACATCTCTTTCCATAGAGATCTTCAAATAGAGCCATCTAAATACTAGAGTAATAACTGGTACTGTAGGAAAACTCAATCAAGGGTAAGTGATCGTCTCAACTTCCCTTAAAATTAGGAACACATGCCATCAACATATTCTCTAGGGTTTGAATGGTACTCTCTGCCTGAACATCTGTCTGAGGATGAAAAGTTGTACTAAGATAAACTTAGATATGTAGACCCTTCTGAAAAGCTTTTCAAAAGTGAGAGGTAAACTAAGTACCTCTATCTGAAATGATAGATAATGGGACCCCATGAAACCTAAACAACTCTCTAATTTATAGCTTGGCATAATCCTCTGCTGAATAGAAAGTATGAACTAGCAAGAAATAGTCTAATTTGGTCATTCTATCTATAATAACCCATATCGAATCATGCTGACGACGCGAATATGGCAACCATGTCACAAAATCTATGTCAATATCTTCCCACTTCCAAGTTGGAATTCTAATCTCTTATGTTATGCCACTAGGCCTCTGGTGCTCAACTTTAACCTACTCACAATTAGGATACTTAGCCACAAACACTACAATATTCCTTTTCATACCGCACCACTAATATATTTCTCGCAAATCATGGTACATCTTAGTGGCTCTTGGTGAATAGAATAATGTACATCATGTGCTTCTTTAAGGATTCGCTGTCTCAAACCGTCTACACATGGCACACACAGTCTACCCTAACACTACAACACACCATCTCCCCCTTGGGAGAAAACCTATACATTTTGATTTCTAGTAGACTCTTTCAACTTAACCAAAATGGAATCACTATCTTACTTCTCCTTCACTTCAGCAACCAAAGAAGATTCTAAGCTATTCTAAACCCATCCAGTACCCTTAGCTTAATCCACCAACTGAACACCTAATCTAGCAAGCTGATTAACTTCCCTAACTAACTTCTATTTGTCATCTTCTGCATGAGTAGTACTACCCATAGATAATCCATTAAGGGCATCTGCCACTATATTAACCTTTACCGAATGATACAAATTACTCATATCATAATATTTCAACAATTTTAACCACCTTCTTTGATGAAGATTTACATTTTTCTGTGAGAACACATACTATAAACTTTTGTGATAAGTGAATACATCAATATGAACCCCATAAAGATAATATCTCTAAATTTTAAAGGCAAATGGAATAGCTGCTAACTAAAGATCATAGGTAGGATAAGTCTTCTCATAGGGTTTAAGATGTCTAGAGGTATAGCATATAACCTTACCTTTTTGCATCAACACACCACCCAAACCTACTCTAAAAGCATCACAGTAGATAATAAACACATCTGAACCATCTGGCAAGGTAAAGACTAGGGCTGAGGTAAGTCAGGTCTTCAACTCCTTAAAACTCTTCTCACAAGAATTTGACCGCTAAAACTTAATCTTTTTTTTGGGTCAATCTGTACATGGGGGATGCAATAAACAAAAACCTTTAACAAATTATTGGTAATAGCTAGCCAAACCTAATAAACTCCTGATATCTAATGGAGAGATGGGTTTGGGCCAGTTTCTCACTACTTGGGTTATTTGGGGGACTCTAATGTCATCACCAAAAATAATATGGCCAAGGAAAACTACTGATCTTAGCCAAAATTCACACTTACTAAATTTGGAGAATAACCGATGGGCTCTAAGAGTTTCCAATATGATTTTGAGATGGTATGCATGATCACTTTCACTACAGGAGTAGATAAAAATATCATCAATGAAGACTATAACAAATATATCCAAGTACTGCTTAAACACTCGGTTAATCAAGTCCATGAAAGCTGCAAGTGAATTCGTCATTCCAAATGACATAACTAAGAATTCAAAGTGACCATACTGAATTCTAAAAGTTATTTTTAGAATTTCACATTCTCGAACTCTGGGTTGATGATAGCTAAACCTGAGGTCTATCTTTTAGAAATAACTGGCACCCAGAAGTTAGTCAAACAATTCATCAATTTTGGGAAGTGAATACTTATTCTTGATTGTGACTTTGTTCAACTGATGGTAATCAATGCACATTCTGAGAGAAATGTCTTTCTTTCGCATGAAAAGGACCAGAGCGCCCCATGGGGAAACACTGGTCCTGATGAATCCTTTATTTAAGAAATCTTTCTACTGTTATTTCAACTCTCTAAGCTCTGCTGGAGTTTTTGTAAATGTAAGGAATAGTGAATTAGAAAGAGAGTTAAATAGAGGCCATGATCATTCGCATGACATAAATCCTGAAAGATGGAAAACTTTTCCTAAAACATATTATAGCCTCATGTCCATGAGTATGGCGTGCTTCACATACATGCACAAGACTCTACTCAATGTGGCTTTCATACTTCCTAGAATACTTTAAGACCTGGCTCTGATACCAAGTTTGAAATGCCCCATAAATACACCCAAGATGCCACATGGTGCTTACGGTCACTAGTGACCACAAGCTAACCCTTGAGCTGGTACCTACTGCGAACACAAAATAATATACTAATAATAAAGACATTTGTGGAAAATAGTTAAAAATTCTATAAGGTTCTAGATACTGGAAAAAACATAGAATCATAAATATGAACATTTGAAAACATACTGAAATTATTGGAAAAAGCAACTAATAAATTGACTAACTGTCTGAATAACTGAAAACCTCTAAAACTGATTGACTGTGGAGTTGAAGGGATAAACCCCCAACTAATTGTGATTGAAAATATAACAGAACAGCTAAATTAACTAAATAAATATAAATTATTTCTCAAAGTATGAAGACTCACCACTACTGCCGATGCAGACTAACTATTCTTGTCTAGGATTGGTTGGGAAACTAAGCATCAAAACCTATGATATAAGACATCATAGCGCAAGAAATGAGTATGTGGTTGGTACTTTGAATGTACTAGTATGCATGATGAGGTTAGGCTGAAATACAAAGGTTTATGCGCATGAAATAAAGACTGACCGAATAGCATGACATAACTGATACATGATGGCATGAAAACTGTAAAATCTAAGAATGTATGATTCTAAAATAGTTTTTAAACTAAAATACTGAAAGTGAAAGACAAGGCATATAATGTTTCTGAAATAATCTATAAAATTGAAATATTTAAATCTGATAACTAAATAACTGATAAGTTGTATGCTATGGTCAATGCAATCTAAACTGAATTCTTTACCAAATACTGAACTGAGACTATAGGAGGTATCATCTAACTGACATAACCCATTCAAAGCTAATTGGGGTCCAACCTGTGACCCCAATTGGAAGGGTGCCAGTTTCATGCCACGAGCACTAACAATAGTTGTGTGGATCCACTAAGTTACTGAAGAACCAGGGTATCAAGCCTAAACTAATGGGTGATTCCTAGTCGGAGTTAAGCCTAAACTGATGGGTGACCCTTAGGAGGTAGTCAAGCCTAAACTTACGGGTGACTCCTAATAACCCCCGCAAGCTACATGGTTCTGGAATATAGGGACTGCTGCTAATGAGTTTGCCTAACTGATTGGGAAGCCGCCATCCTGCATTTGCTCGGTGCTAAATCCTACTACCAACTGAAAGACACTAATTTTTTAACTAAGCTGAGCTTAACTGACTAAACTAATAATGTTTATGGTTTATCTAAACCCATTCTAAAAATTTTGAAACTAAGTTAAAAACTAAGTTTCGGGTATTCATAACCCCCGGCACTGAATAGAAATAACAATAAAGGCATGTAAAAACTTCAAAACCATAATGGGGGAATCATTCTACAAAATCTTTCTCTTTGGCATTTCATCAAACACATGAGGATTAAGACTTTAACATGGGGATGCTTGTAAACTTGATGAGATAGCATGATTACATGACAAAAAACCATAATTTAAGGATTTATCCTGAATTGCATCAACATGATATAGGAACTTTAACATCTATAACATACTATAATTTATTCCCCTAAAAAACAAGTGTAATATTAACTTGAATTCAAAATAATAAGTAATTCATACAGATAATTCATTTAAAACATGAAAACTTATAATTTAACACTAAAAGAGGATTCTTGGACTCCATGGTAAAAGGAAACATGGATGAACATCACACATACCTTTAATACTTAAATCTTGATAGAAGAAACATAATTTTCAAAGTTTTCTAGGATTGGGAAACTTGAATTCTTGGTTGTTATGAAAGGAAGATGATTTAGATTTATGAATTTGGAGAAAGGTTAGTATTTATTTGACAGCTAAATTGGGAAATTTAGGCACATAATGCCCTATCAACAGTTTAATCTAGTGTTTTTATGAATTGGGGTGCTAGGAAAAGACAAGACTGCCCTTCTGTAATTTAAATTTGTAACTAGGATATTGATTAGGCCATCACCGTAATTCTCCAACGATGTCATCGCTCTTCCACTATGATGTAGTGCAATTTCGTTGAGATGCTGTAAATAAAATCGAAACATGCCTAAATCTGCGTCCAAAAGATCTAAAACATACCAGAGACGTGCTACTAACACCTCTGAACATGATTGAACTCAAAAACTTACATCTCGGGGTTGAGAAGGTTACTTTAAAAATCCTAGAGGTTAAAAGGCCAAAATAAGGCCAAGAACCCAATACTTAGCTAAATTTTTAGGCTTTAAGCTTCTTATGCATGCACTATGAATTGAACTGAACTAAGATTTATATGGGGTATTACAAGTTGCCACAAACCCAATATTACTTTGTTTATACGTCTCTTAGTAAGGACATATATGTTGGTACAAACATGACAAGCAAAGAAGAACAAGACCCAAAAGGGGATATTACCATTGAAGATTTAAAGGGGCAATCTTATAAGTCTTCAAAGCTTGTAGGGGCATGCCACCCCAAGGTAAAGAAGACTCTTCTCAAGAACTTCAAAGTAACATAGCTAACTCTTACACTTTAACAAACTTTAAAGATTATTATGAGGCTATTAGCCAATCGATTGTAAGCAATAGCTTGCCTATATGTGATTCTCATAATTATTTGCCACATTTTGATAATGTACCTATTGAGAGTGTGGACACACTAGCTGATCCTATTAATTACTGAATTTTCTCTTCTTGTAAGATCGATTTGTGTCCACCTAGTGTTGAAGCTATTGTGTTGAATGATAGTACATTGTCTTCAGTAAATTGTGTCGATCAACTTATGTATGAAACTAGTAATCACTTGAGGGTGTTTATAATTGTAATGCACCAATTTTCTAGAATCGGAATGCTACACGGTGCTCATGATCCTGAAGGACCACAAGATAACCCTATATTGATATCTATACCTGAGCACTACATAATATAATATAACAAATGTAGAAAAATGGCTAAAATTTGCCATAAGGTTCAAAACATCTAAAATACTCAAAATTGAGAACTGAATATTGATACATCTGTCTGAAAAGCCTTTAACTGTCTGTTCTGTGGAGTTGATGGGACATGTCCCCAACTAACTCCGTCTACTAAAAATAAAATAAACCTAATATAAAAAAGAAATAGGAGGCATCCTCAAATGAAGAGGACTCACTACTACGTCTACTGTTGCTAACAGAATTTGGACTAATTCAACATGTTTTTTGAAGGGACTTTATCATGAACATCACACAACCAACACATCCTAAGGTCAATACTTGTATCTTTATGATCACAACATGAATTAAAACTTAATATTAACATGAGCTTCAACTTCAAACCACATAAATCATGAAAAACTCATAAACAAAAAATCTTGAATTAAAAAAAGGATTCTTGGGCTTCTTGGGTGGAAGGAAATCAAGAATCAACATCCAACATACCTTGCTATATGATTTTTGAAAGATTTACGGAGGAATTTCCTTGATTTTGAACCTTCAATAGAAACCTTTTTTCTTGTGCTTGCAGAAAATTGAGAGAAATCCTTATATTTATTAGTGGATTTTCTTTTGAAAAGATCTGAGCTAAGTTCGGGAGTAGTCTTTAGCATCGAGTGGGAGGTATAGCTGTTTTGGTATTTTCGTAGAACTACGTGCCCCCATAGAATGTGAGCTTGAGGATGATTTATATAGTGATCACTAGTGTTTGAATTGATGATTTAGGGTCCTACTCCAATGGCAAGGAACAACCCTCCCCAACGTGGGTAGAACGTTGGACTCCATGTAGCTTACATGGTTTATGTCGGTTGTAAGAGACTCCCAATGTGTGCGTGTGTGTACCCTCCTATCTAAGATGAATGTATATGTTTGAAGGATTGGTTTTGAGAAAGTTATTGTTTCCGAAAGATTGAGATATTATGTTCTAAAGAATTGTTTTGAAATTTGATTACTCTATATGTTTGAAACCAAGGAAGAAGTGAATTGAGAAATTATAGTAATGACTCACTTTTTTTAATTTACATGTATTATTCATCTATGATTTCGATGATTTAATTCGAGCTAAGTGAGTCATTTATATTAGCATGCATAATTTTATAAACTGTGATGATATAAGATATTATTTTATATATACATTGCACCCCCATATGCTCGGTACGTTTCCATGGTACTGACCCACATATTTGTATATGGGCTATATTTTCTTGGAATGTAGGTACAAGGTATAGTGTACAACTTTAGATCCAGTCAGTTCGCGACATCCGGTTAGCAGGTGATAAGTCCTTTTGATTCAAGGGCTTGAGTTAGTTATACAATTCAAGAAATGTTTTATTTTCTTTATCCATCCGTATTGAGTTGGGATAGTCGGGAGTCATGACCCAGCTACCTATAGTCAGTACTAGTAGAGGCTTCATAGACAGTTAGTAGAAGTTGATGTATTCCATTTCAATTTTGGTCGTAAAAGCTGAGATGTAATCTTGCAAATTTAGTATTGTATTAATCAAATTCAAAAAGAGTTATTTTCTGTAGATTTGTATATATATATTTGTACTTCTTATTTAGTTTCTTATGAGATATGCCAGTAGAAAGGTTATCTTGGGGTCACTTATGACCCTAAGCACCGTTTGACGTCTCAGGACCCAATTTTGGACTGTTACAAACTTGGTATCAGAGCATAGAGTTCAAGTATCCTAGGGTGTCTATGAAGCCGTGTCTAGTACAGTCTTGCACAATGGTATGGAGACGTCTGTACTTTTCTTCGAGAGGCTACAGGGCATTTAGAAAATGTCTCCATTCTTTCAAGTCTTAAATCATGTTATAGAAAATTTCTCCAAGAAACTTATATAGATTCTCATCTTACTCTAGTCAAGCTATCTCTGCCTTATTTCCAAGGTATCAAAAGTAGTTGAGCTTAATTCTCCATATATAGTGATGGAATTATAAGGGAGCTACAAAAGTATCCTATCAGTACTTTTGAGTTCCGAAAATTGAAGTGCTTTATCAGGTCTGTAGAAATCATACACTAAGCCCGAGTCAGATATGCTTTTAAATTTCTCCTCAGAATCCATAATGATAATCTATACTTCTCTATTTATGTACTGTTCTTGAGGTAACATGTTCGACAAGTTCCAATTTTCTCCCTAGATAATGCTCTTATATTAGCTGGCAGAAGTTTCAGAAGTTTCATAAAGTGGCTTGAGAGGAGCCTTCTAGTGCGTTATAAGTCCTTCAAATTTAAGTTATGCCTCGTTCTTATGAGTTATTTAATTAAGACAGAGTAAGGTGTATTCTTAGATCGTTGAATGTTGTGTGTCAATTTTCTATCTCTTGTATTATGTAATATTGTTATCATTATGTTTTTGAAAAACCAGTGAAGCCGTGTGAGGCCTATTTTGATTTACTAGCAACTTGTTGTTTATCTTGTTGTTCTGGTGTTAGTTGAAAATGTGAGTTTCTGTGTGGTGACAGAAGTAGTAACATTTAGTTGAAAGTCTTGTGTTAGTTGAACTTGTAGGTTTAGAAGTGTAGTGGCAAGAATGGTGGTAAGGGTGATTTATTGAATATATATAGCTGAATTTTTTCTTATGATTGAATTAGTAATGAAGTGATAAACCCTTGTTTGTTAGTTTAGTGAAGTTAGAGAAGGAGATTATTAGTTAAGGTGGATTGTTGTTTGCTTGAAGTATGAAAAGAGTTATTGATGGTAGTTGTTGTGCTAGGAAAGTATAGGTGTTGATGAAAGTACTTAGTGGTTGAGTATTGTTAATTTAGACTTTCCTGAGATTGCAAGAGGAAGTTTAGTTGAAATTTATAGAGCTATGAAAGTAATTTAGGTGTGAAGATAGGTAAATAGTAATGATGTGAAGAAGGAGGATGTATTAACAGATTATGAATAAGATATGCCATATGATTATGATTGGTTGTCATTGTGTACTAGTTTTTCTTAATGCTATGTTTTATAGTTTTGAAGTGAAAATTGTGTGTGAGATTGGGTTGTAAATCATGTTTAGCTCTAGACATTAAGTTTGAATAGTTGATGGTTCGATTGTTGATGCTAGTTGTATAAAGGTGATCTAGTAGGCCTAAACAGTGTATGCAAGAGTGTAAGATCATGTGTTCGTAATTAAGTGTGATGTAGAGGTGTGCCCAAGGTGCTATGGGGCTACATTTTTTTTTTTAGGATTATTGCATATTGTGTGGTTAGTAGTAACGTTGAGTTGCTAGGTGGAGAAAGGTTAGTTAGATAATTTATGATGTTCTTGATAACTAGGTTAAGGAATTATGATAGAAGATGTTGAGCCTTTTAAGTATGATTTTATTCTCATAATTTGGGGAAAATATAAGAATAGAGGTGTGATCTTGGTAGGTTATGATTATGTTATTAGAGATGTAGGTATGGTTGCAAATGAGAGTGTAAGTCTTTGATGATGATTATTGAAGCTAGAAAGTTAAGGATGGCATATGGATGGGTTGTTCAAGAATGAAGTTGGTAAGTTCGAAATTAGTTTATTCTTGTGAGTTTAGTATTTATGTGTAGATAATAGAATCATGAAATTATGGCTTAATGTCGAGGATATGGAGTAGACCATCATACTTAGAATACCATCTTTGACCTAAGGGGGAGATGGTTAGTGAAGAACCAAATCGATTTTTGAGAATTAGATTGAGATACATATCAATAATGAGTTATGATGAGATAGTGATCCCTTCTTAATCTAGAGTATTCCTTGGATTTCAGTCATTTCAACACCAAATCCATCAGTTTCTTGACAAATCCATGCCACAGGCCTATGTTTATACCTATCATGTGTGCTCAAGCCCATTCTCAGCTTCTAGTAAGCATGTAACAACTTCACTCTTTGATTCGAGTTATCTCTTATGAATCTATGAACTCCAATCTTATGTTGAATAGCTCATGATAAGTATAAACTCATGTTTCAGAGTATGATCAGTTTTTAAACTCATGATACTAGTGAAGTTCGCATTATATCATGCATGTCCTCAGCTTAGATTTCTTTAATGAGTCCATGCCTTTGATATTTTATTCCTCAGGACAAAGATAAGTGTTAATATTATGTATTGTAGTTTTTGTGCTTCTAGTTCATATGTGTTAGCCCTTCGGTGACCTCTTCCTATGTTAAGATAGTGGTGATGATAGTGGATAAGCAATGGTTTAGATGTGAGAGAGTTGATGACCCTTATTAAGTAAGATTATTTATGTTTTTCTATCTAAGGCTAAAGTGTAAAGTAAGATTGAGGCCAAGTCTTTGATAAATGTCGTGGTTAGTTAGAAATTGTGTGTATTTTTTTAAGAATAGTGCAAGATTGTTGATAAAGGTTTAGAGAATATGCGGAGTATGCCTTTAGGGGTATTTTACTTAAAGTTATATGTGATTTTTAATGATAGGCTTGAATATCATGTTGAGTGTAAGATGATGAATGCAATATGCACTAGTGAATCCATATCAAGAGTTTTAAATTTGTCATTAAAGTGGTAACGCATGTTATGCTTAGGGTGTGAGCTCTAAGAAGATATAGAATATTGAACCTTGTGGATTATACTAGTATTGTGGTTTGGCATGTTGTATCTTGTGATTTAGTGTTAGGCTTCATCATGGCGAGAGAACTTAGTTTAGTTTAGACCTTAGTAGAAAGATTTCGCAGTGCCAATATGAGAATTATAGGTTGAATCAAATGAGTATGGTATTTAAGGGGAATAGTATAGTTGAGAGAGCATTTGAGAAGTGATGCTAAGCTTGAAAGTAAGAAGTCGTGTTGCCTACGACCTAGCAATCCTATCCTAGTTTATGAGTTATATAATTATATTACATGCTATAGAGTTATATCAATGTTGTAATTCCTTAGTCAAATGTCTTGTTCAGAGCATGCCCAAAATTCCTTACTCCCTAATTCAATAGAATTTTGTAGAAAAATGCTAAAGAAATACTCCATTTGAGTATGGGTAGTCAGTATGATCTAGTCCATATTGCCTGTAATCTAGTTTAGCAAGCAAGGAGATAAGCTCCTATAGATTCTTAATTTTCCATCTAGTTTTACTATCCACAGTCTTATACGTATGTACATTCCAAGAGGCACTGTGTTTGTGTCGAATTAAATTATGAATTCAGCTCAGTTCATGCATCAGTTTCAATTTCAGATATTAAGTCATGATTCAGTTCGTAAGTAGCCTGTATAGTATCACAGTCTCTTCCTAGTATTTTCATCAAATTATTATTATTCGGGGATGAACGATCCCAAGAGGGGGATGTTGTAATACCCCGAGTTTTCATGTCATAAACCTCTCATCCTTTCTCATGAGATCAAATCCAGTGCAAAGTAATGGTTAGTCATAAGTTGACACTCTCGTTTCTATCTTAGTCATATATTTATTTTTCTTGAGGATTCATGCACTTGCAGACCAGTTCAGTAGCTCATTATTCTTGAGATCAGTTGATTCAGTTCTATCAGTTACACATGATAGCTTGAAGACTAATATTCCTCTATGTTTCAGGTTAATTATCCACATTTGAGGACGAATATTTCCAAGGAGGAGATAATATAATACCTCGTATTTTTGTGCTAGAATTCTTACTGTCGTTCCTGCGCGTCTAAACTCTAATCCAAGTGATTCTCACGTGAATAAAAGTTGCATGATCATTATCCTAGTCTATGGAGTAGTTTAGAGTTGGAAAATATTTATAGAAATGACCTAGAACAAGGTTGAGCTAAGACCAATTGATTCATCCAAAGTTTGACATTCGATTCTACAAGGGTCAACTTCAAACGTGAATATCTCTTAATATACATGGAATTTTTCATCCCAAGACCTATCAAATTGTATATAATTGAATTAGCTTTCGAACAATACCAATTTCGTAAAAATCCGATACCCAAGCTAAAAGTTATGCCATTTTTGTGAGAGGCAGTAAGGGTATGCGATGGGCAATGTGCCGCCCAATCAAGTGTGTGCGATTGGGAGTACGAGGCACACTTAAATGTCTGTCATAATGTGTGTGAGGCACACCTTTAGGTCTGCCATGGGTTGTGCGCCACATACCTCACTTCCAAGTGCCAAAAACACACCTATATATGTCTATAACACAGGATTAAACTCCCACAACATCAAAATAAGTTTACTTTCTCTCAAAATCACCAAGAAAATTCATTAGGGTTTCAACCTAAAAATTCAAATATCTCAAGACTCAACCATGAGTTTTCAATAATTTTTACATATTTGGAATCCGCGTTACGAAGGCTACGAGGGATACCCAAAAGTTCATGAATAGCATTACGTCATTCAGAAAGTCATTCAAAGCTTCAAGTTTAAGGTATGTGGGGGTTTTCAAGAAGAACACTCTTTTGTTCTTGTGCCAAAAAATACTTTCTATTCTGAAGTTATGAATTTCATATGTTTTATTATGATTTTGAAGCATGAACTTATATCCTATATTGATTATTATGAGATTATGATATTTTTTGATATTTTAGAAGCGGAATTATATGAGAATGATATATTTTGTGCCTTATAACTGAATTTTCTAGATTTTGAAGGGATTTATATATGTTTACGATGTAAAGCTTGAATCTTGATAAGTTTTAATGTGATATTGAGACATGAGTTTTGAACTCTATTTGAGATTGTTGTTTTTGAGAAATCATGTGTTATAAACACCTTGAGTTTGAATGATTTGAGATGATGAAGAAGCTTTGACCTTTCGGTCATAAAAAGGGGTATTTTTGAACCCGAGATGAGAAAAGAAATCCACTTTTATTGATTATTATGAAAAGGGTAGCGAGATGGCTCCAGTTGTGAATTCTTGAACTGTTTAATAGTGGATTTTCTTTTAAAAAGATATGAGCTATGTCCGGGAGTAGTCTTTAGCACCGAGCGGGAGGTATAACTATTTTGGTACTTCCCTATAACTACGTTCCCCCGTAGGATGTGACCTGAGGCTGATTTATATATTGATCACTAGTGTTTGGATTGATGATTTAGGGTCCTACTCCGATGGCAAGAAATAGGGCGACTCTCCCCAATGTGGGTAGAACGTTGAACTCCATGTAGCTCACATGGTTTATGTTGGTTGTAAGAGACTCCCAACGTGTGCGTGTATGTACCCTCCTATCTAAGATGAATGTATATGTTTTGAAGGATTGGTTTTGAGAAAGTTATTGTTTCCGAAAGATTGAGATATTATGTTCTAAAGAGAAATGTTTTGAAATTTGATTACTCTATATGTTTGAAACCAAGGAAGAAGTGAATTGAGAAATTATTGTAATGACTTACTTCTTTTACTTTACATGTATTATTCATCCATGATTTCGATGATTTAATACGAGTTAAGTGAGTATTTATATCAGCATGCATAATTTTATAAACTGTGATGATATTAAGATATTATTTTATATATGCATTGCACCCCTATATTCTCGGTATGTTTCCATGGTATTGACCCATATATTCGTATGTGGGCTACATTTTCTCGGAATGTAGGTATAAGGTATAGTGTACATCTTCAGATCCAGTCAGTTCGCGACATCCAGTTAACAGGTGATGAGTCCTTTTGATTCAAGGGCTTGAGTTAGTTATACAGTTCGA
This sequence comes from Capsicum baccatum var. pendulum, assembly GCA_030864225.1. Lineage (NCBI taxonomy): Eukaryota > Viridiplantae > Streptophyta > Magnoliopsida > Solanales > Solanaceae > Capsicum > Capsicum baccatum. The sequence goes on along the minus strand of CM061553.1, from coordinate 210,839,619 downwards.
GAAGTGTTGTATCTTCTTTATCTAGCCGTATTGAGTTGGGATAGTCGGGAGTCATGACCCAGATACCTATAGTCAGTACTAGTAGAGACTTCATAGAAAGTCAGTAGAAGGTGATGTATTCCGTTTCAGTTTTGGTCTTAAAAGCAGAGTTGTAATCTTGTAAATTCTGTATTGTATTAATCAAATTCAAAAAGAGTTATTTTCCGTGGATTTATATATATATATTTGTACTTCTTATTCAATTTCTTATGAGATATTATAGTAGAAAGATTAGCTTGGGGTCACTTGTGTCCCTAAGCACCATGTGACGTCTCGGGACCCGATTTTGGGGCGTTACACTTCCCTTTGGGACACTATGTCCCTCTTAGAACTCTTACTTCGCTGAAGTACTTAAGAAAACTGAGGCGATGTACAAGGCACCTATGAACTGGTTCATAACTAAACATTTTGGATCCGAATCTAATGCATGACGCATGAACAGATTTATACTCGCAACTACTAAAATACTCTATCATGGGGTTAGTTACATGTCTGAGGTTTCTGATATCATGCATAAATGAATTGATGAGAAAACAAACTATATGAATCTGACTATTTGACTGCTAAACTGACTTGCTGGGTTTACTAACTAAGTCATGCTGAAAACTTAAGCTTAACTGAAGTTTTCTCTAACATTCTTTCTATAAGGTTCTAATGACCTTAGGGAGTAAGGAACCTTGGTATGATATGAAGAAGACATTTGAATACGAAACCATGGGCTATTGCTGACTGAGTTTGGACTGCTATGGGTGCTCTGGATCTCGCGATTCTAAACCTATGGTATAAGACACCATAGCGCAAGAGAAAAGTATGCATCGGCACTTTAAATATACTAGTATGCTAGATGAGGTAAGGCTGAATGCAAGGGCTTATGCATGAACATTACTTAACTGAATAACATAAGATACCAAGTGAGGATATATGCATAAATGCACAAACTAAAAATTGAGATAGCAGTAATACTAATGCTAGATTCTGAAATACGGGTTTCTGAATACTGACTTATTGATAACTGAGTCTAGTAGTAGTGATAAATGAGTTCACTAACTTGGGGATACTGAGTAACTGAGTCTACTGAGATTGATTTCTAAGCTTACTGTTACTGATACTGAGTTACCATATCTGAGATCAAGACTATATAATGGGTGACCCCTAAGTTTACTATTGATAGTATTTGATACTTGGTTAACTGAATATGAGATCCAGCCTAAATAATGGGCGATCTCTTAATCTACTGATGCTATTGTCTGATGCTTGATTAACTGAATATGAGATCAAGCCTAAATAACGGGTGATCTCTAAGTTTACTGATAATGATAATGATTGTCTAAATTTGCGATCAAGCCTATATAACGGCTGACCTCTAAGAGGTAGTCCATCCTAGTATAATGGGTGACTACTCAACTGAGTTCTATTACTGAGACTGAAGCTAAAACCGAAACTATGGGAGTTAGTCATCTAACCGATATGCCTCTTCTATCTAGTTGGGGTCCAATCTGTAACCCCAGTTGGAAGGATGTCAATACCGTGCCATGGTTAAAGACACTTCTATCTGAACCCAAGATGCCAAGCCTAATATAATAGGTGACACCTGGTTGGAGCCAAGCCTAATATAATGGGTGACTCTGCGGAGGTAGTCAAGCCTAATATGAAAGGTGAATCCTCATCATACGCTGGCTATGCAGTTCTGGAGTGCAGGGATTATTATTAATGTCTCTACCTAAAATAATGGGGAAGCCATCATCCCTGCCCTCACTCGATGCTGAATCCTACTCCCAACTGAATAGACACTGAACTAATTCTTAGATTGTATTAGACTGAGTTGAATCTATTACTGATTATCTTACTTGACTGATTTGACTGAGTTCACTTGGTTCCGTTGACTGATGGAATACTACTTAGGTCTGAACTGAATACTAAACTTTATTAGACTGAATACTGAGATTGCTGATTTTTCTTAACTCATGTCACTAACTGAGATATATTGATCATAGCATGACTGAGATTATCTTGAGACTGACTCAACTCTAGAAAAATAGCTAAGTTTTCGGGTATTAAATACCCCCAAGACTCGATGGCATAAATAAATGAGACATGACAATAGATTATGAAACATAACCAATGAAGCATCATTTCGAGCACTTGGGAATCCTAAACATGTAATAGTAAAGGGAAGAATGCTATTGTCTCATAACTCATCCAACAAGGAATTCACATGAATAGGAATACATGCGACATATCAAAATTCATTCATGTAGTCATTTTAACAAACACTTAGCATGCACTAGTTGACATATGCTTGGGAATAACATACTTTATGTTGCAATGACACTATTTTGTTCACATAAGCAATTTATCAAACATGTGGGAGGCACCCTTTTGCCATACAACATTCAATACACCAAAGTAACATAATTACATAATTCAATATGTTTCTTGAGGAAACTTTTTCATGAACATCACATAACCAACACATACTGAGGTCAATATTTGCATCTTTATGATCACAACATGAATTAAAACTTAATATTAACATGGTCTTCAACTTCAAACCACATAAATCATGAAAAACTCATAAACATAAAATCTTGAATTTAAAAAGGAATTCTTGGACTTCTTAGGTGGAAGGAACCCAAGAATCAACATCCAACATACCTTACTATATGATTCTTGAAAGATTCACAGAGGAATTTCCTTGATTTTGAACCTTTAATAGAAACCCTTATTCTTGTTCTTGAGGAAAATTGAGAGAAAACCTTATATTTTGGGTGAAAATATGTTGAATCTCATGTTCAGGAAGCTTATATAGGGTTGGGATTTGACCAAATTTCCCTTGGAAACACGGAAGTGGAATGCTAAAATACTGGGCACATGAGCTATGGAAAGGCAACGCCTTTCCCAGAGCCTTTTGTAGGCTGGGTGGCGCCTTGCTACTGAGGGAGAGGGCCAAGGCCATAAGCTGGGCGGCGCCTCTATGTAGCCTTTAGCTACTATTTTGCCAACCCAAACACAACCTTACGCTCATCTAAAAATTTTGAAACTCACCTGGGATGTACTGTTGACTTGCGCCATCGCAACGCAACAAGAAAATTAAGAATTACAGGTCGGGAAGGTTAGAAAATAATTCATCAAAGTTTCAAAGGATTATATAATGAAAAAGTTTCAACACTTAGCCAAATTTTCTAAGTGTTAAGCCTTTCTTGGCATACATTAGAAGCTCTAAGGACTCGGTAACTTTATGGGTGTTACAGTTATGGTATAAATGAACCTCAAGTGAGTAACGATACTGAAAAAGTTGGTCTGTTAAATAGGAGTGATCCTTTTAGCATACCTCTTGAAGAAAATCCTGTTGTTTATTAGTCTCATAGGGATGATTATTAGTTTGAAACTTCCTCGAAACTTGATAGTTGTCTTTTTTAGAGTTAATGTACATGTTCTAATTCTTCTTCATGGATTGAACCTTTTTTTTTAAGTACAATATCTTATTTGAAGATGACAAAATCACTCATAGTGAAATGTCTAGTGGTGTGGATCATGTTGATAATGTAGCTCATATTAAGGGCTCTATTTTATATAACAACCCACTATGGTGTGATAAAATTCCCCTAAAGAATGAAAATCTCTTCTCGGAAGATGAGAGTACTCTTAAGGGAAAGGAATGTGAAGGTTTGAATGGTGATCTCTATGCACCAATTACCTATCATTCTCTAAGTGTTCCAATTCTTAAAATATTATATCCTGGGTTTTGGCCTGAGAAATTTTCATTGAAATCCATTCTTCGGACCTAAAATGACTCCAGGGTACGAGCTGTATGCTGGAGTACGGATGGTATGGTCTTACTGTAACCTGACTATTTTTACTTGGTATGATGTTTTTTATCACTAGAACGGTCATGACTTAAGGGTAAGAGTTATAAGGCCTGGGTACGAGTTCTATCGGAAACTCGTCTGGTGGGCAGTGTTTGATCCTCTTGGTAATTCATTTTGCCAGGGATTTGGATCATGGGTACGGATCATATATTGAGGTTATGACTTGGTTGGATGAGTTGTATACTAGACAGTGTCTGATCCAAGGTTAAGGCCTTGGTACGACTGGCGGAAACCAATCATAAGGAAGGGTACAACTCGTAAGAGGGTAAGTTGTATCCCTATGATGGGTTTTTAAGGGACTTAAGTGGGGGCGTTCTGTACATTTTCCTAATTATCCTAACTATGACCTATGACTTCTAATATACTTAGGAGATTATTTGCCCTACTATTTTATTCATTAACATATAGAAAACTATTCCTAAATATTCAATAATTCTCTCAAGAACTTTTAGGGCAAGAAAGCTAGGGTTACAACTTGGGGTTGCTTGGGGCTTGCTTTGGTGATTTCTTTCATTATCTTTCTTGGTTTAAGGCATGTGTCTCTTCCTTACTTCTTATTTCTAGGAGGCATAGATTTTATGGTTGTTTTCATGTTTTCAATATTGCGTGGTTTATGGTTTTCAACTACTAATCATGGGTTTTGTTTATAATGACTTGGTTATGGTTTCAAATGGTTTAATTATGCTTTAATATGCATCAATGATGGTTTTGGGAAATTGGATTGCATGGTAATGGTTTAATGGTCCTTGGAATTGGTTTTGGTTATATTATTCCCCCAAGGTGTTTGATGAAATGCTTATAAAGATATGTTCATTGCCTTGACTTATATAAATGGAACTCTTGCTTGTTTTTATCTAATGCATGAAACTATAAATGGTTTACAAAGGTTAAAGTCTTATTGTTTTTGCTTGTGGAGTATATGAAAGTCTCCCAAGAGGTTAATAAGGTAAACAGAAGAAGGACATGTGAGAGTCCCCTTAACCTAAATTGTTTGGCTTTAGGTAAATCTTGCAACTAAGGTTGGTATGGCTATACCACTAATAAAAGGCCTTGGTTAATAAATGGAAATTGGTTTGGTTTGGACATGGTTTTAATATAGGAACTAATGGAGGGATGTGTAACTAAGCCGTGGAAGGTAGAGGTTTCGGGGGAACCGAATTGAGAAACTAATATTTTCAGATATGAGGGGCCTTTGATGGCCACGTGCGAGTGTCACGTTTTATATTAGAGAGATGTACTAGTCTTCCTATGGTATATTTCCTGGTCGTGTGGCTACACACACTAGGACCCTTTCAGTAGGGGGAGTTGAATCTATATGGCTTATGGTTGTGGTAAAATGGCAAGGTTACATAGCCCAGGTAAAGGTTTTTGATTCATGTTAAACACGGATTTCCTTTCCGGACACTTATATATATATATATATATATGGTTGTATGCCTAATGGATGGTTTTACTTGGTTTTTTAAATAACATTACTTTATTCTTATCCTGAGATACATGCTAGAGGTCACTCGCTAAGCCGTCCACTGGCGGTTGTATACCCACGCTTTGTAGGAACAGGCTATTCAACTCCTCCTCTTTAGCATGCAGATCTGATATCAATATTTGGACTGAAGTGGTGAGCTTCCATCCTTTTGAAAGGTATCATTTTATGTTATGGAATTATTTAAACACTTTTCTTTTATTTTGGATAGCGATTTTGGCCATGGTTATGGGCATGTCCCAACCAAATATTTGTATTCTTTTGGATAAAAGCTTTGTGGTGCTTTTGGAAGTTGGTATGGACGGGATCGCCATTATCATTGGTGTTGGGGATGACACCATTGGACGATATTGTTGGTTGTTCCATCCTATTACATTTTGGGTTTTATTATCATATTATATTTTTATTTTCTCTTTGGTTTTGTATGGTATGAATGGTTGGTTTAGTACGGTTAACACAGTTGGGCCAGTCACGTTGTGATCCTATCCCAGAGTCTTGATGTGAACAATAATGCTATCTTGGAATATGTTCGAAATTTAGGAATTTTTCACTTTCTTGAAATTCTCATTCCTCGAATATTCTCTAATCCTTGGTTGTTTGTCTTTCTAATCATGCCTCCTAGATCTGGAACGCAAAGAAATCCTTCATCCTTATCTAGGGAAATGCTTAAGGGGTACCTCCTACGTTTGGAGTACATCTTCAATCTGATGGTCCTATTTCTAATTGTGTGGGAGTTCCTTCTATTCCTACTTCTTCTCCTAGATACCTCAGTGTAACATAATGAACGTGGAGTTTCATCAGTTTATTCATGTTATTACTCAAATGGTCGCTGCTCAGGTTGAGTGACGTTCAGCTAGTGCTTTGTCTGTTGAGGCCACAAGTGTTGGTCAATTTTATGAAGATGGGTCCTCCTACTTTTATGGGAGTAAAGGTGGAGGAAGACCCATAAGGACTTTTGGATGAATTGGAGTAGATATTTTGGGTTATGCAGGCTTTCAATATGGAGGTAGTTAGCTTTGAAGCTTATCAGTTCAAAGTTGTTGCTTATCAGTGGTATGAGGAGTGGGACAGATATAAGGGTGATATGGAATAGGAAGGGTTGTGGGAGGTCTTTTCTAATGCCTTCATGGATTGTTTCTTTCCTCAAGTGTTAAGGGAAGCTAAGATGGAGGAGTTTATGAACCTCGGGTAAGGAAGGATGTCTGTATGGGAATATTCCTTGAAGTTTCACCAGTTGTCAAGGTATGCTCCTGATTTGGTGGCAGATATGAGGTCAAGAATGAAGAAGTTTTTTTCAGAGATAAATAGAGATTTGATTTTGGATGGCAAGAATACTTTGCTCATTAAGTATATGGATATCTCTAGGTTGACTGTTCATATGCAGCAGGTTGATGATGAGAAGAGAAAGAAGGTGGAATTTGTGGATAGGCAGGGAAAGTGGGGCAGATTTTCTGATCAAGGAGCTGTGCAGTCTTAAGGTGGTGGAGATGGTGTCAAGTAGAATACAAATAAGTGGGGGAGTTCTGGTTCCTTCTCTGCTTCTAGTGATCCTTATCCACAACAGTCGGGCGACAGGCATCCCCAAGATGGTGATAATTCTTGGGCTCAAGTTGCCCAATCTCAAAAAAATGGAGGTCAGTATGTTTCTTCATGCCCTCCTTGTTAGTTGTGTGATCAACCTCATAGGGGTTTCTGTGAGTAAGGTAGGGATAATTTCTTTAAGTGCAGTTAGGTAGGCCATTGGCTCAAGGATTATCCAGCTAATAAGGTTGCTATTGGGGAGAATAAGATTTCGGTGGCTTCATTTTCTGCTCCTGCACCTGGTGGTGTGGTATCTGATTCTATTAATACTCCTGGTTCTATTATTGGTCAGAATAGGTTGTATGCTTTGTCATCCTGACAAGAATTCGAGGCATCACCTGATGTTATTATTGGTACGTTACAACTCTTTTCCTATGATGTATATTGTTTGCTTGATCTGGGCTCCACTCTTTCTTATATGACTCTTTATATAGTTGTGTCTTTTGGTATTGATCTGAAAATTATTTCAAATACTTTTTATGTTTCTACCTCGATTGGAGACTCGGTCATTGTTGAACGGGTCTATAAGGGGGTTGTGGTATCTGTTGGTGACAAGCAAATATAACGACCCAAAATCACCTCCCGAGATGTCACATGGTGCTTAGGGCTACAAGTAGCCCCAAGCTAACCCTTTGAGCCTATCACTTCTCATAATAACTTATTTAAGAAGGAATATACAAAACAGTGGCACTGTCATATCAAATAAAAGGAAATAGAAAGATAATACTCGATCCAAACGACCATAATACTGGAAATCTCAACACAACCACAGTCTGATAACTAGTATGACAAAGCCTCTACTAGTCCATGAACTCGAGAGCCGTTAGGATTGGTCTCCAACTGACTCAAACTGAACTGAAAGTAATAACATAAACACTCGAATACTGAAATATCAAAGATAGGTACTCGAACCATAAGGACTAACCACTATAGAAATGTAGACGACGGTACTCGGGAATCACTGACGATGCTGGGACCGAGCACCTGAACCTACATTATAAGATAATGTAGCACATAGACGTATATGTGGAGCAGCACTTGGGAATGTACTGAGTATATTGGGGTGTATGTATTTACATAAAGCAATATCAATACTCTTTAATAAAATCATGCATGCTTATAGGAATGACTCACATGGCTTGAATATGTCTAAAATGTAAAGCTCATAAATCATGTAGAATGAAGCATGTAACACAAATCTTGTGAGTCATTATACTTTGGCTTTAAAATTTGTGCTCTACTCTTATTCTCATTACTCATAGGATGAAGGAAGCTTTAAACAATACTTTCAACTCATGTATATATCTCAAGGAGAGTAAAACTTCTTTATTGCTCAAGAACTTATAACTCTTTTGAACTCAAACACTTGGAACTCAGAATCATATGACTTTGGTTTAAAAACTGATGATCAACTCTTATTAGTAGAGAAAACTTCTTCCTTCTTTGGAAAATGCTCAAAAGCAATTCATTCACTTTAGAAAATATCTCATCTCAAAGCTTTAGGGAAAATATTCTATCTCAATGGAAAATACTTTAGTTTAGGGAGGTTATCTTAACCGACATAAACCATGCGAGCTACATGGAATCCAACGTCTTGTCCTCCTAAGGAAGAAACCTCACATTGGGGAGAGGCGTCATACTCTTTCCAAGGAGTATAACCTCAACCCAGTGATCACTTATCTTGGCCTCAGGCCCAATCATCTCGGCCTCAAGCCCAAAATATCAAACCTACAGTGGCACGTAGTTCTGGGGTAAGAAACCGTGGTAACTTACCCAACTCGGTGCTAAATACTACTCCCTTTAGTTTATCTCGCTCATCTCATAGAAATCTACTTTTAAAATAATCTCATGGTTCATAAGAACCCAACATTCAAATCTGTAATCTCATGTGGTAGAGTGGATTTCAAAACTCTATGACCATTAGGTCAAAACATTTCTCAATAATCTCAAAATACTCAAATCATGGGTGCTTTTAGCACAATAGTTCATAAAATTTCAATTCTTAAGTAGGGCTTAAGGACCCATAATTCAATCTCAAGTTAAAACTCATCGTACTGCATAATAGATAGAATATAGATTCATAATTCATGTAGAAATCTGGAAGTTATAGCAATTTGTCTCAAAATATCAACATACCCATATACTTCAATTTCTAGAAAATTGAAACTCTTAAATTCTCAAGGAGTAACAACATAGGGTATAAACCCAACTTCTATTTCTTAAGAAAACATGCAAAATCAAGCTACTTGATTTCCAATTCATGGGAAACATCAAGATATTGCAATCAATAACAATGGGTGAAAAACCCTAATTCAATATCATGTAAAATCTCATAGATTGAAGAAAATTATAGTTTAAATAAGCCTTTGGGCACAAGGGTGAAAGGATTACCCTTGTTTGAAACCCCACATACCTTAGATTATGAAATTGAATGAACAAGATTTCTTCAAACTCTTCTTCTTACTCTTGAGAGAGGGTTCTTGCAACCCTTGAACTTGGGGAACTTAAATCTCAACTCAATTTGGAGAAGGGTTTTATATTTGATCTTGAGGGAGAAACCATAGCTCTCTTGTGTTTTGGATGATGAATGAAGCCATTTGCTTCGTTTGGAATATATCATGGTATAAAAATGAAAAAGACCCAAAATATCCTTTTAAAAATGACTTAAAAATACTGAACAGGGGCTGTGATAGTCGAAGCAACGGTCCGTCGTTAGCCTGATGGTCCGTCTGATCGTCTGTCGCGCGCTAATCGAAAAAAAGAACACACTGACTCGATATGACAGTCAAAGTGATGGTCCATCACAGTCTTGATGGTTTGTCGGATCATCCGTCACACGTTGGCCAGGATGAGACCAAACTGCCTCAATGGCGACGGTCTCAGCGATGGACCATCACAGCCTTGATGGTCCGTCGTCTTGGCCATCGTACTTGGGCCTGAAAAGGGAGTTACCTTAGTTGCGATGTTCTAGCCAATGGTCCGTCGCACACTCGACGGTCTATCAACCTGACCGTCGCACCTGAGCGGTTCCGACAACTCTTGGTAAAACAGACATAACTTCCACCCCGATGCTAGATTTGGACGAAATTGGTATCGTTGGAAAGTTATTTCAATTCTCTACACTATAGGAAGTCATTTTCAGGAAAAATTCAACAAGATTAAAACACTAATCACTTGGGAAGTCTCTTCTCAATCTTTTAGGGCCGGAATTACACTTTACTTGACACGCTCAAGGCTCAAACTATAAGGGAACTTTGTGGGGTCTTACAATATCTCCCCCTTGGAAACATTCATCGTCGAATGTCTCTAGTTATACTAGGAACACAGGAAAACAGAGTACACATAGCTGAAGCAATTTGCTAAATGGCTCAAAATCTTTCTATACTCTTGAATACCTCAGAAATTGCAAGAATAGATATATAGATGAACTTTAGATTAGAAAGGCTAAATTAAGGAAGAATAATACCTTCGAATCTATCTAAACTTTTGGAAAAAAGGTACGGGTAGTTGGCTTGCATGTCTGCTTCTACTTCCCAAGTAGTGCCCTCAACTGACTGGTTCTGCCACAACACTTTGACCAAGGGAACCTCTTTCTTTCTCATTCTACGGATCTAAAAATCTAGGATCTCATTGAATGAAAGACTGTTCTGAATATCAGAACTCTCTGAAGGATCTACCACAACGGAATCACTAATATGCTACTTAAGCATGGCGACATGAAAAATAGGATGAACGGCTGACAACTCCGTAGGCAACTCAACCTCATAGGCTACTTTCCCAACATGGCTCAAAACTCTATACAGTCCAACATTATGGGGACTAAGCTTTCCCTTTTTACGAAACCTATTCACCCCTTTCATGAGTAAAATCTTCAAGTACACCAAATCACCCACTTCAAACTTAAGATCTCTTCTCCTCACATCGGTATATGACTTTTGACAACTCTGAGTTGTCTTTAACCTCTCTCTAATCAACTTAATTTTCTCCATAGCTTCAAACACTGTATCAGGCCAAATCATGATAGCTTTACCCACTTCAAACCAACCTATGGGTGATTTACATCTTCTACTATACAAGGCCTCAAATGTTGCCATCCCGATGCTAGCATGGTAACTATTGTTATAGGCAAACTCTATCAACGGCAAATGCTCATCCCAACTTTCTTTGAAGTCAAGAACACATGCTCTCAACATGTCTTCTAGGGTCTGAATGGTCCTCTCAGCCTGACCATCTATCTGCAGATGAAAAGCAAAACTTAAAAGAACTTAGGTACCAAGACCCTGCTGAAATGCCCTCCAAAACTGAGAAGTAAATTGAGTACCCCTATCTAAAATGATAGACAAGGGAACTCCGTGCAGCTGACTAACTCCCAAATATACAATCTAGAATAATCCTTAGTTGTATAAGATGTATACACAGACAATAAGTGCGTAGACCTAGTCAACCTGTCTACAACAGCCCAAATAGAATCATGATGACGACGCAAAAAGGGTAACCCGATTACAAAGTCAATATTCAGCACCTCCCACTTTAGAGTGGGTACACCAAACACTTGCATCACACCACCAGGTCTTTGGTGCTCCACCTTAACCTGTTGGCACGTTGCACACTTTGCTACAAACTCAATTATATCCTTTTTCATACCATTCCACCAATAGATTTCCTACAAGTCGTAGTACATCTTGGTAGTGCTGGGATCAATAGAATACCACGTGCCATGCACTTCAGCAATAATCCTATGCCTCAGATCATCAACACATGGAACACACAATCTACCCTGCAATCTCAACATGCCATTTTCACCATGGGAGAAAACCTCTACCCTTTGGTCCTTAACTGTCTCCTTCAGTCTAACCAAACTAGGATCTCTATTTTGCTTCTCCTTCACTTCCAAAACTAAAGAGAATTCAGAACTACTTTGCACCAAAGTACTTCCCTCAGATGAATCAAGCAACCTAATACCCAATCTAGCTAGAGAATGCTCATCATGAGCTAAATTTTTCTTACTTTCCTCTATATAAGCAACACTACCAATAGACAATCTGCTAAGTGCATTCGCCACTACAATAGCCTTGCTCGGGTGATATGACACACTCATATCATAGCCTTTTAAAACTTTAACCACCTCCTCTACCTAAGATTGAACTCCCTCTAAGTAAACACATACTGCAGGATCTTATGATCAATAAACACATCAACATAAACACCATAAAGATAGTGTCTCCAGATTTTCAAAGCAAAGACCACAACAGTTAACTCTAGATCATGGGTTAGGTAATTCTTATCATATAGATTTAACTGTCTAGAGGCATAGGCTATAACCTTACCTCTTTGAATCAATACACAACCCAAACCAATTCTATAGGCATCATAATACACCACAAAACCATCTGTTCCATCAGGCAAAGTCAACATAGGGGCTGAAGTAAGTAGAGTCTTCAACTCCTGAAATCTCTTCTTATAGGAATCTGACCACTTGAACTTAACTTTATTTTGGGTCAATCGAGTCATAGGAGATTTAGTAGAAGAGAAACTTTTAACAAAATGACGGTAGTAGCCCACTATACCCAAGAAACTTCTAATGTCAGACGGAGAGACGGGTCTAGGATAATTTCTTACAACTTCTGTCTTTTGGGGATCAACTTTAATACCTTTGGATGAAATAATATAACCCAGAAAGGCTACAGACCTTAGCCAAAATTCACACTTGCTGAATTTGGCAAACAACTAGCGACCTTTAAGAGTTTGTAAGACAATTCTAAGGTGATCTGCATGATCATGCTCACTGCAGGAGTAGACAAGGATGTCATCTATAAACACTATGAAAAACATATCAAGATATTTCTTGAACACTCGATTCATGAGGTCCATAAAAGATGCTAGGGCATTGGTTAGCCCGAAAGAGAGTAGAAACTCAAAGTGACCATAGTGGGTTCGGAAGGCTGTCTTTGGAATATCACATTCCCTTCCTTTAAGTTGATAATAGCCAGATCTAAGGTCTATCATGGAGAAATAACTTGCACCTTGCAACTGATCAAACAGTTCATCAATTCTCAGAAGAGGATACTTATTTTTTACTGTGACCTTGTTAAGCTGATGATAGTCAATACACATACGCAAAGAACCATCTTTCTTCCGCACGAATAGAACAGGTGCACCCCAAGGTGAAATACTGGGCCTTATAAAACCTTTGTCTAAAAGATCTTTGAGTTGCTCTTTCAACTCCTTAAGCTCAGTAGGTGCCATACAGTATGGCAGAATAGAAATGGGATGAGTGTCTGGAAGAAGGTCAATCCCAAACTCTATCTCTCTATTAGGAGGTACCCTTGGGAGATTTTTTGGAAAAACATTAGGAAACTCATTAATAATATTGACTGACTGCATAGTTGGAGCCTCAGACTTAGTGTCTTTGACTCTAACTAGGTGATAGATGCAACCTTTGGATATTAGCTTTTTAGCTTTGAGATAGGAGACAAAATGACTCTTGGGAGATACCAAACTCCCAGACCACTCAAAAATTGGCTCATTAGGGAACTGAAACTTGACCATACGGGTACGATAGTCTATAGATGCATAATAAGAATGAAGCCAATCCAAACCCAAAATAAGGTCAAAATCCACCATGTCTAACTCTATCAAATCATAAAGTATGACTATATGAAGAACAATAACAGGACAATCTCTATACACTTGTTTAACAACAACTGGCTCCCCTACTAGTGTAGAGACTAGGAAAGGCTCAGGAATCTTTTTGGGACTCATTTTAAAATTCACAGCCACAAGTAGGGTCACATAGGAGAGACTTAACCCAGGGTCCAACAACACATAAACATCAAAGTAAAAGATGCAGAGCATACCAGTAACAAGTTTGGGAGAGTCCTCCTACTCCTGATGGGATGGTAAGGCATAGAATCTGGTCTGGCACTGACTGTCATTAGTGCTAGATGAAGCACCCTAAAAAGGGGCAGAATGAGGGACAAGAGCTTGTGTGCTAGTAGTTTGTGCCTGAGGTCAGGTATCTATGGTCCCCTACTTAGCATGCAGATAATCTCTAGGTCTGTGGCCCTACTTTCCAGAACCTAAACAACCCCTCAAATCGGTGAAACACTCACCGGGATGATCCTAACCACACTTAGAACAAGGAGGATACGGAACCTATTACCAATACTGTTCTATGACCTAGACATAAAAGACCTGCTCCCTTGCTCCTGCCTACCTCTAGGCATTGAAGAACTAGCTGATGAAGATGCTGAAATAGACGAACGTCTTTTAAACTGAGGGCGATTTCCTCTATGGAACCTAGGATGATTATACTCATGATGCTCAGATCTAGCCCTCTTGTTACCCCTCACTCTGTCTCTCTCTCTCTCTAATCTTGTCCACCTCTATCTGTTATGCATACATCATCAACCTAGATAGATCCATATCCCTATGCAGCATCACAGTTCTACACTCTTTAAGCACCAAAGCAAAAACACCTGTAACAAACATGCTCGTACTAGCTCAGGTGTCAAAAATCAAATCAGGAGCATACTTGGCCAACTGGTTAAACTCCAAGCAGTACTTCTTAACAGTCATAGAGCCCTACATCAAGTTCATAAACTCCTCAGTATTTGATTCCCTCATCTCAAGCAGAAAGAACTTGTCCAAGAATGCATCTTAGAATACCTACTAAGTCATAGGAGAAGCATCCTCTTCTCTATCCTTCTTTCATGATACAACCCAGTCATAAGCTATGACCTTCAACCTGTAAGATGCTAACTCAATATTTTCTTTCTCAGAAACATGGATCACCTACATGATATTTCTCAGCTCTTCAAGGTACAACTATGGGTCCTCACCTGCCTTAGACCCATAAAATTCTGGCGGATTCATCCGCATGAAATCACGAATCATACAAGTAGCTACCTCACCTCCCTATTGATTTGAAACTACGTCCTGGTTATTGGCCCAACCATTAGCCGTGACTGCTTGGGCTAATGCCTAAAAGGCCTCCCAAAACTCAGCACGAGACACAATCTCATTCAAAGGATCAACCGGTGGGGATTGCTCATCATCGTTTCTATGGGCATTCGCTTTTCGAAGAGGCATTTTCTAAAAATAGAGAGCTTGAATCATTAGATGAGAGGGACAACTGCAGGCACTATGGAATATAAAAGAAAGAAACAACTTTTTCCTAAAACGTCTTGTAGCCTCTTGCTCATTGATGTGGCGCACTACACACCGATGATCAAGACTCTACTCAACGCAACTTGTCAGACTCCCTAGGACTTCTTTAAAACCTCTCTCTAATACCAAGTTTGTAACAACCCAAAATCACCTCTCAGGACGTCACACGGTGGTTAGGGCTATAAGTAGCCCCAAGCTAACCCTTTGAGCCTATCACTTCTCATAGTAACTCATTCAAGAAAGAATATACAAAACACTGGCACTGCCATATCAAATGAAAGGAAATAAGAAGATAATACTAGGTCCAAACGACCACAATACTGGAAATCTCAACACAACCACAATCTGATAACTAGTTTGACAAAGCCTCTATTACTCCATGAAGTCAAGAGCCATTGGGATAGGTCCCCAACTTACTCAAACTAAACTAAAAGTAATAACACTAACACTCGAATACTGAAATTTCTGAAGATTGTTCCTCAAATCATGAGGACTCACCACAATAGAAATATAGATAAAGGTACTCAGGGATCACTAACAAGGCTAGGACCGAGCAGCTGAACCTACATTATAAGAAAATATAGCATGTAGACATATATCTAGATCAACACTTGGGAATGTACTGAGTATATGGGGGTGTATGCATTTACATAAAACAATATCAATACTCTTTAATCAAATCATGCATATAAATAGGAATGACTCACATGGCTAGAATAAGTCTAAAATGTAAAACTCATAAATTATGTACAATAAAGCATGTAAGACAAATGTCGTGAGTCATTATACTTTTGATTTAAAATTTGTGCTCTCCTCTTATTCTCATTACTCATAGGATGAGGGAAGTTTTAAACAATACTTTCAACTCATGCAAATATCTCATGGAGAGTAAAACTTCTTTATCGATCAAGAACTTATAACTCTTTTGAACTCAAACACTTGGAACTCAAAATCATTTGACTTTGGTTTAAAAACTAACGATCAAATCTTATTAGTAGAGAAAACTACTTCCTTCTTTGGAAAATACTCAAAAACAATTCGTTCACTCTAGAAAATATCTTATCTCAAAGATTTAGGGAAAATATCCTATCTCAATGGAAAATACTTTAGTTTAGGGAGGTACTCTTAACTAATATAAACCATGCGAGCTACATGGTGTCCAACATCTTGTCCTCCTAAGGAAGAAACCTGACATTGGGGAAAGGCATCATACTCTTGCCAAGAAGTATAACCTCAACTCAATGATCACTTATCTCAGCCTCGGGCCCAATCATCTCGGCCTCAGGCCCAAAATCTCAAACCTACAGTGGCATGTAGTTCTGGGGATTTCAAAACTCTATGACCATTAGGTCAAAATATTTCTCAATAATCTCAAAATACTCAAATCATGGGTGCTTATAGCACAATAGTTAATAAAATTTCAAGTCTCAAGTAGCGCTTAATGACCCATAATTCAATCTCAAGTTAAAACTCATCATAATGCATTATAGATAGCATATAGATTTATAATTCATGTAGAAATCTGAAAGTTACAACAATTTTTCTCAAAACATCAGCATACTCATATACTTCTATTTCTAGAACATTGAAACTACTAAATTCTCAAGGAGTAACAAGATAGGGTATAAACCCAGCTTCCATTTTTTAAGAAAACATGAAAAATCATGCTTCTTGACTTTTAATTCATGGGAAACATCAAGATATTGTAATCAATAACAATGAGTGAAAATCCATAATTCAATATCACGTAAAATCTCTTAGATTGCAAAAAATTATAGTTTAAATAAGCCTTTGGGCACAAGGGTGAAAGGATTACCCTTGTTAAAAACCCCACATACTTAGATTATTAAATTGGATGAACAATCTTGCTTCAAACTCTTCTTATTACTCTTGAGAGAGGGTTTTTGTAACCCTTTTACTTGGAGAACTTAAATCTCAACTCAATTTGTAGAATCTATGGTGAGTTCTTAGATTTCTTGGAGAAGGGTTTTAGATTTGATCTTGAGGGAGAAACCCTAGACCTCTTATGTTTTGGATGATGAATGAAGCCATTTGCTTTGTTTGGAATATATCAAGGTAGAAAAATGGAAAAGACCTAAAAGATCCTTTTAAATACGACTTAAAAATACTGAACTGGGGCTACGACGGTCCGTCCCTAGACTAACGGTCTATCGGGTCATCCATCACATGATGATCAGAAAAAATAACACACCGTATCAATGTGATGGTCGAAGCGAGGGTCCATCGCACATTGGTTAGGATGAGACCACACTGCTTCAGTGGCGACGGTCCGTCGTAGGCTTGATGATCCATCATCTTGGCTATCGCACTTGGGCCAGAAAAGAGAGTTACTGCCTTGGTTGAAATGATCTGCGTGATGGTCCATCGCACACATGACGGTCCATCAACCTGTCCTTCGCACCTGGGCAATTTTGATAACTCTTGGTAAAACGGCCATAACTTCCCACCTCGATGCCGAATTTGGATAAAATTGGTATTGTTGGAAATCTATTTCAATTCTCTACACTATAGGAATTCATTTCAGGAAAAATTCAACAAGATTAAAACACTAATCACTTGAGAAGTTTCTTCTCAAATTTTTAGGGCCAGAATTACACTTTATTTGACACGCTTAAGGCTCAAACTACAAGGGAACTTTGCAAGGTTTTACAACAGACTTTAGAAGATTTGTTTTAGTTGGGAATTGTGGAATTTGATGTAAATTTAGGTATGGATTGGTTTCATTCTTTCTAGGCGTCTTTAGACTGTCGGACTTGTAAGGTCATCTTTAGGTTTCCTGGCGAGCCAAAAATAAAATGGGAGGGTTGTTCTTTAACTCCTAGGGGAAGATTTATTTCTTATCTTAAAGCTTGAAGGTTAATCTCTAAAGGGTGTCTTTATCACTTGGTCTGGGTTAAAGATTCCAACTTGAAAGGTCCTTCTCTGCAGTCAGTTTAGGTAGTTAATAAGTTTCCAGAGGTCTTTCTGGATGATCTTCCTGGTGTTTCTCTAGATAGAAAAATAGAGTTTGGTGTTGATTTTCTTCCAGACACTCATCTAATATCTATTCCTCTATATAGAATGGTTCTGACTAAATTAAGGGAACTCAAGGAGCAAATTAAGAATCTTCTAGATAAGGGGTTTATTCATCCTAGTGTTTCTTCATGGGTTGCATCAGTGTTGTTCGTGTTTAAGAAGGATGGTTCACTTCGAATATGCATTGACTACAGGCAATTGAATAAGGTAACAGTCAAGAACAAGTATCCTCTCCTAAGGATAGATAATCTATTTAATCAGTTATAGGGAGCGAATTTATTTTCCCTAATATATATTCAGTTTGGGTACCATCAGCTTAAGATTAGGGAGGTGATATCCCTAAGATGGCTTTTCATACTCGGTATTAGCATTGTGAGTTCTTGGTGATGTCATTTGGATTGACAAATGCTCCGATGACATTTATGGATTTGATGAATAGGGTGTTTAGGTAGTATTTGGATCTCTTTATAATTATGTTTAATAATGACATTTTAGTGTATTTAAGGAGTGAGGTGGATCATTCCAATTACCTCTATATGGTGTCGTAGACCTTAAAAGAACATCGGTTGTTTGCCAAGTTCTCTAAGTGTGAATTTTGCTTGAATGTTATGACTTTCTTGGGTCATATAATTTCAAGTGAGGGGATAATGGTTGATCCTCAAAAGATTTTTGCGGTGAAGGGGTGGCCTAGGGTTTATATAGGTATTACAGGCATTTTGTGCAAAGTTTCTCATCGATAGATTCTCCTTTGACTAAGTTAACTCAGAAAGAGGTTATGTTTTCTTTGTTGGATACTTGTGAGGGGAGTTTTGAGAAATTAAAAGATAGGTTAACGTCGACTCTAATTTTGACTTTGTCAGAAGGTAATGATGGGTTTGTGATTTATTGTGATGCATCTCAAGTAGGGCTTGATTGCGTTTTCATGCAGCATGGGAAGGTGATTGCCTATGCTTCCAAACAGTTGAAGGTGTATGAGAGGAATTATCCTACTCATGATTTGGAGCTCTTGGAGGTTGTGTTTTCTTTGAAGATATGGCAGCATTATCTGTATGGTGTTCACGTGGTCATCTTTTCTAATCATAAGATTCTTCAGTACATATTCACACAGAAAGAGCTTAATCTCAGGTAAAGGAGATGGTTTGAGCTTCTCAGGGATTATGATATGAGTCTTCACTATCACCCCGATAAGGTTAATGTGGTTTCCAATGCTCTAAATAGGTTGTCTATGGATAGTTTGGCTCATGTAGAGGAAGGAAAGTGGTAATTGGTGAAGGATATTCACCGTTTGGCCAATCTTGGAGTTTGTCGCTTAGATTTGAATGATGGCAGTGTAATGGTGCAAGAAGTGGTTCGATTATCTCTTGGTGTGGAGATTAAGGAGTAGCAATGGTTGGATCCAGTCTTGATTAAAATAAAGAGTGATATTGGTAGGGAAAAGGTGGTGGTATTTGAGATTAGTAGTGATGGTACTTTGCGGTACCAAGGGAGGTATTGTGTCTCAAATGGGTAACGCCCCGAATCTGTACCCCGACACTACACGATACTCATAATCTCGAAGGACCACAAGCTAACCCATGATTGGTACCTGCTGCAATAACTGAATAATAATATAGTAAATATGCAGAAAGTAGGCGGAAAACTGGCCATAAGGTTTAATACTATAAATAATACTGATATGGTATCATAATAACAAAACTGAACATCAATACTTAAAACTGAACAACTGTCTGAAAATACTCTAGTCTAAAAAGCATCTAAACTGTCTGAATTATGGAGTTGATAGGACAAGTCCCCAACTAACTCTGACTACTAAAAATAAACTGAAATTCTAAAATAAATAATCACGTCCTCGAACTATAAGGACTCACCACTAATGTTGTATGCTGAGAATCTAAACTGATAAGGGTGCTCGAGAGCCCGTGCGTCTTAACCTATGATATAAGACATCATAGTGCAAAATAAAAGTATGCGTCAAAACTTTGAATTTACTGGTATACTCAGTAAGGTAGGATGTAATCCATGGGTTCATATGCATGAACAATACTAACTGAATATCATGAGTATGAATGAATGAGAGTACATGTATGAATATGGAATCTGTACTGAAATCGTAATAACACTAAATAATGAATTTGAATACTGATTAACTGATATCTGCGTATAAATATATTAAATTACTGCTAACTAAATGACTACATTTGACAGTCTTGAATCTGTGGAACAATAATGAGTCCCGTACTGAACTGAGTGACTGTGTCTTACAGTCCGAAATCTGTGAAACTAAACTGAGTTCCATACTGATACTAAATCTGAAACTGAGATTGTGGGAAGTAATTATCTAACCAATATGCCCCTTCTCTAACTGATTTGGGGTCCAACTTGTAATCCCAGTTGGAAGGGTGTCAATACCATGCCATGGTGTAAGGACAAGTGCTGAGTCACCCTCATCTGGCAGGTGCTCTGAATGAGAATGGTTGTACCCTCAAATGGTAAGTAGATTACCTCATCAAACCTCAACTAGAAGTTCGATGTCTCAACATACGCTGGCTACGTAGTTCTGGAATGCAAGGACTGCTTCTAAGGATTTCACCCTCTACTGGCAGATGAGTGTCCATCCTTGGGTTCACTCGGTAGTGAATCCTACTCCAACTGAATAGACACTGGACTGAATTCTAAATTGTACTAGGCTAGACTGAACTGTTATTGATCGTACCATATAACTGAACTAAACTAATTTTACTGAACTGAGTTGAACTGATTCATTTGGGAATTCAAGAAAACACTTGCATGATGTGAACTTCCATACAGGCTAGCATGATATAATTTCACTATTCAACTCACATGAATAATTCATCAAACATATGTGGGGCATAATATATGCACATAATACTAAAACAACATGTAGGCATGATGATTCAATTTCAATTATACAATTTCAAGAGTTTCAATATGAATTCACATGATAAAGCACACATATCAATTAACTCTACATAAATCATGTAATAAATCATGAAATAGAAACCCAATTAAGTAATAATCATGAATACACTTTAATTCAAATCATGGGAATCATAAAATCACTCTACATGAGCTTTAAAAGAGTTTCTTGGACTCCAAGGGTCGAAGGAACCCTTGGATGAACACTTCACATACCTTAGTTGGTTAATTCTGCAAAATTAATGGTGGAATCTTGAGCCTTGAATTTGAATTTAATTCACCTAGGGATTTTGTTCTTGAGCAATTTGTGAAAGAATGAATATAACTTGCTAAAAAGGGTTAAACTTCGTGTTATGGGGGCTGAAGGGCATGGAAAAAAGATTTAATTAACCCTAAGGATGTGGCTTCTTAATAACTGTAAATTGAACCATCGATGCATAGGCCGGCGCATCGCGTCATTGGCATCGACATGATAGCCAACACATCGTGTCGAGTCCATGTCGGTTCACTGGAATTAGATACTGGGAGCTGGGGAAAACATTCATCAACGTGATAGTCAACACGATGCATCAAGATTGTGTTAATTCACTGGTTTAGGATTCCAAAGGTGCTTCAAACGAAGTCTGAAAAATCCATAACTTGTCCGGGAACAGCTATTGACATTCCTGATCATGAATAAACTCAAATATCAATATTTAATGGACGTAAAGCTTGTGAAATAAGATTTCCAACTTTCAAAAGATAAAATAACACTAAATCTGAATACTTAGCTAGAATTTTCTAAGTTTGTGACCCTTTAAAAAGCTTAAAAGACTGAATTAAGCTAAGAATTTTGTGGGGTCTTACGTTATCTCCCCCTTGGGAACATTCGTCCTCGAATGACTGATTAAGCTGAGAGTACTGGTAGACTGAACTTACTTACTGAACATGAACATCTGAAACATGATTATCTGACTGACCTTACTGACATACTAAATTTCATACTGAACATGCATATCTGATGAATGAATACCTGACTGAACTGACTCATGAACATATGACTGAATATGCAATGGTAACTGATACCAGGTTTGTAATGGAAAATCTGAGAATAAAACTGAATAAGCTTAAGGAAAACTATTACTTTGAGCTGAATCTGAGTTTGCAGAGAAGAGGTAAGGATACTTGGTCCGCATATCTGCTTCTTCTTCCTAAGTATCTCTCTCAACGAACTAATTCCGCCAAAGAACTTTAACTAGAGTGACTTCTTTGTTCCACAACTACGAATCTGATAATGAAGGATTTCGACTGGAATATCTTCGTAAGAGATTCTATTCTGAACATCTATGCCCTCTATGGGGACTACAGCTGATGGGTCACCAATGCATTTCTTTAGCAAGGACATATGAAACACCGGAAGGACTGAAGATAGATCTGAAGGCAACTCAAGCTCGTAAGCTACCTTTCCAAAATGGTTGAGAATTCGGTAAGGACCGACATATTGGGGATTGAGTTTTCCCTTCTTTCCAAACCGCTTCACTCTTTTCATAGGAGAGATTTTTAAGTACACATAGTCACCAATCTCAAAAGCGAGATCTTTTCTGCGAACATCTTCATATGATTTCTACCGGCTTTGAGCTGTCTTAAGTCTTTCCCTGATAAATTGGACTTTCTCTAAGGTATCAAATACCAAGTAATTCCCTACCACTATGGCCTCACCCACTTCAAACCAACCAATAGGAGATCTACACCTCCTCCAACAAAGCACCTCAAATAGAGCTATCTGAATACTGGAATGATAGCTGTTGTTGTATCCGAACTCAATCAAAGGAAAATGGTCATCCCAACTACCTTTAAAGTCTATTACATACACTCGCAACATATCCTCTAAAGTCTGAATGGTTCTTTCTGCTTGGCCATCTGTATGAGGGTGAAAAGTTGTACTGAGGTGAACTCAAGTACCAAGACCCTTTTGGAATGTTTTCTAGAAATGAAAGGTGAACTAAGTACCTCTATCTATGATGATGGACAACAGAACACCGTGCAATCTGAACAACTCCCTGATATGGAGTTTGGCATAATCCAAGGCTGAGTAAGAGGTATGGACTGGTAGGAAATGAGTTGATTTAGTCATCCTGTCTACAATGTCCCAAATTGAATCATGCTAACGATGAGTATGAGTCAATCCCATTACAAAGTCCATGTTCACTTCTTCCTATTTCCAGGTGGGAATGCTAAATTCCTGCATGGATCCACTAGGTTTCTGATGCTCAATCTTAACCTACTGACATGTTGAGCACTTATCTATAAACTCTGCAATATCTCTCTTCATCCCACTCTACCAATAGTTTTCCCATAAATCATTGTACATCTTTATAGCCCCTGGATAAAAAGAGTAGCGCACACCATGTGCTTCTGCAATGATTCGCTACCTCAATTCATCTATGTCTGGCACACATAGTCGACCCTAACAACATAAAACACCATCTCCCCCTTGTAAGAAGACCTCTACCTTCTAATCTCTGACTGATTTTTTCAACTTGACTAAACTGGGATCCCTATCCTACTTTTCCTTCACTTCGAAACTAGGGATGATTTTGAACTACTCTGCACCCATACACTACCTTCTACTGAATCGATTAAGCAGACACCTAGTCAGGCTAGCTGATGAACTTCCTGAACTAATTTTTTCTTATCATCTTCCACCTGAATAACACTACCCATGGACACCCTACTGAGAGCATCAACCACTACATTAGCCTTGCCCAGATGATTCAAAACACTCATGTCATAGTCTTTCAACAACTCCAACTACCTTTTCTAATGGAGGTTTAGGTTTTTTTGAGATAATACATATTGCAGGCTCTTATGGTCAGTGAACACATCAATGTGCACACCATAAAAATAGTTCCTCCAAATCATTAAGGGAAACACTACTGCTACTAACTCAAGATCATGAGTAGGGCAATTCTTCTCTTGGGGTTTAAGCTATCTAGAGGCATAGTCTATGACCTTACCTCACTGTATCAGAACACACCCCAAGCCAACTCTAGAGCTATCATAATACATAATAAAGTCATCTGAACCATCTGGTAGGTTCAAAACTGGAGCTATAGTGAGTCGAGTCTTCAACTCCTGAAAACTCTTTTCATAAGAATCTGACAGCTAGAATTTAACATTCTTCTGAGTCAGTCTAGACATAGCAGATGTAATAGATGAAAATCCCTCAATAAACCTTCGGTAATAGCTAGCCAACACCAAGAAACTCCTGATATCTGAAGGAGAGATAGGTCTGGGCCAGTTCTTTACTACTTCAGTCTTTAAGGAATCAACCCTAATGCCATCATCAAAAACTATATGGCCGAGAAAAGGTACTGGCCTTAGCCAAAATTCATATTTACTAAATTCAAAAAATAACTAATGATTTATAAGAGTCTATAATACTATTTTGAGATGGTCTGCATGGTCGCGTTCACTACGAGAGTAGACAAGAATGTTATCAATGAAGACTGTGATGAACATATCCTAGTACTGCTTGAACACATGGTTTATCAAGTCCATGAAAGCTGTTAGGGAATTGGTAAGACAAAAGGACATGAAAAAGAATTTGAACTGACCATACAGAGTTTTGAAAGCTATTTTTTGCATGTCACACTCCCTAAATCTGAGCCGGTGATAGCCTGATCTGAGGTCTATCTTAGAGAAATAACTGGCACCCTGAAGTTAGTCAAACAAGTTATTGATTCTGGGAAGTGGATACTTGTTCTTGATCATGACTTTATTTAACTGACAGTAGTCAATACATATTTTAAAGGAACCATTTTTCTTACGTATGAATAAAACTGGCATGCCCCACGAGGACACACTAGGTCTAATGAATCCCTTATCTAGGAGATCCTTTAATTATTCTTTTAATTCAATGAGTTCTATAGGTGCTATTTTGTATGGTGAGATAGATATAGGCTGATTATTTGGAAGAAGGTCTATTCCAAAGTCAATTTCCCTTTCGGGAGGAATCCTAAGAAGATCTTTGGGAAACACATCTAGGAATTCATATGCTACTAAAATTGATTCAAGAGTAGGGATTTTTGAACTAGAGTCCTGGACTCAAACAAGATGGTAGACACATCCCTTAGATATCATTTTCCTTGCCCAAAGGTAAGAAACAAGCTGACCCCTAAGTATTGAAGTACTACCCCTCCACTCTAAGATGAGTTTATTTAAAAACTGAAACTAGACAATTTTGTTTCTACAGTCTACTGAGGCATAGCAGGAATGAAGCCAATCCATGCTGAGAATGACATCAAAATCATTCATCTCTAATTCGACTAAGTTTGCTGAAGTGATTTTCAGAGATACCATAACCGAACAGTTCCTGTATAACTGCCAGGCTATGATAGATTTACCCATTGGGGTAGAAACTGAAAAAGGCTCTATTAGGATTGTGGGATTGACTCTAAAATTGATAGCTATATAAGGAGTAACAAAGGACAGGGAAGCGCCTAGATCTAGCAAAGCGTAAATATGTAAATGATAAACTTGTAACCTACTAGTGACAATATCAGGAGAACACTCCTAATCCTATCAGGATTGAAGAGCATAGAGTTTGTTTGGGAGTTACCCACTGGTGGCACTGGAAGCGGCACCCTGCTGATGCGGGCGATCGGACTTAGCTGAAAGACGGTTATACTAACCCAAAGAACCTGACTAGGGACAATCTACGACTTTGTGTCTTGTCGTGCCACACCTGAAACATACATCGCTACCTACTCTACAGATACCCAGGTGGTTTTCGCCATACTTCTGACAGAGGGGATTGGTTCGGCCATGGCTACCACTGCCCTAGGGTTTAGGGCCTGATGCCTTATCCTTGTTTCCATCTCTAAATTTCAGCACAGGAGCATTGGCTAAGGACGGAGATGGGACTAAAGATTTCGGGTAGAACTAAGAATGATTACCACCCTCTGACTCAGGCTGAGCAAAGTTAAAACTTCCTATTCTCGATCTCTTGCTCTTCTTCTCCTTCTCTTTATTCTTGGCCTCTTCTATCTGTTGAGCATGGACCATGAGTTTGGATATGTCCATCTCCTTAATAATCTTTGCAGTCCTACACTTCTTGACCATACTGCTAGACACCCCTAACACAAACTTACTCATTCGGGATCTACTGTCTACCACCACATGATGAGGATATCTAGATAATTAAGTAAAATTAAGAGAATACTCTTCACTATAATATTACCCTACTTTAGATCGATAAATTCCAGAACCTTCATTTTCCTTAACTCCAGTGGGAAGAACCTATCCAGAAAAGCAATGACAAACTCTTCATACTCTATGGACCTTGCATCTGTGGCCCTTTCTACTTTCTACTGTTTAAACCATGAGTAAGCCACATCCTGCAACTGATATATGGATAACTCAACACTCTCAACAGTGGTTACCCCCATAATATCAGTAGCCTTCTGCACTTGATCAAGAAATTCTTGAGGGTCCTCATATGACTTAGACCTGGTAAATGATGGAGGGTTCATTCAGGTGAAGTCACAAATCCTGGCAGCAGCAATATTGGCCACTGGGCTGGCCGAAATGGCAGCTGGGCATTTATTCTAGGATACCACAGAATGAGCTAGGGTGGTGAATGCTGCTCTAAACTCAGTGTGGTAGATGTATTTGTCCAGTGGATCTGGCTGGACGGGCTACGGTTCTAGCTGGTCTTCTATTCCTCTTCCCTTATTTCTCACTCATACGATATGAAGACTAAAAACAGGGAAACTTTTTCTAAAACATCTCGTAGCCTCCTGTCCATAAGTGTGTCACTCAACACACCCATTCATAAGCCTCTACTAGATGCGACTTTCTGACTTCCTAGGACTCTATTGAACTTTAGTCTTTGAAGCCAAGTTTGTAAGGCCACAAGTCTATACCCCAGATGCTACACATTGCTCATAATCTCCAAGGACCACAAGCTAACCCATAACTGGTACTTGCTACAATAACTGAATAATAATATGGTAAATATGCAGAAAATTGGTAGAAAACTAGCCATAAAGTTCAATGCTATAAATAATATTATATATGGTATCACAATACCAAAACTGAACATCAATACTAAAAACTAAACAACTGTCTGAAAATACTCTAGTCTGAAAAGCCTCTAAACTATATGAACTGTGGATTTGATGGGGCAAGTCCCCAACTAACTCCGACTACTGAAAATAAACTGAAATGCTGAAATAAATAATAACATCCTGTAGCTATGAGGACTCACCACTAACTTTGTATACTGAGAATCTAAACTACTAAGGGTGCTCGGGAACCCATGCATCTAAACCTATGATATAAGACATCATAGCACAGAAAAACGTATGTGTCAGTACTTTGAATATACTGGTATGCTTAGTGAGGTAGGATGAAATACATGGGTTTATATACATGA
This sequence comes from Capsicum baccatum var. pendulum, assembly GCA_030864225.1. NCBI lineage: Eukaryota > Viridiplantae > Streptophyta > Magnoliopsida > Solanales > Solanaceae > Capsicum > Capsicum baccatum. The sequence continues at coordinate 210,812,087 of CM061553.1, read as the reverse complement.
ACAATACTAACTGAATATCATGAGTATGACTGAATGAGAGTATATGCATGACTATGGAATGCAAGGACTTCTTCTAAGGATTCACCCTCTACTGGCAGGTGAGTCCCCATCATTGGGTTCACTCGGTGCTGAATCCTACTCCCAAATGATACACATTAGATTAAATTCTAAACTATACTAGGCTAGACTAAACTACTGCTGATCATACTGTATAACTGAACTGAACTAATTTCCTATGTTCTGTAACTTACTGAATTCTACTGATTAAGACATGACTGATTCTACTTTGTGACTTACCATAGATCTAGACAAGTAGCTAAATTGTCAGGTATTAAATACCCCCAGAACTCGATAGCATAAACTTAAAAGACATGGCATAATCTTCAGACATGGTAACTAACTACTTAGTCATCATTCATTCATTTGGACATTCAATCAAACACTTGCATGACATGAACTTGCATACATGCTAACATGATGTAATTTCACTATTCAACTCACATGGATAATTCATTAAACACTTGTGGGGAATGATAAATACAGATAATACTAAAACAATATGTAGGTATTATGATTCAATTCCAATAACATAATTCCAAGAGTTTCAATATGAATTCACATGATAAAGCACACATATCAATTAACTCTACATGAATCTTGTAATAATCCATGAAATAGAAACCCAATTAAGTAATAATCATGAATACACTTTAGTTCAAATCATGGAAATCATGAAACCACTCTACATGAGCTTTAAAAGAGTTTCTTGGACTCCAATGGTGGAAGGAACCCTTGGATGAACACTTCACATACCTTAGTTGGTGAATTCTAGAAAATTAACGGTGGAATCTTGTGCCTTGAATTTGAATTTAATTTACCTAGGATTTTTGTTCTTGAGCAATTTCTGAAAGAATAAATATAACTTGCTAAAAGAGGGCTAACTTTCGTGTTATAGGGGATGAAGGACATGGGAAAAATACTTAATCAACCCTGAGGATGCGGCTTTTTAATGACTATAAACTGAACCATTGATACGCAGGCCGATGCTCCATGTCATTAGCATTAATACGATAGCCAACTCACCGCATTGAGTCTGCATCGGTTTACTGGATTGGACACTGGAAGTTGGGGAAAATATTTATCAAAGTGATAGTCAATGTTATGCGTCAAGATTGAGTTGATTCACTGGTTTAGGATTCCAAAGGTGCTTCAAACGAAATCCAAAAAATTCAAAACTTGTTCGGGAACACCTATTGATATTCCTAATCTTAAATTAACTCAAATATCAACATTTAATGGACGTAAAGGTTGCAAAATAAGATTTCCAACTTTTAAGGGCTAAAATAATGCTAAGTTTGAATACTTAGCTATTATTTTCTAAGTCTGGGACCCTTTAACAAGCTTAAAGGACTGAATTAAGCTAAGAATTTTGTGGGGTCTTACAGAATATCAACGAGTTACAACCAAGGATTTTTCTGAGGTGCATGAGTCACGCTATGTAGTCCATCCTGGTTCGACAAAGATGTATCATGATCTCAAGGAAATCTATTGGTGGAATGGTATGAAAAGGAATGTAGTTGACTTCATGGCCAAGTGCATGGTGTGTAAATAGGTTAAAGTTGAGCACATGAGGCTTGATATGTTGCATCAAGAAATAAATTTTCCTAAATAGAAGTGGGTCATGGTGGAAATGATGACCAAGTATACTCACTTTTTTCCAATAAGGACTACCTTTTTGGTGAAGGATTATGCATAGTTGTATCTTCAAGAGGTTGTGAAGTTGCATGGGGTTCCTATTTTGATTATTTCTGACCGTGCTATGCAGTTTACCTCTCATTTCTGGTGGTATTTTCAGAAGGAATTGGAGACTAAGGTCACTCTGAGTACTATTTTCCATCTACAGTTGGATGAGCAAGTAAAGAGAACTATTCAGACATTGGAGGACATGCTTTGGGCATGCGTGATTGATTATGGTCATAGTTGGGTTGAGCATCTACCTTTGTTAGAGTTTGCTTACAACAATAGCTATCATTCTAGTATTGGTATGGCTCCTTTAAAGGCATTGTATGGTAGGAGGTGTAGATCTCCTATTGGATGGTTTGAGCTTGGTAAGAGGATATGTTTGGTCCCATTTTGGTCTATCAAGTTATGGAGAAGGTAAAGGTCATTCAGGATAGGCTTAAGGATGCTCAGATTCATCAAAAGTCCTATGCAGATGATAGGCATAGAGACTTGGATTTTGAGGTTGGGGACAGGTTATTCCTAAAGGTGTCTACCAAAAAGGGAGTAGTGTAGTTTGGCAAGAGGGGAAAGCTCAGTCCTTGATTATTATTCCTTATGGGATTTTGCGGAGAGTGGGTAATGTTTCTTATGAGTTGGATTTTCCTGTGATTTAGGTTTGGTTCATCCAGTCTTTTATGTTTCAATGTTGAGGAAGTGTATTCGCGATCCTTCTTTAGTTATTCCTTGGAATAGTTAGATATCTCAGATTCTTGATCTTATGAAGAGGTCCTAGTTAAGATATTAGATAGGTAAGTTCGTCGGTTGTAGATAAAGGATGTGTCCTTAGTTATGGTTCAGTGGCAGAACCATAAGTTGGAAGAAACTATGTGGGAAGCGAAAAAGGACATGAAGTCCAAGTATCTACATTTATTTTCTGCTTCTAGTATTTCTATGGGAGGTATGTATTCTTGAACACATCTTTATTTTCTGAGTTTGTTAAATAAAAGATTTATGTCTTTGCCTCTTTGTTTTCAAACTTTGTTAAAGGGATGTTTGATAATGCAAATGACTCTGTGTGTGGTTACCCCTACCTTATCCGTTATCCTAGTGGGCAAGAATGTTATATCCTGGGTTTTGGCCTTAGAAATTTTCCTTGAAATCAATTTTTTGGACCAAATACAACTCCAGGGTATGAGTCGTATGCTGGGGTATGAGTGGTATAGTCCTATCGTAAGCTAACCAGTTTTAGTTGGTAGGATAGTTTTGATAACTAGAATGGTCATGACTTAAGGGTAAGAGTCGTAAGGCTTGGGTATAAGTCGTATCGGTGACTCATATAGTGGGCAGTGTTTGATCCTCTTAGTAATTCATTCTGCCAGGGATGCGGATCATGGGTATGGATCATATGATGAGGTTACTAGTTGGTTGGATAAGTCATATACTGGAAAGTGTCTGATCCAAGGTTTAGTCCTGGGTACGACTGGCAAAACCCAATCGTAAGAAAGGGTATGACTCATAAGAAGGTCAGTCATATACCTGTGACGCGTTTTTAAGGGACAAAAATGGGGGTATTCAGGATATTTTAATTATGACCCACGATACTTCGGAGGTTATTTGCCCTACTATTCTATTCATTAACACATAGAAAATTATTCCTAAACATTCAACAATTCTCTGAAGAGCTTTTGGGGCAAGAGAGCTAGAGTTACAACTTAGGGATTGCTTGGGGCTTGCTTTGGTGATTTTCATCCATCATCTTTCTCGGTTGAAAGCATGTGTCTCTACCCTACTTCTTATTTCTAAAAAGCATGGATTTTATGGTTGTTTTCATGGTTTCAATGTTGCATGGTTTATGGTTTTCAACTACTAATTGGGGGTTTCATTTATAATGACTTGGTTATGGTTTCCTATGGTTTAATTATGCTTTAATATGCATCAATGATGGTTTTGGGAAATTCGATTGCATGGTAATGATTTAATGGTCTTTGGAATAGGTTTTGGTTATATTATTCTCCAAAGGTGTTTGATGAAATACTTATAAAGATATGTTCATTGCATTGACTTCTTTAAATGGAACTCTTGCTTGTTTTCATCTTATGCTTGAAACTATAAATGGTTTAAATGGTTTATAAAGGTTAAAGGCTCATTGTTTTTGCTTGTGGAGTATATGGAAGTCTCCCAAGAGGTTAATATGGTAAATGAAAAAAGGACATGTAAGAGTCCCCTTAACCTAAATGGTTTGGCGTTGGGTAAATCTTGCAAGTAAGGTTGGTATGGAGATACCACAAATAAAAATCCTTGGTTAATAAATGGAAATTGGTTTAGCTTGGACATGGTTTTAATTTAGGCATTAATGGCGGGATGTGTAACTAAGTTATGGAAGGTGGAGGTTCCGGGGGAACCAAAACTAGGAACTCACATTTGCCAATATGAGGGGTCTTTGATGGCTATATGAGAGTGTCACATTTTATATTGGAGGGATGTACTAGTCATTCCAGGGGATATTTCTTGGTCGTGCGTCTATACGTACTGGGACCCTTTCAGTAGGGGGAGCTAAACCATACGGCCCATGGGTGTTGTTAAACGTCAAGGTTACACTGCCCAGTTAAAGGTTTAAATGCATGTTAAACATGGATTACCTTTTTCGATACTTATATATATGTATGGTTAAATGCAAATAGACTGTTTTACTTAGTTGTTTGAATGACATTACTTTATCCTTATCCTAAGATACATGCTAACGATCACTCGCTAAGTCGTCTACTGCCGGTTGTATACCAACGCTATGTAGGAACCAACCATTCTACTCCTCTTATTTAGCATGCAGATCTGATATCAGTATTTGGACTATAGTGATAAGCTTCCATCCTTTCGGAAGGCATCATTTCATGTTATGGATTTTCTTAGACAGTTTTCTTTTATTTTGAATAGTGGTTTTGGCCATGGTTGGGGGCATGTCCCAACTAAATAATTGTTTTCTTTTGGATAGAGGCTTAGTGGTACTTCTGGGGGCTTGTATAAGTGGGATCAGTATTGGTGTCGGCCTTAGCATTTGCATTAGTATTGAGGTTGATATCATTGGATGATATTACTGGTTGTTCCATCTTATTACATTTTGGGTTTGATTATCATGTTATGTTTTGATATTCTCTTTGGTTTAGTATGGTATGGATGGTTGGTTTGGTATGTTTAGACTCGATTAGGCCGGTTACGGTCATGATCCTATCCCAGAGTCTTGATGTGAAAAATAACGCTATCTTGTTATATGTTTGAAATTTAGCTCATCTGAGGCTGTGAAAGGTGGTTGGGTTGGGTTAAAGAGGTAGTCCTTGGTCCTGGTTAGACTTGGGATGCCCATTACATCTAGGCCCTGGTTCGGGTCGTGACATAAACATACCCTTGATAATGTTCTTGGGCATCAAAGTGAACATATTCTTGAGGACACCATAGGCGAAATCAATTTGCGTGACACTTTTCTTTACTCTCTATTTGCTTTCGATAATGCTTATGCTAGTGTAGAGAGTGTATCATTTTGTTTTGATGATGCACTTTGGGAAAGAGCGTGTTGTCTAGACCTTTGTCTATGTCCACTCTATCCATTTGACCCTGGTGACTTATTAGAAGGTGGTTATATTTATACACCCAACTTGGTGCTTGGTCAAGACGGCTAGCAAAATTGGATTGAGGATATTGGGATCCTTCCCTATTATGAAAAGTCTTTCTCTGGGATTTACAGTCTACTTGATAGATCCAAGTTGTGCATGGGATGCATTTGCATCAAAGATGAGCGTTCTTTAAAGAAGGGGATTAAATAAAAGATCCAGGAGAGTTTAAAATTGTGTATTTTTATTCTTTACCAAGGTTTAACTACTTGTAGATCAAGGAGAGGTTTCCTCTAGAAAGCACTTCAGATGAATTCCATTTATGTGATTCCCTTCTTTGTGATATGTTTGCAATTGGTTACTATTGACACCTAATTTTTTCTCTCCACAACTAAGTTTAGTCTCGATTTTCTTTGATTTTCAAATAAAATTATAATATTTATTTTATCCAAATAAAAAGGTTTTCGAAGTATTTATTTGAGTAATTTTGCCATTTTATGTAACGATTATATATCATCGTATTTAATTATATGAAATTATATAATTTTATTACATAAATATTTATTTTATGGAACATCGGATTTTAATCAAAGCTTGTCTTAAAAATTAATTCTAATGGGTAAAATCTTGATTTAAATATTATTTGCTCTCAAAATTAATTTATTTGGAGAAATATTTGTTTGATTTTATTAAATCAAGAAGCTCAGGATTAAACGAGGTATTAATTCATATCGAATTTTAATTTAATTTAGCTGATCTATTAAATTTGGTCATAATTGAAATTAAATTGACTATAATTGCAATGCAACTGGCCAATTGATTTTTAATTTGGCCAAATATTTAAAGAATTGACTAAATCCTAAATTGATTGGGGTTATTTTTAAAATAACCCCAAATCCTAAATTCTACCCAACAACCCGAACCCCAGCAAAACCTAAAATATGACCCAAACCTGTGACCCGAATCTGCGTCCAACCCACAACCAATCAACTCAAACCAAAAATTCAAAAACTAAAAATTCAAAATTTGTACTATATGGTACAATTCCACCTCAACCTTTTTCTTTTTACATTTTTGAAATTCAACATTTGTACTAGATTGTACAATTCCCCCTCAACCTTGTCTTTTTTCCAGTTTTGAAATTCAATAATTGTACTAAATTGTACAATTCCTAATTAGGATAGAAGGCTAGTGCATGTAGGGGGTTCCTTTGGTATGTTAGTGTAGCGTATTAATGTGTGGATGTCTTATCTCTGTTGTGTCATCTTGTTTCATGCTTTTATTATGAATTTATTTATTATTCTCTGTCTTGAGCCAGGAGTCTATCGAAAACAGCCTTGCTACCTCTTCGGAGGTAGTGGTTTGGACTGCATACATTTTACCTTTCCCAAACCCCATTGTGTGGAAATACACTGGGTTTGTTGTTGTTGTTGTTGTACAATTCTCCCTCAACCTTATTCTTTTTTCATTTTTATAATTCAAATTTTGAATGTCAAATTTGTACTAGATTGTACAATTCCCCCTCAACCTTGTCCTTTTTCCATTTTTGAAATTAAAAATTTGTACTAGATTGTACAATTCCACCTCACCTTATCCTCCAACAAATCTTTTCCTCAATTTCATATTCCCAAAGCACCCCTAATTTCTTTCTTCAACATTGGTGGATAAAAAGAATTGAATCATATCCTTTTCTACAAATACTACCACTATTTTGGTAAAAAGACCAAGTCTGAAAAAGTGGAAAAAACTTTTGAGCAAATTGTTAAACTTCTTTTCTTTAGTAAAAATTTTCAAGGGGTTGTCTAATTGGAGTTCTCGAAAGATTGCTTTCCGGTGGTGATCAAGACTTCAGAAAAAGCTTGAAGTCCTATTTTGCTACCCCGAAAAAGGTAAACACATTTTTTTTTAGTTTTATGATCTTTTTCTTCTTCATCTCTTTCTTTTTTGTAGTTCGTAGTGGTAATTTTTTTTGCTGGAATTGTTTGTTGTAGACAGCCTTGAAGGACAAAGGACATTATGGTATCGATATTATGGCTATTTTCAGGTTCATGGTATAAAAAATGAGCTAGTTATAGTTGAACGTATTTCTTTGGCTTTATTTCTTGATTATGATGGATAAAGTTTTGATCTTTGCTTAAAAGACGTACTCATGCCTTGTTTAAATTTGTTGTTGGCGGATATGTTTGTTTCTAGTATGTAAAGTTGTTTTCTTTATGTTGAAAAGAATAGTTAATATTGGTTGTTTTTCCTTTTGGCTATATTCTGTGATTATTATGGATAAATTTTGATCTTTGCTTAAAATATGTACGCATGCTTTGTTTAAATTCATTGTTGGCAGATATGTTTGTTTAAAGCATGTAAAGTTATTTCCTTTATGTTGAAAAGAATAGTTAATATTGATTGTTTGGCCTTTTGACTTTATTCTTTGATTATTATATATAAAGTTTTGATCTTTGCTTAAAATATGTACTCATGTTTTATTAAATTCGTTATTGGGTGGATATGTTTGCTTTTAACATGTAAAGTTGTTTCCTTTATATTGAAAAAAATAGTTAATATTGATTGTTTTGGCTTTTGGATTTATTCTTTGATTATTATGGATAAAGTTTTGATCCTTACTTAAAATGCATGCTCATGCTTTGTTTAAATTCGTTATTTGTGGATATGTTTTCTTTTAGTATGTAAAGTTTTTTCCTTTATGTCGAAAAGGAATGATTACTATTGTTAAGGATTTGTGAAATTATTTCTCAATTTGAAGTAGAGAGTTACTCATTTTTGTGGTCAAAACTGTCTTTGATTTTCTTTTGTTTTGATGGAAAAGTTGTTAGAGTTATAGATTTTGTTGAAATTGTGTAGAAATAAAATAGTAGTTGGCATAATTGGATACATTTTGTTAGAATTAATCTTTTACTATTTCTCCTATCTTGTCTTCGAATATCATTTCTTAAATATGCTTAATATAAGTTATTTTCTTCACTTTGTTTACTGGTTTACTTCTTAAAGTGTTTTTATTCATTTAGACGTCCCATTGTTATTCACATGATATAGTGATTTTTATTCTTCTAAGTTATAGATATGTTGATTGATCCACTTTGTATTAAAAAGTGTTGTTGTATTAGTATGTCTTGTATTTCATAGTTGAGGTGTTATGAAAGATTTACTCATCTCTTTCTCATTCTCCTTTTCTTTGTTTAGTGAAAACATGCATTAGACTTTATCAAATCATAGTATTTGGAGGAAATATGTGTTAATCTATTTGTCCAAATTTTAAGCAACTATGATAGTGGATTCATTTCTTCTTTTCAAGGGCTAGTTAATTATATTGTGCTAGATTCAATTTTTTGTAAGATTGTTTAGGAGATGGGTTAATTCACTTTTCTTTGGATAATTTGTCCTTCTTTGATATTATAGCTTTCTATTTATTTATGCTTGAGAATGCTATTTTTTTTCATCTTATCATTTATCTATGAAGTGTAGAATTTTTGAACACATATTAATTATTTTTATTTTATCTTTTCATTTGCATGAATCTGTTTTGGAGTCCAAATGGACTCCTTTCATCTTGCATTTCATAATGGGCCAATGAGGCCCATCTCATCGAGTCAAGTCTGAAGTTTAAATCTAAAGTTAATTATATGGCGTGCGGGTGCAAGAAGATGAAAGAAGAAGGAAAATGACTCAAAACCCATTGATGAGATTACTAAGAGACTTGAAAAGTCTCTATTTTTACTATTGCCTTATTTTTATTTATTCATGTATTTATTTATTCGTTCATTCATTTGAGCCTTCAAGCCAAAGTTGTAATTTAATACATGTGAAGTGGATTTTGGGCATCAAAGGTCCAAAAACTAGCTTAGGATAGGTTGTGGGCCAAAAGCCCAAGTATTTAGATTAAGACAAGTGAAGATGGGCCAAAAGTTTATATTAGTTTAGCATAGGATTTATGGATTTGGGACTAATGGCTTAAGTCATTTAGTCTCCCCCTTTTCCCTTAATATGCTAATTATTTTTAGTTTTCATAGACTTAGTTAAAAATTCCTGCTAAGACTTCAAAATTTATTTTGCACAAATCATGAAGACAATTTTTTCCTTAATCGTTTTCTTTTTTAAAGAAAATCAATTTCTCTTTTTAAAGTAAGTCAAAAAAGTTATTTCAAATAGTCCGGATAACCTCAAGTTAGCGGATACTCTTGGTGCCTTAACAACCTTCCAAGAGTATTAATAGGAACCACTTACTTGGAATTTCTAAACTTACAAGATTTATCTGTTTTAAATCTTTTTAAGTAATATTTTTAGTTTTCTTGATATTTTTCAAAAATCAAGTGGCAACTCTATGATTTCTTAAATTGTTTCAAACTTTTTTTAATATTTTGAAATATTTTAAAAAGTTAAAAAATAATATTTTCCAAACCCTTCGAATTGAAAAGGGGCAAAATAGAAATGGCGACTGCTGGGGAGTTTAACTAGGTTCTAACCAAATTTTTGAATTAGCTTCTTTGACTAATTCTTAAACTGTTTATGTACTTATATGTTTAAATTCTGCGAAATTTAACTATTGAATTTCAAGGCATAATCTTGCATGATGATTATTAAACTATTTTGAGATTTTATGGATGTCTTGGCCCCTATTGATCAACTCCAAATCAAGTGTTAGTAATATGAGGATTTACCGGCACGTTAGGCAGTTAGAGGTTGTTCGTATTTTCAAACCCAAGTTGTCCTCTTGGAAATCTATGTCCAAACCCACTCTAGACACCTAGGATAGAGATAAATCAAAACTCTCTTTAGGCATGCGCCTAGGACGACCTAATACCTGAGGAGGTATTGGACCCATTAGAAAATCTGCCTTACGTCTATTTGACCACGAGTCATATCAAAAGATCATTCTTTATGTGTTAAATTGAAGGATATAATATCAGATTGTACAAACCATTATCCCTTGGGTTTGAGTGTTTTATTTAGATAGTTTAGTTTAATCAAAAGAAGCTCTTCATCGAAAGGATATGCAGATGTTTCAAGAAGTTCAAAGATCAAAGGGCTTCCAAGGAGGCTTAGTTTAGATTTGCCCCCTGCATGAGATTGATATCATGTATTTCCCTTTTCCCTCATTTTGTATCCCCATTTAATTTATTAGTGAAGTTTGTATGATATTTTGGGGGAAATAAAACATCTTACAAATGACATATATATCCTTCAAACGTTAGACTAACCTTTGATTTGAAAGGCCCTATGTATGCTACGACGCGTTAAAAATTGTTTATGTGCTAAAGTGTTTCACTATTTTTCTTTATCTATATTTTCTACATTTTTCTCATATATTACATTGGACAATTACTACAATTCATGAGCTAACACTTTTACCTTTTGAGTGTTTTTCTTTCTTTTTAAAGAAAGACTGATTAATGTTGGGGAAAAGACTTGCTTGCTTCATAAAAAGTAAAATCAAAGTAATCATTTGCGCCATCAGTCGTGAAGAACAATGAAGTTTTCTCAAATGCGCACTTTCGACATCCTTTGATCTTGCATTTTGAAGATATTATTTTCTTTTCTTGCAATCATACTTTCTTGTTGTTATTTCTTTGTAATCTCACTTTATGATTTGATTTTTTGTAATACGAACTATGTTTGGCCTGAATTTCCTAGAATGGAATACATAAGCAGCCTATGTCAACTTCGGTCAATCCCTTTGAAAATTTATTTTTCGTCTTATGGTGGAACTATGTTTGGTATGATTCCTACCTTAATGAAATATGTGCGAACCACACTATCTCGGTCATATTCTCCATAAGATTTTGTTTAAGAGGATATTTTTTCAAGTTGCATGGAGATGACATAGAAGTGTGTTACTGGGGCAGAAATTTTTATGAAGGTCTCAAAAAAATTCACAAGAACGTGACATTTGATACAAAGTTAAACATTAGACGTTGCTGAAGCTGAATTGGTGCATAATTTTGAGAAGTTATGCTACGCCAGAAAGGACTCAATTATTTTACATTCTATACTGAGGCAGAACTTTTGAGAAGATCTTAAAAATTTCATATAAATGATGTCATAAGACACAAAGAAGTTCGAGCGTTTTTAAAGTGGGGCTGAATTTTTTAGGGAGATCCTAAAAAATTCCACAAAGACTGAACTTCAACCTTGCGAATCGATAGTCAACAAGGAGCATTAGGAAAACAAGGAAAAACCAACATGGTCAGCCTCTCAAACTAAGAATTTTTCTTTGGATGAAAGTACAATGAAGTAACAATGTTGACAATGTTAAGCTTGATAAAGGGCATTATTAGATCCACTATGGCTTTGCCATAATAATTTAGGAAACTTCCCATATCCCTTTTTCTCTTGATTTATGTTTCTATTATTTCGTTATGATCTCTAACACTTTCTCTAATTTTGTAAGAAAATGATCGGGCACAATGATTGAGATACAGAGATATCATTCAAAACACTATCTCTAAATAATCATGAGTCAAATGATTTTATCTCTAAATTGTATCTTCTGTTGCACTCCTAGCTTAGTTACAACAAATTATTATATTATTAATGAGTGTTGTTTGAGTTATGCAGGTGACGTTTTGAAAGACTACCTTGGATTATCACTCCATTCGAGGTGATGTATCTTATTATATTCAGGTCATCCATCCTTTCAAAAGGATGTAACAGATTGTCACCCTAACTTATCATATTTTAGGTCATCCACCATTTCAAGAGGACATTCGCAATCATCACTTTATTCAAGGTGACACATCTTATTATATTTGGTACATCCCTCTTTTAAAAGGACTTATCTTATTATATTTGTATTTTCCAAGCTTTAAGAGGGTGCATCAGATCATCTCTTTATTTGAGACAACATGTTATTATGTTATGTATTATCGCCGCCTTCAGTGTGACATAATATTATGTTTGAATCATCACCTTCTTCAGAACGACATGTTATTATGTTCAGCATGATATGTTTTCATGTTTGGATCGTCATCTCCTTTAGAGTTACATGTTATTATGTTATGGATCGTCACCTCCTTCAGTGTGACATATTATTATGTTATGGATCGTCACCTTCTTCAGAGTGACATGTAATTATGTTATAGATCATCACCTTCCTCAGAATGTCGTGTTATCATGTTATGGATTGTCACCTCTTTCAGCATGGCATATTATTATGTTATGGGTCATCATCTCTTTCAGTGTGACATCTTATAAGTTATGAACCGTCACCTCTTCAGCTTGACATGTTACTATATTGTAGATTGTTATCTCCTTTAGCATGATATATTATTATGTTATGGACCATCACCTTCTTCAGAGTGACATGTTATTATATTATGGACCGTCACCTCCTTCAGAGTGACATATTATTATGGACCGGCACTTCCTTCAAAGTGACATGTTATTATATGGACTATCACCTCCTTCAGCGTGATATGTTATCATGTTATGGACGTTACCTCCTTCAGAGTTACTTATTATTATGTTATGAACCATCACCTCCTTCAGAGTGATGTATTATTATGTTATGGATTGTCACCTCCTTTAGAGTGACATGTTATTATATTATTAGACTATCACTTTCTTTAAAGTGACACATTATTATATGGATTGGCATCTCCTTCAACATAATATGCTACTACATTATGAATTTTCACCTCCTTCAATGTGGCAGACTAAATGAAGGTATGCACAATTGCCTTCATATTACATTTGATAGTAATAAGTTTAGTGTAGGTAATTAATAAACATGTTGGAATGTCACTCCATTCAAAGTGGCATGTTACATTTAAATTGGGACATCGTCCCTTCAATGAGACATGTTGGACCGTCACTCCATTCAAAATGGCATGATATATTGAAATTGCGTCATCCGCCCTTCAATAAGACATGTTGGACCATCACTCCGTTCAAAGTGGCATGATACATTGAAACTGGGTCGTCCACTCTTCAATGAGATACATTGGACCATCACTCAGTTCAAAGTGGCATATTACATTTAAATTGGGCCGTCCACCCTTCAATGAGACACGTTGGACCATCACTCGTTCAAAGTGGCATGTTATATTTAAATTGGGTCGTCCGCCCTTCAGTGAGATACGTTGGACCATCACTCCATTAAAAGTGGCATATTACATTTAAACTGGGCCATCCGTCTTTCAATGAGACACGTTGGACCGTCACTCCGTTCAAAATGGCATGTTACATTTAAATTGGGTCATCCGCCCTTCAATGAGACACGTTGAACCGTCACTCCATTCAAAGTGGTAAGTTACATTTAAATTGGGTCGTCCACCCTTCAATGAGATAGGTTGGACCGTAATTCCATTTAAAGTGGCATCTTATATTTAAATTAGGTCATCCGCACTTTAATGAGACACGTTACACCGTCACTCCATTCAAAGTAGCATGTTACATTTAAATTGGTTCGCCCACCTTTCAGTGAGACACGTTGGACCGTCACTCTATTCAAAGTGTCATGTTATATTCAAAATGGGTCGTCCGTATTTCAGTAATACATGTTGAACCGTCACTCTGTTCAAAGTGGCATATTAAATTCAAGATAAATCATTCGTCTTTTACTAGTACATATTGGGTTGTCACTCCATTTAAAGTGGCATAATATTTTAGAACAAGTTGTGCAAATTTGTTTATCAACTATCTCTGCACAGCGTGTTCAAACAGCTTTGCACCAAGTTACGTTAGTGTAATGCTACATTTACGACTAATCATTTTGTTTGATATGTTGTCGAGAGCATCCGAAAGGATAAAATTCTCAAGTAAAAACCATAGGTGTGGACGTCTCTAAAAAGGATGTAGCACTACGTGGAACGTTTTTTTAGTAGCAAAATAGGACGTAGTCTAGAGAGGGACGTCAAATCTTTGGACGCAAGCTAAAGGATGATTGTCACCACCCTCAAACCACACCCCTATTAGAAGTCATGTGGGTAATTTGGGATATTTTGGTTTTAGCTTCACCTTCGGGATATTTCTACACTCATATCGAGGGTAACTTTCTCTTTCCTTTAATCAAGTGATAGGACACCTATAGCTGTGAAAATTATATCCGTGTACATTCTTTCTTATGGATGTGAAGAATCTCACATTCTTGGTTAAGAGGTTACAATCTTCTTTATCATAACTCGAACGACTTGTCTAAAATAAAATACTATCTTTTCTGCCAATCGAGTTGAACTATACGCATTCTGATTTCTCGAGTCTCGAGAAATGTAGAATGGTCTCTTTGTTGAAAACTTGACTACATTCCAACCTCCCCCTAATCTGCTTATTCCTTAGCTTTTTGATTTCACCAAAATTAGAAAATTATAATAGCTTGTGAATTCATTGAAAATCGTGTTTCAGAATCAAGATTTATGCACTACAAGTGGCTTGAATTCTCATGCAAAATAAAATATGTAGGAAATCTGATATCGCGGTCCAGCCATAGCTCCACGAAACTCGTTTGAAAGACAACCTCTTTCACAAATGAATTTGTGATCGACAAAAATAAGGAACATCAAACTCCCTTTTCCCAGGATTATTTGCATCCACCCTACCCAAAGGGAGGGGGATAGTTGTTGACATCTAATTTTTGTCCTCCACAACTAAGTTTAGTCCCAATTTTTTTTATTTTCAAATAAAATTATAATATTTATTTTATCCAAATAAAAATCTTTTCAAAGTATTTATCCGAGTAATTTTGCCATTTTAAGTAGAAATTATATATCATCGAATTTAATTTTACGAAATTATATAATTTTTTTACTTAAATATTTATTTTATGGGATATCAAATTTTATTCAAAGCTTATCTTATAAATTAATTCAAATGGGTAAAATCTTAATTTAAATGTAATTTGTTCTCAAAATTAATTTATTTGGAGAAATATTTGTTTGATTTTATTAAATTTAGACGCTCAGAATTAAACGAGGTATTAGTTCGTATCGTATTTCAATTTAATTTAGTCGATCTATTAAACTTGGTCATAATTGAAATTAAATTGACCATAATTGCAATACAATTGGCCAATTGATTTTTAATTTGACCAAATATGTAATGAATTGACTAAATCATAAATTGAATGGGGTTATTTTTAAAATAACCTCAAATCCTAAATTTTACCCAACAACCCGAACCCTAGTAAAACCCAAAATCTGACCCACAACCATGACCCAAATCCGCGTCCAACCCACAACCAATCAACCCAAACCGAAAATTCAAATTTTGAAATTGAAAATTTATACTAGATTGTACAATTCTCCCTCAACCTTGTTCTTTTTTCATTTTAGAAATTCAAAATTTGAATTTATACTAAATTGTACAATTTTCTCACAACTTGTCCTTTTTTCATTTTAGAAATTAAAATTTTGATGTTCATATTTGTATTGGATTGTACAATCCCTCCTCAATATTTTCCTTTTTTCATTTTTGAAATTTAAAATTTATACTAGATTGTACAATTTCACCTTACCTTATCCTCCAACAAACATTTTCCTCAATTTTAAATTCCCAAAAAACCCCTAATTTCTTTCTCCCTTATTAGTGGATGATAAGAATCGAATCTCCATCCTTTTCTGTAAATACTACCAATATTTTGGCAAAAAGACCACACCTGAAAGAGTGGAAAAAACTTTTGAGCAGATAGTTACATTTCTTTACTTTAGTAAAATTTTCAAGCGGTAGTCTAGTCATAATTTTTGAAAGATTGCCTTCATGTGGTGTTCAAGACTCTAAATAAAGCTTGAAGTCCTATTTTGCTGCCCCAAAAGAGGTAGACACACCTTTTTTTTAGTTTTATTATCATTTTCTTTTTCATCTTCTTTTGTTTCCTAGTTCGTAGTTGTAATTTTGTTTGCTGGGATTATTTGTTGTAGACGACCTTGAAGGCCGTAGTACATTATAGTATCGATAGTATGGTTATTATCATGTTCATGGTATAAAAATGAGATCGCCATAGTTGAACGTGTTTCTTTGGCTTTATTCTTTGATTATTATGGATAAAGTTTTGATCTTTGCTTAAAAGACGTACTCATGCCTTGTTTAAATTCATTGTTGGCGGATATGTTTGTTTTTATCATGTAAAGTTGTTTCCTTTTTGTTGAAAAGAATAGTTAATACTGATTGTTTCGCCTTTCGGCTTTATTCTTTGATTTTTATGGATAAAGTTTTGATCTTTGTTTTAAATCTGTACTCATGCTTTGTTTAAATTCATTGTTGGCAGATATGTTTATTTTTAGCATGTAAAGTTCTTTTCTTTATGGTTAAAAGAATAGTTAATATTGATTGTTGTTGGGTTCATAGTATATGAAAGAAGTGTGAATGGAAAAATGGAGAATAAAATGGTGGAGGGGAAGGAGACACTAAAATGGAAAGTGTACTCCAAAATTGGAAAGTTTACTGTTTCTCCAACATTGGTGGAAGAAGAGAACTTGAAAGTTTTTATAATCAAGAACACTTACTCCACATGGCAAGTGAGGCAAGAAATAATAGATGCCTCGCGCCGTCGTTATCGTCGGTCGCTTGACTCGGCTTCGGCTTCGGCTTTGGATTTGATTTGGATTTGGCAAATGATCATCTATGAGATCTATCTTTTTGGACAAACTTTATTTGAATTCCAAAGAATGCTAAGGAAAAATGCAGTAAAAAAATTTCTACAGTTTCAGACTTCCATTTATATATACATGCAGTAACAGTTGCACTGTTTCAAGTGAACTGATGTATTGTTTTCGAACTAGTGCTTCAAAAATGATACATTATTCTGAACTGAGGCTACAGGAGGTCGCAATGGTTCGAAATGATGCTTCAGAAGGATGTAATCCTTTAATGAAGTGACATACTGATTTAAGAAATGAGATGATTGTTCAGGAAAAGATTCAATCTTTGATGAATAGACATGAACTTACAGCAAAGGTATAACCTTTGGAGTGAACCATTACCTCTTTTCAGAAGAGGCATGTTCTGTCTATATAAAACTGGTTTCTTCCACAGGTTTAGTAGGAAATTTTCAGATTAAAAACTCTCTTCTTGTCTCAAAAAAATATTCTGTGTGATCACTGAAAATGTTTTGTGAGTTCAAATATATTCTAACCATTTGAGGTACCGCTACTGTTGGTATGTTAGCCATTTTATCCTAGGAGGAAAAATTCCACAACCTCGGGTATAGTGAGTGGGATTATTTCCTTAAGGAAAATCCATGAACTTAGACGACTTGGCTATTTTCTGTTTCATCTTAATTTCTGCAAAATAAAATACACCTCTTGAAAAGGTCATTTTGATCTTGTGTTGAGGGTATTTGATATACTTTATTGTGTTCTTGTTTATACTTAAACTCAAGTTGAAGTTGGTGTTGTAATATACAAATTTTGTGTACCTGTAGAAGGAATATAACAATCTTAAGGAAATAATTACTATTACAGAATCTGTATTGCTTGTTTTTGGAGATTAAAGTTTTAACTTTCTACTTCGCCTGAACTTAACTAGTGATTTGAAGTCATAAAAACTTCATCACAAGTTAAATATCATTCGGTTGACAATTGAAAGTCATAAAAACTTCATTGTTAACTACAAACAAGAAGAAAAGTTGAAAAGTTATTTAACTTTATAAGTAGTATTCTGAAAATACTAAATTTTTCTATCTTGTGTTGACAGGAAAAATGACTAAAAAAAATCAAATGATGGATGCGACAACATTTGTGGGGGCAACTAATATTGCCACATTAAGTCGGACAAATGCTCCGCCAAAAATGGCACCGGCGGAGAAGCCCGGAAAATTTTTGGGCATTGACTTCAAGCGGTGGAAGCAAAAGATGTTCTTTTACCTCACCACTTTATGTCTACAACAGTTCACTAGTGAAGACGCTTCTGAGGTGCCCGAGAGAACCTCGGATAAAGACCGCTTCGTTATTATAGAAGCTTGGAAACATTCGAACTTCCTTTAAAGAAATTATATTCTGAGTGGTTTCCAAGATGACCTTTACAATGTTTATAGTGGAAACAAGACATCAAAAGAACTGTGGGGGGCACTTGAATGAAAATATAAGACGGAGGATGCGGGAATTAAGAAATTCCTTGTTGCACGGTTCCTGGACTTCAAAATGATAGATAGCAAATCTGTTGTCTCTCAAGTACAGGAGTTGCAAGTCATCATACGTGATCTCCTAGCAGAAGGTATATCTTCGAAAAATACCTTAGTTGAACAAATTAAAAATGTTCTTAATACTCACATAAACTGTTTTGTAGGTTTAATTGTGAATGATGTTTTCTAAGTAGCAGCGATAGTTGAGAAGCTACCACCTTTGTGGAAAGACTTCAAAAACTACTTAAAGCATAAACGCAAGGAGATGACTGTTGAAGATCTTATTGTTTGACTTCATATTGAAGAGGATAATAAAGTTGCCGAAAGAAAGTCAAAGGGAAATTCTATAATTGATAGATCACATATTGTAGAAGATGACCAAAACAATTTCAAAAAAAGCAAGAAAGTTGAACAACGAAGCACTCAACCCAAGAAAAAGTTCAAGGTAAAATACTTCAACTGTGGCAAGATTGTCCACAATTCCACAGATTGTCGTGCTCCAAAGAAATGAACTTGATGGGGAATCCTCGCGAATGGTGGATGGATTCTGGTGCCACCCGCCATGTATGTGCCAACAAGGAGTTGTTTTCATCATTGACTCCGTCTCAAGTAGAAGAAATGATCTACATGGCTAACTCCGCTACGGCTAAGGTAGAAGGAACAGGAAAAACTTGCTTAAAGATGACTTCCGAAATGGTCTTGACACTTAACAATGTCTTGTATGTTCTGGATTTATGTAGGAATTTAATTTCTATTTCATTTCTAGACAAGAACGGATTCAAATGTGTACCCATCTCTGGAAAAATTGTAATTAGCAAAGGAGAAATGTATGTAGGAAAAGGCTATCTAACCGAAGGCCTTTATAAGATGAATGTAATAACTGTTGAAATAAATAGAAGTTTGAATTCTTCTTATTTGCTTGAGTCTTATTATTTATGGCATGAACGTTTAGGACATGTTAATTACAAAATATTATGAAAACTGATTAACTTAGAAGTTTTGCCAAACTTTGAGTGCAATAAATCAAAGTGCCAAACGTGTGTGGAATTGAAGTATGCGAAGCATCCTTATAAGTCTGTTGAAAGGAATTCCAATCCCTTAGACTTAATACATACTGACATTTGTGATATGAAGTCAACACCATCACGTGGTGGAAAAAAGTATTTTATAACTTTTATTTAAGATTGCACTAGATATTGTTATGTCTATTTGCTAAATAGTAAGGATGAAGCAATAGATGCATTCAGACAATATAAAATGGAAGTTGAAAATTAGTTAGATAAAAAGATAAAAATGATAAGAAGTGATAGGGGCGGAGAATATGAATCTCGCTTCGCCAAAATATGTATAGAGAATGGAATCGTCCATCAAACTACGGCCCCGTATTCACCTCAATCTAATGGAATTGCACAAAGGAAAAACCAAACTTTGAAGGAAATGATGAATGCATTACTTATCAATTTTGGTTTACCGCAAAACTTATGGGGGGAGGCTATCATTACAGCCAATCGTATACTCAACAGATTTCCCCATAGTAAGACACAATCAATTCCTTACGAAAAATGGAAAGGAAGGAAACCCAACTTGAAATATTTCAAAGTATGGGGGTGTCTAGCGAAGGTTCAAGTTCCTATACCTAAAAGGGTTAAGATAGGACCTAAAACGATGGATTGTGTGTTCATAGGATATGCTAAAAGTAGTAAGGCATGTCAATTTTTGGTTCATAAATCCGCACATCCATATATTAATGAAAATACGATAATTGAATCAGACAATGCTGAATTCTTTGAAAATATTTACCCGTATAAAATTAGACATGAATAGTCTAGTGGAGGATCTAAATGACCTCGAGATGAACCAAGTGAGAATGTACATAATGAAGAAAATCCAAGATGTACACATCAAAGAACGTCTACTTCGTTTGGATTGAATTTTGTAACATTTCTCTTAGAAAATGAGCCTCAAACATTTAAAGAAACGATGTCGTCGTCAGACTCATCCTTTTCGAAAGAGGCAGTCAATAGTGAGATAGATTCAATCATAAGCAACCATATATGGGAATTGGTTGACCTTCCTCCCGGAAATAAATCGTTAGGTTCTGAATGGATCTTCAAAAGGAAAATGAAGGCGGATGGTACTATTGATAAATACAAGGCAAGACTTGTAGTAAAAGACTTCAAACAGAAGGAGGGCCTTGATTACTTTGATACATACTCGCCAATAACAAGGATAACCTCGATTCAAATATTAATTGCCTTAGCGGCAGTATATGATCTTCAAATCCATCAAATATATGTGAAGACCGCATTCTTAAATGGAGATTTGGAGGAAGAAATATACATGGAACAACCTGAGGGTTTTGTGGTTCCAGGAAAAGAAAATAAGGTGTGTAAACTTGTTAAGTCACTTTATGGACTAAAACAAGCACCTAAGAAATGGCATGCAAAGTTTGACCAAACCATGTTGGCAAACAAATTCAAGATAAATGAATGTGACAAATGTGTATATATTAAAGATACACCAAATCACCAATTCATTGTTTGTTTATATGTGGATGATATGTTGATCATCAACAGAGATATTTGTGACATAAATGTAACCAAATGAATGCTCGAGAGAAAGTTTGATATGAAAGACCTTGGAGTTGAAGATGTGATCTTAGGTATAAGAATCCATCGACCTCCACAAGGGTTAGCATTGTCAAAGTCTCATTATATCGAAAAATTACTTGACAAGTTCAAGGATATGGAATTCGGTATTGCCAATACTCCATTGGATGTGAACTTTACACTTTGAAAAAATAAAGGTAAAAGTGACTCACAATTGGAGTACGCAAGAGTATTGGGATGTTTAATGTATATAATGAAATGTACATGACCAGACATAGCATGTGCAATTAGTAAATTGAGTCGGTACATGAGTAATCTTAACAAAACTCATTGGATGGAAATGAAAAGAGTTTGGGGGTATCTTAAATACACTCAAAACTATGCTTGCATTATAATAAATATCCTACGGTACTTGAAGGATATAGTGATGCAAATTAGATCACCAGATCGAACGTAGTAAAATCCACAAGTGGATATGTATTTACTATCAATGGAGGAGCAGTTTCTTGGAAATCATCCAAATAGACTTGTATCGCTCACTCTACAATGGAATCTGAATTTATCGCATTAGATAAAATTGGTGAAGAAGTAGAATGGCTCCAAAATTTCTTGGAAGACATTTTGTATTGGCCCAAGCTAGTGGCACGAGTATGTATATACTATGATAGCCAAGTGGCAATAGGTAGGGCAGGGAGCATGATGTACAATGGTAAATCTCGTGACATACGACGGAGACATAATACCGTTAGGGAACTTCTCTCTAGTGTAATTATCACTATTTACTATGTAAAGTCAAAGGATAATGTGTCGGATCTACTTACAAAAGGCTTATCTAGAGAAGGAGTGGAAAGAACATCCAAGGGAATGGGTTTAAGGCCTAGGATGAGTCAGCATGGCGGTAACTCTACCTAGAAAACTGGAGATCTCAAGATCTAGGTTCAAGAAGATCAAACAAAGTTGTGTCTGGCAGGTTCAACATTGTCAATTACCCAACCCATTCTCATGATGTAGACAATGTATAGTAAACTAGGATAAGACTTAAGGTGAAAAGTTTTTTAATGATTATCTAAATTTGGAAAATTTGACCAAATAGCTTAATCTACAGGATTGAACATTTAGAAATCACCTATGCAAGGGCGAAGTGTAAGCCACTTCAAGGAGAATGTTAGTAAAGGCCTATTCTCTAAGCTCTCGTAAAATCGGGACGTGTTCTTGGCTGAAAAGAACAAAACCATGAGAACCATAAATGTTAAAAGTCTGGTTATGTGACATGTATTGTCCAAGTGTACATTAAAGATCGATGGTTCAAATATATCAAATCTACCGATTGATCGAGTATACCCGATGCATGTTCACTACGGAAAGTTCAAAGGGAAACCACTTATCCAGATGCAATCAGTCTTTGCTTGATGATCACATACTTGTCTGTAAAAATTTTACGAAAAATAGCCATTCTCCATTCATATGGGGGATTTTTGGGTTCATAGTATATGAAAGAAGTGTGAATGGAAAAATGGAGAATAAAATGGTGGAGGGGAAGGAGATACTAAAATGGAAAGTGTAATCCCAAATTAGAAAGTTTAATTTTTCTCCCACATTGGTGGAAGAAGAGAACTTGAAAGTATTTATAATCAAGAACACTTACTCCACATGGAAAGTGAAGCAAGAAATAATAGATGCCTCGCACCGTCGTTGTCGCTCGCTCGGCTCAGCTTCAGATTTGGATTTGGCAAATAATCAATCGATGAGATCTATCTTTTTGGACAAAATTTATTTGAATTCCAAAGAATGCCAAGGAAAAATGCAGTAAAATTTTTTTTGCAGTTTCGGACCTCCGTTTATATATCCATGCAGTAACAGTTACACTATTTCAAGTGAACTGGTGTATTATTTTTGAACTAGTGCTTTAGAAATGATACATTGTGCTGAACTGAGGCTACAGAAGGTTGCAATGGTTCAAAGTGATGCTTCAGAAGGATGTAATCCTTCAATGAAGTTACACACTGATTCTTAAAATGAGATGACTGTTCAGAAAAAAATGCAATCTTTGATGAATAGATATGAATTTACAGCAAAGGTGTAACCTTTGGAGTGAACCTTTGCCTCTTTTCATAAGAGGAATGTTATGGCTATATAAACCTAATTTCTTCCACGGGTTTAATACGAAATTTTCAGATTAAAAACTCTCTTCTTGTCTCAAAAAAATATTCGGTGTGATCACTCAAAATGTTTTATGAGTTCAAAGATATTTCAACCATTTGAGGTTCTGCTACTGTTGGTCAGTTAGCTATTTTATCTTGGGAGGAAAAATTTCACAACCTCGGTGATGATAGGCGGATTTACACGCCTATATCAATATATTTTGCCCATATTTTAGCCTAGTTTTGAGTACAAATTATATATTTCATGCACTTTTAGTCCTTTTTCCTGTAAATGAGCTAACGAACATGATTAGAAAAGTTTCAGGTATAAATGATGCAAAATACAGCATTTTATGGCTTACTTGACGCAAAAGAAAACTCACAAACGAAGGAGAAGGAAGTGGGACGCCTAAAGGACCAAAACTGCTGCATGGAAAATCTGTCCCGGGCTAAAACAACAATTCTGAAGACTTTGGGGACTTACAGACACAAAGCTGGATTTTGACAATGATACATTAACCTAGTACAATTGGGTTATGTATTTCATTAGTTTATTTGGATTATGATAATGTTACATTAACCTAGTACATTTGGGTTAAGCATTACATTAGCCTAGTAGGATTTGGTTATTTATTTCATTAGCTTAGTAGGAGTAGGATATGGGTATTATAAATACCCTATCATGCTAGAGATTTTTAATTAAGTCCTCCCTTAGTGGAGAGATACATTCAACAATTAATCTTCTTCCATCCCTCTCTTCTTCCACCACAACAATTCTACAACTCTTCTAATCTTCCCATTAATTCTATTTTTCTTCTTCTATTCATCTATTCAATTCTTAATTTCCGCAACAAGAGAAACGTTACTTTGCTAAGGAATTCACGCCTAACGCCTATCACTTGATCTACACGCCATTACTCAATATTGTGATATAATAACAATGTCAATCGTGATCTCCTTCGCATTCATGGGTAACTAAACCTCTCTGTTGGGGTTATGGAAGCCGAATGAGATACTATCTATTGCTGTGAGTTTGTGAGTTCATGACACGTATATTGCTTATATCATTATTCTCTTCATCTTAATCTACATTCTTTGCGGTTGCAAACGCAAGAATACGCCAGTCTAACATTTAACTTGTTCGAGAGAAAGGTTATTTGTCTGGAAAAGAGATAGTGTCAAGGTAGTAGGACACCCTTTCCTATTAAAAAGCTAGTGCCGTAACTGGACTAACCTCTTGGAGAATTCGTACCGTTAGACACACTTTAAGCTCGAGAGAGTTAAAGTGAAATAGTCCTTGTTGAGGTTGAGAGACGCTTGGATTTACCATAGAATACAATTCTCTATAAGCACATGCATGTCACAATTCTACACACTCATAGCCAATAGAGACGTATACCTCAGAAGGTGGACATAACCCCAACGCTTCAATTCTCATTGTTGTCAACCTACGTAACAATCTCTCTCTCTTTACTTTGCTATTTTCATCTTTTACTTTATTGTTTTCGTTACACATTACAATCCCCCCTTTTACGAGACTTGCACCAAAAGTTTAGTAATTTTGCTTACTTGTTGGCCAAGCTATTCCCTGTGGGATCGACACCCAACCCAGGTTGGGTTCTATATTTGCTAACGACCGCTTTACACTCCCACGAGAGCTGTAGATTGAGCGTTATCAAAAATTGACGCCGTTGCCGGGTAATACGAGTGTCAATCAAGTTCGTGATAATTACTAGACCCTTTGGTCAAAGATTCTCGTACTTTTACTTTTAGTTTTTGTTTTTCTTTCTTGCAGGTTTTTACTTTAGTGCATGCCTCATACTAGAAGTTCTGGTCAACCGTTATTACCAATCAATCCTGAACCACAACGAATTAGAAGAATGGAAGCACAAGCTGAAATCGACAGGATGGCTGCTCAACACGAGCAAGCAAGATTAGCTGCTCTTGCCGCTACTCAAGTCCAACAACAAAACATTGATAATCCTGGGCGAGCCACAAATCCTGACGATGAGGATTTAGGTGACGACGAGTTGATAAACCCAAGGCATGTTGCTGAAACTACAACATCTGCCAACAGAAGAGGTCGACAAGCGCGGTATAGGTATGATCGCCAACCTTTGCAGCCAGCTTTCGATGATGATGATGATGATCTTGATGGTGTCGGAGCCACTGGAGCTATAATTCCACCACCATTAGCGCCCGGAGCCAAGTTCAACATCACAAGCACCATGATTCAGTTATTGCAACTCAAGGGATTATTTGGTGGACTAGCAGGCGACGATCCGAATATGCATCTCATCAACTTTATTTCTATATGCAAGTCTTTTGACAATCCTGGTGTTGGTCAGAATGCTATTCGATTACGTCTATTTCCATTGTCTTTGTCTGGGGAGGCAATACTATGGTTGAATGGGCTGACTCCTGATTCAATTTCAAATTGGAGGCAATTGAGAGGCGCTTTCCTAGAAAGATTCTTTCCGCCATCCAAAAGAGAACAATTGAGAGATGAAATCAGCAAATTCCGCCAGCTTCCCACTGAAGCTCTTCATGAAACATGGGAGAGGTTCAAGACAAAGCTAGCGAGATGCCCAAACCATCACATTACTAATGTTCACCTAATGGAGATCTTGTATAGAGCCTTGAATTCAATAACTAAACCAGTGGTGGATAATGCAGCTGGAGGTTCTTTCATGGACCTCACCTTTGGTCAAGCAAGCAATATGCTAGATCGCATGACGAAACAAAGTAGAGCTTGGCATACCAGGGATTATGAGGTATCAAGCCCCACTTTATCTATTGGCATGACTGTAGACCAAAGAAGAAGAGAATAAGAACGTGATCAAGACATGGCGCACATGAAAACACAAATGGATCTTCTGACGAAGCATTTATTATCAGGGAAGACTGAAAAAGTGAAAGCGATTGCGTCAAAAGGAAGAGACGAATCTGATTCGGAAGAGAAGGCCAACTACTTGAACAATCAGGGGGGTTTCCGAGGGAATACCCAAGGAAACCAAGGTCGAAACTATTATGATAAATCTGGAAACAAAGACCAAGGTAGTTGGAAGAACAAGAATGAAAAGAGTGGTTTGTACGTTCCCCCTGGCAGATGTGATACCACCATATCTAATTCTGGAAGTATGGAAGACATGATGGCTAAATTATTGAAAGGAGTGGAAGTAACGAGCGCAGGAGTTACGGAGGTAATTAATGATTTGTCCGCCATGAAACAATTAGTAGATTCACATTCCACTTCAATTAGACAACTAGAGCAGCAATTCAGTCAACTTTCAGCAGCACTCAACCAAAGAAAGGCCGGCACTTTACGTAGCGATACTGTGCAAAACCCAAGGAATGATGGGTCATGCATGCCCATCACTACCAGAAGTGGTAAGGTGCTGGAAACTCCAAAAAAAGGCAAGCAAGTGATTAACGAAGTTGCGGACATGGATGACAACGCAAAAGGAGAAGATGCCGCAGCTACTACCCCTGACGTCAACAACGCCACATCCAGCACTGTGCAGCCTAAAAAAGTGGAAAAATGGAAGCAAGAGGAGAAGAAAACCGTGGAGAGAACACTTCCATACCCACCACCACCTTTTCCCCAAAAATTGAAGAAGGTGGCGGATGACACAAGGTTCAGCAAATTTATGACTATGCTCAAGCAGCTGACCATTAATGTTCCATTGGTGGAGGCACTTGAACAAATGTCTGGGTATGCGAAATTTATGAAGGATCTCTTGACAAAGAATCGGGCAGAAAGTTATGAGTTGGCGAATAATGTTCATCATTGTAGTGCAATCGCTACAAGGTCGTTAGTTCAAAAGAAGGCAGATCCTGGAGCTTTCACTATTCCTTGCACAATTGGATCGTTGGATTTTGCCAAGGAATTGTGCGATCTAGGTGCTAGCATCAATTTGATGCCACTATACATCTACAAGAAGTTGGGGCTAGGCGATCCGACACCAACCAATATGAGGCTCGTGATGGCTGATAGGTCGGTAAAACGACCTGTGGGTATCTTAAATGATGTGTTGGTGAAAGTTTCTTCATTCATCTTTCCTGCAGACTTCGTTATTCTGGATTGTAAGGAGGATTCTTAAGTTCCCATCATCTTGGGACGTCCCTTCCTTGCAACTGGAAGTGTGCTTATTGACATGAAAGATAATGAGCTTTTGTTTCGAATTAATGACGAAGTGGTACGGTTTGATATATGCAAAGAAATGAAGCAGCCCAGCGATATGAATGAGTTATCTGTAGTTGATGTTCATCATGAGGATATGAAAGCATTATCTATAGAGAAACAGCCTACTGTTGAGTCATTGTCTGCTGCGCCACTGAATGTTGAGCATGAGGACAATGAAGAACTTATGGGTGAGCTAACAGAAACAGAGTCGTATACTCCTAAGCAACCGGAATGTGATCTCAAGAATCAACCAACAGCGAAGACTCCCATTGACGAGCCACCAATGCTAGAATCGCAGGAGCTCCCCGATTATCTAAGGTATGTGCTCTTGGAAAGTAGAAATATACTTCCGGAGAGTACAGATGATTTAAGTAAACAACACGTAGAAGCTCTCATCTCTGCTCTGAAGAGATACAAGAGAGCTATGGGTTGGACTATTGATGATATAATTGGAGATTCTCCGGGAAAATGTAAGAGCCCTCTCGAAAAAGATCACATGCCCACAGGTAAGCCTCATCGTCGTCTAAATCCTTTCAGAAAACGATCCACCATTTACCTCGACAAAGTCTGAGTACTCGAGGTAACTATGTTGAGCCACAACAATAAATAAGGCGCTAGATGGGAGGCAACCCATCATTTTATCGTTTTATCGTTTATCATTTTTCCTTTCATTCTAGTACTTATTTTGTTTTGCTAAATGAAAAATTCAAAAATAAGAGTCGTGCCACGACCAAAACTAAGGCGCTTGGTGGGAGGCAACCCATCGTACTAATCATTTTCAGTTGTTTTGAGCAAATATAGGTGCAAGAAGTATTCAACGAGGAGATTGATTTCAATTGACAATTTGGACGCATTGTATGGTAAAGTCGGTAAGTTAGGAATGGTGATGCATAAGGCTATGGATTGAGCATTTCTCACGTCAAAATAGGCATCGAGGAAGGCTAGGCCTTGGTCAAACTAGGACACGAACGATGCACAACCTATCCTATAGCCTAAGGTCTCGGAATCTAGTGTGCTATACACTATGCGCCGCCTATTCCTAGGTATGCTTTTGACTATGCGCCGCCTATGCTATGGCATTTGGTCTCAGTATCTCATATGCCATAGACTATGCGGCGCATATGTCTACAAATGCCATAGACTATGCGGCGCATATGTCCCATTATGCTATAGACAATGCGCCGCATATGTCATTGATATGCCGAGCATTATGCGCCGCATATGTGGTATTTTTGTCTCCAAAACTGATTGTAAATGGGTCAAAACCCGACCCATTCTCTTCCTATATAAAGGGGACTTAGTTTTACAACACAACCACACTAAAAATTGACCTAAGGGCGCCGCATATACATCCAAATCCTCTCAAAATCTTCTTCTTTTGCTCTTTCAATTTACAAAACCATCTCCACAAGCTTCAAGCAAGTAAGTACTCTCTTATTCTTCATTTATTTCTCGTAAGTACTACGTTGCTATGTCTATTATGAATTGCTAAATCGTATAAGATTGTTGGTGATGTTCATGTGTTTGGATTGTTGATACAAAATCATGTGAGTGAACATATACGTAGGAAAATCTTGACTCGTTTCCGAATTGAATTTGGTTTCAATAGCATTGTTATGATATTTACGGAATTATTATGGCTATGAACATTGCTTAAGATTGTTGTTTGGATACTTACATGTTAGACTATCCCGGCCATCGGGATAAGACTTATAGTGCCTACCGACATAAGAGGTTGTGATTGTTGTAAGAATAACTATTCCATGTAGTAACCCCTATGTAGTAGTGTTGCTATATCTACCATGAAAGTAGTCCAATGGCTGCAAGTAAGTGATGCATTGCTGATTTTCTTGTCGGAATACAATCCTAAAACGTATGTCGACGAAATCTGAGTAATCGACCACTTTCGCTTCACTGATTTGTGTTAACAAAACTAAGTGTGGGGTGGTACCCCTACTGCTTATGTATAGATTGTATCCATTGAGATTGTGCTACCATTAACACTATTTCAAGTCTCAGGTACAATGGCACCTAAAGCGAGGCAAGGCAAGGAGAAGGCTACCACTTCCCAAAAGAGCAAGAAAAGAGGCCGCAAGGAGCAAGGAGAACCCTCCTCGCTGCAAATACCTCGACTCATGCTTTGAATTATGTGGGAAACTTATGAGGAACTTCTGAGGATGACGACTCTGATGATGATTCCAATGCAAGGGGTATGACCCCAGACATAGAGGATAAGTCCGACCAACCAGGTTCCTCGTATTTATTTTCCACTGAGGACAGTGTCCCGACTAAGTGTGGGGTGGTGGTATTGCATGCTATACTTCTCTATTCGCATCTATGTTTGTTTGCTTTTGTTTCATTTTTGTTTCGTTTTGTTTCATTTTGTTTTTTTAGTAGTTAAAATTTTTTCTAGCTTCGCATGAAATTATTTTGATAGGCAGCATGAGATTATAACAAGAGTATGTGTTACAATTGTGACTATTGAGACGTTTAGACTCTAGTTGTGACTCATTATGTGATATTTTGTGGTTCAATTCCTTCACTTGTTGGGTCGAGAGTCTATATTACTTCCAATCAAGTCGACCATGTGCCTTGTGTGTGAGATTAATAGTATATTCTATGATTGTGGCTGATGCTAGAACTTGGCCGGTATGTATGCAAAGCGAAAATAAAGAGTGTAAGTTTAGGATATGATTTAGGCATTTCTTTGGCAACCTATATTTGTTTACCTTCAGTTTTACCTACCCATGAACATCATCCTAGTTAAACCCTTTTGAGCCTTTAGCCTATTTCTTTGACAACCTTGTATGCAAGCCCAATCCATTTTTTTCAAGACCGTAATTTGATCCAAATTTCTAAGTGCTTTAAAGTGAAAAAGTCATGTGACAACATAAGAGGAAATTAGGTGAGTATAATGCTATAAATTGTAATGGTGCTTGAATATGTTATGAAAAAGAAAGTGATATCATAAGAGGTATGTTGTGAAAAGAAAAAGGAAAAGAAAGCTGAAAAATGAGTTGTGCTTAAAATTGAAAAACAAAAAAGGAGAACAAGGGTGGTAGAATAAAAGAAAGAAAGGTTGAAAGAAAAAAGTGTCAATGATACAATGTGATGTATTAAAGTGCTTAGGAACTTAGTCACTATTTCTGGCCAAAATAGCTGATCCTACCCGTCCCTTAGCCTACATTACAACCATCAAAAGACCTACTTGATCCTAATCTTAAAATTCCGACATTTAGTAGAGTACTACATTAAGGGCAAGCCTATGGTCATCAGTTGCTGCATACGAATTCTTTGTGAGAGCGAGAGCAAGGATATTTTGATACCCATGTTTGAAAAATATGCTACACTTGTGAGTGACTATGGGTAATATATTGTGAGACACACATGGTTGATGAGTTTTGGATAGTTGTGTATGATTCTTTGTGCCTTGACTTTTGAATATGAGTTGATCACCATCACGAGTCTATGCTAGAGGTTAAATTGTTTCTACTTATAATCGAAAAGCTACTCTTTGTTGATAATTGTTGTTCTTGTCTTGATAAATGTTTTGTGTTGTTGTTGTAAAAACCCTAACTTGATGTTTAGAAGGACATGATATGTTGTTCGAGGACGAACAAAGCTCTAAGTGTGGGGTGTTGATGATAGGCGAATTTACACGCCTATATCAATATATTTTGCCCATATTTTAGCCTAGTTTTGAGTACAAATTATATATTTCATGCACTTTTAGTCCTTTTTCCTATAAATGAGCTAACGAACATGATTAGAAAAGTTTCAGGTATAAATGATGCAAAATACAGCATTTTATGGCTTACTTGACTCAAAAGAAAGCTCACGAACGATGGAGAAGGAAGTGGGACGCCTAAAGGACCAAAACTGCTGCATGGAAAATCTGTCCCGGGCTAAAACAGCAATTCTGAAGACTTTGGGGACTTACAGACACAAAGCTGGATTTTGACAATGATACATTAACCTAGTACAATTGGGTTATGTATTTCATTAGTTTATTTGGATTATGATAATGTTACATTAGTCTACACGCCATTACTCAATATTGTGATATAATAACAATGTCAATCGTGATCTCCTTCGCATTCATGGGTAACTAAACCTCTCTGTTGGGGTTATGGAAGCCGAATGAGATACTATCTATTGCTGTGAGTTTGTGAGTTCATGACACGTATATTGCTTATATCATTATTCTCTTCATCTTAATCTACATTCTTTGCGGTTGCAAACGCAAGAATACGCCAGTCTAACATTTAACTTGTTCGAGAGAAAGGTTATTTGTCTGGAAAAGAGATAGTGTCAAGGTAGTAGGACACCCTTTCCTATTAAAAAGCTAGTGTCGTAACTGGACTAACCTCTTGGAGAATTCGTACCGTTAGACACACTTTAAGCTCGAGAGAGTTAAAGTGAAATAGTCCTTGTTGAGGTTGAGAGACGCTTGGATTTACCATAGAATACAATTCTCTATAAGCACATGCATGTCACAATTCTACACACTCATAGCCAATAGAGACGTATACCTCAGAAGGTGGACATAACCCCAACGCTTCAATTCTCATTGTTGTCAACCTACGTAACAATCTCTCTCTCTTTACTTTGCTATTTTCATCTTTTACTTTATTGTTTTCGTTACACATTACAATCCCCCCTTTTACGAGACTTGCACCAAAAGTTTAGTAATTTTGCTTACTTGTTGGCCAAGCTATTCCCTGTGGGATCGACACCCAACCCAGGTTGGGTTCTATATTTGCTAACGACCGCTTTACACTCCCACGAGAGCTGTAGATTGAGCGTTATCACTCGGGTATATTGAGGGGGATTATTTCCTTAAGAAAAATCCATGAATTCGAACGACTTGGCTATTTTTTGTTTCATCTTAATTTCCACAAAATAAAATACACCTCTTGAAAAGGTCATTTTGATGTTGTGTTGAGGGTATTTGATATACTTCATTGTGTTGTTGTTTATACTTGAACTCAAGTTGAAGTTGGTGTTGTAATATACAGATTCTGTGTACCCGAAGTACAAATAATATATAACAATTATTTCGCCTTTTGACTTTATTCTTTGATTATTATATATAAAGTTTTGATCTTTGCTTAAAATATGTACTCATGCTTTGTTTAAATTCGTTATTGGGTGGATATGTTTGCTTTTAGCATGCAAAGTTATTTTCTTTATGTTGAAAAGAATAGTTAATATTGATTGTTTCACCTTTTGGCTTTATTCTATAATTATTATGGATAAGGTTTTGATCCTTGCTTAAAATGTGTGCTCATGCTTTGTTTAAATTCGTTATTGGTGAATATGTTTGCTTTTAGTATGTAAATTTATTTCCTTTATGTTAAAAAGGACTAGTTACTATTGTTAAGGGTCTGTGAAATTATTTCTCAATTTGAAATAGTGAGTTACTCATTTTTGTGGTAAAAAATGTCTTTCGATTTTCTCTTGTTTAGATTGAAAAGTTGTTACGGTCTTGTTTAGATTGAAAAGTTGTTATAGTTATAGATTTTGTTGAAATAGTGTCGAACTAAAATAGGAGTTGGCATAATTAGACACTTTTTCTTTGAATTAATCTTTACTATTTCTCCTATCTTGCCTTCGAATATCACTTGTAAAATATGCTTAATATATGCTATTTTCTTCACTTCGCTTATTGGTTTACTTCGTAAAGTTTTTTTATTCATTTAGACGTCCCATTGTTATTCACATGATATAGTGATTTTTTTCTTCTAAGTTATAGCTATGTTGATTGATCCACATTGTATTAAAAAGTATTGTTACATTAATGTGTTTTGTATTTCATATTTGAGGTGCTATGAAAGATTTTCTTCATCTCTTGCTCATTTTCCTTTTATTTGTTTAATGGAAACATGCCTTAGACTTTGTCACATCATAGTATTTGGAACAAATGTGTTAATCTATTTTTCCAAATTTTATGCAACCATGCTTGTGGATTCATGTCTTCTTTTCAAGGGCTGGTTAATTATATTATGCTAGATTCAATTTTTTGTAAGATTGTTTAGGAGATGGGTTAATTTTCTTTTCATTGGATAATTTGGCTTGCTTTGATATCATAGCTTACTATTTCTTTATGCTTGAGAATGTTATTTTTTCGTCTCATCATTTATCTATTAAATATAGAATTTTCGAACACATATTAATTATTTTTCTTTTA
This sequence comes from Capsicum baccatum var. pendulum, assembly GCA_030864225.1. Lineage (NCBI taxonomy): Eukaryota > Viridiplantae > Streptophyta > Magnoliopsida > Solanales > Solanaceae > Capsicum > Capsicum baccatum. The sequence continues at coordinate 210,778,574 of CM061553.1, read as the reverse complement.
ACTTTTTCTTTGCATGAATCTGTTTTGTAGTTCAAATGGATTCCTTTCATCTTGCATTTTGTAATGGGCCAATGAGGCCCATCTCTTCGAGTCAAGTTCGAAGTTTACACCCAAAGTCAATTATATGGCATGCGGGTGCAAGAAGATGAGAAAAGAAGGAAAATGGGTCAAAACCCATGATGAGGTTACTAAGAGACTTGAAAAGTCTCAATTTTTATTTATTTATTTAGTCATTTATTTATTCCTAATTTGGGTCTCCAAGCCTAAGTTAGTTGTATAAAAATTACACAAATACACAACTTATGTTTCCAATATTATAAAAAATCCCAACTCCCTAAATATATTACCAAAATCCCAACATATACACAAAATGTTATGTATATGTCGGCTATATTATCTATATTAATAGGGGGAGAGAGTAAAGTAATTAAAAAAGTGGGAGAGAGAGTAATTACTTCTAAAAGGGTTGATATTTATGTTATTTATACGTTTAATATAGGTGAAGTGGATTTTGGATCTCAAAGGTTCGAAAACTAGCTAAGGACAAGTTATGGGCCAAAAGCCCAAGTATTTAGATTACGACAGGTAAAGATGGGCCAAAAATCCAAATTAGCTTAGGACAAGATTTATGGATTTGGGCCTAATGGCTTAAGTCATTTAGTTCCTCCCTTTCCCTTAATATGCTAATTGTTCTTAGTTTCTTAGACTTTGTTAAAAATTCTCGCTAAGTCGTCAAAATTTTTTTTGCTCAAATTTTGAAAATAATTTTTTTCTTAATTGTTTTCTTTTCAAAAACTAATTTTTCTTTTTAAAGTTTGTCAAAAAAGTTATTTTCAAATAGTTCGTATAACCGCTAGTTAGCGGATACTCTTGGTGCCTTAACAACCTTCCAAGAGTATTAATAGGAACCACTTACTCGGAATTTCTAAACTTAAATTTTTTTCTGTTTTGAATCTTTTAAGTAATATTTTTAGTTTTTCTTGATATTCTCTCAAAAATAAAGTGGCGACTCTGTAATTTCTTAAATTGTTTCAAGCTTTTCTTTAATATTTCGAAATAGTTTAAAAGGTCAAAAATAATATTTTCCAAATCCTTTGAATAGAAAAGGGGCAAACAGATACTTCTTTCTCAAAGTAAGTTGTTTGAGAGGGAAAAGTTCTTTGTGGATAAATGTTTTGATTCCATGCTTGTGTGCATTATGTGCTAAATCTTTTGAAGCAAATGGCATTCTTATAGATAATAGTACCTTGGATGATATTTTATGCTTGATTCCTTCTATACTACCTCTTTGCCCATGATAATGTCCATGCTAGTCTCGAAATTGTTATCTTGGAGGTAGGAAACTAGTTGGTTTGTACACTTGGTTAAATAATAATGCTTTATGTGTCATTTTCATCTTTGACCCTGGAAAACCCTTGTGGAGTTTTGAACAATTGGTGGTACCACTTTTGATGTGGTTTTTGAAGAGATAATGAAGCAATTGTGTCTTATGGCTCCTAAGATCAATGTAGTCTTACCTTCTTGGCTTGTTGATGTCATGATGACCTTTGTGTTTTCCTTATCTCTTGATAATTGTCATAGCCAATTTCTTTGTAACCCTTTCAATAAGTTTGTCATGATTAACGCAAAGGATCCTTGGCTATATCTTAAGTATGTGCAACCTTGGCATGATTCTATGTTTATTTGCGCTAAACCTAACCCTCATGCTATGAGGATGTTGTGTGTCTTTGTCTTTCCTTTGATTTTGTAAGGTTTATATTCGAGGTCGAATCATTTTCAAGAAGGGTAGGATGATACAAACCAAATTGCTTCCAAAACTTTGGATGGGATATCGAGGTGCTTGACAACTCCTTAGTGCTATTAAAAGATGTCACATGGATCAAGATTACCATTAAAGAGGGCAAAGGTCTTTGAAGAGGTCAAAGGAGTGAAAAATGGGGCTCGAAAGCCCCTTGGAAGGGACATGCCCCCAAAGCGCTTTGGATCCACCTTTGATCTGCTCAAGCATTTCAAGAGCGGGTCCTAGTAGACCTTTTCTTTGAATTGGGTCATTTTTAGGCCCTAAATGTGTAATAATTAGCCTAAACTATAAATACTTGGGATCTATATTATTTTCTTACTTTTGGTTTTGATAATAAAGATATGAAAACAATTGAGAGAGTGAGTGATAGCTTGGAAAAGCTTTTGTTGACCTTTGTTTAAAAATGGTAGTTGTAAGGGTGTTTTGATTTCCTTGCTGTTATAACTAAATTTATATAGTTGTGTTATATTTGAATATAATATAATTCTAAAAGTTATCTCAGTGTCAGGAGTTTCATATATATAAGGAAAAGAGTACACATTTTAAAAGAGAAAAAGGTGCGAAAGGAAACTATTAAGAGACTCAAATAAGACCTTTTCAAAATCTAATAGTAAGAATGTTACGACAATATACAAAAGGAATTTAAAAAATTGTGATTGTATGAAGAGAAAGTTATGTTTGAAAAATCAACTAATCAGAAAATGAATTGATGTGATAATCATATAATCGGGTCTGAGAGAAACAAGTAGTAAGTAATAAGTAAGTAGTAAGTGGGTGTGAACTGTGAAGTGTTGAATTTAATCCAAATTCAATGTGCATAAAAGAAATCACGAGAATCTAATGGAAATACACACATAACTATAGGATTAAAATTTAAAATTAATATTTAATTTGTACATATTTGAATGACTGCATGAATATTTTTTTATATTCTATTTATTAATGCCACGTGGACATTTTAACAACAACAATAAAAATAAACTCAGTATATTTTCACATAGTGGGATATGGAGAGGGTAAATTGTGCACAATTGATACCAGTACCTCCGAAAAAGTAGAGAGGTTCTATGTGTCTTTTTAGTAGAATATATTATAGTAATTTCTATTGCTCATAACTAACCTTCTTTATCTACCCACCTACCTATAAGATTCACATATTCAGGTATAATTCTTCTCATCTAACAAATTTACCTCTACTATGAAATTATACGTTCTTCGTATTGTTTTGTTGCAGTTTACAGGTGATAGATGAATGTCGATCTCCTTTGAGAATTTTTTTGGGTAAAAGTTAGGTTTAATTAAATAAATTCTCCAAAGGATGTTGAATTTAATTATTGTATTTATCTTTATTATTTAAATAAATATCTTATTTAGCGTAATATTTGAACTCCATAAAGTGAGGTACATGTGCGAGGCGCGTGCAACTAAACTAGTTAATATTAAAAGTGTGAAGGGCCGTAGAAATATTGTTTGAACTTTTTGCCCTTTATTTAAAGTCTTTACTTTAGACAAAATCGTTTTTTCACTATTTATTTTTTCCTAATATTTAAAAGTTAAAAATTAATTAAATATATTTATGGTAAAACCTTTCTTATATTCAACACTTCTAAATCAATTAGAACTTTACCTTGAATAAAAGAAAACTCTTCAATTAATTCTATTTAAGTAAAGTTTTGGCGTTCAATTTGTACAAACGATAATCCCCTCTCAATTTGTTTTGCTCTCTTTTCCTTATTTTTAGGAAAAAAATCATTTTTTTGCCTCGTTCCTTGATGTTCAGTAAATTTAGTAAAATAAATTGCTACTTCAACTTAAATTCAATTTTCATGATTCTTTTGCTATATTTTTGTTAGCTTTAAAAATTTTGGTTGCAGAGATATTCTTATAACTACTTTTTCTACGAGCTTTGAAGTTGTGGTCTATAATAATTTCATAAATTTCAAGTCTATATTACAAAAGAATATTCGGTCGGACTATGAGAACTTTTTTGTGTAAGATTATTCTAAAATCTATTTTGTTGTAGTTTCTATTCTCTAATATAAGTGATAAATGAATGCTCGTTGGGGATTTGATGAATTTTTGTGTAAAGTTTGGGTTTATCCGCACTATTCTAATATCTCTATTATTATAATATTTTCTTGTGTTTATAGATCATAGATGAACGTTCGATCGAATTTTGAGAAATTCTTATATTAAGGTTAGAGATCCTTTTCCGATGCCCTATGTGTATGGTAGTGTACCACTTAGTGTTTTTATTGTGGTAAATTGTCTTTTTATTAGTTTTGAATACATGTTTTACCATGCTTAAGACTAAACCAACTTTAGTGTAGGTTAACACAATGCGAATGCAAAAAAATGTATGGTCCTTGTACCGTCCTTACAGTATAAATTGGTGAGTTCATATTGTTTTTCTGTAATATTTTACTGTTTTTGTTGTGTAGGTTACTGGTGTCAAATTCCCCTTATGGTTCAGATTTTATGGTTTTGCTTATACTTAGAAACATAAAGGGAGGAGGACATTTTGTTAGTGTTTAACTTATCAAAAATAATAGTTGATTTTAGCAGAATTGGTAGTTTAGAATTTTTGAATACGTTCTTAGGGTTTATGATGATAATTTTCAAATCCAACCAATTTTATTCATAACAAAGTAGAGAAATTTAATGGAAAAAACATAATAGCTCTAAGACACCACATCATACGATTAGGGTTGTACAAAAATTGAACCGACCAATAAACCGAATCGATAAAAATATTATTGGTTTATTGTTATTGGGTTATTGGGTTAACAGGTTTTTAATGGTTTTATAAAAAAAAATTATTGGGTTATTGGTTCAGTTCGATTTCTTTTTATTGGGTTATTGGTTTTATATAAATATATATATATATATATATATATATATATATATATATATATATATATATATATATATATATATAAGTTAAAATAATTTTACTTAGTTTAGTTTGATATCTTAATCTATTATTTGAATAGGTTATATCTAAGTCTAGTTCTTGTATGGTTTCTATTAATCTAGATCGTTCACTAATTAAAGCGTTTTTGTAATAATTTGAAGCTATAGCAACTATTTCGTAATCGTCTGTTTCTCTAAAGTTTAGAATGTCTGTTTCTAAGTTGTTTATTTCTTTGTTTAATAATTCTAGTCTCTCTATAAATTGTTTCCGAATTTTTGCAATTTGACGTTTATAAATAACTTCCCTATAATATTGACGTTGTACTTCCCTAATATACGCAATATATCTTATTGGCATTTACTATCCTAATTGATAATTTTTTCTCTTAATTCGTTCTTTAAGCCACTTTACTGCTCTAGAATTATTTTCTAAGTCTCTCTCACAACCTTGTGTTTCCCAATTTATAGCGCTTACTAGTTCACAAACTCGTCTAGATTTATTATATGATTTATGTAACCTACTTGCTTCTAATAATCTTTTTAAACTTTCTTCTAAGTTGTTTTTTCTAGCTATTATATTATATTTTTTTCTGATTTCTCTATATAAATAGAAATAGCTACACCTTATATCTTGAAATGACCTATGTCTTTTCATACAGAGTTTATAAACTTTTGCGAGTTATTTGGTAATGTTCCCAAAACCTTCTCGCTCTGGTACCAAAATAATCGGATATTTCAATAAGTATATTTTTTCAATTTTTAATACAAAATTATCAGTTTTTTAGTGAACAATGATTTATTTTTATTAGTTTTGTGTAAATCCTACTCAGTACTCCCTCTCTCTCATAGCTTCTTCATTTTTATCGTTCTTATGGTTTATATTTTCCCCAAAATTTTTTACCTTTCTTTTTTTTAAACTTACCCTGTTTATCTCTTCCTCTTAATCTATATTCCTAACACCTTACTTCTTTAACCACACCCCGGAATGTTTTTATCTGGCAACTAACACTCATCCTGTGTCTATTTTGCAGACCTGGCGGACTATCAAGGTCAGAATTTCTAGGAATTTACAGGTTAATCCATCGTTGTTATTAAGAAATTAAGAGGCTAACCATATACTAAGGGTAAGGATTTTATGAAGAAACTAATTTACATGATGCACAAAGATATGTAAAATAACTTTAAACATGGCTATGAGACACACATATATATATATATATATATATATATATATATATATATATATATATATATGACTTATTAGATATTTCTCTTAATTTCTCTTTAATCTCTACAAATTAACAAACCTATTATTTCAATTATATAAACTCTTAATTTGTCCTAACAACATTTAGTTCAAACTTGAAGATTCTTGTAAATTAAAACACATTATGTAGAATTTTTGTTTGCAACTAAGATTCGATTATTTTTCATGTTAGTTACTACTATTTCTATTTTATGAGTATTTTCTTATCGGTTAAACCGAACCGTTAAGGACTAAAAATCGATAAATCGAAAATCGATAAAAAATATCTTATTGGTTTGGTTATTGGTTTAGCATATTTAAAAATCGAAAACCGATAAATCGACGAGGTAAATTTCAGACAAAGTATCAAGACCTCTTAATCGATATCTTCGTCTTGATTTTAGGACTAATTGTTATCAAGATGTTCCTAGTATAATTTCTATTCACACTCATTTATTTTCCTGATTAATGCACCATTTATTCATAGTACTCGTGATTTTGAGAAATTGGGTTATAGACTAAATTGGTTGATTTTATTAATTGGACTGATTTGATCATCACCGACCTCATATGGTTTTAATTTTTATGATGATATTTTGGTGTTAATTTGTGTGTTTGATTATTTATTTCTCTTTTGGAGATTGGGTTCGGTGCAAATCTAGTGTTAAGTTTTAATCGGTGCTTTTCTCTTTATATTCTTATGTGTTTTTTATGGTGTTCTTGTTTGATTTGTGTGTTGACTGAAGCCTGGATTTGTATCATTTCAGCATCGATTCTGAGTGTGGTGACTATATTTTTCCCAAAATCAAGTTGTAGCTTTAGTAACTTTGATTTGATTCTCTGCTTCATTGAATTTAAAATTTTATTATGATCTCGTACTGTATTTCTCGACTAGCTTACTTAATAATTAGTTATGGTATATTCTAATTAGACATTGGATATTATGGTAATTAATAGAATATTTATTTTTGATTTGAAATTATGTAGTATCTTTATGTTTTTAGTATATTTCATGATCTCCTTATTTTATTCTCTTACCCTTTTTTGATTTGGAAAGATTTTTTGTACTTGTCTGTTTATGATAAATATTGTTACATCTGCAATTTAACTGATTTAATTTGTCATATCCGAGGATAAGAAATTGTGATTGGTAATTTCTTTCCTTTCTTTAATTTCATAATTGACCTCATGATAGTGCATATATTTTTTTTTACCTTAATTGTAATAGTATGATTGATTTTGTGATAAAGGATATAATTCTTTGCCTTATTTATCATTTTCATTTTACTATATAAACAACACCCTTTCTTATTATTTGGGGACAACTTAGACTCTATTACTTCTACTCCCCTCTACTCAACACCCTTTCTTATTATTTGGGGACAACTTAGACTCTATTACTTCTACTCCCCTCTACTCTCCGATACGCAAAAGAAACAACAGACTCACTCTTCTCTTTTACACTTTCTTTTCAGCTTCCATTATTCTCTTAAACAATATAAAGTTTTACAAAAAAAAATTCTTACGACATTTTACTCTTTCCAACACTTGGCTTGAGGTTTTTATTATGAATTTCAACTTGTTAGAGTGTTCTTTTATTTGTTGCCACCTATTTGTTGCCGCCTACCGAAATGTCTTCCTAATGCTTTAATTATTGTATGTTATTGTTTTGAATTATAATGATTCTGTATTTGCTTTTAATTGTCATGTATATCTCCCTTTGTATGTTTATAACTCTAGGACTTCAGAATATATTTGGGTGGAAGTATATTTTTGCACATGTGTTTGTATTTGACAGGCTTTGATTTAATTTTCCGGATTTAGGTAAAACCTCTGCATGTAATTATAAATTATGGGTACTGTTTGAGGGCGGGGTTTGTGTGATTATATAATTACGTGAATCTTTTTGGCAAGTCCTAACGTAGGGTGAAAAATAAATTTATCTTGTCACCTAAAAATTGTGCTTCTATGAGTTATTAACTTTTGCCTTAGTAAGTTAAATTAAGTTTGAATGTGTCTACTTAATTTACAACCTATTAAATCAAGTGAAAGTGCAAAGTTTGCTGCTTACCAATTACAGAAAGTAACTCATATGTGGTATAAGCAGTAGAAGGAGGATAGGGGTATTAAGGCAGGGCATGTTGAGTGGGAGGAGTTTACCATGGCCTTCTCAGACAGGTACTTCTCATTAGAGTTAAGGAAAGCTAAAGTGTTAGAGTTCATTAATTTGAAGTAGGGTAATATGAGTGTGAAGGAATACTCGCTTAAGTTTACTTAGTTAGCGATGTATGCTCCTTCGATGGTGGCTGATAATAGGTATAAAATGAGTAAGTTTGTTTCTGGTGTAGCTGATACTATGGTCAAGAAATGTAGGACTGCCATGTTGATTAAGGAAACGGACCTATTTAGGCTTATGGTTCATGCTTAACAGATTGAGGAACAGAAGCTTAACAAGAGAGAGAGAGAATAAGAGGGCTAGAACAGGTATCTTTAACTTTTCTCAACCGAAGTCAAAGGGTGGTAACCATTCTCAGGTTTGTCAAAAATTTTCAGCCCGGCTCTGTCTTCAGCTAGTGCACCAGGTCTAAAGTTTAGGAATGACAGTCAGGATAGGGTGCCTAGCTCCAAGTCCCAGGGTAGTGTTACAGTGGTCATGCTAATCTACTTTGTGGGAAGTATGGTAGGAATCATTAGGGTGTGTGTAAGGCTGATAGTGATGTATATTTTTTATGTGGCAAGCCAGGCCACAGGGTTAGAGAATGCCCATAGGTGGATCAGCATAGTCGGCATAGTCGTTCCCAAGTTCCAGTCGGTTGCCCAACTTAGTAGGGTGCCGCTTCTAGTGCAACTAATACACAGTGCCAAAATAGATTAAACATACTCCAGTACCATAATTATTAGGAAAGCTCTTCCGATCTGGTTACGTGTATGTTACAGGTCTTTTATCTTCATGATTATGCTTTGTTAGATCCCGGAGCTTCACTTTCTTTTGTAATCCTTTATATAGCTATCAATTTTAGTGTCAGTCCTGAAATGTTAGCAGAGCCTTTATCAATGTCTACCCCAGTGGGTAAGTTTATCTTAGCCAGATGAGTATATAGAAATTACCCAATTATAGTATCTCAGAAAGTCAGTTCAGTTGATCTTATAGAGTGAGAGCTGACTGATTTTGATGTCATCCTCGGCATGGATTGGCTTCACTCATGCTATGCTTTAGTTGACTGTAGAAAGAGTCGTCCAATTTCATTTTCCGAATGAACCTATTCTTGAATGGAGGGGTAGTACTTCACAAATGATATCTAAGGGGTGTGTTTACTATCTTATTCGAGTCAAAAACTCTAGTTCTTAGACTCCAAGTCTCGAGTCTATTTCAGTAATAAGGGAATTTTCATACGTTTTCACTAAAGATCTTCTTGAAGTTTCTCTCAAAAGATATATTGACTTCGGAATAGATCTCCTTCCAGATACCTAGCCTATCTCTATTTTTTCGTACAGAATGGCTCCAGCTGACCTTAAAAAGTGAAAAGAATAGTTGAAAGATATCTTGGATAAGGGATTCATCAGACTTAGTGTTTCCCCGTGGGGCGCTCCAGTCTTGTTCATGCATAAGAAAGATGGTTCTCTCAGAATGTTCATTGATTACCATTGGTTGAACAAGGTCAAAATCAAGAATAAGTATCCACTCTACAGGATTGATGACTTGTTCGGCCGACTTCAGGGTGCTAGTTATTTCTCTAAGATAGACCTTAGATCCGGCTATCATCAGTGTAGAGTCAGAAAATGTGACATTTTGAAGAAAACGTTCAGAACTCGGTATAGTTACTTCAAATTTCTAGTTATGCATTTTGAACTAACAAATTCCCTAGCAGCTTTCATGGTTTTGATGAACAGAGTGTTCAAACAGTACTTGGACATGTTCATCATAGTCTTCATTGATTATATTCTTGTCTATCTTGTAGTGAAAGCGATTGTGCAGACCAACTCAGAATTATATTGCAGACTCTTAGAGCTCATCAGTTGTTCACCAAATTCAGTAAGTATGATTTTTGGTTAAGATCAGTAGTTTTCCTTAGCCATATTATTTCTTGTGATGGCATTAGAGTAAACCATCAAAAGACCAAAGCAGTGAGAAATTGGCCCAGACCCATCTCTTCATTAGATATCAAGAGCTTCTTGGGTTTGGTTTGCTATTACCAATGGTTTGTTGAAGGATTTTCGTCTATTGCATCCCCCATGTCTCGATTGACTTAGAAGCACGTTAAATTTCAATGGTCAGATTCTTGTGAACAAAGTTTTAAGGAGTTGAAGACTCGACTCACTTCAGCCCCGGTCTTGACTTTGCTAGATAGTTCAGATGGGTTTGTTGTTTACTGTGATGTTTCTAGAGTTGGTCTTGGTTATGTATTGATGCAGAGGGGTAAGGTTATAACCTATGCCTCTAGACAGATTAAGCCCCATGAAAATAATTACCCTACCCATGATCTTGAGTAAGCAACTATTATGTTTTCCTTGAAAATATAGAAGCACTATCTTTATGGGGTTCACGTTGATGTGTTCATTAATCACAAAAGTTTGGAATATGTGTTCTCATAGAAAGATTTAAATCTTCACCGGAGAAAGTGGTTAGAGTTGTTAAAGGATTATGATATGAGTATGTTGTATCATTTGGGCAAGGCCAATATAGTGGTAGATGCCCTTAGCAAATTGTCTATGAGTAGTGTTGATCATGTTGACAATGATAAGAAGAAGTTAGTCCAGGAGGTTCATCAATTTTCTAGATTAGGTCTTCGGTTGGATGATTCAGTTGAGGGTAGTATATGGGTTCATAATGGTTTGGATTCTTCTTTGATTGCCGAAGTGAAAGAAAAACAAGATAGGGATTCCAGTTTGGTTAAGCTGAAGGCATCTGTTAGAGATCAGAAAGTAGAGGTTTTCTCCCAAAGAGGAGATGGTGTGTTACGATGTTTGGGTAGGCTATGTGTGCTATGTATTAATAATTTGAGATAGTGGATTTTAGTATAAGAGCATGGTACACGTTACTCCATTCACCTTGGGTCCACTAAGATGTATCGTAATTTACGGGAAATCTATTGCTGGAGTGGTATTAAAAGAGATATTGCAGAGTTTGTAGCTAAGTGTTCTAATTATCATCAAGTGAAAGTTGAAAACTAGAGGCCCAGTGGCACATTGCATGAGTTCAATATTCCTACTTGGAAATGGGAAGAGGTGAACATGGATTTTATTACAGGGTTGTCTCGTGCACATCGTCAACATAATTCAATATGGGTTATTGTAGATAGAATGACAAGATCAACCCATTTCTTGCCCGTTCATACTTCATATTCAGCCGAGGATTACGCCAAGATCTATCTTAGAGATTTGGTACCCAAGTTCATCTCTGTACAACTTTTTATCCTTAGACTGATGGTCAGGCAGAGAGTACCATTTAGACCCTAGAGGATATGTTGGTGGTGTGCGTTATTGACTTTCAAGGTAGTTAGGATGATCACTTACCTGTGATCGAGTTTAACTACAATAAAAGTTATCACTCTAGTATTCAAATGGCTCTGTTTGAGACTCTCTATAAGAGAAAATATAGATCTGTTATTGGTTGGTTTGAGGCAGGCGAGGTTGCTTTGATAAGGCCAGATTCAGTATTTGATGCAATAGAGAATGTTTAGTTAATTAGGGAGAGACTTAAGACAACCCAAAGTCATCATAAATCTTATGCAGATGTGAGGAGATGAGATCTTGAGTTTGATGTTGGCGACTTAGTCTATTTGAAAATCATACCCATGAAGGGAGTCAAGAGATTTGGCAATAAGGGGAAGCGCAGTCCCCAATATGTTGGCCCTTATACAATTTTGAGTTGTTTTGGGAAGGTGGATTAGGAGATAGAGTTGCCTGCAGATTTTGCATTAGCGTATCCGGTGTTTCATGTTTCCTCATTAAAGAAGTATATTTGTGATCCAACTATTTTAGTTCCTTTATAAAAAAAACAAATGTTCAGGATAGCCTTTCTTATGAAGAAATCCCAGTCAAGATCTTTGATTGTCAGATTTATAGACTAAGGAAGAAAGAAGTTCTTTGGCAGAATAAGTCTGTTGAGGGAACCACTTAGGAAGTAAAAGCAGATATGCATACCAAGTACCCTCATATTTTATTAAAAAACTCAGACTCAACTTAAGGTAGCAGTTTACCTTAGATTTTTCTTTTTCATTCTCAGTTTCAGCTATATACTCATTCTCATGTCATTTCATGTATTCACGAAATCAGTTCAATTCATGTATCATATTTTAGACTCAGTCATGTAATCATGTTTTTAGTTATGCATTTTCAGTATGTGATCTCAGTTGCTTTAGTTCAAAACTCTCAGCCTAATCAGTCTCATTTGAGGGCAAATGTTCCCAAGGGGGAGATACTGTAGTACCCCATATCATTCTTAGCTCAATTTATCTCCTAGTTGCATTAATAAGAGGCTTAAAACCTGAAAATTTCACTAATTGTTGGGGAGTTATTCATTTTTAAGGCCTCTTAACTTTGAGGAATTTTAAATTGGTCTTTCCAACCTCGAGACGTTGGTTTTGAGTTAATTCATGTTCAGGGGTGCAAGATACATGTCTTGGAGAAGTTTTGGATTTTTTGAACAAGGATTGGATCTTGTTTGGATCACGATTCCAGCAGTTTATCGCTATAGGGACGCATTGTGGTGCTTATAACGATGGCAAGTACACCGCGTCATGATGAGCATGTAAAACACACTTCAGTTATGAATTTAATTGCATGAGGGGAAATTGTGTCTTTTCCCCTCAACCTAATTCGTAAAATCACGAATTATAACACCAGTAGGGCATTATTTTTCCATCTTCTCCAATTCTCCTCTCACAGAAACCCTGCTTATCCCGCAAGATCATCAATTCCATTACTTTCTCTCCAAGAAAACCAAGAATTCAAGTTTCCCAATCTAAGAACATTTAAGAAAACATCAAGATTGGTGTTTATCTTTCAAGATTAAGGGTTTACGGCATGTGTGATGTTCATCCATAGACCCTTTTCGCCCATGGAGTCCAAGAATCTCTTTTTATACTTAAATTATGAGTTTTACATGATCTAGTTTTATTCTATCCATGAATATCTTGATAAATTGTTTTCAAGTTATGATTATAAGTGTTTCAAGTAGAATGAGCCATTAAATGTTTTGAATATCAAAATCTTCACATTGAAATATTTAGTTCATGGTTTTAGTATTGTCGATTATCGCATGCTTTACCCATTCCCATACTTAAATTTATGACTCTCATGTGTTTAATGAAATGTCTAAACATTGGGTTTTGAGACATAATCCCCTACTATGAATTTTAAAGCTTTATATCTCATCATTTTTATTTCCATTTAGTGCTGGTATATTATGAACACCCGATACCAAGTAGTTTAAGTAATTTTAATATCTACAAAATGGTTTCAGATAAACTATGAGCATTGTCATTCAGTTAGTTGTTATGATTAGTTGTTTGCTTAGTTAAACTTAGTTTAGTTTAGAAATCAGTGTCTTTCAGTTGGGAGTAAGATTAACCATTGAGCGAACCAGGGACGGGGGCATTCCTGCCAGTTTAGGGTTTGACCCTTAGAAGAAATCCCTGAGTTACAAAACTACGTAGCCAACATAGGTTTGAGATGTCTTCCTTCTAGTTTAGGGTTGACACACATCACATGAGTTTCTTGCCAGTATAGGGTGACTCCTTAGTCCTTCGGGACACCAGTTTAGTGGATCCTCATAGCTAGTGTTAGTACCCGTTGCACGGTACTGACACCCTTCAAACTGGGATTACAGGTTGGACCTCGATTATCTTAGATTAGAGCATGTCGGTTAGATGATACCTCCCACAATCTCAGTGTAGTATTCATTCCAAAATTTAGTTTAGGTTTGGTTGACCAAAGCATACAGATTACCAGCCATTCAGTTATTAGATTTAAGTATTTCAGCTTATAGATTATTTCAGAAATGTATATGTGCTTGGGCTTGCATTCTCAGATATTTTAGTGTTCATGCATTCATGTCCTGTTATCTCATGCTATTCAGTTATTCATATTCCATACATACAGTAACCCATGTAAATCAGCCTAACCTCATCTCACATACTAGTAAATAAAAGTACTGATCGCATACTCTTTTTTCTGCTATGATGTTTAATATCATAGGTACGGACACTTAGTTTTCTGACCGCAGTTAGATATTTCAGCGTTACTCAGCAGTAGCAGTGGAGAGTCCTCATCTATCGGTGTCCTGGTTGATTATTTCATTTATTTTAGTATTTTCATTTAGTCGTAGTTAGTTGGGGCTTGTCCCATCAACTCCTCAGTCAGTTAGAGGCTTTCAGACAGTTAGTTAGACGGATGTTTCAGACTTGTGGATTCAGTTTTGTTTACAGTATTTAAACCTTATGAAATATTAGTTGTTTTCTGCACGTCCTTTATTATTATGATATTCAGTGCTCGCAGTAGGTACCAGCTCATGGGTTACCTTGTGGTCACTTGTGGCCGTAAGCACCGTTGTCGCGCAGGGGTAGTCTCGGGTCGTGACACTTAACAGATGTTATGTGAAAATTAACCTCAAAGAAAAATAATATTATATTCTATTTAAAGTCAATTGTTATTTTCAATAATTTATTATTCTTTTGCATTTATATTTATTAATGACTTGATTCGGGGCCAATTTTTAATTTTTTTTAATTTAATTTTAGAATGACCATAATATAAAACAAGTAAAGACTTGGATCAATCAATAAGTGACCACAAGATGAACTTTCTCCAGATCAACTAAATATGTCAAAGTGGTGCTTGATATTATAAGTGATCAAATACACCACCAGGTGGTCCAAAATCTTATGTTTTGAAATCACAAAAAGAAAATTGGAAAAGAAGAATCAAAAGAATACTACATCACCATATTTACAATCTTGATAGTTAAAATCATTTCTATTTATTTGTTTTGTTATTAATACATAAATTTATCATTATGAAAATACATGTGCAACACACGTACTTTAAACTAGTATACTGAAATATCACTAGATGATATTTACTAGTACAGGTAAAAAACATTATACCGTGGTCTAATCTAAAGGTGTCAATTCGGTCAGTCCAGCCCAATCCGACACCGGCCCAATTATTCTAACTAGTCTCGAGTCCGGTACCGTCCGATCCCAAAGCTTAACTGGTCGGTTTGTACTGCCAACAATTAAAAATTGTCCAAACGGCCCAACACCAGTCCATTTAACAAAATGACTGGTTTAACCGTTCTTGGACCGGTTCAACCCGACCTAGTTCAATTAATGGGCCAGTTACCGGTCCTTGACGTTTGAAAAAACTAAATTCAAATTTTCGTGGTTTTTTCAATATATACAATACACACACACATATATACTACTAAATGCTTTAAACAATAAATGTATAACATATATACATTACATATTATACTCTTTTAGTAAACATATACACATATATTATATTCAGCTTCTACTTTAAAAATATAAACACATATGTACATTCAACATATACGACTTAAAATACTAGTTGAAATAATATACGTACCACTTATATACGTTATATATTATAATACATTAGAAAATTAAATACAAATATATATACAATAAATTGAAAACACATATACATTTTACAAACTTCTAAAAGAATACGTTCAATATATACTACAACATGAAAGCACATATACATTTTACATATTGTACTACATTAGAAAATGTACACACAAATATGAATACAATATATACTAGTTGGAATACTATTTGAAACAATATTCATTTAATATATACTACTTAAAATACTACTTGAAACAATACAAGTATAACATATATATATTACATAGTGTACTACTCTAGAAGATATACACACATTTCGTATATATTACTTAAAACAATATATATACGACATATATACATTACATATTATACTACTTTAGAAAGCATATGCACATATGTAAATTAAATCTATACTACTTTAGTCAACAAAAAAATATACACACAAATATATACAATCTATACTACTTAAATGCTACTTCAAACAATATACATACAACATATATACATTACATATTATACCAATTTAGAAAACATACACTCAAATATACATAGAATGTATAATTATATACTACGTGAAACAATATACATACAACACATATACATTACATATTATGCTACTTTAGAAAACATACACACATGTATACATTCAATATATACTACTTTAGTCTATAGAAAATACACACATACACACATATATATACAATATATACTACTTAAATGTTACTTGAAACAATATACATAGAACATATATACATTACATATAATACTACTTTAGGAAAAATACACACAAATATACATACAATATATACTACTTAAATGCTACTTGAACAATATATATAGAACATATATACATTACATATTATACTACTTTCGGAAAAATGCACACAAATATACATACAATATATTGTTATATAATACTTGAAACAATATACATTCAAAATATACTACTTGAAACAATATACATACAACATATATACATACAATAGATACTAATTAAAATACTATTTAAAACAATATACATAAAACACATATACATTACATATTATACTACTTTTGAAAACATATAAACATGTATACATTCAATAGATACTACTTTAGTCTATAAAAAATATATATACACATGTATATACAATATATACTACTTAAAATACTACTTGAAACAATATACATACAACATATAGACATTACATATTATACTACTTTAAAAAACATACACACCAATATACATACCATATATAGTTATATACTACTTGAAATACTATTTGAAACAATACACATTCCATATATACTACTTGAAACAATAGATATAAAACATATATAAATACAATAAATACTACTTAAAATACAATTTAAAATAATACACATACAACATATATTATATATTATACTACTTTAGAAAAATACACACAAATATACATACTATATATAATACTTTAGACTTTAGAAAATATATATACATATATATACAATATATACTACTTAAAATACTACTTGCAACAATATACATACACATATATACGTTACATATTATACTACATAAAAAATACACACACAACATATATACATTACATATTATAGTACTTTAGAAAATATACAAGCATATATACATACAATACTTACAACTTAATATAATAATACTTGAACATATATTCAAATATTAACATACACTACTTAAAAGATAAGCTTACATAATATCTTTATGTGCCAACACTAGTAGTCTAAGTAATATTTGCTAATATTATTTTTCAATTTCATTGTATGCATATATGTTTGTCATATTTATGACTTTATGTAAAGTTTGATAGTAATATAAGCTACAAGATTGACAATTCAATAAATTTTGCATCATTTTTTTCATCTCATTCATGCTAATATTAATGGAAACTACCTAAGGACAGTCAAAATCAATGGGGCCAAAGCCATGTGTTGGACTTGATTATGCTGAATTCTCTCTTGAAGTCATAATTTCTTCAAGTTGTTGTTCGTCTATCGGATCCATCTCCATTCCTTGATTTCTTAGTTTTGCTCTAATCCAGTCTCTAAGGCAAACAAGAATATTCATTGCATTGCCTCCCAATGAGTTTCGATTGTCTTCAAGTTGCTTTCGTCTTTAATTAAAAACGCTCTCTGATGTAACGGTTGATAGTAAAACATTCAATATATCTCTATCTAATCTTGAAAGTACAAGATATTATCTTTCATTATTCTTTCCCCAATCCAGCGCATTGATCCTTTTGCTACGATCATCTATTGGCTATCTAAGATAATACTTAAGCTCTTTCCGAGAAATGGTTCTGTGTGCTGAAGGCAGCACCCTGTCTAAAATATTTAAATCAAAATAGTAATCAGGAGAACTAATATATGCTTGTCATTTAGTAGATGATGGCTCCTTGACATCTTGGGGAGCGGGAGTTAGAGTGATATGTACTGGTACAACATCATCAAGTAAATCGGTATAATGGTTGTAAAATGCGTTCATGTAATTATTGGCATCACCCATAACTGTAAACAAAGAAGGTTTTTCTTCAGGTTGTATATCTAAATCTCTATAAATAATAGCTGTAAATTCAGATATAGTACTATATTTCATACACAGATTTATTAGAGCACCAATCAAGTAAATTAGGTAAAGTGGATAAAAATATTTTTAAAATTTATCTATCATTGCAATAATGGCTTCTTTGTAACCTTCTTTATTCTTATATTCATTAAGCAAATAAGAAATGTTGGCTAAATAAGCTAAAATATTACAAACAATAGGATATAAGAATAAAAAATTCAACCGTAGCTATATAATTTTTTTTCAAAAATTTAACACAATCAACAATTGCAGCCCAATCAGAATCGTATAACATACACTTAGGAAAAGAACCAAAAAATTGATTAAAAGTCATTGTAATAGAAACTTTATAAATATGACAAGTTCTTACAAAATTATAAGTAGCATTCCACCTAGTATCTATTTCTTCAGGTATTAATATCGTTCTAAATCCACTCTGTTCACATTTTCTTTTAAATTCTGCAATTCTAATTTTTCTATGATCTTCTTGGATAAAACCAACAACAAGCCTAATCTTTTCAATATAAAGCTCAAAAATTCAAGACCATCTTTTACGATTAACTTATATATATGGCAAACACACTTAACATAAAATATTTTGGATACAGTGGAGAAAGTTCAACTTTTAATAACTCAAAAATAGTCTTGTTGTTATATGAATTATCAAAAGATATACATAATACTTTCTTCCAATATCATAATATTTTGCAACTTTAGAAATAGATTTAGAAATTATTTTTTTCTGTGTGTCTACGATCTTCATCATACAAAAATGCTAAAATACATTTTTACATAAAAAAATTACTATCTATGTAATGACAACCAGTTGTTAAATAATCATATACGACCAAGATCAGAAGTTAGAAAAACTATACAAGAATTATGTTTTAATAATCCAAATACATAATAAATATATTGTGCATAAATTTAAAATATTTTAGAACGACAAGTACTTCTAGGAATACCTGTAAACATAGGATTATAAATAGCTTGAATATAAAGAATAAAAACATCAGAAGAAGAAAAGAGAGAAAAACAAACAACCTACAACTATCATTTTGGCTAATTCTCCCAGATCCTTTATTTTATTATAATTTTGAACTAATTGACCGATTCCTGGGTTGAATCTACTTTGAGTTAGCCCCCTAACATTCCCACCACCTTGAGCCTCAGCTAGCTATTGGGTGTTTTTATTGTAAATATCTCATCAATGCACACGTACCCCCGTTAAATCTCTGGTCTTATGCTTATATACCATTTCACAAATATTGCATTGGACCTTAATTTCTCCTTCAATTTCAGTACAAATTCCATACAATACAAGTTCTTCTACAAAATATTATAAGGAGATTGGGAGGAAGATTAATGGATTAAGATCAAACATTAACATTATTGACTTTAGGTGTATCATTAATATTAGCATCATCTATATTTAAATCAACTCTGTCCACTTCATTCTCTTTTTCTATACCATAATTTTCTCAAACTTCTAAAAATTTCATATCATGAGCACATACACATATTTTATTCTCAAACGGTTTGCTAATTGGTACCTGTAATGACCCGAGACTACCCCTTAGTCTTCACACAATGCTTGGAACCACAAGTGATCCTAAACTAACCTATGAACTGGCATACTGTTAAGCAACTGAATTATAATAAAATAAATAACAAGTTTTGCTGTGCGGAAACATAATCATGGCATAATCTGTATAAGTACAATACCAATAAATTTAACAATCTGATTAAAATAGGGAAAATAACTAAAATTAAATAACTAACACTGACTAACATCTATGAAGCCTCTACTAGACTAACTATAGATAGTTGGGACATGGCTCCAACTACCACTAATAAATACACATGAAAATAAATGAACTGTACATGAACTAAAACTGTCTGGAGTTCTCGAAGTAGGAGACCTCATCACCTGCTGGCTGCAATCTGCAACTGTCTGATCATGACATGTGGGCTACAAATGGTACCTACATTATGAAACAATGTAGCCACACAGATGTATATGTGGTTCAGTACTTCTGGAATGTGCTGAGTATGTAGGGGTGAATGCAATCAGTAAAATAGATTTTATACGTAATCGTAAAACATGCATGCTAAGTATATGTAAACTCACCAATAGGCTGGAATAAACTAAAAGCTGAAAGTATCTTAAAGCATGAGTGGCAAACATACTTTGATAAGATGGTGAATATCTACACTTAGTTTCTGTAAAACTTTACTTAAATGATATAAGTAGAACTAAAGCTGGGATACGATAAAATATGAATACTGTATAAATACTAGGCTTGAAACTATGTGATGGAGACTGACATAAATCGATGATCAGAATATATAATCATACTGAGCATGAATGCATAAACCTACTAACTTATCAGACTAACTAAATAATTGATAGCTGAATACTTGTCATGTAAGACTAAACTGTACTTAGTCTGAATAACTGGACTAAAACTATAGAGTACTATGCATATGAGGTAAGGACTGACTGAGCCACATTAAATAACTGAGCATGAATGCGTGAAAAATGTATTATCTGAGAACGTAAGACCAAGCATTTAACATAATTTTTAAATAGTCTATAAACTGAAGTACTAAAATATTGATAACTGAATAAGAGTACATGGGTAACCCATTTTTGAGTTGTTATTCATGTTTGGATGGCTGGGGTTGAGAGAAAAGGACTAAACTAGCCATTGGACACTCTTTCCCATGTAAATGACCATCATGGCACGACCCTCAAAAATATGAAATGGGCCTCGCATCGCGCCTTCTAGAAATGGGAGTTAACCTCGTGTTGTGATCTATCGCAAGACCTTACTACCACACAAAAAAAAGGACATAACTTTTCACTCGGATTGCGTATGAAGGTAAAATTGGTATCGTTAAAAAGCTAATTCAATTATCTACAATTTGGTGGGTCTTGACAAGAAAAATTCTAAGTATATAAAAAGTTATACATATTCAAAGTAGACCCTCGAAGAATCAAATACCAAACTTTAGTCGAATCAAAGGATTTTATCTCAACTTGACTCTAAATGATTTCTATGAACATTTTTAAAATTATGAGCATTTCTCACTCTAGTGTGAAGATAACGAAAATTATATTCACACGAGAATTTCTTGGATTATTACTTATACACGTAAGAACGATGGTTCAAAGGTTAGCCCAAAAATACGTTGTGTTACATTATCTCCCCCTTGGGAACATTCGTCCTCGAATGAGACTGGTTAGACTGAGAGTACTATACAAAGGTAATTGATATCATATTCTGAATAGGTATGACTTAGAAAATAATTGCATAGCTTATTCTGAAACTTGATACATGAACTGAAAATCTTGAACTCTACTGATTTCTTAAATACATGCAATGACATGAGAATGATTATAAGGCTGAGATAAAAATAAGAGAGTCAACTGATGAGCAACCATTACTTCAAGATGGATCCTATTTCATGATGAAAAATGAAAGGCTTAGGACATGAATACTCAGGGTATTACAATACATCTCCCCCTTGGGATGCTTTGTCCCCCGAATAGTACTGACTTGGTTGAAATACTAAGGAAAGACTGCGATAATACACGAAAAACTTATGGCCTGAATCATGATTCAATATCTGGGATCTAAAACTGATGCCTGACTTAGGAACTGAATTAAATTTATGACTTGCATAGTCGTGAATGAATTACCTCATGGATAGAAAAGATGGAAAATCATAGGAACTTGTTTGTCTGACTGCTAGACTGGATTGCTGACTATACAAACTTAATTATATTGAAAGCTTATACTTAACTATACATTCCACATCAAAACTGTACTTCACATGAGGCTACTTAAAATATTCACATAGGCACTAATAAATCTACCTTCTGAAGTCTGAGCTAAACTGAATTCTCTCATTATGTTCAAGCCCACTCGAATTTACAAAGTGAGCCCATAACACTGTAATACTAATATGAATCATGAATTTAATACCCCCTATGCTTTCATAACTTCTCATTATCACTATAAAGACATAAGGAAAGGGCACTGAAAGGTTATAACATGAGGACTTAAAATATGAAAGTATAACTTTGACATTCAACTGAGGCATGAGGAATAGAGAATCAATGACATGAATTATTCAAAGAGGTCTGAACCGAGGACATACATGACATAAATATGAATTTTTCTGATCATTAAAAGTATGGCGTGGGTACTAGAACTGAACATACTGTAAAGCATGAGTATATGAGTCATGAGCTGCATGACCTGAGTTTGGAGTTCATGATTTCCCAAAATATAATTTGTACTATTGAGTGAACTGGAACTCCTCATAATAGGAACTGGAAACATACATGGTTTTTCTATAAAGTGCATGAATATGAGCTGTGATGAGGGAGCATACATGTTAGGCATGAGTAGATATCGTGATGACTGAAAAACCTTGCACTGAGATAAAAATAGGTTGGGAATTATCCTCTCTTACTATTTTTCTACACATACTGGCAGTACTACTAGAATCTGAGAGCCTGACTTGGTTACTTTTTCTATCATCCCCCCTTAGCTTTAAGCCATCTTCTTAAATCTGTGAACCACTTAATAAACTCTAACTGAACTGCAACTACTTTACTCTAGATTTTGGGGTATAATAATACACATAAATACTAAACTCCCATTGAATATACTACCCTTAATTTTCTTTAGCTTCTGCAATTATCGTCATATACTTACACTTTTTTCGACATATACTTGCCTAACTAAACATATCATTTACTTTTGTTTCTTTATAGACTACTAATATAACCTCTCTTAACTCACATCTATACCATTATACTTAATTTCGAGTCAACATACTTAAATTCTTGTTTATACTATTTCAAGACTATTGATTCACCTTTCGTACAACTAGCCCCTTCATTATATAATCTTCTCAATCTGGATAAAGCTATCCCAACTCTACTACTATTAAACTTCTGGGTTTATGCTTCTGACTATAGATCACATATTATAGAAGAGATTCTGAGAGGGGATCTAAAAATATATCTGAATTTGTCTTAATGCACGAGTTTCATATACATGAATGAAATATTTCAAAATTTAAGACATAAAGGCACTGAAGGGATACTTTCTAATTCTACATGTAATCCTATAACTGTTTGTGGGGATTGGATGAGGAAACTCTATCTGTAGTTACTTTAGCTTCACTGTATTTGTCCACTCAAAACTAAGGTAAAGTTAGCATGAATAGAGCAAGATGAGGATCTGCATAAATTTCTTAGATAATATTTCTGCTACACGATCTGAGACTTAAAAGAAGGGAAATATTTTCTAAATAGCCTGTAGCCTCTCAAAGAAAAGTATAGATGTCTCCGTACCATTCTGTAAGACTCTACTAGATACTACTTCATAGACAACCTAGGACACTTGAACTCTATTCTTTGATACCAAGTTTGTAACGACCCGATACTACCCCTTAGTAATCACACGGTGCTTAGAACCACAGGTGATTCCAAGCTAACCCATGATATGACATACTATTAAGCAACTAAATTATAATAAAATAAATAACAAGTTCTGCTGTGCGTAAATATAATCATGGCATAATCTGAATAAGTACAATACAAGATAAAGTTTACAAACAAATTAAAATAGGGAAAATAACTGAAATTACATAACTAACCCTGACTAGCATCTATGAAGCCTCTACTATACTGACTATAGATAGTTGGGACATACATATAAAAATAAATTAACTGTACATGAACTAAAACTGTATGGAGTTCTCGAAGTAGAAGAACTCAT
This sequence comes from Capsicum baccatum var. pendulum, assembly GCA_030864225.1. Lineage (NCBI taxonomy): Eukaryota > Viridiplantae > Streptophyta > Magnoliopsida > Solanales > Solanaceae > Capsicum > Capsicum baccatum. The sequence continues at coordinate 210,754,657 of CM061553.1, read as the reverse complement.
CACCTGCTGGATGGAATTTAGAACTGTATGATCAAAATGCGTTGGCTAAAAATGGTACCTACATTATGAAACAATATTTCCACACAGTCTTATATATGGATCAGCACCTCTGGAATATACTGAGTTTGCTGGGATGAAAGTAATAAGTAAAACTAATTTCATATGTAATCATAAAACATGCACGCTAAGTTTAAGTAAACTCACCAATAGGCTGGAATAAACTTAAAGCTGAAAACATCTTAAAGCATGAGTGACAAAAATACTCCAATATGATGGTGAATCTCTACACTTAGTTTCTGTAAAACTTTAATTTAATAATATAAGTAGAACTGAAGCTGGGATACTGTAAAATGTGAATACTGTATGGATATCAAGTATGAAACTATGAGATAGAGACTGGCATAAATCGAGAATTTGAATATACTGTCACATTAAGCACAAATGTGTAAACGTACTAACTTATTTGATTAAATGAATGACTAATAGCTGAATACTGGTCATGTAAAACCGAACTGTACTTAGTTTGAATAAATGGACTGAAACTATAGAGTACTATGCATATGAGTTAAGGACTAATTGAGGAACATTAAATAACTGAGCATAAATGCATGAAAATAGTATTATCTGAGAATGCAAGACCAAGCGTATAACATGATTCTGAAATAGTCTATAAATTGAAGTACTGAAATTCTGATAACTGAATAAGATTACATGGGTATCTGACATTTATGTAAATGTTGATTTTGCAATACTGTCCACATACACACACACACACATATATATATATATATATATTATACAATATCTGAGATCATACTAAAATTGAATACTGAGTTCTGATAACTAAGAGACTGATATCTGAGATTACTGATAACTGTATTACTAATAACTGGGTGACTGTTTCTGACAGTCCTGATTCTATAGAATTGAACAAAGTTCTATATTGAGTCTGAAACTAAACTATTGGAGTGTTCATCTAAAAGACATACCCCAGTTATAGAATGAGTTAGGGTCCAACCTGTGACCCTAGTTGGAAGGGTGTTAGCACCTTGCCATGAGATACTAACAATGTTGGGTCAACCCTAATCTAGCAGGAAGACTCATGAAACAGATAAATGATTGTGTCAACCCTAGTCTGGCAGGAGGACGACTTACCCTACACTAGCTACATCATTATATAATACAAGGACTACTACTAAGGGTCAAACCCTTTGCTGGAAAGAGTGCCCCCATCGCTAGGTTCGCTTGGTGCTGAATTCTACTCCCAACTGAATCGACACTAAAATGATTACTAGACTGTACTAGGCTTGGCCTAAATAACACTGGTCGTGTTGACTGGCTGAACTGGACGAGTTCACTGAGTACTGTTAACTGACTTAGTACTATTTTTGTTGACCTTTACTAGGACTATTTTGTAACTACTACAGCTAAGCAAACAACTAAATTTTGGGTAATAAATACCCCCAGGACTCGATAGCATAATTAATAAGCTCGTATCATAACAAGACCATACTAAATTTTTGAGGACATGATAAATAGTCATTATTTATTGAAACCCATCACTTGAGCATTTCATCAAACACATAGAGATTATGAATTTGAACATGGGAATATCTTGAGCATGGGAGCTTAGTATGACTACATTACTAAAATCAGGAATTAAGGATTTACGTGGAATTCACATTATATAGGACTTGGGACTTTCTTATAAACATGTAAATATCATAGCTTGAACATAAGGATGTTTTAAACATAAGGGAATAACAGAGTTACATGGTAAAATTTATATCTTGGGGATTCATCTTGAAACTAGTTTAACATGATATGGGTATTTCATGAAACATGTGGAGTCCCTAAACTTGTGCATGGGAATGAGCAAGCATGCAAATATATCATGGCTACACAAATCAATCCACACTTAGGGACTTGATATGAAGATGATAACATTCAAAATATGTATTGGCTCATTCCACTTGAAATCAAACACATGAGGATCATGAGATAAAACATGGGAGTAGTTAAAACATGAAAATCACATAAATTTAAATATAAAAAACATGGGTTAAGGATTTAATAGATGAAAATCTCCATTCAACCATATCAAGGCAATTTCAATGAAAACCATTCGTAAACATGATACATAATCTAATTTCATGGGAGTTTCATCGATATAATTCATATTAATATGTAAAGATCATAACTTTCGACTTAAAACATGTAAAACTCATAAATTTAAATTCAAAAAGGGTTCTTGGGCTCCATGGGTGAAAGGGAACCCATGGATGAACTCCCACATACCTTAATTCAATGGATTCTTGAAGAAATCATGAATTCTTCAAACCTTGTGTTCTTGAGAGAAAAAGCTTAGATTATTGCTCATTGGAAATGGGAGGATTTTTACGTGAGTTGTTGTGAGGAAGATGGGCAACTAATATCCCTTTTAGAGTAGTTATTCATGTTTGGAGAACTGGGGTTAAGGGAAAAGGTATAAACTACCCCTTAGACTCTTTATCCCGTGTAAATGACCATCGTGGCGTGACCCCCCAAAATAGGAAATGAGCCTCGTGTCGTGCCTCAAAAAAATGGGAATGAACCTCACATCGTGAGACTATCGCGAGAGCTTACTGCCTTACATGAAAAATGACATAACTTTTCACTCGAGTATCGTATTAAGGCAAAATTGGTATCGTGGGAAAGGTAATTCAATTATTTTCAATTTTATGGGTCATGAGATGAATAATTCTACATATATAAAAAGTTATACATGTTCAAACTAGACCCTTATCGAATCGAATACAAAACTTTGGACGAATCAAAGGATCTTAGCTTAACTTTGCTTTTAATAATTTCTATGAACATTTTTAACCTTATGAGCATTTCACACACTAGTATAAAGATGATGAAACTTATATTCACATAAGAATCACTTGGATTATAACTTATACACATAAGAACGCAGTTCAAAGACTAGCTTAAAAATGCAGCGTGTTACATTATCTCTCCCTTGGGAACATTCGTCCTTGAATGTGACTAGTTAGACTGAGAGTATTTTACGAAGGTAACTGAGATCATATTCTGAACATGCATGAATTAGAACATGATTGCATAACTGATTCTGAAATATGATACATGAACTGAATATCATGAACTAAACTGATTTCTTAAACATATGCAATGACATGAGAATAATTATAAGGCTAAGATAAAAATGAGAGAGTCAACTGATGAGTAAAAATTACTTTAAGTTGGATCCTATTTCTTGAATAAAAATGAAAGTTTTAGGACATAAATACTCAGGGTATTACAATACATCTCCCCCTTGGGATATTTCTTCCCCTGAATAGTACTGACTTGGTTGAAATACTAAGGAAAGACAGAGATGATACACGAGAAACTTATGGACTGAATCATGACTGAATATCTGGGATCTAAAACTGATGCCTGACATATAAACTAAACTAAATTTACAACTTGCATGGTCGTGAATGAATTACCTCATGAATATGAAAAATGGAAAATCATAGGAACTTGTCTGTCTGACTACTAGATCAGATTGCTGGCTATACGGACTGAATTATACTGAAAGCTTATACTCAATTATACATTCCACTTCAAAACTACACTTCACATGAGGCTACTTAAAATATTCACATGGGCACTGATAAATCTACCTACTGAAGTCTGAGCTAAACTAAATTCTCTCATTATGTTCAAGCCTACTCAAATCTACATTGTAAGCCTATAACATTGTAATACTAATCTAAATAATGAATTTAATACCCCCTGTGCTTTCACAACTTCTCATCATCACTATCTTGACATAAGGAAAGAGGAATGAAATGTTAGAACATGAGGATCTCAAAACATGAAAGAATAACTTTGACACTCAACTGAGGCTTGAGGAATAGAGAATCAATAGCATAAATTCATCAAAGAGGTCTGAATCGAGGACATACATAACATAGATCTGAATTTTGATGATCATTAAAAGTATGGCATGGGTACTGGAATTGAACATACTATAAAGCATGAGTACATTGGTCATGAGCTGCATGGCCTGAGTTTTGAGTTCATGATTTCACAAAATATAATTTGTACTGCTAAGTGAACTGGAACTCTTCATACTAGGAACGAGAAACATATATGGTTTTTCTATAAACTGCATTAATGTTAGCTGTGATGAGGGAGCTGACATGTTTGGCATGTGTAGATATTATGATGATTGAAAACCTTTGCACTGAGATAAGAATAGGTTGGGAATCTTCCTCCCTTACTACTTTTCTATTAGAACTACTACTAAAGTCTGAGAGCCTAACTTGGTTACTTGTTCTATTATCTCCCCCTTATCTTTTAAGCCATCTACTTAAGTTTGTGAACCAGTTAATAAACTCTAACTGAATTACAACCACTTTACTCTAGATTCTGGTGTATAATAATACACATAACTACTAAACTTCCATAGAATATGCTACCCTTAATTTTCTTTAGCTTTTGCAATCATCACATACTTACACTCTTTTTGACATATACTTGCCTCACTAAATATATCATCTACTTTTGTTTCTTTATAGACTACTAATATCACCTCTCTTAACTCGCATTATCACCATCATACTTAATTTCTAATCAACAAACTTAAATTCTTGTATACACTATTTCAAGCCTACTGATTCACCTTCCGTACAACTCGACCCTTGAATATATAATCTGTTTAATATGGATAAAGCTATCCAACCTCTAATACTACTAAACTTTTAGGTTTATTCTTCTAACTACAGATTGCATATTGTAAAAGAGATTCTGTGAGGGGATATAAAAACATATCTGAATTTGGATTAACACACGAGTTTCATGAACATGAATAAAATATTTCAAAATTTAAGACATAAGGGCACTGATGGGATACTTTTTGAGTCAACATGTAATCCCATAACTGTCTTTGGGGACTGGCTGAGGAAACACTATCTGTAGTGACTTAAGCTTTACTATTTCTGTCACCTCAAAATAAGACAGAGTAAGCATGAATAGAGCAAGATGAGGATCTACATAAATTTCTTAGATAATATTTCTACTGCCTGACCTGAGACTTAAAAGAAGGGAAACATTTCCTAAATGCCCTGTAGCCTCTCGAAGAAAAGTATAGATATCTCTATACCATTCCGTAAGACTCTACTAGACACAACTTCATGCACAACCTACAACACTTGAACTCTATGCTTTGATACCAAGTTTGTAATGAACACAGACTACCCCTTAGTCATCACACGGTGCTTGGAACCACAAGTGATCCCAATCTAACCCATACACTGGCATACTGTTAAGCAACTAAATTATAATAAAATAAATAACAAGTTCTGCTATGCGGAAATATAATCATGGCATAATCTGAATAACTATAATACCGATAAAGTTTACAATCTGATTAAAATCGAGAAAAGAACTAAAATTACATAACTAACTCTGACTGATATCTATAAAGCCTTTAGTATACTGAATCTAGATAGTTGGTACATTCCTCCAACTACCACTAATCAATACACATGAAAATAAATGAACTATACATGTACTAAAATTGTCTGGAGTTCTCGAAGTAGGAGAACTCATCACCTGCTAGCTGCAATCTGCAACTATTTGATCGTGATGTGCGAGCTACAAATGTACCTACATTATGAAATAATGTATCCACACAAACGTATATGTGGATCAGTACTTCTGGAATATACTAAGTATGCAGGGGTGAATGCAATAAGTAAAACTAATTTCATACTTAATCATAAAATATGCATGCTAAGTGTAAGTTGAATCACCAATAGGCTGGAATAAAATGAAGGCTGAAAACATCTTAAAGCATGAGTGACAAACATACTCTGATAAGATGGTAAATCTCTACACTTAGTTTCTGTAAAACTTTACTTTAATGATATAAGTAGAACTGAAGCTGTGATATGGTAAAATATGAATACTGTATGGATACTAGGTCTGAAACTATGTGATGGAAACTAACATGAATCGAGGATCTGAATATACAATCACATTGAGCATGAATGCATAAATGTACTAACTTATCCGATTAACTGAATGACTGATAGCTGAATATTGGTCATATAAGACGGAACTGTACTTAGTCTAAAGAACTAGACTAAAACTGTAGAGTACTATGCATATGAGGTAAGGAATTACTGAGGAACATGAGATAACTGAGCATAAATGCATGAAAACTGTATTATTTGAGAACGTAAGACCAAGTGTATAACATAGTTCTGAAATAGTCTGTAAACAAAAGTACTAAAATACTAATAATTAAATAGAAGTACATGGGTAACTAACACTACTGTGAATTTCAATTTTGTAATACTGTGCATATACATATATATATATATATAAATATATATATACTATATCTGGTATCATACTGAAACTGAATGCTAATTTTGATAACTGAGTGACTGATATCTGAGATTACTGATAACTGTATTACTGATAACTGGGTGACAGTTTCTGACTGTCCTAATTCTGTAGAACTGAACTGAGTTCTATAATGAGTCTAAAAATAAAATTGTGGGAGTATTCATCTAACCGACATACCCCAGTTATTAACAGAGTTGGGTTCCAACCTGTGACCCCAATTGGAAGGGTGTTAGCAACTTGCCACGGGATACTAATAATGTTGGGTTAGCCCTAATCTGGCAAGAAGACTCATGAAATATATATATGATTTTGTAAACCCTAGTCTGGTAGGAGAATGAATTACCCTACGTTTTTTATGTAGTTCTTTAATGCAGGGAGTGCTGCTAAGGGTCAAACCCTCTGCTGGAAGGAATACCCCCATCCCTAGGTTCGCTCGATGATAAATCCTACTCCTAACTGAATCGACACTGAACTTATCACTAGACTATACTACGCTTGACTGAATTGACGCTGATAGTGTTGACTAAATGAACTGGATTAAGCTCACTGAGTACTGTTAAATGACTAAGTACTACTATTCTTGACCTTTACTGGGACTATTATGTAACTACTGCAACTAAGTAAATAGCTAGATTTTGGGTAATAAATACCCTTAGAATAGCATAATTCATAAACTCGTATAACAACAAGACCATACTAAGGCTTTAAGGACATGATAAATAGTCATTATTTAAGGAAACCCATCACTTGGGAATTTTATCAAACACATGGAAATAATGAACTTGAAAATCAGAGCATAGCATGACTACATGACTAAAATCATAAATTGAGGATTTATGTGGATTTCACGTGAAATAGGGCTTGGGCCTTTCTTCCAAACATGTAAATATCATAGCTTGAATATAAGGATGTTTTAAACATGAGGGAACAATTGATTTACATGGTAAAATTTATATCTTGGGGATTCATCTTGAAACAAGTTGAACATGATATGTGAATTTCATGAAACATGTGAAGTCCCTAAACTTGTGAATGGGAATGAACAAGCATGCAAAAATATCATACTTACATAAATCAATCCAAACTTAGGAACTTGATATGAAGATCATAATAATCAAAATATGTATTGGCTCATTCCACTTGAAATCTAACACATGAGGATCATGAGATAAAACATGGGAGTAGTTAAACTATGAAAATCACAAAAAATTCAATATTAAAAATATGGGTTGTGGATTTAACATGTGAAAATCACCATTCAAACATATCAAGGCAATTTCAACGTAAACCATTTGTAAACATGATACATAATCTAATTTCATGGGAGTTTCATCGATATAATTCATATTAACATGTAAAGATCATAAATTTGGATTTAAAACATGTAAAACTCATAGATTTAAATTCAAAAAGGGTTCTTGGGCTCCATGGGTGAAAGGGAACCCATGGATGAACTCCCACTTATCTTAATTCGATGGATTCTTGAACAAATCATGAAGTTGAAGCTTGAATCCTTGTTTTCTTGTGAGTAAAAACTTAGATTATTGCTCATGGGAAAGGGGAAGGTTTTTACGTGAGTTGTTGTGAGGAAGATGGGCAAATAATGCCCCTTTCTGAGTTGTTATTTGTGTTTGGACGGCTGGGTTGAGGGAAAGGGACTAAACTACCCCTTGGACTCTCTTTCCCGTTTAAATGAAAATCATGGAATGACCCCCAAAAATGGTAAATGGGCCTCATGTCGCTCCTCCCAGAAATGGGAATAACCTCGCATCGCGAGAGCTTACTGTCTCACATAAAAAATGACATAACTTTTCACTCGAGTTTTGGATTAAGGTAAAATTGGTATCGTCGGAAAGCTAATTCAATTATTTACTATTTGGTGAGCCTTGAGCTGAAAAATTCTAAGTATATAAAAAGTTATACACATTCAAAGTAGACCCTTGTAGAATCGAATACCAAACTTTGGACGAATCAAAGGATCTTAGCTCAACTTGGCTCTAAATGATCCCTATGAACATTTTTAACCTCATGAGCATTTCACACACTAGTACAAAGATAATAAAACTTATATTCACATGAGAATCACTTGGATTATAACTTATACAAATAAGAAGACGATTCAAAGACTAGCCCGAAAATGCAGGATTTACAGTACCCAAGGCACATGGGTATATCTAGAACTTGAATTACCTCTACCAGAACCACCAATAATTTATTTTTTACTTTCACTAGCACTTTCGGAACAAAACTTTCTTACAATTTTACCAACTTTTATCCATATTACAAATTAAAGTAACAAATATTCAAAAAACACAAATATAATAAAAGTAAATATTCAACAAATAATATATTAATTAAAAATTAAAAGTAAGAGATGAAACGACAATACTAAATTTTTGAAGTATTCGAAAGTTGAGACTTTTAGAAAAATATCACCAGATATTTGTAATTGCAAAACAAAAAAATAAAATTGAGAACTCTAGAAGATAATTAGAATAATTGAGAGAGACCGAGAGAACAAGATTGTGAATTGTGTAAAAAATAGTTTTAAATTGGGTATTTATAGAATTTTTTTGAAATAATAATAAAAAATTTAATTAAAAGTGGCTATTTCAGCCAATTGGACGTTGGGCAAACCAACGATTGCCAATAGTTCAATTGGCAGACCATGGACTAACTAACAAAAAAAATATTTTTTATATAACCGGGTCGGTACGATTCATTAACCCACGGGACTGCTCTGATTTCATAACTAGGCTAGTCCACTTGGCTGACCACGCTAGAAGGCCCAACCCAGGAATAGATGGACCCAACCGAAACCAATTCATACCGAGTCGAGTTCCTTTTTTGTCTGGGTTAATTGAGCTGGACATGTTTGCCTAACTAATTACAATTGATGTTTTAAGATGACTGTTGGCTCACAGTAGAGTTACATTGCTATTTTATAGGGATAGGCTCGCGGTGGAGTTATGTCAAGCTTAAGGTTTGACAGAAAACATGAGATATTTTAGGTGAACAGGACTAGGACAAAATAATTAAAGTGCAAGTTCAGTAAAGTAATATATAAGGATGATATGGTGTTGAGTCTTGATACCCATGACATTCTATTGTGCCGAAGCGCACAAACAAGTGTACGTGGTCCATCCAAGTAATATAGTGACCTTATAAGAAGCCAAGTATTGATCCCACAGTGACTTGTGTTAAACAAATATACAAATCTATCTTTCCTATTAAGATTAAACAAGCGCTAGAATAACCAAAAGTAATTGAGAGTTAAAACTAAAAGTAAGCTAAAACAATACGGCAATGTGAAGGTTCTTGGACAATGATGTTGTAAAACAAGTTCTAAGACACTACGAACAAGCATACTTAGCTACATAACTTTGTTAGTTTAGTTACTTATCTTGGTTGTTGGTTCACGGGGTTGATAATGTGATTATGATCTTCCGAACCTCTAATCAACCATCTAACTTAGAGTGGCAACTACATCGTTGAGAGAGGATGCAAGTATAAGCTAAACACATTTGTATTTCTTCCCATCTATGAAAAATATAGGGAGAATTAGGTATATTCCTATCCTAAACACAAATCATAACTTCAACTCAATGAACGATTACGGTCCTATCTTATATATTTCATGTTCTTTTCTATCATTCCTCTTTCTGGGCTCCCGATAGAATTATGCATTTATCTTAAGGAGCGCAAATCCATAGAATAGTAAAACAAGAATATATAAATACCGAACAATGATATTAAAAATAATCACCTCCATTAAATAGAATAAGTATCCATGATCTTGTCCTTAACCTCAGAAAAGGGTGTTTAGCCACTCATAGACTTAATAACAATCACAGGATTAAAATCCGTGTAGTAATCTGAAAATAAACTAAAGTAAAAGGATAAAAACCATAATTGAAGCCTTTTGCAACATATGTTAATCCCTAAAAGTCGTCCATGGTGTTTACACAAAGGTTGAAGTGTCGTATTTATAGTAGAACAAAGTTTGCCAATTTTATCTAGCTAGCTTGCAACGCCAATATCGCACTACTTAGGCAGCATGTGTAATGACCAAAACTAGGGCCTGGATGTGATAGGTATCCCAAGACAACCAAGGCAGGAGATAACCCCATTAACCTTACCTCAAGAGGACAATAATGATAATAATTATAACCAGCGGTAGCCAATTAAAATAATAATAGAAATGTGATAGTCAAAGGAAGTTGCAAGTCAAAAACAAAATCCATGATAATACCTCGACACTATCCACAAAAGCCTCTAATCCAAGGATTACCAACTAAGTCGGGACATGCCCCCGACTATGACAAAGAAAATCCAAAAGTACTAGAATAATAAATGAAAACTGAAAGAGAGACCAGGCCTTCCTAAATATATAGGACTCACCACTCCACAACTGACCGACCAGGATATCAAACCACCTAAGGCTGCACATGCCACAAGAAAAGTCCTCAGAACCTACATCATGAAATGATGTAGCATACGTAAATAGTCAGTACGACAAGTACTAACATGCAAAAAAAGAAAGGAATAAATTATACATATACCAAAACTAGTAATGAAACACACTAATGGAATATATTTACCAAAATCAGTAATAAATCATATGCACCATACACATACATATATAATATGCTGGTGGAAATAAAACATAATTGTTTAAAGGAAGTCTTGAACTGTGTAGCTCATTCCGACTTAAAGTCACCCATAGGCTATCTGGGTCCGGCTCCCCTTGCCAGAAGGGCCCCAGTCCATGTTATCTGCATAGACCGTAAAATAGGTTAAATTCGCCAATATAATAAACTCCTAATAAAATAACTATGTACTACTGTACGAAGCAAGCACACAATGGTTATCCATATTTCACGACAAGACCCACCAACATCGACAAATGTGGTTTTCAGTGTTGGTCCTCCTAGAACTACACTTTCTCGGTAAGCTACACAATTTCCTTTAAGCCAAAATTAAAATAGTTTTCACATACCATTAACTTATAACCGTGGAGTATTTCATGAAGGCATTTTCTAATTGGTATCGACATATCAATAGACTTGCAAGTTATTCCAATTATGCCAAACCATAACTATTTAACCAATTTGACTCCATATTTTGTTTAAAATCCAAAACCATAGCCCCCGAGGGCATTCCAAAAACCTCTTTATTCCTTTATCATTTAATGCAATAAAATATTTCAAAAGGTAAGTTAAAACAATGTAGAATCCTTGTTTAAAGCCAAATTAATAGTTTGGGTTGAGGTTCAGGTCAATAACACCATACAGAATCCATAAACATTCTGAAAAAATAAATTCTCAATTTCACCATTACCATAAGACACAAATTCAGCCCAAAACCCACTATTTAAACCGTGAATAAATCATTACAAACAAGGAAAAACTATGCAAGAGTATGACCACCTAAAACCCTCAGCCCTAGTTTGAATTAAACAACCAAGACACATGGTAATACCAAGTAATTTTGATGCAACAATATGATAAGTAAAATAGGGAGTGTACAACATGCCTTTTTTCAAGAAAAGAATTTGAATCTGTGCCTTGAATCGTGAACCCTAGGTGTTCTTGTCTCCAAGAATATTTTAAGGGAGAAGGAAGAATTGCTGAAGTTTTTTTCTTGAGAATGATCATAATTCAGTGTTCAATAGGGTTTTAAGCATATAAGGTTCGGACCTCATAAGAAAAATAACCAAAATACCCCTAACATACGGAGAAAAATTCCCAGAAATAACTCCCTATGACCTCACTTTTGGCCCGTTGGTAGTAACTATGACCCGTAAATAGGGTCGTAGGCATTAGACCCTTTTTAGCTCCCAGAAAGTACTTACGACCCCCAACTTATGGCCCATAGGTAGTACCTACGACTCATAGGTAGGTTCATAAGTATCAGACCCTTTTACAACTCTCATGACCTACTTACTATCCCAAAAGCAATGACCCATAAGTATTACCTATGGCCAGTAGGTAGGTAGGTAGGTAGCTTGACAGGACTTCGGTAAAATACTATAACATGTTACTCCGATGTTGAATTAAGGAGAAAATAGATGTGTTGGAAAGATAATTCAATTATCTATCATTTGGTGGGCTTGATTCCAAACACACTATATAATATATGATTATGCTTATTTGAATTTGACCCAAGTTGAAACGTCCATTAAAAATCAATCAGTAGAAAAGTTATCAACTCATCTTTGAGTTAGGAGATTATTATGATCTCAATTCATCTAAAAATATGTTTCCACACTATATAATTGACCATTACACTTATATTGACATAGAAATATGACGCATCCCGGACCGGGTCCTCATCATAATAGGCATCCCAAGTCTAACTAGGACTAGGGACCACTCTCTTAATCCAGCCTAACCACCTTATGCAGCCTCAGATGAGTTGAATTTCAAACATATAACAAGATAACATTATTGTCCACATCAATACTCTGGGATAGGATCACGACCGTGACTGACTGTAATGCCCTGAGTCTATACCCGGGATGGTACATGGTGCTCATAATCTCAAAGGACCACAAGCTAACCCATGACTGGTACCTGCTGTAATAACTATGTAATAAATACTGTAAATATGCAAAAATAGGTGGAAAATTGCCATAAGGTTCAATACTATAAATATTACTGAATATGGTATCCCAATACCAAAACTGAACATCAATACTGAAAAACTGAACAACTGTCTGAAAATACTCTAGTTTGAAAAAGCCTCAAACTATCTGAACTATGGAGTTAATGGGATAAGCCCCCAACTCACTCCATCTAATGAAATAAACTAAAGTAATATGAATAATAAGCATGTTCTCAAACTATGAGGACTCACTACTACTATGAAAGCTTAAACCATTTATAGTTTCTTGCATAATTCAAAAATAAGCAGAGTTCACATTTTAAAAAAGAGTTAATGCAATAAACATATCTTTATAAGCATTTATTCATAAACCTTAGGGGCATAACATAACCAAAACAAAATTCCATTACCATTAAACAATAACCATGTAATTCCATTATCCAAAACCACTATTAATGCACAGAAAGCATAATTAAAACTATAAGGAATCATAACCAAGCCTTTAACATCAAAACCTCTAAATCAATAGTTGAAAACCAAAACCATGCAAGAGTAAAACCATGAAATTTACCACATAACCGTGCCTTTAATTGAAATCACATGTAGGGAAGAGAATCATGCCTTAAACCAAGAATATTGATGGAAGAATTCACCAAGACAAGCTCCAAAGAAATCCCTTGGTCTGAAGAGATTCTAAGTGTTTAAGAATAAGATAATAAGTTAAATAACTTCCTAAGTGTATTAGTAGTTGTGGGTCCTTATTGGGGTAAGTAAGGAAATGTCTAGACTACCCTTACTTAAATCTCATAAAAACCCTATACAGGGTTACGACTGACCTCCTTACGAGTCGTAACCTAGCTTATGGTTGACAACTACCCAATCATAACCAAACCTTAACAATGGATCATAAACTGTCCAGTATACGACTCATCCAGCCAAGTCATAACCTTAGCATACGATATCCCTGGCAGAATGTAACACTAGAAAGATCAAACACTATCTACCTTACGAGTCACTTATATAACTCATACCCATAAGTCGTATCCCTTCTAGTATCCAAGACTATCCCACTAAATAACATTGATCTGTTTATGATAGCACTTTAGCACTTTTACCCCAACTTATGGCTCATACCATGAGTCATAATGGGTCCGAAGAACGAGATTCTAGGAAATTTTCTAAGGGTATAGACTTGGGATGCTTCAAAATCATTAGGTTTAGGTCTATGCACATAGGAACTATGGTTCAAATTCTAGCCCAAAATTATGGGATGTTATAATATCTCCCCTTGGAATCATTCATCCTCAAATGATGGGTAAGAACTTATTAAATTTTAGAAGTGCGGATTAAAGGATGTAACTTCATATTAGGAAATTTCCCTCAACCAAACATACATAGGCATCAAAGAAAAGAGCTTCATGATATCACTAAGTAAATTGTGTAAGAACGGATTATGAGATAATGAGATTTGACATAGACATGATCTTGGGCATGAGTTCTATAAAATATGATCATAATAATTTAGGGCATGAATTTTTACTAGGAAATGCTTAACTTGATGAAGATTTTCATGTGACATAAGAATAGAAGCATTCTCCACCTCCAATGATATGTCTAATAACCCTTATATATACCAATACTTCTCAACTATGAGTTCATCCATGAATACCACACTTCACCATTTCGATCTTATAATTCCCCCATAAAACACATGACTACATGATCCTGAGCCTAACTAGATATTTCTTCTATGTTAAAGTCTGACCTGAAGTTAAAAGGTTTTTACTTAAGCTATGTGACCCTATACTCTATATCCCATCAAGAATACTACTCCACCTTATTACTATAAAATAACCTCAAGTCTTAAATAAAGGAGTACTAGCCACATAATGCCATTGTTTCGTATCTATCAATCACATCATTTAAGACTATCTTTACTACACCCACTTTATGGATCTCCCCACCAAAACCCAACAAATTCAATCACTTTCACTAAGATTTTCACCATATATTCCCCTCCTAACTAATTCACTTAACAAAATTTCATCCCACTCCCCGCTCTTCACCTATAGCCTTAGCTCGATTTGTCACACCACAACTTTCACAATAAAAAACATCCACTCTCTTATCTAAAACATTAATATGGATCTATAACCACTAACAGTCTAGCATAAGAAGGGTAATTTGAGGGACTAAAATACAAGCATCATGAATGTAAGTGACACTATTCAATCATAACATATATTTGATGCACTACTCAAGGTGGGTCCTGAGATGTAAGATACGACCCAATAGGCGCGAAAGTCTTTATATAACAAGTACCCAAATTATTATTACAGGGTCAAAGCATGGACATTGGTTATATAAAGAGCTCAATCCTTAGGCATAAACACAAATTAAATTCATAAGATATTGGTAGAATATGCTCTAAAATTGTAGGAGGATGAATTTTATAGAATAAGAATAGATTTACCATTACTCTTACCTAAAATTTTCCACCATAAAAAAATTCAAGATCTACCTTAGATCATAATCTCCGCCTAGCACAAAGGTCACTGACCTAGACTTATGAACATACTCTCCCATTAAATCTTTAAGCACAAAACTCCACACAATGAGGTTATAACCATGAACATGAACACCAAACTTCCCCATGATAACTATAATATGAGGACAATAAGTTCTTTCTAAGATATCCCTTCCATGGATACTAATCTTAATTTTTGCTAGTCTTATAGTCATGACCCTATAAATCACACTATCATGAGCATACACATCCTTTCTAGTCCCATAGTCATCACCCTATAACTCACGCTATCATAAACCATTGCATCAAGAATTCTTAAAACATAATAATCCTAAAGCACTATGGGTTTTGGGACCCTTAGAATAATTTCCTGGATTTTTAGTTTTTGGTAAGGATATGACTAGGGGGTATAGGTCATACGTTAGGGTATGATTGGTAAGGTTTGATAATACACTAACCAGTGTTGGTTGTTTGGTTGTATTGGGTTCTTGAATAGGTACGATTTGGAGGGTATGGGTCATATGGTTGAATACAAGTCATATGGTTTGGGTTTTCCTTAACTTAATATGAGACTTAGTAATGTAACTTAGATCTGAGTATGAGTGGTTCACCATGGATCCTGAGATAGGGTATGAGTAATATTGTCCAATTCGTATGGTGTACAGTGTCAACTCCTCTTGGTTCTATTATGGGTACGGGTTAAGGGTACTAGTCATATACTTGGATACGAGTTTATATTGCATATTTATATATTGACCATTATGGGGGGGAGAAGGGGGGGCGATAGGTAGAAAGGAGGTATAGGGTATGAGTTATGGGTACCACTCATATTAGAGGGTACTACCAATATAGTTGAGTCGTACCCACCTACAGGGATTTTATGCAGTCACATTGGGGGTAATTTAGCTATTTCCTTTCTTAACCTATTATGAAGCCACGAATTATATCATATTTAGGAGGTTATTTTTCCTATTATTCTAATCTAAAACACTTAGAAACACTTTTTAATTCTCTCTAAGGCTCTTGGGCACAATAAGACTAGGGTTCCATCTAAAGGAGCTATTTGGGGCTTGTTTGTGTGATTTCTCACAATCATCTTATACTCTAAGGAAAGATACTTCTCCCTCATTGTTACTACCAACTAAATGCATGATTTATACAATGTTTTGATGGCATGATTATTATATTATTTTGGGGTTTTTAAATGTGTGTTGGGGTTTTGTTATTAAATACTTGGCTATGGTTTTCCCATATTTTAATTATGTTTTTACATGCTTTAATGGTGGTTTGGACAATTGGTTACATGGGAATGGTTGATTGGTAATTGGAATTGATTTTGGAAACACTATGCCCCTAATATGTTTGATAAAATGCCTATGATAATGCTTTCACTATACTATTAGAATTTTTATGGAACTATTGCATGGTATGGTTTTGTAATGAAACCGTAAATGGCATAAATGGTTTAGAATAGTTAAATGGAATGGGATGGTGGTCACAGTTATGGTTAAATAAACAACTTGTGGGGTACATAGGATTCCCCCAAGCAAACTTAATAATCAAACACTTGTGGGGTACACGAGATTCCCTTAAGATAATTTAATTATATAATCTATGGTTACATGGGAATCCCTTTATATAAAAATATTGGATAAGGATATTGCTTGCAAGCTATAGTTAGTATGACGATATCACTACTCATAGCATTGGTTAATAATAATGGAATAATGGGTTGATTGGAAATTGTTTTAATTGGACAAAATGGTGGGGTGTGATAGCTAACTGTAAAGGTGTAAGACCAATGGATGAAAATTGAAAAATTATGCTTGCCGACATGATGGGTTTTTCATAGTGACCATATATGATACTAGGAGGTACATGGGAATCCTCTAAGTACACTGTACATTTGTTTCATGGATAGCGAAGGGTACTTGAGAATCCCCTACCCTTCTGGTATCTCTTATTAGTGCAGCTACACGCATCAGGGCCTGTTCAGGGGGTTACACTGGACCCATATAGACCTTGGATGGTTCTAGGATGGTTAAGCTACACATACCCAGATTAATGGTTTTATTGGCATACCAAACCCAGTTCTCTTTCCCGACATAGTAATATATATATATATGGTTTATATGCGTATGGTTGGTTTACTTGGTTTTACTGGATGGCATTATTTTATCCTTATCTTAAGTACTTGCTATCATTCACCAGCTAACCCATCCTTGGTCGGCTGTATCCCCATCGATGCAGGGATTAACCATTCTACTCCCCCTTCTTAGTGCTTGGATTCGAGATCAGAAAGTGAGGAGCATCCATATTCTGAAAGGCACCATTTCATATTCATGGATGTTTTTTCACACTTTGGTTTAAATATGGATATTGGTTTTTGCTATGGTTGGGGGCATGTCCAACCGGATATTGATTTTTTTTTGTTAGAGGCTTTTATGGAATTACTATGGGTTGGCATAGGCGAGATTGTTAGTGGTGTCAGCTGTGGTATTGGCATTGGTAATAGGGATGATATCGATTGACTAAATTGCTCACTGTTCCATCCTTTTATATTATGTTATGGGAAATAACCTAGTTATTGTTTTGGTCTTGGCTTATGGTTTTAGTTTATTTATGGTTATTAGTTGGGTTTGGTACAGTTAGTCTCGTTTGAGTTGGTCTCGGTCATAGAACTATCCCAAAGTATGGATTTGTGCAATTACCTGCTATCTTGTTATATGTTTGGAATTTATTCGATTCAGGGTATAGGCTGGATTATTGGGTTGGGTATCGGTGGTGGTCTCCGGTCCTGGTTGAACTTAAGATGCCCATTAGACAAGGCCCCTAGTTGGGTCATGTCAAGTTGGTGTCTGAGCTTTAGGTTCATGGTAAATTAGGAGATCACAAAGTCGTGTCGAGTAGAGTCTCTTTTAAGGGTGTGTTATGGGCCCACACTCATAAGGGAGAGGCTACATTACATTTAGGAATGTTTCACTTTCTTGGTATTCTATTTTTAAGCTTGGAGTCTAAGTCATGGAATCTTCTCTAATCCTGATTTGTTTGCTTTTAAGATCATGCTTTGATGATCTAAGATGCAAGAAAATTTCTCTATCCCAACTGGGGACAATGTTGAAAGAACACGCACTACTCAAGGGATCCTTATTCGGTCAAGGTATCCAGTCCCTGATATTTCAGGAGTTTCACCAATTGCTACTATTCCTTCTTAGGGTGAGGTAACTAATGCAGAATTTTGACAATCGATTCATGTTATTGATTAGTTGGTTGCTACTCAGGCTGAGCGGGATGTATCTGGTATTTCATTTGCTATGGCCACAAATATTATCCAGTTTGTTAAAATGAATTCTCCTACTTTTACTAATGTAAAGGTTGAGGAGGATCCTCAGGGTTTATTGGATGAAATAGAGAAAATATTCAGTGTCATTCAGGCAACAAATATGGAAGGGGTGAATTTTACTGCTTACCATCTTAAGGATGTGGCGTACTAATGTTATGAGAAGTGGGATGGGATAAGAGCTTATGTTGAGGAGTCGACTTTGTGGGTGCATTTCTCTTATAATTTTCTAGAACGCTTCTTTTCTCAGGAGTTAAGGGAAGGAAAGGTGGAGGAATATGTCAAACTGAGGCAAGGAAAAATGTCAGTCAAGGAATATTCCTTAAAATTACATCAGTTCTCAAGGTATGCTCTAAAATAGGTGTCTAATATGAGGGTAAGGATGAGAAATTGTTCTTCTATATTGTTTTTAGATTTAATCCTTGAAAGAAAGACTACATTGCTGATTAAGGATATGGATATGTTTAGGTTGGTGGTTCATATGAAACAGGTGGAGGAAGGAAAGTGGAAGAAAGCTAAATTTAAGGAAAGGCAGGTTAAAAAGTTCAGGTCTTTGATAATGCTCAAACTACACCTCTCATGTGAGAATGTAAGTGATCATTGTTAATATATAGCCTAACTAGGTTGGGGTTGAATCCCACAGGGAATATGGTGTAAACTTAAGTCGTTTGCGAGTTAATCAACTGATAGTTGGATGTTTCCTGAAATGGGGGTTTTGGAGATTAGCCAATAATTGTTGGTCACTTTAGTTTCAATGTTTGTAATCAAGAGTTTATGGAAGAGTTATGTTCACTATGGGCGTTGGGATTTGACAGATGCTAGTAACGATTCAAGATTCTTGTCGTAGGTAGGAATAGCAGATTATCCTTGTCGAATTTATGCCTAAATGTCTCTCAACCTGCTTAAGCATTTAACTACCTAATTCTCTCAAACTTAGGGAGTTTATATTTCATAACAGGATGTTATCTCAGGTTAATTAATCTTGCTACAACATTAATTATTAAACGGAAGGTTGGTAGCTTCCAAGTCCCTGTTGATAATTCGCTTCTTACTAGGGTTGATTTCTTAGTTCAAGCAAATCAATAGTAAGCAAAAACTATTGTTTGCAACCAATAGATAAAGTGTAAAGCAAAGGGATTACCAAGAAGTTACTACCACCGTTAGAATCCTGAACACTTATATCCTGTTTGGGATTGCTTATTTCCTAAAATAAGCACTTATTTTTAAAAAAAAAACACTTTTTTAATAAAAAAGGGTGTTTGGTAAACTGCCAAAAGTGCTTTTAAAAATAAGCAGAAGCAGTTTTTCTTCTTCTGGGAAGAAGCAAAAAATTTCTGCTTCTCAAAATAAGCAGAAGCAGAAGCAGAAATTTTTTGTTATGATAAAAATATCCCTATCACACACAAATATACATATACATACATACATACATACATACATACATACAAATATATATATATATATATATATATATATATATATATATGTATATATATTTCATATTTAACTCATAATTCTTTATGATTTATATATTATTGTTTTATTTTCACTCAGTTTCTTTAAATAAATTTGAAAATATCATTGATGATGATGACTAAAGAATATATATAAATTATTTTATTATTATTATTGATAACAATTGACAGATGAATCACGTTACAAGATTGTATTTTGACATCACATATAAGTTTTTTATCGAATATTTAATTTCAAATAAATAATTAATGAAAAGTGACATATTTGTTAAAATAGTGAGTATATATATATGGATATGATGACTGCTTATTCGTAGTAAATTCTGACACCGTAAAAATATATTAAAAATGATAACAAATAACAGATAGAATTTTATTTTAAATATTTGTCATCAAGTAGTATACGTATATGAATTTGGTTACTTAGTTTTAGAATTGAAATGGTAAAAACATATCCAAAAGAAAACGTAACAAATAACAAATATTATCTCATTTAGATATCTGTAAGCATGAATATAGTGTTTGCTAACTTTTAGTAAATTTGACACACTAAAATGTATTTAAAAAATAAGGTAACAAAAAAAAGATAGATTCTAATTAATTTTTTTTTACCTTTTCTTCAAACCTTCTATTCATTTAACGAATTTATCGTATTGCACACCTTCTCCTTCATCTATAAATACAAATAATATTTCACATATATACATATACTTTATGAAATAACTTCAGTTTTCATTTTTGTTTGATGTTTTAAGTAATATTTAAATTATTTAAGTAAATATCAGTATTTAATTTTTGTAATATATATATATATATTGATTGAAAATTATAGAGTACGTACTTTTTAATTAAATTAAAAAATTTTAATTAAAAATATGATAATAGATATTTAAATAATTTTTCTCTATAAATTGATTTTAGTAATAAAAGTTTATTGGCAGATGTCCTTTTTGGTCATTTGACTCAAAAAAGCACTTCTTGAAAAAGATTATCCAAACATATTTTGATTATCAAAAGGACTTTTCAAATGAATTTACCAAACACAAACTACTTTTTTTTAAAAGTAGTTTTCTGAAAAGCCATTTTATAAAAGTGCTTCTTAAATAAGTAATTTTGTAATAGCAATCTCAAACGGCCTCTTAGTTGTGTTACAAACCCATACCCACAGATCCCATAACTCGAGTTAAGGGGTTTAGCTACTCATACTATAAAGAGAATACAACTTGTTGAATTCATAATGCTATGGAATAATACTTAAAGCAAAAGTGAATAGCAATAGTTGTATCTCGGATTAAATTGTAGTAGAAAAATCTCAAAAAATAATATGATAATCTCTCTAAAGCTAACTGTAAACTTGTATCAAAAACTAGAGAGCAAATAGGTAAAGTTCAAGTCCAGAATGTCTAGTACAAGCCCCCAAGAAAACCCTAAACAATACTTTAAATAGTTCACCATAATTATGGAAGCAAAATCACAGAGTTCAGTAATTTCTCGGACAGGTGACGATATTTTGTGACGCCTTATCAGGAGTCTGACGAGTTATCACAGATGTCGGTAGCTCCTCTTTGCTTTGGACATTCGTTGCCTTAGCCTGACGATGAAGCGTGATGGGTTATCAGATATTTGACGACTTAGCACCGATGTCGCCGATGATTTACTTCATTTCTCATGTTCTACCTTAGGATAATGACGATCTTGATGGCTTATCATAACTCTGTCGGCTTATCATATGTCGTCGTCACTTCTTCCAGCTGAATTCCATTCTCTATTTAAGGCTGACGATGAAGTTGATAACTTATCAGAGTGCTGATGACTTATCAGGAATATCGTCAGCCACACTTCTCTTCTATTTGCTTCAAATTTCAACTCTTTTACTTCTATCATTGTTGGTTCTCTTACATCTTGACTTCCACTGCAAAATCAAAGATAAAACTATCAAAAAAGACAAAAGTTGCTTAAGACTTTGCAATTATTCTCAGTTAAAAGCCTCAAATGTGTTAGCATCTGCTCACATCAACACCCTCAACTTAAAACAATTGCTTGTACTCAAGCAACTAAAACACAACCAAGAGGATACAAAGTACACTTGGCAGTCAATCATCTATATTATCTCAAAACCATTTTTACCTTCTCCAAGGTCAATTAATTCCAAATCAACTATGTATGCTACTGAAGAACAATAATAGGACACGCAGGAATCAAAATATGACATCAATTAAGCAACAACAACCATGTATGTATCAAGCTTACACTATCCAAACAAGTTAGCAACTAGCAACGTAACCAGTGTGCCCTCACTACAAAGAAGTCCCGCTTCACTTATATCAGACATTACATATGTAACCATGGGGAAAATCACGAGACACTCTCTCTTAGAATGAAGTTCCAATCAATGTATGCCGAATACCATAGGCTTGCCCTAATTTTTATTACCAAGACTTTCAGACAGGTCAGCTAGGATCACTATAGGTCCTCTCTTTGGCTTGTAATATAGGCTAGGGGATGGTATGATCCTCGATGATATTTAAAGTGACTAAGCCTCCTTGACACTACACAAGATTTTGGGGTTTCACTCATTTACCTTTTTTTATTCTTCTCTTTTCTTGATCAAACTTATTCTGGATGTGTGCGGTTCTTGTCTACAATCACTTCTTTTTTTTCACAACTTTTCTTTTCTTGCTCTTTTCCACTGCACCCAGCTTTTTATTTTTTTATTTTACTCTACCTTTCTTCATACTCATTTTACAGCATGAACCCCTATGATAGCCACCCTTAACTTAGGCCATTTGACTATGTTAAGGTACATAGTGTCCAAGGAAGAACAGGGCCAAAACAAGTTCATTATGATATAAAAATTGGACGGTGATAGGTATCTTAAAAAGAAATAGGCTATTCAAGCTCAAAATAGTGATCAAGGTATATTATGCATACAGGAAAGGCCATTTAGGCTAAAGTGGGCTAATATCAAAACAGCCTATAATCCTTTCCTGACCCCTATCCTTCAACATAGGTAACCTTCAACCTAGGTAAGACTAACCGAACAAGTTCTAAATCCAACATACAAAGGGAACTAAGTAAAATCTCACACGCACATGGCACACAAGTATATCACAAGTTACTACGAATCCGGTTCATGTAATTGTTTAGCAATGGTTATCAAGTTACTAGAACTAATACTATACAAAGATGAACAGTGGTGACAATTAGATACAAATCATACAGTTAAAGAATTAGACCACTTAAGAGGTGCTAATAAAATAACAAAACCATGTTAGCTGCCTCAGGTACTTGTATTTCTCCTATTTAACTACAAAATGTTACAACAACAACTCACTCTACACCCTCAACATAAAATTAAAGAAAAATTAAACTAAGGGTTAGGGTATACCTACAGTAGATCAAGTATGAGAATCATGGGTTGCCTTCTATATAGCACCCGATTTAATGAGGAGGCACGACTCAGGTGTCTTGATTACTTAATACTTCATCGAGATAGATAGTAGCAGTACTTTTCACTGAGTCTTTTGGACCAATATAAAGTTTGACTCATTTCCCATTTACCTTGAAGGTGCTGCCATCTTCATTTTCAAGTTCTACTACTCCAGATGAGTAGACTTGACTAACTCTAAATGGGCCTGACCACTTGGATTTAATCTTACTTAGGAACAGTTGAAGTCTGGAATTGAACAGAAGCACCAAGTAACCTTTTTGGAAATCTTGTTTCTCAATCCTCCAATCATGATACTTTTTCATCTTTTCTTTATATAAGTTTGCTCGTTCGTATGCCCTGAGACAGAATTCATCCATCTCATTTAGTTATCCTAGTCTTAGCTCTGCTGCCTCCTTTTAACTCAAATTTAACCTTTTAAGTGCCCATAAAACCTTGTGATCCAGCTCTATTGGTAAGTGGCATGCTTTTCTATAGACCAACTGGAATGGTAACATACAAATGGGTGTCTTGAAAGTAGTCTGGTATGCCCATAAGGAATCATCAAGCTTTCAAGACCAGTCTTGCCGACTAGCATTCACTGTTTTGGCTAGGATGGCTTTAATCTCTCGATTTGACACCTCCACTTGCCTACTAGTTTATGGGTAATATGAAGTGGCTACTCTATGTTGTTTCACCCTATATTTTGCTAAGGCAGCTCGAATCACTTTGTTGCAAAAATAAGATCCTCCATCGCTTATAATAGTATGTGGTACTCCAAAGCGAGAGAAGATGTTCTTCCTTCATTATCAGACAAGGCAACAACTTTGACCTATTTTGAGACATAGTCACCAGCAACTAAAATATACTTCATCCCATACGATCTTACAAAAGGACCTATAAAATCGATCCCCAGATGTCAAACAATTCCACTTCAAGCATCTTTGTCAAAGGCATCTCATGTCTTTTGGAGATCGCCCCCTGCCTTTGACATTGGTCACATTTCAGCACAAAATTATAAGCATCCTTGAATAATGTTAGCCAATAGTAGCCGCTCTGCAACACCTTCCTAGCCGTTTGGTCACCTGCATGTTGACCTCCAGCTGGGAAATGTGACATGCTTCCAATATACACAATACATCTACTCCTGGCACACATCTCCTTATAATATTGTCATCACATCGCCAAAAAAGATACGGCTCATCCCTGAAGTAATGGGTCACATCATGCAGGAATTTCTTCCTTTGATGGAAAGAAAGATTTTATTGAATGACCTCACTCACAACATAATTTTCAAAATCAGCATACCAAGGTATTTTCTCCATAGCAGCGGCCAAGATCTCCTTATCAGGAAATGGATCATTTATCTCCATTTCATCACTAACTGCCTGCTTACTTTCTATTATAGACAGGTGATCCACAACTTGGTTTTCACAACCTTTCCTATATTTGATTTCAAAGTCAAATTCTTGTAGCAACAACACCCATCTAATCATCCTTGGTTTTCCATCCTTCTTAGCTATCAAATACCTCAAGGTTGCATGGTCAATATGGACCACCACCTTGGTCCCAAACAGGTAAGCCTGGAATTTCTCAAAAGCATACACTACAGCCAGGAGTTCTTGTTCAGTGATGGTGTAGTTCTTTTGTGCTCCATTCAGTGCTTTGCTGGCATAATATATTGGATGAAATAGTTTGTCCTTCTTTTAACCCAATACATCTCCAAGGGCAACAATGCTTCCATCATACGTGATCTCAAACAGTTTTGACCAGTCTGGTGCAACAATGATAGGGGCTTCGATCATCTTCATTTTAAGGCATTCAAATGCCTTCAAGCAATCGTCATCAAAGTAGAACTTCACTTCTTTCTCCAAAAGTTTGCAAAGTGGATTTGCAATGTTCGAGAAATCTTTTATAAACCTCCGATAAAAGCCAGCATGTTTGAGAAAGCTACGCACTCCCTTCACTAAAATGAGAGGAGGTAGTTCCTTAATAACTTCAACCTTGGATCGATCAACCTCTATCCCTTTTTTTATAATTTTATGCCCGAGAACGATGCCTTACTTTACCATAAAGTGGAATTTCTCCCAATTAAGCACTAAATTGAATTCAACACATCATTTTAATTCCATACTCAGGTTTTCCAAACATAGCTCAAAAGAATCTCCCACCACAGAGAAATCATCTATGAACACCCCTAAGGTATTCTCCACCATATCTGAGAAAATAGATATCATGCACCATTAGAAGGTAGCTGGTACATTGCATTGGCCAAACGACATCCTCTTAAATGCAAAGGTTCCATATGGATATGTGAATGTCATCTTCTCCTGATCTTTAGAAGCAATACAGATCTTGTTATATCCAGAATAACTATCCAAGAAGCAATACCATCCTCTTCCGGCCAATCGATTAAGCATTTGGTCCAGAAAGAGCATCGAGAAGTGGTCTTTCAAAGTCAATGATTTTAGTTTGCGGTAGTCTATGCAAAATCTGTACCCAGTCATAGGCCTAAGAGGAATCAACTCATTCCTTTTATTTGCAACAACAGTCATGCCCCCTTTTTTGGGCACGCATTGAACTGGGTCACCCATTTACTATCAGTAATAGGGTAAACCACTTTTGCATCCAACCACTTAATAATTTCCTTCTTAACTACCTCTTTCTTTGGTGGGTTAAGACGACACTGGTGCTCGATGGTTGGAGTACAGTCTTTCTTAAGTTGTATTTTATGTGTGCAGATGCCTGGGTAAATGCCAATAATATCTGCGATAGTCCATCCTATTGCTCTCTTGTACTTTTGAAGTACTAAAATAAGTCCTTCTACCTACTGCTTTCCCAAATCTGCTGCAATAATAATGGGTAGTGTGTTTTCTTTGCCCAAAAACACATACCTTAAATGCCCAGGCAGTTCTTTTAATTCCAATACTGGTGGCTTTTCAATGGATGGCTTAGCCGGTGGTGTTGGTTGATTAGCAAGATCAAGATCTAGCTTCTTATGAGTATAAGAGTATGAACCCATTCCTAAAAAAGCACAAATAGTATCTTCGTACTCCTTAATAAATCCATGATCAAACTTTGTCAGACTGCAGTTAAAGGATCAACAACAAGTTTCTCCTCTATTGACAGCTCTTGCTCATCCTCATAATACACATCAACAATTGAGAACACACTCATTTGTGTATGTTGCTTCATTGATTTTCACACATCAAAGTGCACCACCTCATTATTCATCCTGAATAAGAGCCCATTAGCTCACAAATTGATCAACACACTTACGATTGTGTGGAAATGTCAACCCAAGATTATGGGTAGCTCAAAGTCCACCTCGAAATCAAGAATGACCAAATTTGCAAGAAATATGAAGCTAGTACCTTCACCAACACATCATACAAAATATCAATAGGTCGTTTTACCGATTTGTCTACCATTATGAGTCGCATGTTGGCGGGTGTGGGATTTCCCAAACCCATCTTTTTTTACATGGCTAGCGACATCAGATTAATACTCGTGCCCAGATCATATAAGGCCTTAGAGAATTCTAGAGACCCAATTATACATGGGATAGTGAATGCTCCAGGGTCAACCTTCTTCTGCACCAAGGTCCTCGTAGAAATAGCGCTACAATGATGAAGATTATCCTTCGGTTCGTAGCTCACTAATATTTTCTTCATCACAAGGTCATTCATGAATTTAGCATACCCTGGTATTTTCTCAAGTGCCTCCACCAAAGGCACATTTATTATTAACTGCTTCAACATCGCCATGAATTTATTAAATTTTGTATCCTCAACTATCTTCATTAATATTTGAGAAAAGTGAGGTGGTGGTCTTAGGAGAGCTTTCACCACTACTTCCTTTTCCTTCTCTTTTCCTTTTTCCGAATCATCATCAGAACTATCCATCTTCTCAGACTCCACCAAATATTTTTCTTTGGGTTCATTCTCTGTTCTAATCACATCTTTAATTAAACTTTTGCCCATAAAAGGGACAGGTAATATCTTACCACTTCTAGTGGTAATCGCCATACATGAGCCATCATTCCACAAATTTTGGATAGTGTCACTAGGTAATGTTCCACTCTTCTTCTGGTTCAGCACTGTGGCGAGTTGACTCATTTGTTGTTCTAGCTATTTAAATGTAGTGGAGTACGAGTTTACCAACTGACTAATAGAAGATAGATCGGTATTCATCGTAGTCATACCTGAGTTGGTAGCCTCCACTCCCTTTAACAATTTATCCATCATGTGCTCTATGGACATCTTTTTAGAACTTGTTGTAGTAACCTTACAAGTTCTAGAAGGGACATATAGCCCGCTTCTATCACTATTGCTCCTCCAATTTCCTTGCACCTGATTCTTATATCTAGGCTTATCATAATAATTTCGACCTTGATTACTATGGCTATTGCCTCATAAACCCCCTGATTATTAACATAATTCGCTTTTTCTTCTAGATCAGCATCAACTCTATCTTGAGATCTCACAGCTTTTACCTTCTCAGTCTTTCCTGATAGAAAGGGCTTGGTTAGCAAGTCCATCTGCATTTTTAGGTGAGCCATGTTTTATTCATGCTCCTTGTCTCTTCTGCATTGTTCCACAGTCATACCCACAAAAATAGTAGGTATTGCTACCACAGAGTCTTTGGTATGCCATGCCTAACTCTGTTTGGTCATTCTCTCTAGCATTTTTGAAGCTTCTGGGAATGTAAGTTCAACAAATGAACCACCAGAAACATTATTTACAATTGGTTTTGTCACAAAGTTAAGGGCCCTGTACAAAATCTCCACCAAATGTATGTTCATCATATTGTGGTTCAGACACCGTGTCAGCTTCTTTTTGAATCTCTCCCAGGTTTTATGAAAATCTTTGGTTGGGAGCTATCTTAAGTTACTGATCACATCCCTCAGTTGTACCTTCCTGGAGGGTGGAAAAAACCTTACTAGGAACACACCTTTCAACTGTCTCCAGTTGGTTATCGAATTGACCGTCTGCTCATTTAACCATATTGTTGCCTCCCTAGATAGAGACAACGGGAACAATCTTAAGTGGATTGCATTCTGACCCACTCCTAGGTTATCAAAAAATTTGTAAATGGTGACAAAGTTCACAAAGTTCATATTCGGATCATCGCCAGGCAGGCCACCAAATAACCCCTTTAGATTAAAGAGTTGAATCATAGTACTCATAATGCTGAAATTCGCCCCTGGTACTAATGGTGGAGGAATAATTGCACCATATCAACTGCTCTATCCATTCCATCATCATCATCATTGAAATCAGACTGGGCAGGCTGGTGATCCTGCCTTGCTCTGAACAGACAGTTCCTATTGGCATTACGCTATACTGGTCAAACTATTTATTATACACGCCTTGGGTTACCAGGGTTTAGTAACTTGTCATCTCACAAATCTTTATCCTCAAGATTTATATGTTGTACTTGTTGACCAACATTCTACACATTCACCTGAGCTTTAGCTAAGGCTGCTAACCTGTCATCCTCCTGCTAGTCTGCCATTCTGTCGATTAGTTGCGGTTAAGGATTAAATGGTTATAATGGTCCTCCAAAACTTCTGGTTCTTGGCATACACCATAAAATTCGTATAGAAAACAAAAGCAACAAATAAATGTAAAACTAGGAAACTTAACTAACAGCCAATTAGCGCATACAAACTTCAATTTACCACCATATTCCCAATCAACGACGCCATTTTTGATAACTCTCAAACTACACCTCTCATTTGAGAATGTAAGCAATCGTTGTCAATATATAACCCAACTAGGTTGGGGTCGAATCCCACAGGGAATATGGTGTGAACGTAAGTTATTTACGAGTTAATCAACTGATAGTTGGATGTTTCCTGAAATATGGGGTTTGGGAGATTAGCAAATAATTGTTGGTCACTTTAGTTTCAGTGTTTGTAATCAAGAGTTCATGAAAAACCAGAGTTATGTTCACTATGGGTGTTGGGATTTGACAAATGCTAGTAATGATTCAAGATTCTTGTGGTAGGTAGTAACAACAGATTATCCTTGTTGAATTTATTCCTAAATGACTCTCGACCTACTTAAGAATTTAACTATGTAATTGTCTCAAACTTAGGGAGTTTATATTTCAGAACAGGATGTTATCTCAGGTTAATTAATCTTGCTACAGTATTAATTATTAAATTGAAGGTTGGTAGCTTCCAAGTCATTATTGATAAATCACTTCTTACTAGGGTTGATTTCTTAGTTCAATCAAATCACTAGTAAGCAAGACCTATTGTTTGCAACTAATAGATAAAGTGTAAAGCAGAGGGATAACCAAGAAGTTACTACCACCATTAGAATCCTGAACACTTAGTTGCATTACAAACACAAACCCATAGATCCCATAACTCGAATTAAGAGGTTTAGCTACTCATACTGTAAAGAGTAATACAGCTTGTTGAATTCATAATGCTATGGAATAATATTTATAGCAAAAGTGAATAGCAACAATTGTATCTCAGATTAAATTACAATAGAAAAATCCTAAAAACTAATATGATAATCTCTCTAAAGCTAACTATAAACTTGTATCAAACACTAGAGGGCAAACACGTGAAGTTCAAGTCCAGAATGTTGAGTACCAGCCCCTAAGAAAACCCTAAACAATACTTTAAATCGTTTACCCTAATTATGGAAATAAAATCACAGAGTTCAGTAATTTGTCAGACAGGTGATGACATTTTGTGATGCCTTATCAGTAGTCTGATAACTTATCACAAATGTCGTCAGCTCTTCTTCTTTTTTGACATACGCTGCCTTATGATGACGATGAATTGTGATGGCTTATCAGATCTTTGATGACTTATCATAGATGTCGTCGATGATTTACTTTAGCTCTGATGTTATGTCTTAGGCTAACGACGATCTTGATGGCTTATCACAACTCTAACAACTTATCACATATCATCGTCACTTATTCCAGCTAAATTCCATTCTCTGTTTAAGGCTGACGATGAAGTTGATAACTTATTAGAGTGCTGACGATTTATCAAGAATGTCATCAGTCATACTTCTCTTCTATTTGCTTTAGATTTTAACTCTTTTACTTCCATCATTGTTGGTTCTCTTGCATCTTGACTTCTACTGCAAAATCAAAGATTAAACAATCAAAAGTGACAAAAGTTGCTTAAGACTTTGTAGTTATTCTCAGTTAAAAGCCTTAAATGTGTTAGCATCTTCTCACGCCTTAGTATTCTTAACAAGGTTGTGGGCAATAGCAAGGTAGTTGGGATGGTTAGAAGTGGGCAAAAAAGAAGTGAGAGAGTTTTGGTTCCTTTTCTATGGGTAGTGCTCTTTACCCAAAGCCTTCAAGAGATAGAAGTCAGTAGGGTGGCAATAATTTTTAGTCACAGGGTGACCAATCTCAGGAAAGTGAGGCTTAGTCAGCCTCATCATGCCCTTCTTGTCGATTCTGCGACAGGTTGCATAGGGGTTTCTATGATAAAGGCAGAGGAAAGTGTTTTAAGTGTGGCCAGCCAACCCATATATTTGGAAATTTCCCAGTTTGTAAGGGTGCTTTAGGAGCAAGTAAGGCTTCATTTCTTCGTCTTCTTCTCCTGTACCAATATGTGCTGCTTTTGTATTTATTTCTGTTTCTAGTACCAGCACAGGATGAAAAAGATTATATGCTCTTGATACTCGGCTAAAATCTGAGGCATCACCTGATGTCCTGGCTGATACTTTATTGCTCTTTTCTCGTGACATGCATTGCTTGCTTGATTCGGGTCCTTTCTCTCTTATATGACCTTATTTGTGGCTATGTATTTTTGTGTTGATCTTGAGGTTATTTGAGATCATTTTTCTATTTCTACCCCGGTATGGGACTTTATGGTTGCTTAAAGAGTCTATAGAGGTGTGTGGTATTTGTTGGTAGTACAAAGACTTTGGTGGATTTGTTTGAACTTGATATAGTGGATATTAATATTATTCTAGGGGTGGATTGGTTACACTCTTGTTATATGTCCTTAGATTGATAGACACGTAAGGTTATCTTTAGGTTATCTGGTGAATCGGTTATTAAATGGGATGGTAGTTCCCTAGGTCCTGAGGGAGGTTTATATCTTACGTAGTTCTTAGAGGTTAATCTCTAAAGGGTGTCTCTATTATTTGCTCCAGGTTAAAAATTCTAAATCAAAAAGTCTTTTTTTATATTCGGTTCCAGTGGCGAATGAGTTTCTTGAGATTTTCTTGGATGATCTTCCTAGTGTTCCTCCAGATAGGGAGATTGTGTTTGGTATTGATTTAGATTTGAACACTCATCCAATATTTATTCCTCCTTATAGAATGGCTCCATCTGAGTTGTGGGAATTTAAGAAGCAATTTAAGGATCTTTTAGATAAGGTTTTCATCCATCCTAGTGTATTCCCGTGGGGTGCACCAATTTTATTCTTGTGTAAGAAGGATGGTTCCCTTCGAATGTGCATTGACTATAGGCAATTGAATAAGGTAACAGGAATAAAATCCTCTTCCAGGGATATATGACTTGTTTGATCAGTTGCAAGGTGCCAAATTCTTTTCTTAGATCTTTGGTCTAGGTATCATCAACTCAAGATTCGGGAGGATATACCTAAGATTTCTTTTCGGACTCGATATGGGCCTTTTGAGTTTCTAGTGATGTCATTTGGTTTGACAAAGACCTGGAGAAATTTATTAATTTGATGAATAGGGTTTTTAGGCAGTTTTTAGATATTTTGTCATTGTGTTTATTGATGACATCTTGGTGTATTCTAAGAGTGAGGTGGATCATGTTAATCATCTCTGTGTGGTGTTGCAAACCTTGAAAGAGCAGCAGTTGTATGCCAAATTCTCTAAGTACGAGTTCTGGTAGAACGCTTTGACTTTTCTTGGTCATATTATTTCTAATGAGGGAATCATGGTGGATCCGGAAAAGGTTGTTGTGGTTAAAAGGTCTTCTAGACCCACGACTCCAATCAATATTTAGAGCTTCTTGGGTTTGGTTGGGTATTATAGGTAGTTTGTGGAAAGTTTTTCAATGATAGCTTCCCTATAAACTATGTTAACTCAGAAGAAGGTAATGTTTTCCTAGTGGTATGCTTGTGAGGGGAGTTTCGAGAAGCTAAAGGATAAGCTAACTTTAACTCTAGTTTTGACATCGCCTGAAGGTAATGAGTGGTTTGTGGTTTATTGTGATGCATCCCGGGTGGGACTTGGTTGTGTTTTAATGCAACATGGGAAGGTGATATCTTATTCTTCCAGGCATTTGAAGGCACATGGGAAGAATTATCCTACTCATGATCCAGAACTTTTAGTGGTGTTTTTTGCTTTGAAAATTAGGCGTCATTTTTATATATAGTGCACATGGACATCTTTTCTGATCATAAGAGTCTAGAGTATTTGTTCACTCAGAAGGAACTAAATCTTAGATAGAGAAGATGATTGGAGCTTCTCAAGGACTATGATATGAGTCTTCACTACCACCCAGGTTTACTGATGCTCTTAGCTGGTTATCTATAGGGACTTTGGCTCATATAGAAAAGAAGAAGCTAAAATTAGTGAAGGATATTCACTCCATATCTAATCTTAGAGTTCATCTCTGGGACTCCAATAATGGTGGTGTGATGGTACAGGAAGTGGTTCGGTCATCTCTTGGTGCATAGATCAAGGAGAAACAAATGCTAGATCCTATCTTGTTGAAAATCAAGATTGATGTTGGCAGGAAAAAGGTGATGGTATTTGAGATTAGTGGTGATAGTACCTTGAGGTACCAAGGGCAATTATGTGTTCCTGACATTGATGGTTTGTGATAGAGGATTTTGGCTGAGGCACATGAATCATGTTATGTTGTTCATCTCGATTCAATAAAAATATATCATGATCTCGAGGAGATGTATTTGTGGAGTGGTACAAAGAGGGATGTGTGTAACGCCCTAAGTCTGGTACCCCAGATGCTACATGGTGCTCATAAGACCAAAGGACCACAAGATAACCCATGACTGGTACCTTCTGCAATAACTGAGTAATAATACTGTATAATGCAGAATAATGGGTTGAAATTCCATAACTTTCAAAATTATAATACTGATAAAGAGAAATGATAAAATTTGATAAAACATCAAAATCTGAAATACTGAATAATGTCTGAATTAAAAATCCTCTAAAACTGTTTGAACTGTGGAGTTGATGGGACAATCTTCCAACTAATTCCAACTACTGAAACTAAACTGACATACTGAATGAATAAATATGTCCTCGAACTATGAGGACTCACCACTACTCTGTCTGCTGAAAGTTTGATCTGCTAAGGGTGCTCTAGAGCTCGTACATCTAAACCTATGGTATAAAACACCACAGCATAAAATAAAAGTATGCATCAGTATGTGTGAATGTACTGGTATGCAAAGTGACATAAGGTTGAATACAAAGGTTCATATGCATCACCAATAACAACTGAATAACACGAGTATGACTGAATGAGAGTACATGCATAAATACGTGAAATGTTATTGAGATCGTGATAATACTGAATACCGAGTTTAAATACTAGTTAAGTAATGTAACTGATAACTAATATACTATTTACTGAGTGACTGTGTCTGACAATCCTGTTTCTGATGGAACTAGCTGAGTTCCATACTGAGCTGAGTGACTGTATCTGACAGTCCTGAAATCTATTAAACTATATGAGTTCTTTACTGACGAGTGAAACTACGACTGTTCGAGGAAATTATCTAACCAGAATACCCCTTTCTGAACTATTTGGGTTCCAACCTGTAACCCCAGTTGGAAGAGGTCAGTACTGTGCCATGGGTAAAGACAAGTTGTGAGTTAATCCTCTATGACAGGGAGCTCTTTCATCAACCCCTCGCTAGTAGGAGAACTCAAATAAGATGAATTAAACCTATACTCATAGGGTTATATCTCAACCCACGCTAGCTACGTAGTTCTGGAACACAAGGATTGCTTCTAAGGATCACACCCTCTACTGGCGGGTGAGACCCCATCCTTGGGTTCACTTGGTGCTGAATCCTACTCCTAACTGAATAGACACTGGACTGATTTCCTAGTTCATACTAGGCTGGACTGATCTTTTACTAATTTTAGTTATTAACTGAACTGAACTGAGTTTACTGAGTTTCATAGACTAATGGAATGCTACTAAGTTTTATTAGCTGACTAAGATTACTGAAGACTGAACTGAATATTGAATGGGACTGGATTAATACTGAGTTTTCCTGAGTTCTATAACTGAACTAGAGTACTACTGGTCGTGACATGACTGAGACTGTTCTGTAATTGACACTGGCTCTAGGCACACAGCTAAATTATCGGGTATTAAACACCCCCAGGACTCGATAGCATAAAAATAATAAGACATGACAATTCTTGAATACTTGACAATAGTCAACAACTCACAATACAATCTATGAGGCATTTCATCAACCACTTGAAAGTTATGAATTTGCACATGAATAGGAATGCATGCTCACACATCATAATTTCATTAAATCAATCTCATAAGCATTCCATCAAACACATACAAGGTATAGCTTTAGTTTGGAAGACATTGTGAACATGTGGGTATTGCATAAGTTCATCATTTAGATCACTAAAGGATCATAAAAGCACCATAATCTCAATTTAGTATTTTATCAAACACATGGTAGGCGTAGCTTCATACTTGGGCATGAACAACAATGCTAATACATCATGAATTCATAATTCAATGGTTTCAATATAAGAGAATCAAAATTCAACTTACATGCTATCATAATATCAAGAAACACATAAAGATTTCAACTTGTAACACATACCACAAATGATACTGAAGTGTATAAAACCACCTCAGATCATCACTACACACTTAAACTGTTGTTCGTCCTCGAACAACTCTTTACTCTAACCATAAAAAGATGTGGTGAAGCTTCATTTCTACTAAAATAAAGATACTCAAGCTAGTACTACAATGACTACATGGAATTCAAGTTTCTACACAAAACACGTTATTTACACAGTTGAAACCTTAAGAACACTACTTTGAAACATTCTAGCCTCAAGAATTTACTCAATAATTTGGAAAACTCATGCTTAATATTAAATAAAGGACATCATACAAATCACCCGTATTCATCAAATATGTGCCCCTCACAGCAAGAGAGTTACCAATAATCACTCACAATAATGTAATTTATAACGTGATGGGTACAAAAATCAAATTACACTCACTCTCACAAAGAATTCACAAGTTACACACAATGAACCATAGGCTTTCCCTTAGTATAGTGCTCTACTAATATCGGAATGTAAAACTTAGGCTCAATTAGGTCTTTTTCGGATTG
Source organism: Capsicum baccatum var. pendulum (assembly GCA_030864225.1). Lineage (NCBI taxonomy): Eukaryota > Viridiplantae > Streptophyta > Magnoliopsida > Solanales > Solanaceae > Capsicum > Capsicum baccatum. Next base: position 210,718,546 of record CM061553.1, on the reverse strand, counting down.
TAATATAGGCTAAAGGATGGGTAGGAACTATTTGGAAATAGTGACTAACCTCTCTAAGAGCTTTAATACACTATATTATACATTTAGAACCAATATCCAACAAACAAATTACACTATTTTTGTCTATCCCATTCTTTTATTTTGCCCCATCTTTTTAAAGCATTTTCACAAACACTTGGTGGACACATAGTTTACTACAACATAAATTAATTTTTCTCTTTTTTCACAATCTTGACAATATTTCTAGCATAAATTATGTTACATCCATCCACCACACATCAATTATAAACACCAATAACTATTACCTTGGGGCATCAATTTCACATTTTTCTTCTTCAATTACTCAAACTCCTTACTAATTCAATTTCTTTTTCATTAAAGCGCCTAGGAGTTTTTTGGATCAAATTATACTGTATCAAAGAAAGGATCAGGCAACATATGAGGCTACCAAAGAAAAATCTAAAGTCTCAATAGGGTTTAACTATTATGCATAAGGGTAGGACAAATAAAAGGTATAAAACAAGGCTATCAAAGAAATGCCTATATCATCTCCTAAACCCACATTCTTTATTTCGCTTTGCACACATACCAGGCAAGTTCTAGACATCACATGAAATAAGAAATATACAGAAATCTCATACACATATGGCACATGCTCAACTCAATAGGATCATCATAGACTCCCAACCAACAATAGCATGGATTCAAATTTAAACCACAAAACTAGAGTCACAAACTTTAGCCTAGGAGTCTCAAAAGTAGTAATTCGCAGTCTCCACCATCACGATGGAGGACAAATCTACATTCATCAATTTCCAGTAGCTCATTGCGATTCCACCGTATCACAGTGAGAAAAGCGATAAGAAGGCCACCGCTTCGCGATAGAGGCCAAATCAATATTTTTCGATTTCCAATGGGTCACCACGATTGCACCGCATCGCGGTGAACCTCAAAATAGCAACTGTCAATATCTAGTAAGTCACCATGATTCCATTGTGTCATGGTGGGGATCGCGATGACACACTCACCGCATCGCAGTGAAGCCTTAAACGGTGTTCCAAATATGGATTTTAAATTCCAAGTGCAGTTTGGTCTTTTACCTACTTCTCCAAATTGTGAAAACAAATGATTAAAGGTATTATTGAGAAAAAAATGCTCATCAATTTCTCTTAAGTAAAAACCCTAAGATTCAATATCCAACTTCGAGAATCCCCAAAAGTTCACCATTCTTCTTACAAACTAATTTAAATTTCAAGATTTACAAGTTAAAAGCTCCAAGAATCAACATTCAAGGGCACAAATAGGATTTCAAAAACAAGCCTCTTTATATAGTTCATCGTCTAAGGTATGTGGGGTTTGAAAGGACAAATCTTTCATTATTGTGCCCAATAACTTGAATTTTATTAAAGATTACATGATTTGAAAGTTGGGGTTTATACCCAAAGTATCTCATTTTAAGTTTATGAAATTATAAGTGATTTAAGCCTTGAATTTCTTGTTTATACCACCTATTTATAATTTGAATTTAGGATTTATATCATGAATTGCACATCCCTATTTTGAATTGATATTTTTAAGTGTTTCCAAGAAAATTGTTGAAAATTAAACTTCATTATAAAATTGTGAGCATTTAAGTACATATGTTTTAAACTCAAGTATGAATTTGATATTTCATGAAAATAATATTATTAGCATGATTTAACAAGTAAGCATTCAGATTTTAAAGAAATATTGATCTTCCGATCCTAAGCTAAGATAGGAATCCACATTATTTATGATTTAAAGCAAAGAGAAGAATAATTGGTTTTTATTATGACCCTTGTGCTAATTTAAGGTGGATTTCCTAAAAGTTCAGAGAAATAAGTATGGGAGTAGTATTTAGCACCGAGTTAGATATGATTATAAGGTCTCATGCCCCAGAACTACGTGCCACCATAGGTTTCTGATTTACCCATAGTGGGCTAAGATAGTGATCACATAAGTTCAGATTCTATTCTGATGGCAAGGGTAGAATAGCTCTCCCCAACGTGGGCAAGACGTTGGACTCCATGTCAGCTCACATGGTTTATGTCAGTTAGAAAAAACTCCCTAAGTCCCAAATTTCCATAGCTCCTAAAGTCTCTAAGTTTCAAAAGGAAAAAATGATAGAAAAGCTTTTATAAGACTAAGTGTAAAGGCTCACATATTTATTCAAATTATGCTATACGAAAAGATAATGGTTATAGCTTTTAGTTTTTTTTTAGATTTTAGATTTAAACGTGAGTTCTTTCTACACTTAGCCAGCATGATTTAAAAAGAAAGTATAAGTACAGCCTTTGGAACTAAATGTTATGACTCACTAGATTTACAAATCTTGATTTTCCACGCATGATTTCAGATCTCAGTATTTTAGATAATCCATCTTATGTGAGTCATTACATTTAGCATTCATTGTCTTTATAAAGTATGATTATGTTTTCTTCTGCATTACACCCCCATATACTCAGTACATCCTCAAAGTGTTGATCCATACATATGTTTATGTGCTACATTGTCTTATAATGTAGGTTTAGGTGCTCAGTATCAACATCGTGAGTAGTTTGAGCATCTCTATCTACGCTTCCACAGTTGGTGAGTCCTCATGATTCGAGGGCCTACTTCTTTGTATTTCTAGCTTTCATAGTACTTGATTTATCATTTTCAGTTTAGCTCAAGTCAGTTGGGGGTCTATCCCATCGACTCTCTAGTTTTTTAGTACTAGAGGCTTACCAAACTATTAGTTGATTTTCAAACTTTTAGTAGTTGTTATTAGTTGGGGGTCTATCCCATCAACTCTCTAGTTCTTTAATCTATCCATCAGATATTAGGAGTTTCTTGGTTTTAGCTGGCTATTATGGATGTTTTGCTGAGGGGTTTTCATCCATTACATCTCCTATGACCTTATTGACTCAGAAGAAGGTTAAGTTTCAATGGTCAGATTCCTGTGATATGAGTTTTCAGGAGGTGAAGACTCGACTAACTTTAGCCCCAGTCTTAGCATTACCTGATGGTATGGATGGTTTTGTTGTGAATTATGATACCTCTAAAGTTGGGTTGGGTTGTGTTTTGATGCAGAGAGGTAAGGTGATATCCTATGCCTCTAGACAGCTTAAGCCTCATAAAAAGAATTACCCAACCCATAATCTTGAGTTAGCTGCTATTGTGTTTTCTTTGAAAATCAAGAGACATTATCTTTATGGTGTGCACATTGATTTGTTCATGGATCACTAAAGTCTACAGTATGTGTTTACACAGAGAGAGTTAAATCTTCTTTAGAGAAGGTGGCTAGAATTTTTTAAAGATTATGACATGAGCATTTTGTATCATCCGAGCAAGGCCAATGTAGTGGCAGACGCCCTTAATAGATTATCTATGGGAAGTATTGCATATGTGGAGGATGATAAGAAAGAGTTAGATCGGTAAGCGCACTATTTGGCTAAGTTGGGTAATAGATTGGTTGATTCGGCTGAAAGGAATATTTGGTTTCAAAGTAGTTTTGAATCTTTCCTGGTTTCAAAAGTGAAGGAGAAGCAAGATTAGGACCTCTTCCTAGTAAATTTAAAGGAGTCATTTAGAGATCGAAAGGTGAAAGTTTTCTCCCAAGGGGGATATAATGTGTTGAGATACCAAAGTAGACTGTTTGTACTATGTGTAGATGATTTGAGATAGCGGTTTATGGCTGAAGTGCATGGTGCATGTTACTCGATTCACCCTAGTGCTACTAAGATATAGCATAATTTGTGGAAAATCTATTGGTAAAGTATTATGAATAAAGAATTGTGGTGTTTGTAGCTAACTGTTCAATTTGTCAATAGGTTAAGGTAGAGCACTAAAGGCCTGGTGGTGTTTTACAATAGTTCAGTATTCCTACTTGGAAGTGGGGAGAGGTGAATATAGATTTTGTGACTGGTTTACCCCTTTCGCATTATCATCATGATTCAATTTGGGTTATTGTGGACAGATTGATGAAGTTAGTCCATTTCTTGTCAGTTCATACATCCTATACGGCTGAAGATTATCTAAGATTTTAATCCGAGAGTTGGTTAGATTTCATGGAGTTCCATTGCTGATCATCTCAGATAGGGGTACTCAGATTACCTCTAAGTTTTGGAAAGATTTTTAGGAGGGTGTTGGTACCCAAATTCATCTGAGTTCTACTTTTCATCTGCAAACTGATGGTCAGGCAGAGAGGACCATTCATACTTTGGAGGATATATTGAGGGCATGTGTGCTTGATTTCAAAGGTAGTTTTGATAAGCATTTTCCATTGATTGAGTTTGCATACAACAACAATTATCATGATAGAATTAAGATGGCTCTGTTTGAGGCACTTTTTGGGAGGAGATGTAGATCACCTGTCGGATGGTTTAAAGTGGGTGAGGCCATGTTGTTAGGGCCAGATATGGTGTTAGAAGCTATGGAAAAATTAAAGTTGATTCGAGAAAGGTTAAAAATAGCTCAGAGTCATCAAAAATTGTATGCAGATATGAGGACAAGAGACCTTGAGTTTGAAGTAAGTGATTTAGTTTATTTGAAAGTTTTACCCATGAAGGGTTTAAAGAAATTTGGCAAGAAAGGTAAACTTAGTCCCCGTTATGTAGGTACTTTTCGAATTTTGAGCCGTGTTGGAAAGGTGGCTTATAAGCTTAAGCTGTCTACTGATGTTGGGCGTATTTATACATCTAAGCACCATAACTTACCCATGTTTTAGCTAGGTTTTGAGGATAAAATACATAATTCTTACACTTTTAGTCTATTTTTCATTAAGTGAGCTGACCTATGTGATTAGCATGCTTTTCAGGTACTAATGAGGAAGATTTCAGCACTTTGGGGACCTGTGGACAGCAAAGGAAAACTTCACATAAAAGGGAAGGCAGCTTTTGGGCTGAATGTGATGCATGGAAACTTTTTCCCGGACAAACTCAGTATTTTTAAATACTTAAGGATGCAGTAGCAACTCATTAGAGAAAGATATTATTAAAAGCTTTATTGCTGAATTTTTAGGGATTATTCAATATTGAGTATTTTGTAATATTTTGAACACAAGAAACACGACTTAGTTGAAGCGGACAAAGAGAGAAAAAGTTGCTTTCCTCTTGATTTCGCTAGTCATTTTCATCACCAATCATTCGTTGTTTTGGTATGATGAATATTTCTATGTTGATTTCGGTTTTATTCATGAGTAGGTAAGCTTATTTGTTAGGGTTATGGAAACCTTGTAGTATACTCTCTATTGCTATGGGTTTTTGAATTTATGATGTGTCATGCCATTTATATCATTACTCTCTTCATTTTGATTGAATTCTCGTGGTTGCAACCATAGGGAATACGCCATTATAGCAATAACTTGTTCGGTAGAAAAGTTACTGTTTGGAAAAGAGAGTGTGACAAGAAAATAGGGTTTTCAACCTCTATTTACACGTTAATGCCCTAGTAGGATTAACATCTTGGAGAGTTCGTACCATTTGTTGTACACATTAGATTCGAAAGAACTAAGGTGAATAAATCATTGATGGTTGAAAAACACTTAGATTTAGAATTAGAATACGTCTCTCTATAAGTACATGCATGCATAACATCCGTATTACTCATAGTTAATAGAGAAGTAGAAGCTACAAGGTGGACATAACCCTAACTTGTTATTCGCTGTGATCAAATCTTACTACACATATCATTCCATCATTACATTGATAATATTAATGTGCATTTAAACCAAAACCCTCCTTATCTTGGAACCTTCGATCAACAGTCTAATAATAATCGCAATACTTAGTGACCATAGTATTCCCTGTGGGATTCGACACCCAACCCAGTTGGGTTCTATATTTGACAGCGACCGCTTACACTTTCTGACGAGAGTTGTAATTTGGGCGTATCAAATCTTGGCGCCATTGCCGGGGAATGCGGTTGTCAACTAAGTTTGTGATAGTTAATAGACCCTTTGGTCAAAGATTTCCAAATTTTACTTTTTGTTTGTTGTTTTTGTTTTGTTCAGGTTTGGTGAAGTGCATGCCAAATGCACGAAGTTCTGGTCAGCTATTATTACCTATAAATCCTGAACCATATCTCATTGGCAGAATGGATGCACAATGAGACATTGAAAGGAGGTCCACTCAACAGGATAAGGCTAGATTAGCTGCATTGGCAGCTACGCAAGTAAATCAAAAGAATGCTGATAACCCAGGTCGGGTACCAAATCTTGAGGATGAGGACCTGGGTGATGATGAGTTATTAAATCTGAGGTATGCAGATGATGTGGCTGCACCAGTGAACAGGAATGTTAACAGAGATCGTCAAGCTAGACTGAGACCTGAATGCCGAGCTGTGCAGGTTGCGTTTGATGATGATGATGACGACTTGGATGGGGCTGGTGCCACAGGGGTTATTATTCCTCCGCCCTTGGCACCCAGAGCCAAGTTCAATATCACTAGAACCATGATCCAGTTATTGCAACTCAAAGGGTTATTTGGTGGACTTGCAGGCGACGACCCGAATATGCATTTGATTAATTTTATCTCGACATGTAAATCGTTTGACAATCCAGGGGTTGGAAAGAATGCGATCCGGCTGCACTTATTTCCATTGTCTCTATCTGGAGAGGCAACTCTATGGTTAAACGGGCTAACTCCTGACTCGATTACAAATTAGAGGCAACTGAAAGACGCTTTCCTAGAAAGATTCTTTCCGTCATCCAAGAGAGCACAATTAAGAGATGAGATAAGCAATTTCAGACAGCTTCCAACTGAAGCTCTCCACGAGACATGGGAGAGGTTCAAGAAGAAGCTTATGTGGTGTCCAAATCATCAGATGACCAATGTCCACTTGATGGAAATATTATATAGGGCTTTGAACTCGGTGACTAAGCCAGTGGTCGACAATGCTGCGGGTGGGTCATTCATGGACCTTACTTTTATTGAGGCATGTGATATACTGGATCATATGACAAAGCAGAGTAGAGCTTGGCATACCAGGGATTCTGAGATAGCAAGCTCTACTGTATCTATTGGCATAACAGTAGAACAGAGACGAAGAGAAGGGGAACGTGACCAGGATATGGATCACATAAAAACGTAGATGGACCTTCTTACCAAGCATTTACTATCAAGGAAGATATAAAAGGTCAAGGCTATTATATCACAGGGAAGAGATGACTCCGACTCTGAGGAGGAAGAAAATTACTTGAATAATCAGGGGGGGTTCCGAGGCAATGCCCAAAGAAACCAAGGTCGGAACTATTATGAAAAATCCAAATACAAGGACCGAGTCCAAGGGAATTGGAAGAATAAGAATGACAGAAGCGGTTTGTATGTCCCTCTTGGAAATCGTGAAGCGGCTGCACCTAGCTTTGGGAAGATTTCCATGGAGGACATGATGGCTAAACTGTTGAAAGGAGTGGAGGCAACCAACACGGGAGTAACTGAGGTAAAAAATGATTTGTCCTTAATAAATCAATTGGTTGACTCGCATTCCACTTCAATAAAACAGCTGGAATTGAGTCAACTATCAGCAGCATTCAATCAAAGAAAAGATGGCACTTTACCGAGTGACACTGTCCAAAATCCAAGAAAAGATGGATCTTGTTTGGCTATTACAACCAGGAGTGGTAAAGTGTTGGAAAATCCATCCAAGGGCAAGCCCGTGGTTGATAGTATAGAGGAGAATGTTATTGAAGTAGATTGTCATGATTCTGTAGAAGTTGAAGATCAAGACGAGAACGTTCATGATACAACACCTAGATGTCCGCAACCTGGAAAGATTGATAATAGGAATCACAATAAAAAGGAAGTGGTGGAGAAAACTCTTCCAAATCCACCACCACCTTTTCCTCAGAGACTGAAGAAGAAGGCCGATGACACCAGGTTCAGTAAATTCATGACCATGCTGAAGTATCTGACTATAAATGTGCCTTTGGTGGAGGCACTGGAGAAAATGCCAGGGTACGCCAAATTCATGAAGGACATTTTGACAAAGAAAAGGGCAGCAAGCTATGAACTGGAAGATAATTTTCATCATTGCAGTGCAATTGCCACGAGGTCTTTAGTACAGAAAAAGGCAAATCCGGGTGCTTTCACTATTCCTTGTATGGTTGGATCCTTAGACCTTTCTAAGGCTTTATGTGATCTACGGGCTAGCATTAATTTGATGCCTCTAGCCATCTATAGACAGTTGGGGTTGGGTGATCCTACACCAACCAACATGGGGCTTGTAATGGCAGATAGGTCGGTAAAACGACCTGTTGGTATCTTGTATGATGTATTAGTGAAGGTTTCTACCTTTATTTTTCCTGCAGACTTTGTTATTTTGGATTGCGAGGTAGATTTTGAGGTGCCCATAATCTTGGGTCAACCTTTCCTCGCAACAGAAAGTGTGCTTATTGATTTACGAGCAAATGAGCTTTTATTTCGGATGAATGATGAAGTGGTACATTTTGATGTATGCAAATAAATGAAGCATCCCAAAGATATGAATGTGTTCTCTATAGTTGATGTTTATTATGAGGATGAGAAAGAATTATCTTTAGAGAAGCAGCTTACTGTTGAGCCATTGGCTGCTGTGCTCTTGAACTTTGAGCGTGAGGATGTTGAAGAGTAAGAAGAAACTATCTGTGCTTTAACAGGAATGGGGTCGTATTCGTATGCCCCCAAGAAGCTGGATCTTGACCTTAAGAATCGACCTTCACCACCTGCGAAGCCATCCATTGAAGAGCCACTGGTGTTGGAATTGAAGGAGCTGCCCAGTCATCTAAGGTATGTGTTCTTGGGTAGTGGAAATATACTGCCGGTTATTGTTGTTGCTGATTTAGGTGAACAACAAGTAGAGGCTCTTATCTCTGTTCTGAAGAGGTACAAAAGAGCTATTGGTTGGACTATTGCTGATATAATTGGTATCCCTCCTGGCATATGTATGCACAAGATTCAGCTCAAGAAAAATTGCGTACCCACTATTGAACATTAGCATCGTCTGAATCCACCTATGCAAGAGGTGGTGAAGAAAGAAATCATAAAGTGGTTAGATACAGGGGTGGTGTATCCAATCTCAGACAGTAAATGGGTGAGTCCTGTACAATGTGTGCCCAAGAAAGGGGGCATGACAGTAGTAGCAAACGAAAAGAATGAGCTAATTCCACTCAGACCTGTAACAGGGTGGAGAGTGTGCATGGATTATCGGAAGCTGAATTCGTGGACGTTAAAGGACCACTTCCTAATGCCATTCATGGATCAAATGCTTGATCGATTGGTAGGAAAGGGATGGTTCTGTTTCTTGGATGGTTATTCCGGATATAATCAGATTTGGATTGCTCCTGAAGATCAAGAGAAGACCACATTTACATGCCCATGTGGTACTTTTGCATTCAAAAGAATTCCATTTGGGTTATGTAATACACCTGCCACTTTCAGTGGTGTATGATGTCTATTTTCTCTGATATGGTCGAAGACACCTTGGAGGTGTTTATGGATGACTTTTCGATTGTAGGTGAGTCATTTGAATCATGCTTGGCAAATCTAAGTATGGCTTTGCAGAGATGTGTTGAATTCAATCTAGTGCTAAATTGGGAGAAGTGTCATTTTATGGTTAAGAAAGGCATTGTTCTCGGGCATAAAGTCTCTGAAAGGGGAATTAAAGTTGATCGAGCCAAGATTGAAGTTATCGAGAGACTACCACCTCCAATTTCTGTGAAGGGGGTTCGTAGTTTTCTCGGTCATGCTGGATTCTATCGGAGGTTTATTAAAGACTTCTCCAAAATTGCAAACCCATTATGCAAAATTTTGGAGAAGGAAGCAAAGTTTCACTTTGGTGCAGATTGCTTGAAGGCATTTGAATGCCTCAAGGGGAAGCTAGTTGAAGCCCCTATTATTGTAGCACCTGATTGGTCTCTACCTTTTAAAGTTATGTGTGATGCAAGTGGTGTAGCCTTGGGTGCTGTACTTGGGTAGAAAAGAGAAAAGATATTTCATCCAATCTACTACGCGAGCAAGGCCTTGAATGGAGCACAAAAGAACTATACCGTCACTGAACAAGAGCTTCTTTCGGTTGTTTATGCTTTCGAGAAGTTCCGTGCTTACTTGTTGGGAACCAAGGTAGTGGTTCATACAGATCATGCAGCTCTAAGATATCTAATGGCAAAGAAGGATGCCAATCCAAGGCTAATTAGGTGGGTGCTACTGCTTCAAGAATTAGATTTTGAGGTAAAGGATAGAAAAGGTTGTGAAAACCAAGTAGCTAATCATCTATCTAGACTTGAGAGTGAGCACACAGTGCAGACCGACCTTGACATTGATGATGCATTCCCCGACGAAGAGATTTTAGCAACTATGGTGGAAAACTTACCGTGGTATACAAATTATGCCAACTTCATGGTGAGCAAAGTGATTCATAAGCATCTCTCCTTTCATCAAAAGAAAAAGTTCATGCATGATGTGAAACACTACTTCTAGGATGAGCCTTATATTTTTCGATGATGTGCTGATGGTATTATTAGGCGGTGCATCCCAGATGTAGAGTTGCATAGAATACTGGAAGCAAGCCATGCTTCCCAAGTTGGAGGTCACCATGCAGGTGATCGGACGGCCAAGAAAGTACTGCAAAGTGGCTACTATTGGCCTTCATTATTCAAGGATGCCTACGATTTTGTAAGAAGATCTGATCAGTGTCAGCGACAAGGTTCTATTTCAAAGCACCATGAGATGCCCATGTCCAAAATACTTGAAGTAGAGTTATTCGATGTCTGGGGTATTGATTTCATGGGCCCATTTGTGAGCTTATTTGGGATGAAATATATCCTAGTTGCTGTGGATTATGTATCCAAATAGGTCGAAGCGGTCGCGCTAGCTGATAATAAAGGTAAGAGTGTTGTGGCATTCTTAAAAAGAAATATCTTCTCTAGTTTTGGGGTACCTCGTACCATCATAAGAGACGGAGGATCACATTTCTGCAACAAGCTGTTCAGAGTCGTATTGGCAAAGTATGGGGTTAAGCAACATAAGGTAGCTACACCGTACCACCCACAAACTAGTGGGCAGGTGGAGGTTTTAAATCGGGAAATCAAGTTGATCCTTGCTAAGACCGTGAATGCCAGCAGGAAAGATTGGTCCAGAAAGTTGGACGATGCCTTATGGGCATATAGGACCACGTTTAAGACACCAATTGGCATGTCACCATACCAACTAGTTTATAGGAAGGCTTGTCACTTGCCAATTGAGCTAGAACATAAAGCAATGTGGGCACTGAAGTAGCTTAACCTGATATTGGGATAATGCTATAGATATGAGATTGGGACAGCTGAACGAGATGGATGAATTTCGTCTAAATGCTTATGAAAGAGCAGATCTTTACAAAGAAAAGTTGAAAAAGTACCATGATCGGAGGATTATCCAACAAAACTTTTAGAAAGGCGATTTGGTACTTCTGTTCAACTCCAGGCTGAAGTTGTTTCCAAGTAAGTTGAAGTCTAAATGGTTTGGTCCATTCAGAATTAGCCAAGTTTACTCATCTGGAGTAGTGAACTTAGAAAACAATGATGGTGATGTCTTTAAGGTAAATGGCCAAAGAGTGAAGCTATATATCGTTCCAACCGACCCAATAAAATATATAGCCACCATATATCTCGATGAAGTCTGAGTAATCGAGATAATCACATGGGAGGCAACCCATCATTTTAATCATTTTTGTTTCACTAGGAGTTTATTTTTGGTAAATAAAAATCCAAAGAGAAGAGTCAAGCCGTGACCAAAACTAAGGCGCTTGGTGGGAGGCAACCTATCCTTCTAATCATTTTTGTTGTTTTTGATTAAGTCTAGGTGCAAGAAGTACAAAGGAGGGGATTAGTCTCAATTTTGATTCGGAAGTGAGTCATGTAAATGGTGGTAAGTCTAGGAATGATGGAATAATACAGGCAAGAGGGAGTATTCAAATGTGTAAGGTTCAAGTATGAGTTGCATTAGAGTCGCGCCTCAAATTATGTAGATTCGACCAAGAGTGCACCGCCTTTCCAATTGCCTATGCCAACATAGGCAATAGTTTAGGCACCGCCTATGCCAACATAGGCAATAGGTAAGGCGCCTCCTATGCCTTTGCCTATGCTCACTGCCTCACATAGGCAATAGGCTAGGCGCCGCCTATGCCAACATAGGCAATAGGCTAGGCACCGCCTATGCCAACATAGGCAATAGGCTAGGCGCCGCCTATGCCAACATAGGCAATAGGTTAGGCGCTGCCTATGCCTTTGCCTATGCTCACTGCCTTACATAGTCAATAGGCTAGGCGCCGCCTATGCCAACATAGGCAATAGGTTAGGCGCCGCCTACTTATGCTTAGGCAATGATATAGGCGCCGCCTACTTACACTTTTTGCCTATTAACCCGTTTGTAAATGTACCAAACCGACCTATGGCTCATCCTTTAAATATATCCTCTACACTTAAACACCACTCAATCTTTCTTAAACATAGGCGCCGCCCAAGCACCCTTGCACTCTCCAAGTTTTTCTCTTTTCTCATCTAATCCTGCAGGCTCACCTTCTCGATTCATCATGAATTAATCACCAAGTAAGTTGTTCTTTCATGTTTCGTAGTTGTTTCAGTGCTACAATTATAATGGTTAACTAGATTTTGTAGTAGTGCTTGGTGATAAGAGTATGGTTAGTTTGGTATGATTTTTGAAAAATACATCTCATTGAGTAAAAGGATTCTCGTAGGTGATCTTGATTTTACTCCGGCATGTATTGATTGGTATTCACTGTCATAATTTGTTATTATTATGGAGTTGAGATATTGAAGTTTAATGCATAATTTTGGGAGTTTTAAGCTTGACTATTTGAATGACACGTTCATCGATGTAATGATCATGATTGACCACAAGCATAAGATTGTGTGATTTTTTCTATGCTATAACATGATAAGATTTCTATGTGGTAGTCTTGTTCAAAGATTGCATCACTCCAATAAAGTAAAGTTGGAAATGATAGTCAAGATTACATGACCATTGTTTGTTGCTTCTCTATATCAAACTTAGAAATTGTTATGTAAAGTGAAGGGTTGACAGTGTGACTGCGCTAATAATAATGTTGGCACATACCACCTAAATGTATGTCGATGAAGTCTGAGTAATCGACATCACTCACTCAATTAGTTTGTGCAAACAAATTAAGTGTTGGGTGGTGCCATCACTATTTTGTTTTTCGATTATACTGAATTTTACGAAGAGGGACTGACATAACCCTATTATGATCTCAGGTAACATGGCTCCGAAAGGACGACAGGGAAAGGAGAAAGCATCCACCTCTCAAAAAGGTCACAAAAGGTTAAGAAAGGACCAGGCTGATTCCTCTTCTCATCAAGTGCCTCGACGCACTTTTGGAATTTATATGGGTTCTGGAGGAGGAAGGGAAGGAATGGTATAGAAACAATAAAGTGAAGAAATATGTACATGTAGATTTGATGCAGAAGGAAAGTTTAGCAAAGAACTGCCCTCGCATTTTGGCAAATATTATGGCACTAAATCTTGACTTTATCTTCCGATACATGGACGAATGTAATCTTGATTTGACTCGAGAGTTTTATGTCAACTGGTCCCCAAGGACTACGGGAAATGAAGTAAAGATTCGGGGGCAAGTCTTGTAACTGAACGCTCATTTCTTCAACTCTTTCCTAGGTACTCCAAGTGTGGATCAATCACCACTCAAGTAGCTCTATCACAGACCTCCCTACAGATCCATCAGATATACATTGTGTGGATCAATATCCATGACCTGGTGGACTTGTCTCAAAGATAATAGTCGTCACAATACTTATCCATATGCTTCTTTGAACAGAGAAGCTCGCATATGGTTAAGAATAGTCAATTCCTACTTGATTCCTGGGACACAATACATGAAGGTCACACGCGATCGAGTCTGCTTGGTATATGCTCTAATGACAAATGTTCCCATCAATATTGGTGCAGTTATACGAATGTCGATGCAAAAAGCACGGGTGCACAAAAGGTCCCATTTCAGTTTTAGAAATTTGTTGACTGCAATCTTAAGGAAAGAGCACATTGAGGAGGAGACAGCAGACTATAAGTTGCCACATAACCCGAAGAGGGTAGATCTCACTAAAATCAAAGATCCAGAAACTGGTCAAGGCATCAACCTTACCATTGCTGAGAGACATGCTCGAGAAGAGAGTTTTTTTTGCCATCTTTATGGCATAATTAGGTTCACTATGATGAATGGGGGTCGTGTGTCAACTGATGCAGAACTTTGGCAGTTGGACTATGACTACCCACTTAATGAGCATGCTCGGGCTATGTATGGAGTGGGGGTAAATTTTGAGGAATCTCTAGATGATGATGTACCGACAGATGATGAGCACTGACTACTAGACTCTGATGTGGAGGATAACTCTGATGATAAAGACTCTGATGAAGATTTTGACGAAGGGGGTATGACCCCGGATGTAGAGGAGGACTCTGACTAACCAGGTTTTTGCTTATTTATTTACACTGAGGGTAGTGTGTTCCGTCTAAGTGTGGGGTTCGTCTTTATGTTGTGGATTGCCTTGTTTGCTGTATTTCGTACTGCTTGCTTGCATTTATTCTATAATTGTTTTGATTTAGTCGTAGTTAGTTAGTTATAATTAGTCAGATTTTTGCATGAAATTGTTCTTATAGACGGCATGGCATTATAACAAGAGTTTGTGCTGAATCACTACTATTGAAACATTTAGGCTCTAAGTTGTGACTCATTCTGTGATAATTGCTTGTGGTTTAATTCATTCATTTTTGGGTTAAGAATCTATAATGCTCCTAATTAAGTTGACCATGTGCCATATGTGTGTAAGGTTATTGTATATTCTTTGTTGTGACTGATGCTAGAGCTTGCCTGGTGTGTGTGTGAAGCAAAATAAAGATTGTGAGTTTAGGAGATGATTTAGACATTTCTTTGACAGCCCTGATTTTGTTTACCTTCTTTTTACCTACCTGTGTATATTGTCCTAGTGAACACCCTTTGAGGGTTTAGCTATTTTCTTTGGCAACCTCATATGTAGCCCAATCCATTTTTTTAAAGACCATAATTTGATCCAAAAGCTCCTAAACGCTTTAAATTATAGAATCAAGTTAAGAAAATAGTGTGGCAAAATAAAAGGAAAATGGTGAAAGTGAAGCCCCAAAGCTATCATAGGGATGCTTAATAAAAAAAAATTAAAAAAAAATAATAATAAATGAAGAGAAAAATTAAAAAAAAGGAGTTGTATATTCTGATCATTGTGCTTCTGATTGAGTAACAAAATGGGTGAAAAAGGGGGTGGTAGATGAAAGGAAGGTAGAGTGGTTGTTAAAGGTTAGTGTAAATGGCATAATGTAGTGTATTAAAGCTCTTAGGGAACGTAGTCACCATTTCTGGCCAAAATAGTCCTACCTGTCCCTTTAGCCTATATTACAACCCGTAAAGACCTATTTTATCCTAACCTTAGCATTCTGATATTAGTAGAGCATTACACTAAGGGCAAGCATATGGTCATCAGTTGTAATCTAAGAATTCTTTGTGAGAGTGAGAGCAAGCAGGTTCTTATACCCATATTTCTGAAAAATGCAAAACTATGAGTGATTATGGGTAACATTTTGTGTGAGCGCACATGGTTGATGATTGTTGGGTGGTTTTATATGATTTCTTTTGTCTTAACTTGTGTATACGAATAACCAACTTAATGAGTCTATGTTGGAGGGTGAGTTGTTTCTAGTAATGATCAAGAAATCTACTCTTTGTTAATAATTGTCGTGCATGTCTTGTTGAAAATTTTGTGTTGCTCTTATGAAAGTTAGGTATTCGCATGGATGTACTATTTTGTTCGAGGACAAACAAAGCTTTAAGTGTGGGGTGGTGATGTTGGGCATATTTATACGTCTAAGAACCATAACTTACCCATGTTTTAGCTAAGTTTTGATGATAAAATACATAATTCTTGCACTATTAGTCTATTTTTCATTAAGTGAGCTGACCTATGTGATTAGCATGTTTTTCAGGTACTAATGAGGAAGATTTCAGCACTTTGGGGACCTGTGGATAGCAAAGGAAAACTTCTCATAAAAGAAAAGGCAGCTTTTGGACTGAATGTGATGCATGGAAACTTTTTCCCGGACAAACTCGGTATTTTTAAATAGTTAAGGATGCAGTAGCAACTCATTAGAGAAGGATATTATTAAAAACTTTATTGCTGAATTTTTAGGGATTATTCAATATTGAGTATTCTGTAATATTTTGAACACAAGAAACACGGCTTAGTTGAAGCGGACAGAGAGAGGAAAACGTGCTTTCATCTTGATTTTGCTAGTCATCTTCATCACTAAGATCATTCGTTGTTTTGGTATGATGAATATTTCTATGTTGATTTCGGTTTTATTCATGAGTACCTAAGCTTATTTGTTAGGGTTATGGAAACCATAAAGTATACTCTCTATTGCTATGGGTTTTTGAATTTATGATGTGTCATGCCATTTATATCATTACTCTCTTCATTTTGATTGAATTCTCGTGGTTGCAAACATAGGGAATATGCCATTATAGCAATAACTTGTTCGGTAGAAAAGTTACTATTTAGAAAAGAGAGTGTGACAAGAAAATAGGGTTTCAACCTCTATTTACACGTTAATGCCCTAGCAGGATTAACGTCTTGGAGAGTTCGTACCATTTGTTGTACACGTTAGATTCGAAAGAACTAAGGTGAATAAATCATTGATGGTTGAAAAACACTTAGATTTAGAATTAGAATACGTCTCTCTATAAGTGCATGCATGCATAACATCCGTATTACCCATAGTTAATAGAGAAGTAGAAGCTACAAGGTGGACATAACCCTAACTTGTTATTCGCTGTGATCAAATCTTACTACACATATCATTCCATCATTACATTGATAATATTATTGTGCATTTAAACCAAAACACCCCTTATCTTGGAACCTTCGATCAACAGTCTAATAATAATCGCAATACTTAGTGACCATAGTATTCCCTGTGGGATTCGACACCCAACCCAGTTGGGTTCTATATTTGACAGCGACCGCTTACACTTTCTGATGAGAGTTGTAATTTGGGCGTATCATCTACAGATTTAGCGTCTGTACATTCGATATTCCATAAGTTGTTGTTAAAGAAGTGTATTAGTGATCCAGCGGTCGTAGTACCCTTAGAAAGCATAGAGATTCATGACAGACTCTCTTATGAAGAGATTCCAGTTGAGATCCTTGACCATCAGACTCATAGATTAAGGAACAAAGAAGTTCCCTTAGTCAAGCTTCTTTGGCAAAATTACTCCGTCGAGAGAGCCACTCAGAAATCAGAAGCATATATGCGGACCAAGTACCCTCATTTTTTGCTACAGATTCAGATTCAGTTAAAGGTAACAAGTTTCATTAGATTATCTCTTTTCGTTCCAAGTTTCGACTTTATATAGCCATTCATTCGATAGTTATTGCATTTGCAAATTAGTTTAGTCATGATTTCAGTAGTGCATGCCAGTTATTGCCTAAGTTTTCATGTAACGATTCGAAATCGTCTCCCGGGACGTCACACTATGCTACAGGTTACAAGTAGACCCAAGCTAACCCTTAGAGTCGTTTTCTACCAATAACACTCAATTCAAGATGAAATAGACTCAACACTAGAATAATCATATCACATGAAAGGAAATACGGGAAAGATACTCTGTCTAATGAACACAATATAGAGAAACCTCAATAAAACCAAAATACCGAACCCTCGACATATCACAAGTATGATACTAGTCCTCTATGAATCGAAAACTACAGAGCCGTTAGGACAGGTCCCCAACTGACTCAAAATGAACTGAAGATAAAAAATAGTCTCTAAAATACAAAAATTATCTTAAGATCGGTCATCAAACCACGAGGACTCACCACTGCAGAAAACATAGGCAAGGTACTCGAAGAATCACGGATGAGGTTGGGATAGAGCACCTGAACCTACATTATAAGACAATGTAGCACATAGATATATATGTGAATCAGTACTTTGGAATGGACTGAGTATGCAGGGGTGAATGCATATGCATAAAAATAGTACCGATCTTCTTCAATCAAATCAAGTATGCAAATTGAGACAACTCACATGGCTTGAACAAGTATAAAATACAAAGCTCATAAATCATGTAGAATGAGGCATGCAACACAAATCTCGTGAGTCATCGGTCTTTAACCCTAAATAAAATAAATCAGATATCTTCTCTTATTCTCAATACGCAAAGGATAAGGGACTTTGAACAATACTTTCAACTCATGCATATGTATCATGGAGAGTAAAACCTCTCCAATGCTCAAAATTTCATAATTATTTAGAACTCATATAATTGGAATTCGGAATCATATGACTCGGAAACATATTTGAAGGCATTTCATTCACCTTAGGAAAATATCTCATTTCAAGCTTTAGGAAAATCATTCTATCTCAAATGGAAAAGTATTCTAGCTCAAGGAAATAACTTATCTCAAAGCTTTATGAAAAGTACTATATCAAGGGAAGATACTTTTATTTAGGGAAATAACACACCTCAAGGAAGCACTTTAATTAGGGAACAACTTTGCAATTCCACCCTTTAGGAAAATAACTCATAGGAAGGGAAAATAAGTATCAAATACTAAAGTTTAAAAGGGAAAGGGAGGTTCTTGTAACTGACATAAACCATGCGAGCTACATGGAGTCCAACGTTTTGTCCTCCTAAGAAGGAGACCCCACGTTGGGGAGGAGTATCAAACTCTTGCTAGGGAGTATAAACTAGGTCTAGTGATCACTAAACAAAACTCGGCCTCGAGCCCAATCATAATCATCATAAATTCGGCTTTAGGCCCAACCTACGGTGGCACATAATTTTGGGGTAAGAAATCGTAGTGACTTACCGCTCGGTGCTACGTACTAATCCCTTTTGATTATCTGCGCTCATCTTATAAAAATCCACTTTTAGACTAATCTCATGGTTCACCACGAACCCAATAATCAAATTGATAATCTCATATGATGAAGTGGATTTTAAAGCTTTCTGACCATTAGGTCAATTCATTTCTCAATCATCTCAAAATATTCAAATCATGGGTGCTTATAGCACAAGAGTTCATACTTTCACAAGTCTCTCAAATTGGGCTTACTAACCCATAATTCAATCTCAAGCTAAAGCTCATCAAAAGCATAATATATAGCATATAGATTCATAAATCATGTGGAAATCTGGGAATTTCAGCAATTTATCTCAAAATCTCAATATAGTCATATGCTTCAATATCTCAACATTGCAAATATTAGCTTCTCAAGGAGTAAAATCATGGGGTTTATAACCAGCTGTAAATTCTCAATAGAACATGCAAAAATCATGCCATCTGACACTTAATTCATGGGAAATATCAAGATAATGCATTCAACAATAACGGGTGAAAACCGCCAATTTAAATTCATGTAAAAACCTCATAGATTTCAGGAAATTCATGATGTAAATAAGCCTTTTGGGAACAAGGGTGAAAGGGTTACCCTTATTCAAAACTCCACATACCTTGAATTAGAAGCTTTGGATAAACTCTCACTTTTGGAACTCTATTCGTACTCTTGAATGAGGGTTCTTGAGACCCTTGACTTGGGAACCTTGAATCTTGACTCCATGTAAAAAATCCATGGTGGATTCTTGTGATTCTTGGAAGAGGTTTTGGATACTTAGGGTTTTTAATGAGAGAAAGCTTGAGAAAAAACTCATAGAATGCTTGCAAATGACTTTGATTTGGTGTTTGCACGGTTTTATAGGCTTGAAAAAAGTCCAAAATGCCCTTTTTATCATCTGTACGAAGCTAGAAAAATTGAACTGTGAACCCGATTTAAGGGGTCACTGCGATGCGCCACTTATTGAGGTGGCTCACTGGAAATTGACAATTGGCAATATGGCAGTCACCGCGATGCGGAGCCATCACATTTTCCCATAGGTTGGGACCTGGAACCTCAGTGCGACTCACCAATATCGCGGAGTTCCACTGGAATTTGACAATTGTCAAATCGACCCTCTCCACGAAGCGCCAAGCACTAAAATGACACAGTTTTACGATTAGGTCATAAATTAGCCATAACTTCTTATCCAGGTATCGGATTTGGGAGAATCTTATATCGGCGGAAAGCTTATCAAATTTCCGAAGTGATAAAAAGTCAATATTAGGGAAATTCTATATGGTTAATATGATACTCACTTAGGAGTCACTCCTACATCTTTTAGAGTCGGAATTACGCTTCATTCGACATGCTCTAAGGCTCAAACTATGAGGGAACTTTGCAGGGTCTTACAATATCTCCCCTTTGGAAACATTCATCCCCGAATGTCGCTAGTCAAATAAAGGACATAGGAAAAATACAGAACACATAGCTGAAATAATTTCTAAATGGCTCAAGACCTTTCTAAACTCATGAATACTCCGGACAATGCAAGAACTCATACAAGGATAGATGCATAGCTGAACTTTAGATTAGAAGGGCTGAATTAAGGAAGAATAGTACCTTCGGCTTGGTCTAAACCCACGAAAAAGAGGTGCGGGTAGTTGGCTTGCATGTCTGCTTCTGCCTCTCAAGTAGCCCCCTCAACAGATTGGTTCCGCCACAACACCTTGACCAAGGGAACCTCTTTGTTCCTCAGCCTACGGACTTGAAAGTCTAGGATCTCAATAGGAATTCCATCAAAGGAAAGACTATCCTGAATCTCAGCACTCTCTGAAGGATCAACCATAATAGAATCACCAATATGCTTCTTGAGCAAGGAGACATAAAAGATAGGATGAATGACTAACAATTCTGAGGGCAACTCAACCTCATAGGCCACTTTACCAACACGACTCAAGACTCTATACGGGCCAACATAACGAAGATTAAGCTTTTCCTTCTTACCAAACCTCTTCATCCCTTTCATGGGTGAAATCTTCAAGTACACCAAATCACCCACCTCAAACTTAAGATCTCTCCTTCTCACATCTATACAACACTTTTGATGACTCTGAGAGGTCTTTAACCTTTCTCTAATCAGCTTAACTTTCTCCATAGCCTTAAACACTACATCAGGCCCACACGCGGCAGCTTCACCCACTTTAAACCAACCTATGGATGATCTACACCTCCTACCATACAAGGCCTCAAACGGTGCTATCTCAATGCTAGCATGGAAACTATTATTGTAGGCAAACTCTATCAATGGAAAATGCTAATCCCAACTACCTTTGAAATCAAGAGAGCACGCCTTCAACATATACTCTAGGATCTGAATGGTCCTCTCAGCCTGACCATCTGTCTGCGGGTGAAAAGCTGAGCTCAAAAGAACTTGGGTGCCAAGAACCTGCTGAAACGCCCTCCAAAGTTGAGAAGTAAACTGGTACCCCTATCCAAAATGATAGACAAGGGAACTCCATGTAGCTTAACCAACTCCTGAATATACAATCTGGCATAATCCTCAGCCGTATAAGATATGTGCACGGGGAAGAATTATGCAGACTTAGTCAACCTATCCTCAACAACTCAAATGGAATCATGATGGCGGCGCGAAAAAGGCAACCCGGTCATGAAGTCCATATTCACCATCTCGCACTTCCAAGTGGGTATACTAAAATCTTGCATTACACTACCTGGTCTTTGGTTCTCTACCTTAACCTATTGTCCCGTTGCACACTTTGCAAAAAATTCGGTTGTCTTTCTTCATACTGTTCCACCAATAGATCTCTCGCAAGTCGTGGTACATCTTGGTAGTGCCAGGATGAATAGAAGAACATATGCCATACGCTTCATCCATAATCCTCTACCTCAATTCATCAACACACGGGACACATAACCTACAATATAGTCTCAACATACCATCTCCCCCTTGGTAGAAAACCTTTACCTTTTGGTCCTTAACTGACTCCTTTAATTTGACCAAACTAGGGTGTCTATCTTGCTTCTCCTTCACTTTCGAAACTAAAGAAGATTTGGAACTACTCTGCACCAACGTACTCCCCTCCGCTAAATCAAGCAATCTAAGACCCAACCTAGACTGACAGTGCACAACATGAGCTAACTTTCTCTTACCCTCCTCTATATACGCAACACTACCCATAGATAATCTACTAAGGGCGTCCGCTACTATATTGGCCTTGCTCGGGTGATACGATAAACTCATATCATAATTTTTTAACAACTCCAACCACCTCCTCTTCCTAAGATTCAACTCCTTTTGGGTGAACACATACTGCAGGCTCTTATGATCAGTGAACACATCAACATGGACACCATAAATATAGTGTCTCTAGATTTTCAAAGCAAAGACCACAGCAGCTAACTCAAGATCATAGGTCGGGTAGCTCTTTTCATACGGCTTCAACTGTCTAGAGGCATAGGCTATTACCTTACCTCTCTACATCAACACATAACCCAGAACAACTCTAGACGCATCACAATACACCAAAAAACCATCAGTACTATCAAGCAAAGTTAATACAAGGGCTGAAGTGAGTCGAGTCTTCAACTCCTGAAAACTCTTCTCACAGGAATCAAACCACTGGAATTTAACTTTTTTTGGGTCAATCGAGTCATAGGATATGCAATGGAAAAGAAACCCTCAATAAAACGATAGTAATAGCCAGTGAGACCTAAGAAACTCCTAATATCGGGCGAAGAGAGAGGTCTAGGTCAATTTCTCACAGCTTCTATCATAAGGGGATCGACTCTAATACCTTCGGCCAAAACAACATGACCCAGAAAGTCTACAAACCTTAGTCAAAATTCACACTTACTGAATTTGGCGAACAACTGGTGATCTTTGAGTGTTTTCAAGAGAATTCTAAGATGATTCGTATGGTCATTCTCATCACGGGAGTACATAAGGATATCATCTATGAATACAATGATAAAAATATCAAGGTACTGCTTGAACACTCAATTCATGAGGTCCATGAAGGTTGCTGGGGCATTAGTTAGCCCGAAAGACATGACTAGAAACATAAAGTGACTATAGCAGGTCTGGAAGGTCATTTTTGGAATATCACATTCCCTTACCTTAAGTGATGATAGCCGGATCTAAGGTCTATCTTAGAAAAATGACTTGCACCTTGCAACTGATCAAACAGGTCATTAATTCTTGGAAGAGGATACTTATTTTTTACTGTGACCTTGTTCAGTTGACGGTAATCAATGCACATACCCAAAGATCCATCCTTCTTCCACACAAACAACATAGTTGCAGCCCAAGGAGAAATACTAGGCCTAATGAAACCTTTATCTACAAGATCTTAGAGTTGCTCCTTCAACTCCTTAAGATCCGCGGGTACCATAAGTATGGCAGAATAGAAATAGGTCGAGTGTCAGGAAAAAGGTCAATTCTGAACTTTATCTCTCTATCGGGAGGTAACATTGGGAGATCGTCCGAAAAGACATCTGGAAACTCATTAACAATATCGACTGACTGAATAGTTAGAGCCTCAGACTGAGTGTATTTGACTCTAACTAGGTGTTAAATTCAACCTTTGGATATTATTTTTTTGGCTTTAATATAGGAGATAAAATGACTCTTGGGAGATACCGAGCTCCCAGACCACTCAATCATTGGTTCATCAGGAAAATGGAACTTGACCACACGGGTACGATAATCTATAGACGCATAGCAAGAATGAAGCCAATATATACCCAGAATAAGGTCAAAATCTACCATGTCTAACTCTATCAAATCGGCGGGTATGACTTATAAATATTTATATATATATATATATATAGGGAAACCTCTATACACTTGTTTAGCAACAACTGACTCTCCGACTGGAGTAGAAACTAGGAAAGGCTCAGGAATCTTTTAATGACTAATTTTGAAATTCACAGCTACAAGTGGGGTCACATAAGAGAGATTTGACCCGGGGTCCAAAAACACATAAACATCAAGACAAAAGACCCGGAGCATACAAGTAACAACATCAGGAGAGTCCTCATGCCCTGATGGGGTGGCAAGGCATAGAACCTATTCTGGAACTGACCGCCAAAGGTGCTAAAAGAAGTTCCCTGAGCAGAGGTGGGACGGAGTACTGGAGCTAGTGCACTAGCAACCTGTGCCTGAGGTCGGGCATCTCTATTCTCCTGTATAGCATGGGGATAATCTCTAAGTCTATGGCCCTGTTTTCCATAACCAAAACAACCCCTCAAATCTCCGAAACACTTCCCAAGATGATTCCTACTATATTTGGCACAACGAGGATAACGGGGCAGGTTACCAACACTGTTCTGCAATCCAGACATGAAAGACCTACTCCCTTGCACCAGCCTATCTCTAGGCACAAGAGCACTAGTTGAAAAAGTCAATGGAATAGACGGTTGTCTCTGAAACTTAGGGTGATTCCCTCCATGGAACCTAGGTGGCTAAACTCATGTTGTTCAGGTCTAGCCCACTTACTACCCCTCATTCTATCTCTTTCTCTAAGCTTATACATCTCTATCTGTTGGTCATGCATCATCAACCTATCTAGATCCATATTCTTATGCAACATTGCAGCCCTACACTCCTTTAGTACCATCCAAGAAACACTGGTCACAAATTTACTCATACAAGCCCGAGTGTCGAAAATCAAATCAGGAGTATAATTGTCCAACTGATTGAACTTCAAACAGTACTCCTAACAATCTTGGAGACCTGTCTCAAGTTAATGAACTCCTCAATCTTTGCCTCCCTTATCTCAAGTGGAAAGAACTGGTCCAAGAAGGCATCTTGGAATAATTGCCAAGTCATAGGATCGGTATTCTCACCTCTACCCTTCTTCCATTGTACAACCTAATCATAAGCAATGTCCTTCAGTCTATAGGATGCCAACTCAAAACTTTCTTCTTCCGAAACATGCATCCCATCAGAGATCTTTGTTACCTCCTCCAAGTATAATTATGGGTCCTCGTCCTCCTTGGACACATAGAACTCCGGTGGATTCATCCGCATAAAGTCACGAATCCTACCCGCGGCTACATCACCACCCTATTGATTAGCAATTGGGGCCTGGTTATTGGCTCGAACATTTGCGGTGACCGTTTGGGCTAACGCCTGAAAGGCCGCCCTAAACTCAGCATGGGACACCGTCTCATTCAAAGGATCAATAGGTGGGGGTTGCTCATCATTGTTCCTATGAACATTCTCTCTTCGAAGAGGCATTTACTAAAAATAAAAGAACATGGACCATTAGATGAGAGGAAAAACTATAGGCATGATAGAATCTGAAAGAAGAAACAATATTTTCCTAAAACATCTCGTAGCTTCTTGCTTATAGATGTGGCGTGGTACACACCGATGATCAAAACTCTACTCAACATGGTTTGTCTGACTCCCTAGGACTCCTTAGAAAACTTAGGCTCTGATACAAAGTTTGTAATGACTCGAAATCATCTCCCAAGATGTCACACGGTGCTTAAGGCTACAAGTAGCCCCAAGCTAACCCTTAGAGCTGCCTCCAACCAATAACACTCAATTCAAGATGAAATAGACTCAACACTCACATAGTCATATCACATAAAAGGAAATATGGGAAATACACTTGGTCCATATGACCACAATATAGAGAAACCTCAACAAAACCACAATACCAAACCCTCGATATATCACAAGTATGATACTAGTCTGACAAAACCTCTACAAATCAAAAACTAGAGAGTCGTTGGGACAGGTCCCCAACTGACTCCAAATGAACTGAAGATAAAACATAGTCTCGCAAATACAGAAAATATCTGAAGATCAGTCCTCAAACCATGAGGACTCACCACTGCAGAAAACATAGGCAAGGTACTCAAAGAATCACGGATGAGACTGGGACTAAGCACCTGAACCTACATTATAACACAATATAGCACATAGGCATATATGTGAATCAATACTTCAAAATGTACTGAGTATGCGGGGGTGAATGCATATGTATAAAAATAGTACCGATCTTCTTCAATCAAATCATGTATGCAAAATGAGACAACTCACATGGCTTGAACACGTACAAAATATAAAGCTCATAAATCATGTAGAATGAGGCATCAACACAAATCTCATGAGTCATCACTCTTTAACCCTAAAAAAAACTAAAAATCTTCTCTTATTCTCAATACCCAAAGGCTAAGGGACTTTAAACAATACTTTCAACTCATGCATACGTCTCATGGAGAATAAAACCTCTTCAATGCTTAATATATCATAATTATTTATAACTCGTATACTTGGAATTCAGAATCATATGACGTGGAAACATATTTGAAGGCATTTCATTCACCTTAGGAAAATATCTCATTTCAAGCTTTAGGAAAATCATTATATCTCAAATGAAAAAGTATTCTAGCTCAAGGAAATAATTTATCTCAAAGCTTTATGAAAAGTACTATATCAAGGAAAGATACTTTCATTTGGGAAATAACCCACCTCAAGGAAGCACTTTAATTAGGGAACAACTTTGCAATTCCACCCTTTAGGAAAATAACTCATAGGAAGGGAAAATAAGTATCAAATACTAAAGTTTAAAAGGGCAAGGGAGGTTCTCGTAACTGACATAAACCATGCGAGCTACATGGAGTCCAACGTTTTGTCCTTCTAAGGAGGAGACCCCATATTGAGGAGGAGAGTCATATTCTTGTCAAGGAGTATAACCTAGGTATAATGATCACTAACAAAACTCGACCCCGGGCCTAATCATAATTATCATAAATTGGCCCCAGGCACAACCTACGGTGGCATGTAGTTTTGGGGTAAGAAACCATAGTGACTTACCCGCTCAGTGCTAAGTACTACTCCCTTTAGATTATCTGCGCTCATCTCATAAAAATACACCTTTAGACTAATCTCATGGTTCACCACGAACCCAATAATCAAATTGATAATCTCATATGTTGAAGTGGATTTTAAAGCTTTCGAATCATTAGGTCAATTAATTTCTCAATCATCTTAAAATACTCAAATCATGGGTGCTTATAGAACAAGAGTTCATAATTTCACAAGACTCAAATAGGTCTTACTAACCCATAATTCAATCTCAAGTTAAAGCTCATCAAAAGCATAATATATAGCATATAGATTCATAAATCATGTGGAAATCTAGGAATATCAGCAATTTATCTCAAAATCTCAATATAGTCATATGCTTCAATATCTCAACATTACAAATATTAGCTTCTCAAGGAGTAAAATCATGGGGTTTATACCCAACTGTAAAATTCTCAATAAAACGTGCAAAAATCATGCCATTTGACTAAAATTCATGCGAAATATCAAGATAATATATTCAAAAATAATGGGTGAAAACCCCCAATTCAAATTCATGTAAAAACCTCATAGATTTTAGGAAATTCATGATCTAAATAAACCTTTTGGACACAAGTGTGAAAGGGTTACCTTTGTTCAAAATCCTACATACCTTGAATTAGAAGATTTGGATGAACTCTCACTTTTGGAACTCTATTCGTACTCTTGAATGAGAGTTCTTGAGACCCTTCACTTGGGAACCTTGAATATTGACTCAATTTAAAAAATCCATGGTGGATTCTTGAGATTCTTGGAAGAGGTTTTGGATTCTTAAGGTTTTTTATGAGAGAAAACTTCAGAAAAACCTCAAAGAATTCTTTCAAATGACTTTGATTTGGTTTTTGCACGGTTTTATAGGCTTGAAAAAAGTCCAAAATACCCCTTTTAACATCTGTACAAAGCTGGAAAAATTAAACTGGAAACCCGATTTAAGGGGTCACCGCGATGCACCACTTATCGCGGTGGCTCACTAGAAATTGACTATTAGCAATATGGGAGTCACCGCGACGCGAAGCCATCGCATTTTCCCACAGGTTGGTACTTGGAACCTCAGCGCAATATGCCAATATCGCGAAGTTACACTAGAATTTGACAATTGCAAAATCGACCCTCTCCGCGATGCACCAAGCACTAAAATGACACGATTTTACCACTACGTCTTAAATTAGCCATAACTTCTTTCCCGGGTATCCGATTTGGGAAAATCTTATATCGACAGAAAGCTTATAAAATTTCCCATGTGATAAAAAATCAAAATCAGGAAAATTCTATATGGTTAACACGATACTCACTTAGGAGTCACTCTTACATATTTTAGAGCTGGAATTTTGCTTTATTTGACACGCTCTAAGGCTAAAACTATAAGGAAACTTTGTGGGGTCTTACATTTTAGCATCTCAGTTTCTCTAGCCACATTTGTGGGTTATTTGTTTCCAAAGGAGAGATATCTTAATACCCCAAACTTTTTTTAGCTTAATTTTGTTCCTAGAATATTAAGGGATGGCTTCCAAAATTAATAATATCTAATTCATATATAATTTTCTTGATTTCAAATTTTTATTTTGTGTAAAATTGAATAAGCTTTCCATAGATACCAAATTCGCCCAAAACCAACATTCGGTGAAGAAATTAGGGCATTTTTAGTAAGCAGTGTGCCAACTGGGCAGTCACCACGTCGTGATGGGGGACAAATCTACATTCGTGAATTTCCAGTAGCTCATTGCAATTCCACCACATCGTGGTGAGAATAAAAATGAGAAATCCACCACATCATGGTATAGGTTAAATCGATGTGTGTCAAATTTCAGTGGGTCACCGCGATTGCACCGTGTAACAGTGAACCTCAAAACAACAACTGTCAATATCTAACAAGTCACTGCAATTCCACCGCATCACAGTGGGTATCATGATGACAAACTCACCGCACATTGGTAAAGCCTTAAACGGCATTCCAGTTACGGATTTTAAATCCCAAGGGCAGTTTGGTCTTTTACCTATTCCCCCAAATCGTGAAAATAGACGATTAAAGGCATTATTGAGCAAAATATGCTCATTCTTCATCAATTTCTCTCAAGTAAAATCCCTAAACTTCAAAATCAAACTTCAAGAATCCCCAAAATCTCACCATTATTCTTTTAAACTAATTCAATTTTCAAGATTTCCAAATCAAAGACTCTAAGAATCAACATTCAAAGTCACAAATAGGACTTGTAAACCAAGCCTCTTCATCTAGTTCATCGTCTAAGGTATGTGGGGTTTGAACAAGAATAAATCTTTCATTCTTGTGCCAAAAAACTAGAATTTTATTAAAGATTACATGATTTGCAAGTTGGGGTTTATACCCAAAGTATCTTGTTTTAAGTTTATGAAATTATAACTGATTTAAGCCTTGAATTTCATGTTTATCCCACCTATTTATGCTTTGAATTGAGGATTTATATCATGAATTTCACATCCCTATTGTGAATTGATATTTTTAAGTATTTCCAAGATAATTGTTGAGAATTAAGCTTCATTATGAAATTGTGATCATTTAAGTACATATGCTTTAAACCCGAGTATGAATTTTGATATTTCATGAAGAGTATATTATTAGCATGCTTTAACAAGCAAGCATTCAGATTTTAAAGAAAGATTGATCTTCTGGTCCTAAGCTAAGATATTAATCCACATTATTTATGATTTAAAGCAAAGAGAAGCATAATTGGTTTTCATTATAGACCCTTGTGCTAATTTAAGGTAGATTTCCAAAAAGTTCTGAGCAATAAGTATGGGAGTAGTATTTAGCATTGAGTTGGGTATGATTCCAAGGTCTCATGCCCCAGAACTATGTGCCACCGTAAGTTTATGATTTGCCCATAGTAGGCTAAGATAGTGATAACTTAGGTGAAGGTTATATTCCGATGGCAAGGGTAGAATATCTCTCCCCAATGTGGGCAAAACGTTGGACTCCATGTCACCTCTAATAGTTTATGTCGGTTAGAAGAAACTCCCTAAGTCACAAATTTCCAAATTTCCAAAGCTTGTAAAGTCTATAAGTTTCAAAGGGAAAGAATGATAGAAAAGATTTTATAAGACTAAGTGTAAAGGCTCACATATTTATTTAGATTATGCTCTACGAAAAGATAATGGTTATAGCTTTTAGTTTTTTTGAAGATTTCAGAATTAAACGAGAGTTATTTCTACACTTAGCCAGGATGATTTAAAAAGAAAGTATAAGTACAGCCTTTGGAAATAAATGTTATGACTCACTAGATTTACAATGCTTGATTTGTTACGCATGATTTTAGATCTTAGTATTTTAGATAATCCAGCTTATGCGAGTTATTTACATTTAGCATGTATTGTCTTTATAAAGTATGATTATGTTTTCTTTGTATTACACCCCTATATACTCAGTACATCCTCAAAGTGTTGATCCACATATGTCTATGTGCTACATTGTCTTATAATGTAGGTTCAGGTGCTCAGTATCAGCAACGTGAGTAGTTCGAGGATCTCTATCTACGCTCCCACAGTTGGTGAATCCTCATGATTTGAGGGCCTACTTCTTCATATTTCCAGCTTTTATAGTACTTGATTTATCGTTTTTAGTTTAGCTAGAGTCAGTTGGGGGTCTGTACCATCGAGTCTCTAGTTCTTTAGTAGTAGAGGCTTGTTAGACTATTAGTTGATTTCCAAACTTCCAGTATTTGTTATTCAGAGAGTGTTTTCAATTTATTCCAGCTAAGTTTTGATATAATACAGTATTATTGCTTGATTAGTTTATCTTGAAGTAAGGTCCAAACCTAGTAGCAGGCTTAAAGGATTAGCTTGGGGTTACTCATAGCCTTGACCACCGTGTAACATCTCGGGATCAGATTTTGGGGTATTACAAGACATTTAGAAACTTATTAAAACTAGTTTTCCAAGCGAAGGAGCGAAATGGAGTCTAAAGGTACCAACCTTGAACCAATTCCATTACTAACCTAAAATTGATATTCTGGATCAAATGAAACTAACCAAATTGTCATCCAACACCCAGAACATTAAATTTTGACTGAAATCAACTATAGAAATTTTTAAAGCCTTAATAAAATCTCAAAAAACTCCCAAAATCCTTCCAAAGGCATTGGAACCATGTCAACTATCCTCACACCCCAAAATTAACATGAAGCAACTACGGAGAAGGAAAAATTAGTTAAATTACATAAAAAGTAAAGTTTCACAAATTAAGTCAGTACAGTATCCACCGCTAAGACTTTAGTTCGCCCTTGAACTAAAAGATAAAGGAACTACCTAAATTGGTAAAAAGCTGGGGGTAACTACTATAAATTTTAAACTCAACCTCCTAAGTAGTCTCCTCAATCGGATAGTGTGTCCACTTAACCTTAACTACAGGAATCTCTCTAAAGCACAATCACCTAACATCCCAGGCTAATATAGAAACTGGATCCTCTATAAAGGTTAACCTCTCATCTAACTGAATTGAATCCAATAAATCACATGAGACTCATCTAGAATGTATCATTGTAGCATAGATACATGAAAGACTGGATGAATGACTGAAAAGTATAGGGGCAAGGACAAATCGTAAGCTACTTTCCCAACTGACCAAAGAATCTCAAATGACTCGACATATCTGGGGTTAAGCTTGCCCCTCTTCCCGAACCTTATCATGCCTTTCATGGGCAACACTTAAAGAAAAACTCAATCACTAATTCCAAACTTCAAAACATAAAGCCTACGATCTGTAAAACTTTTGTCCCTACTTTGTTCTGCCCAAAGTCTATCCTGGATCACCCAAACTATATCCAAAGACTCGCAAAGCAAGTCGATACCACAGAGCCTATCCTTAGAAGTCTCAAACCAATCAATCGAAGATTGACAACACCTACTATACGGTGCCTCAAAAGGTGTCATCTCAATACTCAAATGGTAGCTTTTATTATAATCAAACTCCTCTAAGGCTAGATGTTTCTCCCACTGGCCACCGAAGTCTATAACACATGCATAGAATATGTCCTCCAAAACCTAAATAGTCCGCTCCGACTGACATCGGTCGGGGATTGAAAAATTATGGTAAATTCAACTTAAGTACCCAACTTCTCTTTAAACATCCTCCAGAAACTAGAAGTGAAAATTGAGTCTCTGCCAAAAATAATAGATGCGGGTATCCCATAAAAATGATCTGCCTCTCAAACATAGATACGAGCTAACCTCTCGAGACTGAAGAAAATTTAAACACGAATAAAATATGTTGATTTGATAAATCAATCCATGATAACCCAAATATTGTCAGAACTATGCGAAGAACGATACAACCCACTCACAAAGTCCATATTGAAATGCTCCCACTTCTAATCAAGAATATGCAATCTCTGAAGAAACTACCCAACCTCAGATGTTCGGCCTTTGCCAATTGAAAACACAAGCAACGTGCTACAAAGTTAGCTAAATCCTTCTTACATGCTGACAACACAAGCAACGAGCTATAAAGTCTACTACAGCCTTCTTCATACCACCATACCAGAAATGTTGCTTTAATCATGATATATTTTTTTTACCCTTGGATGAATAGAAAACCTAGAATAATGTTTTTCCAAAATAAATTTTACCCATCCACCAACTATCGACACATAATCTCGATCACCAATCCTCAAAACACCATCAAAATCAAGGAAACACATCCATAAACCCACGAACAACCTGAATAGCATCCATAGGAGGCGGTGAGGCAATACTAGTATCAGGGACATAAGCCAAGTAAGAAAAACACCCTTTTTTAGTATGCGACGAGCATATAGAAAATATATAAATCCCTGCATACCCGAATTAAGAGTACCCTTCCAAGCTAACCTAGGCTCACTCAAAATTGCTAAATTCATGGTCTTGGCATAACAATGTAAAATAGCATAATAGAGAGATGACCAATCCAAACCTAAGATAACATCAAAATCAATAACATTTAGTATAATTAAGTCTATCTAAGTCTCATGTCCTGCAAAGGTAACTACACAAAATCGGTACACCCAATCCACCCTTAAAGAATCTCCAATAAGGGTAGAAACATGAAGAGGCATAGTAAGGGGCTCACAAGAAGCATTGGAACTAGAAGCAAAAATATGTAGACACATAGAAAAATTTATACCCAAGTTCAAATAATACAAAAGTAGAACTGTAGCAAACTGAAACAAACATATAATGACTACATTAGAGGCCTCTACCTCGTGTCTCCTTGGTAATGTAGCATTGTCCACATCCATTCTAGGATTGAGCAACCCCGTGAATACCATATCTCTACCTATCGCACCTTTAGAATCACCCCTAGCACTCTATAGGACACCTCTCATTGCAGATATCAGAGTAGGCTAATACTGAAGCTGAGAATCCTACTGATTAGGTCCATACATATGTTGAGGATAATTCTTGGAAAAATAGACAGTCTTATTACATATATTGCATCCTCTAGGTCGGACTCAATCTGAAGGGTTAATAAAAAATAGGATGATTGCCCAGGACAGAACAACTAATGTCGGAACCCCACTCACATAACTTGATGCTTGGCTACTTAAAATGCAGAACCTGAAGGTCCACCATCTGATCCCTATAAACAAGCCTGAACTAGCCTATCATGATGATTATGAAAATCTCTACTTGAGAAATCTCTGCCTTAGGAAGCACAACCATTGAACTCGCTCTGTCGAACCTTCTTGGTTCCTTCCTGAGTAGCCTAAATAATAAACTCGGTTCACTTGCCATGCTTAATAATACTCTGCAAAGAAGCCCCTAAAATAACCATCTAGATAGTAGCCAACTGATAAGGTCCCTTAAACCCCTTTATAAACTTATGAATCCTCTCTGATTCGATTAAGATTTTAGCGAATCAATACCTGGATAAAGCATGTAAGCATGCCTCATACTTGGCAATAGACATGGAACTTATTCCGCATCTGATATCTCAAGTTATATGGCATAAACCTCTCTAAAAAGGCCTTAGAAAACTCAACCCAAGTTATAGTTGGCAAACCCAAAGGCCTACAACTGGATAGAGACCTTCACCGATTCCTGGACACATTTGTTAACTAATAGGTAACTCCGTGAGACTCTAGAGATCCAAGATTATGTATGTTCTTCTGACAGTCAATCAGAAATTAATAATCATCCTCGTTGATCGCTCTATTAAACTTAGGAGAAACCAAGAGAATAAACCTCTTCTGATCATTCAAAGACATCACTATACATAAAGAAACTAGGAGAATAGTAAGTCTAATAGGTAATGAATTCACATGCGGGGATACCATCTATGATGGTCATACCCCAAAAGGGGAATATCATAAGCAGACGTTGGTAAAAATGGCAGAACAACACTCAAAGTCTTTGGAATACTAGGTACACTCAAGGGAACACTCTCCAAGTGACTCAAAATGCAAATTAATAAATTTTAAAGCACTAGGGTATCAATTGAACTCTGTGGAACCTGGGCTAGTCTCTACCCCTTGTTTGATAGTCATCTCTAGCATACTCAACCTCAGGCTTGAGAGAGGCCTCCCTATCACGTCCTTCTCATATCACTTTCTCGAATTGGAGAAGCTCCCCTTACCCATCCTCTACCTTTAGGTCAACCATAACCTTTGGCTCCTCTTGCCCGTCCTCTACCTCTAGGTCGACCATAACCTCTAGCTCTTTCTCGAACCAAGGCTCCCTTATTGGTGTCATATCAATATTCGTAGCATTCCTCGACCAAGTATTCACCATTTGCACACAAAAAAGAATGAAATGCAAGTTTAAAATATTAGGTATGAATAACCCGTACGACAGGAAATCAAATTAAGAAGTTTTTCCTAAAGACACTCTATTTCCTCTTGAAGATAGATAAGGAAGTCTACATACTGATCCGTAAGACTCTACTAAATATCATGTTTGTCCTCTTTTAATATCGATGAACCTGGTGCTTAGATACTAATTTTTCATGATCTAAAAATTGAGATCATAATGGCATCTACCTGACCCAACCCTTGGTAGATAAGTAAATCACCCAAAAGGAAAGAAAATCAAAGAGTAGTTAAAAATAGGAATAAACGAGACTTCAAGAATATAGTCAAGTCAACACATGTACAAAACATATCAAAAGTTTGAAATAAATACCATAAAGTCCAGGAAGTAGTATCACAAGTGTAAGAACATGTAATACAACTCAAAATCTCAAATAATACATAGTCTATCTCCAAAAATATAAATAAAGACAACTAAAAGGAGGAAATCTTGAATATGTCTGAACCATTGAGCAAACCAGTACCACGAGAATATGATAGTCACCACCCAAACTCAACTGCCACAACTATTACTCGATCTAAAATCTATACCAAAAGGATATAGTGGGGATAAGTTCGTTCCACTTATACTTAGTAGGTATTATAGGTCGACTGAGAAAAATAGAAACTAATACAAGTAAAGAAATACTATGAGCACGTCACCTGTAAGTAGAAATGTTTTCAAACTGTAGTTCTCATCGTCTCCACTAACAGTTCTAATATATAAATGAAATCAAATAGAAACAAGCATTTATGAAGGTACATAAAAATAGATTACACACCAAGCAACACATAAAAGAAAACACATAAATAGCATATGCAAATGCAATGCAATAAATGATAAAGTGAATAGTTTTAAGAGCATTGCATGACTTTATATATAATCACATAAAGCCTCAATACTCCAAAAATAAGACCATGAGGGGTTCATAATTTGTATACTATCTTAAGTCTCCATCCACTTCTCTGGCTTGTGTTCAAAAATCAAGATCTTTATGAAAATATCTCATTTTTTGTAAAAATAGTGCTCCTTGATGATATCGATATCTCATGAATATGTATGTATAAAATGAGGGTATAATGCTCACAATCAATTCAGTATGAATATAAAAAGTCTATTTAATACGTGTGTAAGTGAATCCAGAAATCAACTCAATATTCAACATTTTATCATATCAGTTCTAGTTCGGCACCATTAGAATAAATATACGTGTAATTACAGTTCTATCATGATAAAGGCAACCAATGTTCAAAAGGCCTATGATATTTATTCAAGCCCCACACGGGCATTATGTTAAGAATAAAGGCATTTAAATGCATAAATAAGAAAATGATGTCAAACAATAATATCACAAATCAACAAGAAGAAGAATATAAGCCCCCACACAGATATACAACAGTAATAATAATATTAAAAATTTAAAATTTTCCTTAGTTACTTTCTCAAAATCATAGTTTGTTTTACTTATTTATTAACTAGTTTGAAGAAAGTTAAGTTATAACCTACTTTGAAGCGTTATAATTCAAGCCCAAAGTCCTTTAATACGGAGCCTTTCCCTTTCAAACGATCTAAGAATTAGCTAAAACATACAATTATATTATCTACGCATTAGAAAAAGCTAATGATACCCATATCGACTATATTTAAGATGAGTCCTAAATGGGTTCGGAAGATAGATTTGAAAACGAAAGAGGTAAAACCAAAATTTTCTTTTAGAAACCCATTCCCCGAGGTTATAGGAATTTATAGTTGAAACTCCACACGAAAACAAGTTAAAATAAGGATTGAATCAATAAAAAATTAATTTTAAGCTTTACCAGGAAAACCCCAAAATCCATTTTAAAATTGAGGTTGAAAGATATTTTCGAAGATATAATTAATAAATAATGAAAAGATGATCTTAGATGTTACCCACACGAAAAATAATCAAGAAACCTAGAAAATCATCTTTCCCAAAGCTTGGAGGTCCAAAAATAGAGGAAAATCAAAATATATATAATTATCCAGCGTTGGCCACTTAAGAAACCAAATGAATGCTAAAGTGAAATGGCCACGTAGCTGGCTCCGCTAAAGTGGCACACCATCGCTAAAGCGGTAAAGTGTCCTATTTAGCGATCGGGTGACTGTTTAAAGTTACCACTAAAGCGGTGCATTGCCGCTTAAGCGACTACCAATAAAGCGATCTTATGGCTGCTACAGAGGTTGCACTAGCAACTTTATAATTTTGCAAAGTTGTCGATTGATCCCTCGAAATTTACTCAAAATTATATTTAACGCAAATGAACTTTACTACTTGATTAAATTTGATGTTTTAGACTCAATGATGATGATTTTTAAAAATTGATTATTTTTAATAGATTAATCCCGGAACCCCTAAAAGTTTATTAAAACTAACTTTTCAAGTGGAGGATTTAAACGCAAATTAAAAGTCGCGACCTTGAACCAACAAGTCTACTAATCCAAAATCAACATCTCGGGTCTAATGAAACAGTCCGAAACGTCATTCGATACTCACAACATCAAATACTGGCCGAAGTCAACTATAGAACTTTTAAAGCCTCAGAAAAAACCCAAACTCTTCCAAAATCCTTCAGAAGACATTGAAAACCGTGTCAACCATTCTCACACCCCAAAATCAACATGTGGCAACTAAGGGGAAAGTAAAATGGTCAGATCTCATAAAAAGTAAAATTTCACAAATTAGGTCATCATAATTTATTTTTAAAAAAATAATTTTTTTATTTTCATAAAATAATTCGTTTTTCATAAATTTTGAATTTTTAAGAAACTTCATTTTCAAAGTTTCAAGTAAAGTGAATATATTTTTTATTTTGATGGTCAAATACCTGCTTAGATTCTCCACCGCCCATCCTCCCAATTGCACCATAAATCCCATCACCCCTACGCTCTATGTTGTTTGTTTACTTCCTCAAATCCATTTCTACCAATGAAGGTTATGACTTGTGACAGTGTAATAAAGGGTCAGCAATGTTCCAATGACATTATTAGAGAAGCATATCATATTTAATAAATATATGTGACACAAATACTAAATATAAATTAATAAACAACATACATATAAAAGGTTTTTATGTCTTACAGGTTCAAGAGAATTTGGAGAAACAATATTACTTGGAGAAAGAGAGAAAAGCAGGCGATGATAGAAAGATAGAAAGAAGTGTTGATTCTATGGAGAAGAAGAGTATGCACTGAAAATCAGTCGAAAAGAAACAAACCACTTGCCAGTGTTTTACTATTTAGACTCTTTTCTAAATCAGAGCAAATCATACCTATTAAGAGATTAGACTTTTAGAAAAACAAATGTACTAAATGGCTAAAGTCTGAACCTTTAGATTTAGATAATCATTAAGTGCAAATAAATGAGGTCTTACTATTGGGATATCTCATCATATCTCATCAAATATGGAATTATTTTATTCCAACTCCCATATCATATAAATTAGTCGAATACTTATAGTCTCAAGACTATAATCAAGGAATAATTTAAACTACATACTAAACGATCTCTACGAATATTATTTTACTTTACGAAGACTCATATAGGCTAAACTTCTTTTTATTCCATAGAGAAGTTTTAAGTTCATTTCTGCAACTAAAATATCATCAAGAAATGGTATAACTAACAAGACAAGTCCTAGATTGCTTGCATAACACATAAACTATAGCTAAGTACTTACACACACAATGTCACTGGACTTTATTTAGCTTTCCTTCTAAGTCCCAACTATTAGTCTAAAAATAAAGTAATTTTTAATGTCACAAAAGAGAAAGCCATGTCATTATATACAATTGGAGTTGACACCAGGGGCGGCTCTACTTTGTAAGAAAATATAAATAATATAAATAATTTTTTTTAAAAATTGAATATTATTTTTAGAAAAAATTAATTTTTTATATAAAATAAAAGAATTATTAGTAGAAGTTCATATATCTAGTGTATTGTCTTAAGAAAGAATAAATGTATTGATTATATTATTACTTATAAAAGAATAATTAGAAAAAATTGATTCTTAATTTTGAAAATAGAATTCATAAAAAATAAAGTTGTTTTTTAAAAAAAATTGAAGGCCTCCGCTTGATTTTCGCCTTAGGCCACGAATATGCTTGAGCTGCCCCTGTCCCTGCGAATCAATGACTTATTTGATCATTTTCAAGGTGCTTCAGTATTTAGATTAATTTTATTTCCAATTATCACCTCCTAAGAATTAGAGCTTCAAACATCCATAACTTGTCCTCAAATACTAGGAATAGCCATTATGAGTTTCTTGTTAGGTGTTTTGGATCGACTAATGTCACAATGACATTTATGAAGTTGATGAATAAGGTGTTTTGGCCTTATTTATATACCTTCATCATTGTGTTTATCGATGATATTTTGGTAAATTCAAAAAATAATGAGTCTCACGAACAACATTTGAGAATTATGCTCTAAAAGTTGAAGGATGAGAATTTGAATGCCAAATTTTTGAAGTGTGAGTTTTGGCTCCGTTGTATGGCATCTTTGGGACACATAGTGTTCAAGGAGGCGATCATAGTAGATCCGTATTGAGGAAGTTTAAGATAGAACTAAATCTACTTCACTTACTAAGATTCAATATTTTTTTGGATTAATAGGTTACTTCAAATGGTTTGTGAAGGGATTTTCTTATATTGCATATTCTTT
Source organism: Capsicum baccatum var. pendulum (assembly GCA_030864225.1). Classification (NCBI taxonomy): domain Eukaryota; kingdom Viridiplantae; phylum Streptophyta; class Magnoliopsida; order Solanales; family Solanaceae; genus Capsicum; species Capsicum baccatum. The sequence continues at coordinate 210,679,272 of CM061553.1, read as the reverse complement.
AACCAAATTGAATCTAAAGAATATTGCTTTTCAATGGTCAGACGAATGTGAAGAGATGCTAAAACCATAAGGCTTTGTTGAACTCTTCTTATTTTGACTTTGCTTCACTAGGAAAGGACAACATAATGGCAGATTCCTTGAGTACAAATATGGTAAGTATGGGTAATGTTTCCTTCTCATTAGTTAAGGAGCAATCTTTAGCTATGGGTGTTCAAAGTTTGGAAAATAGCTTCTGGGAGACTTGATATTTCTAAGTCTAATATAGTTCTTGATTTTTTTGAAGCGCAATAACTTTTGATGGAAAAAATTAATCTATATAGTTTGGAGATGAGAAATTATGCATAATTGGACAAAGTGTTGAAAGATGAAGCAAATAAAGCAATTCTTGACCAAAAAGAAGTTTTGAGGATCTAGTGTCAGATTTGTGTATCTGGAGTTGATGATTTGACTACGTTTATCATGGAAAAAGCTCACAATTTGAGGTATTCTATTCATCCGGGAGTAAACAAGAAGTGTCATAATTTGAATAACATTATTGGAAGTATAAGATGAAGAGGGACATCGTGTAGTTTGTATCTAAGTATATGAATAGTTAACAAGTCAAGTATGAGAACCAAAGGTCGAGTGTATTGCTCAGAGGATGCCTATACTTGAGCAAAGGTATGAACGTATTGCTATATACTTTGTAGTTGGGTTACGTAAGACTTTGGGGAAGTTAATGCTATATAAGTCACAATATATAGGTTGACCAAATCAGCACACTTCATGCCAATATGGACTACCTAAAATATTCGCTAAGATTTACTTTCAAGGGATTACTCATTTGCATGGTGTATCTATTTCTATCATTTCAAATAATGGACTCAGTTCACATCACATATTTAGTAGTCCTTAAAATATGAGTTAGGTACTTAGGTGGAGCTTAGTCCAACATTTCACCCCATACAATTGGTCTGAGAGTATTATTCAAGTGTTAGAGACATCCTTTGAGCGAATATTATTGATTTTAGAGGTCACTGAGACAGCTTTTTTACCTTTGGTAGATTTTGATAACAATAAAGTTATTATTCTAGCATTCAGATACCATTGTTTGAGGCCTTATATGGTAGAAAGTGCAGATCTCCTATTGGTTGGGTAAATGCTTTTGAGGTTAGATTGTGGAGTTCATACCTATTAAGATATTTTATGGATAAGGTGAAATTAATTCAAGACAGGCTTCTCACAATTGAAAGTAGGAAAAATCGATATGCATATATAGGGTTTGAGATTTTGAGGTCATGGTTGGATAGAAGGTATTATTGAAAGTATAAATTATGAAGGGTGTGATGAGGTTTGGAAAAAAGGCAAGCTTATCTTGAGGTCTATTAACACGTTTGAGATTCTTCAACGTATTTGGAGACAACTTGTAGGTTGGCCTTACCTCTAGGTCTTTCAGTTGTACATCCTATTTTTCATGTGTCTACATTGAAGAAACATTATTGTGATGGTTCTCATGTAATTCAATGAGAATTGGTGGATTTGAATTAAAATTTGACTTTGGAAGAGGAATCCACGACTATATTAGATAAGCAGATTCAATAGTAGAGGTCCAAGAAAATTATTTTCAAAAAAAGTTTGGTGGTGGCATCGTTCAATTAATTAAGGAGGCTACTTCGGAGATTGAGGTTGACATGCGATAAAATATCCCAATCTTTATGATAGTTTATGTATCTTGTTTATTATTATGTTGAAGGAGTGATGTACCAACCCCATAGCCATTTTCTGATATTCATGTCTTAATAGTTTTTCTCCTTCCAATAGTTTCAATATGAAATTTGTGGTTTATTGGGGTGGTAAGTATGGTTTCCAAGGTAAATGAATGAGTTTTTTATTTTGAAAGGTTGGAGGATCGATATGTTTGACCAAAGCCAACATTTGATAAAGATGAACTCAAAATAAAATTTTAACAGCTTTGTTAAGTCCAAAAGGTGATTTTGGATAAGTTCGACACTTGGTACTGGTCCTGAGGCATTCAGAAGAGTTTTGAGTCATTTCTTGGAAATTTTGAACTTAAGAGTTAACCTTGATAAATATTTGGTCAAGATGAATTCAGGTTGGTAGTTTGATGGTTCAAATAGGTCTAGAATGTCGTTTTTAATCTAGTAGCACATTTGGTTTGTGTTCATAGAATTCCAAACAAATCTTGAGAGTCCGTTCGGAGTTTTAAAATTTAACTTGTTCCTCATTTTACTATTTTATGGTGCTAGCAGTGCCTTCTTCACATTCGTGAAGAAGGGATAAAGTTGGCCTTCGCATTTGGAAAAGGTCAGCTGGGTCTGGGTTGAGGGAATTCACCTTCGCGTAAGGGAAGGATTGGAGTTGTTCCTCTTTGCATTTGCGAAGAGCATTTTGTTATCTAGGCAGATTTAAATGTCCATTACAAATATAAACCTCTAACTCGGTTTATGGAGCTTTGAAAAGTATTTTTGGGAGATTCAAAAGAGGATTTTCAAGATTTTTCATTGGACATGATTCTTAACCTTTATATGCATTCTCTAATACTTCATTGATGATTTCACCTTTAAATTAGGGTTTTAAATAGGAAAATGTTGAGAATTTTGAGGCTAAGTTATAAAATTGAATTATGATTTTAAGGTCTATCGAGCTCCATTTTCGCTGAAAGTTTACATTTGAATTCCTTACATTATGTGTATCAGAATTTTCAAATAAACTTTTAATTTTATGTTTGTGGATTCATACTTGACTTTTGAGACCTTGTAGGCCTGAAATAAAAATATAACAGTATAGCTGTCCATGAATTGGTTTTATTAAAGCACATAAGGTGAAATGATTTACATAGCAAAGCTTTTAACTCGCCCCCACCCATTTTCCTTAGCATATAACTCTATTTATAACCATCCCAAAGCACATGAGTTTGTCTATACAGTTTAAGGCCACATGTAGTTAATGAAGGTTTGAATCTAAATGGTTCAAACCTCAAATCATTAAGTGCATTTACTTTTATTAAGATTTATCTCTTAATGGGTCTGAATATGTCTTAATCATTCATATATGGAATCAAATCTTAATATCATTAGGATATATTTTGTGTTGGATAATACTCACTAGCACATTATCCACAATCATAAGTCATCACCGCTAACCACCTCTTTCACCACCAACCACTTTTGTCGCCTCCACCACTGTCAAATACCATTCACCACCACCAACCACCATTGACAAACAACATTTCTACCAGCCAGTACTATTATCCACTACAACACCTACCACTTTAATTATTCTAATTATATCCATTGCCAACGCAACCACCACTATCTACTACAATCAGTCAATCTCTACTATCAACCAACTCATCTATCACAATTAGCACTAGCGCTAACTAACACTGTAACACCCCACATTTCGGGCTATAATATAGACCATGATTCCAATGTGTTAATAATTCTGAAGCTATAAATACTATGCCAATATGGGATATTAATTATTTGTATAGTATGTTAATCCATTCAAGCTTGAATTTAGACCATAGAGGTCCTTCAACTCAAGAACGAGTTGAAACTATTTCGATCGATTAAGTATTAGTGGACGTTGTAATTTGTTTCAGCTTTCATCGAACATAACTCTCTATACATGTCGAATTAGAGAGCCTACTATGTGTCAAATGATAGGTATTCGAGTTAGCTTTCCAACGATACCAATTTTGCTAAAATCCGGCACCCAAGCAAGAAGTTATGGCCTTTTAAAGTAGTAGACGACGCCTATGTAAACATAGGCGATAGCATAGGCAGAACCTATGTAAACATAGGCGATAGCATAGGCGGAACCTATGTAAACATAGGTGATATCATAGGCAGCTCTTATGTAAAGATTTCAGGTCAATTAAATACTCCATTTTTGGGGATAAATTGTCCTTTTCCACCCCTATATATATACCACCAACACGGGATTTAATCTTTCAAACACCAAAATATTATCATATTCATCAAATTATCTCAAGAACACTCTTTAGAGTTTCAAAATAAAAACCCAATTAGTTCAAGATTCAACCGTCGGTTTTCAAAACAAATTGAAGATTTGGAATCTCCGCAATGTAGGCTTCAAGAAGCACCTATCATATTCGCATATAGAGGTACGTGGGGTTATCTCAAAAATCCCATGGGCTTTAAAAATTCATGTTTTCAAATGGGGGTTTTGAAATTATGAATATGATTATGTTTTTAAACATTTTATGATATTGATTTAGCCCTTAGGCCTACTCCCAAAGTGATTTGCTATATGATATATGTATATGCATGTATTCTAAAAAGATGTTAACTTGAGAGCATGAATGATATGAAGTTTCCTCTCTTGATGTGAATTTGTTTTAAATGTTCATATGATGTAAATTGTTTGAAAACATCTTGAAGAGCATGACATGAGATGTTTTGAGAATTGATATGATTTTTACTTGAAAACGAGAAGGTTATTCATGTTGAATACAATGGTTGAATGAGAAGAATGACGTGATATTGATAGCTTGCAAGTCGGTTATGACGATACCTTACAGAGTATGACATGTGATTAATTTGAACAAAATTTGAATACATTAATTTTACATGAGATAGGTGGATGCCTGAAGAAGGCATTTGAGTGTAAGGGCTCATCGCTGGAAACCGTGTTTGCCAACACGGGAATTTGGTACCAGGCTAAGTTATCTTGAGTACTTGACTTTATGTCATTCCCAAATTGTGGTTATAGGTAGGAGCTCGGGCTAAGTGATCTTGGGAACTACCATTGGGTCAAGACACCATGCTTCGTGGTCTTGTGTGTCTCTCCCTCACTTATACTCTAATCTCGGTGGCAACCGAGGATTGACATTTGGTGTAAATTATGTAGGGTATTCTAACTATCTCAGTGGCATTTCATTGTTATTGAAAATAATTACATTATACCAATATGTTTTCAAATGATTTGATATGAAACTGCTTTATAATGGCTCTCACCTATATTGTGTAAAAATATTATACTTCTATTTTGATTTCTCTGCGTACTAGTACTTTTGTATTGACCCCCTTCCCTCCCAGGTTCGGGGGCATAGTCTAGGGGGCCATATAACTAGTAAATTTCTTTCGACAGATTGCAGAATCAAGTAGTGAGCCTTCTATGTTTCGAAAGGTCTTATGTCCTACAGTTCTTTTATTCTTATATTTAGTTTTGGGGTCTACTGGGGGCCTTGTCCCAGTTTATATACAGTTACTTGACTCAGTCAATTGTTAGAGATTTTTGCAGACAGTTGTTTAGAGGTTGATTGATGTTGGGGGAACTTTATTTCCCCGTTATTGTTTCTTTTCATATTTATGACCATGTTTCCAAATTATTGTGTTTCTTCCGCATTACTTTGATCATATGAATTAGGTCCATGATTACCAGAGAGATAAGGGGTGTTTCGGGCCTCCATGGTTCAAAATGATTGTCACGGCCAGGGCCTCGGTTCGAGTCATGACAAAATTGGTATCAAAGCACGGTTCATGGTCCTAGGGTTTCTGCAAAATCGTATCGGGTAGAGTCTTGTTTATGGGTGTGTAGTGCGCCACACTTATAAGGAGGAGGCTACTAGGCGTTTAGGAATGTTTCCCTTTATTCATGTACTAATTCATTCTATAGAGTCAGAATGTTCCTCTTTCATACTTAAATTCGTGCTATGGTGTCACCCATACGAAAGTAACAGTCATCCTAATTCTTTCCTTACTCAAACATTCTCAGACATGTCTCAATATTGGGCCGATTCAATTACAGAAGCTTAGAGTCTAAATGGTATGGCTCGTTTTGATCGAATCATATAAGATTTTTTTTGTAAAGACTTGAGAAGAGTCCGTTAGTGCTTCAGAGTGTGTTGGTTCTAGTGTGAACCTTGATTTTTGATGAAATTGTGCTTTTCAGCCTCCAGTAATAAGTGTATTAATTCTTTTTAGAACTTATGTTGCCAGTGTCACGCTTCAGAGGTAATAAGGTGTAGCAGAATGTTGGAGCTGTATTTCCACCCGAATAGTAGTATAAGTTAAAGTTTTGGTGTCATGACCTATTGGTAGTAATGTGGGACCAAGAAGTTGATGAAATGAAGTCACAAGTCTAGAGGTCACAGTGAGGGTGATTTATGTGTAAATAAATATTTCTGTTGAATAACTGATGTTTGAGGATGATTTACCCCTTTATAGTGATAAACTAATGTGGTTGCTAGTAGCACGTGTGGATGGTATGGTAGTTCATGGGAGAAGTATTTTACTCAGATTTTCATTTATACATAATAAAATGTATATTCTTAGACCATTAAATATTATGTGTCAATTTTCTATCTCTTGTAACATGTAATCTTGTTATCATGGTGTTTTTTAAAAAAATAAAAATAAAATTTTAAGTCTAGTGAAGTCGTGTGGAGCTTTTTCAATTCACTAGCATAGCTGATTTGTCATTCTTCTTGTTCAAAATACAAAACCAAAGTCTAGTGAAGCCGTGTAAGGCCTGTTTCAATTCACTAGCAACTTTTTGTCCAACTTGTTGTTCTTGTGTTGGTTTGACATATGTGTACCTAAGTCTGTGCGCATGGGATGGAGTTGGTAATGAGGTGATTTGTCCTTGTGTGTTAGTTAGTAGAAGTAGAGAAAGAGTTGTTAGTCAGGGTGATTTGTCAGTTGCTTGAAGTGTGAAAAAACGGCTATACTAGCCAGTAAGTTATAATTATAGACTCATGGTTGTTGTGGAAATTTAAGGTAGTCTAAATGTATGATTGAGTGAGTAGTATGAGGTGAGAAATCCGTATAAGTAGATTAGATTGCATGGGGTTATAATATCAGATTAAGGTTAATCATGTCTATTATGTGACTTTACACCTTGACCTTCTTTTCATTGGTAGTTGTGAACTAGTACTACTTGTGGGGAAACTATGTAGCAAATTCTCTTTTGAGGTATTTGGGTAGAATATCCCAATTGAATGGACTAGTATATTATGTTGCATATTCAGTGGTGATAAATGATTGATACTAGACTATAGGCTTGAATTTAATGTAGGATGTGGATGTAAGAATAGTGGCATGAGATTAATGATGTGTGTTTGTGGGAACAAATATTAGAAGGCTTGATGTGTTGAAATAGTATGTGCAAATGAGTTATGATAAGGAAGACCGTAAGGTCAAGGTCGATTATTGTTGTTATGAAGTTCTAGTGTACTAGTGTTTCTTGATGTTTATTTCATGGTTTCCAAGTGAGAATCATGTGTAAGGTTGGGTTGTAAAATCAAGTTTAGCACTAGACATTAAGTTTGAACAGTTGAACTTCATAAAGGTGGATGTGATGATTTCTTGATCAATGATGTTAGTTATATGAAAGTGATCTAATAGGCTAGAACGGTGTATGAAATGGCTTAAGTTTAAATTGATTCGTAATGAAGTATAATGTTGTAGGTATGGTGTAGAAGTATGCCAAGGTGATATGAGGTTGCGGCATATTTTTCTAAGACTATTACATAATTTGTGTGGCTAGTGGTACCATTGAATTGTTAAGTGAAGAAAGACTAGTTAGATGGTATATGGTGATCTACATAGCCATGTTAAGTGTTAGAATCTAAGTTTGAGTTTTGAAGGTTGAACCGATAGAAATAAGTGTGCAAGCATTATGCTATGACTATTGGTGGCTATGGAAAGATAGAGTGTATCCCAGAAGGTAGTCATTCGGGTTAAGTCTACGATATGCATGTATTGTCATTTTTTTCTTTCAGACCCTAGAGTGCAGTAAGTGTAGTTCAGTTAGAATCTAGTAAGGGATCTCCCAAACTTTAGATGATGACTTGACGCTAAGCGATAGATGATAGAACGAATGACCAAGTAAGGCTCTCAGATTCTAGTAGTGATGCAGTATGATTTAGAACATCAGAAAGTGAGGGTGAATCTCAACCCATTCCTCCTCAGTATTTTATTTGTTATTATGATGCTTACTCATGCCTTACGATCCAGTTCTGTGATAGTAGTTTATGATTCCTGTATATTATAGAGAGTCACGTACTCTTCCATTTCTGAGATAATGAGTTCTAGTTCATTCAAGTAGTCGGAATCACATTCCTTATGTTATGAACTCTAGTTGAGGTCTTGCAACTCATGACGCATGTACTCACTCTTTATAGTATGCTCAGTCCCGTATAAAAATCTTTTCATGTTTCAGGGTCTTATGTTTTAACCTTTTTGTGGCCCACCCTATGCAATGATAGTGGTGATGATGTAAATGTTCTTGTTGATGAAAGATCATAGTATGCTTGTTTAGATACGGCCATAAGTATGAAGTAAGATTTGGGGCCAAGTCTTTGATATATGTGATGGTTAGTGGAAAATTTTGTGTGTGTATGTTTTAAGTATAGCGCGTGGGAGTTATATTGATAATAGTTTAGAAACTATGTGAAGTATGTATTTATGGGCGTTTGCCTTGAAGTTAACATGTGGTTATAAATTAGGCTTGAATGACATTTTGGGATTGTAGTGGAAGGTTGCCATATGCATTAGTGACTTCATATTAAGAGTTCAGAGTAGTCAGTAAAGTGGTAAGGCATGTTATGCCTAGGATGTGATTTTAAAGGAGATATAAAAGATTGCATCATATGGTTTAGAATAATAGCGTGGTCTGGCATGTTGTATTTTTTTGTGACTTAGAGTTAGGCTTGATCACGGCGAAGGGATTAAGTTATTTCCGACATTAGTAGAAAGATTTGTCAATGGTCATATGAGAATTTTAAGCTGAGTTGAATGAATATGATATTTATAGGGAATAGTATAGTTAAGGGATATTCGGAAAGTGCGTTAAGCTTGAAAGTAAGAAGTTGTATTGCCAAAGTTGGTAATTCTATCCTAATTTAGGAGTTATATGTCTATATTCCAGACTGCATAGTAGTGTCAATGTTGTGATTTCCTCAGTTGGATGACTTGTGTAATCCATACCCAAGATTCATGGCTTCCTATTACCGCTCGAATTTCTTTAGAGAATTGTGCTGAAGAGATACTCCAGTTAAGTATGAAGGTCCAGCATAATTCAGTCTGTATAGTCAGTAAGTCAGTTTAACAAGCAGATTCGCATGGCTTGTTTTCTCATCTTTGCACTTACTCATGCTACTCGAAATCTCAAACATGCTACTATTCCAAGATAGAGTATACCAGTAGTTACGAGTATAGCCCAGTTTATGCATCATGCATTAAATTCAGATTCCAGATGTTCAGTTATGATTCAATTCGTAGGTACCCTGCGCATCGCCTCAGTTTTCCGAGTATATTAGTGAATTGAGCATTCATAGAGGGACATAGGGTCCCGAGGGGGAGATACCCCATTCAGCAGCATGCATAGATTCTTATTACAAGCTTCGTACCAGTTATCATTGCGTATTCAGTCATACGTTCATACGTCAGTTCAGTCAAATATGCATGTACTAGAAATGTATGTCCGATAGAAAAAGTTCAGCTTAGCAGTGTATTTAGTTCTGCGTTTATGAGAACAACTCAGTAAGAAATCCACGAATCAGGTATGTATGTTCATTATGAGAATTCAGCCTATGAGTAGATTTAGTCGTGTATTTCATGCAACAGATATGCAAGTGCGGTATAAGAATTCAGAACATCAGTAGTTCAAGCCATATGGTCATGTTTCAGATCAGTGTATTCTTTATTAGAGGACATGTCGTGTCCGCGTTATTCTATACCTCTAAGCTACAATATGTTCCTACCCATCATTCGAGGATGAATGATCCCAAGGGGGAGATAATGTAACGCCCCGCATTTCGGGCTACAATATAGACCATGTTTTCGATGCGTTGAAAATCCCGAAGCCATAAATCCTATTCCAACATGTCATGTTAATTATTTTCATAGTATGTTAATCCATTCAAGCTTGAATTTACACCATAGAGGTCCTTCAACTCAAGGAGGAGTTGAAACTATTTCGATCAATTAAGTTTTAGTGGACGTTGTAATTTGTGTCAGCTTCCATCGACCATAACTCTCTGTATATGCCAATTAGAGAGCCTACTATGTTTCAAATGATAGTTCTTTGAGTTAGCTTTCCAAAGATACAAATTTTGCTAAAATATGGCACCCGAACAAGAAGTTATGGCCTTTCAAAGAAGTAGGCGGCGCCTATGTAAACATAGGCGATAGCATAGGCGGCGCCTATGTAAACATAGGCGATAGCATAGGCAGAGCCTATGTGAACATAGGCAATAGCATAGGCAGCACCTATGTAAAGGTTTTAGGTCACTTAAACACTCCGTTTTTGGGACAAAATGGTCCTTTTCCACCCCTAGGTATACCACCAACACGGTATTTAATCCGTCAAACACCAAAATATTATCATATTCTTCAAATTATCTCAAGAACACTCCTTAGGGTTTCAAAATAAAAACCCAATTAGTTCAAAATTCAACCGTGGGTTTTCAAAACAAATTAAAGATTTGGAATCTCCGCAACGTAGGCTTCAAGAAGCACCTATCATATTCGCATATAGAGGTACGTGGGGTTATCTCAAAAATCTCATGGGCTTTAAAAATTCATTTTTTCAAATGGGGGTTTTAAAATTATGAATATGATTATGTTTTTAAACATTTTATGATATTGATTTGGCCCTTAGGCCTACTCCCAAAGTGATTTGCTATATGATATATGTATATGCATATACTCCAAAAAGATGTTAACTTGAGAGCATGAATGATATGAAGTTTCCTCTCTTGATGTGAATTTGTTTTAAATGTCCATATGATATAAATTGTTTGAAAAAATCTTGAAGAGCATAACATGAGATGTTTTGAGAATTGATATAATTTTTACTTGAAAACGAGAAAGTTAGTCATGTTGAATACAATGGCTGAATGAGAAGAATGATGTGATATTGATGGATTGCAAGTCAGGTATGACGATACCCTACAGAGTATGATATGTGATTGATTTGAACGAAATTTGAATACATTAATTTTACTTAAGATTGGTGGATACCCGAAGAAGGCGTTTGAGTGTAAGGGCTCATCGCTGGAAACCGTGCTTGCCGACATGAGAATTTGGTTCCAGGCTAAGTGATCTTGAGTACTTGACTTTATGTCATTCCCAAATTGGGATTATAGGTAGGAGCCCAGGCTAAGTGATCTTAGGCACTACCATTGGGTCGAGACACCATGCTTCGTGGTCTTGTGTGTCTCTCCCTCACTTATACTCTAATCTCGGTGGCTACGAAGGATTGATAATTGGTGTAAATTATGTAGGGTATTCCACCTAGCTAAGTTACATTTCATTGTTATTGAAAACAATTACATTATGCCCATGTGTTTTCAAATGATTTGATATGAAACTGCTTTATAATGGCTCTCACCTATATTGTGTAAAAATATTATACTTCCGTTTTGATTTCTCTGCGTACCAGTACTTTTGTATTGACCCCCTTCCCTCCCAGGTTCGAAGGCACAGTCTAGGGGTCCAGATAACCAGTAAATTTCTTCCGACAGATCGCAGAATCAAGTGGTGAGCCTTCTATGTTTTAGAAGGTCTTATGTCCTACAGTTCTTTTATTCTTATATTTAGTTTTGGGTTCTACTGGGGGCCTTGTCCTAGTTTATATACAGTTACATGACTCAGTCATTTGTTAGAGATTTTTGCAAACAGTTGTTTAGAGGTTGATTGATATTGGGGGAACTTTATTTCCCCATTATTGTTTCTTTTCATATTTATGAACATGTTTCCGAATTATTGTGTTTCTTACGCATTACTTTGATCATATGAATTAGGCGCATGATAACCAGACAAATAGGGGTGTTTCGAGCCTCCATGGTTTGAAATGCTCGTCACGGCCAGGGCCCCGATTTGGGTCGTGACAAACACTAACGCATCATCAACCTCCACATTTTTTTAGCCACCACCACCATCATTGTCACTGGTGCCGCCACCTCTACCACCACTATCAACCACTATCATTGCTCTAGTCTAGGGTTGGGTATTCGGTTGGTTCGATTTGATTTGTAAAATTTAGTTTGAGTTTTGAGTTTTTGATTTGGTGAAATTACAAATTGAAATAAAACTGAAAAAATGTTGGTTCGATTCAATTTTTTCAAATTCGGTTCAATTTGATTTTTCGATTGAAATATCATCATAGTTTCTATTGATTTCCTTGCGACTTTCAGTGTGATTTGATTTTCTTGTAACTTTCTCAGTATCTTTTAAATAACATTGTACACAAATACTTTATTATAATAGGTAACATCAGCAACAAACAAGTGTCCAAGTTCCAGAGTAGACAACCAAGATTGTAAACAGAAATAGGTGAACTAGGATGTTTGTAACCAGAAGAAAAGATGAAACTTGAATGTTGAAAAGAAAAAGAGAAAGCGGTGGTACTATGGGTTGTGGCGTTGGCTGCCATCTATGGCCCATCGGCGATAGTAGTCTAAGTTTTGGACGTCGTTTCATTAGCAATGGTAGTGAGATTAGAGAAGAGACAAGAGTGAGAGAGAAGGTGTCATGAGTGTGAGTCTTTGTTATTTGATATTAGAGAAGTTAGGGTTGGGTAAATGGTAATAGGTTGGGTATAAAATTAGGTCTGGTACCTAGTGGCCTGAGATTTAGGTATATAATATATGTATAGTAATATTCTCCTATTTATAAGAGCGAGTTAAGTAGCTAAAGCAGGTAGGAGGTCGACATGCCTGCTTCAGCTACTTCAACTGTACTTTTACTATATCATCCATGATTAATTATTATAAGTTATTTATGCATTAGAAAATTAATAATATTTAGTAAAAAAATTAAAATAGACATTTATGACATGTCTGTTTCAGCTGCTTCAACCGTACTTTTACCATATCACCCCTAGTTAATTATTGTAACCCTAATTAAATATTATAAATCATTTATGTATTATAAAATTAATAATATTTAATTACAAAAAAGGTAAAATAAATATTTATGACTGTTTCAGGTACTTTAACCGTAATTTTACTGTATCTGTAAAGCAAGCACGAGGTCGACATGCCTGTTTCATCTGCTTCTGCTGCTTCAACTGTAATTTTACTATATCACCCCTAATTAATTATTATAAGTTATTTATGTATTAGAAAATTAATAATGTTTAATTAAAAAAAAATAAAATAACCATTTCTGATATATCTGCTTCAACTGCTTCAATCGTAATTTTACTATATCATCCCTAATTAATTATTATATCTCTAATTAAATATTATGAGTTATTTACATAATAAAAAATTAATAATATTTAATTAGAAAAAAAAAAGTAAAATAGACATTTATGACTGTTTCAACTATTTCAATCGTAATTTTACCATACCATAGTTAATTATTTATTATACAAGTATTTTTATAGTAATTTTGCTATGTCGTTTCTAATTAGTTATTACAAGTCACTTAAGACATATATGCTTCATTGTTTTCACCGTGATTTTACTATATCACCCATAATTAATTACTATGATCGTCTAAGCATTAAAAAATTAATAATATTTCATAAAAAGATAAAAGAGACATAAAATGATATGTCAACATAAAAAATTTCATTGATTGGCGAAATTATATTAGTGCACATAAATTGGAATGTGACAGAGCAAAATATAAAATAACATATATTATTTTAAAATGAAATAAAAAGTATTCTAAATTACAATAATTAAGAATTTAATATAATAGAATATAAGTAAAAAAAAATTGATTGACTATCGAAATTTTATTTGTGCCACATAAATTGAGACAGGGAGAATATTCATATATTATTGAAAAATAATGTAACAGGCATTGTAAGTCACATAATTAACAACAACAACAACAACAAAACCCAGTAAATTCTCATATCGTGGGGTCTGGGGAGGGTAGAGTGTACGTAGACCATACCACTACCTCTAACGAAGTAGAGAGGTTGTTTACGATAGACCCCCAGCTCAAGACAAAGGACAGTATATAAAAACATCAAAAGCATGGAACACAATAAAAAACATAAATACGCCATCCACAAAAATATGCAACACTGCCAAAATAAAGACACCCAAGCCCTCCTACCTACTGACTATGACTCATCTACCCACCTTAACTCTTTATCCTAATATTTTTCCTCCATACCGTCCTATCCAGGGTCATGTCCTCAGTCAACTGTAATTGCTCCATGTCACGTCTAATCACTTCCCTCCAGTATTTCTTAGGAGACCCCTACCCCTCTTGAAACCATCCAAGGCCAACCTCTCACACCAACAAACCGGGGCATCCGCGCCCCTACTAATCACATGGTCAAACCATCTAAACCTCACTTCTCGCATTTTATCCTCCACCGACATCACTCCCACTTTCTCCCAAATAATTTTATTCCTAATCCTGTCAGCCCCAGTAAAACCACATATCCAATGCAACATCCTCATTTTCGTCACCTTCAATTTTTGGATATGAGAATTCTTAAGCGGCTAACACTCAGCTCCATTTAACATAGCCGGTCTAACAACAACTCTATAGAATTTTTCCTTCAGCTTGGGGGGCACCTTCTTATCGCATAAAATTCCCGAAGCGAACCTCCATTTCATCCAACCTACCCCAATACGGTGAGAGACATCCTCATCTATCTCTCCATTCTCCTGAATTGTCGACCCAAGATACATAAAACTATCCCTCTTACAAACTGTCTGGGAATCCAACTTCACTACCACCTCGTCCTCTTGCCTCGAGTCACTAAACTTGTACTTCAAGTACTCCATCTTGGTCCTACTCAATCGAAAACCTTTAGACTCCAGGGTTTGTCTCAAAACCTCCATCTTATCAGTAACACCTTGTCGGGACTCATCAATCAAAACTACTTCATCCACAAAAAGCATACACTAAGGCACCTAAATTTGTATACTCTGTGTCAACACATCCATCACCAAAGCGGATAAAAAAGGGTTAAAAGTTGATCCTGGTGTAACCCTGTCGAGATTGGGAAATTCTCGGAATCTCTTCCCACCGTTCTCACCCTAGTCTTCTCCCCCTCATACATCTCCTTAACCACTCAAATGTACGGCACAGGGACCCTCCTCGCCTCCAAGTATCTCCAAAGAACCTCCCTAGGGACTTTGTCATACATTTTTTCTAAGTCAATAAACACCATGTGTAGATCTCTCTTTCTCTCTTTATACTGCTCTACCAGTCTCCACACTAGGTGAATTTTCTTAGTCGTGGAGCGACCAGACATAAACCCAAATTGATTCTCAGAAATAGACACAATCTTTCTCATCCTCCGCTCCATCACCCTCTACCAAATCTTCATCGTGTGACTCAACAGCTTAATACCCCGTTAGTTGTTGCAACTCTAAATATCATCCTTGTTCTTATATAAAAGAATCATCATGCTTTATCTCTACGCCTCGGGCATCTTTACAGACTTGAAAATGTTGTTGAACAAGTTGGTCAGCCACCTTAACCCTTCCCCGCCAGAAAACTTCCAAAAATCTACCGGGATATCATCGGGCCCCAATGCCCTGCCCTTTTGTATCTTGTGGATATCCTCTCTTACCTCCTCAACCTTAAAATGTCGATAATAACTAAAATTGTGATGCTTCCCAGAGTGCTCCAACTCCTCTAACATAACACCTCTGCCCCCTCCTCATTCAAGAGCCTATAAAAATAAGACTGCCATCTTTTCTTAATGAGGACGTCCTCCACTAATAGTCTACCATCCTCCCCCTTAATGCACTTCACTTGGTCCAGATCCCTACCCTTCTGCTCTCTAGCCTTGGCCAGCCTAAACAACCTTTTCTCCCCGTCTTTATCTTCTAACCCCTCATACAAACTCTCAAAGGTTGTTTTCTTAGCAGCTGTAACTGCTAACTTAGCCTTCTTCTTAGCTAACTTGTATTTGTCCCTGCTTACCCGCTCCTCCTTGTCATCCTTACTCTTAACCAGGTTAGCATAAGTTGCCTTCTTCGTCTTTACCTTCTTCTTAAAATCTTCATTCCACCACTAATCCCCTCGATACCTGCTAGACCAGCCCGTCGAGACACCCAATACCTCTTTAGCAGACTTTTTGATACAACCTGCAACCCTATCCCTCATACTATCCACATTCCCACTACACTCCCAAACCTCTATCCCCTCAAACTTTGACCCTATCTCTAAAGCACTAACTGAAGTCAAGGTACCCCACCGAACTCTAGGCCGACCCTTCCACCCCACCTCATCTTTCCCTTCTTGATAACTAAGTCCATCACCAGGAGTCTATGTTGGGTCGCCATATTCTCACTCGAGATAACCTTACAATACTTACACAAAGTTCTATCCCCCTTACTAAGTAGAAAAAAGTCAATCTGGGTCCTGGCTAAACTACTACGGAAAGTAACCAAATGCTCCTCTTTCTTCAAAAAGGTGGAATTCACTACCACTGTAATACCCCGCATGTTTCTAATCTAGGAAGTGAATGAGTATTCCTACGTATGAAATCTTCTATCCTGTGATTTATACTTGAGTACACGACTTACAATGAATATCCTAGTGATAGGATAGCTTATGATGCATTAAGCATGTTCATATGAGTTACTTAAGGTAATACAAGCTAAGAGTTTTTGAATCCATCAAGTTTTAGTGTTTGATTTTGCAAGGGTCATCTTTGAATGAGTATAACTCGATGTTAATGTGGTATTTTGGCTGATTTAGACCCACCAAATAGTAGAGAATCGAATTAGCTTTCCAATAATACCAATTTCACCTTAATCCAATACCCGAGCAAAATGTTATGCTCATTTTCGTGAGAGACAGTAAGTATAGGCGATTGGTTAGGCGCCGACCAACCCAAGAATAGGCGATTGGTTAGACGCCTCCTAACCTAGCTTAGGCAATCACTTGGGCGCCGCCTAAGTCAATTCCAGGTGCCAAAAACACTTTGTTTTGAGTTATTTTAAGGGTAATTAAGTCTTTTAACACTCCTTACACGTCCCTAAACTTAGCCCTACGAAATATATAGCTTCTAAACATATTACAACCCTATTATCATCTCAAAGCTCATCATCCAAGAGCAGTAAAAGAGAAAAACAACTAGGGTTACATAACTAAGCTTGAAGATCCGATTTCAAGGAAATTCCTTCGTCAATCATCAAGAATCTTCCTTCTAAGGTGTGCATGAGTTGATTTATGGATCCCTTTCATTCATAAAGCTCAAAAAACCTCTTTTTCATTATAAAGTATGATTTCAATATTTTTGAGTGTTGATGATCATGTTGTTGATATTGGGTGATTCCCAAGATGGAATCTTTATATGTTTTTTTAAATTTCATGATATCATATGAGTTGGAAACATGTAAATTTGGTTGTTCATGATGTATAATTTGATGATTTCACCTATGCTTAAGATGTGCATGTAAGGTATTTGATAAAATGCCTAAGAAACTACAAATCATGCAATATATCTAAATTGTGACTAAGTGAAGGATTAATGATATGCCCTTACGTTCCAATGACTTCTATGTTGTTAATGTGCCTTGTAAATGTTGTTGGAATACTCATGAACTATTCCTATGAGATTATGCTATGTTTACTTGCAAATCCTACTTATGAACAAGATGTATGATAACCATGCAATCCACATGAACTTCCATGCTATTGGTATGTGTTGCCAAGATGATTATGCAATGAAGATGATATTAAGATTGTACAAGTACTTCTATGTGATATGAAATCCTTTCCAGGCAATACATTGTTGATAACCATGCTTAGTATGAGATCCCTACTTATGATATTATAAATTATGGACTTTACTCTTATGATCAAGTCAGTCATATGTGTCAGTTTCCTTCCATCGAGTCCTGGGGGTACTTGTACCCGAAAACTATAGTTGTGTGCCTAGATCCATGTCATGTTTCATGATATCCGAACTCAAGCTATGATTCCATAGACTTCAGTCAGTTATGTGACTCAGGAAAACCTAATGATCTTAGTCAGTTGTCTGATATCAATAACATTCCGCCAGTCAACGGAATTCAGTAAGATTAAGTCATGCACAATCAGTTATTCATGTCCAGTCCCTCCAGATGGCAGTAGAGGTTAGCACCGAGTGAACCCAAGGATGGGAACTCACCCGCCAGTTAAGGGTGTGATTCTTAGTAGTCATCCTTGTGTTCCAGAACTACGTAGCCAGCGTAGGTTGAGACATCTTAACTCGTCAGATTAGGGTTGATGAGGTGGCTTAACCTGTTAGTTTAGGGTTCCCACCGTTCTCATTGAGTACCCTCCAGA
The DNA here is from genome assembly GCA_030864225.1 of Capsicum baccatum var. pendulum. Lineage (NCBI taxonomy): Eukaryota > Viridiplantae > Streptophyta > Magnoliopsida > Solanales > Solanaceae > Capsicum > Capsicum baccatum. The sequence goes on along the minus strand of CM061553.1, from coordinate 210,661,033 downwards.
TAAGGGTCACTCACAGGTTGTCCTTACCCATGGCACGGTATTGACACCCCTCCTGTCAGGGCAGAGATTGGACCCTAGCTTAGCCATAACGGCATACATGGGGCATGTCAGTTAAACACTACTTCCCACAGTTTCAGTAGCAGTCTCAATAAAAGAACTCAGAGCATTTTTCAGATTTCAATATATACAGGACTATCAGATACAGACATCTATGTTATCAGTTTCAGTATCGGTCATGACAGTTATCAGTAAACCATGTATTAGCTCACAGGTTATGCTATCACATATTCACGGTCCCCGTTTCTATATATGTGTGTTTGCACTCCCACGTTCATATTAGTCAGTCAGTGTTGTTCATACATGAAACCCTTTATGTTCAGCCTACCTTTCTCGTGTACTCAATACTCCAGTTGTACTGACGCATTTGCGCTATGGTGCTTTCTTTTCATGTTACACCATAGGTTCCGAGACACGAGCTCCATCCCAGCAGTAGAAGTAGCATTCCAATCGCAGAGACACAGTGAGTCCTCATTAATTCGAGGACAATATGATTTGATTCATTTATTTAGTTCTTCAGTTTAGTTTTACGAAGTTAGTTAGAGACATGTTCCTTCAACTCCTTATTCAGATAGTTTAGAGGCTTTCAAATTTATGTTCAGATTGAGTTATTTTGGGTATTTTCACCCATATGATTGTATTCAGTTGAACCTTATGGCCTTACAGTTCTATGTATTTTTCATTATTATATCATAATTTGCAGTATACAGGTCAGATATCTGTCATGGGTTAGCTTGTGGTCCCTCGGGGTCATGAGCATTGTGTAGCATTTCGGTTTAGTGAATTGGGGTGTTACAAACTTGGTATCAAAGCCTAAGGTTCGATAGAATCCTAGGAAGTCTGAAAGTCACATCTAGTAGAGTCTTATACATGGGTGTGTTGCGCGCCACATTTATGTACAGGAGGCTATAAGATGTTTTAGGTACAGTCCCATTTCTTCATTATATATGTCATGCTAGTGAGCATAATCACAAGTTAGACTCTCAGTCTAATCCATTCTTCTCTTATTCCAGACCATGGCCCCAAAGAGAAGAAACCATCCAACTCCTCAGCCCGAAGATCCCTTGGGCGAACATGTTTCCCATGCGGAGTTTAGAGCCGCATTTACCATACTTGCTCAGTCCATGGCTGCACAGAATGAACGTCCACCAGTTATTCCAGCCAATCCAGTGGCCACTCCCAAAGCAGCTAGGGTTCGGGACTTCACCCGGATGAACCATCCATCTTTCCATAGGTCTAAGTCTGATGAGGACCCTCAGGAGTTCATTAACCAAGTCCAGAAGGTTATAGACATCATGGGTGTTACTTTTATTGAGAGTGTTGAGTTAGCCGCCTACCAGTTATAGGATGTTGCTCATGATTGGTACAAATAGTAGAAGTCTGAGAGGTTAGATGATACAGGCCCTATCGAATGGGAGGAATTTGTCACAGCCTTCTTAGATAGATTCTTTCCCCAAGAGCAGAGGGAAGCCAAAGTTCTTGAGTTCATCAACCTCAGGCAGGGTAATATGACAGTTATGGAGTATTCCCTCAGATTTACTCTGCTAGCCAGGTATGCTCCTCATGTGGTTGCAGACAATAGAGCTGAGATGAGCAAGTTCGTGTTGGGGGTCAATGATAGCATGGTAAATGAGTGTAGGTCAGTGATGCTGATCAGTGATATGACCTTAGCCAGACTCATGACCCATGCCCAGCAAGTAAAAGAGTAGAAGTTTAAGACTAGGGAGAGATAGAACAAGAGAGCAAGGTCAGGTAATTTCAACTTTGCTCACCCCAAGTCAGATGGAGGAAACCGTTCACAGTTTTTCTCCAAGTCAGTCGTTCCAGCTTCTTCCTCTACCAGCGCTCTACTGCCAAAGTTTAGAGACAGAAATCGAAACAAAGCGCCAGGCTCTAAATCTCAGGGTAGTATTAGTAGTGCCCGAATGAATCCCTTTTGTCAAACTTGTGGTAAGAACCACAAGGGCATTTGCAAAGATGGTAGTGATGTCTGTTTTGTTTGTGGCAAGCCAGGGCACAGGATTAGAGAGTGTCTGTAGTCAAATCTTCAGGGTCAACAAAATTATTCTACAACTCAGTCCAGTCGCCCAACCAGCAGGGTGCCATTTCCAGTGCTACTGGTGGGCAATGCGCAAACAGACTCCATGCTCTTCAGTCCCAGAAGGATCAGGAAAATTCTCCTGATGTCGTTACTGGTATGTTACAGATTTTCCATGTTCATGTTTATGCTTTATTAGACCCAGGTGCATCTTTGTATTTTGTTACTACATACATAGCAGGCGATTTTGGAATCAGTCCCGATGTCCTAGCAGAGCCCTTCCAAGTCTCTACCCCAGTGGGTAAAACCATCATATCCCGGCGGGTATACAGGAATTGCCCGATTATGATATCTCAAAAATCCACGTCAGTAGATTTAGTGGAGTTAGAGATGACTAATTTTGATGTCATTCTTGGCATGGATTGGTTTCATTCCTGCTATGCCACAGTCGAATGCAGAAATAGAATAGTTCAGTTTTAGTTCCCGAATGAGCCCGTCCTAGAGTGGAAGGGTAGAATTTCAGCGTTCAGGGGTCAACTTATTTCCTACCTTTGAGCAAGGAAAATGATTTCTAAAGGGTGTGTGTATCATCTCGTGCATGCTAAAGATTCCAGTTATGAATTTCCCAGCCTCAAAACAGTCCCTGTTGTTAATGAATACTCAGATGTCTTTCTCAAAGATCTTCCAAGCATTTCTCCCAAAAGGGAAATAGACTTCAGCATAGACCTTCTTTCGGATACTCAACCTATTTTTATTCCACAATACAGAATGGTACCATCAGAACTCAAGGAACTGAAAGATCAGTTGAAGGATCTCTTAGATAAGGGATTCATCAGACCCAGCATTTCCCCATGAGGTACGCTAGTATTATTCGTGCACAAAAAAGATGGTTCTCTCAGGATGTGTATTAATTATCGTCAACTCAACAAGATCATGGTCAAGAATAGATATCCTCTTCCCAGGATTGATGATCTATTCGACCAACTTCAGGGTGCTAGTTACTTCTCCAAGATAGACCTCAGATCAGGCTATCATCAGCTCAGAGTTGAGAATATGACATTTTAAAGACAGTTTTCCGTACTCGATATGGTCACTTCAAATTTTTAGTCATGTCATTTGGTATTACCAATTCCCCTGTAGCTTTTATGGATTTGATGAACCATGTGTTCAAGAAGAACTTGGACATATTTGTCATAGTCTTCATAGATGATATTCTGGTCTATTCTCGCACAGAGCATGATCATGCAGACCATCTCAGGATTGTTCTTCACACTCTCATGGATCACCAATTATTCGCTAAGTTCAGCAAGTGCGAATTTTGGCTAGTATTAGTAGCATTCCTTGGCCATATTATTTCTGGTGATGGCATTAGAATAGATCTTCAGAAAACTGAGGCAGTAAGAAACTAGCCCAGACTCATATCTCCATCAGATATTAGGAGTTTCTTGGGTTTGGTTGGCTATTAAAAATGGTTTGTCGAGGGATTTTCTTCTATTGCATCTGCCATGTCCAGATTGACTCAGAAGAAGATTAAGTTTCAGTGGTCAGATTTATGCGAGAAGATCTTTCAAGAGTTGAAGACTCGACTCCCCTCTGCTCCAGTTCTAGCTATTCCAAATGGTTCAGACGATTTTGTAGTCTATTGTGATGCATCCAGAGTGGGCTTAGGTTATGTCCTCATGCAGCATGGTAAGGTCATAGCCTACGCCTCCAAACAGTTAAAGCCACATGAGAAGAATTATCCTACTCATGATCTTGAGTTAGCAGCGGTAGTTTTTGCCTTGAAGATTTGGAGGCATTATATCTATGGAGTTCATGTAGATGTCTTCAAAGACCATAAAAGCCTCCAGTATGTTTTTTCCCAGAAAGATCTCAATCTTCGCTAGAGAAGGTGGTTAGAGCTCTTGAAGGATTACGATATGAGTGTTCTTTATCATTTGGGCAAGGCCAATATTGTGGCCGACTCTCTCAGTAGACTCTCCATGGGTAGTATTTCTCGTGTTGAGGATAGTAAGAAAAAAATAGCTCAGGAGATCCATCAGCTTGCCAGACTAGGCGTTTGCTTAGTCGATTCTTCAGAGGGTGGTGTATGTGTTCATAGTAGTTCAGAGTCATCTCTAGTTTCCGAGGTGAAAGAGAAACAAGACAGGGATCCTAGCCTTGTCAAGCTTAAAGAGTCAGTTCAGAATCAGAAAGTCGAGGTTTTCTCCCAAGGAGGAGATGGTGTTCTTCGTTGTCAAGGTCGTCTATGTGTTCCAGGTGTAGATGAATTGAGGCAGCAAATACTTGTAGAAATACATGGTGCGCGATACTCTATTCAACTAGGGGCCACTAAGATGTACCGCGATATGCGGGAGATCTATTGGTGGAGTGGGATGAAGAGAGATATTGCAGAGTTTGTGGCTAAGTGCTCTACATGTCAGCAGGTTAAGATAGAGCATCAGAAACCTAGTAGTTCCATGCAAGAGTTCACCATTCCTATTTGGAAGTGGGAAGAAGTTAACATGGACTTTGTGACGGGTTTGCCTAGAACTCGTCATCAGCATGATTCAGTCTGGGTCATTATAGATAGAATGACCAAGTCAGCTCATTTCCTTCCTATTCGTACTTCTTATTCCGCCGAGGATTATGCCAAACTCTATATCAGGGAGTTAGTCAGATTACACGGTGTTCCACTATCTATTATCTCAGACAGAGGTACCCAGTTCACTTCTCACTTTTCGAGAGCATTCCAAAAGGGTTTCGGTACCCAAGTCTATCTTAGCACAACGTTTTATCCTCAGACAGATGGTCAAGAAAAGAGGACCATTCAGACTCTTGAAGATATGCGAAGGGCATGTGCAATTGACTTCAAGGGAAGTTGGGACGACCACTTGCCTTTGATTGAGTTTGCATACAACAATAGCTATCATTCTAGTATTTAGATGGCTCCATTCAAAACTCTCTATTGTAGGAGATATAGATATTTGATTGGTTGGTTTGAAGTTAGTGAGGCCTCAGTCATAGGTCCTGACTTAGTATTTGATGCCTTAGAGAAAGTTCAGTTGATCAGAGAGAGACTCCGGGCTGCTCAAAGCCGACAGAAGTCCTATGCAAATATTTGTAGAAAGGATCTCGAGTTTAAGGTCAATGACTATGTCTATCTTAAGATCTCTCCCATGAAGGGAGTGAAGAGATTTGGCAAGAAAGGGAAACTTAGTCCCTGGTATGTCGGTCCCTTCAGAATTCTTTGTCGCTTCGGCAAGGTAGCTTATGAGCTTGAGTTGCCTTTAGATCTAGCCTCAGTCCATCTAGTCTTCCATGTCTCTTTGCTAAAGAAGTGCATAGGTGAACCCGCAGTTGTTGTCCCTATTCCGAGCATCAACATTCAGAACAGCCTCTCCTACGAAGAGATTCCAGTCGAAATCTTAGATTATCAGACTCATAGATTAAGGAATAAAGAAGTCCCTCTAGTCAAGGTTCTTTGGCAAAATCAGTCTCATGAGGGAGCTACTTGGGAAGCAGAAGTAGATATGCGTACCAAGTATCCTCATCTCTTCCCCGCCAATTTAGATCAAGCTCAAGGTAATAGTTCTCTTTAATCATATTCAATTCACGTTTATGATTCCAGTATAAAATTGGTACCTATTAACCGTTTCATACTCAGTCATGCATTCATGTGTCAGTTATCTGTGCATCAGATATGCACGAGTTCAGTATGTTTAGCATGTCAGTCATGAGATCAAGTTTTAGTTCTTCATGTTCAGTTCAGGTTCTATTGTCTTGTATCCCTTCCCAGTAAATTCTCATTCGAGGATGAATGTTCCCAAGGGGGAGATATTGTAATACCCCACATGTTTCTAAGCTAGGAAGTGAATAAGTATTCCTACGTATGAAATCTCCTATCCTGTGATTCATTCTTGAGTACATGACTTACAATGAATATCCTAGTGATAGGATAGCTTATGATTCATTAAGCATGTTTATATGAGTCACTTAAGGTAATACAAGCTAAGAGTTTTTGAATCCATCAAGTTTTAGTGTTTGATTTTGCAAGGGTCATCTTTGAATGAGTATAACTCGATGTTAATGTGGTATTTTGTCTGATTTAGACCCACCAAATAGTAGAGAATCGAATTAGCTTTCCAATAATACCAATTTCACCTTAATCCAATACCCGACCAAAAAGTTATGCCCATTTTAAAGAGAGACAATAAGCATAGGCGATTGGTTAGGCACCACCCAACCCAAGCATAGGCGATCGGTTAGGCGCCTCCTAACCTAGCTTAGGCAATCACTTGGGCGCCACCTAAGTCAATTCCAGGTGCCAAAAACACTTCGTTTTGAGTTATTTTAAGGGTAATTAAGTCTTTTAACACTCCTTACACATCCCTAAACTTAGCCCTATGAAATATATAGCTTCTAAACATATTACAACCCTATTATCATCTCAAATATCATAATCCAAGAGAACTAAAAGAGAAAAACAACTAGGGTTGCATAACTAATCTTGAAGATCCGATTTCAAGGAAATACCTTCGTCAATCATCAAGAATCTTCCTTCTAAGGTATGTGTGAGTTGATTTATGGATCCCTTTCATCCATAAAGCTCAAAAATTCTCTTTTTCATTATAAGTATGATTTCTATATTGTTGGGTGTTGATGATCATGTTGTTGATATTGGGTGATTCCCAAGATGGAATCTTTATATGTTTTTATGAATTTCATGATATCATATGAGTTGGAAACATGTAAATTTGGTTGTTCATGATGTATAATTTGGTAATTTCACCTATGCTTAAGATATGCATGCAAGGTGTTTGATAAAATGCCTAAGAAACTAGAAATCATGTAATATATCTAAATTGTGACTAAGTGAAGGATTCATGATATGCCCTTACATTCCAATGACTTTTATGTTGTTAATGTGCCTTGTAAATGTTATTGGAATACTCATGAACTATTCCTATGTGATTATGCTATGTTTACTTGCAAATCCTACTTATGAACAAGATGTATGATAACCATGCAATCCACATGAACTTCCATGCTATTGGTATGTGTTGCCAAGATGATTATGCAATGAAGATGATATTAAGATTGTACAAGTACTTCTATGTGATATGAAATCCTTTCCAGGCAATACATTGTTGATAACCATGCTTAGTATGAGATCCCTACTTATGATATTATAAATTATGGACTCTACTCTTATGATCAAGTCAGTCATATGTGTCAGTTTCCTTCCATCGAGTCCTGGGGGTACTTGTACCCGAAAACTATAGTTGTGTGCCTAGATCCATGTCATGTTTCATGATATCCGAACTCAAGCTATGATTCCATAGACTTCAGTCAGTTATGTGACTCAGGAAAACCTAATGATCTTAGTCAGTTGTCTGATATCAATAACATTCCGCCAGTCAACGGAATTCAGTAAGATTAAGTCATGCACAATCAGTTATTCATGTCCAGTCCCTCCAGATGGCAGTAGAGGTTAGCACCGAGTGAACCCAAGGATGGGAACTCACCCGCCAGTTAAGGGTGTGATTCTTAGTAGTCATCCTTGTGTTCCAGAACTACGTAGCCAGCGTAGGTTGAGACATCTTAACTCGTCAGATTAGGGTTGATGAGGTGGCTTAACCTGTCAGTTTAGGGTTCCCACCATTCTCATTGAGTACCCGCCAGATAAGGGTTACTCACAGGCTGTCCTTACCCGTGGCACGGTATTGACACCCCTCCAGTCGGGGCAGAGATTGGACCCCAGCTTAGCCATAACGGCATACATGGGGTATGTCGGTTAAACAGTACTTCCCACAGTTTCAGTATCAGTCTTAATAAAAGAACTCAGGGCGTTCTTCAGATTTCAGTATATACAGGACTGTCAGATACAGACATCCATGTTATCAGTTTCAGTATCGGTCATGACAGTTATCAGTAAACCATGTATTAGCTCACAGGTCATGCTATCACGTATTCACGGTCCCAGTTCCTATATATGTGTGTTTGCACTCCCACGTTCATATTAGTCCATCAGTGTTGTTCAAGCATGAAACCCTTTATGTTCAGCTCACCTTTCTCGTATACTCAATACTCCAGTTGTACTGACGTATTTGCGCTATGGTGCTTTCTTTTCATGTTACACCATAGGTTCCGAGACACGAGCTCCATCCCAGCAGTAGCGGTAGCATTCCAATCGCAGAGACACAGTGAGTCCTCATTGATTCGAGGACAATATGATTTGATTTATTTATTTAGTTCTTCAGTTTAGTTTTACGAAGTTAGTTGGAGACATGTTCCTTCAACTCCTTATTTAGATAGTTTAGAGGCTTTCAGATTTATGTTCAAATTGAGTTATTTTGGGTATTTTCACCCACACGATTGTATTCAGTTGAACCTTATGGCCTTACAGTTCTATGTATTTCGCATTATTATATCATAATTTGTAGTATACAGGTACAGATATCAGTCATGGGTTAGCTTGTGGTCCCTCGGGGTCATGAGCACCGTGTAGCATTTTGGTTTAGCGAATCGGGGTGTTACAACCACCAACCCAAAGGCCCTTATAAAATCCAAAAGAGCAGCTCCCTCGTCATTCTAACCCCGAACCCAAAGCCTCTATGTACGTTATCATACCCTAATGGCAATGACCCGATGTGCCCATTAAAACCTCCTCCTATGAAAATCTTCTCTGAACTAGGCATGCCTCTAGCAACCTCGTCTAAATCCTCCAAAAAAATCTTCTTCTCCTCCTCGCTCAGGCCCACTTGTGGCGCATACGCACTACAGATGTTCAAAGTAAACCCCCCAAATACCAACTTGATAGTCATCACCCTATCATTAACTCTTTTAACCTCCACTACCTGTTTCCTAAGCTCCTTGTCCACTAAGATACCTATGTCATTCCTACTCTTCTCACTACCTGAGTACCACTACTTGTACCCATCCACATCCCAAGACTTTGAACCTACCCACTTGGTCTCCTGAACACACGCAATATTAATCCTTTTCTTCCTAAGAATCTTAACCATTTCTATCGACTTCCCTACAGGGTCCCTATTTCCACGACCTTGCCCTCAACCTATCAATATTTTTATCCCCTCCCTTAATACCTCACACTCCACAACTCGGACCTAACCCAACACTAGCTCCTGACCCAGCCCCCTAGGACATGACCCTATTCCACCATGAGTCACCCAAGCTATTACTTACAAAAAGCACAGCGAAGGAAAAAAGCAGCTACAACTATAGAAGACACACTCACAGTACAAAATGTAAATAAACAGTCAAGACCAATAGATGCAATAGACAAAACAGCCAGTTCACAACAAAACTACTCAACAAAGAACCACAAGCACCAATGGTAAAAAATAGCACAATCAATAACAGGCACGCGCAAGACATAGAAAATCACCAAAATTCACAAAACAATCGATACTAGGCACCAAATAAACAGAAAGATTAATCCATACAAATTCTAGGCATGGAAAGATACCGAAAATAATCGTGATAAAAATAAAGTTCAAGGTTAGAATTCACCGGACTACGTAGAAGTGGTTTGCTAGACTCCCGTCATCTGGCAAGGTCGCCCGAAGAATTGCCGGAACAGATTTGTTCTGAGTTCTGGGACTGTCGCTGTCACCAACGTCAACCTTCAAGATGGTTCTCCTGATCTCGTTGGAGAAGAAAACGTCAAAGGCCCACGCCGTCGTCGGAGTCTCAGTGACTGGTAGCTAGGAGTTTGGGAGAGAGCTAGAAGAGGAGATCAAAGAAGACCAAGAAAAAAGAAGGGGAGAGGGAGAGAGAAAGGGAGTATTACCCTTACTTGTCGCCGGCGATGTTACATCGCCAGCGTTAGCTTCGTCGTAGCTGTAAAATCACGTCAAAGAGACGTTGAAATGGAGCGTTAGAAGAGAAACGTTAGAGAGAGAGTATTGACAAATTCAAAATAGCGAACCACTATTAATAAAATTCGTAGTATAAATATGAACGAATATTAAAGAAAGGGGCATCTAATTTAATCACATAATTAACAACTTAAGAAATTTTAAAAATATAAAATATTTGACTGACTCTCGAAATTATACCAACATCATTTAAATTAAAATAGAAGAAAAAATATTATAAATTACAATAATTAATAATTAAAAATATAAATTATTTTAATAATTTAAATTGAGATAAAAAAAATAGCATATATTGGGCCCGTGCTGACACTGGCCATTAATATCTAGTACTATTTATATAAACTAATATTAGTACTTGCGGATGCGCAAATTATTTAAAATATAATTCTACTTGTCCTTTGCAGGCTTGTGCATAACATAAAGAACTAAATTGAAATATATTTTTTATCCATTCGAAGTACTCCCTTCATTCCTTTTAAGTGTTCTATTTAAGTTATGTTTCTATTTTTTTAAGTGCTCTTTTAATCTTTCAAGAATAATTTGATTAAAATTTACTTACTGTTCAAATTATCAAGATCATTAATTGAGAAGGAATTAGGGGTATGCCCAACCTAAATTTAATTAGGGGTACATTAGTAAAAGTACTTTAAATTTTATAGTAGTAAAATATTTATTAAGAGATGTACTTAATTTAAATATAGCTCTTAAAAGGGAACGGAGGGAGTAATACATACAATTTTTGGTAACAACGATGGTATAACATTGCAGAGCCCCATAAATAATAGGTCCATCTATCCTTCATTTTTTAAGGCAATTACTTCTTCTCCTGTAGCTGTACATATGGTGAAACTGCAAATCACGTTTTGCTTCTAACCTATTTTAAATAATCTCTTTTTAAATAATCTCTTTGAAGAAAATGACACATATGTGACAATTTTTTTCTAGGGTCTTATTAAATGGCCGACTAACAAAGTCTTTTTTGGTGTCATTTTTATGTCCTAACTAGTGTTGCACAACTCGTAATAAAAATCTTAATCCTTTAGGCAGGCAAGACTTTTTTGAAAATTAAAAAAAGTGAATTCAAAATCTTAGGCAGAGATCATAAGAAAACTCTACAGACCCTAAAGTTCAAGACACATTAAGCAAACCACTTGACTTATGTCTTAATTTCTGATCGATTGATAACTTTGAATAACAAAGGTCTAAAACAATACAATCCATCTTGCTATGCTTACCCAAACACTTGGAACCGAGTTCTCAATTCTTAGAGAGGTTGGAGAAACATAGCAAGAGAGCGCGAAATTGTTAAGCATTTTAATTTTCGGTACACTTGCCCACTCTTTTATGCATGACTCAATTGTGGAGTTGAATATTTTTCAAAGATAACCACATGCAATTAAGAGGAAAAGACATTTTCATGTGCATCCCAGACCTATTGTTCAACTGTTAACTTAAAATAATCTAACAACCAAAAAGCTCATTTCAGCATATTTGTTGAACAAAAATGAATTTATTATGCGTAAAATAACAATTTCATAACAGCAGTGTATGATACATAATAATTGAGCAATGGAATCAAATAACTGTTAACCTAATCATTATGTTCATGACAAAACGTATTCCCAAAAAACAAAACATAAAAGCCAATACATAATAATTAAGCCTTGGAACCGAAGTAACTGATCTCAATGAAAAATCGTGTTCACAAAAAAACTAATTCTCAAAAAAAAAGAATGTAAAAGTTGTCATTTGTCTAATCATTGTCTTCACGTCTCTTGAAGGAAAGGACTTAAGCAATTTTCTCCTTCATAAACACTTTATTCACCTTAGTGCCTGAGAGTTGTGCATTTGAATCATCATTAACTTTTATGACATCGATTCTACATACAGTATACTTTTCTCAACATGAGTAATCATGTCATATTAAGATCAGAATAAATAACAGTCAAGTGCACTAAAGCTCTTGCTATACGCAAGGGTCGGGGAGGGTAGCCCACAAGGGTCTATTGTACGGCCTTACCTTGTATTTCTGCAAGAGGCTGTTTCCAAGGCTTGAACCCGTGACATCTTTTTCACATGTAGGAAACTTTATCGGTTACTCCAATGCTCCCCTTTATTATTGGGATTGAAATCCTAAAAAAAAAAAAATTCTGAATTATCATCAATAAACAACTATAATCAAAATAGTTGTGCTTATATTTTTAAGAAAATGATAGAAAAGGTAACAATGAAATAATCGTGACTTCATTATGTTCATAACGACCTATTTACAGTTGGTATCTAGATGTTATGGAACAATAATATTATATGTTAGCAATGATACCGATACTGAAATTATAATTTGACACCAAACAATAGAAATAATGTGTTATGATATATGTATGCAAAACAGAATGGAAAGTCGTCGTCATCGAAAGAATAAGAAAATTGCTTGATAACATCTTCATCATTGCAAATCCTAAGAACAATATTATCCTCGTCACTATCTTTCACATCCGAGCTCCTAACAGACACTTCAAACAGGGCCTTTTTATTAAGAATAGTGTCAAACTTCAACGGATACGAACCATAATCAATAATATTAGAAGTCTATAAGCCCAAGCACACAATATTAGATGCAATAAAAATACTATGAATTTTCTTACGCACGGGAAAAAAATTCTTACGCACAGTAACAGAGTCAAAGTAATTATTTTTCTCCAGACAATGAAGTAACTTCAATATTTGTATTACACAGGAATCATCCTAATATATAGTATTTTTTGTAGGCATCTCTGGTAAAGTATCGGTCTTGGCCAGAATATATTTTTCTTTCATATATATTGTGTACTAATTGAAAATAAAAAATCAATTTATCATTTGTACAATTTGGTTATGGTATGACATTCTTTCAATGAAAATAGCATAATAATAACATGTGAATAATTATTATTTGTAATATATAAATATTTATTTTTTAACACAATCAAATGACATATTTTAAGGATACTTTATTTTCCACATATATGTTGCATAATCCTGCTAATCAAAACATTCATTTACCATCTGCTAATCAAACATATTCATTTACCATATCTGCTAATCAAACATATTTATTTACCATCTCTATATAATTGCTAATCAAATATTCATTTACCATTTGTATGTAACTGCTAATCATGATTACCTGTAATATTCATTAAGCATTATAGTCGTTTGTAAGTTGTAGATAACAACTAGCAGTAATATTGGGTTTCACCACATATGGTGGCATAGTTTAAGAATAATTCTATTATATATTTTCATACATGTTGAGTAATTGGTGATCTTCACCTGAAATGTTTTAAACATAAGAACTGTAACGACCTGATTTCTTAAGGCATGATGGCGCCTACCTTATCCCTGTTGGGTTCATAGTGTGTTGAATGGAAAATGGAGAAATCAAGTGAAGGGAAGGAGACACCCAAATTGGAAAGTGTACTCTTTAAATTGGAAAGTTTACTCTTCTCCCACATTGGTGGAAGAAGAGAACTTAAAATTGTTTATAAAGTGAAACACTTACTTCACATGGTAAGTGAGGCAAGGAAATAGAGATGCCTCGCGCTGTCGTCGTCATCGCTCGCTCGGCTTTGGATTTGGATTTGGTCAAATAATCGCTGAGATCTTTCTTTTTGGACAAAGTTTATTTGACGAAAAGAAATCCAGACTGAAAATCAATCCGAAACAGTAATGCTCCATTAATTTATTATGCATGCAGTAACAGTGAACTGGTGCACTGTTACGAGTGGACTGATGCAACTCTTCAATTCAAAGTGATGCACTGTTTCACGAAATGATGCAATGGTTTGAGTAAACAGACATGCATTTTCAGGAAAAGACACACATTATTTCATTCAAATGTGCACCGAGAGTGAACCGACGCCAATGGGTAATAACGAAAGCCCAGACATCTGGCTCGAACCAGTAGTAGTGGCAATGGCGGACCCAGGACTTAAGAATTGTGGGTGCTTAAAAAATTAAAATGCTGAAAAAAATAAAAAATCACCTCAACAAGGTTTGATAATCCGGGACGTCCCTTCAGTGAAGGATCAACTTAAATGCCAGTGCACCCAACCAACTTTTATTTTAGTGGATGCTTTTATATGTTTTATACCTATTTTCATATATTTTCTATGTAATTATACCTATTTCGCATTGAGTTTACTGGGTGTCGGAGCACCCCAAAAATATATTTAGGTCCGCCCCTGAGTAGTGAATAATAACAAGAGGCCGTATGCCAGGTTCAAACGGAAAATAGTGGGTAATAATGAGAGGCCACATATATGATATACAACTGAACTCATAATTAGATGCCGAACTCGAACCAGAACTCATAGTAACCACAAATCTCAGAACAACAGTAATCAGTACCATAATTTCCAGATAATATCATAGTAAGATGCCGAACTCAAACCAAAACTCATAGTAACCATACTCAATTGTAAAACCAAAGCCCAAATCATACCATAATCAATGTCAAAGTGGTGGAAAAATTCACAATAAATAAAAGAAATAGAATATATGGTGGACCGAAATCGAAACTGCAATGCATTTAAATAAACATTCATATAACTTAGTTAAAAGGGAAGAATTCAACGTTTTGCAGCTTAATACCACGTCCTAAGCTAATAAATACTACATCATACTAAAAGATAACGGAATCAAAATTTACTTGCACGGAATTTTAACTGGATAAAAAAGACATCAAATATTCCAAACAATACTCGAACTACAACTACCTACCCATAACTAGCATAATAGCATACTAATACAATGCATAAGCTCAATCTAAAATAGGGTAAGCCTAGCTTACCTGGACGTTAAAGTTAAAAAATCTCTCTAAAAAGCCTCTAGATAGTGACTTACAAGACACGAGCTTGAATAACTTGGTAAAAATAATTAATTTTCTTTGGGATAAAGTACAATATCAAAATATTTTTTCAAGTACCACTTCTTCAATGTGGCTAAATGTATATGTTTAGACAAATTTTCATGTCAATTAACCATTGGAAAGTAAATATATATTAGTTAGAGAATCATGGAAGGCTATTGCATGCCATGTAATGATAATGAATCACTTAATAATGTCATTAGCTGCTACCTAATCCCATTTGTTGGGTTGCCTCTGAACTTCCACGTGGAAGTGGAGTTTTCATCATCCTACTTTATTTAATCCATTAAATAAATATTCGGGTATTGCATAGGTTTGTAGTAAAATAAGTATCATATTTTGAATATATCATAATTAAAAGAAAATTATTTTTAATAAAACGTTTATTATATATTACTAATATTTTAAAATATATAGATTTACTATCTCCTCTTAAAATATTAATAAGTTATAAAATAATTTCTAATGTAATATAGATATATTATAACTAAAGAATCTCAAACAAATCAAAAACATTTTAGAAGGATAATAAATTAAATTTATGCTAAATGCTAATTTAAATTAAATATTCCACAATTTATTTGGTATCACTAAACTTCTCAAATAAACCACTTGAAAATCAAACTGTCAATCTCAGCAAGTCATAAATAATTTGGGGTAGTTATAAAAATGCTCTAGACATCGAAAATGTATGAAAACAAGAAAAATGGTTGTTAGGGTCATTACAAGAATAAATACTACATCACAAAATGTATGAATTCAAGGTTTTGCAACTTCATGTCACGTCCTAAGCTAATAAATACGACATCATACTAAAAGATAACGGAATCAAAATTTACTAGCACAGGATTTTAACTGAATAAATAAGACATTAAATATTTTAAATAATATCTGAACTACAACTACCTGCCCAAAACTAACATAATAGCATACTAATACTATATATAAGATCAATCTAAGATAGAATAAGCCTAGCCTACCTGGAGGCCAAAGCTAAAAACCTATCCTAGAAGCCTCTAGATAGTGCCTTACTGAAACACGAACTTGAATAACTTGATAAAAATAATTAATTTTCTTTGCGATAAAGTACGATATTACAAAATTTTGTGAAGTACCACTTCTTCAATGTGGCTCAATGTATTTTAGAGAATTTTTCACGTCAACTAGTATTCGAAAGAAAATGTATATTAGTTAGAGAATCATGGAAGGTTATTACATGCCATCTAATGATAATGACTCACTTAATAATGTCATTAGCTGCCACCCAATCCCATTTGTTGTGTTGCCCCTCCATTTACACGTGGAAGTGGAGTTGCCACCATCCTACTTTACTTAATTCATTAAATAAATATCCGGATATTACATAGATTCGTGTTAAAATAAATATCATATTTTGAATATATTATAATTAAAAGAAAAATTATCTGTAATAAAACCTCTATTATATAATAATAATATTTTAAGATATACTATATTTAATATCTCTATTTAAAATAATAATAATTTATAAAACTATTTATAAAGTAATATAGATATATTATAAGTAATCTTATACAAATCGAAAATATTTTAGAAGGGCAATAAATTAAATTTCTATCAAATGCTAATTAGATTAAATATTCCACAATATATTTGGTCACTAAAATTCTCAAATGAATCACTCGAAAATCGAACTTTTAGTCCCAGAAAGGCATAAATAACTTGGGTCGAAAACGTATGAAAACAAGGAAAATGATTGAGAGGGTCATTATAACATACACTACTAAAAGGACTTTCATTCCGCAAAAGTAAAGGATAAGGAAGTACCTGAAGGCTTGAGCAGATAGGGATACTAGGCCTGCATCTCACGCTCTGTCTCCCATGTAGCCTCCTCCATTGGACGGTGACGCCACTAAAACTTAACTACTGGAATGTCCCTAGAGCGCAGCCATCTAATATCTCTAGCCAAAATGAACATCGGTTCCTCTACAAATACTAGTTTCTCGTCCAACTAAATCAAGTACTATAAACATACGTGCGACTCATCTGGAATGTACTGTCGCAACATAGATACATGATACACTGGGTGGATGACTGAAAAGGCAGGAGGCAATGCCAATGCATATGCTACCTCCCCAACAGTTTGAAGGATCTCAAAGGGTCCAATATATATGGGGCTAATCTTACCCCTTCCTACTGAACCTCATCACGCCCTTCACGGTCGATACTCGTAGGAAGACCCTATCCCTAATTGTAAACCTTAATGGACGACGTCTGCAATAAAAATAACTATTCTTTATACTTTGTGTTGCCCATAGCCTATCCTAAATCACCCAAACTTGGTCCAATGACTCACGAAACAAATTTGTTCCATGAGGCCTAGCCTCAAAATTCTCGAACCAACTAATAAGATATCAATATTGCCTACTATACAACGCCTCAAATAGGACCATCTGAATGATAGAATAAAAGTTATTTTTATATACAAACTCTGCCAATAGTAAATATTGGACCCATTGATCCCAAAATCCAACACACAAGCACAGAGCATGTCCTCTAAAACCTAGATATTCCATTCTGACCGACCATCAATCTGGGGTGAAATGCGGTGTTAAGGTCAACCTGAGTACCCAACTCCTCCTAAAATATCCTCTAGAAGCTAACAATGAACTGAGAGCCTCAGTCTAAAATAAAGGACACAAGTACCCCCATGTAAGCAAACCACCTCCTAAACATAAACACGAGCTAACCTCTCAGCACTGTAGAAAACTCAAACGAGGATAAAATATGTAGAATTGGTCAATTGATCCATGATGACCCAAATGCTATCAAAACCATGGGAAGTACGAGTCAATCTACCTATGAAATCTATAGAACTATCTCCCATTTCCACTCAGGAATGGGTAGCTACTGAAGCAATCTACCAAGCCTCTAATGCTCAACCTTTACCTGCTAACAACAAAGGCATCGAGACACAAACCCTACTATATCTCTTTGCATACCAATCTACCAGTAATGTTGCCTCAAATACCTATACATCTCAATTATCTTAGGGCGAATGGAGTATTTGGTGTTATGAGCCTCAAGAAGAATCAACTAGATCAAATCTCTAACCCATTGAACATAAATACAACCATCAAACCTCATAACACCTTTAGAATCTAAGGTAGCCCTCCTAGACTTACCTCTCAACACCTACCCTTGAATGTTATAAAGCTATCTATCCTCAAACTGATGACCTCGAATCTACTCCAAAAAGGTAGATCTAGCCTTAATACTAGCAATGATTCTCCGAGAGTCAAAAATACCCAAATAATCTATAAAGTTGGCTAAGGAATGGATGTCTAAAGCCAACGGCTACTAAGAAACTGAGATAATGGCTAAGCTAGCCATACTCACTATCTTTCTATTCAAGGCATCCCCTACCATATTTATTTTTCCCGAATGGTAGAGAATAGAGATATCATAGCTTTTCAATAACCCAATCCATTTATGTTGCCTTGAATTAAGCTCCTTATGGGTCATAATATACTGAAGACTGTGGTGATCAGTAAACATCTCACAGTTAACCCCATAAAAATAATGTCTCCAAATCCTAAGTGCAAACACTACCGCTGTCAACTCTAAGTCATGAATAAAGTAGTTGCGCATATGTAACTTCAGTTGCCTCGGTGCATATCCAATCATATAGCCCTACTACATCAGAACATACCCAAAACCAATACCAAATGCATTACAATAGATAATAAAAATCCTTATCCTCAACTGGAAGAGTCAAAACATGACCTAAAGTAAGCAAATCTTTGAGCTTTAGAAAGCTTGCCTTACAACTCGCAGAGTACTGAAATAGAACTCCTTCCTAGTCAATCCATTCATGGGGGCTATAATAAAAGAGAAATGCTGAATGAACCACCTATAATAACCTACCAACCTAACAAAACTAAGAACCTCAGTAGGCGATGTAGGCATATCCCAACTACGAATAGATTCAATCTTTGTTGGGTTCACTATAATACCGTCCTTGGACACTATGTTCCCCAATAAAGCTATAAAATCAAAACAGAACTCACACTTTGAGAACTTGGCATAAAGTCGATAATCTCTCATAGTGTGAAGCACAATCCTCAAATGTTTCTCGTGCTTCTTCCTACTAATCGAATACACAAAAATTTCATTAATAAATACTATCACAAAGGAGTCTAAATACAGACTGAACACGTGGTTCATCAAATCCATAAAAGCTATAGGGGAATTGGTCAACCCAAAAGACATCATAAAAACTAAAAATGACCATAATCCTGAAGGTTGTCTTAGGGATGTCTACAGCCCTAACTCTTAACTGATGGCAAGCAAACCTTAAATCTTTCTTAGAAAACATTATTGCACCCTGAAGCTGATCAACAAAATCACCGATACTAGGCATAGGATACTTATTATTCATGGTTACCTTATTGAACTTTCTATAGTCAATGCACATACTCATAGAGCCATTCTTTTTTCTTTACAACTAAAACTGGAGTACCCCAAAGATATACACTCAGTCTGATAAAACCCTTACCTGAAAGATCCTAAAGTTGATTATTATGCTCCTTTCGCTAAACAGGATCCATACGATATACAATAATCAAAATAGGTTAGGTACTTGGATCGAGATTAATAATAAAATCTATATCATGCTCAAGAGAAAGGTGGGGTAGGTTGGTCAGAAACACATTGAGAAAATCATGTACAATAGGAATGGAGTCAACCAATAGACTCTCATACATCCCAAACATAAGCAACAAATGACTCACAACCCCTCAGTATCAGTTTTTTAGGCTGAACATAATAAATAATCCCTGTTAGCGCATGTCTAACGGAATCCTGCCACACAACTGAGGGTATGCCAGGCATGGCTAATGTAACGATCTTAGTTAAACAACTCAAGACCGCATGGTAAGTAGATAATCAATCCATGCCTAGAATTACATCAAAATATACCATATGGCTATTCAAAATCAAACCACAACCATTAACCCAACCATAAAATTAGCTTAATATCTTATTGGTAATGGGTTATCAGATTAGTAGTAGAAGAATGGATCAAAAATCATAATTAATGGTTTATGCAGGGGAGAATTACTCAATTTTCTTATCGGATAAACCATTAACCCATGAAGAATTATTATAATTATATTATTATCCCTAGATATATCAAGTATCTTTTGTCAATCCAACATATAAAACTCCACTTATTGTTCCATTCACTTCTTAGTTTAGAAAATAAAATGCCACTTCTTGTGACATCTAACTATAAAGTGCAGTTAGACTTCCTAAAATATAAACAAATCCTAGAATTAATTCTTAAACAAAAACATAAATTATTCTTGTCAACTCAAAGGATCGCAACAAAAATGAAACAACCTAAATGTGTCCTTCACAA
Organism: Capsicum baccatum var. pendulum; assembly: GCA_030864225.1. Taxonomy (NCBI): domain Eukaryota; kingdom Viridiplantae; phylum Streptophyta; class Magnoliopsida; order Solanales; family Solanaceae; genus Capsicum; species Capsicum baccatum. The sequence goes on along the minus strand of CM061553.1, from coordinate 210,640,745 downwards.
AGTTTGATATTAAATATAAAAATTTAAATAATATCAAAATTTTATTTTTCTATAAATCTAGTAATTAAAAATATTTCTAAATTCATTTTAGGTCTAGGAAAAAATCTTATTTGATTCTATATTTTAACCTATTAAATAATTGTATGAACAAAACTCAATAAGCCTAAAAGATTGATAAATAGATCAGTCAAAGTATACAAATAACTTAGTCAGTGACAAATTTGAGGAACTACCAATTATCGTTTGATATTTCATTGTATCTTAAATTTATCCATTACACCATCCAATAACCATTCGTTAATTACAACTCTGATACCGAATCAACTGTTATATTATAGGGTGGCTAGCAAATTAGTATATTTTAAAATTGATAACCAATAAGCCAAACCGTTAAGCATAATGTAACACCCCAGATTTTTACCTCTGAAATATTTGAGTTTCTGACCTAATTGGCCAGGGTACGACTTTGGCAATTAGCCATGAAGACTCTATACAAGTTGTTTTGGGTCATCCAAAGCCAAACCAGTGTAGGTTCCCTAAGTTTCTGTACTGGTCACAATTGGTACCTAACGAGTCGCAACTCATTACGATTCATGGTATTCAAGTTGTAGGCAAACCAATGTAGGTGTCGAGTTACTGTTGTGATTACGACTAAGACCCTATGAGTCATAAGGTCCGAGTATGAGTCATATGTCATGACTCATAAGGTTAATAGTAAGTAGGACCCATGTGTCTTCTCAGACTATGATCCATGGAAATGCACATAACCAGACATCACGAGTTGTGACATCACTAGTAGTTACTAGCCGCAGTTTTTCCTATGTTTTAATTGGGGCACCTTGGTCATTTCCCCTTTTTCTAATTGTGACCCACGACTTAAAAATACTTTGGGGTCCCATTATCACCCATAAATAAATAAAATACACTCTTACTTCTCTCTCAAATCCCTAAGTCAAGAACGACTAGGGTTTCTTAAGGTTAATTATCTAGGGCTATAAGATTGGTTTCTCTCCATAACACTTTATATCTCAGGCATGTATCTCTTTTCTAAAAGTTATTTTGTTAAAATCATGTGTTTAAATTGTTATTCATGTGATTAATTGATGATTTTAAAATTAAATTGAGAGCCCTTGAATGTTATTAATGAAATTGCTTTTCCCATGACTTTCATGAATTATTCATGACTTGAATTAATAGCTTTGAAAATCATTGGGTACATGGGTGTGAGAATTGGAACGTGGGTCGTGGATTCTTCCAAATAAATGGATCTAGAATTGAAATTGGTAATAACCTCAACCTACTTCATTAAATTTGCTTTGAAACATAAGTATATTCATATTGAACTGCTTTTGGAACTATTGCATGAAATAGAAGGTTAATTAAACACACTGATTTTAAATTGAATCTTAGGGGTCGTGGATTTCCCTTAAGCTAATGAATAATTGAACCTAGTTTGTCATTGATTCCTTCATGTGGATGAATGATTAGAGCTTGAAGGGTCGTGGATTCCCCCAAGTGATGACAATTGAAATGGCATGATGATAATAGCTTGCAAGTGTATTTATATGATGATACCAACTCATAATTGTACTGGCCCTCTTGGAATTTCACCGGTCCCTTCCAGTCCCCCTCGAGCTTCTCAGGCTGATGATATTCATGACCCACCACCCTAAGAAGACATTTTTAATACATAGTTTTGTTGATATATTCATCTATTTACTCGGTTGGTGACTTCTCTGTCTCATCATCTTGACTATGTTGGTTCTATTACACTATCTTTTGAGGTCACTAGAGTTGGCCAGTTTATGAGGTTGAATCATACGACCTTAATTGGCTCTAAGGTTGAGAAGGATCTTCAAGGGTTTGTTAATAAAATAGAAACGATTTTTAGGGTGATGTATGCTACTGATATGGAGGGTGTAAAGCTTGTCTCATACTATTTGAAGTATGTGGAATACTAGTGATATAAGGAGTGGGAGCAGTCGAGGGGTGGTGATGCTAAATAGTCTATGTAGGAGGAATTTTTTATTGCTTTCCTTGATCTCTTCTTTTCTCAGGAGTTGAGGAGTTTGTGAACATGAAGTAGGGAAAGATGATTGTGAAGAAGTATGCTTTGAAGTTCCACCAGCTATCTCGTTATGCCCTGAAGACTATGTCTAGTATGAGAGAGAGAATAAGGAAGTTTGTTTTGGTGTTATCTCGGTACTTGGTACTAGAGTGTAAGGAGGCTAAGTTGAATAATAACATGGATATCTCTAGGATTATGGTATATATGCAGCAGGTTAAAGATGAAAAAAAGAAATAAATTAAGATAGAAGAGAGGTAGAATAAGAAGTTTAGGTATTCACAATAAGTTTAGGTAGAGTTGGTAGGTAGTGGGGAAAAAAGGGGACTTGGGGAAAATTGGGTTCATATTTTATAGCTAGTTCTTCATATCCTAAGTCATCTAGTGATCGTCACTTTTAGACTAACAGTGGGTTTGAAGCCTAAGGTTCCTAGTCTCAGGCTAGTAGAGCTCAGTCAGCTCAATTATATCCTCCTTGCATATTCTTTGGATAGTTGTATCATGTTTAGTGTAATTAGTGGAGGAATAGTTACCATAATTATGGTCAACTGGGGCATCTGAAGTGGCATTTTCCAGCTAAGGTTACTTCTGGAGTAAATAAGGTTCTGGTTGATACTTTATCATCTCCTGCACCTAAGGGTGCTACTTTTGGTATCGGCACTAGTTGGAATTGTCTTTATGTTCTTGCCACCTATCAAGAATTTAAGGCATCTCCTAATGTCATCACTGGTACATTAAAACTTTTTCTCTCGTGATGTATATTATTTGCTTGATCCGGGTTCTACCCTTACTTATGTGACCCCTAATGTGATTGTTCATTTTGGTTTTGGTTCTGAGTGTATTTCTAATCCCTTATCTATGTCTACCTTAGTGGGTGATTCTGTTATGGCTAGAAGGGTCTGTAGGGATTGTGTAGTATCTATTGGTGATAGGGAGACATGGGTGGATCTGATTGAATTGGATATGATAGATCTTGATGTGATCATGGGGATAGATTGGCTCCATTCGTGCTATGTTTCTCTAGATTATTGGACCTGTAAGGTTAGTTTCTAATTCCTAAATGAATCGGTAACAGGATAGGAAAGATATTCCTCGGTTCCTAAGAGAAGGTTCATTTCTTATCTTAGTGCTCGAAAGTTGATTTTTAAGGAGTGTCTATATCATCTCATTTGGGTTAAAAATTCTAGTTCTGAGGTTCCCTTATTACATTCTGCCCCTGTTGTTAACAAATTTCCTGAAGTTTTTCCTGATGATCTTCCTTTCATTCTTCTCGATAGGGAAATAGACTTTGGAATTGATCTTCTACCAAATACCCATCCTATCTCTATTCATCTATATATAATGTCTCCAATTAAGTTGAAAGAACATAAGAAGTAGTTAAAGGATCTGCTTGATAAGGGTTTTATCTGTCCTAGTATATCTCTGTGGGGTTCTCTGTGCTCTTCATGCATAAGAAAGATGGTTCCCTTCGGATGTGCTAGATTATAGGTAGTTGAACAAGGTAACAGTGAACAATAAGTACCCTTTTTCTAGGGTTGATGATCTTTTTGACCAATTTCAAGGTGCTAGATGCTTCTCTAAGATTGATCTTCGATTGAGTTATCATTAGTTGAAGGTTAGGGAGGTGGACATCCCTAAGACTGCCTTCCAAACCCGATATGGTTATTATGAGTTTCTGGTGATGTTATTCGGGTTAACTAATGTTCAGGTTGTGTTTATAGACGTCATGAACCGGGTATTCAGACAGTTCTTAGATTTTTTTTGTAATCGTGTTTATTGATAATATCTTGATATATTCCAAGAGTTAGGAGGATCATGCCAATCACCTCTAAGTAGTGTTGTAGACTCTTAAGGATTAGCAATTATAGGCCAAATTTTCTAAGTGTGAGTTTTGGTTGAATGTTGAGACCTTTCTTGGTTATGTTGTTTCTAGTAAAAAAAAATGGTAGATTGATAACGCTCAATCTACAGCTCTCGTAGGAGCGTAAAGCGGTTGTTAGCAAATATAGAACCCAACCTGGGTTGGGTATCGATCCCACAGGGAATAGCTTGGCCAACAAGTAAGCGAAATTATTAGACTTTTGATGCAAGTCTCGTAAGAATGGGGGGATTGTAATAAGTAACAAAAGTAATAAAAGCTGAAAATATTAAAGTAAAAAAAGAGTATTTCGTAGGTTGTGAAACAATGAGAATTGAGGCGTTGGGGTTATGTTCACCTTCTGAGGTATACGTCTCTATTGGCTATGAGTGTGTAGAGTCTTGACATGCAATTGCTTATAGAGAATTGTAGTCGATGGTAAATCCAAGCGTCTCTCGACCTAAACAAGGACTATTTCACTTTAACTCTCTCGAGCTTAAAGTGTGTCTAGCGGTACAAATTCTCCAAGAGGTTAGTCCAGTTACGGCACTAGCTTTTTAATAGGAAAGGGTGTCCTACTACCTTGACATTATCTCTTTTCCAGACAAATAACCTTTCTCTCGAACAAGTTAAATGTTAGACTGACGTTGGTCTATGCGTCTTCTTTTCTAGACAAATAACCTTTCTCTCGAACAGGTTAGATGTTAGAATGGCGTGTTCTTGTGTTTGAACCGCAAAGGATGTAGATTTAAGATGAAGAGAATAATGATATAAGCAATATACGTGTCTTGAACTCACAAGCTCATAGCAATAGATAGTAACTCATTCGGCTTCCATAACCCCAACTAAGAGATTTAGTTACCCATGAATGCGAAGGATATCACGTTTTGCATGGTGGTTGGCGTGAATAGTAGGTGTTTGGCGTGTGGTTTTGGTGATTCCTTAGCAAGTAACGATTCTCTTGTTGTGGAATTTAAGAATAGAAGAATAGATTAGAAGTGTTTGTAGTGGAAGATGAGAAAGATGGAAGAAAATTAATAGTTTAAGAATGAATTTCTTGAATGAAGGGAGGAGTTGCCTCCACTACGGGAGGACTTTCCTCTCCACTAAGGGAGGACTTCATTAAAATCTCTAGCATGATAGGGTATTTATAATACTCCTATCCTACTCCTACTATGCTAATGAAATAAATAACCAAATCCTACTAAACTAAGGAAATACTTAACCCATTTGTACTAGGTTAATGTAACATTCTCCTAATCCAAATAAACTAATGAAATACATAACCCAATTGTACTAGGTTAATGTATCATTGTCAAAATCCAGCTTTGTGTCTGTAAGTCCCCAAAGTCTTCAGAAATGCTGTTTTAGTCCTGGACAGATTTTCCATGCAGTCCCCAAAGTATTCAGAAATGTTGTTTTAGCCCGGGACAGATTTTCCATGCAGCAGTTTTGGTCCTTAGGCGTGTAAACTTCTTTCCCTTCGTTCATGAGCTTTCTTTTGCGTCAAGTAATCCATAAAATGCTGTATTTTGCATCATTTATACCTGAAACTTTCCTAATCATGTTCGTTAGCTCATTTACAGGAAAAAGGACTAAAAGTGCATGAAATAGATAATTTGTTCTCAAAACTAGGCTAAAATATGGGCAAAATATATTGATATAGGCGCGTAAATTCGCCTATCATCAACACCCCACACTTAGAGCTTTGTTCGTCCTCGAACAACATATCATGTCCTTCTAACATCAACTTAGGGTTTTTACAGCCACAACACAAAACATTCTTCAATACAAGCACAACAACTATCAACAAAGAGTAGCTTTCCGATTATAAGTAGAAACAATTTAACCTCAAGCATAGACTCGTGATGGTGATCAACTCGCATGCAAACGTTAAGGTACATAGAATCATATACAACTATCCAAAACTCATCAACCATGTGTGTCTCACAATATAGTACCCATAATCACTCACAAATATAGCATATTTTTCAAACATGGGTATCAAAGTGTCCTTGCTCTCGCTCTCACAAAAAATTCATATGTAGCAACTAATGACCATAGGCTTGCCCTTAATGTAGTACTCCACTAAATGTCGGAATGTTAAGGTTAGGATCAAGTAGGTCTTTTGATGGTTGTAATGTAGGCTAAGGGACGGGTAGGATCAACTATCTTGGCCAGAAATAGTGACTAAGTTCCTAAGCGCTTTAATACATCACACTGTATCATTGACACTTTTTTCTTTCAACCTTTCTTCTTTCCTTTATTCTACCACCCTTGTTCTCCTCTTTTGTTTTTCAGTTTTAAGAACAACTCACTTTTCAGCTTTCTTTTCCTTTTTCTTTTCACAACATACCTCTTATGATAGCACTTTCTTTTTCATAACACATTCAAGCACCATTGCAATTTAAAGCATCATACTCACCCAATTTCCTCTTATGTTGTCACATGACTTTTTCACTTTAAAGCACTTAGGAATTTGGATCAAATTACGGTCTTAAAAGAAATGAATTAGGCTTACATACGAGGTTGTCAAAGAAATAGGCTAAAGGCTCAAAAGGGTTTAACTAGGATGATTTACATGGGTAGGAAAAACTGGAGGTAAACATGTATAGGTTGCCAAAGAAATGCCTAAATCATATCCTAAACTTACATTCCTTATTTTCGCTTTGCATACATACCAGGCAAGTTCTAGCATCAGCCACAAACATAGAATATACTATTAATCTCACACACACAAGGCACATGGTCGACTTGTTTGGAAGTAATATAGACTCTCGTCCCAACAATTGAAGGAATTGAATCACACAATATCACATAATGAATCACAACTAGAGCCTAAACGTCTCAATAGTCACAATTGTAACACATACTCTTGTTATAATCTCATGCTGCCTATCACAATAATTTCATGCGAAGCTAGAAAAATTTTACTCCTAAAAAAACTAAAAAACGTCAAACAAAAAAAACGAACTCAAATAAACAAAGTAAACAAACAAACATAGGTGCAAACAGAGAAGTATAGCATGCAATGCCACCCCACACTTGGACGGGACACTGTCCTCAGTGGAAAATAAATACGAGGAACCTGGTTAGTTGGACTCATCCTCTATGTCTGGGGTCATACCCCTTGCATTGGAATCATCATCAGAGTCGTCATCCTTAGAAGTTCCTCATAAGTATCCCACTTAATTCCAAGCGTGAGTCGGGGTATTTGCCGCGAGGAGGGTTCTCCTTGGTCCTTGCAACTTCTCTTTTTGCCCTTTTGGGAGGTGGTAGCCTTCTCCTTGCCTTGTCTCGCTTTAGGTGTCATTGTACCTGAGACTAGAAATAGTGTTAGTTGCAGCACAATCTCACTTGATACAATCTATAAGCAAGTACTAGGGGTACCACCCCACACTTAGTTTTGTTGCACAAATCAGCGAGGTGGACGTAGTCGATTTACTCAGATTTCGTCGACATACGTTTTAGGATTGTATTCCAATCAAGAAAATCAGCATTGTATCACTTATTTGCAGCCATTGGACTACTTTCATGGTAGATATAGCAACACTACTACATAGGGGTTACCACATGGAATCGTTATTCTTACAACAAGCACAACCTCCTAAGTCGATAGGCACTATAATCTTATCCCGATGGCCGGGATAGTCTAACATGTAAGCATCCAAACAACACTCTTAGGCAATATTCATAGCCATGTCTATTCAGCAAATATCATAACAATGCTATTGAAACCAAATTCAAGTCGGAAATAAGTCAAGAATTCCCTACGTATATGTTCACTCACATGATTATGCAACAACAATTCAAACACATGAACATCACCAACAATCTTATATGATTTAGAAATTTATAATAAGCATAGCAACGTAGTACTTACGATAAATAAATGAAGAATATGAGAGTACTTACTTGCTTGAAGCTTGTGGAGACGGTGTTGTGAATTGGAAGAGCAAAAGAAGAAAATTTTGAGAAGATTTGGAAGGTTATGTGGCGCCTTTAGGGTGTTTTCTAATGTGGTTGTGTTGTAAAACTATGTCCCCTTTATATAGGAAGAGTATGGGTCGGGTTATGACCCATTTAAAATCGGATTTGGGGACAAAATCACCACATATGCGGCGCATATCTCTTGGCATATCAATGACATATGCGGCGCATTGTCCATGGCATAATGGGACATATGCGCCGCATATCCTATGGCATATCTAGACATATGCGGCGCATATCCTATGGCATTTGGTCTCAGTATCTCAAATGCCATAGCATAGGCGGCGCATAGTCAAAAGCACACCTAGGAATAGGCGGCGCATAGTGTATTGCACACTAGATTCCGAGTCCTTAGGCTATAGAATAGGTTGTGCATCGTTCGTGGCCTATTTATACCAAGGCCTAGCCTTCCTCGAAGCCTATTATGACGTGAGAAAGGCTCAATTCATAGCCTTATGCATCACCATTCCTAACTTACCGACTTTACCATACAATGCGACCAAATCGTCAATTGAAATCAATCTCCTCATTGCATACTTCTTGCACCTATTTTTGCTCAAAACCAAATGAAAATGATTAGTACGATGGGTTGCCTCCCATCTAGCGCCTTATTTATTGTCGTGGCTCGACATAGTTACCTCGAGTACTTAGACTTCGTCGAGATAAGTGATGGATCGTTTTCTAAAAGGATTTAGACGACAATGAGGCTTACCTGTGGTCACGCGATCTTTTTCGAGCTGGCTCATACGTTTCTCCGGAGAGTCACCAATTATATCATCAATAGTCCAACCCATAGCTCTCTTGTATCTCCTCAGAGCAGAGATGAGAGCTTCTACGTGCTGTTCACTTAAATCATCTGCTCTCTCCGGAAGTATATTTCTACTTTCCAAGAACACATACCTTAGATAATCGGGAAGCTCTTGCGATTCTAGCATTGGTGGCTCGTCAAAGAGAGTATTCGCTGTTGGTCGATTCTTGAGTTCACAATCCGGTTTCTTAGGAGTATAAGACTTTATTTCTGTTAGAGCACTCATAATTTCTTCATAACCTTCATTATCTTCATGCTCAACTTTCAGTAGCACAGCAGACAATGGCTCAACAGTAGGTTGTTTCTCTATAGATAATGCTTTCGTATCCTCATAATGAACATCAGCTACAGACTGTACCACTTCGTCAACCACTTGCTTGCCTTTTGCTGAAGTTTCCAGCACCTTACCACTTCTGGTAGTTATGGCCATGCATGACCCGTCATTCCTTGGGTTTTGCACAGTATCGCTAGGTAAAGTGCCAGCCTTTCTTTGATTAAATGTTGCTGAAAGTTGGCTCAATTGATGCTCTATTTGCTTGATAGAAGTGGAATGAGAATCAACTAGTTTCTTCATGGAGGACAAATCATCAATCACCTCCTTAACTCCTGCGCTCGTTGCTTCCACTCCTTTCAATAACTTAGCCATCATGTCTTCCATGCTCCCAGAATTAGATATGGTGGTATCACGTCTACCAGGGGGAACGTACAAACCACTCTTTTCATTATATTTCTTCCAACTACCTTGGTCTTTGTTTCCTGATTTATCATAATGGTTCCGACCTTGGTTTCCTTGGGCATTCCCACGGAAACCCCTCTGATTGTTCAAGTAGTTGGCCTCCTCTTTAGAATCAGACTCGTCTCTTCCTTTTAGCGCTACAGCTTTCACTTTTTCGGTATTCCCTAATAATAAGTGCTTGGTAAGAAGATCCATCTGCATTTTCATGTGAGCCATGTCTTGGTCACGATCTTCTTGTCTTCGCCTCTGCTCTGCAGTCATGCCAAAAGATAAAGTGGGGCTTGTTACCTCAGAATCCCTGGTATGCCAAGCTCTACTTTGCTTTGTCATCCGATCTAGCATATGGCTTGCCTGCCCAAAGGTGAGGTCCATAAAAGATCCTCCAGCCGCATTATCAACCACTGACTTAGTCACCGAATTCAAAGCTCTGTATAATATCTCTATCAAGTGGTCATTGGTCATATGGTGATTTGGGCACCGCATGAGCTTCGTCTTGAACCTCTCCCATGTTTCGTGGAGAGCTTCAGTTGGAAGCTGTCGAAAATTTATGATCTCATCTCTCAACTTTGCTCTTTTGGATGGCGGAAAGAATCTTTCTAGGAAAGCGTCTTTCAATTGCCTCCAATTAGTAATAGAATCAGGAGTCAGCCCATTCAACCATAGAGTTGGCTCCCCAGACAGAGACAATGGAAATAGACGTAATCGAATTGCATTCTGTCCAACGCCCGGATTGTCGAATGACTTGCATGTGGAAATAAAGTTGATCAGATGCATATTCGGATCATCGCCTGCTAGTCCACCAAATAATCCCTTGAGTTGCAAAAGCTGAATCATGGCGCTAGTGCTATTAAACTTTGCTCCGGGTGCCAATGGCGGAAGAATAATAGCTCCAGTGGCACCAGGTCCATCAAGATCATCCTCCTCATCATCAAACGGTATATGCACAGCTCGGCGTTTGGGCCTATATCTTGCTTGACGATCTCTTCTGTTTGCTGGTATCGCCATCTCAGCAGTATGCTGTGGGTTTAATAGCTCTTCATCGCCCAGATCCTCATCGTCAGGATTTGTTGCTCGTCTACGGTTATCAATATTCTGTTGATGCACTTGAGCAGTCATCCTTTCAATTTCACGTTGTGCCTCCATTGATGGACTGAATAAACCTAAAAAAACAAAAACAACAACTAAAAGTAAAAGTACGAGAATCTTTGACCAAAGGGTCTAGTAATTATCACAAACTTGATTGACACTCGTATTCCCCGGCAACGGCGCCAATTTTTGATAACGCTCAATCTACAGCTCTCGTAGGAGTGTAAAGCGGTCGTTAGCAAATATAGAACCCAACCTGGGTTGGGTATCGATCCCACAGGGAATAGCTTGGCCAACAAGTAAGCGAAATTATTAGACTTTTGATGCAAGTCTCGTAAGAATGGGGGGATTGTAATAAGTAACAAAAGTAATAAAAGCTGAAAATATTAAAGTAAAAAAAGAGTATTTCGTAGGTTGTGAAACAATGAGAATTGAGGCGTTGGGGTTATGTTCACCTTCTGAGGTATACGTCTCTATTGGCTATGAGTGTGTAGAGTCTTGACATGCAATTGCTTATAGAGAATTGTAGTCGATGGTAAATCGAAGCGTCTCTCGACCTAAACAAGGACTATTTCACTTTAACTCTCTCGAGCTTAAAGTGTGTCTAGCGGTACAAATTCTCCAAGAGGTTAGTCCAGTTACGGCACTAGCTTTTTAATAGGAAAGGGTGTCCTACTACCTTGACATTATCTCTTTTCCAGACAAATAACCTTTCTCTCGAACAAGTTAAATGTTAGACTGGCGTTGGTCTATGCGTCTTCTTTTCTAGACAAATAACCTTTCTCTCGAACAGGTTAGATGTTAGAATGGCGTGTTCTTGTGTTTGAACCGCAAAGGATGTAGATTTAAGATGAAGAGAATAATGATATAAGCAATATACGTGTCTTGAACTCACAAGCTCATAGCAATAGATAGTAACTCATTCGGCTTCCATAACCCCAACTAAGAGATTTAGTTACCCATGAATGCGAAGGATATCACGTTTTGCATGGTGGTTGGCGTGAATAGTAGGTGTTTGGCGTGTGGTTTTGGTGATTCCTTAGCAAGTAACGATTCTCTTGTTGTGGAATTTAAGAATAGAAGAATAGATTAGAAGTGTTTGTAGTGGAAGATGAGAAAGATGGAAGAAAATTAATAGTTTAAGAATGAATTTCTTGAATGAAGGGAGGAGTTGCCTCCACTACGGGAGGACTTTCCTCTCCACTAAGGGAGGACTTCATTAAAATCTCTAGCATGATAGGGTATTTATAATACTCCTATCCTACTCCTACTATGCTAATGAAATAAATAACCAAATCCTACTAAACTAAGGAAATACTTAACCCATTTGTACTAGGTTAATGTAACATTCTCCTAATCCAAATAAACTAATGAAATACATAACCCAATTGTACTAGGTTAATGTATCATTGTCAAAATCCAGCTTTGTGTCTGTAAGTCCCCAAAGTCTTCAGAAATGCTGTTTTAGTCCTGGACAGATTTTCCATGCAGTCCCCAAAGTATTCAGAAATGCTGTTTTAGCCCGGGACAGATTTTCCATGCAGCAGTTTTGGTCCTTAGGCGTGTAAACTTCTTTCCCTTCGTTCATGAGCTTTCTTTTGCGTCAAGTAAGCCATAAAATGCTGTATTTTGCATCATTTATACCTGAAACTTTCCTAATCATGTTCGTTAGCTCATTTACAGGAAAAAGGACTAAAAGTGCATGAAATAGATAATTTGTTCTCAAAACTAGGCTAAAATATGGGCAAAATATATTGATATAGGCGCGTAAATTCGCCTATCATCATAGATCCACAGAAAGTAGAGGCGGTTAAGAAGTGGCCTAGACCCACGAATCCAACCGATATTTGGACTTTCTTAGGTTTAGTCGTGTATTATAGGAGGTTTGTAGAGATCTTTTCTTCTTTTGTTGCTCCGTTAATTAAGTTGACTCATAAAAAGGTAAAGTTTCTATAATCTGATTCTTCTGAGGGTAGTTTTAAGAAGCTGAAGGATAAGTTGACTTTTGCTCTAATTTTGACTCTGCCCGAGGGTAATGATGGTTTTGTTATGTATTGTGATGCATCCCATGTGGGGCTGGATTTTGTGTTGATGTTGCATGGTAAGGTTGTGGATTATTCTTCTAGGCAACTGAAGGTCCATGAAAGAAATTATCCAACTCATGATCTAAAGTTGGCAGCGGTGGTATTTGCATTGATGATCTGACGTCACTACTTATATGGAGTGCATGTTGATATCTATTCAGACTATAAGAGCTTCCATTATGTGTTGACCCATAAAGATTAGAATCTTAGGCAAAGGATATGGTGACCCATAAAGATTAGAATCTTAGGCAAAGGATATGGCTTGAGCTGCTCAAGGACTATGATATGAGTCTTTATTATCACCCAAGTAAAGCTAATATGGTTATTGATGCTCTTACCAAGTTGTCTATGGGTAGCTTTTCTCATATAGATGAGGAGAAGAGGGGATTGGTGAAAGATACTCACTAGTTGTCTAATCTTGGAGTTCATTTTTTTGGATTTTAAGGATGAAGGTGTGATTGTTCAAGAGGTGGTAAAGTCATCTTATGGAACTGAAGTGAAGGAAAAGTAGGTTTTAGATTCTATCTTGATGCAGATTAAGGATGAGGTGGGCCAGCAGAAGTTTATGGATTTTGAGATTAGTAATGATGGTATTTTGCGGTACCAGGGTAGGTTGTGTGTTTCGGATATTGATAGGCTACAAGAAAGGATTTTAACCGAGGCTCATGAGTCGAGGTATACAGTTTATCTTAGTTCAACAAAGATGTATGATGGCTTGAAGAAGATCTATTGGTGGAACAATATGAAGAAAAATAAGGCCAATTTTATGGCTAAGTACATAGTTTGTCAGCATGTTAAGGTTGAGCACTTAAAGATGGGTGCGTTATCTCAAGAGATTGAGTTACCCATGTGGAAATGGGAAGTGATCAATATGTATTTTATTACTGGTCTTTTGTGGTCTCGAAATCAGCATGACTCGATTTGGGTTATCATGGATAGGATGACTAAGTATGCCCATTTCTTGCTTGTGAGGAATACCTACTCTGGAGAGAATTATACTAAGTTGTTTGTTGAGGTATAGTTAGATTACATGGTGTCGTGGTTTCCATTATTTTTTATCGAGGCACACAGTTCCCTTCTTACTTTTGACATTCATTTCAGAGAGGATTGGTCACATGGGTGAACCTTAGCACTATATTCCACCCTCAGATGAATGAGAGTATAGGACTATTCAAACTTTGAAAGATATGCTAAGGGCCTATGTGATTGATTTCGGAGGTAGTTGGGTGGATAATTTGCCTCTCATTGAGTTTGCTTACAATAATATCACTCTAGCATTGGGATGGCTCCCTTCGAGGATCTATATGGTAGGAGGCATAGATCCCCTATTGGGTGGTTCGAGGTTGGTGAGACAAGATTTTTCGGTCCGGACTTGGTTCACCAAGCCATGGAGAAGGAGAAGGTGATTCGGCATAGGCTTAAGACTGCTCAGAGTCGCCAAAAGTCCTATACAGATGTGAGGCAAAGAGAGTTGGAATTTAAGGTTTGTGATTATGTGTTCTTGAAGGTATATCCTATGAAAGGAGTGATGAGGTTTGGTAAGAAGGAGAAGCTCAGCCCCGTTATATTGGTTCGTACTTGATCTCAAGGAGAGTTGGGAACATCACTTATGAGTTGGATTTGACTTTGAGTTTGGGTTCCATTCATTAAGTTTTCCATGTTTTGATATTTAAGAAGTGTAGGGACGATCCTTCTTTGATTGTGTCTATTGAGGATATTGGTATTTTGAATTTCTTATCTTATGAGGAGGTTCATGTTGAGATTTTGGATAGGCAAGTCCGTTGTTTGAGGACTAAAGATGTTGCTTCGGTAAAGGTGCCTAGGAGGAACCATAAGGTAGAAGCATCTACTTGATAAACTGAAAAGGACGTGAAGCCAAATATCCGTTCTTGTTCCCTAAGTTGGATAATCGTGCTTAAGGTATGCGTATTTTCCTACTCTCATTGTTTTTTGACATTATTAAAAGAATTGTGGTTGTGTTTTTGTTTTATAATCATGCTAATGGATGCCTTGACTCATCATTCAAGGACGAATGATCCTAGTAGGGGAGAATATAACACCCCAGATTTTTGCCTCTGAATTTTTTAGCTCACTGCCCTAGGTACGACTTTGGTAACGAGTCATGAAAACTCTATACTAGTCATATAGTGTCATTCATATCCAAACCAGTGTAGATTCCCTAATTTTCTATTCTAATCACGATTGGTACCTAACGAGTCATAATGACTCATTACGAGTCGTGGTGTGCAAGTCGTAGGCAAACCACTGTAGGTGCTTGAGTCACTATTGTGATTACGAATAGGACCCTACGCATTGTAAGGTCCTAGTATGAGTCATATGGCATGACTCATAATGTTAACAGTAATCCCATGTCTCTACTCAGACTATATATTGTGAAGACGACTCGTAACCTGGCGCCACGAGTCGTAACGTGACTAGTAGTCACTGGCGGCAATTTTTTCTGTGTTTTAATTGGGAGCACCTTGATCATTTCCTCCTTTTTCAAATTGTGACCCACAACTTAAAAATACTTTAGGGTCCCATTATTACCCATAAGCAAATCAAATACACTCTCTCTTCTCTCTCAAATCCCCAAGTCAAGAACAACTAGGGATTCTCAAGGTTAATCATCTAGGGATCTAAGATTGGTTTCTTATCCATATCTCTTGATATCTCAGTCATGTATCTCTTCCTAAAACTTTTTTTGTTAAAAACATGTGTTTAAATTGTTATGTATGTGATTAATTGATGTTTTGGAAATTGGGTTGAGGGCCTTTGAATATTATGGATGGAATTATTTTTCCCATTACTTTTGTGAATTATTCATGACTTGAATTGATAGCTTTGAAACTCATTAGAGGTGCATGGGTGTAGGAATTGGGATGGGAGTCGTGGATTCCCTCAAATAAAAAGATTTGGAATTGAAATTGGTAATAACCTCAACCCACTTTATGAAATTAGCTTTGAACATAAGTATAAGCATATTGAACTAATCTTGGAACTATGACATTATATAGAAGGTTAATGAAATATACCGATTTTAAATTGAACCTTGGGGTCATGGATTTCCCTCAAGCTAATGAATAATTGAACCTAGGTTGTCGTGGATTCCCCTATGTGGATGAATGATTGGAGCTTGAGGGGCCGTAGATTCCCCCAAGTGATGATAATTGAAATGGCATGATGATAATATCTTGCAAGTGTATTGGTATGACGATACGAGTAGTTTATGCCTTAATGGATGATTACTGGTTCAATGAATCGGAATGTGAAAATATTTTATGGGTCTTAAAGGGTGAAAGTTGAGGTCCTGAGGGGCTAATACTGGAAACTCACGTTTATCGGTGTGAGGGTTGGTCTTAATGACCTTGTCCTTGTAACACACAATAGATATATGTGTTTTATCCTTTTCGAATTTCATTTGAGAGAGAAAATGGCTTTAACATCTTAAAACTATTTCAAAAAATTCAAGAAAATTTCGAAATAATTTTTGAGAAAATAACAGAGTCGCCACTTGATTTTTATACGAAAAAACAAGAAAAAACTTAAAAGTTTCAAAGGTTCAAAAATAGAAATAAACCTTTAAAATTAGAGAAACTGGGTTAGGGTTCAATTAACGTCGCAAGAAGGTTTTTAAGGCACTTCGGAACGTCCGTTTAAAACGATTTACCAAAGAGAACTAACTTAACTAACTAAAAGTGGCTAATTTTCGCAAAAACTTGATTCTATAGAAAATATTAAAATTATTTATTTAAACGTTTAAAAAAAGACATTTATTTATTTTAAGGAGAAACATTCTACTTGAATTAAGCTAAGTTGTAATTTTTCTTTTGAATTTAAGAGGAAAATAAATTTTGTTTTTGTGGAGAGAGGAACGATTACATGACTACTTGTTTCATATTTATCATTATTTTTATTATTACAAGAAAGTCAATTTTTTTGTAAAAAAATATCTTCTGAAGATGTTAAGAGAGTATCGAATTAAAAAAAGGCTTTCCTAATTTTTGAAAAGTTGATTTTCCAAACAAATTAGTTTCTTAGATTTAGAGATTAGTTCTTTAGGTTTGGAGAAAATTGCTTTAATTCAAATAAACTATTAATCATATGAACAAAATAAGTGTCATCTTAGAATAAAATACTCACTTTTAGAAGACTTATTTTAAGGAGAAAATTGAAGGAACCAATTTAATCCGTCTAAGATAATATAAATTAGGTGAAGAAATTATGAATTAAGTAAAAGAAAACTAAGATAAAATAAAATGACAACACTTTAGAAAATTTACCTAGGTTAAGATTAGAATGTTAGTCAATACAAATAAACAATACAAGCTACAAAAAAAAAATACAAGAATTGAAATTGGCCCCTAATTAACCCATCAATAAAGCTGTCTACATTTTGGGCTTTGAATCATGGACTTCAGTCCATTATTCTGAAGTGTATACCATCTGTACATCACAGCCTTTACTTTGCGTTTTTCTGTATATACGCTATATATCAGTTTATAAAACCCTATATACTCGCTCCCAGCTTCATCATGCACCATATCTAGACATATATCAACCGCCTTTGACCTGTAAAGCCTGTATATACAATGTATATGAATGTATACCAGAAGCTGTCCATGATACATTAATCCATTTTATGGACTTGACATGGGTCTTGACTCGAAGAAAGGTGGGTTTAACCCAACAGAATGCGAGGGATGGAAGTCCGAGAGACACGGCGGAGTGGTTCATATCACATGCATCAAATAAAAGATAAAAATTAACACATCACTTAAGCTGTGTTTATATTGAAACATAACTTCATAAAGGAAAGGAAATGAATATTTTAATACTAGAGTTTAAGCTGTGTTTATATTGAAACATAACTTCAAAAAGGAGAGGAAAGGAAATGAATATTTTAATACTAGAGTCAAAATGCAAATATTCAAAGAATGCTTGCTTGCCAAAGTGAATTGAAACAAAAACATGCACAAATAATCATAGAATATGCATGCTTGATATACAAAAAATAATTTTACTAGGGAATGGGACAAGTCCCTAAATTTTAATCAATATTACTAACGTGACAAACAAAAGAAGAAAAATCATGCTACCAACTTATTCTAATTATCATTTAAAACAGTGAATGAAAACAAACAAACAACAACAACAAATCGTTTAACACGAAGGCTGAAAACTGATCAAGCCAAACCAACATGAATTTGTAAATATTTTTTTAAAGAATTGACGCAGTAAAGACGGGGCCGAAAACATTGAACCAAGAATCACATCACAAAAAGAAGGAACAAACTTTGTCAAATTTTGACAGTGAACTTAAGATCAAAAGTAAGACTAGGGATCGTTTGGTGTGAGGTATTAAGACAAATTATCTCAGAATAAAATAATAGTTTCGAGATAAAGTTTTTAATACATCATTTGATTTAGCAATACTCGGGATAAGTTATTCCGGGATTAATAATAGTTCCGAGACAAGTTATACCACATATTTGATGATATAAGTTATCCCACCTTAATTTATCCTTGGATAACATTATAAAATGACAAAAACACCCCAAATTTATTACAAACACATTGTTCCGGTCTTTTTCATCTCCTTTTATTTCTTCAATCTCTAATTATTGCTTTTGAAATTGAAAAAAGATTATTGATATCTACTTGATTATCTAAAACACATTATTTATGACAAATTAAAAAGACTAGAATATCTTATTTTGAAACGACGAAAATATATGACTAAGAAAAATTAACCTCTTATTAATTGAACTTTGCATTTTTTTTTTATCCCATTGCTTGTGAATTTTATAAACTTATACGCTATTTTCTTATATAAAGGATCAAAATGCAAAATTAACAAATCAAAAATTAAAATACGTTAGATTCATACATAATAATAAGGATCAAAACTAGTTACTATAATCTTTTATATATCCAACAAAATATAGATACTATAATTTTTTAAGCATAAAAAAAGGGAATTCAACATCAACTTTTTTCTTCCAAATGTTATTTTTGTGAATTGATAACACAAAAAATTCTTACTACACAATGAAAAGATTAATTAAAGTAAGTAGATTTTATAATAATAATTATCATTCATTGGTAATCTGTAAAATATTTTAGCAACTACAAAGATCTTACCTAACTTTAATACACATTATCATTTCACAATTGACTCTATTGTTCAATTACATATTTTAAATTAAATAGTTTTTTAATCACTTGAAAATTGATATTGTGTATATCAATTAAAATGAATTTTAATATTCTATGTAATATGAGTAATATGTGTTTAAATGAAGTGACATAAACAACAAATTTTCTTTTACTTTAACAAACTTAAGTTGGAAGTTTTTATTTCAAACTAAATAGGATGTAGTAAGATTTTTTTTTAAACACACACGGCATAATCATGGGAAGACACATGCAAAAAAAATTAAAGTTAATAAGATGAAAGTTTTATTTTTAAAATACACACGATATAATCATGAAAATGCACACACAAAAAAATTAAGCTAAATAAGATAAAATTTTTATTTTTAAGAATAAATATTTAAAGCTTGAAAAGAAATATATATAAATAAAAAAAGAAGTTAAATAAAATGGAGGGTATTTTGGTAATCTTAAATTTATTCTTAGAAATTATACCATACATATTACTTTGAAAACAACAAATCAAAGACTTAATAAAAAATAATTTCAGCATAACTAATTTCAATATAACTTATTCCATCATAACTAATCTCAATATAACTACATTCCATCATAACTAATCTCAATATAACTACATTCCTAACCAAACGCCCCTTAATCAACGCACAACAAATAGCGAATTCAAATTAAGGCGGTACTTCCGTACTTGTTCGCTGAGTTTTTCGGAAGAAAAGACAAGGAAACAATGCACAAACATGTCTCATGATTTTGGCAAAATAAAAAAATTACCAATATCAACTTCCACGCGATATCATAAGGATATATAAAAAAAGTTTACTTCCAAACAAAGAGAGAATGAGACCAATGTATCCAACCTCAAAATAGCATTTATGAATCAGACAAAAAGAAACATCACATAAATAACATAAATCTATTAACTAGTTTATGAGAAAAAATCACTTGTTTGAAAAATTTTATTTTTCGTACAGAAATAATTCATCTCTTTTACCTAAAAGCTCCACTCTTTTAAAATGCTGAAAACATTGCATAAGGAACAGAAAAAAGAGGCTTGAAATTCGAGCAATCTCACAGAATAAACATAACAAAATTAAGCCACCGCAAAGAAACGCAACACACCGTTTTGGTCGATACTAAACCAAAATAAGGCAGTAAACTGAATTAGAAAATAATCAGTGAAGAAAAAATTATGAATAAACACCGATTAATAAAGAAAGCAGTAGGTTCAAATACACGTAACACACGAAAATTCTATGGCCTTCGGGGCCTTCTACAGCAAACAATCCCACCATTACTACAAAATGGTTACTAGTACGAAGAAGGGAAAGAAATAATGAAGGAATTAAAAGAGAAAAATGTGTTTACCTATTTTCGGACAGCGGATGGGACAACAAGCCTTAACCAACAGACTTTCACCACTGAAGTTCCGATTAGCCTTGCTGGAGTTCAACAATTTCGCCGAAATCTAATTTTTGGAGTGAGTTCGTCGAGAATTTCTGGTTGCATGAGTTAGAAGCATGCGCCTCTCAAACCTTCAAGTTTTTTCCCAAAAATCTCCCCCCTCCTTCTATTGCCCCACTCTCTATTTATAGAGAAAATTAGGGGGGAAATTAGGGTTTCAGATTTTAAATAGATGAATTTCAAATCCAAATTTTGAAACCAATTTTCAAGTAATTGAAGTCCCCAATGAGACAAAGGCCATAATGACATTTTTACTAAAAAAAAATCAGTGGAAAGTAAGATATTCGCTCCTGCTTGAAACAAATGGGCGAGCATTGTTGGAGAAGGGGAAAAATCAATGAATTTCTAGCCATTCTTCGCTGTGCAGAAGGGTAAATTGGTAAAAGGGAGTCTGGGGTTCTGCCGTTGATGTCGTTGATATTGTTGTTACGCTATTGTGTTGCATTTGTACGCTGTTGATATTGGTTTTGCTGGTTTTGTCATTTGGTCGTTGTTAACGGGTGTTGTTGCTGGTTGATATTGATGTCAGTTGTTTTTGTTACTGATAAGGGAGAAGAGTATTGGGCCTGGGTCGGCTATGCTGTTGTTAGATCTGTTGAGTTGCTGATTGAGCTGGCCTGAAAATGGGTTGAGGAAAATGGGATAGTTAATAAAATAACAACTATCCATTTTATATTAATAAAATAGCCATAATTGAATAAATTTGGATAAAGTTGAGATGAAATTATCTTCTAATTAATTTAAAGAATTTTTCAAATTTAATAATTTTAAAATAAATATTTAATGAAGACACAATTATTTTTGTTTAAAAATACTAAGAAACTAATTATGTCATTAATTTCTTATTTTCAATCAATCTGGAAAAAAGTAAAGTATTTGCAATTTAATCAAAATTTTCACTCTAAATAAATTCTAAAGCATTTCTTTAACTGATAATTGTATAATTAAACTCTAAATATATTAGTTTCACCTAAATACAAAAGGTAGGATTGAAATTTAAAATAACTTAAAATAAATATTTTAAAATTATTTAAAATCGAGAAATTTAAAAACTAATTTGGAATGTGGAGGGCGAAAATTAGGCTTCAACAATATGTATCATGGATGGCGTAGGGTTATGGATTCCCGGCCTTCTATGATATCTCTGATTCGTAGGCTAATATGCACTAGGGCCCATCCAGTAGGAAAGGCTAGACCCATATAGCCCATGGGTGTTTTTATGACGATTTGAGCTACACAATCCAGGATAATGTTTAACTCTCATGCTAAATTTTGTTCCCAATCTCGGCATATTATATATATATATGTGTGTGTGTGTGTGTATGTATATGTATATGATTATGTGCATTGATTTTGAATGATTTTGGACTGATTTGATCATGGTATTACTTTATCCTTTCCCTAAGTTACATGTTAGCGCTCACCCAGCTAACTATCTCCGGGTATTATATCCCACGCAATACAGGGCTTGGAGATATTTCTATTTTCTTGCACAGTGATAGGTGATTCAGGTTCGTTTGTTGGTCTGTCTTGAAGTGGTGAGCTTTCATTCTCCTAAAGGCCTTGAAACACCCTAGGTTTTGGCCCTTGAAAAATTCCTAAACTTTGAGCTCACTGTCCTTGTAACGACTCATCATACTAGTCGTATGGAGTGGGTACGGTCAGGTGATCCTAGTCGTAAGGATCCACTATATGGTGGTTGGGTTTTTGTTATGGATACAGTTTGGTGATATGGGTCGTTAGGTGTGGTGACAGGTCGGTAGGATGATCCTTCATCAAATCAGAAACTTAGTGACTTGACTTGGCTCTGAGTACGAGTGGCTCACCAAGAGCTATGAGGATAGGGTACAAGTGGTATAGCTGAATCGTATGTTGTCCAATGTCAATCCCTTTGGATTTTGTCTTGGGTACACCTAGGTCATACGAGTCTTATGGTTTGGTAACGAGTGGGATCAGTGAGTTGTATGGTGTACAATGTGTGGGTGTCCAACTCACTGTATTGGTGATGACTCAATGGTATGAGTCGTATGTTGTGGCCATGAGTCACGGGATCAACTCATAACCAACTGAGGTATTTTTACAGTTTTAAGTTGGGGGCATTCTGGAAATTTTCTCTTTTTAACTCGCTTTGATACCACGACATAAATACCCTTTTTGGCACTTCATTAACCTATTATTCTCAATCAAACACTCTTAAAATCTCTCTCAAACTCTTGGTTTAAGCAAAGGCTAGGGTTTCATCAAGATAATCAATTAAGGCTTTCAAGGATGGTTTCTCTCTGTCTTTCTTAGTGTCTACGGCATGTTACTCTTCCCTCATTGTTATTTTACAAAGAGCATGTGGTTTAATGTATGATTTTCATGATAGTGTTATGGTTTGAAATAATGGTTGGGGGTTTTGGATGTTCATGGTTGAATAATGGTTCTCATAGTTTAATTATGTTTTCTTTCATGTTTTTAGTACGATTTTGACATTGTGGAATGCATATTAATGGTAAATAAATTTAAGGGTACTATGGATTTTCCATATTACTTGGTTATGGTTTTGAAACTTATGTGCCCTCAAACAGTTTGTTAAAATGCCAATGAGAATGATTTTGTCACATTGCTTGACTACTCTTGATACCTTTGTATTGCATAAATGGTAATGGAACTTGAATTGGTCTGGTTAATTTTAAATAATTTGGAAAGTCCTTGGTGACCATGATTTTCGTTTAATTGGAAACTTTGGAGTCAACTTGGTTTAATGGTTTTGGTATGTCATAAAAGGGTAGATATGCAAGGTCTAATTTTGGTATGACGATACCAACGGTTGATGCTGAAACAAAAGAGTCCTTGATAAATGGTTGAAATGTGTAATTGATTTTAATATGGGCTTAAAGAAGATTGTGTTAGCAAAGCCATTGAAGGTAGAGTTTCCGGGGGGGACCAATACTGAAAACTCACGTTTGTCGATTTAAGATTTGGTCATAGTGACCGTGTGCATGATGTCATACTTTATATTTTGGGAGATGTACTAGTCATCTCAGGTATTTCTCTGGTTTGTAAGGCTAACACGCATTGAGGCCCTTACTGTAGGGGGAGCTGAACCCATATAGACCGTGGGTGGACACTTAGAACGGTAGAGCTACACAGCCCAACTTAAGGTTTTAAATGCATGCTAAACCAGGTTCCCTATCCCGGCATGATATATATGTGTATGTGTGATTGCATATAGTTATTTGATTTTGTTTTGAATAATGATATTATTTTATCATTATCCCTGAGTATATGCTAGAGTTCACTCTACTAACTGTCTTTGGGCATTGCCATCCATTGCAGCAGAGCCTTTTCATGGGCGGGGGGCTAAGCGCAGTTCTTTGAATCAAAGGTTGATTTTCCCATGTGATGCAAGAATCGGCCATACTACCATTCCACCTACACAGTGACTTGGATTCTGGGACAGCTTTGGGTCAGATTGAAGTGGTAAGCTTTCATACTCCGAAAGGCTCCATTTTATGCTATAGACTTCTTTTCATTATTGTTATTTCATTGGTTTTAGTTTTGGATATGGTCGGAGCCATGTCCCAATCGAATGTTCTTTAATTTTGGTTAAAGGTTTTGTCAAACTACTATGGGCATGGGCATGGGCATGGACGGTGTCGGTATTGGTTTCAACCTTAGTATTGGTATAGGCATTGGGGTTGGCATTGATTGGATATTTAATTGAGATTGTTGGATTACGAATATAGACTTTGTTTAATATCTGTGAATTATTATTGAATTATCTTATTATATATTTGAAATTCATCCGATATAGGGTGCAGGGCAGTTATGATTGGGTATTGGGGGTGGTCTCTGGTCCTAGTTGGACTTGAGATGCTCGACATGACTCAAACCTAGTTCGGGTCGTGTCAGATTAGTATCAGAGTCTTAGGTTCATGGTTAATTGGGTGTCCAACAAAGACATATCGAGTAGAGTCCCTTTTAAGGGTGTGTAGAGCGCCACACTCATAAAGAAGAGGCTATGAGGCATTTAGGAATGTTTCTCTTTCTTTTGTTTTATTTTCGATCTGTAGAGTCTAAGGTCTTGAATTTTTCTCTAATCCCGGTTTGTTTGCCTTTCATATTATGTCTCCCCCATGATCTAAAGCTCATAAAAACTCCTCTGTCCCACTTGGGGACAATGCAAATGAGACACACTCTGCTTATGGGATCCTGACTCAGTCTAGGGGTCCAGTCCCTGATTTTTCTACTTATTTTCATTAGTTCCCTCCCGTACTTCTTGAGCTCCTTGGCCTGATGTAACGAATATTGAGTTTCGTCAATCTATTCATATGTTGGCGCAGTTGGTAGCTTCTCAGAATAAGCATGGTGATTTTGTTACTCTATATTTAGAGGCCACAAAGTTTGTCCAGTTCATAAGGTTGAATCCTCTAACCTTTACTGGTGTTACGGTAGAGGAGGATCCATAAGATTTTCTGGATAAGATGAAAAAAATCTTCGTATTATGCATGCCATATATATGGAGGGCGTGGAGTTTGCCGCCTACCGTCTGAAGGATGTAGCATATCAACGGTATGAGGAATGGGAACATACTAGGGGTGACGATGTTGAATCAGCCCTATGGGAGGATTTTTCTAATACTTTCCTAGACTGCTTCTTTCCTTAAAAGATAAGGAAAGAAAAGGCAGAAAAGTTTGTTAACCTAAAGTAAGGAAATATTTCAGTCAAGGAATATACCTTTAAGTTTCACCGATTATCTCGGTATTGTAACACCTCGTATTCAAGTACATGTACTGGTCTTATTTATATAGAATTAATTTTTTATTTATTTTATTTATACCAAAATTTGCCCTTCGATGGTTCCATGCGAAGGTTATTGAATAAGCTTTCCAATGATATAAAGATTTCCAAAAACGGATAGGTTTCGGAAATAATCGACCACGTTCGAAACTATAAAACGGTGGCCGGGATATTTGGGAATAGTAAATATGCAGGAAAATTTCCTGCACACAAACTACTGAGGCCAGCCAAATTTTTGGTTCAACTTCAAACGATCATAACTCCCTTAATATAATAAACTGGGAGAGCTTTGACCTATGAAAAGAAATATCTTTGAGTCTTTCATCCAAATCCAATGTCAACTTCAAACGACCATAACTCCTTGTACAGGACGAACTGGGTGGCCTACTTTATATGAAATGAAATCCCTTTGAATTATCCTTCCAACGATACCAATTTCACCCAAATCCAATATCGGAGCAAAGAGTTATGGTCAATCTACTTTAGCTTATCAAAACAGTCCACCAAAGGATAGATTTGACATTATTTAAATTTTAAAAGCATTTTGGTCATTTCCTATTATATTATGTATGGGAATATGTGTATATATACATGTATATGAGTTCAAAAACTCATTTTCATCATCAATCATTGAGGAAGAACAAACCCTAGCCAAATTTGACCTTTAAATTACTTTTGATTCAACCGTAGAAATTCCAAAGTAATCCGATAACTGCGTTTGTCATCTCGAGAGCTTTGAACGACACCTATTATTTGTGCAAATAGGATTGCATAATCAAGAGGTGAATTCTAAGTTATGAATATTGTTTGCCTTTGTTATTTTCCATATGTATATGTGTAATAGAGGATTATATGTATTGGTTGTTATTAAAAGGTGATGGAAATAGGGTTATGGACTATTTTACATGGTTTGGTTGTATTAAATTATGGAAGGTGGATATGGTAATTGAGTTATGGAAGGTGGATATGGTAATTGAGTTATGGAAGGTAGATATGGTGATATACTATTAAATTGATGATTATTTATGTCTATGGCTCAATTTGGTTTAATGGATTGGTTGGAAGGATAAATGAATCCAAACTTGATATTGGAGGATGTTGTATGAATATGCATGGCATGTGAATGTAATTGGAGTATCAGAGGTTTAAAGTGACACCTTTTATGATGTAATTAAGGCTTAATACTTAACCACTAGTTTGGTGAACTCAAATAATTGAATTGTGACGTTTGGTTGCTAATACTAGATTGCTATATATGTTCATTGTAGATAAGTAATCCGAAAAGACGAGAAGTCCATTTGGGACTAGTATTGAACGTTGACAGTCAGGTATGTAAAGCATACTCTATACCATATCTTTGGCATGAAAGTGAACAATTGTTCTATTAAGAAAGTTTCCAAAGTTATTCAGTAACATGTGATCCATAATGGTTTTGTATGATGTCCTACGTTACCAATGAACTTGTTTCCACCCTACAAGATGTCAAGACATTCCAATACTTACTTGTCTTCCAAATCTTACATATTTATTGCACTAATGAATGTTAGAAGGTATCCGGTTACTCAAACAAGATCCATGTGCTATTAATGACTCCAAAATGTTTCATTGATATACCAATAAGTTCCTACTTCATTGTTATGACATTGATGACTCCAAAACACTTCATTGATGTGCCAATGAGTTCTTACTTTATTGTTATTGCATTGATGGTCTATTTATATGTTTCTTGTTGACGTATCATTCTTTCAAAGTATCAAAAATGCGGTGGCGACCAAAATAACAATCTCAAAGATTAATTGAACTAAGTGATGAAAGTTCTCTCTTATCGGGTGGTATCCCAGGGGCATAAGCCTATCATGGGTCGATCCCTATTTATGTGTTTATGGGTGGTATCCCAGAGGCATAAGCCTATCATGGGTCGATCCCAGTTGATATGTACAAGAGGCAGCCTAATGGTCACAGTACAGTACAGTACAGTAATGAGTACAAAGATGATAAGAACGAAGGTAAAGTGATTGAATAAATACAATGTACAGGTTGTCACAAGTTCTAGTAAGTGTTGTCCACTCCTATTACGATTTATTCACTTGTTTCTAATTTCTATTGAGCTCCTATATCATATGTGATTATCTACAGCTTTACATACTCAGTACATATTTCGTACTGACGTCCCCCACGGGGGACCTGCATTTCATGCTGCAAGCACAGGTACCTCAGCCCATACACCACACAAGTAGGAGCCAGGTTATCCAGTTGCTTTTGGTGAGCTCCAGTTTGCTTCGGGGCTTTCCGTGTCATATCCAGTCACTTTTGGTATTGTATAGAAGTTAGTTATATGGTGGGGTGTGTCCCGACCTTAGTTAAACTCTGTGTATTATCTAGAGGCTTTGTATACCTAATGTACAGTCAAGGTGGTGTTTTGTTAATAGACGTGATGGCTCCAATGGACAAGTATTGTATATACATATATATGTGTGCTCGAGCTTATACAGGTGATTATTTTCTTTTATATGCGACATGATGCTGTTCGAATTTTAGATTGTCATAGAGATATGCATGGGAAATATAAGGTTATGAGCTGGTTCTCCCGGTTCTTCTCAGTTACGGGTGTCAGTCCGTCCCAATAGGATTCGAGGTGTAAAAATAGTGGTATCCGAGAAGTTCGTCCTTGTGAGTCTACAAAGTCGTGTCTACGTAGAGTCTTATTTATCGGTATGTCTTGCACCGCATCTATAAACAGGAGGCTATGGACATTTAGGAATTCTTTCTTTTTCTTCATGTCTTAGATCGTGCGATAGAGCCTATATTGTATATGAAGTCATAGTTGACCACTGAATCCATTTATTTCTCTTATTATAGTAATGATGCCGGTTACCAGAAGTAAGAATACCGGTAAACAAGTACATGTGGCTGCCGAAGAGGGGACTAGTAAGTCACCTACTATACCAGCTAATCAAAGTGAGGCTCCAGCTGAGCATGCATCAGAAACTTCTTCCACTTCAGAAGAAATAAGAGGGAGGAGAACTATATCCCCAGAGCCACCTATTAATGCTGCTGATCAAGATCTTAGAAATACAGTGGAACTTTTGACTCGTATAGTTACTGGGAAAGCTCAAGGGAAAGATATTCCTACCACGGGTCTTAGTGGTACAGATAGGGTGGCTAGCCTTCGAACACGGGATTTTTTTAAGATGGATCCTCACACTTTTACTGGATCAGATCTTAACGAGGACCCACAGGACTTTATTGATCAAATTCAAAGGGCCTTAGATGTTATACATGTAACGGGTAGAGAGACAGTAGAGTTAGTGGCGTATAGATTCAAAGGGAAGGCTATATATTGGTACGAGGACTGGAAACGATCTAGGGGTATTGATGCACACCCATCTACTTGGAAAGAGTTCGAAAAGGCATTTCTTGATCATTATCTTCCATTCAAGATTCGTCAGGCCCATGTAGATCAGTTTTTAAATCATCGTCAGGGGAATATGAGTATGGGGGAGTACAATCTCTGATTTAATTCCTTGTCAAGATATGCTCCTAATATTGTAGATACTTTGGATGATAGAGTTCATCAATATATGGATAGGCTGGATCCATATCTGGTTAGAGATTGTACTATTGCCGCTTTGAACAAAGATATGGACATAGCGAGGATCCAAGATTTTGCACAGAAAATGGAAGATCAGAGGCAGAGAAGAAGAACACAGGAATTAGAAAGAGGATATTCTAAGAGGTCCAGATCTACAGGGCAGTTCATGGCATCCCAAGGAGGGTTCAAACCACAGTTTTCTTCTAGACCACCTAGGCCATTATCTTCTTATTCTGCAGCTAGTGCCCCACCACAGTTCTAATGGTCCAGAGGAAATCAATTTGGGCACAAAAGTGAGTGTCAGAGTTCGCAGACAGTAGGGTACTAAGGTCAAGGGAATATGAGCCAATCGAGACCTTCTCGAAAGCCATGCAATAAATGTGGAAGGTATCATTTGGGCGCATGTCGTTTGGGGACCAATGTTTACTTTTGGTACGGTAGTAGGGGAATATGATGAGAGAATGGCCACGAAGGGGCATAGGGGGTATGGCACAACCTATGGGGTCATTTGTTGCATCATCATTATCGATGCCTTATTCAGGAAGGGGTGCACAACCAATGGGTCGCGTTACAGGTAATAGAGGAGCCACGAGTTCTAGCGGGGCTCAAAATCGTACGTATGCTCTAGCAGATCGACAGAAGTTAGAGGCTTCCCCATATGTGGTTACGGGTACGTTGTCTATTTTTTCATTCAATGTATATGCCATAATTGATCCCGGTTCTACATTATCTTATGTTACTCCATTAATTCTTGGAAAGTTCAAAAGAATACCCGAACTGTTAGTTAATCATTTGAAGTGTCCACACCGATTAGGAAATCTATTATAGCTAGAACGGTTTACCAAAACTGCATAGTAACTGTTTGTGGTCATGATATGATGACTGATCTTGTGGAGTTATAAATGGTAGATTTTGATGTTATAATGGGTATGGACTGGTTGACATCTATGCCATAATTGATAGTTGCACAAAAAAGTTATATTTCCATTTTCCAAATGAATCAGTCCTTGAATGGAAAGGTAAAATTGGCGCGCCAAGAGGTAGATTCATTTCTTATTTTAAGGCAAGAAGAATGATTTCCAAGGGATACATATATCATTTAGTTAGATTAAGGGATACAAAAGCAGAGCCACCAACTCTTCACGTTGTTCCAATGGTAAATGAATTTTCTGATGTATTTCCTGAAGATCTTCTAAGTTGGCCTCTTGAACAAGAAGTAGAGTTTGGTATTGATGTAATACCAGGCACCCAACCAATCTCCATTCCTCCGTATAGAATGGCCCCAGCAGAATTACGAGGACTAAAAGAGCAATTGGAAGATTTTGCTAGAGAAGGGATTCATAAGGCCTAGTATGTCCCCCTGGAGAGCACCAGTGTTATTTGTGCGCAAAAAGGATGGCTTGCTGAGGATGTGTATTGATTATCGGCAATTGAATAAAGTGACTATTAAGAATAAATATCCTCTCCCAAGAATTGATGATTTATTTGATCAGTTATGGGGCGCCAAGTGCTTTTCTAAGATTGATTTGATGTCAGGTTACCACCAAGTGAGGGTCAAAGAGAAGGATATACCCAAGACAGCTTTCCAAACATGGTATGGTCATTATGAGTTTCTAGTTATGTCATTTCGGCTAACAAATGCACCCGCAACTTTTATGGATTTGATGAATAGGGTGTTTAAGCCATTCCTGGATGTATTCGTGACAGTTTTTATAGATCATATTCTAGTTTATTCTAGATCAGAAGAGGACCATGCCAATCACTTACGACAGGCATTACAGACTCTTCGTGATTATAAGCTTTATGCAAAGTTCTCTAAATGTGAGTTTTGGTTAAAGTCGGTGGCATTTTTGGATCATATTGTATCTAGTGAAGGGATAAAGGTCGATGCTCAAAAGATAGAAGCTGTGAAGAACTGGCCAAGGCCCATAATGCCTATGAAGATTCGTAGTTTTCTTGGGTTGGCCGGTTATTATAGAAGGTTTGTTGAAGGCTTTTCTTCTATTTCAGCACCCTTAACCAAGCTAACCCATAAAGCATCCAAATTCTAATGGAATGATGCCTGTGAGAAGAGTTTTCAAGATTTAAAGAATAAGTTGATTTCTACACCCGTGTTGGTACGTCCAGAAGGCACCGAAGGGTATACAGTGTACTATGATGCTTCCAGAATTGGTTTAGGATGTGTATTGATGCAACATGATAAAGTAGTACCATATGCTTCTAGACGATTATGGCCACATGAGAAAAATTATCCTACACACGATCTTGAGCTGGCAGCTGTTGATTTTGCTTTAAAGATATGGAGCCACTACTTATATGGGGTTCATGTTGATATATATACTGACCATAAGAGCTTGCAATATATTTTTAATCAAAAGGATCTAAATTTAAGGCAGCGGAGATGGCTTGAACTATTAAAGGACTACGATGTTGATATCTTGTACCATCCAGGGAAAGCAAATATGTTAGCTGATGCGTTAAGTCGTAAGGCTATGATGGAACCTATAGAAATTCAAGGGATGATTAAAGATCTTCACCAGTTAGCTAGTTTGGGAGTTCGCCTTCTTGAAACTCCGGATAAAGAGCTTATCGTACATAATGTTGCGGGACCTTTATTAGTAGCTGAAGTGAAAGAGAAGCAAAATACAGATCCTATTTTATTATAGCTTAAGAAGAACGTTTAGAGTGGTGCAACCAAGGCATTTGATCTTACACGAGAAGGAGTACTTCAGTGCCAAAACCGATTGTGTGTGCCGGATGTAGACGAGCTAAGAAAGAAGATTATGATAGAGGCACATTGTTCAAGGTATTCCATTCATCCAGGATCAACCAAAATGTATCAAGATTTGAAAGATATGTATTGGTGGAATGACATGAAGAAGAGCATTGCAGAATTTGTAGCTGAATGTCCAAATTGTTAAAGAGTTAAAGTTGAGCACCAAAAACTCGGAGGTTATATGCAATGCATTGATCTTCCAAGCTGGAAGTGGGACATGATCAACATGGATTTTGTTATTGGTTTGCCTCGTACATCCCAAAAGTTTGATTCTATATGGGTGATTGTTGATAGGCTTACCAAATCCGCACATTTTCTACCAGTTACGACCACTTACACAATTGAAGAGTATGTGAAGCGGTATATTAAAGAGATAGTCCGATTACATGGAGTGCCAATTTCTATTATATCAGATCGGGGAACCCAATTTACTGCAAGCTTTTGGAAGTCTTTTCAGAGGTGTTTGGGAACATAAGTGAAGTTGAGTACAACTTTTCACCCTCAAACAGATGGACAAGCAGAACGTACCATCCAAACACTTGAAGATATGCTACGAGCTTGTGTAATAGATTTTAAGGGAAAATGGGATGATCATTTACCTCTTATTGAGTTTGCCTACAATAATAGATATCATTCAAGTATCAAAATGACACCATATGAAGCTTTATATAGAAGGAAGTGTAGATCACCAATAGGATGGTTCGAAGTGGGTGAAACTCTTTTGTTCGGACCGGATTTTGTTTATCAAGTCATAGAGAAGGTTAAAGTAATTCAGGAATGACTAAAAACAGCCCAAAATCAACACAAGTCATATGCGGATAGTCGAATGAGAGGGCTAGAGTTTTCTATAGGTGATTGGGTATTTTTGAAGGTATCACCAATGAAAGGGGTAATGAGATTTGGCAAGAAAGGAAAGTTGAGTCCACGTTATATAGGCCCGTATAAGATGACTCGAAGGTTTGTACAAGTTGCATATGAATTAGAGCTACCGCAAGAGCTCTCATCAGTATATCTGGTATTTCATATGTCAATGCTTCGAAAGTTCATCAGAGATCCATCACATATCACTTCTACTGAGAATGTGCAAGTTGCCTAAGATCTTACCTATGAGAAAGTGCCTATTGCTATTCTAGATCGCCAAGTTAAGAAGATGAGAAATAAAGAGATAGCATCTGTGAAAGTATGTTGGAGAAATCATCAAAGGAAAGAGATTACATGGGAAGCTGAGGAAGAAATGAAATCTAAGTACCCTCATTTGTTCAAAGATGAAGAGGAAGTTCAAGAAACGGAGTTAGAACATTAACAAGTTTTTTTATATATACATAGTATTTATGTGATGATGTAAATATTAATGATGGACTTGAACTTGTTTTGGTTGAATAAGTATGCTAACATTCGAGGACGAATGTCCTAAGGGGGGAAGGATGTAACACTCCGTATTCAAGTACGTGTATTGTTCTTATTTATATGAAATTAATTTTTTTATTTTATTTATATCGGAATTTGCCCGTCGATGGTTCCATGCAAAGGTTATTGAATAAACTTTCCAACGGTATAAAGATTTCCAAAAAACGGATAGGTTTCAGATATAATCGAGCACGTTTGAAACTATAAAACGGTGGCCGGGATATTTGGGAATAGTAAATGTGCAGGAAAATTTCCTGCACACAAACTACTGAGGCCAGCCAAATTTTTGGGTCAACTTTGAATGATCATAACTCCCTTAATATAATGAATTGGGAGAGTTGCGACCTATGAGAAGAATATCTTTGAGTCTTATTTCCAATGTAATTGGTTTCATCCAAATCCAACGTCTGAGTAAGGATTTATACTCGTTTTACTTCAGCTTATCAAAACAGATTTTTAGGGTCAATTTCAAATGACCATAACTCCTTGTACAGGACGAACTGGGTGGCCTACTTTATATGAAATGAAATCCCTTTGAATTATCCTTTCAACGATACCGATTTCACCCAAATCTGATATCGGAACAAAGAGTTATTGTCGATCTACTTTAGCTTATCAAAACAGTTCACCAAAGGATAAATTTGACATTATTTAAATTTTAAAGGCATTTTGATCATTTCCTATTATATTATGGACAGGAATATGTGTATATACACATGTATATGAGTTCAAAAACTCATTTTCATCATCAATCATTGAGGAAGAACAAACCCTAGCCAAATTTGACCTTTAAATTACTTTTGATTCAACCGTAGAAATTCCAAAGTAATTCGATAACTGCGTTTGTCATATCGAGAGCTTCGAACGGCACCTATTATTTATGCAAATAGTATTGCATAATCAAGAGGTTAATTCTAACGTATGAATATTGTTTGCCTTTGTTCTTTTCCATATGTATATGTGTGATAGAGAATTATATGTATTGGTTGTTATTGAAAGGTGATGGAAATAGGGTTATGGACTATTTTGCATGGTTTGGTTGTATTGAATTATGAAAGGCGGATATGGTAATTGAGTTATGACAGGTAGATATGGTGATATACTATTAAATTGATAATTATTTATGTCTATGGCTCAATTTGGTTTAATGGATTGGTTGGAAGGATAAATGAATCCAAACTTGATATTGGAGGATGTTGTATGAATATGCATGGTATGTGAATGTAATTAGAGTATAAGAGGGTTAAAGTGACACCCTTTATGGTGTAATTAAGGCTTACTACTTAACCACTAGTTTGGTGAACTCAAATAATTGAATTGTGACGTTTGGTTGCTAATACTAGATTGCTATATATGCTCATTGTAGATAAGTAATCCAAAAAGACGGGAAGTCCATTTAGGACTAGTATTGAAGGTTGATAGTTAGGTATGTAACACACTTTATACCATATCTTTGGCATGAAAGTGAACAATTGTTCTATTAAGAAAGTTTCCAAAGTTATTTAGTAACATGTAATCCATAATGGTTTTGTATGATGTCCTACGTTACCAATGAACTTGTTTCCACCCTACAAGATGTCAAGACATTCCAATACTTACTTGTTTTTTAAATCTTACATGTTTATTGTACTAATGAATGTCAGAAGGTATCCGGTCACTCAAACAAGATCCATGTGCTATTAATGACTCCAAAATGTTTCATTGATATACCAATAAGTTCCTACTTCATTGTTATGACATTGATGACTCCAAAACACTTCATTGATGTGCCAATGATTTCATACTTTATTGTTATTGCATTGATGGTCTATTTATATGTCTCTTATTGATGTATCATTGTTTCAAAGTATCAAAGATGCGGTGGCGATCGAAATAACAATCTCAAAGATTAATTGAACTAAGTGATGGAAGTTTTCTCTTATTGGGTGGTATCCCAGGGGCATAAGCCTCTCATGGGTCGATCCCTATTTATGTGTTTATGGGTGGTATCCCAGAGGCATAAGCCTATCATGGGTCGATCCCAGTTGATATGTACTGGAGGAAGCCTAATGGTCACAGTACAGTACAGTAATAATTACAAAGATGATAAGAACGAAGGTAAAGTGATTGAATAAATACAATGTACAGGTTGTCACAAGTTCTAGAAAGTGTGGTCCACTCCTATTACGATTTATTCACTTGTTTCTAATTTCTATTGAGCTCCTATATCATATGTGATTATTACAGCTTTACATACTCAGTACATATTTCGTACTGATGTCCCCTACGGGGGACCTGCATTCCATGCTGCAGGCACAGGTACCTCAGCTCATACACTGCACAAGTAGGAGCCAGGATATCTAGCTGCTTTTGGTGAGCTCCAGATTGGTTCAGGGATTTTTGTGTCATATCCAGTCACTTTTGGTATTGTATAGAAGTTAGTTATATGGTGGGGTGTGTCTCGACCTTAGTTAAACTTTGTGTATTTTCTAGAGGCTTTGTAGACCTAATGTACAGTCAAGGTGGTATTTTGTTAATAGACGTGATGGCTCCAACGATCAAGTATTATATATACATATATATGTGTGATCGAGCTTATACAGGTGATTATTTTCTTTTATATGCGACATGATGCTGTCTGAATTTTGGGTTGTCATAGAAGTATGCATGGAAAGTATAAGGTTATGAGCTGGTTCTCCCAGACCTCCTCGATTACGGGTGCCAGTCCACCCCAATAAGATTTGAGGTGTGACAGGTATGCTCCGGAGTTGGTTTCTAGCATAAGGGATAGAATGAGGAAGTTTGCTTTCAGGTTATCCTGAGACTTAATTTTGGAAAGTAAGGTTGCCTTATTGAATAAGGATATGGATATCTCAAGGTTGGTTGAGTACATGTAGTAGGTTGAGAAAGACAAAAAGAAGCAAGCTGAAATGGGGCAGAGACAGAGGAAAAAGTTAAGATTTTCTGAGTAGGGAGGTGGCCAATAGCAGAGTAGAAGGGATGGTGGAAAGTGGCCTAAAAAGATGTGGGGCAAATCTAGGTCTTACTCAAGGACTATTGCTACCTACCCAAAGTCGTCGGGCAATAGGAGTTTCTAGGGTGGCGATAATTATAGGGCACAGCGCGCCCAATCTCAGGCTAACACCAGTCAACTCCATCATATCCTCCCTACAAATTATATGGTTGATCATATCGTGGTTTCTATGATGAAGGATAAAGCAAGTGCTTCAACTGTGGTTAGCCATGGCATATGATTAGAAATTATCATGTTGGTAAGGTTGCTTCTGGGGCAAACAAGGTTTTTGTTGCCTTTTCTTCAGCTTCAGCAACAAAGGATGCACCATCTGGCTCTGGCACTATTTGTGACCATCTCTATGCTCTCACTACTCGCCAGAAGTTCAAGGCATTGCCTGATGTCGTGACTGGTATGTTGAAGCTCTTTCCCCATGATGTGTACTATTTACTTGATCTAGGAACCACTCTTTCATATGTGTCCCTATTTGTGGTTGTGCATTTTGGTTTTAGTCCCGAGTGTATTTTGGACCCTTTTTCTATTTCTACTACATGGGTAACTCTGTGATGGCTAAAAGTGTATATAGTGGTTGTGTGGTATCTGTGGGTAG
This sequence comes from Capsicum baccatum var. pendulum, assembly GCA_030864225.1. Lineage (NCBI taxonomy): Eukaryota > Viridiplantae > Streptophyta > Magnoliopsida > Solanales > Solanaceae > Capsicum > Capsicum baccatum. The sequence continues at coordinate 210,604,321 of CM061553.1, read as the reverse complement.
TGGATCTATTTGAATTAGACATGGTTTATTTTGATGTCATATTGGGGATGGATTAGTTGCATTTGTGCTATACTTCTCTAGACTGTTGGACCCTTAAGGTTGTCTTTAAAATCCCTAATAAGATGGTTATTAAGTGGGGCGGGGGGGGGGTCCCTATCTTCTAAGGGGAAGTTCATATCGTATCTTAAAGCTCAGAGATTGATCTCCAAGGGGTGTCTCCATCATTTGGTTCGGGTTAAAGATTCTAACTCAGAGGGTCGTTCTCTACATTCCGTTCTGGTGGTGAATGAATTTCCTGAGGTCTTACTTGATGACCTTCCTAGTGTTTCTCCTAATTTAAAGATTGATTTTAGGATAGATCTTACTTCGAACACTCCTTCTATTTCTATTCCCCCATATACAATAGCTCCAGCTGAGTTAAAGGAGCTTAAGGAGAAATTAAATGATATTTTGGACAAGGTTTTCATCCATTCTAGTGTGTCTCTATGGGGTGCACCGGTATTATTCGTGCGTAAAAGAGATGGTTCCCTTCAGTTGTGTATTGATTACCAACAACTGAATAAGGTGACGGTAAAGAATAAGTACCTTTTTCCAAGAATAGATGATTTGTTTGACCAGCTTCAGCGTGCTAAGTTTTTATCCAAGATTAATCTTTGTTCTGGGTATCATCAGCTAAAGATTAGGGAGATGGATGTCCCTAATACTACTTTACGTACCCAATATAGCCATTTCAAGTTCTTGATTATGTCTTTTGGGTTGACTAATGCCCCGACGGCATTCATGGACTTGATTAATAGGGTCTTTTATCAGTTTCTAGATTTGTTCATCATTGTATTCATAGACGATATTCTAGTGTACTCAAAGAGTGAGATGGATCATGCTAATCACCTTGTATAGTATTGTATACCCTGAAAGAGTAGCAGTTGTATGCTAGATTTTTGAAATATGAGTCCTAGTTGAACGTTGTCACTTTTCTAGGTCATGTCATTTCTATTGAAGGGATCATGGTAGATTCGTAGAAAGTTAAAATGGTTAAGAAGTGTCTTAGACCCACGACTCCAACTGATATTTAGAGATTCTTGGTTTTATCCAATTATTACAGGAGGTTCATGGAAAGTTTTTTGACTATAGCTGCCCCATTGACTAAGCTGACTTAGATAAAGGTGAAGTTCTTATGGTCTGATGCTTGTGAGAGTAGTTTTGCGAAGTTGAAGATTAAGCTAACTTTGGCTCCAGTCTTGACCTTGCCCAAAGACACTAATGGTTTTGTATTCTATTATGGTGCGTCTCGTGTGGGGTTTGGTTGCCTCTTGATGTAGCATTACAGGGTGATAGCTTATGCCTCTAGACAGTTGAAGGTGTATAAGAAGAACTATCCAACTCATGACTTGGAGTTATTAGCGGTGGTGTGCACATTGAAGATCTGGCATCACTATTTGTATGGAGTGCATGTGGATATATTTTGCGATCATAAGTGCTTGTAGTAAGTGTTTACTCAAAGAGAGTTGAACCTCAGGCAAAGGAGATGGCTTGAGCTGCTCAAGGATTATGACATAAGTCTTCACTACCATCCATGTAAAGCTAATGTGGTTGTTGATGCTCTTATCAAGTTATCCATGGAAAGTCTGGCTCATGTGGATGAAGAAAAGCCAGAGTTGGTAAAAGATATTCACTGTTTGACTTACCTTGGGGTTCGTCTCTTGGACTCTAAGGATGGTGGTGTGTTTATGCAAGAGGTGGCGTTGTCGTCTCTTGGTGCTGAAATCAAGGAGAAGTAAGTACTAGATCCTATCTTAATAAGGATCAAGGGTGATGTAAATGAATAGAAGGTGATGGCCTTCGATATTAGTAGTGATGGTACCTTCGGTACTAAGAGAGGTTATGTATTTCCGACATAGATAGGTTGCGAGAGAGGATCTTGGCGGAGGATCATGAGTCGTGCTATGTTATTCATCCTAGTTCGGTGAAAATGTATCATGACCTTAAGGAGATGTATTGGTGAAACAACATAAAGTGGGATGTGGCTAGTTTTATGGCTAAGTTTATGGTGTGCCAATAAGTGAAAGTTGAGCATATGAGGCCCGGAGGATTGTATCAAGAAATAGATTTACCTATTTTAAAATGGGAGGTGATTAGTATGGATGTTATTATCGGTCTTTCTCGATCTCAAAATCAATCAATTCAATTTGGGTCATCATGGATAGGATGACAAAGTCTGCTCACTTCTTACCAGTGTAGATAAATTTCTCGGCTGAGGATTATGCAAGGATGTATATCCAAGAGATTGTGAAGTTACATGGGGTACCTATTTCTATCATCTCGGATGACGGTACGCAGTTTTTATCTTACTTTTGGCGGTCTTTTCAGAAAGGTTTGGGAACCAAGGTGAGTCTTAGTACTTTTTTTAACCCATGACCGAATAGGAAAGGAGAAAGGACTATTCGAACCTTGGAAGCGATGCTCTGTTCTTATGTGATTGACTATGGTGATAGTTGGGTTGAGCATTTGCCTCTTATAGAGTTTTCCTATAACAATAGCTACCACTCTAACATTGGGATTACTCCGTTTAAGGCATTGTATGGTAGGAGGTATAGGTCTTCTATTGGGTGGTTTGAGGTTGGGGAGGCATTTGGCCTAAATTTGGTTCACCAAGCTATGGAGAAGGTGAAGGTGATTCGATATAGACTTAAGGTCACCCAAAGTTGCCAAAAGTGCTATATGGATGTGAGGTATAGGAAGTTAGAGTTTAAGGTTGGGGATAGTGTGTTTTTTAAGGTGTCTCTTATGAAGAGAGTGAATGCGGTTTGGGAAGAAAGGGAAGCTCAGTCCCTGAAATGTTATTTTGAGAAGGGTTGGCAATGTTACATATGAGTTAGAGTTGCCTTCTTGTTTGAGCTCCATTCACCTTGTATTCCATGTTTCAACATTGAGAAAGTGTGTGGGTGATCCATCGCAGATTGTACCTATCAAGGATATTGGTAATTTGAATTCTTTGTCTTATGAGGAGTCCCTATTGAAATCTTAAATCGACAGGTTCGGCATTTGCATACCAAGGACGTAGCTTCGGTAAAAGTTTTGTGGAGGAACCACAAGGTTGAAGATGCTACTTAGGAAGCTGAAGAGGATATGAAGTCTAAGTATCCATCATTTTTTCCACTCCAGAAGATTATGCATAAAGTATGTGTTATTCTTAACATCTTTGTTTTCTAACTTAGTTAAAGGTAAGAGTAGATTATGAATTCCTTAGTAATCTATTTTCTGTCTTAAAGGGAAGCGTAGGGTTGTTTGGGATGTTTAATCATGTTAGTCACTGCTCTGTCCCATTATTCGAGGACGAATGATCCAAGTGGGGGAGAATTGAAATACCCTGGTTTTTGGCTCTTGGAAAATTCCTGGGTTTTAAGCTCATTGTCCTTGTAACAACTTTTCATACGAGTCGTATGGTGTATGTATGGGTTAGGTGACCCAAGTCTTAAGGAGTCCAGCGGATAATGGTTGGATTTCTATTGTGGATACGATTTGGTGGTACGGGTTGTTAGTTGTGGTGTCGGGTCGTTAGGATAATCCTTCATCAAATTAGAAACTTAGTGACTTGACTTGGATCTGAGTACAAGTGGCTCACCAAGGGCTGTGAGATAAGGTATAAGTGGTATAGTTGAATCGTATGTTGTCCAGTGTTAATACCTTTGGATTCTGTCTTGGGTATGACTAGGCCATACGAGTAGTATGGTTTGATAACTAGTGGGATCGGTGAGTTGTATGGTGTGCAATGTGTGGGTTTCCAACTCACTATATTGGTGACAACTCAATAGTATGAGTTGTATGTTGTGGCCACGAGTCACGACATCGACTCGTAACCACCTGGGTATATTTACAGTTTTGAGTTGGGGGTATTCTGGAAAATTTTCCTTTTTAACTCCCTTTGATAACAGGACATAAAACACCTTTTGGCACTTCATTAATCTATTTTTGCCAATCAAATACTCTTAAATTCTCTCTCAAACTCTTGGTTCAAGTAAAGGCTAGGGTTTTATTAAGATAATTAATTAAGGCTTTCAAGGGTGGTTTCTCTCCGTCTTTCTTAGTGTCTAAGGCATATTACTCCTCCATCATTGTTGTTTTATAAAGAGCATTTGGTTTAATGTATGGTTTTTATAATATTGTTATGGTTTGAAATAATGGTTGGGGGTTTTGGATGTTCATGGTTGAATAATGGTTCTCGTGGTTTAATTATGTCTTTCATGCTTTTAGTATGATTTTGACATTGTGGGCTGCATGTTAATGGTAAATGGATTTTGGGGTATTATGGATTCCCCAAATTACTTGGTTAAGGTTTTGAAACTTATGTACCCTCAACCTGTTTGTTAAAATGCCAATGAGAATGATTTTTTCACATTGTTTGACTACTCTTGATATCTTTGTATTGCATAAATGGTAATGGAACCTGAATTGGTTTGGTTGATTTTAAATGGTTGGAAAGGCCTTAGTAGTCATGGTTTTGGTTTAATTGGAAACTTTGGAGTCAACTTGGTTTAATGGTTTTGGTATGGTATAAAAGGATAGACTTACAAGCTTTAATTTTGGTATGACGATACCAACGGTTACTGTCTAAACAAAAGACTCCTTGGTAAATGGTTGAATATGTAATTGGTTTTCATATGGGCTTAAAGAAGGTTGTGTTAGCAAAGTCGTGGAAGGTGGAGGCCTCAGGAGGACCAATACTGAAAACTCACGTTTGCTGATGTGAGGTTTGGTGATGTTGACCATGTGCATGATGTCACGCTTTATATTTTAGGAGATGTACTAGTCATCTTAGGTTTTTTCTTCGATTCGTGTGGCTAACATATGTCGAGGCTCTTTCAGCAGGGGGAGCTGAACCTATATACCCCATGGGTGGACATTTAGGACGACAGAGCTACACATTCTAGTTTAAGGTTTTATGCTTGCTAAACCCAATTTTCTATTCCGACACGATATATGTATATGTGTGATTACATATGGTTATTTGATTTGGTTTTGAATAATGGAATTATTTTATCTTTATCCCTGAGTACATGTTAGTGTTCACTCCACTTACCATCCTCGGGAGCTGTATCCTACATAATGCAGGAACCGTCCTTACTACCATTCCTCCTACTTAGTGACTTGGATTCGGGGACAGCTTTGGGTCAAAGTGAAGTGGTGAGCTTCCATATTTCGAAAGGTTCTATTTCATGCTATGGACTTCTTTTTATTATTGTTATTTCATTAGTTTTGGTTTTGGCTATGGTGGGAAGCATGTACCGATTAGATGTTCTTTGATTCCGGTTATAGGCTTTATCAGACTACTATAGGCATGGGCGGTGTCGGTACTGGTGTCAGCATTAGTATTCGTAGTTACATTGGGGTTAGAACCGGTTAAATATTTTATTGAGGTTGTTGGATTACGAATGTAGACTTTGTTTAATTTCTTTGACTTATTATTGAATTATCTTGTTATATGTTTGAAATTCATCTGACATAGGGTGCAGGGTGGTTATGATTGAGTATTGGGGGTGGTCTCTGGTCCTGATTGGACTTGAGATGGCCGACACGGCTAGGCCCTGGTTAGGGTCGTATCAGGCCTATCATTTTAATGTATTGTTTCATTTATGTCTAGACTAACTTTTTGGTCTTTTTTTTTTGCTATGGCCGGGGAGCATGTCCCAACTTAGGTTGTTCTTGGTTATTAAAGGATTTATGGATTACTGTGGAATGGGAGGATTGTTGAAATTCTTAGATTTCTTTCTGAGCTAGTTGATTTATCTTTTCTTGTCATATGTTCAGAACTCATCCGTTGTTAGTTAAATTGTGTTCTAGTTAGATAGGTTAATAGGGGTGGTCTCTGGTCCTTGGCGGACTTGAGATACCCGTCATAACTAAGCCCTGGTTTGGGTCATGACACATAATTATCCATCCGATCTAACCGATAAGCAGCCCTAATCGACCATATCTAGGAAAATGAGATCAATCTGAGTATCAAACTCTCAAACAGTCACAAACAAAATCTATATGGTCGAACCACTACTAAAGAATCAACCATGGGGGTAGCTACACACAGTAGCACAAACAAGGACCCAAACATAAACTTAACATCAATTCAAAATAAGCGGAAACATATGAAAATGTGGAACCAAGATCAAACAAATTAGAAGTTGGCCGATGGCATATGAAAATCATACATGTGATCACAACATTCGAAGCCTCAGCCTATGGTCTACTTGGTACACCATATAAATGACCATGTCCGCTACTGGACTGAGTGCCTATCCGGCCACCTGTCCTACCTCCCTATGAACCATCTTTAGAACCCTTAGAACCACCCCCACGACCCTTTGCACCACCTCTGGCTAGTGGTGGAACTGATCTGAGTGGATGTGCAGTCTGGATTGAAGGCTCAATTATCCCACGCTGTAGACAGTCACAGGCAAAGTGACCAACAACCTCGCAGTCATAACATTCCCCAAGACCTGGTAAGGTCGATACTAGAGCCACCACTAAAAGTACCTATAGTAATAGACAGAATACAAAATTTACACTATATATACAAGCAGTCTCGAGTACAAAAGATTAAACTAGAATAGATAGAGAAGGATCAGCTTCGGATGACAAAAAGTTTACCTTACTCCGGATCAGCACTAAAAAATAAGAATCGCATCAACGCCAGCTGCTAGTACTCAAATCTACATCGGGAAAAAGATACAAAAGTGTAGTATGAGTACTAAAGCAACGGATACTCAGTAGGCATCATCAATTGACTAAGCTCAATGCAGGAAAAGTTTAACTAAAATGCGAGGGTGTAGAAAGGTAAATAGGGATAGAAAGGTAAACAACTACCGAGCTATGCAAATGCAATAAAGGAATACGTAAAAGTGATACAAAAAAATAATTAATGAAGTAATAAAAGGCAAATCAAACGTAACCTAACTAAGCCCTCATAAGCCCACCAAGCACACTAAAGAAGACAATTGACCCAATTGTGCCTCCATAAGCCGGTGGGTCATATACAAAGTAATTTTGTAAGACCGCGCAAAATTCTAAGCTTAACTCAGTCCTTTAAAGCTTGTTAAGGGGTCCCAGACTTAGAAAATTTTATCTAAGTAATCAGACTTGGTGTCATTTTAGCCTTCGTAAGTTCAAAACTCTATTTCACGACCTCTATGACCTTAAAATGTCAATATTTAGGTTAATTCATGATCAGGAATATCAGTAGGTGTTTGATAACGCTCAATCTACAGCTCTCGTTTGAGTGTAAAGCGGTCGTTAGCAAATATAGAACCCAACCTGGGTTGGGTGTCGATCCCACAGGGAATAGCTTGGCCAACAAGTAAGTAAAATTACTAAACTTTTGGTGCAAGTCTCGTAAGAAGGGGGGAATGTAATGTGTAACCAAAACAATAAAGTAAAAGCTGAAAATAGCAAAGTAAAAAAAGGAAGATTGTCACGTTGGTTGTAGACAATGAGAATTGAGGCGTTGGGGTTATGTCCACCTTCTGAGGTATACGTCTCTATTGGCTATGAGTGTGTAGAGTCTTGACATGCAATTGCTTATAGAGAATTGTAGTCGATGGTAAATCCAAGCGTCTCTCGACCTGAACAAGGACTATTTCACTTTAACTCTCTCGAGCTTAAAGCGTGTCTAACGGTACGAATTCTCCAAGAGGTTAGTCCAGTTACGGCACTAGCTTTCTAATAGGAAAGGGTGTCCTACTACCATGACATTATCTCTTTTCTAGACAAATAACCTTTCTCTCGAACAAGTTAAATGTTAGACTGGCGTTATTCTATGCGTCTGCAGCCACAAGAATTTGCATTAAGATGAAGAGAATAATGATATAAGCAATATACGTGTCTCGAACTCACAAACTCACAGCAATAGATAGTATCTCATTCGGCTTCCATAACCCCAATAGAGAAGTTTAGTTACCCATGAGTGCGAAGGAGATCACGATTTGTATTGTTATTGTTGAGTAATGGCGTGTGGATTAGGTGATAGGCGTGTGGCGTGATTCCTTAGCAAGTAACGATTCTCTTGTTGTGGAATTTAAGAATAGAATTAATGGAAAGATTAGAAGAGTTGTAATTGAGAAGTAGAATGTGTCTCTCCACTAAGGGAGGACTTGCCTCTCCACTAAGGGAGGACTTGCCTCTCCACTAAAGGAGGACTTAATTGAAAATCTCTAGCATGATAGGGTATTTATAATACTCCTATCCTACTCCTACTATGCTAATGAAATAAATAACCAAATCCTACTAAACTAATGAAATACATAACCCAATTGTACTAGGTTAATGTATCATTGTCAAAATCCACCTTTGTATCTGTAAGTCCCCAAAGTCTTCAGAAATGTTGTTTTAGCCCGGGACAGATTTTCCATGCAGCAGTTTTGGTCCTTAGGCGTGTAGACTTCCTTCCCTTCCTTTGTGAGCTTTCTTTTGCGTCAAGTAAGCCATAAAATGTTGTATTTTGCATCATTTATACCTGAAACTTTCCTAATCATGTTCGTTAGCTCATTTACAGGAAAAAGGACTAAAAGTTCATGAAATATATAATTTGTTCTCAAAACTAGGCTAAAATATGGGCAAAATATATTGATATAGGCGTGTAAATTCGCCTATCATCAACACCCCACACTTGCAGCTTTGTTCATCCTCGAACAAAATATCATGTCCTTCTAAGCATCAACTTAGGGTTTTTACAGCAACAACACAAAACATTCTTCAAGACAAGCACAAAAATTATCAACAAAGAGTAGCTTTCCGATTATAAGTAGAAACAGTTTAACCTCTAGCGTAGACTAGTGATGGTGATCAACTCGCATGCAAACATTAAGGTACATAGAATCATATACAACTATCCAAAGCTCATCAACCATGTGTGTCTCACAATATAGTACCCATAATCACTCACAAGTATAGCATATTTTTCAAATATGGGTTTCAACAATATCCTTGCTCTCGCTCTCACAAAGAATTCATATGTAGCAACTGATGATCATAGGCTTGCCCTTAGTGTAATACTCCACTAAATGTCAGAATGTTAAGATTAGGATCAAGTAGGTCTTTTGATGGTTGTAATGTAGGCTAAGGGACGGGTAGGACTATTTTGGCCAGAAATAGTGACTAAGTTCCTAAGCACTTTAATACATCACATTGTATCATTGACACTTTTTTCTTTCAACCTTTCTTCTTTCTTTTATTCTACCACCCTTGTTCTCCTTTTTTGTTTTTCAATTTTAAGCATAACTCACTTTTCAGCTTTCTTTTCCTTATTCTTTTCACAACATACCTCTTATGACAGCACTTTCTTTTCCATAACACATTCAAGCACCATTTACAATTTAAAGCATCATACTTACCCAATTTCCTCTTATTTTGTCACATGACTTTTTCACTTTAAAGCACTTAGGAATTTGGATCAAATTACGGTCTTGAAAAAAAATGGATTAGGCTTACATACAAGGTTGTCAAAGAAATAGGCTAAAGGCTCAAAAGGGTTTAACTAGGATGATGTCCATGGGTAGGTAAAACAAAGGTAAACATGTATAGGTTGCCAAAGAAATGCCTAAATCATCTCCTAAACTTACACTCCTTATTTTTGCTTTGCATACATACCAGGCAAGTTCTAGCATCAGCCACAAAAATAGAAGATACTATTAATCTCACACACACAAGGCACATGGTCGACTTGATTGGAAGTAATATAGACTCTTGACCCAACAAGTGAAGGAATTGAACCACACAATATCACATAATGAGTCACAACTGGAGCCTAAATGTCTCAATAGTCATAATTGTAGCACATACTCTTGTTATAATCTCATGCTGCCTATCAAAATAATTTCATGCGAAGCTAGAAAAAATTTACTCCTAAAAATACAAAACGAAACAAAAATGAAACAAAAGCAAACAAACATAGATGCGAATAGAGAAGTATAGCATGCAATACCGCCACCCCACACTTAAACGGGACACTGTCCTCAGTAGAAAATAAATACGAGGAACCTGGTTGGTCGGACTTATCCTCTATGTATGGGGTCATACCCCTTGCATTGGAATCATCATCAGAGTCGTCATCCTTAGAAGTTCCTCATAAGTATCCCACTTAATTCCAAGAGTGAGTTGAGGTGTTTGCAGCGGGTAGGGTTCTCCTTGCTCTCTTTGGCCTCTTTTCTTGCCGTTTTGTGAAGTGGTAGCCTTTTCTTTGCCTTGTCTTGCTTTGGGTGACATTGTACCTGAGACTAGAAATAGTGTTAATGGTAGCACAATCTCAATGGTTACAATCTATACACAAGTAGTAGGGGTACCACCCCACACTTAGTTTTGTTGATACAAATCAGTGAAGTGAAAGTGGTCGATGACTTAGACTTCATCGACATACGTTTTAGGATTATATTCTGACAAGAAACTTAGCAATGCATCACTTACTTGCAGCCATTGGACTACTTTCATGGTAGATATAACAACACTACTACATAGGGGTAACCACATGGTATATTTTCTATCAATAAACTCAACCTCCTATGTCGGTAGGTAGTTATAAGTCTTATTCCGATGAACGGGATATTCTAACATGTAAGTATCCAAGTAGCAATCTTAAACAATGTTCAAGATTATAGCAATTCCGCAAATAGTATAACAATGTCAAGATGATTCTAACGTATACGTTCACTCACATGATTTTGCATCAATAATCAAACACATGAACATCACCAATAATCTTTCAAGATGTAGCAATTCATGATAGACATAGCAACGTAGTACTTACGAGAAATAGATGAAGAATAAGAGAGTACTTACTTGCTTGAAGCTTTTTGGAGATGGTTTTGTGAATTGGAAGAGCAAGAAAAAATTTTGAGATGATTTGGAGAGGGAATGCGGTGCCTTTAGGTCAATTTTTAGTGTGGTTATGTTTCAAGACTAAGTCCCCTTTATATAGGAAGAGAATGGGTCGGGTTATGACCCATTTACAATCGGTTTTGGAGACAAAAATGCTACATATGCGGCGCATAATGCTTGGCATAGTCATGACATATGCGGCGCATTGTCTATGGCATAATGGGACATATGCGCCGCATAGTCTATGGCATTTGTAGACATATGCGCCGCATAGTCTATGGCATATGAGATACTGAGACCAAATGCCATAGCATAGGCGGCGCATAGTCAAAAGCACACTTAGGAATAGGCGGCGCATAGTGTATAGCACACTAGATTCCGAGACCTTAGTCTATAGGATAGGTTGTGCATCGTTCGTGGCCTAGTTGTACCAAAGCCTAGCCTTCCTCGAAGCCTATTTTGTCGAGGAAAAGGCTCAATCCATAGCCTTATGCATCACCGTTCCTAACTTACCAACTTTACCATACAACGCGTCCAAATCGTCAATTGAAATCGATCTCCTCGTTGAATACTTCTTGCACCTACATTTGCTCAAAACTAATGAAAACGATTAGTACGATGGGTTGCCTCCCACCAAGCGCCTTAGTTTTGGTCGTGGCTCGACAAAATCCTAAAAAAACAATTAAAAACATTGAAAAACGATGGGTTGCCTCCTACCAAGCGCTTGATTTATTGTCGCGGCGCGACATAGCTATCTCGATTACTTAGACTTCATCGAGATAGATGGGGCATTGTTTTCTGAATGGATTCAGACGACGCTGATACTTACTTGTAGGCATGCAATCTTCTTTGATATGACTCTTGTGCATACATACCTCAGGAGGGATACCAATTATATCATCAATAGTCCAACCCATAGCTCTCTTGTATCTCTTCAGAGCAGAGATGAGAGCTTTTACGTGCTGTTCACTTAAATCATCTGCTCTCTCCGGAAGTATATTTCTACTTTCCAAGAACACATACCTTAGATAGTCGGGGAGCTCTTGTGATTCTAGCATTGGTGGCTCGTCAAAGGGAGTCTTCGCTTTTGGTTGATTCTTGAGATCACAATCCGGTTGCTTAGGAGTATAAGGCTCTATTTTTGTTAGAGCACTCATAAGTTCTTCATAACCTTCATTATCTCCATGCTCAACTTTCAGTGGCACAGCAGACAATGGCTCAACAGTAGGCTGTTTCTCTATAGATAATTCTTTCGTATCCTCATGATGAACATATAACTCATTCATATCGCTGGGCTGCTTCATTGTTTTGCATATATCAAACCGTACCACTTCGTCATTAATTCAAAACAAAAGCTCATTATCTTTCATGTCAATAAGCACACTTCCAATTGCAAGGAAGGGACGTCCCAAGATGATGGGAACTTCAGAATCCTCCTTACAATCCAGAATAACGAAGTCGGCAGGAAATATGAATGAAGCAACCTTCACCAACACATCATTCAAGATACCCACAGGTCGTTTTACCGACCTATCAGCCATCACGAGCCTCATATTGGTTGGTGTAGGGTCTCCCAACCCCAACTTTCTGTAGATAGATAGTGGCATCAAATTGATGCTAGCTCCCAAATCGCACAATGCCTTAGCAAAATCCAACGAGCCAATTGTGTAAGGAATAGTGAAAGCTCCAGGATCTGCCTTCTTTTGAACTAGCGATCTTGTAGCGATTGCACTACAATAATGAACATTATCCGCCAAGTCATTACTTGCTGCCCGCTTCTTTGTCAAGAGATCCTTCATAAATTTCGCATACCCAGGCATTTATTCAAGTGCCTCCACCAATGAAACATGAATGGTGAGCTGCTTTAACATATTCATGAATTTGCTGAACTTTGTGTCATCCGCCACCTTCTTCAATCTTTAGGGAAAAGGTGGTGGTGGGTATGGAAGTGTTCTCTCCACGGTTTTTTTCTCCTCTTGCTTCTGTTTTTCCACTTTTTCAGGCTGCACGTCACTAGGTGAAACGTCTCTATCGTTGGGAGTAGTTGTTGCGGCTTCTTCTCCTTTTGTAACGTCACTAGGTGTAATGTCAATGTCCGCAACTTCGTCAACCACTTTCTTGCCTTTTGCTGAAGTTTCCAGCACCTTCCCACTTCTGGTAGTGATGGCCATGCATGACCCATCATTCTTTGGGTTTCGCACAGTATCGCTTGGTAAGGTGCCAGCCTTTCTTTGATTGAATGCTGCTGAAAGTTGGCTCAATTGCTGCTCTATTTGCCTGATAGAAGTGGAATGAGAATCAACTAGTTGCTTCATGGAGGACAAATCATCAATCACCTCCTTAACTCCTGCGCTCGTTGCTTCCACTCCTTTCAATAACTTAGCCATCATGTCTTCCATACTCCCAGAATTAGATGTGGTGGTATCACGTCTACCAGGGGGAACGTACAAACCACTATTTTCATTATATTTCTTCCAACTACCTTGGTCTTTGCTTCCAGATTTATCATAATAGTTCCGACCTTGGTTTCCTTGGGCATTCCCACGGAAACCCCCCTGATTGTTCAAGTAGTTGGCCTCCTCTTCAGAATCAGATTTGTCTCTTCCTTTTAGCGCTATAGCTTTCACTTTTTCGGTCTTTCCTGATAATAAGTGCTTTGTCAGAAGATCCAATTGTGTTTTCATGTGCGCCATGTCTTGCTCACGTTCTTCTTCTCTTCTTTTTTGGTCTGCAGACATGCCAATAGATAAAGTGGGGCTTGCTACCTCTGAATCCCTGGTATGCCAAGCTCTACTTTGCTTTGTCATGCGATCTAGCATATTGCTTGCTTGACCAAAGGTGAGGTCCATGAAAGAACCTCCAGCTGCGTTGTCCACCACTGGTTTAGTTATTGAATTCAAGGCTCTATACAAGATCTCCATGAGGTGAACATTAGTCATGTGATGGTTTGGGCATCTCGCTAGCTTTGTCTTGAACCTCTCCCATGTTTCATGAAGAGCTTCAGAGGGAAGCTCACGAAAGTTGTTGATTTCATCTCTCAATTGAGCCCTTTTGGATGGCGGAAAGAATCTTTCTAGGAAAGCGTCTCTCAATTGCCTCCAATTTGTAATTGAATCAGGAGTCAGCCCATTCAACCATAGTGTTGCCTCCCCAGACAGAGACAATGGAAATAGACGTAATCGAATAGCATTCTGACCAACACCAGGATTGTCAAAGGACTTGCATGTAGAAATAAAGTTGATGAGATGCATATTCGGATTGTCGCCTGCTAGTCCACCAAATAATCCCTTGAGCTGCAATAACTGAATCATGGTGCTTGTGATGTTGAACTTGGCTCCAGGCGCTAATGGTGGTGGAATTATAGCTCCAGTGGCTCCGGCACCATCAAGATCATCATCATCATCGTCGAAAGCTGGCTGCACAGGTTGGCGATCATATCTATACCGAGCTTGTCGACCTCTTCTGTTGGCAGGTGTTGCAGTTTCAGCGCCATGCCTTGGGTTTATCAACTCGTCATCGCCTAAATCCTCATCGTCAGGGTTTGTTGCTCGCCCAGGATTATCAATGTTTTGCTGGTGTACTTGGGCAGCGGCAAGAGCAGCTAATCTTGCTTGCTCGTGTTGAGCAGCCATCCTGTCGATTTCAGCTTGTGCTTCCATTCTTCTAATTCGTTGTGGTTCAGGATTAATTGGTAATAACGGTTGACCAGAACTTCTAGTATGGGGCATGCACTAAAGTAAAAACCTGCAAGAAACAAAAACAAAAACTAAACGTAAAAGTACGAGAATCTTTGACCAAAGGGTCTAGTAATTATCACGAACTTGATTGACACTCGTATTCCCCGGTAAAGGCGCCAATTTTTGATAACGCTCAATCTAAAGCTCTCGTTTGAGTGTAAAGCGGTCGTTAGCAAATATAGAACCCAACCTGGGTTGGGTGTCGATCCCACAGGGAATAGCTTGGCCAACAAGTAAGTAAAATTACTAAACTTTTGGTGCAAGTCTCGTAAGAAGGGGGGAATGTAATGTGTAACCAAAACAATAAAGTAAAAGCTGAAAATAGCAAAGTAAAAAGAGGAAGATTGTCACGTTGGTTATAGACAATGAGAATTGAGGCGTTGGGGTTATGTCCACCTTCTGAGGTATACGTCTCTATTGGCTATGAGTGTGTAGAGTCTTGACATGCAATTGCTTATAGAGAATTGTAGTCGATGGTAAATCCAAGCGTCTCTCGACCTGAACAAGGACTATTTCACTTTAACTCTCTCGAGCTTAAAGCGTGTCTAACGGTACGAATTCTCCAAGAGGTTAGTCCAGTTACGGCACTAGCTTTTTAATAGGAAAGGGTGTCCTACTACCTTGACATTATCTCTTTTCCAGACAAATAACCTTTCTCTCGAACAAGTTAAATGTTAGACTGGCGTTATTCTATGCGTCTGCAGCCACAAGAATTTGCATTAAGATGAAGAGAATAATGATATAAGCAATATACGTGTCTCGAACTCACAAACTCACAGCAATAGATAGTATCTCATTCGGCTTCCATAACCCCAACAGAGAAGTTTAGTTACCCATGAGTGCGAAGGAGATCACGATTTGTATTGTTATTGTTGAGTAATGGCGTGTGGATTAGGTGATAGGCGTGTGGCGTGATTCCTTAGCAAGTAACGATTCTCTTGTTGTGGAATTTAAGAATAGAATTAATGGAAAGATTAGAAGAGTTGTAATTGAGAAGTAGAATGTGTCTCTCCACTAAGGGAGGACTTGCCTCTCCACTAAGGGAGGACTTAATTGAAAATCTCTAGCATGATAGGGTATTTATAATACTCCTATCCTACTCCTACTATGCTAATGAAATAAATAACCAAATCTTATTAAACTAATGAAATACATAACCCAATTGTACTAGGTTAATGTATCATTGTCAAAATCCAGCTTTGTATCTGTAAGTCCCCAAAGTCTTCCGAAATGCTGTTTTAGCCCGGGACAGATTTCCCATGCAGCAGTTTTGGTCCTTAGGCGTGTAGACTTCCTTCCCTTCCTTTGTGAGCTTTGTTTTGCGTCAAGTAAGCCATAAAATGCTGTATTTTGCATCATTTATACCTGAAACTTTCCTAATCATGTTCGTTAGCTCATTTACAGGAAAAAAGACTAAAAGTGCATGAAATATATAATTTGTTCTCAAAACTAGGCTAAAATATGGGCAAAATATATTGATATAGGCGTGTAAATTCGCCTATCATCAGTGTTCTCGGACGAGTTTTATATTTTTCGAACCTCATTTGAACCACATTTGGGAATCCAAAATAGTGTATCCACTCGATCTCGGTGCGGCGCGGCGGCCATCGCATCGATCAATATTTTCCTTGACTCTCAATGGAAATTTCCAGTGAATTGACGCGGACTAAATGTGATGCGTTGTCTATCGCGTCGATGCCAACGACGCGGCGTGTCGGTTTGTGCGTCGATAATTTAATTTGCAGTCATTAAAAATCCGCGTCTTTGGGGGTAATTGGGTCTTTTTCCACGTTCTTCAGCCCCCAAAACATATCATTAAGTCGTCTAAGAGACAAAATATACTCATTCTCTTTATAATTTATTAAGAACAAACCCTAGTTCATCACATTCAAGATCCAAACTGAAGGTTTCCACCATTATTCTTCAGGAATTCGCCAATTAAGGTATGTGAAGTGTTCATCCAAGGGTTCCTTCCACCCGTGGAGTCCAAGTAACTCTTTTAAACTATAAGTAGTTGGAATTTATGATTTCCATGATTGGAATTAAAGTATATTCATGATTATTATTTGAATTAGATTTCTATTTCATGATTTATTATACGTTTTATGTGAAATTGATTATTGTGTGTGTAGATTCGTATGAATCCATGTTAAACCCCTTGAAATTGTGAAATTGGAAGTGAATCATGATGCTCACTTATTAAGTGCATATATTATGCTCACCAAGTTCTTGATGAATTGTTCATGTGAACTAATAAGGGAAAGAAATCATGTCATGCTAGCTTATGTGTAAGTTATACCATGCAAGTGTTTGATAAAATGTCTCTATAGATACATTATGAACAAATGTGTATTTTTATGCTATGCAAGATCATGTGATGCTTTACTCTTCATGCTATCGAGTCCTGGGGGTATTTAATACTCGATAATTTAGCAGTTTACCTAGAGCCAGTGTCAGTTATAGAATAATCTCAGTCATGGCACGATCAGTAGTACTCTCAGTCAGTTACAGGAATCAAGAAAACCCAGTAGACTCAGTATCAGTCCAGTCCAATTTAGTATTCAGTTCAGACCTCAGTAAATTCAGTCAGTTAATAAAATTTAGTAGCATTCCGTTAGTCAACGGAACTCAGTGAACTCAGTTTAGTTCAGTTAGACAGTATAATCGATAACAGTTCAGTCAAGCCTAGTATGAACTAGGAAATCATTTAGTGTCTATTCAGATGAGAGTAGGATTCAGCACTGAGTTAACCCAGGGATGGGGGCATTCCTATCAGCAGAGGGTTTGACCCTTAGTAGCAATCCCTGCATTACAGAACTACGTAGCCAGCGTAGGTTTAGATATCTTTCTGCCAAATATTATGAGGGTTGATACATCTCATTCGAGTTTTCCTGCCAACGAGAGTTGACGAAAGAGCTTTCTGTCAGAAAGGGTTAACTCACAGTTGTCTTTACCCGTAGCATGGTACTGACACCCTTCCAACTGGATTACAGGTTGGACCCTAATCTATTCAAAAAAGGGAATGTTGGTTATATGATTACCTCTCACAATCTCAGTTTCAGATTCAATCGCAGTACAGAACTCGGTTTAGTTCTACAGATTCAAGACTGTCAGACATAGTCACTCAGCTTAGTACGGAACTCAGTATAGTTCCACATAATCGGGACTGTCAGATACAACCATTCAGTTATTAGTAATTCAGTATCAGTATACTCGGATATTAGTTAATCAGTATTCAAACTTATTATTTAGTGCTATCACGATCTCAGTTACAGTTTACGTTTTCATGCATGTACTCTCATTTAGTTATACTCATGTCATTCAGTCAATATTGTTCATGTATATGAACCCATGCATTTCAGCCTACCTCACTTAGCATACCAGTACATTCAAAGTACTGATGCATACTTTTCTTTTGCGCTATGATGTCTTATATCATAGGTTCAGACACACGGGCTTTCGAGCACCCTTAGCAATTCAGATTTTCTGCAGCCAAAGTTAGTGGTGAGTCCTCATAGTTCGAGGACATGATTATTTTCTTCAGTATTCCAGTTTAGCAGCACAGTTTCAGTAGTTGGAGTTAGTTTGGGGCTTGTCCCATCAACTCTATACTTCAGACGGTTTCGAGGCTTTTCAGACATAGTATTTTCAGACAGATGTTTCAGTTTTAGTATTGTTATACCATGTTCAGTTTTATTTCAATATTGAACCTTATGGCAAGTTTTCACCTAACTTTTGCATAATTACAGTATTTCTATTTAGTTACTACAGCAGGTACCAATCATGGGTTAACTTGTGGTCCCTCGGAATTATGAGCACCGTGTAGCATCTGGGGTACAAACTCGGGGCATTACAAACTTAAAGAAAATAAATAAATAATTCATAATTGAATCAATCCCAACAAATCATAGTAGTCATCCAAATATGCACAAGGTTTGAACCGATACCAATGGATAGTAACGAGAGCCCAGAAGTCGGGCTCGAACCGATAGTGGTGGATAATAACAAGAAGTCATATGCAGGATTCAAATTGAAAATAGTGGGTAATAATGAGAGGCCACATATATGATATACATCCGAACCCATAGTCAGATGTCAGACTCGAATTGAAAATCACAGTAACCACAACTCCCAAAATAAAAGTAATTGATACCACAATTCCTAGATAATATTATAGCAAGGTGTCGGATTCGAACTGAAACTAGTAGTAGCCATACTCAACTGTAAAACCAAAATCCTAATCATACTGTAACTGATGCCAAAGTGGTGGCAAAATTCCCAATAAATAAAAGAAATAGAATATATGGTGGCCTTGAATCATAACTGCAATACATTTAAATAAACATTTATATAAATTAGTTAAAAGGGGAGAATTCAAGGTTTTGCAGTTTAATACCATGCACTAAGATAATACATACTACATCATACTAAAAGATAATGGGATCGAAATTTACTAGCACAAAGTTTTAACCGGATAAATAAGACATCATTTATTTCAAACAACACCCGAACTGCAACTACCTGACCATAACTAGCACAATAGCATACTAATACAATCCATAAGCTCAATCTAAGATAAGGTAAGCATAGCCTACCTGGACGCCAAAGTTAAAAACCTCTCCGAGAAGCCTCCGAATAGTGCCTTACTGGAATACAAGCTTGAATAACTTGATGAAAATAATTTTTTTTATTCGGGATAAATACGATATCACAACATTTTGTGAAGTACCACTTCTTCAATGTGACTAAATGTATATGTTTAGACAATTTTTCACGTCAATTAGCATTTGAAAGAAAATGTATATTAGTTAGAGAATCGTGAAAGGTTATTGCATGTCATGTAATGATAATGACTCACTTAATAATGTCATTAGTTGCTACCTAATCCCATTTGTTGTGTTGCCCCTCCACTTCCATGTGGACGTGGAGTTACCACCATCCTATTTTATTTAATTCATTAAATAAGTATACAGGTATTGCATAGGTTTGAGGTAAAATACATATCATATTTTGAATATACCATGATTAAAAGAAAATTATTTTTAATTAAATCACTATTATATAATAATAATATTTTAAAATATCTAGATTTACTATCTCCGTTTAAAATATTAATAAGTTATAAAATTATTTATGAAGTAATATAGATATATTATAACTAAAGAATCTTATACAAATCAAAAACATTTTAGAAGAATAATAAATTAAATTTATACCAAATGTTAATTTTGATTAAATATTTCACAATTTATTTGATACCACTAAACTTTTTAAATGAACCGTCCGAAAATCGAACTGTCAGTCCTAGTAAGTCATAAATAATTTGGACAGTTATAGAAAAGCTCTAGAAATTAAAAATGTATGAAAACAAAGAAAATGACTGTGAGGAGGGTCATTACAAGAATACTACTAATATTTTCACGATAAATTAGGAGTATTAAATCAAGTAAAGTGTATAACTATATTATATGACAACATTTCTTTGTCAAGCTCAACTGATTTAAAATATTTCAATAATATTATTACAACTAATATTAAATATAGCTTTCTCTTCAACCATTAATATTAAATACTAATTTTTTAACATACAAATCAAGAAGCCTTCTGAATATATTTTATGAAATAGGAATCAATATATTTTAATTTTCATCTAATAGAAGTCAATTTTAGTTGATTTTTATCATAATATGAAGAATTTGAAATATTGAATAATCTTAAACGAAATAATATAAAATAATTAAAAAATATTAAAATTTCTCATTCAATAGGAGTTAATCTTAATATTTTTTCATACAATAAAAGTCAAACTTAATTTTTTTTTAACCGTAATATGTAATAAATATAAAATAATTAAATAATCTACAAAATAGTTTTTTTATTGTAAAATGCTATTTCTCAAGATACCACTTGACATAACCTCATGCTAGACTATTCTTCTTTATTTTATATATATGAAATAAATATGAAATTAATACAAAATTATTAAATAATATAAAAATATTTTTTATTGTAAAGTGCTAGTTCTTAAGATGTCACTTGATACAACCTCATGCTAGACTATTCTCCTTTATTATATATAGAGATATGAAATAATTAATAATCTAAAAAATAATTTTTATTATAAAGTTATTTCTCAAGATACTACTTGACATAACCTCATGTTAGACTATTTTCCTTTATTATATATATAGATATGAAATAAGTATGAAATTAATACAAAATTATTAAATAGTCTACAAAATAATAGCAACTCTCCTTATTATATATATAGATATGAAATAAATATAAAATAATTAAATAATTTATAAAATAATTTTTTATTGTAAAATGTTATTTCTCAAGATATCACTTGACATAACTTCATGCTAGACTATTCTCCTTTATTATATATATAGATATGAAATAAGTATGAAATTAATACAAAAATTTTAAATAATCTACAAAATAATTTTTTGTTGTAAAATGTTAGTTCTTAAGATGCCACTTGGCATACTCATGCTAGACTATTGTCCTATATTATATATATAGATATTAAATCATCTACAAAATAATTTTTTATTGTAAAATGTTAGTTCCGAAGATGTCACTTGACATAACCTATGCTAGACTATTCTCCTTATTATATATATAGATAAGAAATAAATATAAAATAATTAAACAATCTACAAAATAATTTTTTATTGTAAAATGTCATTTCTCAAGATACCACTTGACACAACCTCACGCTAGACTATTTTCTTTTATTATATATATATATATATATATATATATATATATATATATATATATATATATATATATATATATATATATATATATATATATTATATTATATTATATTATTTTATAGAAGAGTGAAAAGTGGGACGACCAAGAGTATATTTGTCATTTCAAAAAAAAAATCTTGCTTAATTAAGCCAAGGACAATATTGTAATTTTGATCAATATTAATGGCATTTACCAATTAGCTATCCTATAGTTTGGG
Source organism: Capsicum baccatum var. pendulum (assembly GCA_030864225.1). Lineage (NCBI taxonomy): Eukaryota > Viridiplantae > Streptophyta > Magnoliopsida > Solanales > Solanaceae > Capsicum > Capsicum baccatum. The sequence continues at coordinate 210,582,742 of CM061553.1, read as the reverse complement.
AATTTTCCTCAAATTTCCTAAAAAAATACTATACACCTCAAAAGTATTCTTCTCTCTTAATTGGCATGCAATGTAATTAAAATCACATTTTTCAAAATAATAAATTATTTAATTCATCAAACTCATTTAACCAAAATAATAACTTTATTTTTTTCTAAAAAATGCATTAATTTAATTTCCATGCTTGGAAATTCTTTGTCATACATCTTTACCATATTATTTTACATGCAAATTAAAATCTCTAGATAAATTATTTAATTTAGTTATAATATTTTTTTAGAAAACAATTGATTTTTTAGGCAATTATATATAACAACCTGAATGACTATCTAGAAAAATAACTCTAAAAAAATATAAATATCTAGGAATGAGAATTTCTTCTTAATAAATTAATGTACCTTTTTTTAAGAAAACTAAGATTATAATTTTGTTTAAATGAGTTTGCTAAGTTAATATGTTTATTATTTGTTAAAAATGATGGTTTACTCGTGTCAATTAGAAGAAGAAGATACTTTTGAGGTATTTAGTGATTTTTTGAGTAAATATTGATAACTGAGTGATATTATTGTCTTAGCAAAAATAAAAGTGACTTTTGTAACTGATTCCAAAAACATGAATAACAATTCAAGAAAATAACTTTAGAAGAATAAAAAGTTTAAGGAATGGTAAAAGATTTCTAAGCATGAAAATTCCTTCTTAATAAATTAATATATTTTTCTAAAGAAAAGAATAAGAATATAATTTTGACTAAATAAGTTTAATGAGTTAAATATGTATATTATTAAAACATTATTTACATGGCCTGCCAATTAGAAGAGAAAGAAACGTATGATATTTAGTTGTTGTTTTTTTAGATTAATAGTGATAGTTGCGTCATATTATCTATTTATTCATGTCTGTCTGCTCAAGTGAGTGTTTGAGTTATATGTCTTTAAGTTCATATTAATAAGGATTGTTTGTATTTATACTATTCATCAGGTCACTTTATTCTACAATAATATTACCTAATCCTATGTAGATTGAATATCCATAACACTTGTATGGACACGATATACACTTCTTCTATGACGTGTGATTTGAAAATAAAATCTGTCAAATCTTTATTCTATTGATGAGGATTTTGTTACGAATTTTGTACTGTAAAATCTCTCAATCTTTATTTTATTGATTAATATTTTATAGTGGACTGCACTATGAAATTCCTCAACCTTTATTCTATTGATTAGTATTTTGTTACAGATTTTGTACTTTTATTATATAAATGCAAATGTTTATTAAATATTCCTGAGTAGCTATATCTTAAAAACTAATATTATGTTACATCATCAACTTTTTCATTGTAGGTTTTTTATTTAGAGATGAGAAAAAAATATATATTTTAAAATGCAATAGATGTGATTTTTTTTTGTCAAAACAACAATCACATTAGATAGAAAAAGATGAAAAAAAAATTGAGAAATAATCTACAGAATTAGTTGTCCTAATTGTTTATAATCGGGGTACAAGTTCTCAATTTAAGTTTTAGCATTGGCCAAAGAATGATTTTCATTCTCGCTCTTGAATTGGTTACTTCTGAACATTGAATTAACTTTGTTTACTTTTACTTATGTAGTGTTATTCTTATTTCAATATGACCTTTTTCATGTTTGCTATTTTGTAAAGGATAAAACTTTGTTTTTTATTTGTATATTATGATATTTTTTATATAGAAGAGTGAAGAGTGGGACGACCAAGGGTATATTTGTAATTTCAAAAAAAGTTATATCTTGTGTACTTATATTTTAGGCATCAAAACTTGGTCATAAATTTTTAAGGACAAAAAATTAAGTTATTTTTTTGTAAATGTCAATCACATCGCAATTGAGATGATATCTCACATGGATCCACATAAAATATAGAATTAGTTGTTATTTACATATTTAATTACTCTACAAGTGTAACAAAATAATAAATAAATTTATAAATATTTAAATGATAGTTCATACATTTAATTTATTTGTCTTACTTTTCGTTTAAATTTGTTTCAAAAAATTGCTTTTTTTTTTAACTATTGAATTATAACTTTTCACATGTCATATTTAACACCAAGATTAAAATAGATTTTGACATATTCTACATGTTATTAATTTAAGACACAAGATTGAAAATTATTTTTTACTTTCTTAAACTTCGTATCAAATCAAAATCAAACAAAAAATTGGAATGAAGAAATACTCAATTTCAAATTAAAAAACTTTTAGATATTGAAAGATAATTTTAAATGTATGGCATAACTTATACACTATAATGATAAATAAACCTTAAGACTATAACATTTTAATATATTATCAATTTATACGACATAAATTCATTTAATATTTATTTTTGATATTTCATTTTCATGAGTAATTTTTCAGCTATTAAGAGATTCCGTAATTCCAAAACCTCACATGATATATATCATTACAAACATTTTCACTATACATCACGCTAGACTATTTTCTTTTATCCTCTCTCTATATATAATTAATATAAAATTATTAAATAATTTACAAAATACTTTTTTATTGTAAAATGCTTGTTCTTAAGATGCCACTTGGCACAACCTCATGTTAGACTATTCTCCGTTACTATATATATATATATATGAAATAAGTATTAAATTAATATAAAATCATTAAATAATCCACAAAATAGATTTTTGTTGTAAAATGCTTGTTCTTAAGATGCCATTTGGCACAACCTAATGTTAGACTATTCTCCGTTATTATATATATAGATATGAAATAAGCATTAAATTAATATAAAATCATTAAATAATCTATAAAATAATTTTTTGTTGTAAAATGCTAGTTTTTAAGGTGCCACTTGGCATAACATCATGCTAGACTATTCTCCTTTATTATATATATTTCTGCAAGAGGCTGTTTCCAAGGCTTGAAGTCATGACCTTCTTTTCACATGTAGGCAACTTTACCAATAACTCCAAGGCTCTCCTTTATTATTATTAGGATTGAAATCCTACAAAATAAAAAAATAAAAAATTTTGAATTGTCAGCAATAAACAACTATAATCAAAATAGTTGTGTTTATATTTAAAAAAATGATAGAAAAGGTAACAATAAAGTAACCGTGACTTCTTTATGTTCATAGTGACTTGTTTACAATTGGTATCTGGATCCTATGGAATAATAATATTACATGTTAGCAATTATACCCATACTGAAGTTATAATTCAACACTAAACAATAGAAATAATGTGTTATGATATATGTATGCAAAACAGAATGAAAATTCATCGTCACCGAAAGAATAAGAAAATTGTTTGATAACAACTTCATTATCGCAAATTCTAAGAATAGAATAATCCTCGTCTCAATCTTTTACGTTCGAGCTCCCAACAGATACTTTAAAAAGGGCCCTTTTATTATGAATAGAATAATATTTATTTAGCATTATAGCCATATGTAAGTTGTATCTAACGATTAGCTGTAATATTGAGTTTTACCACATAATTGTGGCATAATTTAAGAATACTTCTATCATATATTTTTCATATATATTTAGTAATTGATGATCTTCACCTCAAATGGCTTAAACATGAGAACACTACTAATATATTTTCACGATAAATTAGGAGTATTAAATTAGATAAAGTGTATGATCATATTATATGACAATATTTCCTCATCAAGCTCAACTGATTTAATATGTTTCAATAATATTGTTACAACTAATATTAAATATTAATTTCTCTTCAACCATTAATATTGAATACTAATTTTTTAACATGCAAATCAAGAAGTCTTCTGAATATATTTTATAGAATAGGAATCAATATATTGTTATTTTCATTTAATAAGAGTTAATTTTAGTTGATTTTTATCATGATATGAAGAATTTGAAAAATTGAATAATCTTAATATGAAATAATTAAACAATCTTAATATTTCTCATCCAGTATGAGAATCTTAATATTTTTTCATACAATAAAAGTCAAACTTAATTTTTTTTAATCACAATATGAAATAAATATAAGATAATTAAATAATCTATAAAATGATTTTTTTTTAATTCTAAAATGCTAGTTCTCAAGATACCACTTGACATAACCTCATATATATATATATATATATATATATATATATATATATATGAAATAAATATAAAAATAATTAAATGATCTATAAAATAATTTTTTATTATAAAATGTTATTTCTCAAGATATCACTCGACGCAATTTCACACTAGACTATTTTCTCTTATTATATATATAGAAATGAAATAAGTATGGAATTAATACAAAATTATTAAATAATCTACAAAATATTTTTTTGTTGTAAAATGCTAGTTCTTAAGATGTCACTTAGCATAATATTATGCTAGACTATTCTCCTTTATTATATATATAGATAAGAAATAAGTATGAAATTAATAAAATATTATTAAATAATCTACAAAATAATTAACCAATTTCACATTACAACCACCACCACCACTAGTCCATTACTAATCACCACCATGACAGTCACTACAATACCAATCATCTCTCTACCATCACAATCATCACCGTCAACATTACTAGTCACCACTATCAATCATTATTAAATAATATTTTATTTTATTAAGTTAAATATTTTTATAACATAATTATTTTTTATTTGAATTATATTTCCAAATAAATAAATTTTTCTTATTTAGATGTTGAAAAACCTTAATCATTCAATTTTTAAAGTCAAAAACAATATTTTAATCATTCTTAGAAGTTTGAATCTTAATAAAAATAAATACAACCTTAGTGTTCGTTTTTCTTTTTCTTTATATTTGACTCTCCTTCCACCTCATCCTGCCTTTGATCATATTTTTTTAAAAAAGAATAGTTTCATCCTGACCCATCCCACATAAAAAGGGGTAAATCTTAAAAATAGACTCAAATTGGGGTGACTTTCAAATTTTAGCCTCAAATAAAAAACTTTCTTAAAATAGTCTTTTACCTATTAACTAATATTCTTTTGGATAAAATTGTCCCTGATCAATGGAGTAATTACATAGATGTTCCTCATAATGGATAACAACTTCATATTTATATCTTTCAACTTTTTTTTTCTTTTTAATTTTACTTTGATTTTTATTTTTTCTTTTCTCTTTTTATTTTTAATTTTCTCAACCCTTACTTTTTTCCTCTCAACTTTTTTTTATTTTATATTATTTTTACTTTTTATTTTTTCTTTCTTCTTTTTTTTTTGTTCTTTTTAGTTTTTCTCAACTCTTGCTTTTTTTCTCTTTACACCTTTCAACGTCTACTTTTATTAAAAAAAACTTTTTTTAAATTTTTCTTTGATTTTTTTTATTTTTAAATTTTTCTCGACCTTTATTTTTATTTAATCTTTTTTTTTATTTTTATCAACCTTTATTTTTTTCATATTTTCTCTCAACTTCTACATTTTCTTTGTTTTTTATTTTTTAGTATTTCTTTTTCATTTTCTTCTTTTTCCTTAATTTTAATCATTTTTGTTCTTTTCTTCGATTTCTTCCATTCAAGTTACATCTCATGAGCAAGAGTTGACAATATCACATTATAAAGGCAAGACTTACGACTTTTGAACAATAAGCTACGTTTCATGGGCAAGAGTTGACACTACTACATTATAGAGACAAGACTTATAACTTTCAAACAACAAGTTATGTTTCATGGACAAGAGTCGACACTACCACATTATATTTTGATTTATGAGATGTTTTGAAACTCTTGCCTTAGAGGAAAGACTTAGCTCAAGTACTTTCAAACAACAAATTATACCCCACGGACAAGAGTTGACAATATCACGTTATGTTTTCATTTATGAGACATTCTACAACTATTGTTTTAGAGGCAAGACTTACCTCAAGGACTTTCAAACAACAAGTTATGTTTCATGAGCAAGATTTGACACTACAACTCTTGCCTTAGAGGCAAGACTTGACTCAAGGACTTTCAAACTACAAATTAGGCCCCACGGACAAGAGTTAACTCTACCACGTTATATTTTCATTTATGAGATCATCTACAACTATTGCCTTAGGGTAAGACTTGGCTCAAGGACTTTCAAACTACAAATTATGCCCCACGGGCAAGAGTTGACTTTACCATGTTATGTTTTTATTTATGAGATGTTCTACAATTATTGCCTTAGAGGCAAGACTTAATTAGCTCAAGGACTTTCAAACTACAAATTATGTCCCACGAGCAAAAGTTAACTCTACCACGTTATGCTTTCATTTATAAGATGTTCTACAACTATTGCCTTAGAGGCAAAACTTAGCTCAAGGACTTTGAAACTACAAATTATGCCCCACGAGCAAGATTTGACACTACCACGTTATGTTTTCATTTATGAGATGTTCTACAACTCTTGTCTTAGAGGCAAGACTTAATTAGCTCAGGGACTTTCAAACTACAAACTATGCCCCACGGGCAAGAGTTGACTCTACCACATTATATTTTTATTTATGAGATGTTCTACAACTATTGCCTTAGAGGCAAGACTTAACTACAGGACTTTCAAACTACAAATTATGCCCCACGAGCAAGAGTTGACACTACCACGTTATGTCTTCATTTATGAGATGTTCTGCAACTCTTGCCTTAGAGGCAAGACTTAACTCAAAGACTTTCAAACTACAAATTATGCCCCTACGGGCAAGAGTTGACACTACCACATTATGTCTTCATTTATGGAATGTTCTACAACTCTTGCCTTAGAGGCAAGACTTAGCTCAAGGACTTTCAAATAATAAACTATGCCCCACGGGCAAGAGTTGATACTACCACATTATGTCTTTATTTATGAGATATTCTACAACTCTCACCTTAGAGACACGACTTATCTCAAGAATTTCCAAAGAACTTCGTAACAACAATTCATGCCCTTAAATTTGCTTTGATGTTCAAAAAAAGAAGATACCTTTGCGTACTATCCAATTTTTTATTTATTAGCAAAATATAATAGAAGTTGAGAAAAAAAAACGATCAAACAAAATAGAGAAATAAAAAAAAAGATTGAGAAAAAAAGCAAAGAACTAAAAAAATTGAGAAAAATAAAAATAAGAGGAAAAATAAAAATAAAGTTTGAGAAAAATGAGGAAAAAAAAGAACTGAAAAAAAGAAAAAAAATGATAAAAAAATAGAAAAAAAAAGAGTGAGAAAAAAAAAGGCAAGAAAAAATTAAAGACAAAGAAAAAAGTGAAGAATTAAAAAAATTGAGCAAATAAAAAAGGGAATCTTTCAAAAATAGCAGCATTTTGCTATAAAACCCACCTTCCATAGTCACATTTTACATAATTACCATTTACAGCCGTTGTATTCAATTTATGCCCGCTGTATTTGGTTTAACAGATAGTATGTATTCATATTTTATATGAATACAGTCCCTATTTAGTCGCGCCAAAAATAGAATTCAATATTTTTAAAAAGAAAAAAATCTCAATCACGCTTATCTCGTTGATCTAAATATTTTCTTACCTAACACTACCATTATCTTTTTTAATATTTTTTTATTTTTTATTTTTTATTTTTTGTATTTTTCCCGTTTTTTCTTCTTCTTTTTTCTATTTTTTCCTACTTTTATTTTTGTCGTTTCTTTCTTTTTGTTTTTTTCTTTGTTTTTCTCTCTTTAATCTCTAACTTCTATTGCTCTTTCTTCTTTGATTTTTTTATTTTCTTTGTTGTACTTATTTTCTTTATTATTTTTTGTTCTATTTTATGTTTTTTATATTTTTGAAAAATATGACTAATCGAGCACAAGTCATGGATGATAATGTTATCACAATTGTTTATCGTATTTGTAGTCACACCGCCATTTATTTTTTTGTATTTATTGATATAACTGTATTTGTATTTGTATTTTAAAGTTCGCACTTGTATTTATATTTTATAGTTCGCATTTGTATTTGTATTTAATAGTTCACACTTGTATTTGTATTTGTTAGTTTGCGCCATCATTTATATTTTATATAATTCACACTTATATTTTAAAGAACTATTTTGTATTTGTATTTTATAATTGATTGCATATTATATTGGATTATATTTATATTATGGTTTTATTGTGTTTGTATAGTTAGATTATATTTGGATTATACTTGTATTTGTATTCTATTTTCTTCATTACCTTTTTATTTTTAAGAAATTATTTTGTATTTGTATTTGTAAGTTGATTGCATATTGTATTTAGTCGTGACTATGTACAATTTATCATTTGTATTTGTATACAAATAAGTAAGTGCATTAATTGTATCTTTGTGATTCTAAAATATATAAATATGTAATGTATCACTTGATACAAATGTACCATTTTGTATTTGTATATCAAAAGTATCATTCATATTTGTAAACAAACAAATATCACTTGATATAAATACAATGACAAACAAATGAAACAAATGATTTTACAAATACAAATACAATATTTATTTGTATATATTGTATTTGTATAAAAATTTGAGTTGTATTTATTTATATAAATAAATACAACTGGTATCAATAAATACAAACAAATATTCATAGAAAGAAAATCAATCATTCCTTTTCAATAATTAAAAAATACAAATGATAGTTCATACTTGTATTTATATGTTATAGTTCACATTTGTATTCGTACTTTATAGTTCACACTTGTATTTATATGTTATAATTCGCATTTGAATTTGTATTTTATAGTTCGCACTTGTATTTATATGTTATAGTTTGCATTTGTATTTGTATTTTATAGTTCGCACTTATATTTGTGTTTGCTAGTTCGCACAAATAAAAAGAAGGACAAAAATTGAAAAGAAAAAAAAAGGAGAAAACTGAGAAAAAAAGAAGAAGAAAAAAATGAAGGAGAAAAAATATTAAAAAAAAGGAAAAAAAAGGGAGAAAAATGAAAAGGAAAAAATAAAAAAGAAAAAATGAATAAAAAATAAAAATAAAAAGGAAAAAGTGAAAAAAGAAAAAATAAAGAGAAAGCAATAGAAAAAGGAAAATAAAAATTGAAGAAAAAAAACTGAAAAGGGAAAAAAGAAGAAGAAAATAATAGAAAATAGAAAAAGAGAGAAAATACACGAGAAATGCTACGAATTGTAATTAGGAATAATTAATAGGCAAGAGGGGGCAATGAATTGTAATTAATTGAAAAGTACGCTTTAAGTTAATGGCTAACCCGGGTAATTTTTCCAATAAAAAATGAGAGGAAAAAATAAAAATAAAGCTTGAGAAAAATGAGGGTAAAAAAAAAGAACTGATAAAAATCAAAAATAAAAGAAAAATAAAGGTTAAAGACAAATGAATTAAAAAAGGAAAAAAAAAAGAAATAGATAATTCTTGAAAAAGAAAAAAGAAAAAAAAAGGTTGAGATAAATGAATTAAAACATGAAAATAAAATTAAAGGAAAAAATAAAAAGTAAAAATAATAAAAAATACAATAATAAAATTAAAAAAAAATAAAAAAATAAAATTTGAGAGAGTATGGAAAGTTTAAAAAATATATTTGAGGTGTAGAGGGGCGAAATGGTACTTATACTATACTTAAAAAGTAAGGAAGACTGTTTTTTAAAAACATTTCTTATTAGGGTCAAATATCTAAAGCCACTTATATTTGGGTCTATGACTTGCAATTTCCTGCATAAAAAGATCTCATACACCACCTGATTATGAGATCCCCACTCCCACACCACCTACTCATTGCCATATATCTCTAATGGTATTTTTTTGCATAATACATAAATATGACTCTAAACTTGACATCAAATTATAACTTTGTCCTTAAACTTTGATAGTGCACAAATAGGACCTTTAACTATTCAAAACCTGAACAAATATGACCTTCGATTTTGCAACCTCCATGCGTGAGTTTCACTTGCGCCTACGTGGATATGTAATCCAATCATACGGTGCCACGTCATTAAAAGGCTGACTGGGAGAACTTTTGATCTGGTACTTAAAACGACATCGTTTTTCTTCTATAAGTTAAAACGACGTTGTTTTGCTTATTATTATTATTATTATTGATACCAGAATAGCAGGATCTTATCAGGCGCGGGTAAGCCACGGTGCCAGCCAGACCAAACAGAATAGCAGGATCTTGTCAGGCGCGGGTAAGCCACGGCGCCTGCCAGGCTAACTTTCAAATAGCGGATTAAGCCATAGTCGGAGTACCGAACCAAAGCACCAACCGAAATATAAAAGAATTTTCGAATAGCTTAGTGACTGTATGGAAGAATTAATTTTTTACCCGAACAAGGGGCCTGTCAGATATTTAATATACTTATGTTGAACCCATGTGTTTAGAAGTTCTGATTGTTCAAATAGTCGCCCTTTTCTTCATCTTTTTTGGGCTAAAGAGGGACAACTTACTAGACGTAGTCACAAAGACAAAGCCAACATAAGTCTTATTAAACTCGATTGTACCACCATTTCGGAACCAAGTCAAGAAACTATAGAAAAATTCTTTCATATTTTGATAGAGTCTGGATCTTTCATAGTTACTAAGTAAGAGAAGTTAGATCTCTGGCATAGATATGAAAGGTTTTTAACCGGACATAGTCACGGCTGAAAAGAAAGAGGAAGTATTAGAAGTACTTCAAAAGAAAATAAATACCTTAATAATGGCCAGATGCAAGGCCGAAATAGTAGATAACGGTGGCTCGTGCCTTTTTATTTAACTTCAAGACAATATACAAAAGGAAAGAAGGGAGAGCCTGGCTAAAGAGAATATGAAATAAAGAAAAGAAAAACTTATGCCCCTTTAACATAATGAGGCGTCTATATATAAAAGAAAAAAACATCTTGAACAGTACTTGTGGTTCCCTGTGCACAGTGTTTTTACTATTACATGGGTCCCATAGGTGGGGCCTTGCTGTTATATTTTGTCTTTTCCTTTTGATGAGTAGAGGAATGCCTCAATGTTTTCTATTTCTTCATCGTTGAGGATGTTGTTTGGTGGAAGTGGTTGAGATTCCTGAATATCTCCAGATTCAACTGCTTCTTTGCTTGTAAGGCTTTTCATGGAGGAGTCCAAACATTGTTCTACAGTTTTTAGTAGATTTTTTCGGACTTCGGCCAAATAATTCTCAATCATCTCTAGTTTGTCTCCACCATGCACAGAGAGTCTCCTAGAAATATAACTCAAATTTTTATCTTTCACAACCTTTTTCTGTGGAGCAGTAGTATATTTGGCAATTTTGCTATTAATATAATCGAGTAATTCCTTCCCATGTGAAATTTTTGTAAGGGGGCTTTTCTTGTTAACTTGTCCCAGAAATTAGTATAGAATACCCAATATAGTTAGGGTATTTGTTCTTTGATTTATCCAAATTCAATATTCCATTTATGTATCCATGGAATAGAGAATTCAATGAAGAAATACATCTGATCGATCTTATCTAAATTACATACATGATCAGAATTATATAATTCTGTCAGGAAAGGTGAAACTTTAATCCATTCTTTATATAGATGCAGATATTTTGCTGGCAGAATTTTAATTGTAGGGCCATGATATGACCACCACTGAATGAACCAAATGGGGATTGGGTCTTCAAAAAATTTAGCGCAGACCTTTATAAACCATGTATGTTTGTGTTTAATATTATTGTAGTATAAAGTCTGGGTAAAAGCCTTGATATAGTCCCAATAGGTAAAGGAGGTTTTTGAATCTTTCATAGTCTTGTTTTTTTCGTACATGGATGTTGTTCCCCAATCTTCTATTGATATGAGGTTTTTATCACCATCTTGGAATATCCATGAACATGTCTATTGTTTCGCTCATTTGGTGATGTTCTATCTCAATGCTTCTAGTGGACACTAGAATAGATTCATAATAAGCTCACGTCTTATAAGATTCTCCTGCAAAATAGAGGTTAGTCAATAAATATTTTTGGAGGAGTTTCTATGGTTCATTCTGTTTGCATATTTGAGAGTTTTCGACGAGAAGTATCAATTCTCGATTTTCAATTTTTTCATAGTTTAGCCTATCTGCTGTGTTTTATTTTGCAACTAAAGCAAACAAATCAGCTTGCTTAGCAGACATTTATGATTGTATATGCTCAAATAATGGATGATCCTCTAGAAGGTCCTCTAGATGGATTGAGTTGTTTATATGCGGTGCTTTTGAAGATGATTCTACAATTTGCGAAATTCTCGCATTTATCAGACTTTTATTTCCCTGTTGTAATACTAGAAAATTGAAAGATGAAGAAGCATAATTAGATGATGAAGAAGCGGAGTTTCTTCCTCTAGAGGAAGAGTATCTCCTGCCTTGGCTTCTGCCGCCTTTTCCTCGCCCACCTGCAATTATGAGTAACAATTGTCAACATTTCATGAGCCATAATGGCATATTTTTTCTGACTTTCAGACCATTTTTCCAGAATGAAATCTAACCAAACATTCAACATTATTATGGGGATTGACTTGTTTAAGTATTCCTCCATGACCAATATTTGAAGCATCAGTTTCAACTATTTTTAACCAAGCTGGATTAGCTAAGGTTAAACAAGGCAGAGTTGCAACATGTTTTTTGATTAATCTTACCAGATCAGTGTGGACTTGAGTCTAAGGCCTTTTGTGATCTTTTTTTAATCTATCATATAAAGGAGCTAAATCTCTAAATAGATTCTGATAAAATGGAGAAATATAGTTAAGACTTTTTAGAAATCGCTGCAACTGAGTTTTATCAATAATAATATCAGGAAATTTTTCAGCAAAGTCCATAGCTCATTGTATAGGTTCAATTGTTCCTCGACAAATATTATGTCCTAAAAATCAAATATTTGTTTGGAACAAACACATTTTAGTTTTAAAAATAACCAAACTATTTTGTATCACAATTTGTTTGAAAATATTCAGATGTTTGAAGTGCAATTCTATTGTTTTTGAAAACACAAGAATATCATCAATATATACAATTATAAAATCCATATAGGCATTAAATATATCATTCATGATTTTTTCAAATTCAGAATGAGCATTTTTTAAATCAAATGTCATAACATTTCATTCATATTGTCCAAAAGGGACATTAAAGGCAGTTCTATAAGTATGCCTTTTATCAATTTGAATCTGCCAGTAACCAGATTTTAGATCAAATTTTAAAAATATATTAGCATCATATAATCTAGACAGCAGCTCTATTTTATTAGGTATTGGATACCTAATCCATTTTAAAACTTTATTCAGAGGTTTATAATTAATTACTAATCTTAGCGTACCTCGTTCTTTTTCAGAAGCATTATTGACATAGAAAACAGTACAAGACCACGGGGATTTTGAGTATTTTATGAGACCCTTGTGCAAGAGACCATCTATCTCTTTTTTACAAAATCCTACTAACTCTATATTCATTTGGCAGGGTCTGGATTTCGTCAGAATATTATTTTCTTTGAAATCATCTTCATAAGGAAGAGAAACAATATGCTCTTTGCGAGTCCAAAAAGCATTTGGGTGATGAGCACAAATATCAACAATCAATTGATTAGATATTAATTTTATTTTTTCTTGAATTTTTACAGAATTCATTGTATTATGAATATCCATACTCATCATTTCAAGCTGTGAAAAATTCACATATTTTTGCTTCATATCAATCAAACCATTTATGTCTCGTGTTGCTGGATCTGTAACAAAAGGATAGCAAATTTCTTGGTTTTTATAAGTATCTTTGAAACCTTTAGTATCAATATGCGTGTAAGGATAAATAGCATTTATAAAAGGTGTTCCTAAAATAATAGGAGGATCTAACTGATTTTTTACTAAGAAAAAAATGCAGAATGCAAATCTTATTTCTACAGATATGTGCATGAGGTAGTTTCTAGTTAATATCAAGAGAATGACTAGATGCAGATTTGACTATATGCGTTGTTTTTTGAAAATATCTAGTTGGAATTAAACCTTCCTGAATGCAGCTAACATCAGCACCGCTATCAATCATAGCCATATTAGTTACAAAAAATTTGTTATTAATCAAGATAGTACGATTTATATACCATTTATGGGCAGTAACAATTTGCATCATACCCAAAAAGAAATCATTTTTTACATCTATATCATGAATAATTTAATTGTTAGAATTTTCAGCAATTTTTTCTTTTCCTTTGGAACTGGAAATAATATCAATTTGAGAAATATTTTCAATATTTGAAATTCTATGATCAGCAATCATTTGATTTTGTTTCAAAGAAATAATTTCTTTTTTTACATTTTCAACTTCTATTTTCAAATCATCAAAAGACGTATCTTTACCAGGTGTTTGACTAATGGTAAGACGTCTATTAACTTCAGTTAAAAAGTATGGCATAATATCGATAATAGATTCAATATTTTTCTTAACATATTTGCTATCAGCAGTCTTTGAAGTGCTAGGTTGTGAAGAAGCAAGATCAATAATTTTTTTACGAAGCTTTTCATCAGTTACTTCTTTTAATAATTCTAAAGCACTATCAACAGTAATTGTTTGAACATTTAATTCTAAATCTCCAAACTGGGATTGCAACTTATAAAAAGCATTATCACAATCACAAACATTATTATTACAATCAGTGCAAGCATTAGCATTAGTTTTTTCATGAATCTCATTGTCAGTTGAATCAGGTAATTCAACATCATTTTCAGATTCATATTCATATTCATAATCAGATTCGAAACCAAAAGTATATAACAAACCATAAACCCTATCATGAATCTCATCATAAAGTCCTAAGGATTTGAGTTTTTAAAGTTTACAATTTAGAGCAATATGACCAAATTGACTACAATCGTAACACTTGATTTTTGATAAGTCTCTCGTACACCTATTTTTCGTAAATCAAGTAGACTTACGATGGGTTTTTCTAGCTTCACTCTCTTCTTTGGATCTATGTCTAGATCTCCTTTTTTATAGGGTTTATCTGGGTCATTGGGTTTTATATGTCTATGACCTCTTTTTCTAGAGGTAGAAGCAGAATTTTCCATACCAAATTGTCCACAAAAATCACCTAATTGGGATCTTTCTTTAAGCCTATCAAGCATAATTTGTCGGGACAATTTTAACTCATTATAAATTTTTAGACTTTCTTCGGTACAAGCTGCTATAAGTTGACCATAAGTGAAATCTGTCCAAGGAATTGCACCATATTGACCCTTGATAGATTTTTTAACCCTTTCAGCAAAAAGAGGTGGAAGCCCATCTATAAATCTAGCCTTCCAATGTTCAAACCTAGATTCAGGTAAATCCATAACCCTACTAATAAAATTATCTTTGTACCATCTGAATTCTCCTAAATGCCTACATCTGAGACCATTTAAGAGGGTACGAGTGTTTTCACGTTGGTTTGTGAATCTACCTCTAAATTATTGAATAATAGTTAGCATAAGGGTATATACAGCATCTTCTCTACCTTCAGGTAATTCTCAACCTAGGTTATCAATACTAGGCAATATATTTTTGGATTCAAAAATTTTATTTCTTTCTTCATTAGAAAGAAAATTGTCCCACCAGCCACGAAGTTGGCCAGTAAAACCTACAACAATCATTTTACAAATAGTAGCGTCTGTTCGAATAGGGTTACCCTCAATATCTTTAGGGCTAGAGACTTTTGCAATAGTAGAATACATTAGCATGTGATGGACTAATATAGATAATTTTCTTTCAGATAATCCATCTAAGTTCCATTCATATATATGTTCTCTACTATAAGACGTGTTTGTAAATGTCCAATCTCTTTCCTCTATCAAGACATCTTTAGGAGTTGGTCTTGGATAATAGGCAGTTTGCATATGGGGAATATCAGCATATTTTTTCCCCGGTTGTTTTCTTACCAATTCTCTGAGTTTATTTAACTTTAAGTGGATTTCTGCTCCTATGTTTGAAATAGGAGTTGGTTTTATATCATCAAAGTTATTAGAAAGAGATTCAATAGTATCCACAAAATTATTGGACAGATCCATGGGTTTTATATTTAAACTAGCAAATTTCTTTCTAAGTAGATGGTACTGTAACACAGACTATTTACCCCCTCTCAATCAGCTTTCATATTATCCAACAATACTGGTATAACTTTCTCTGCTTTTCAAAAATTTATTGATGATGACATTGGAAAAATCACTATTTCAGAAATAAATAGTCTAATTACTCAAAATAACTATTTGTGTCTTTATGTGAAATTTCTTGGAGAACATATTTCTTCTCTTGATAAAAAAACTAGATATCATGACTGATTTGATTAAAAAGCTAAGTGATAGTCAAAATTCATTTGATACTGCTTCTACCTCAGAATGCAAAACAGAAGATTTGATAGCTAAGCCTCATATTCAAAGACCTCTTGATATCCAAAGATTTGAAAAACCCTCTGATTTAGAACGGCTTGAAAAATTACTTGAAAAGAAATTTGATAGTTTAAATATAAAACCCATGGATCCGTCCAATAATTTTGTGGATACTATTGAATCTCTTTCTAATAACTTTGATGATATAAAGCCAACTCTTATTTCAAACATAGGAGCAGAAATCCACTCAGAGTTAAATAAAATCAGAGGATTGGTAAGAAAACAATCGGGGGGAAAATATGCTGATATTCCTCGTATGCAAACTACCTATTATCCAAGACTAACTCCTCAAGATGTCTCGATAGAGAAAAGAGATTGGTCATTGAAAAACAAGTCTTATAGTGATGAACATATATATGAATGGAACTTAGATAGATTATCTGAAAGAAAATTATCTATATTAGTCCATCGCATGCTAATGTATTCTACTATTGCAAAAGTCTCTAGCCCTAAAGATACTGAGGGTAACCTTGTTCGAACAGATGCTACTATTTGTAAAATGATTGTTGTAGGTTTTACTGGCCAACTTCCTGGCTGGTGGGACAATTTTCTTTCTAATGAAGAAAGAAATAAAATTTTTGAATCCAAAAATATATTGCCTGGTATTGATAACCTAGGTAGAGAATCACCTGAAGGTAGAGAAGATGTTGTATGTACCCTTATACTAACTATTATTTAACAATTTGGAGGTAGATTCACCAACCAACATGAAAACACTCGTACCCTCTTAAATGGTCTCAGATGTAGGCATTTAGGAGAATTCAGATGGTACAAAGATACTTTTATTAGTAGGGTTATGGATTTACCCGAATCTAGGCTTGAATATTGGAAGGCTAAATTTATAGATGGACTTCCACCTCTTTTTGCTGAAAGGGTTAAAAAATCTATCAAGGGTCAATATGGTGCAATTCCTTGGACAGATTTTACTTATGGTCAACTTATAACAGCTTGTACCGAAGAAGGTCTAAAAATTTGTAATGGGTTAAGATTATCCCGACAAATTAAACTTGACAGGCTTAAAGAAAGATTTCAATTAGGTGATTTTTGCAGACAATTTGGTATGGAAAATCCTCCCTCTACCTCTAGAAAAAGGGGTTATAGACATATAAAACCCAATGACCCAGATAAACCTTATAGAAAAAGAAGATCTAGACATAGATCCAAAGAAGAGCGCGAAGCTAGTAAAACCCATCATAAGTATACTAGATTTATGAAAATAGGTCTAAGAGAGACTTATAAAAAATCAAGTGTTACAATTGTGGTCAATTTGGTCATATTGCTCCAAATTGTAAACTTCAAAAACTCAAATCCTTAGGACTTTCTGATGAGATTCATGATAGGGTTTATGGTTTGTTATATACTTTTGGTTCCGAATATGATTATGAATATGAATCTGAATCTGAAAATAATATTGAATTACCTGATTCAACTGATAATGAGATTCATGAAAAATCTTATGCTAATGCTTGCACTGATTGTAATAATAATGTTTGTCATTATGATAATGCTTTTTATAAATTGCAATCTCAAATTGAAGATTTAGATTTAAATGTTCAAACAATTACTGTTGATAGTGCTTTAGAATTATTAAAAGACGTGACTGATGAAAAGCTTCGTCAAAAAATTATTGATCTTGCTTCTTCACAACCTATCACTTCAAATACTGCTGATAGCAAATATGTTAAGAAAACTACTGAATCTGTTATCGATATTGTGCCTTACTCTTTAACTGAAGTTAATAGATGTCTTGCCAATAGTCAGACACCTGATAAAGATACGTCTCTTGATGATTTAAAAATAGAAGTTGAAAAATTAAAAAAAGAAATTATTTCTTTGAAACAAAATCAAATGATTGCTGATCATAGAATTTCAAATATTGAAAATATTTCTCAAATTGATATTATTTTCAGTTACAAAGGAAAAGAAAAAATTGCTGAAAATTCTAACAACCAAATTATTTGTGATATTGATGTAAAAAATGATTTTCTTTTGGGTATGATGCAAATTGTTATTGCCCATAAATGGTATATAAATTGTACTATCTTGATTAATAATGAATTTTCTATAACTAATATGGCTATGATTGATAACGGTGCTGATGTTAGCTGCATTCAGGAAGATTTAATTTCAACTAGATATTTTCCAAAAACAACGCATATAGTCAAATCTACACTGGTCATTCTCTTGATATTAACTATAAACTACCTCATGCACATATCTGTAATACCCCAAAGATTTCTAGCCAATTTCGTCCCAAGAATGCCTAGTATTAGCTTCTAAAGTGAATGATAATTATTTCATGAGGAATTTTCAACATTTTCACTTTTTGTCATATAGAAAATTCAATAATCTTTCCATCGATATATGATTTGCTAAATTCGATAACCGGGTAAGATTTTATGACTATTTCAAGTTTCCATCGTAAAACAACACCATATTAGTCAGTGGCGCGCCGCGCCACAAGAGGAAATGGCATTTTGTAATTTCCAGTAGGTGTCCGTGATTATGGTGCATCGCGCCAGCACTCAAATTTAGAATTGTTCTTTTTCCAATGTCTCAGCGCGATTTCCCCTGCGTCACGCGAAAGTTCCATGTCACGAAGGAAGGGGCAATGCGATGGCTCCATGTCGCGCCATCCCTCAGTTTCTCAATTGTCAAATTCTAGTGACATAGCGTGATGTACCGCGTCGCGCCAGGGGTTTAATTCGGAAAAGTTTTACTGACATTACAAGACGCGTCCAGGGTATGAGTCAATTTTTCACCCCTATTTAAGCCCTTTAATACGTGATTCAACCACTTTTCACCCAAAATACACTCTCTTCTCACAAGTTTCTCTCAAGAACAAGCTAGGGTTGTCATAAAATATCCAATTTCAAGAAGGTTTCATCATCAATCTTAACGAAATCACGAACTAAGGTATGCATAGTGTTCATTCATGGACTCCTTTCGTCTATGAAGCCCAATAATCCCTTTTCTAAATTCAAGTTATGAATTTTCTTATGAATTTCATAATTGGGTTGTTTTTGTTCATGTTGATAATGAGTAATTGAATTGTATTCCATGAATGAGTGTGAAATTCCATATGGGTTGATTTGTATCGGTAGAGATTCATGAGACCCTAGGACTAAACCCTTGAATGATTAAATTGGAATTGAATCACAACAGTTAATTGTTGTATGATGTTGTTTACACACTCTATGAGTACTATGTGTTTGGTTGAATGCCCAGATGAAGGGAAAGTGTCTAATTAGAATGATATCAGGAAATCCCTATGTACGTACAAGTTTATGCCTGTCACATATTTGATGAAATGCTTTAGTAAATGTATTATGATGATTATTATGTATTCAAGTAAGTCATGCTTTATCAGTTTCCTTCCGTCGAGTCTTGGGGGTACTTGTACCCGAAACATTAGTTGTGTACTTAGAGCCATGTCATGTTTTCACGATACTCTCAGTCAAGCCATGATTCTTAGACTTCAGACAGTCTTATGAATCAGGAAATCTCCATGATCTCATGAACTCAGTCAGTTGTCAGATATCAGTAATATTTCATCAGTCAACGGAATTCAGTAACTCAGTTTATGTTCAGTTCAGTAAATCATGTTCAGTGTCCATTCAGATAGGAGTAGAAATTAGTATCGAGTAAACCCAAGGATGGGGACACACACTATTAGATGGGTGTGATCCTTAGTAGTCATCCTTGTATTCCTGAACTATGTAGCCAGCATAGGTTGAAACATCAACACTATCGATGAGGGTTGATGAGGTGGATAAGCACTGTCAGATAAGGGCCCTACCATTCTCGTACAAGGGACACTATCAGATGAGGGTCTCCCACAGCTTGTCCTTACCAGTGGCACGGTATTGACACCCTTCCAATTGAGGTTACAGATTGGACCCCATCTCATCCATAATGGCATATCAGGGGCATGTCGTTTAAATACTACCTCCAACAGTTTCAGTACCAGTCTCAGTAAAAGAACTCAGATAGTTCTTCAAATTTAAGACTGTCAGATATAGTTGACTCAGATACAGTAAGGAACTCAGATAGTTCCATCAGATTTAGGACTGTGAGATAAAATCACCCATGTTATCAGTTACATTCAGATACAATTATTTATACTATTAGATATATTAGTTTTTAGTATGTCATGTCATCAGTATTCAAATTCAGTAATCATGATATCACAGTGTCAGTTACAGTTACGTATTTATATATGCATTCTCGCATTCATGTTAGACATAAAGCTAGCATTATTCATGCATGTTAACCCTTGCATTAGCCTACCTCACATGTCTACTTAGTACATTCCATTATACTGATGCATTTGTGCTATGGTGCTTTCTTTTTATGTTACACCATAGGTTCAGAGATACGAAAACCAGATCATCAGTAGATTTCAGTCTCAGTATTCAGAATAGAAGTGAGTCCTCATCCTTCGAGGACATGATTATTTCTCCACTATTTTATTGATTAGTTATTAGTTGGAGTTAGTTGGGGACATGTCCCATCAACTCCTTATTCAGATTATTCAGACAGTAGAGGCTTTCAGACTAAATGCAGACCATTATGTTTTAGACTTCAGTGTTTACAGATTTTTTTTGGGTATTGTATTACCCCACAGATGTTATCTCATCCATGTTATGTTCAGTATTGAACCTTATGGCCTTTCAGTGCATGTTTCTGCATTATTCAGTATTTTATTTAGTGTACAGGTACAGATATCAGTCGTGGGTTAGCTTGTGGTCCTTCAGGGTCATGAGCATTGTGTAGCATTCCGGTTCAGCAAATCGGGGCATTACAATATCTATATAAATAAGATTTGTATTTCGTATTTCTTTTTCTTAGTAAAAAATCAGTTATATCTTCCTATTATTTTAGGAATGCCATTTATAAATACTATTTATCCTTACATGCATATTGATACTAAAGGTTTCAAAGATACTTATAAAACCCAAGAAATTTTCTATCCTTTTGTTACAGATCCACTAACACGAGACATAAATGATTTGATTGATATGAAGCAAAAACATGTGAATTTTTTACAGCTTGAAATGATGAGTATGAATATTCATAATACGATGAATTTTGTGAAAATTCAGGAAAAATAAAATTGATATCTAATCAATTGATTGTTGATATTTGTACTGATCACCCAAATTCTTTTTGGACTCGCAAAGAGCATATTGCTTCTCTTCCTTATGAAGATGATTTCAGAGAAGATAATATTCTGACGAAATTCAGACCCTGCCAAATGAATACAGAGTTAGTAGGATTTTGTAAAAAAGAGATAGATGGTCTCTTGAACAAGGTTCTCATAAAACCCTCAAAATCCCCCTTGGTCTTGTACTCTTTCTATGTCAATAATGCTGCTGAAAACGAATGAGGTACGCCAAGATTAGTAATTAATTATAAACCTCTGAATAAAGTTTTAAAATGGATTAGGTATCCAATGCCTAATAAAAGGGATATGTTGTCTAGATTATGATGCCAATATATTTTTAAAATTTGATCTAAAATCTGGTTATTGGCAGATTCAAATTGATAAAAGGCATACTTATAGAACTACCTTTAATACTCCTTTTGGACAATATGAATGAAATGTTATGCCATTTGGTTTAAAAAATGCTCATTCTGAATTTCAAAAAATCATGAATGATATATTTAATGCCTATATGGATTTTATAATTGTATATATTGATGATATTCTTGTGTTTTCAAAAACAATAGAATTGTATTTCAAACATCTTAATATTTTCAAACAAATTGTGATACAAAATGGTTTGGTTATTTCTAAAACTAAAATATGTTTGTTCCAAACAAATGTTCGATTTTTAGGACATAATATTTGTCGAGGAACAATTGAACCTATACAACGAGCAATGGACTTTGCTGAAAAATTTCCTGATATTATTACTGATAAAACTCAGTTGCAGCGATTTCTAGGAAGTCATAACTATATTTCTCCATTTTATCAGAATCTATCTAGAGATTTAGCTCCTTTATATGATAGATTAAAAAAGGATCACAAAAGGCCTTGGACTCAAGTCCACACCGATCTGGTAAGATTAATCAAAAAATGTGTTGCAACTCTGCCTTGTTTAACCTTAGCTAATCCATCTTACTAAAAATAGTTGAAACTGATGCTTCAAATATTGGTTATGGATAAATACTTAAACAAGTCAATCTCGATAATAATGTTGAATGTTTGGTTAGATTTCATTCTGTAAAAATGGTCTAAAAGTCAGAAAAAATACGCCACTGTTGCTCATGAAATGTTGACTACTGTTAAATGTGTTTTAAAATTTCAAGATGATTTATATATCCAAAAATTTATCATCAGAACCGATGCTCAATCAGTTAAATACATGTTTGATTAAGATTTTAAGCATGATGCTTCTAAATTGATTTTTGCAAGGTGGCAAGCTCACTTAGCTCCCTTTGATTTTGAAATACAATATAAAAAAGGTAGTGAAAACTCTTTACCTGACTTCCTGTCTAGGGAATATCTAAATGATTAAAATGAATTTTTACATATATTTTCTTTCGGAAAAAACAATAACTACTATTATAAAATGCATTCCTTTAAATGAAGATATTCATTTTATCATATTAGAAAAACTCATCCATAATATGATAGAAGAAGATTTATTTCTTCCTAATTTTGAAGATGTTAGAGATGAAATTGATTGGTCTGATATTAACTCATCATTTGATAAATTCTAATCTACTTCGTGCAGCATAATTGCAGGTGGGCAGGAAAAGGCGGGAGATACTCTTCCTCTAGAGGAAGAAACTCCGTTTCTTCATCTTTCAATTTCCTAATATTACAACAGGGAATAGAAGTCTGATAAATGCTCAAATTCCACAAATTGCAGAATTATCTTCAAAAACACCACATATAAGCAACTCAATCCATCTAGAGGATATTCCAGAGGATCATCCATTATTTGAGCAAATATAATCATATATGTCTGCTAAGCAAGCTGATTTGTTTACTTCAGTTGCAAAAGAAAACACTGCGGATAGGCCAAACTATGAAAAAATTGAAAATCGAGAATTGATACTTCTCATCGAAAACTCTCAAATATGCAAACAGAATGATCCATGGAAACTCCTCCAAAAATATTTATTGACTAACCTCTATTTGTAGGAGAATCTTATAAGACGAGAGCTTATTATGAATCTATTCTAGTGTCCACTAGAAGCATTGAAATACAACATCACCAAATGAGCGAAACAACAGAACATGTTCATGGATATTTCAAGATGGAGATAAAAAACTCATATCAATAGAAGATTGGGGAACAACATCCATGTCCAAAAAAACCATGACAATGAAAGGTTCAAAAATTTCCTTTACCTATTGGGACTATATCAAGTCTTTTACCCAGACTTTATACTACAATAATATTAAACACAAACATACTTGGTTTATAAAGGTCTGCGCTAAAGTTTTTGAAGACCCAATCCCCAATTGGTTCATTCAGTGGGGGTCGTATCATGGCCCTACAATTAAAATTCTGCCAGTAGAATATCTGCATTTATATAAAGAATGGATTAAAGTTTCACCTATCCTGAAAGAATTATATCATTCTGATCATGTATGTAATTTAGACAAAATCGATCATATGTATTTCTTCATTGAATTCTCTATTCTATGGATACATAAATGGAATATTGAATTTGGATATACGAAAGAACAAATACCCAGACTATATAAGGTATTATACTAATTTCTAGGACGAGTTAACAAGAGAAGACCCCCTCACAAAAATTCCACACGGGAAGGAATTACTTGATTATATTAATAGCAAAATTATTGAATATACTACTGCTCCACAGAAAAAGGTTGTGGAAGATAAAAAATTGAGTTATATTTCTAGGAGACTCTCTGTGCATGACGGAGACAAACTAGAGATGATTGAGAATTATTTGGCCGATGTTTGGAAAAATCTGCTAAAAACTGTAAAACAATGTTCGAACTCCTCCATGAAAACCCTAACAAGCGAAGAAGCAGCTGAATCTGAAAATATTCAGGAATCTCAACCAGTTTCACCAAGCAACATCCTCAATGATGAATAAATAGAAAACATTGAGGCATTCCTCTACTCATCAAAAGGAAAAGACAAAATATAACAGCAAGGCCCCACCTGTGGGACCTATGTAATAGTAAAAATACTGTGCACAGGGACCCACAAGTACTGTGCAAGATGTTTTTTTCTTTTATATATAGACGCCTCATTATGTTAAAGGGCATAAGTTTTTCTTTTCTTTATTTCATATTCTCTCTAACTGGGCTCTCTCTTCTCTCCTTTTGTATATTGTCTTGAAGTTAAATAATAAGGCACTAGCCACCGTTATCTACTATTCCGGCCTTGCATCCGGCCATTATTAAGGTATTTATTTTCTTTTGAAGTACTTCTAATACTTCTTCTTTCTTTCCAGCCGTGACTATGTCCGGCTAAAAACCTTTCTTATCTATGCCAGAGATCTAACTTCTCTTACTTAGTAACTATGAAAGATCCAGACTCTATCAAAATATAAAAGAATTTTTCTATAGTTTCTTGACTTGGTTCCGAAATGGTGGTACAGTCGAGTTTAATATGTCTTATGTTGGTTTTGTCTTTGTGACTGCATCTAGTAAGTTGTGCCTCTTTAGCCCGCAAAAGATAGAGAAAAGGGCGACTATTTGCACAGTCAGAACTTTTAGACACATGGGTTCGACATAAGTATATTAAATATCTGATAGGCCCCTTGTTCGGGTAAATGATTAATTCTTCCATACAGTCACTAAGCTATTCGAAAGTTCTTTTATATTTCTGTTGGTGCTTTAGTTCGGTACTCTGACTTTGGCTTAATCCGATATTTGTAAGTTGGTCTGGCAGTCGTCGTGGCTTACCCACACCTGATAAGATCCTGCTATTCTGTTTGGTCTGGAAGAAAAAATATGCCACTGTGGCTCATAAAATGTTGACTATTATTAAATGTTTTTTAAAATTCCAAGATGATTTATATAACCAAAAATTTATCATCAGAACCGATGCTCAATCAGTTAAATACATGTTTGATAAAGATCTTAAGAATTTTTCAGCAAAGTCCATAGCTCGTTGTATGGGTTCAATTGTTCCTCGATAAATAATATGCCCTAAAAATTGAACATTTGTTTGGAACAAATACATTTTAGTTTTAGAAATAACCAAACCATTTTGTATCACAATTTGTTTCAAAATATTCAGATGTTTGAAATGCAATTCTATTGTTTTTGAAAACACAAGAATATCATCAATATATACAATTATAAAATTCATATAGGCATTAAATATATCATTCATGATTTTTTGAAATAACCTTTCATATCTATGCCAAAGATCTAACTTCTCTTACTTAGTAACTATGAAAGATCCAGACTATATCAAAATATAAAAGAATTTTTCTATAGTTTCTTGACTTGGTTCCGAAATGGTGGTACAGTCGAGTTTAATATAGCCTATGTTGGCTTTTTCTTTGTGACTACATCTAGTAAGTTATGCCTCTTTGGTCTGCAAAAGATGAAGAAAAGGGTGACTATTTGCATAGTCAGAACTTCTAGACACATGGGTTCAACATAAGTATATTAAATATCTGATAGACCCCTTGTTCGGGAGAAATTAGACTATTTATTTCTGAAATGGTGATTTTTTCAACGTCATCATCAATGAATTTTTGAAAAGGAGATAAATCTTATTACAACAGATATGTGCATGGGGTAGTTTATAGTTAATATCAAGAGAATGACCAGATGCAGATTTGACTATATGCATTGTTTTTTAAAAATATCTAGTTGGAATTAAACCTTCCTGAATGCAGCTAACATCAACACCGCTATCAATCATAGCCATATTAGTTATAGAAAATTTGTTATTAATCGAGATAGTACAATTTATATACGATTTATGGGCAGTAACAATTTGCATCATACCTAAAAAGATTATTATTATTATTATTATTAATTTCTTTACTTTCTACCTTTCTGAAAAAGCTATTATTACCATTCTTAAATGTGTTCAATCGGGGCCTCGCTTTAAGCAAAACCCCTGGTACACATTTCCTCGCTTGACAAAAAACTTGATGAATTGATTAAAATAGTGAAAATTATTAATGATGGTCCAAAAACTTCTAATGTTTCTTCTACTTCAGAAAATAAGTTTGAAGAATTGACTATTAAACCTTGTGTTCAACGACCCCCTAATATTGAAGGTTTTGCAAAATTCTCTCATATGGAAAAACTAGAAAAATTGCTTGACGAAAAGTTTTCAAAATTAAATATCAATCCTATGGATTTTTCTAACAAATCTTCTGATCTACAGCAAATTGAAAATACTTTTTAGAGTGACTGCATTTTATGTTAACAATGTTGCTGAAAAAGAACGAGGTACGCCTAGACTCGTTATTAATTCCAAACCTCTGAATAAAGTTTTGAAATGGATTAGGTACCCAATACCGAATGAAAAAGACTTATTATCTAGATTATATGATGCTAATATATTTTCTAAATTCGATTTGAAATCTGGTTATTGGCAAATTCGTATTGCAAATGAACACACTTATAAAACTGCCTTTAATGTGCCTTATGGTCAATATGAATGGAATGTTATGCCTTTTGGTTTAATAAATGCTCCTTCTGAATTTCAAAAAATCATGAATGATATATTCAATTCCCACATGGATTTTATAATTGTTTATATAGATGATATTCTTATTTTTTCTAAAACTTTAGAATTACATTTTAAACACCTGAATATTTTCAAACAAATTGTTATAAAAAATGGCTTAGTTATTTCTAAACCAAAAATGTCACTATTTCAAACTAACATTCAATTTCTAGGACATAATATTTCCCAAGGTAAGATTGAACCAATACAAAGATCTTTGGATTTTTCAAAGAAATTTCCTGATATTATTACTGATAAAACTCAATTACAAAGATTCTTAGGAAGTCTTAATTATATTTTCCCTTTCTATCAAAACTTATCTCGAGATTTGACACCTTTGTATGCTAGATTGAAAAAGAATTACAAAGAACCTTGGACTACTGCTCACTCTAAGCTAGTCCAAATGATTAAAAAAAGTGTTGAATCTTTACCTTGTGTAACTCTTGCGAATCCTGCATAGTTAAAAATCATAGAGACTGATACTACTAATATCAGATATGGAGGAATTCTAAAACAAGTGAATCGTTATACTAATTCTGAAAGTTGTATTAGATTTTATTCAGGAAAATGGTTTGAAAGCCAGAAAAAATATGCCACGGTGACTCATGAAATGTTAACGATTGTTAAATGTGTTTTAAAAGTCCAAGATGATTTATATAATCAAAAATTCGTTGTTCGAACTGATGCACAATCCATCAAATATATGTTTGATAAAGATTTCAAATATGATGCTTCTAAACTAATCTTTGCAAGGTGGCAAGCTCAATTGGCCCTTTTCGATTTTGAAATACATTATAAAAAGGGTAGTGAAAATTCTTTACCTGATTTCCTGTCTCGCGAGTATATCGATAATGTATAAATATTTTACAGGTTATTTTTGGACTATTTGATCTAGTGGTTTTTATTATTAGGAAGCTAATGCTTTCACACTGAATTGCATCTGGAGTAATCAATACCATAGTTGAACCAATTGTACTTTCAATTCTACTCTTCATTTTTGGTTTCAATCACCAGTGTTATTACATCTATATCATTTACTCGTTTGTTCGTTCGTCTGGGTTTCGGATTGTGTAACCCTAGCCGACTCAAGAATCTTATCATTTAGAGAACTAGTTGATAGAAACGGATTGTTTATGTTATAGTATTTTGTTCTTCCAAGAACAAAAACAAGAAAAAGATAGGCACCATCATCATTATCTCAAAGAAGAAGAACACAAAGCTCTTTGAAATTCGGTGACAGGAATACTATTACGGTGACACTATTCCAGTGACACTATTATGGCGACCAATTCCTACCGCAAATTTTCAGAATCCAGCGACTCAACCAAGTATACGGACACAACCCAGCTTTGATCAGGTGCACTCGATCTATCTTTTCTAGTTGTGTATCGCTTTCCTGATTTTTAGGGGCTGCTACTGGTAGTGTTCTGCACTATTCTTGTTCTGATTCCTGTTTCGTATCACCTTGGCTGATTATCTGGTTGTGGGTGTAGAATTTTTTGTTGATTGGTTACTTTGTAATAGTGTTTTATGTGTGAATATCTTTATTGTTCTTAGTAGTTTTGGAGGGTATTACCTTGTCTGTTTACTGTTACTTGATTTACTAGCATATCCATTAATTGTGGTAGCATTAGTTCCCGCCATTGACTATTGTTTATCAAAATTTGCATTATATTATTGGTTTTGTTACTCTCTATCTATTATAGATTGTTGTCTGTGTCCCTAGCTCTTTTATTGACTTCATTTTAACTAGTGTGCCCTTTTACCTTATCTTAATCCCCCTTTGTTATCTTTCTTTCCTTTTTCTTTTGAACCTTCTCTCATTTGTTGCATAGTGGCTGTGATCGGCGATGGTAGACTAGGGTTATGTCATAGGTCGGGCTCAGGGTCAGGAGATATTGGGTCTGGGTTGGGGTTTGAGGGGGTTGGGTCTGGGTCAGGTCTAGGATCAAGTTTGGGGTTAAGGGCTAGGGGTAGTAAGGTTAGATGGGATAAGAAAGCTTCTAGGTTGTGATTTGGGTCTGAACATCGGTACTTTCCAGGGTAAGTCTATAGAGCTGGTAAAGATTTTTAGAAAGAGGAGGGTTAGTGTAGCGTATGTTCAGGAAACTAAATGGGTAGGCACTAAAGTGAGAGATGTGAATGGATATAAGTTGTGGTACTCGGATAGAGTGAGATAAAAATAGGGTAGGTATCTTAGTAGATGGAGATCTGAGGTAGAAGGTGGTAGAGGTAAAGAGAGTTAGTGATAGACTGATGTTTATTAAGTTAGTCATGGGAGGGTCTACGGTGAACATTATTAGTGTCTACGCCCTACAAGTAGGTTTGGACGAAGAGGAGAAGAAGGAATTTTGGGAGGTTTTAGATGAGGTGGTGAGGAGCATCCCGAGCACTAAGAAACTTTTTATGGGAGGGGATTCAATGGGCATATTGGGTCTTTGTCAAAAGGGTATAATGATGTGCATAGCGGTTTCGGTTTTGATGAGCGGAATGAAGGAGGAACTTCTCTGTTGGATTTTTCTAGGGATTTTGGGTTATAGATAGCAAATTCAAGCTTTCTAAAGAAGGAGGATCACCTTATTATGTTTCGTAGTTCAGTAGCCAAGACCCAGATAGACTTTTTACTTCTTAGAAAAGGAGATAGAGCGCTATGTACAGACTGTAAAGTCATACCTAGCGAGAATCTCTCGACTCAACATAGATTGTTGGTGATGGATTTGGTTATCAATAAGGGCAAAAAGAAGAGAAGTGGGGAGGAACGACCCAGGATTAAGTGAGGTAGCTTGACTTTGGCTAGTGCTGTGGAGATGAAAGAGAAGTTGAAGAGTAGGGAGGATTGAGAGAATAAAGGAGGTGTGGATAATATACGGGAGACGACTGCCAGTTACATTAGGGATACCGCTAGAGAGGTGTTGGGTGTCTCGAGAGGTTGATCTGGCAAACATCGAGGAGACTGGTGGTGGAACGAAGAGGTCAAGAGAAATATGGAGTCTAATAAGGTGGCTTATGCTAAGTTGGTTGGGATCAAGGATGATGGGGAAAGGAAGAAGAATAAGGAGGAGTATAAGGTAACTAGAAGAGAGGCTAAGTTAGCAGTTACGGCGGCAAAGACAGCAACTTTTGAGAGTTTGTATGTGTCTTTAGAGGATAAAGGAAGAGATAATAAGTTGTATAGGATGGACAAGGCCAGGGAGCGGAGGGATCATGACCTTGACCAAGTGAAGTGCATCAAAGGAGAGGATGGTATAGTGTTGGTTGAGGATGCCCTTATTAGGGAGAGGTGGTTGTTCTATTTTCATAAACTTTTGAACGACGAGGGGGACAAAGGTTCTATGTTGGAAGACTTGAAGATATTTGAGGAGGGTCGCAATTATAGTTATTGTAGGTGTATCGAGGTTGAGGAGGTCAATGGAGCTATCTGTAGGATGTGGCGGGGTAGGGCGACGGGGCCAGACGAGATTCCAGTAGATTTTTAGAAAAGCATTAGCAGGGCAGGTCTGGAGTGGTTGACAAAGTTGTTTAACATTATTTTTAGAGCTGCTAAGATGCCTGAAGCATGGAGGTGGAGCACGATGATTCCAGTGTATAAGAACAAGGAAAACATTTAGAGTTGTAACAACTATAGAGGTATTAAGTTGTTGAGTCATACTATGAAGGTTTGGGAAAGGGTGGTAGATTTAAGGATGAGGAAGATCGTGACGATCTCTGAGAATCAGTTTGATTTCATTCCTGGTCGCTTGACCATTAAGGCCATTCACCTTATGAGGAGATTAGTAGAGCATTTTCAAGAAAGGAAGAAGGACTTGCACATGGTGTTTATTGATCTAGAGAAGACATATGATAGAGTTCCCAGGGAGATTTTATAGAGGTTCTTGGAGGCTAGAAAGGTGCCCGTGGCTTACACTAGGTTGATTCAGGATATGTATAATGGTGAGAAGACTCGTGTGAGGATAGTCGGTGAAGATTCAGAGCACTTCACAGTTTTGATAGGGTTGCACCAGGGATCGACTCTTAGCCCGTTTCTATTTTCCTTGGTGATGGATGTTTTGACGCGGCATATTCAAGGAAATGTACCTTGGTGTATATTATTTACAGATGATGTGGTTCTGATTGACGAGACTCGGGGTGGAGGTAATGATAAGTTGGAGATTTGGAGACAGATGCTTGAGTCTAAAGGTTTTTGGTTAAGTAGAACCAAGATGGAGTACTTGGAGTGTAAGTTCAGTGATATGTCGCAAGAAGATGGAGCGGTTGTGAAGCTAGACTCTTAGGCCATCCAAAAGAGGGAGAGTTTCAAGTATCTGGGGTCTATAATTTAGGGTAATGGTGAGATTGACGAGGATGTCATGCATCGTATTGGGGAAGGATGGTTAAATTGGAGGCTCGCTTCAGGAGTCCTTTGTGATAAGAAGGTGCCCCTGAAGCTTAAATGTAAGTTCTACAGAGTGGTAGTCCAGATGACTATGTTTTATGGAATGGAGTGTTAGCCAGTTAAGAACTCCCACATCCAAAATGTGAAGGTAGCGGAGATGCGAATGTTTTAATGGATGTGTGGATATACCAAGAAAGATAGGGTGAGAAATGAGATTATTCGGAAGAAGGTGGGAGTTGCCTCGGTGGAGAATAAGTTGCGAGAAATGAGGCTATGTTGGTTCGGGTATGTGATGAGAAGGGGCCCTGATGCTCCAGTGCGGAGGTGTGAGACTCTGGCTATGGATGGTTTTAGGCGGGCTAGAGGTAGACCGAAGAAATATTTGAGGGAGGTGATTAGGCATGATATGGACCAATTACAGCTTACAGAGGACATAACCCTTGATAAGAAGGTGTGGAGGACACGGATTAGGGTAGAGGGTTAGGGGGCGGGAGTGCGGTGGTAGTAATAGGGGAGTGCTTGTTTGGGTCTGGAGTTTCTAGTTCGCAGTGTTGGGGCTGTAGTTTTTAGGGCTAGTGGTGTTGGCTTTTTTGCATCCAGTACTAGTTTATTATGCATTTATCTTTTGTGTTTGTTATACTGTTAGTTTGTTTTATGTACCATACTAGTTTGTATCCGCTTACTTTTTGTATTTGTTATACTGTTATTGGTCCTAAGCCGGGGGTCTATCGGAAATAGCCTCTCTACTTCTCTTGAGGTAGTGGTATGGTCTGTGTACACTCTACCCTCCCTAGACCCTACTAGGTGGGAATACATTAGGTAAGTTGTTGTTGTTGTTGTGATTCTTGGACTATTCCTAAAACAGTTGGAGTCAAGGAGAATGAATTTCTTTAGTTTCTACCTTTCTGAAAAAAACTATTATTACCATTCTTAACCTCCATGACTTACATAAGGTGGGAGTTGCTTCAGTGGAAGCCAAGGTGCGGGAAGCGAGGTGAGGTGATTTTGGCATGTGATGAGGAGATGCACGAATATCCCAGTGCGGAAGTGTGAGGCTGACTATGGACGGATTCAGGAGAGGCAGAAGTAGACCAAAGAAGTATTGGGAAGAGGTGATTATACAGGATATGACGTAGTTGCAACTCATCGAGGACATGACCTTAGATAGAAAAGTGTGGTGGACATGAGTTAGGATAGAAGGGTAGTAGGTAGGAGTGTGTCTATACTAGTATGTAAAAGTATATTGACTTGCTGTCCATTCTAGTATTCAAAGTATTACTCTTGTTTCTTGTTCGTCAATTTATGTTACTATCTATTGTTTCGTGTAGGTTGATTATAGTATTATTATTTTGTTGTATGTTTCATGACATGGAGCAGTTACAGCTTACCGAGGACATGACCCTAGATAGAAAGGTATAGAGGACGCAGATTAGATTAGAAGGCTAGTGCTTGTGGGGGAGTCGTAGCCGGTAGTTAGGAGAGCTTTGGAGTAGCCGGCTGGTAGTCTTAGGACTTTGTTCAAAGGTTGGAGCTGATAGTAGGAGGGTATAGGGGTAATAGGTGCCTTGGTTCGTTAGTGTAGGGTATTACTTTGTGGGTGTCTTATTTCTGCTATTTCTTCTTGTTTCATGCATTATTACGACTTTGATTATTATTCTTTATCTTGAGTCGGGGGTCTATCGGAAACAGCCTCTCTACTTCTCTGGAGGTAGTGGTATGGACTGCGTACAGTTCACCCTCCCCAGACCCCACTATGTGGAAATACTCTGGGTTAGTTGTTGTTGTTGTTGTTAATTGTGTTCCTCTGAACGAGGTCTGTCAGAGATTTATTATGCATCGGTCGAACCCATATGTCTAGAAGTTCTAATTATGCAAAAAGTCGAGAAACATGATGAGATATATTTTCTTCAGTTTTTGAAATCCTGTGATCACAAATCATTTGATTTTATTTTAAAGAAATAATTTCTTTTCTCAGATTTTCAACCTCGATTTTTAAATCATCAAAAGAAGTATCAATGACAAGGAAAATTTTTACATAAAAATCTGTTACATTAAACATCCAACGGTCAAAAAATCACTGAAAATAATGATGATAATATTCAAAATCTTGATATAAAAAATGATTTGCTTTTAGGAATGATGCAGATTGTTACCGCCCATAAATGGTATATTAATTGCACTATTTTAATTAATAATGATATTTCTATAACTAATATTGCTATGATTGATAGTGGTGTAGATGTTAGTTGCATTAAAGAAGGATTAATTCCTACTAGATATTTTTAAAAAACTACTCATATCATTAGATCGGCATCCGGACATGCTCTTGATATTAATTATAAATTGCCTAATGCACATGTCTGTAAAAATAAGACTTGCATTCCACATTTCTTCTTTCTAGTAAAAAATCAGTTATATCCTCCTATTATTTTAGGGACACCTTTTATAAATGCTATTTACCCTTTTACGCATCTTGATGCAAATGGTTTTGAAGCTACTTACAAAAATAAAAAAATCTCCTATTCTTTTATTACAGATCCAGTAACAAGAGATATCAATGCTTGATTGACATGAAACAAACGCAGTTAAATTTCTTACAATTTGAAATTATGAGTATGAATGTCCAAAATACACTAAGTTCTGTAAAAATACAAGAAATAAAAATGATTTCTAGTCAATTAATTATTGATATTTGTGCGGATCACTCAAATGCCTTTTGGAAAAGAAAGGAACATGTTGCTTCTCTTCCTTATGAAAATGATTTCAGCGAAACTAATATTCCAACAAAATCTCGACCCTGTCAAATGAATGTAGAGTTAGTAGAATTCTGTAAAAAGGAGATTGATAATCTTCAAGAAAAGGGTCTCATAAAACCTTCAAAATCCCCGTGGTCATGCACTGTATTTTATGTTAACAATGTTGCTGAAAAAGAACGAGGTACGCCTAGACTCGTTATTAATTACAAACCTCTGAATAAAGTTTTAAAATGGATTAGGTACCCAATACCTAATAAAAAAGACTTGTTATCTAGATTATATATGTCAATATATTTACTAAATTCGATTTAAAATATGATTATTGGCAAATTCGTATTGAAAATGAACACACTTATAAAACTGCCTTTAATGTGTCTTTTGGTCAATATGAATGGAATGTTATGCCTTTTGGTTTGAAAAATACTCCTTCTGAATTTCAAAAAATCATGAATGATATATTCAATTCCCACATGGATTTTATAATTGTTTATATAGATGATATTCTTGTTTTTTCTAAAACTATCGAATTACATTTTAAACACCTGAATATTTTCAAACAAATTGTTATACAAAATGGCTTAGTTATTTCTAAGCCAAAAATGTCACTATTTCAAACTAACATTCGATTTCTAGGACATAGTATTTCCCAAGGTAAGATTGAACCAATACAAAGATCTTTGGATTTTTCAAAGAAATTTCCTGATATTATTACTGATAAAACTCAATTACAAAGATTTTTAGGAAGTCTTAATTATATTTCCCCTTTCTATCAAAACTTATCTCGAGATTTGGCACCTTTGTATGATAGATTAAAAAAAAATTTCAAAAAAACTTGGACTACTACTCACACTAAGCTAGTCCAAATGATTAAAAACGTGTTGAATCTTTACCTTGTGTAACTCTTGCGAATCCTGTATGGTTAAAAATCGTAGAGACTGGTGCTTCTAGCATCGGATATGGAGGAATTCTAAAACAAGTGAATCCCTATACTAATTTTGAAAGTCTTATTAGATTTTATTCAGGAAAATGGTCTGAAAGCCAGAAAAAATACGCCACGGTGGCTCATGAAATGTTAACGATTGTTAAATGTGTTTTAAAATTTCAAGATGATTTATATAATCAAAAATTCATTGTTTGACCTGATGCACAATCGATCAAATATATGTTTGATAAAGATTTCAAACATGATACTTCTAAACTAATCTTTGCAAGGTGGCAAGCTCAATTGGCCCCTTTCGATTTTGAAATACATTATAAAAAGGGTAGTGAAAATTCTTTACTTGATTTCCTGTCTCGCGAGTATATCAATAATGCATAAATATTTTACAGGTTATTCTTGGACTATTCCTAAAACAGCTGGAGTCAAGGAGAATGAATATCTTTACTTTCTACCTTTCTGAAAAAATTATTATTACCATTCTTAAATGTGTTCCTCTGAACGAAGATATTCAGTCACTAATATTACAAACTATTATTCATGACATGATAAGAGAAGACTTATATATTCCAAATCTTATTCTTTACCTGATTTCCTGTCTCGCGAGTATATCAATAATGCTTAAATATTTTACAGGTTATTCTTGGACTATTCCTAAACAACTGGAGTCAAGGAGAATGAATTTCTTTACTTTCTACCATTCTGAAAAAACTATTATTACCATTCTTAAATTGATTCTCCACAATATGATGTATTAGTCATATTCCATTCTCTTTCCTCTATTAACACATCTGGAGTAGTAGGACGTGGATAATATGTAGCAGACATACGGGGAAGATCAGTATATCGTTTGAGTTGTTTTTTAATTGTTCCTCTGAGCTTATTAAGCTCTGAGTAATTGGTGTCTATTACAGGAGAAGATTCATTCTTAAAAGTATTTTCAAGTTGTTGTAAACTCAAAAGTTCGCTAGAAAAATTCATAGGATTGATGTTTAATTTTGAAAACTTTTCGTCAAGCAATTTTTTCAGTTTTTCTATATGAGAGATTTTTGCAAAACCTTCAATATCAGGAGGACTTTGAACACAAGGTTTAACAGTCAATTCTTCAGATTTACTTTCTGAAGTAGAAGCAACATTAGAAGTTTTTGGACTATTAAGATTTTTCACTATTTTAATCAATTCATCAAGTTTTTTGTCAAGCGAAGAAATGTGTTCCCCAAGAACTTTCACATAGAGACTTAAATAATTATTTTGAGCAATCAACTTATTAATTTCTGCAATAGTGATTCGACCAAAGTCATTATCAATGAATTTTTGGAATGCAGAATAAGTAATACCCGTATTATTAGGAAGTATAAAAGGTGACTGGGGTGGGTAAACATATTCAATAATGTTATCACTAACATCTTGGTAAGATCTCTCTATCACATTAATATATTTAGGCAAATATGCAGATATAAACCATGGTGCAAAATAAATAATCTGATTATGCAATGCACACATTTCATAGAGCTCACACATTTCATAGAACTCTTCTGAAATATTTCTCATATCGTCAGGACTATATGTTTCGAAAAATTATGTTCTAAAGTTTTTTCATTTTTTATCAAAGAATTCTTTTCTAACATAATTTATTGCCTTTGAACCAGGACTAAAATCTATTTGATGTGGAATCATTTAAATAATTTTTATAAATCAATATAAGAATTTTAAATACTGTTAACATCAAATTCCATCTCTGAAGGAGTTGGATTTTCTTTATCAGAAATATTATCATTATCTTGAACTATATGAGTTTTAGGATTGATTTTAACTTTTTCAACACTTCTAAAAGAATTATGAAAATCTGCAGAGTTTAGAGTATGATGCAGCACGATTCCTAGCTGTGTCATAAACAGGTGTCAATAGGAGAAATATATTGTCTAGCAGGCATACTACGAGACATAGCAAAGGAATTTCGATAAAAAATAGTAGAATTATCATCAAATTGAAGACAAATTTTTCCATCTAAGTTTTGAGTTACATGAGTTAACTCTGAATTGGTCACTTCTTCTGCAAGCTGTTTTGGAGAAACGATCGAATTTAAAATCCAGGTGTCAGGGAAGTTAATTTCTTCCCATCTTATAGGTCTTCTGGTGCTAACCATGAATTTTAGAAAATTGGTTTCTATAAGAATAGTATAATCAGAAGGATCTTTAATTAATCTACATTTAGAAATCATAGTAGTCTTAATAAATACGATATGATACTCCTATGAGCTCAGATCCAGGGGCATAATTATACCTATGGATTTTTACATTTAAGGTCAGAACATTAAGAATATTTCTATCAGTCAAAGATAATTGTAAATTTGGTTAAACATTAAAATATACAGGGCCATATGCAAGAGTAGATTTAATAGTTTCCATTAAAGATTGTCTAAAATTTAGATTTCTAGCATCACGTAGTGCCGCTAAAAATGTTTTTGGCAGATCTCTCAGAGTAAGGGGCTTAAAAACAATTTGTACTAAGCCAATATGCATGAAATTATAACGATTTTTAAAAGTATCTACATCGTTTTTATTAAGCAAGTGAATAATTTGTTTATCAGCATTTAAGGTAATAGATTGTTCGGTAATTTTAACAATTTATTTATGCAGAATTTTATCAAAATGTCCGTATTCATAAATAGTTTTTATGTTGATTTTTGGAAGAGTCCATTTATTTAATAAACCTAAATTTTGAGGTAAATCTACGTCTTCAAGTTTAGTACTTAGTCCCAGATTCATATCTTAAAATTTCATGCCTATGCATAAATCTGTCACACCTTATATCAGATAACTATGAAATAATCAGGCTTTGATACCATATGACAAGGATCCTTAAGCAGGGGTAAGCCACGCTGCGTTCAGACTTATCATAAGAATATCGGCTTAAGCTTTAGTCGAAATATCGAACCAAAAACAACAATCGAAATATAAGGGAATGTCAAATAGCTTATTAACTGTATGAAAATCTTTTACCCAAACAAAGGGCCTGTCAGAGATTTAATATGCATCGGTTGAACCCATGTGTCTAGAAGTTCTAATTGTGCAAAAAGTCGCCCTTTTTGTCTATCAAATTTACGGGCTAAAGTGGCACAACTTACTAGATGGAGTCACTGAGACCAGGCCAACCTAAGACATATTAAACTCGACTGTACCACCATTTTGGAACCAAGTTAGAAGCTATACAAACATTTTCTCATAAAAAAGTGGAGACATGAAAGGGAGATTACGAGGTGATGAATCAAACTCATCAAAATAAAAGTTTAAAGTTGCCAACCAGTTGCACTACCAAAATTCCTCCCTAAATGAAGGATCTGGAATGCTTTAATTTCCTCAAGTAATATCAACATATATGCCATATTTCCTTTGCGAAAGAAAGCTTTACTCTCCAAAGGAAAAGAAGTTACACTGATATAATACCATAGTGGCTCTAATTAAGCTTGCTTACAATTGGGATTCTGGTTTTAGCTGCAAAGTAAAAAAAAAGATAGTTGTATATCGACATCACTTTCTATGTGCATATTCCCAATCTGTTTCTGGACAAAAAGTACAAAGGATAAAATTAACAAAAAGCGATCTCCTTCATATCAATAATCTATCGTCTATGCAGCTTGTGGCCAAGGTTAAAAAAGAAACGACGAAACACTATTAGCTTCTTACTATTATGATCTATCTTGAACGTTAGTTTTCTATTTAAGGCAGTAGTAGTAGTAGCAACTGACTTCTGGAGCATCTTACATTGTCAACAGAACACTTTGGTAAAATCTAATTTCTCCCTGTTTGCGCTGAGTGAGCTGTTGCTATCATTTGAGCCATGATGCTAGCATACTGTACAGCTGTGTGCTGTGAAATGTATTGATCAGAGAGGCCAAACTCGGAAAAATTTGGTTCAATGTGCACGAAATGACCTGGTAATGATCTTTTTCCAAGAGCTTCTTGCCATATGTCAAAGAATTCACCCATAATCTGGTGTGATTTCTCCCATGAGGAAATCGGAAGATACTCCATCTACAAAAGAAACAAGCTTGAGAGGCAAGAAAAGCACGGGAAAGGTAAGACAGCCAAATTAACAAATAATAAGATCAGAAGAAAGAAGATTATGCTGAAGATAATGGGAGGATAGGAAAAGAAAAGAACGTCCACTTTTTTATTTGTGTAAAGGTTGTCATCTACCTTATCTTCTCTTTGCTCATCTCCTCATTTTACCTAAAAATAAGACTAACCTGGAAAAGCCAAACCAACACAAGTATACAGATGATATCCTACTAATTTGCTCTCAACATGCATCAGTTGAAAAATTATTGAATGCAAATGAAATGCTTGAAACAATTTTCATTAGATAGCAATAAGTTGTGGACGGTGTGGCTCTTTTGAATCCATGTAGTATTTACGAATTTTTGACAAAATACACCCTTATTGTTTTACCACAACCTTCATATATCCTCATGGTATTCCACTTAAACCAAGAACATCCTTTAAGTTTCAAAAAGGTGACCAAAAACATCCTTCTGTCAACTTTTCCATCTTCTCCAATGGTGTTTCTTTTTTTCTTAAGTTCAGTTCATTTTTCCAAGAAAAAAAGAAGAAAACATCGTAACACCTTCTTCTCCAACAGACTTAGTTGCCATAAGTTTATTTCTTTTTCCATCCTTTGTCATTAAGTTTGATGAGTCTCCTTTAGTTCTTCGTGTTTAAACACAGGCTCAAGCACAAAATCACATTCTACACTCAAATCTTCTTCTCTAACAGTGTCACACTGACTTCTTCCCAAACACCATCCATCAATTAAGAAAGACCTCCTTCACTTGGACATAATCACGAAAAAGAAACAGTCCTTTACGAGAAAAAAGACGGTCCTTTTTCTCCCTCTCCCTTCCTCTGATGAATAGATTCACACATAGTCATCCAGCAGAGAGAGCCATCCACAACAATACATTGAAAGGCTTCCATTGAGAAAATATTACACAGCCACAGAGAAAGATGTCGTGAAGCAGAAGCTTTCTGCCAATTCAAAGTCCTTGACTTTTATTTTTCTATAAGGATTCATTTTAGTTCCAATGTATGAGGAAACTTGAACTTTTACCATTCTACTCTTTGGTGTTGTGAGTATATATTCATACAGGAGTTGGCTAAAATTATATGTGGTGCCTGTAGATTTGGGAAACAGTAATAACTTGCCTATACTGGGTCTTTATGTTGGGGTATTGAGTCACTAAAGAACTAAAGGAGATTCATCCAAAAGTCGTTGATCAACGAGTTAAAGAGTGAAAGAGATTTTTTTTTTTTGGGAGAAAAAAGGTATTTTTCAATATTGTTTAATGTTGTCTGGCCATGTAAAGCTCTTTTTTTAACCTTTGAAGAGCCATGGAAATTTTTTGAAAAAAATACAGAGATAAAAGAACGTGAGAAAAATATTCCATTGGAGAAGATGGAAAAGTTGATAGAAGGATGATTTTGGTCAATTTTTATTTTTTGAAACTTGAAGGATGTTCTTTGTTAAATGGAATATTATGAGGATGCAATGGAAGTTGTGATAAAACAATACCGATATACTTGGTCAAAAACTCCGCTACTTACGCATACTCAGTCAATTCATCAATAATCAGCAAAGTGACGTGTGACATGAAGTTCTACTCCTAAACACATCAGTTTTCCATACTAGTTTTCCCTTTTTCTTTGTGGGTGGGGAGATTTGGTGGGGTGGCGGGGTGGGAACTAAAAGCAGCTGAACTATGAACTAGGCAGCATTTATTAAGATCCATCAAACAGCCATACTGCTAAGATACCATTGTTACCATCAGCATTTCAAGAACTTTAATAGATCAGAACGACAAGATAGTCCCCACACATCATCACATACCTAAAGCATGTTGTCCCCAGACACCAACAACTATTGACTTGATCCTTATCCATTCCATTGTACCTTTTGCTTTTTTCATTTCTACTTCTTTTGATGTGAAAAGAAGTAGTAGAAATCAAGTCCTCCTGCCACTCCATTGAGGTCTCAAATAAAAATATGTTTATGTGACCATCTTTTAGAATTAAGACAAGGATACAAGTAGTAATTAATTTTTCTAGGTAAAGCTCAATAAATGAACTCTTCCCCATGCAGAATAAAAAACAAACATAATAGATCACAGAAATCCTACATAGCTCTGTTCTGAAAAAGGCTTAACCACACAACAAACATTCAAACGAGAATAAATATCTAAAGGGATTTCATACCTCCATAACTATTCCCCTCAAGTTCTCAGAGTGTATTGGAACAACTTTTCCCACTCGCAGCTGGAAGTCACCAAGTTGATACTGAAACCCCTATATAAGTCAAAATATTTTAATGAGTATTATGAAGTAGTCCGAAGTAAGTGGTTTTTAAGAATACAGAAGCACAAACCAAAGCAAGTCAAACAGTGGCGAGTATGGAAAATATTTTCCAAGAATCGCCATAGAGAATATACAAGCTTCACCAATAACATATGATGCTTTTGATATTGCAAGAAGCTTGACCAGTTCAAATGAATGAGGTCTTGTCTAAGAAAGCATATTTGGCTAATGGCCACTTGGATGACACAATTCTAGAAGAATTGAAGCTTTATTTTATGACTGATTTATGATCAGAGGAACTAAGATGCAGTCCGTTATCATCTTGAAATTCTTCAGTCATCACATTTTACAAGGGAAATACTAATATTAAAGTGGGGCAGATCTTCAATCTCCACAAAGCATTGAAGTACAGCAAATGCAGATAATATCACTCAATAGACACTTAAATTTACAAAGCCAAGAGTGTAGATGGTTCTATACAAGTTAATCATCCTTGTGCAGGAAAAAGAATAATTTGTAGATCTCAGTAATACAAACCTCAAAATTAAGTGCAACCCTCGTTTTGTAAGACTGCAGCTTCTCCATTATCGCCTGAATAGATGACTCTGCTTCTACGATCAATCGTTGCCCTCTTATTACAAAGTAATACTTGTTGGGCTGTTCTTGAAGTGAAATCCCTAAAAAATCTCGAGGAAAGTCCAACGCATTTGCTTGTTCAACTGAGAGGGAAAAAAATCACTCCAAAATCAAATCTCATATATGGGTGCAAGAGTACTCACAAAAATGAAACGATGTGTAAGTTAGAACATGAGAGGTTGAAACAGGTTTACATTTGTACAATATATCCACTATCAACCCAAACTAGCCTATAAATGAATAGCTTAAATTTATTACTAAAATATACATCACCATTTGTGTGCATCCATTAAAACCTAGAAGGATCAGGATTCTTCTTCCAAAGGCCAAAGGACACTGTTTTCAGCCTCACTAGACTGCTCAATGGAAGCCCTAACTTTTCTTTTACCCTGTAAATCTTTACATCCTCGTGCAACAACAACTTACCAAGTGAAATCCCTCAAAGTGGGATCCAGGGAAGGGTAGAGAGGCTGTTTCCAATAGATCCTCGGCTCGGCAAAAAACACCGTTCAAAGCAGTTTGGAAAAGGAAATAACAAAAATGAACCATGGAAAAATACTATAGAGAGGCTGTTTCCAATAGATCCTCGGCTTGGCAAAAAACACCGTTCAAAGCAGTTTGGAAAAGGAAATAACAAAAATGAACCATGGAAAAATACTATAGAAAGTGTGACCAAACTTCTGAACAGTAACTACAACAAAACATATGACAATTCAACATCAGGAAAGTAGCAACTAATGTTAGCTCCTTAGAGTGACTACTTTCAAGAAGTTAAACATATTGTTTGCTTAGTGAGGGTAAAAATCAAATATTATTAACATTTTGAGGAACTAATTCATGTTGCATAAAACATGTAAGACATGAAACTGGCGATAGCAGAAATAAGCTTAATCAATATACAGGAACAAGCTGATCCTAACAGCGCACATTCAACAAGAACAAACCCAGTGTATTCCCACATCGTGAGGTCTAGGGAGGGTAAGATGTACGCAGTCCATACCACTACCTCCGGAGAAGTAGCAAGGCTGTTTCCGATAGACCCCCGGCTCAAGATAAGGAATAGTAATGAAATTCGTACAAAAGGCATGGAACAAGATGGCAAGGCAATAAATACGCCACATATAGGGAATAGAGAACAAAGAATAGTAAGCAATCGTAACACAACATGCAACAAGGTATCATAAGAAGAATAATACACCCACCAAGTAATGCCCTACCCTACCGACCCAAACTGGCACTAGCCTTCTACCCTAATACGCGTCCTCTAGATCTTCCTATCTAGGGTCATGTCCTCAGTAAGCTGAAACTGCTCCATGTCCCGCCTAATCACCTCTCTCCAGTATTTCTTCGGCCTACCCCTGCCCCGCCTAAAACCATCCAAAGCAAGCCTCTCACACCTACGAACTGGTGCATTCGTGCCCTTCTCATCACATGTCCAAACCATCTCAAACGGACTTCCCTCATCTTGTCCTCCACCGAAGCCACTCCAACCTTCTCCCGAATAGTTTCATTCCGAACTCTATCACCCCTAGTAAGCCCACACATCCAACGCAACATCCGCATTTCCGTCACCTTCAATTTTTGAATGTGAGAGTTCATGACTGGCCAACACTCCACTCCATACAATATGGTCGGACGGACTGCCACCCCGTAGAATTTGCCTTTAAGCTTGGGTGATACCTTCTTATCACACAGCACCCCCGAGGCGAGCTTCCACTTCATCCATCCTGCCCCAATACAGTGAGAGACATCCTCGTCAATCTCAACATTCCACTGAATCATGGACCCGAGATACTTGAAGCTATCCCTCTTCTCGTCCTCCTGCCTCAAGCCATTAAACTTACATTCCAAATATTCGGTCTTGCTCCTACTCAACCTGAACCCTTTAGGCTCAAGGGTTTGTCTCCACACCTCTAATTTATTATTCACCCCCCCCCCCCCCCCCCCCCGAGTCTCATCAATCAGAACCACATCATCTGCAAACAGCATACACCAAGGCACCTCTCCCTGGATACGCCGCGTCAGCACATCCATCACCAAAGCAAACAAAAATGAGCTAAGAGTAGATCCCTGATGCAACCCTGTCAAGATAGGGAAATGTTCTGAATCGCCTCCCGCCGTCCTTACCTGGGTCTTAGCTCCATCATACGTGTCCTTGATTGCTCTGATATACGCCATCGGGACCCCACTTACCTCCAAGCATCTCCAAAGAACTTCCCTAGAGACTTTGTCGTATGCCTTCTCCAAGTCGATAAACACCATGTGCAGGTCCTTCTTTCTTTCCCTGTACTGTTCTACTAGTCTCCGCACTAGGTGAATTGCCTCCGTCATCGAGAGCCCGAGCATAAATCCAAACTGGTTCTCCGAAATAGACTATCCTCCTCAACCTCAACTCGACCACTCTCTCCCAAATCTTTATAGTGTGACTCAATAAATTAATACCCCTGTAGTTGTTGCAACTCTGAATGTCACCCATATTCTTATAAAGAGGGATCATAGTACTCCATCTCCAGGCCTCGGGCATTTTCACCGACTTAAAAATGTCGTTAAACAAATCAGTCAACCACCTTAAACCAGCCTCGCTAGAAAACTTCCAAAAAT
Source organism: Capsicum baccatum var. pendulum (assembly GCA_030864225.1). Taxonomy (NCBI): domain Eukaryota; kingdom Viridiplantae; phylum Streptophyta; class Magnoliopsida; order Solanales; family Solanaceae; genus Capsicum; species Capsicum baccatum. The sequence continues at coordinate 210,538,099 of CM061553.1, read as the reverse complement.
CCACGGGAATCTCATCAGGCCCCATCGCCCTACCCCTTTGCATCCTGCGAACGGCCTCTCTGACCTCCTCCGCCTTAAAACGTCTACAATAACTAAAGTCACGACACTCCTCTAAGTGCTCCAGCTCCCCTAACACAATAACTCTATCCCCTTCATCATTCAAGAGCCTATGAAAATACGACTGCCAACAAATATTCAGCTACAAGTTACCTCTCACAATTGCACAGAAGAAATTGCATGGTGGAACGGAGACCCTGAAGGGGGAAAGCGCTATATTTCCAAGCAAAGATAGCACACAAGAGTTAAATACATTGCACGGTGATGATGCAGTATGTAATCAATACATCGCAGGAACTGTTTCGTCTTATTCTTCAGTATCATATGCAATATTTAATTTATATTCATTTTGTAATTGCTGCAAACAGAAAATTCTTTGGCCAGTGGAAATGACTCGACATAATCCATCAATAAACCCTGAGAGGGATGTATGCTGATCTTAGTCGGCCAAGGTAGTATGGAACTAAAAGTTATGATTCACAAACCTTTATTTTTTATTTTTTTTTTTGGGGGGGGGGGGGGGGGGGGGGGGGGGGAGGTTGTGTGTACCATCTCACCTAAAACATATGGAAATCTGCAAAATTGGATACTTGCAATAGATGCACGAAAAAGTTCCTCAATGAGCCGAGTATCAGTTCTAAGAATGCCAACACCCAAATCACAGCTCAAACTAACATCAATGTGATGACATCTCCAAAACAAGGATGCAAAATGAAATAATAAACATATTTCAAATCTGAGATCACAAACCATTGCACCAAATTAACATTTAAGATCTGATCGGATGACAACATCTGCACGGGAGTTTCACATCAATTTCAATGGTTATGAAAATCATACTAGCCTAAAGTACTTAATAAAATCTAAAAAGTGTCGTTGTAGCAGACAACTAAAGAAGCCGAGCAGCGCAAATTCTAATAAAACTGTCTTAAGAAGATAAATTTCACCTATCAGTCGGTGGATTCGTTCACTTCTATTATACTCAATTAATTAACGAGAACTAGAAGTTCAAGAACTGTAATTGAAGAAACCCCAATTTCAGTTCAGCCATTTAAATTTTATCAAAATAAATAAACTTACTGTCACAAATCTTTTAGAAGGGCTATGTCAATAGGAAGTTGTGAAGGTCTATGACCGAGAAAGTTAATGTAGGCTACTTAACAGTTTGCTCATACACATAGCGACCAGAACCTCAGAATCATGAAAATTACTAAATTAAATTTAATTCAACCAATTAATCAATAACAACATACCCAATATAATCCCACAAAGCTACATCCTCGCCCTAACTCTTTCATTTTCCAATTTTACCCTGTAAATCATCAAATCCTGTTGGCCCCTCCAATCTTTTCTTCGTAAAATTTTGCTTACTCACTCTCCTCTGTGAGTTTACCACTCTTCGAAAAGACTGCCTTACGGAAGAGGACAAATCAATTACTCCCATTTTTTCAATTTGTTTGTCCTACTTTCCCTTTTGATACGTTTAAAAGGATGCCTCTTTCCCTTTTTGGCAACTCCTTAATTTCAACTTTTTGACAAGAAAATTTTAACACCTCAATGATTAAAGGAAATTTTAGTACATCATACATATTTTTTAGTTTAAGACCACAAGATTCTAAAGTCTTCTTAACTTTCTTAAACTCCATGTAAGATTTTACAAACAAATTGAAGCTGAGGGAGTAATAGACTATACAAACTTGGGTCAGCTATACCAATCCTCCTCAACCAATTTTTCTCTATTCTTGACCAAAATCATTCCAATACTACCTCAATTATAAATAATTTACCTTATAGAATCGAAAGCCTTCCCAAAGTCCAATCTTTTTTTAAAAGAAAAGATTTGTGGCAGGGGCAATCAGGGATGAAATTACTTACAGTGTGGGGAATCGAACTCTTACCAACAAGGTGAAAGTTCAAGTAGCCAATCAACTGAGCTACTAACAACAACATACCCAGTATAATCCCACAAAGTGGGCCTGGAGAGGGTAGAGTATACGCAGACCTTACCTCTATTGTAGGTAGAGATGTTGTTTCATATAGACTCTTGGCTCAAGATACCAACTGAGGGCTACTAACACTTCCCTAAAATCCAATGTTTATAGTGAATCTCTTTATACTGTGTGTACGGAAATATGGTTTATTAAGTACTGGAATACCTCGGAGCATTGGAATTATAGAAACAAAGAGTATATTTCCACCTTCCTTCTTTAACTTCCCCTTACGCGTAAACTTTTGCTTACTCAGGCTCCTATATGAGTTTACTACTCTTCCAAAAGGCTGCCTTATGAAAGAGGACTAATCAATTAATTAACTAAACAGAGTTGAGGTCAGCTATACTTAACTATTTTGCTCTATTCTTGACCCATATCATTCTACTACTACTTCACTTATAAATAATTTACCTTAAAGAAGAGAAAACCTTCCCGAAATCCAATTTTTTTTTAAAAAAACGAAAATTGAAGGGCAAGGGAAATGGGGAGGGAATTATAAAGTGGAAGATCGAACCCACACCGACAAGGTGAAAATTCAGGTAGCCAAACAAATGAACTATTAGCGTCCCCCAACGTTCAATCTTTACAACGAATCCCTTAATAGTGTAGTTAAGAAAATATGGTTTACTCCTCCATTTCAAGTTGTTTGTCCAACTTACCTTTTTAGTCCATTTTGAAAAGACTGGTCTCTTTCTTTTTTATACAACAACTCTTTAACCTCAACTTTCCACATCGCATGTTTAAGACAACAAGATTATAGGACATTATAGTACATTTGACATATCTTTAATTTAAGACCACAAAATTCAAACAACTTTTATACTTTGTTAAACTAGGTGTCAAATCAAAAGAAAGACAAACAAATTAAAATGGAGAGACTATCAAGTAACGGAATACCTCTGAGCATTGGTTTATAGAAACTAAGAGTAGCTTTCCACCTTCCTTGCTTAACACCATTCATACTCTCAACACATTGAGATACTTCCGTCAATATTTGAGTGTTAGCTGTTACGCCTGCGTTCGGCTGCCAGTGCAAAACCCTAGCAACATACAATTTGTACACATAAATATATACAACTACACACAAAAATCTACTAATAATGTTACGTTTTTTTATTGAAATTCAACATCATTACCATTTAATTGGCATATTGTTGATTGCAGAAGAAACAGTTCCTTTTTCCTTCTAAGTTAACGGCTAAGTTGATTGCTGGGAAATTCGCCGGAGAAAATTACACTGCAAAATCCCTTTAGCCCTTTGGGTTTTCTTCTCGTTGGAGAATAGAAGTGACCGGGTCATTACACGAATGTTGTTATTTGGGGGTGTTTGCTTCCAGAAAAATGAGTTGAAAGACCTCCCTAGTCTTTAATTTAATAAAAGGGCCCATAGTATTATTAAGTTAAGTGCTTAAATAAGTGGCATAATTGTTTGACAATTGTATTAGTTATCTTAATAATTGATAAAGTTGTTCAATAACTATACAAAGTTATTGGAGCGAAAATATTTAGAAGAATTCAAAAAAAATTGTCTCTTTTACCTAATTTTTAAAACTTAAAAGGACTTTCACTTAATTGAAAAATTTGTTTATCCCTTTTAATTTAAGGTCCCGTTTGCTTCTATTTTTAGCCTCGGGGGAGCATAAGGTATAATAAGACTTACCATGTATTTAATTAGTTTCGAAAATATTTATCCCATTATTTATATAATGATGAGATAAGTTATCTCATAAACATCATAATGATGAGATAAGTTATCTTATATGTATATATAGTGTGATAGTTAATTTCAAAATCGTTAACTTGTGAATAAGTCATCCCGCGATTATTAGCTATTCTAGGATTCCTTTATTTCAAAATAGTTGGTCTTTTTTTTTTTAAATATTTGTTTCAATTTAACTGTGTTATTTATGAAATTAAGAGAATTTTATTATGTCATTTCGACTATCATTAAATGACTAAATAAAGTGTGTGTATATATGTAATATATATATATATATATATATATATATATATATATATATATATATATATATATATATATATATTCAAAATACAATTAATAAGGCTAATTTGATCAAATAAATTCCTAATAAATATTTTCTTAAGAAAAGTGTCAAGTACAAGGGTCAACTATTTTGAAACTGAAGGGGTATATGAGATAATTTATCTCATCAATAAGATATAAATGATGTGATAATAGTCCAGAGACTAATTAAGAACACCAACCAAACACATGATAATTAAGGAAAAATTATCTATTTGTGTACTTTTTATAAAATATTTATTAATTTTAAATATATTTTTTATATATTACCTAGATATATCAAATTTAGAAAATATTTATCATCTATAGCTATTATACTGTATATTAAAAGTGAATTATGTATGCAATATAGATGTATTAGAAGTGTGTTAAAATATATTATACTTGTTTTGCTAAAAATGCACTATATATTAAAAACGAGCTATGCATGCGGTATAGATGTATTGCAATATGTACTAAAAAGAATTATGCATGCAACATGGATATATTATAAGTGTTTTAAATGTATTAGGTCCTTTATTTTCAAAATAGTTGGTCCTTTTTTTAAAAATATTTGTTTCAATTTAACTGTGTTATTTATGAAATTAAGAGAATTTTATTATGTCATTTCGACTATCATTAAATGACTAAACAAAGAGTGTGTGTATATATATATATATATATATATTCAAAATATAATTAATAAGGTTAATTTGGTCAAATAAATCCCTAATAAATATTTTCTTAAGGAAAGTGTCAAGTACAATGGTCAACTATTTTAAAACTCAGGGAGTATATGAGATAATTTATCTCATCGCTAAGATATAAATGATGTGATAATAGTCCAGACACACCAATCAAATGCATGATAATTAAGGAAAAATTATCTATTTGTGTATTTTTTATAAAACATTTATTAATTTTAAATATATTTATTTATATATTACCTAGATATATCAAATTTAGAAAATATTTACCATCTATAGCTATTATACTATATATTAAAAGTGAATTATATATGCAATGTAGATGTATTAGAAGTGTGTTAAAATATATTATACTTATTTTGCTAAAAAAAAATGTACTATATATTAAAAACGAGTTATGCATGCGGTATAGATGTATTGTAATATGTACTAAAAATGAACTATGCATGCAATATAGATATATTATAAGTGTTTTAAATGTATTAGGTTTGTTTTGATAAAAAAATCTACACCGCATATTAAAAGTGAATTATGCATGTATTAAGATTATATAGCTATAAATGATAAATATTTTCTAACTATTCTATATTGAGGTAAGTTTTCAAATAAAATAATCCTAGTTTTATTTTAAGAGTATTATACCTTATCATACCAAACTACTCCTTACGTTAGTGATTTTTAAAATTTTGCCCTTCGACGTATTATCATTGTAAGTAATAAAAGAATGGATGAAAAAATATCACAAGGCAATAATTTATATCGTCCTATCATTGTATAATACAAGTTACGACTTACGAAGTATATCAAGTTATTTCAGTTAATTTTCATATAACTTAGCTGTTAGAGACATAAGTTCAGTTCACAATCAACAAGTTATGCTTTAAAAGACATAACTTAATTTTTACATAACTTTGATTGATAGAGGCATATTATGTTGGGTTCTAAGTGAATATGTGAATGGAAAATGAAGAAAAAAGTGAAGTGAACTTTCACTTTAAGGAAGTAAAGTTCTCCCACATTAGTGGGAGAAAGAAATTTTCTTGTGCTTATATTGAGAAGCATTCCTTCATTTGGATAGTAAGGCAAGAACAAGAATCTCTCGCGTTGTTGTTGTCGTCACTCGATTTTGAAGATTAATTTTTTAGATAAAATTTATTCGAAACTTGAAATAAGTGAAGTTTTAATCCAAAAATTCAGTAGAAATATTTTCCTCCATTTGCGGACGCATTTTGAACGCAGTCACAATGCACCTTAAAGGAACATGATCCTTTGAGGCAAGAAACATACTATTTCAGGCGAAAAAAGTATCTGCGTGCGCACCTGACGACCTACAAGCATAGGTCAAGCACAGGTGCAGTGCAGACCTCACTGGAAATCACCAAACGCAACGCGGGCACAGATCTGGCGCAGGGCTAGCGCAGACCCAATGCAGATCGCGTACTGTTTCAGAAAGTTGTCTCTTTTCGTGAAACTTTGCTTTCTTTCTGAAGGGACACCTCACGACTATAAATACCTGAACTTTTCCTCAGGTAAAGGTACGATTTTTGAGTTGAAAAACATCTTCTTCTTATTCTAAAAGCTCTTGTGTGATCATTAAATCGTTGAATGAGTTTGGAGTTTCAGAAAATTTGAGGTACCGCTATTTTCTAAAAGTGAATCATTTTATCCTGAGAGAAAAGATTCCATTAACCTTGAGTACTTGAGAGGAATAAATTGTTAAATCAACAGAGAGACATACCACAAATTCAAATAAATCAAGAACACCTATAAAGTAGCAGAATATGCGAGAGGAAAGGTTCGTACCTTTGTCCGTCATTATATCACGTAACTGAAGATGAACAAGGCTAAGTTTTCCTCTCATTTGCTTATGACGGCCAACAGCTTATGGGAATACGTCTTATGTTAAAGTTAGGAGAGGGGACCTAGCCTTATATTTATAGGTTTAAAAGCCTTAACCTAGTGCACCCCCAATTATGGGCTCACAGGTTTACTACAGGCCTACAATATTGCCAGCCCACAGGAATCTGCATGAATACACGGCTTGTGTCTTGTCCACCAACTAATAACATCAGTCCGGTTTACTTTAATGTAATAAAAAGTTAATGTTCAGTCCACATAAAATAAATAATTCTAACATTCTCCCACTTGAACAACGTTAACTTTTAAAGAAAAGTTTTGGAAAACTTATTTTTATGAAAATGACTCTCGGGCTGAATAAACAGTGGACATAAACATTTAGTGGTGGAACGCCATCTCCAACATAGTTCAGTCAAGCAAAACATCTCTGTTGAACTGTAGCAGTACTTGCATCAATCAACGTTACAAAACCAGTCCATAATTACAAACACTGAAGTTTTGTAGACATAAACCAAATGATGTGGTAGTGTAGCAAGAAATAACCAACGTGGACTCCAAATCAAGGCTATTTTATTGTTAGTCCTTCAAACGATTTTTCGTATCAATATGTACGCTTAAAATCAACATGCGTACCAAAGAAAAATCGTCACCGAAATTTTCTGTTACAACATGTGTGAGCACTAAAACAACATGTGCTCCACCAGAAAATCTTGATTTTCAAGGTTCAACATGTGCAACATATTACATGGTGCAACAATCAGAAAATCCACAAGGTAGAATGATATACCATATATGTCTCCAAAAGAAAGATCCAATAAAACAACAATATGATCTTATCAATATGATACATAACCAACACGTAAGGTAAAAGCCTTAATATAATAAAATAATATTAAAGTGTGCACAATAATAATCAACAACATAAAGAGTGAGATGAACTTGCTCCCACTGATCTTAAGATAGATGCAAGGATCAATCATGTTCTCCACAAATCCCATAAAAGTGATAATTTCCTAGAACTTCTAGTACCACTACCGAGAAGCTTGCTTCAAGCCACAAATATATTTCTTCAACTTACTGTAACACCCCGCATTTCGGGTTGGAACGAAAATCGTCATTCTTTCGCGTAAAGGCTCCCAAAGCCATAAATCCAATGCAAATTTAGTGTGTTAATAAATTATGTAGTGTGGGAATCTATTTGAGCATGAATTGAGATCATAGAGGTCCTCTAACTCTAAGACGAGTTGAAAACATTTCTATCGATTAAGTTTTAAAAGACGTTTAAACTTGGGTAAACTTCCATCAACCATAACTCTTTTCATATAATGAGTTAGAGGTCCTACTATATATCAAATGAAAGATCTTCGAATTATCTTTTTAACTATACCAATTTCGCATTAATCCAATACCCGAACAAAAAGTTATGCCCATTTTCGTGAAAGTAGTAAGGGTGTGCGATGGGCAATGCGCTGCCCAATCAAATTTGTGTGATTGGGAGTGCGAAGCACACTTAAATGTCTGCCATAAGGTGTGTGACGCACACCTTAAGGTTTGTCATGGGTTGTGCGCCACATACCTCACTTCCAAGTGCCAAAAACACCCCTATATATGTCTATAATACGGGATTTAATCCCCAATTATCCAAAATCCTTTCACTTTCACCAAAAATTGGTCAAGAACACTCTTAAGGGTTTCAACCTAAAGATCAAGATATCTCAAGATTTAACCGTAGTTGTTCAATAATTTTTTAAGATTCGGATTCCCCATTCCGAAGGCTATGAGAAACACTCATTAATCTCAAGAATAGCAATCCGAAGTTAAGAGTTCATCCAAAGATTAAATTTCAAGGTATGTGCGGTTTGAACAAGAACACCTTTTCGTTCTTGTGCTCAAAACTTATTTTAGATTATAAATTACTGAATTTATTATTATTTTCCATGAAATTCAAGTTGGGGTTTATACCCATGGTTGTAATTACAAGCTTATAAGGTTCCCAATGATTTAGAAGTGTACTTGTATGACTAATTTCACATATTTATGCAAGTAATGTGATTTTCTAGATTTTTTCCAAGCGAGTTTAAGCATTATATTGTGAATCTTGATTTCTATATTTTGACATTGTTGAAGTATTTTCAAGAAGTATATTGAGTATGATGTTTTGCTATGATATTACATGAGTATGTTTATATTTTCATGCTTATTTCTGAAATTTTCAGATTTTGAGTTGATTCATCAATATTTACATTATCAAGCATGAATCTTTTGGTGTTTTAATACGAGTTTGATATATGGGTCATTAACCCCTATTTAAAGATTGTTATTTTGAGAATGAGTTATTGAGGACTTTTAAAGAATTGAAAGAAGTATGTTTATATTTCCATTATTATGAGACCTTTAAAGCTTTGATGATGAGTCTATCAAGATTTCAGGAAAGAGTTGGTTTTTGAACCCAAGTAAGAAAAAAAATCCACATTTGATTGATTTATGATAAGAGGGGTAGCATATTGGCTCTCGATGTAAATTGTTGAATTGTTTATTGTGGATTTTCTTTAAAGTTCTAAGCCAAGTTCGGGAGTAGTATTTATCACCGAGCGGAAAGTGTGGTACTTCCCTAGAACTACGTGCCCCTGTAGGATGTGAGCCTGAGGCAGATATAGTGATTACTAATGAACTAAAGTTAAGGTTCTATCCGATGGCAATGATAAAATATCTCTCCCCAATGTGAGACGTTAGACTCCATGTAGCTCATATGGTTTATGTCGGTTAGAAGAAACTCCCAAAGATGTCCCCCACTCTTGAAACAGCTTTATTGATTTAAAGTATTGAGATAAGGAGTTTACTAAACAGAATGAGTTTCAGATTTCATCTAGCTTACAAGTTTTGAGAATAAGTGGAGAATATAGATTTTAGAAGAAAGTTAAATGACTCACGAGATTTATACATGTTTCATTATTCATGATTTATGAGATTTATACTTCAGATACTATTCAAACTATGTGAGTCATTTATGTCAGCATGCATAATTTTATAAACTATGATGATATTGAGATAATGTTTACTTATTGTATTGCACCCCTATATACTCAGTACATTCCCAAAGTGCTGATCCATATATACGTCTATGTGCTACATTGTCTCATAATGTAGGTACAAGACTTAGTATGCACATTCAGATTCAGTCAGTTCGAAGCTTCCAGTCAGCAGGTGATGAGTCCTTTTGATTCAAGGGCTTAAGTTAGTTATATTGTTCGAGAAGTATTGTATTTTCTTTACTCAATCATATTGAGTTTGTATAGTTGGGAGTCATGACCCGGCTATCTAAAGTCAGTACTAGTAGAGGCTTCATAGACAGTTAGTAGAAGTTGATGTATCTAGTTTCAGTTTTGATTTGTAAAGCAGAGTTGTAATTTTGTAAATCCAGTTTTTTATTGATCAGATTCAGAAAAGAGTTGTTTTCCGCTAACTTGTACATATTTATACTTTTATTCTGTTGCTTATAATTTATGCCAGTAGAAGGGTTAACTTGGGGTCACTTATGACCTTAAGCATCGTGTGGCATCTTGGGACCCATTTTTGGGGCATTACAAACTTGGTATCAGAGCACAGAGTTCAAGTGTCCTAGGGTGTCTGTGAAGCCGTGTCTAGTAGAGTCGTGCGGAATGGTATGGAGATGTTTGTACCTTTCTTCGAGAGGCTACAAGTCATTTAGGAAATGTTTTTTTTCTTTCAAGTTTCAGATCGTGGCATAGAAAGGTTCTCTAATAAACTTATACAGATTCTCATCTTACTCTATTTAGGCTATCTCCGCCTTATTTTTAAGATATCAGAAACAGTTAAGCTATACTATATTTGCGATTGTGCTTTCTCAAATAGTGCTTACATATATAGTTACGGGATTGTAAGCGAGCTAGAAAGTATCCCATTAGTGCCTTTGAGTTTCAAAGATTGAAGTGCTTTATTCATGATTCATAAAAGTCGTGCACTAAGCCCAAGTCAGATGTACTTTCAGATTCCTTCTCAGAATCCATAATGTAAAGCTATACTTCCCTATCCATGTATTATTCTTGAGATATCATGATCAAAAAGTTCCAGTTCCTCCCTAGATAATGCTCTTATATTTGCGAGCAGAAGTTTAAGAAGTTACATAAAGTGCTTGAGAACAGCTCTCTAGTGTGTTAAGTTCCTTAAGTTGAAAGTTATGTCTTCATTTTTATGAGTCGTTCAAATAAGATAGAGGAATAGTGTGTGTCAAGTTTCTATCTTTTGTATTATGTAATCTTATTATTATGGTATTTTTGAAAATCAAAGTCTAGTGAAGCCGTGTGAGGCCTATTTTGATTCACTAGCATAGTTGCTTTGTTATTCATCTTATTTTCTTGTTCAAAATACAAAATCAAAGTCTAGTGAAGCCGTGTGAGGCCTATTTCGATTCACTAGCAACTTGTTGTTCATCTTATTGTTCTTATATTGGTTGGAACTGGAGGCTTAGAGGTGTAGTGACAAGAAGGGTGGTAAGTGCGATTTATTAAATATGTGTATAGATGAATCTTTTTGCATAAGATTGAGTTAGTGATGACGTGATGCATCCTTGTGTGTTAGTCTAGTAGAAGGTAGAGAAGAAGTTATTAGCTAAGGCGAACTGTCGTTTGCTTGAAGTATGAAAAGAGTTATTGATGGTGTTGAATTTGTTAGAAAAGTATAGATTATTGAGGAATGCTTTGGGTGGTTTAGTATTGTGAATCTAGACTTATAGAGCTTCGGTGTAAAAGATGGGTGAATAGTCGTGATGTTTAGAAGGAGGATGGATTATTAGATTTTAGTAAGGTATGTCTTAGGATTATGATTGATTGTCATTGTTATGGGGTTCTAGTGTACTAGTGTTTCTTACTACTTTATTTTATAGATTTTAAGTGATAATTGTGTGTGAGGTTGGGTTGTAAATCATGTTTAGCACTAGACATTAAGTTTGATCAGTTGATGGTCATGAAGGGGTAAATATTGCAAGACTCGCAAAATCCTAGTAGCTTTCATCCTAAATAGCATGCCAAGAGAGGCTCCAGACTTAGAAAAGAATTTTCAGCTAAGAATCAAGACTTAGAATAATTCCAGCCTTCGAAATTAGAGGACCTTAATTCTTGAACTTTCTGACCTTAGAATGTCAATTTGCAAATTGATTCATGATCAGGGTCACTTGTAGATCATCTCAGGTAAGTTTTAGATTTGTTTCGACTAGCGTAAGGGTGAGTTTGGGTTCCCAAAATAGTGAGAGGTCATAATAGGCTCGCATCACGATGGCTACTTGACCTAACTGGGGATCGCGACGCGAGGGGATCCTATTTAGTATCATTTTTCTTTTTTTCCTTTTCAAATGCGTAGGGATATGGTATTTCCTATGGTTATTACATATTGTGTGCAGTTAGTAGTATTGTTGAGTTGCTAAGTGGAAGGAGACTAGTTATATAGTATATGATGTTCTTGATAGCTAAGTTAAGGAGTTATGATTAATGATGTTGAGCATTTTTATATGATCTTGATTCTCATGGTTTAGAGGAAGAATGTAAGTTGGGAGATATGATATTGTGTGGTATTAGCAAAGTATGGAGGAAGTAGTATGGTTTATTAAGGTTTGAAGATATCTATGTTAAGTGTTAGAATCTAAGTTTGAAACCTTGAAGATTGAAAGCATAAAAGTGAGAGTTGAAGCTCTAGATGGTGTGAATTCAACATGTATTAATACTCATGATGATTCTAAGTTAGTAAGTGGTTGAAATATTATGTGATGACTAGTGGGGGCTACAAAAATATAGAGTTGTACCTCAGGAGAAAGTATTACAAGATGGTTTTTTATTTTCAGGTATTTTCTTTCAAAGTAAGCTTATTAATTATGTGTATTGTCATATTCTAGACCCCAGAGTGCTGTGAGTGTAGTTCAAATTAGAATTTACCAAGAGATCTCTCAAACTTTGAATAATTTCTTAAAGCTAAGGGGGGGTGATAGAATGAGCAACCAAGTCAGGCTCTCAAATTCTAGTAGTAATCCCAGTATGATATAGAATATCAGAAAGTGAGGATGATTTCAGTTATCCCAGTACCTACTCATGCCTTATGTTTCAGTTTCATGATGATAGTTCATGTTCATGCATATGATAGAGAATCATGAGCTCTTACAGTTCCTAAATGAGGAGTTCCTGTTCTTTTAGGCATCGAAGTCACATTCCATATGTTATGAACTCCAAATTGAGGTTACGCAGCTCATGACTCATGTACTCACGCTTTATAGTGTGCTCAGCACTCATAATTCATGCTATACTCTTTATGACTGACGAAATTCATCTTATATTCATGTATGCCTCAATTTAGATCACTTTGATGAATCCATGATGTTGATTTGCTATTCCCCCAGGCCTCAGTTAAATGTCAAGCCTCGTATAATATCCTTCCATGCTTTAAGGTCTTATGTTGTAAACTTTTTGTGACTCCTCTTTATGTAATGATAGTGGTGATGAGTAGATGTTTCTTGTTGATGAAAGATCATTTTATACTAGTTTTAGATAAGGTATTAAGTGTGAAGTAAGATTTGGGGCCAAGTGTTTGATACATGTTATGGTTAGTTGAAATTTTGTGTGTATGTTCTTGGGGTAGCGCATGGGAGTTATATTGATAGTGGTTTAGAAAATATGTGAAGTATGTCTTTATGAATGGTTGCCTTAAAGTTTATATGTGGTTATAAAGATAGGCTTGAATGACATATTGGATTTAAGTGAAGGAATGCAATATGTGCTAGTGAATTCATAGTAAGAGATAAGAGTTAGTCATTGAAGTGGTAAGGCATGATATGCTTAGGGTGTGAACTTTAAAAAGATATGGAAGGTTGAATCATATAGTTTAGACTAGGATCGTGGTATGACATATTGTATTTTTGTGACTTGTAGTTAATCTTGATCATGGTGGGAGGATTTAAGCTACTGCAGACATTAGTAGAAAGATTTATAAATGCCCATATAAGGATCATAAGTTGAATCGAATGAATATGGTAGTTAAGGGAAATAGTATAGTTAAAGGAGTATTCGAGAAGTGTGCAAAGCTTGAAAGTAAGAAGTGGCATTACCTAAGGCCTAGTAATTCTATCCTAGTTTATGAGTTATATGTCTATATTCCATGCTGTGGAGTAGTGTTATTTTTGTGATTCCTTAGTTGGATGTCTTGTGTAACTCATGCCCAAGATTCTTTGCTCCCTAATGCTACTAGGACTTCTTTAGAAGGAGTGTTGAAGAGATAATATATTTCATCCATGTAAGTTGCAAATTCAGTTCAGTGTAAGCAACATGTCCGCGTTATTCCATAGCTTTTATAGCCTCAAGAAGTCCCTACCCATCATTCGGGGATGAATGATCCCAAGGGGGAGATAATGTAACACCCCGCATTTTGGGCTGGAACGAAAATCATCATTTCTTCGTGTAAAGGTTCCAAAATCCACAAATCCAATGCAAATTTAGTGTGTTAATCAATTATGTAGTGTAGGAATCTATTTGAGCATGAATTGAGATCATGGAGGTCCCCTAACTCTAAGACGAGTTGAAAACATTTCTATCGATTAAGTTTTAGAGGATGTTTCAACTTGGGTCAACTTCCATTGACCATAACTCTTTGTATATAACGAGTTAGAGGGCCTACTATATATAAAATGAAAGATCTTCAAATTAGCTTTCCAAATATACCAATTTCGCCTTAATCCAGTACTCGAACGAAAAGTTATGCCCATTTTTGTGAGAGTAGTAAGGGTGTGCGATGAGCAATGCGCCACCCAATCAAATTTGTGCGATTGGGAGTGCGAAGCACACTTAAATGTCTGCCATAAGGTGTGCGACGCACACCTTAAGGTTTGCCATGGGTTGTGCCCCGCATACCTCACTTCCAAGTGCCAGAAACACCCCTATATATGTCTATAATACGGGATTTAATCCCCAATTATCCAAAATCCTTTCACTTTCATAAAAAATTGGTCAAGAAAGGTTTCAACCTAAAGATCAAGATATCTCAAGATTTAACCGTAGTTGTTCAATAATTCTTTAAGATTCGGATTCCCCATTCTGAGGGCTATGAGAAGAATCCATTAATCTCAAGAATAGCAATTCGAAGTTAAGAGTTCATCCAAAGCTTAAATTTCAAGATACGTGGGGTTTGAACAAGAACACCCTTTTATTCTTGTGCTCAAAACTTATTTTAGATTATAAATTACTGAATTTTTAATTATTTTCCATGAAATTCAAGTTGGAGTTTATACCTATGGTTGTAATTACAAGATTATAAGGTTCCCAATGATTTAGAAGTGTACTTGTATGACTAATTTCACATATTTATGCAAGTAATGTGATTTTCCAGATTTTTTCCAAGTGAGCTTAAGCATTATATTGTGAATCTTGATTTCTATATTTTGACATTGTTGAAGTATTTTCAAGAAGTATATTGAGTATAATGTTTTGCTATGATATTACATGAGTATGTTTATATTTTCATGCTTATTGCTGAAATTTTCAGATTTTGAGTTGATTCATCAATATTTATATTATCAAGCATGAATCTTTTGGTGTTTTAATACGAGTTTGATATATGGGTCATTAAACCCTATTTAAAGATTGTTATTTTGAGAATGAGTTATTCAGGACTTTTAAAGAATTGTAAGAAGTATGTTTATGTTTCCATTATTATGAGATCTTTAAAGTTTTGATGATGAGTCTATCAAGATTTCAGGAAAGAGTTGGTTTTTGAACCCAAGTAAGAAAAGAAATCCATATCTGATTGATTTATGATAAGAGGGGTAGCATATTGGCTCCCGATGTAAATTGTTGAATTGTTTATTGTGGATTTTCTTTAAAGTTCTGAGCTAAGTTCGGGAGTAGTATTTAGCACCGAGCGGAAAGTGTGGTACTTCCCTAGAACTACGTGCCCTCGTAGGATGTGAGCCTGAGGCTGATATAGTGATCACTAATGAACTAAAGTTAAGGTTCTATCTGATGGCAAGGATAGAACAACTCTCCCCAACATGGGTAAGATGTTGGACTCCATGTATCTCACATGGTTTATGTCGGTTAGAAGAAACTCCCAAAGATGTCCCCCACTCTTGAAATTGTTTTATTGATTTAAAGTATTGAGATAAAGAGTTTACTAAACAGAATGAGTTTCAGATTTTATCTAGCTTACAAGTTTTGAGAATAAGTTGAGAATACAGATTTTAGAAGCAAGATAAATGACTCACGAGATTTATACATGTTTCATTATTCATGATTTATGAGATTTATACTTCAGATATTATTTAAGCTATGTCAGTCATTTATGTCAGCATGCATAATTTTATAAACTATGATGATATTGAGATAGTGTTTACTTATTGTATTGCACCCCCATACACTCAGTACATTCCCAAGTGCTGATCCACATATACGTCTATGTGCTACATTGTCTCATAATGTAGGTACAAGACTTAGTATGCACATTCAGATTCAGTCAGTTCGAAGCTTCCAGTCAGCAGGTGATGAGTCCTTTTGATTCAAGGGCTTAAGTTAGTTATATTGTTCGAGAAGTATTGTATTTTCTTTACTCAATCATATTGAGTTTGTATAGTTGGGAGTCATGACCCGGATATCTAAAGTCAGTACTAGTAGAGGCTTCATAGACAGTTAGTAGAAGTTGATGTATCTAGTTTCAGTTTTGATTTGTAAAGCAGAGTTGTAATTTTGTAAATCCAGTTTTTTATTGATCAGATTCAGAAAAGAGTTGTTTTCCGCTAACTTGTACATATTTATACTTTTATTCTGTTGCTTATAATTTATGCCAGTAGAAGGGTTAACTTGGGGTCACTTATGACCTTAAGCACCGTGTGACGTCTCGAGACCCGTTTTTGGGGCGTTACACTTACAGACGAGATGCTCACTGCCTTTACTAACAAAATCTTTGGGGTTATTGCATGTAAACCTCTTCATTAAGATCACCATTAAAAAGGCTGTCTTTACATCCATCTGATGTAGCTCAAGATCAAAGGGTCTCATTTATTGCCAATTCACTACGTATCTACCATAGTACTCACCCTTTCAATCAGATCTCACTTTTTTAATAACCTTTCCCAGTTGTTTCTCTACTTCAGTTTTAAACACTTTGAACATTTCAAGAGAATCTGATTTTTCTTTAATAAGAAAAACATAACCATATCGAAGAAAGTCATCAATGAAAATGATAAAATAACTTGAACCACATATTGTGGTAAAATATAGACCACTTATGTCTGTGTGAATGATTTTCAACAAATCAGAACTACGAGTAGCATTCTTTATTTTTCAACTTTCCTCTAATGCAATCAATACATGTTTCTATGTCCCCAAAATCAAGAGAAGGTAAAATATTAGACTTGACCAATCTATCAACTCTATCTTTAGAGATATGACCTAAACGCCTAGCCACAACATGTCTGATTTTTTTGTTTAAAATTGATCGTTTAGACCCAATAATTTTAGAATTAAAAGAGTTGTATTCAAAATCAGAAGTCGAGAAAACTCCAAAACAAAACCATCAGGTAGGATTTCATGACCAATAGCTCAGGAGTTCAAAAGCAAATTAACTTTAGGAGAATTAAAACCATAACCAAATCTGTCTAAAATTGGAATAGAAGTCGAATTCCGTCTAAAAGACAGTACATAGAGAGTGTTTTCAAGAACAAACTTATAACCAGTTTCTAAGTCTAAAATTACAGTTCCTATGAACTCTACTTCAACTTAGACATCTATGGCGATTCTAATTCTTGACTCTGTTTCCTTTGGGCTCCTTTTGTTTTTGAACCATTGCAAGGAAATGACAACATGAGCAGTAGCTCCACTATCAAACCACTAAGAATTAATGGGGACATCTACAAAGTCTGACTCAGAACAAAAACTAGCTAGATGATTACCTTATTTTGACTCCTTCTTAAAAGTATGATTATTAGATCTTTCAAACTTCCTAGGTCCCTTGTAAGAGCTTACTTTGGAATCATGAGAAGCAAACATGGAAATCTCACCCTTCTCCCTTTTATTTTTTTTTCTTCTTTAACAACACATTTGGAGATGAGATCATTGATTGACTAAGATTCATTCTAAGTATTATAGGTAGTTTTTATTTGGTTAAACTCAGCAGGCAAAGAGTTAAGAGCAGAGTGAACAATGTAAATATCGGGAAGTGTTATTTCAAGAGTTTTCAGTTTGAACTGAATGTGGACCATCTTATGTATGTAATCTCTAACACCCCAGTAAAGTCATACCTCATCTCTATAAATTTATTCATTAGATCTCCAGTCTCAAACTTATTGGATACAAGATATCTTTCCTCCACTTGGACAAGAAACTTTTTGGCATTGGTAGTTTCAGGGAAGTCACTTTTGAGGTGCTCAACAATCGACCTCCTAAAGGCAAGGATGTATATCCTATTTGATCTCTCCCACTTAGCATAAAATTCTTTTTCAGCAGCTGTACTAGAATCAATGAGAGCTGGAGGCTCATCCTCATGCAAAGCTTGATCTATGTTAGCCATGCCCAAAGTAAATTCAAGATCTTCTTTCCATCGCTTGAAGTTAGAGCTCGACAGAACCACAGCTTCAACATTGTTATTGTTCAAATAAATGGTAAATTTTTACAAAATAACATGAATAAATTTATCAAAATATCAAAGCATAAGAATAATAATCTTATCACAATGATGAGTTCCGCAACATCAACAAGTAGCCCCCGTTTGGGCAGGAAAAGAAAATATTTTCAATATTAGAAACCTATCCCCTTTGGGCAGATAAATTTACTAAAATTAAAATATTTTCACATAATGAGGCTCATCACAATACTATTTTAAAACACATAATAAATCTCCTTTGGGCAGAATATTGTATGTTCTAACTTAGTGATATCTCTCGAAATAGATTAAATAAGTCTCATAAAACAAAGCAAATAGGTCACTTTGGTGTACACTATTTACCCTAATTTACAAAATAGATTCAATATGCCATTGCTTAATTTGCTCACATGACACAGTCAGTAACCACATATTTAAAAATATTATAAACCTGATTTAATTACAATTCAAATGAAACCAAATCCAAATAAAATAAATAACAACTCGACATCTTTTATAAACAATAACTTAATTTTTTTTTCAAATTTCATAAAATAAATAACTTTTTATATTATTTAATCTAAGCATATGGAACTAACTAAATGAATGAATCTTTAGTAATATAGCCGCCAAAACACATTCTTAAGAAGACTTTAGTTTAGTCGACTTTACTTCAACCAATATAAAAACTAAATTATATTAACACTCCGCAAACAAGAAATGCAGCAAAAAAACACTTGGATTAGGCACTTTCATAGAATCTTTCTCAAGATCATTTTTGGGACACAAATCTAAGATTAGCTTATCAGCTTTCACCACAGGTACATCTCCAAGATTACAATTTTTTATTTGAAATATTTTCAAAATATGATCAATATAGGCCTTTTGTGAAAGCCCCAAATGCCCAGAACTAATGGTGCATCTCCTAGATCTTTCATATCAAACACTTTGTTCAATGAATGCTTAGTTTTATGCAACAGTCCCAAATTCAAGTCATTCATTTCATACCCAGATTTTCAAGTCATTCATGTCATACCACATCATATCCATAACTCTTTTTTTTATTCAAAAGCATGTTAATGACCTCCCAAAATATTTAAACATCATATGAGGGAGTTCTTATTTCAGAACACATGAAAACTTATGTAAACTACTCCCTTTTCAATACTTTATCATACGGTGGTCATTTCTTTCATCAATCGCATGCAAATTTTTTATTAGGAAACATGAGCATTTGTAAATCAAGAAAAACTTCTCTCATTTGTTCATAAAATAATAACAATCCATAATATTGTTAGGACAATGGATTTCATAACAAGAGAGGTAATCATGCAAATCATGCTCTCATATAAATTTTCAAACTAATAACACATGTACACATAAAAATAATTCAAGTTTAGGAAAAACAACCTCATAGTTTATATAAGATTTCATCATAAAATGGGGCTTACAATGCAAGCTCTTCAACAATTTCAAAATTCATCTCATGTACGAAATTAAATACCTTAAATGCTTGTTTAATCAATAAATTTATGCCTACAGAGTTTAGGATAGTCCCACATACATGAAATTTTGCATTTTAAGATTCAATAGGACAGTAAAACCTGCATCCTTTAGAATGAGCTGGATAACCAATGAAAAATAACACGAGGTTCTAGATTCAATTTTATATATCTTTACCTCCGCAGGAGGTCCCCAAAATTGAAAATGATTTAAATTGTTTTTTCTATTTGCCCACAACTCAAAAAGGATTTTAGGGACTGACTTGAAAGGGACACAATTAAGAATGTACATGGATGTTTTAATAGCTTCACCCTAGAGGAACTCAGTTAAGTTAGATCTACTCATCATACTTCTCATCATGTCGTTTAAAGTATGGTTTCGCCTTTCAAGATAGTGAAAAAATTGTAAAATAATTTTAATTTGCAAATACTATCAATACACTTTAAAACATATTTATTTACTTTTGACAAAGTGTAAAGCAACGAAAAACTTTGTCAATGAAGACAATTATTTTTTTTGCAATTACAACTCCAGACAATTTTTTTTAAACTAACAACACTTCGTTGATTAATTTCTACATCGAACGGAAACAACTGTTTCATTACCCACAATAATAACCCCCAGAACTCGAAAAACACGCCATAATTTCTAAAACCAAATCTAATTGATTTGATTTCATCCACTTTCCCAAATCTAATTGATTAGGCTATCGGATGACTCTTAATCATATGTACACCCTTTTTAATATAGAATAAAGTAATGTGCAACAATCGGAACAAAGTCAGCAGCCAAAAGGAAAAGGAAAATCGTTTCAGATTTAGATTTAAGATGGAGTGCATCACTATTATTATTTTTAATTTTTTTTTCATGAATTGAGTAATAGGGTTCAAGATCTATGTGAAAAGCTCTGATACTAAGTGTTAAATCAACAGAGAGACACACCACAAATTCAAATAAACCAAGAACACCTATAAAGTAGTGAAATATACGAGAGAAAAGGTGTGTACCTTTGTCCGTCATTGTATCACATAACCGAAAATGAACAAGCCTGACTCTTACTCTCCTTTGCTTATGACGGCTGGCAGCTTATGGGAATACGTCTTATGTTAAAGTCAGGAGAGGGGACCTAGCCTTATATTTATAGGCTTAAAAGCCTTAACCTAGTTCACCCTCCGTTATGGGCTCACAGGTCTACTACATGCCTACACTATTACCAACCCACACCAATAACATGAAATGGATACAGGCCTATATGAAATCCGCTTGAATACACAGTCTGTGTCTTGTTCACCAACTAATAAAATCAGTCCGGTTTACTTTAACGTAATAAAAAGCTAATGTTAAGTCCACATAAAATAAATAATTCTAACATAAATTCCTTAAGGACACATCGTGAATCTGATGGACTTGATTCTATTCTTTTTCTGCTTCATCTTTATTTCTTAAAGTTGATACAAACTTCATTTTGATAGTTCATTTGATTATTCATTTGAACTTGTGTATAGAGTTGTTAGAACTTCATTGTAGTTCTTGAATTTAATGTTGAAGTTAATATTGTAATATACAGATTTTCTACCCGAAAATAACATATCATTCCCTCAATTTACACTTACAATGTTATGCCTTAAAAAGTTCATAACCCACAAGTAGGATTAGGGGTGGACATTAGATTTGTTCGGTTTGGTTGTTTAATGTCGGTTCGATTTTTTGATTTTTAAATTGACAAAAATGGCAACCATAACCAAACCGAAATAAATTTGATTTAGTTTAATTTCTAGAAATTCGGTTTGGTTATTTCAAATTTTTATTTCAATTTTGAAAATTAAAGTAGTCAACCTTTTTTGTCATGACTGACATTTAAAATTGGTGATTCTTTTAGAAAAATAATTCTTTTCAAAACTATTTTCATTCCCAAATATAAATAACTCAACATGGATGAAATGAAATGAAAATACCATAAGTTTAACATAATACATAACTTCATTATGCATAAGTTTACATAAACAGTCCACAAAATAAGTCAACAATCGTCAATCAGTGTTGAAATAAGTTAGGATTAGGGACATAACTCGTAAGACATTTGGCGGTTTGGGTTACTTATAATATATTATATTAATGCTGATATATATAAAAAAGAGTGTGTGTGTATATATATATATATATATATATATATATATATATATAAACTAGTTATATAATTGCAATTTTTTGGTTTAACCATTTTTTTTTTTGAAAAAAATCAAAAATCGAACTATTTAACCAAATTTTTAAAATTTGAAATCAAAACTGATCCGAAAAATCAAGCAAATCAAAATCAAAATTAAATTTTGATTTAATTTTTTATTTTTTCGGTTTGAACCAAAATATGTCTAGCCAGCCCTAAGTGGGAGAACTTGTATTCTACCCCTTTATAAAAATAATTTTAGTTTATGGTATTTTGACAAGATATCTTTACTTTTCACACAAAAATTTCAATAAGATAGTAATTTTCTTCTTTTCCTCCATAAAAATTCTCTAAACTTATGTTTTGAGTAAATTAGATCATATTTAAAATATTTTGACTCAAAGATTGCATTAAATAAATAGTCGAAAAAAAATAAATTAAAACCCACTATATTTGAGGGCAAAACTTAAAAATCACCATGAAATAAGTACAATTTGTACAAAAACTTGAAAGTGATTTTGACTTGTAGCTAATTTGTAATTTTTTTTCCTTCATTTGACAAAAAAAGGTGATTTTGATTAGATTTCAAGTAAATTTTTTCCACTCACTAAAAAATTAATTTCTACATGGAGGTAAACTTGGGAGAGAGTCCCAACTTTTGCTTTACATATAAATAAATTGGAATAGAATTTATTTCTTATCTGGAAAATACTGTCTGGTTATTCTGGATTTGATTTATAGGACATGATATTGCTGATTAGCATTTCACGAAAAATAATCAAGCTTCAAAAATTGTTGAAGAAATGCGTGAAGGGCAAGTTGAAGAGATATTTATGTATTTTTTTCATTAATAAATTATGCCTTAATTTGAGTTAGTTGCATGAATCTTTTGTCTCCATTTTGCTTGAATACAGAATCCAAATAATTCAACTATATTTTACCCTAACGAATGAAATTAGCCACAACATCTTATTATCTTACTAGTTTCGGATATGTGCCCCACACATGTAATTCGTTTCAAAGAGTTTAATTTTATAAGGTTACATAAATATTATAAAAGAAAATATGTCTTTGCTATTATAGTAGATTTTGCCTTCAAGCACATCTGACATCAATAAATAATAATAATAATAATAATAATAATAATAATAATAATAATAATAATAATAATAATAATAATAATAATAATAATATATATAAAAAAAAAGATAACCTAACAAAAATTTACAGAAATCTCATTCCTATTTGAAATGCAAATACAAAAAAAAAAAAATTATTCAAGATCAATTAGGCTATAGTAAAGGCTAATACTCTAATATTTGCATCGCCAAAACTTTCAAGTTAATATTTTCAAATCGCAAAAATATATTCAATGTAATGAAATATAATTTTCATTTAAAGCTTAAGAAAATCAACAATACCCAAAACTTTTAATAAATAAATGAGACCCAATATATAACTAATTAATGTGTGTTTGTGCATATTGTAATTAGTCCAAAAAAAAAAAAAGTTTAATCAATAG
This sequence comes from Capsicum baccatum var. pendulum, assembly GCA_030864225.1. Lineage (NCBI taxonomy): Eukaryota > Viridiplantae > Streptophyta > Magnoliopsida > Solanales > Solanaceae > Capsicum > Capsicum baccatum. The sequence continues at coordinate 210,514,647 of CM061553.1, read as the reverse complement.
TACAAGTATTCAACAAAGATTCACTATAGTTTTCTAATATTTTAATTCTATTTGAATAAATTAACCACTAATACAGTTTGCAAGCCATAATTTGTAAGTACTTATTATTTTTTTTTAATGATTTTCAGCTAAAACTTAGAATTCTAATACTAACGAAAGACATAGTGCTCCTAGACTCCTCCCAATTTTGCATCTGTCAAAAATTTCAATTTAATACTTTCAAATTACAATAGCATATTTAGTGTAGTCTCACAAATGATACATGAAGATCGTAAACATTATCTCAAATCACAATCAAATTTTCTCTTCAATCATAAGCTACTTCAAATTTCACAAAAAAACTTCTCAGTTGTCAATTGTTACCAATAATACAGGACAATTTACTTATTGTAAACTTCAAAAATATACCACTAATAAATTTTTAATTATTTTTTACATCAAATCAGAAGTAAATTTAATAGTCATAAATACTATTAAAGCCTAAATAAAAATATAACTATCATTAATTAATCGAAAAAGGACCAAAAAGACCCCTGAACTATTCAAAATGGAGCAAAAATATCCTCCGTTAGTTTTTTGACTTAAAAATACCTCCCTGTTAAATTTTTGAATCAAAAATACCCCTCTCTCTAACGGAATGACACCAAGTACGCCATGTGGACAAAAAATGCCACATGGTCAGTCCAAGTCAGCCCCCACTTTCACACAATAAGTCTTCTTTTCACTTAAATCAGACATTTTAGCTTTGGAGTATTCTTGTTCACTGTTTAACGATTTCAATTTCCTTGGAGTGAGAACTTGATCATTTTCATCTTTATTAGCAAGTGAAGAACTTGGTGTGCTTTCAACAAAAGAATTTTTCTTCCTTGGTTATTTGTATCAACCTGACTCTCCACAACACCGGAATGGGAAATAGAAGTATCTGCAGAGATTTTTCTTTCCTGTTTATCTATACAAACATTCACCGTATTTGCCTCATGCGATCATCTGGTGTACTTTCCTAATTCCTCTCACTAGAAACTTTATTTTTCACAGATTCATTGTTAAGAATGGGTTCATTTGCCTCCTCAGCAATAGGATGATTGACTGCACCTTCTTTAATAACATCTTCTTTGTCCGATCCATGACACGAGTCTACTACCATGAAAACACTTAACAACTAAAGTGAGTTTCTAAATTTAATAGCTACCATTATCTAACCAAATCAAAAAAAGAAATTATTATTAGTTCCAAGAAATCTATGAACAAAGCAAGAGGTGTCCCTCACCTCAGACGACACGTTTTAAACAAACATCTACTTTCTTTTCTACTTCAAACCGCAACTGCAACACAACTATATGAGACTGTAATTCCAACACTCGACCAACAACAACATATCTAAAATAAGTAAAGTTTAAAATAGTCGAGTCGAACATTAAAATCGAGAATAAGGTGATTTTTCATGTGGACGCTGATGTGGACTAGTCATTTGGTGTTTTTTTCTACATGGCAAGCTTGGTGTCATTCCGTTAGAGAGAGGAATATTTTTGATCCATAAATTTAACGGAGGAGTATTTTGGAGTCAAAAAACTAACGAATGATATTTTTGCTCCATTTTAAATAATTCAAAAATATTTTAAATCTTTTTTCATTAATTAATTAGTTAAAGAAAATTATTTTAAAGTGATTCATATATAAACAAATTTTATTTAAAAATTAATAGTAAAACAAAGTCACATGCATGATGACAACAATGTAGAAGAAACGGCCGAAAAGATTTTCAGGAATTATAAAAAGCAGAACTAAATTGAATGGCGGAAGAAAGAGAAGAATAAATGGAGGTCACAGCTAACAAATTACCAAAAACCGTATATATTAGCTCCTCAATTTGTAATAAGCTTTCAATTTATGGCATTGTTCTGACAGTGGATTCCGACATGAAAACTTTAAATTTTTTCATGAAATTTATATCTTCAAAAGTTATCCAGAAAATATTAGAAATTATCATGAAAGATTTGATTTATACAAAAAAAACTTTTCTTAAAAAAAAAGATTTTTCTTTTTAAAAAGAAATTATTTATTGTTGGTTTTTGTGTTAAAAAAAAGTTTACATAAAATATTTCTCTTTTACCAAGACCCCTTAATTTTAAATATTGTAATAATTAAAAAAAAAAAGAAGACGATTTTATCTCAAGTATGAACTTTTTATGAAAGACAAAAAGTTTAAATAACATTTTTAAGACCCTTCACACTTTTAATATATTATAAATATAAATTATAAATTATAGATATAAATTATAAATTATAGATATAGATATAGATATAAATTATATATAGATATAGATTATCTGAGCTTAGAACCTATTATACTTTGTGAAACAAACACAGGTAAAATGATCTCTTGCTCTTTTATAACTTGAGTAGAAAAAAAAAATCTTTTCAAATCTTTTCTATATAAAAATAAGATCTCTCAAGTGTAAAAATAAAAATCATTTGTAAAAAAAGGTCATAAAACTAAAAGAAATTCGTAAAAGACTAGAAAATTATTTTTTTCTTTTTCATCATTGTTGTTATGACGATATTAGTCCGATAATCTACTATTTGAACTCGTAAAAGCAACACATTGTGGGCAATTAAAAGCTTGACCTTTTTGCCATTAAAAGTTTATGAACAAATTTTGAAGCTTACGGCATAAGCAAAGAATGCAGTTTTCTTTGACAAAACTGCCCTTGATTGTTTCTTGTTTTTCTCTTTCTATATAATCGAATGTTATAAAATAACGGAAGAAACAAAAAAATAGATTGCAAATTTTTTTTATTATGTATTGTTGTATATTCATCAAAATGAAACAAATACATGTCTTTTATAGGTAAATTTTCTTACATTACAATCAATTAGAATTGATCAATTTTGTACACTACAAACAATTGTATAATGTTGAATTTTGTACAATATTGAAAAAGGGTGAAAAACATCCATACTATGTGTTTCTTAACACTCCCCCTTGGATGTCTAACATTAAATAAAAAGAAACTCTAATAATTTATATCTTGTAATATACATTTTATTTTTCAACTACCTCATTAAAAACCTTATCAAGGAAAACCCAATGGGACAAAATTTTGACAAAGAAAAAAAGAGTGTAGTGTGTATTTACTCCCCCTGATTAAAACATCACTCAACATCTCGAAGATGTCGCATCCCAATCTCGTATATCATCTTCTCAAATGTTGAGGTCGGCAATCCTTTGGTGAATAAGTCTGCTAAATTGTCACTTGAACAGACCTGTCGCACGTCGATATAACCATTCTTTTGGAGTTCATGTGTGTAGAAATGTTTTGGCAAAATGTGTTTCGTTCTATCTCCCTTTATGAATTCACCCTTTAATTATGCTATGCATGTTGCATTATCTTCATATAAAATAGTGGGTACTTTGTTGCATTCCAGACCACATTTTTTCTCGAATGAGATGTATCATGGATCTCAACCATACACATTCCTGGCTTGCTTCATGAATAACTATTATCTCAGCATGATTTAATGAAGTGCGAGATAGACTGTTTTGTATATCTTCAAGATATGACAGTATCACCACATGTCAACATATTGCATGATTGAGACGGAAATTTATGCGCGTTACAAAAATACCCAGCATCAATATAATCAACAAGATCAGGACTGCAATCTTTAGAATAAAATAAGATCATGTGTTTGATCCCATTTCGATGTCTCCTAGTAAGAGCAGAATTATACCTTGCTAACAAATTAACCAAAAAGGGCTATATCAGATTTTGTAGTATTTGCAGGATACATTAGTACATCAATTGCATTAAGATATGGTACTTCATAACCAATTCATTTCGACATATTTCTCATGTCATCAAATAATCCATTGCTTTTGAAAACTCTTCAAGAGTTCCAATAATTTTCAAGTTATAGATTTATGCAATATAAGGATTATAGATAAGTTTCTCAGAAATTTTTATATGCTTCAATTTTTTTGAATCCTTAACAAGTTTTCATGTAAATTTTGTCAAGTGACAATATTCAGCATTTCATCTGTGACATCTTCAAGTGTCTGGACTGCAAATCAAATAAGTGTTATGCTTATCAAGATGCATCCTTTTATGTATTTTCAACATATGTTCATCAATGTACAAATATTTCATTTGTCAAACACTCCGAGTATATCCAGTAGTACGCATTGTTAGCTACCTTATTAAAAACCTTGCCAGGAAAATCCTATAGGATAAAACCTCAGCTAAGAAAAAAAGAGTGCAGCGCGCGTATTATACCCGTATCATTTAAAACACACTTTATTCTTATAAATGATGCTCCGCAATTCATAAGTGCACCAACTTCACCAAAACATAGGACTTACCAATCATTTTCATGAGATCAAAATTGATCTGTTTTCAAGTTAAGCGATCTTTATAATCATGGGGTATCCAATAGAATCGCCTTATAACATTTTAAATCCTTTAAGGATTTTCATATAACTCTTGTCATCTAGCTAGACATGATAATAATTTATTATATGTATTCAAGCTTTTTCAATATTGTCAGACTGAAACAAACTTTATTTCATCTACCACAGGAGAATAATTCTCCTACAATAAAACCAGGAACTTTGTGAAATCTTTATGCCCCAAGGCACAAGTCATACTTTATATCTTACGAATTTTACTTTCGCATAGTAAATCATTTATACCCCACTGACATTATACTTCAGGTCTTTGGATTATGGGTCCAAATATCCACTTTTCAAGTGAAAGAAAGTACTTGAATTAAATACTTTTATTTGGCCAATAATTTATCTGCCCATACTCTTTGACAAATTGGTATCCAAGATCCTCAATATTATTTATAATGTTGGGCGCTATATTATATTAAAGATATCATCGATGATTGTTTGATATCGGTTCCAGTAAGACATAACTTAATGAAGCTCTCTTCATTTTCATTACTTATTCGGGTACCTAAACCTTTTCCAAGGTTTTATGAAGTGTTATGTCGGTGCTAAAGCACTTGCCTCATTATCATGACCATATTGATCATTTGCTTCTTTTCTTCTTCAAGGAATTTTATCTTTGGAATCGATTGGTCTATTACGCTTCAGGCGTGTCATAGACTTTGTCCTTTTATGGAGTTTTTATTGGAACATTTTACAATTGAATTATCATATAGGGTTAGCAAACATATCTGACAATTAGTTTGCAACATTTTGCAAATGAATATCTCTTGAACTTCAAGTTCACATATACATTTTTTATAAGGATTTAGATAATTCATTTCATGCATAATTTTCAACTGTTATTCAACTCTCTCCCTAATGTTAGGAAATCTAACATTTATTTTCAAAATTTATCTTGGGATTCATATTTGTGCATTGTGATGAGGCAATTGCATCATATGCCACACACCAAAATTTGTAGATAAAATTTATCTGATTCTTGATCTTGAACCAATAGTAATAGGGGAGCCTTGTTGGCTTGATGCATATGAATGTTTCTATATTTTGAATGACATATCTCATATCAAATTTCTTTTGGGAGATTTGTTCTCATAATTAATAATTTAGCTAGAATTGGAGGCATACAATTTCTACTAAACCAACCAACATTATCAACATAATTTGTAGTTTGGAACTGTGCTCTTAATTTAATAATTCGAGCAAACAACTTTGCAAAAATCAAATTGCAAGTTAATAGAAAAGCATATGTGACCATATCATAGATGCATCTATTAAACTATATAATAGCAATCGGTCCACATGGTAGGCGAACAGGACCATATTCATCTTTTCATACGTTTCAAAATTTTTATAAAATATAATTCCAACCTTAGCTGGTATAGTGATCAATTCATTGTGAGAACAAGCAGCACAGGAAAATTCGTGAAGAATTTTTTATTTTTTCAATATATAACCACATTGATTCTCAATTATTTTTGCATCACATTTGGAATCAGGATGGTCAACTGTCATGCCAACTGATATATATATATATATATATATATATATATATATATATATATATATATATATATATATATTTCAGTAAAATTTTAATTTGCTGTTGCATGTGATTCTGTCATCATGCTCATATTTGTGTATTACAAATAAGAGAAAAAATGCGGATAACCTTTACGTAAATATTTATAACCCGCGCCTTTTGTAGTAATATGAAGATGTAACATCTTTCATTTATTTATAGTCTCAATATAATTTATTTTGGTAATATCTTTGAAACTTAATAAGTTTCTTTCGAGACTTACTACAAACCCAATATTATGAATAATTGCATTTCTCCAGATATTAACACTAAAACTCTTTTGGAGCTCTCAATTAATTTCATGTACTACACACATTTCACACACCATTCATATGGTGAACATCTCATTCAAGGAGAAAATTATATAAGTACGACCATAATCATAAAATATTATATAGGCAGGACTTGTTTCTTTCTTTCACCCTTTGGCAATTATATCAAAAATATTTATGCCATACTAAAAGTACACGATCAATGATAGTTTATATCAAAAGAATTTTTTTTTCAAACCTTCCTTAGAGGTGAGATGTGACATTTATCCAACCATGCATCAACATGTTCTTAGTAATAATTTTTATCTCATCTTGACACATTTATTTCAAGAATGATTGAGCATTAACGATGCTTATCACAAATCTCATTCTCTTCAAGGAATGAATTATAATCGTATTTACATGCTTCATAAATTTTTATTAGAAGGTCATTCTGACGCTATGAAATTTATTATATTTACATGACAGACCTCAACATCATATTGAAAGGTCAAGTGTGCCATCCTTTATATTCCTTCATTTTGATGGAGGATTTATAAAATTTATATCAAATTAGGTTGCATGATAATCACTTGTTCAATGACCTTTCATAGCATGCTCACTAGTGGCAAAAATTACCTTCATCTTTTGAAGGATCATTTGAGAACTCATAATATTCTTCGAAGAATATAACTTTCTAATTCCTTAATATATCTTTTGTGTAATATTCAATATTCACATTTTCGAGATGACAAAATCGTTCGTGCCAACTTATAAACAAATTTGTACTAGTAAACTCCAAGTTTACCATGTAATATGAGTTCTATTTAGTAAATTTCAAATTTACTAGAATATGAATAATTTTTCAAGTTTGCTATTTTGGAGTATATTTCATAATATTTCTTCTCAATTATTCTACCTCTTATGGAGGTGTTCTTCTATCACATTCACCCCAGGGAATGGATCTGTAACTTTAACAATCAAAATTCTCATTCCACAGGAATGAAATATAATGATGTCTTAAGCCTATCAAATTATGATAGCTTAGAACTTCTTTCAAAATATTGTTCCTTCATGGGGCGTGCATATAATGTAACAAAGGATTTTATCCTTGGTACGCCTATATTCATATTCATAAATTCAATCACTTGTGTTCTTTTATTTGTCTTCTTTCAGACTTATTTTGCACTGTTACCACATTTATTTCAGACAATGAAGCATATTTAATGGTACATGTTTCATGACTTTTTATATAATAGACATTATTTTGCCTTACAACCTTAGCAATCATAGTATCATCAATATGGTGTGTTGAGATCCAATCTCAATGTCTTATCCATATAAAGTCGTCTTAGGCATAAATTGATGAGATTTAAACTCAATATTTTATCATGGCTCATCGGAATTCTAACTCAATGTTTTAACCTTTTAATGAGATGAAACTTGAATCCACAATCTTATAATCAATGACATAATATGTCAAATTATACAACAAAATTCATAACAGACCTTTAAATACACTTTTCTTTAAACAAATAAAATATATGAAATTTGTAAATAAATAAGCATCTTTAAAAACAAACATATATAGGAAATTATGACTTTTGATACCTACCTCACGTACTTAACCAATTCTTTGGTTATACCTTTGTACAATCATATCATTGAATCCTTCAAACTTAATTAAATTGTTAGAGTTAAACATTATGGTGAAACTTCATATCTCACCTTTTGGTATATGTTCACCGAAACAAATAACGTAAGAAATTAATAATTTTGAAATCCTTTAGATTTATAGTCTCACTTTATTTGGCAGAGTCTCGTGCTGATAATGTGTTATAAAATAACGGAAGAAACAAAGAAATAGATTGCAAATCTTCTTTATTATGTATTGTTGTATATCCATCAAAATGAAATATATACATGCCTTTTATAGGTAAATTTTCTTACATTACAACCAATTAGAATTGGTCAATTTTGTACACTACAAACAATTGTACAATGTTGAATTTTGTACACTACAAACAATTGTACAATGTTGAATTTTGTACACTACAAACAATTGTACAATGTTGAATTTTGTACACTACAAATAATTGTACAATATTGAATTTTGTAAAATATTGGAAAAGGGTGGAAGACATCCATACTATTATGTATTTCTTAACATAGAAATAAATGAGTTTATTTTAGGATAATATGATCATTAGTACTGATAAAACTAATACTAAAACTAACACTCCTGGCTTGAGTCCGGGGTCCAATCTTAACCCTGATTCAAGACATGACTCACGAGGCCTGATCTCGACTCTCTACCTCAATCCGGACTCGGATCGTGACTCGCGGTCAGGAGTAGGGTTATGCAAAAATCAAATTAACCGATAAACCAAAAGGAAAATTTTTTATTAGTTTATTCGTATCGGGTTATTGAGTTAATAATTTTTAAGTGGTTTTAATTTTTTATTGGGATATCGGTTCGGTTCTAATTTTAAGGTTTTAGTTAACGGTTAAACCAATAACCCAATAAGATTATATTAAAATTATATTTTTATCCCTAGTTATGTAATATTGGCTTTATATTTTAAATGCATATCCTATTATTTTTTTGCATTTTATAGTCATTGTCTTAGGCCTCATTTATTTACATTTAATGGAGGACTGAATCTGAATGATTCAGACTTCAGATTATTAAGTGCATTTATTTTTCATTAATATTTTGACTCTTAATAGGTCTGAATAGGTCTTAACCATTCAGATCTGGAACTAAGGCTGCATTTGTTTTTATTAAGATTCACACGTCAGAATCTAAATGCATATTTGAATGATTAAGATGTTATCTATCTTCAGATCTGAAATCTGCATGGTTAACACTATTTATTTTTCAATATCTGAATATGCAAAATTTATTTATTTGCACATATAGTAAGAAATATAATTCAAATAAAGAATAATTATATATTAAAAAAATATTTAATTTAATACAATAAAATTATTATTTGATTAAAAAAATATTTATATTTTTGTTAGTGATAATGGAGATGGTTTGTAATGGTGGTGGTGGTGGTAATGATTGATGTTAGTGATTAGTAATATTAGTGGTGATAGTTGTGATGATAGAGATGTTTGGTATCGTAGTGATTGTTGTGATGGTGGTGATTGGTAGTTGTGGTGGCAGTGATGTGAAGTTGGTTGATGTTAGTAGTTGGAGGTATTGATTGTGATAGCTTAAAAATGAATGCATGATGGTTGATGATGTGTTGGTGGTATTTGGGGATGTTGTTAGCTGTGATGTTGGAGATGATTATTAATAGAAATATATTATAGCGATGATAGTGATTGAAGCGATGGTAGAGGTGACGACACCGGTGATAATGGTGGTGGTGATCGAAGAATGTGTGGATGTTGATGATGTGTTAGTGGTAGTTTGCGGTGACGCTAGTTATAATGATGCGTTGGTTAGCAATTAGGGTTGACCAATAGTGGTTGATGATGGTGGTGTTGTTGGCATTGACGATGGTGATAGTGACAGATATAATTAAAATAATAGAGGTGGCAGATATGATAATGACTGAATATAACGGTTAGTAGTAGTAATGATTATGAATGGTGGAGGTGGTTGGTGGCAAGGTGGTGGTTGACGATGGTGGTGGTCGTAGAGGTGGTTATGGCGGTGATGATAGGCGAATTTACGCGCCTATATCAATATATTTTGCCCATATGTTAGCCTAGTTTTGAGAACTAATTATCTATTTCATGCACTTTTAGTCCTTTTTCCTATAAATGAGCTAACAAACATGATTAGTAAAGTTTCAGGTATAAATGATGCAAAATACAGCATTTTATGGCTTACTTGACGCAAAAGAAAGCTCACAAACGAAGTGGAAAGGAGCTGGACGCCTAAAGGACCAAATCTGCTGCATGGAAAATCTGTCCCGGGCTAAAACAACAATTCTGAAGACCCTATCATGTTAGAGATTTTTATTCATTCAGACATTCTACAATCAATTCTTCAACTATCAATTCAACTATTATTTTTCCTCCATTCTTCTCATCTTCCTCATCTACAAACACTTCTAATCTATTCTTCTATTCATCTATTCCACAACAAGAGAATCGTTACTCGCTACGGAATCACCAAAACCACACGCCTAACACCCCTTTCACACGCCATCCACCATGCAAAACGTGATATCCTTCGCATTCATGGGTAACTAAACCTCTTAGTTGGGGTTATGGAAGCCGAATGAGTTACTATCTATAGCTGTGAGTTTGTGAGTTCAAGACACGTATATTGCTTATATCATTACGCTCTTCATCTTAATCTACATTCTTTGCGGTTGCAAACGCAAGAATAATGCCAGTCTAACATTTAACTTGTTCGAGAGAAAGGTTATTTGTCTGGAAAAGAGATAATGTCAAGGTAGTAGGACACCCTTTCCTATTAAAAAGCTAGTGCCGTAACTGGACTAACCTCTTGGAGAATTCGTACCGTTAGACACGCTTTAAGCTCGAGAGAGTTAAAGTGAAATAGTCCTTGTTCAGGTCGAGAGACGCTTGGATTTACCATCGACTACAATTCTCTATAAGCAATTGCATGTCAAGACTCTACACACTCATAGCCAATAGAGACGTATACCTCTGAAGGTGGACATAACCCCAACGCTTCAATTCTCATTGTTTCACAACCTACGAAATACTCTCTTTTTACTTTGCTATTTTCAGCTTTTATTTCATTACTTTGGTTACTTATTGCAATCCCCCCTTCTTACGAGACTTGCATCAAAAGTCTATTAATTTTACTTACTTGTCGGCCAAGCTATTCCCTGTGGGATCGACACCCAACCCAGGTTGGGTTCTATATTTGCTAACGACCGCTTTACACTCAAACGAGAGCTGTAGATTGAGCGTTATCAAAAATTGGTGCCGTTGCCGGGGAATACGAGTGTCAATCAAGTTCGTGATAATTACTAGACCCTTTGGTCAAAGATTCTCGTACTTTTATGTTTAGTTTTTGTTTTTGTTTATTGCAGGTTTTTCTTTTAGTGCATGCCCCATACTAGAAGTTCAGGTCAACCGTTATTACCAGTCAATCCTGAACCACAACGAATTAGAAGAATGGAAGCACAAGCTGAAATCGACAGGATGGCTGCTCATCACGAGCAAGCAAGATTAGCTGCTCTTGCCGCTGCTCAAGTCCAACAACAAAACATTGATAATCCTGGGAGAGCAACAAATCCTGACGATGAGGATTTAGGAGATGACGAGTTGATAAACCCAAGGCATGGCGCTGAAATTGCAACACCTGCCAATCGAAGAGGTCGACAAGCTTGTTACAGATATGATCGCCAACCTTTGCAACCAGCTTTCGACGATGATGATGATGATCTTGATGGTGCCGGAGCCACTGGAGCTATAATTCCACCACCATTAGCGCCCGGAGCCAAGTTCAACATCACTAGCACCATGATTCAGTTATTGCAACTCAAGGGGTTATTTGGTGGACTAGCAGGCGATGATCCAAATATGCATCTTATCAACTTTATTTCTACATGCAAGTCTTTTGACAATCCTGGTGTTGGTCAGAATGCTATTCGATTACGTCTATTTCCATTGTCTCTGTCTGGGGAGGCAACATTATGGTTGAATGGGCTGACTCCTGATTCAATTACAAATTGGAGGCAATTGAGAGACGCTTTCCTAGAAAGATTCTTTTCGCCATCCAAAAGGGCTCAATTGAGAGATGAAATCAGCAACTTTCGTCAGCTTCCCTCTGAAGCTCTTCACGAAACATGGGAGAGGTTCAAGACAAAGCTAACGAGATGCCCAAACCATCACATGACTAATGTTCACCTCATGGAGATCTTGTATAGAGCCTTGAATTCAGTAACTAAACCAGTGGTGGACAACGCAGCTGGAGGTTCTTTTATGGACCTCACCTTTGGTCAAGCAAGCAACATGCTAGATCGTATGACGAAACAAAGTAGAGCTTGGCATACCAGGGATTCTGAGGTAGCAAGCCCCACTTTATCTATTGGCATGTCTGCAGACCAAAGAAGAAGAGAAGAAGAACGTGATCAAGATATGGCGCACATGAAAACCCAAATGGATCTTCTTACAAAGCATCTATTAGGGAAGACTGAAAAAGTGAAAGCTATTGCGTCAAAAGGAAGAGACGAATCTGATTCAGAGGAGGAGGCCAACTACTTGAACAATCAGGGGGGTTTCCGTGGGAATGCCCAAGGAAACCAAGGTCGGAACTATTATGATAAATCAGGAATCAAAGACCAAGGTAGTTGGAGGAAAAATAATGAAAAGAGTGGTTTGTACGTTCCCCCTGGTAAACGTGATACCACCACATCTAATTCTATGGAAGACATGATGGCTAAGTTATTGAAAGGAGTAGAAGCAACGAGCGCGGGAGTTAAGGAGGTAATTGACGATTTGGCCTCCATGAAGCAACTAGTTGATTCTCATTCCACTTCTATCAAGCAAATAGAGCAGCAATTGAGCCAACTTTCAGCAGCATTCAATCAAAAAAAGGCTGGCACCTTACCTAGCGATACTGTGCAAAACCCAAGGAATGATGGGTCATGCATGGCCATCACTACCAGAAGTGGTAAGGTGCTGGAAACTTCATAAAAAGGCAAGCAAGTGGTTGACGGAACAGCAAATATGGACGCCACACCTAGTGACTTCACAAGAGAAGAAGCCGCAACATCTACTTCCAACGTCAAGGATGTTTCACCTAGTGACGTGCAGCCTGAAAAAAATAATAAACGGAAGCAAGAGGAGAAGAAAGCCATGGAGAGAACACTTCCATACCCACCACCACCTTTTCCACAAAGATTGAAGAAGGTGGCCGATGACACTAAGTTCAGCAAATTTATGACCATGTTGAAGCAGCTGACTATTAATGTCCCATTGGTAGAGGCACTTGAACAAATGCCTGGGTATGCGAAGTTTATGAAAGATCTTTTGACTAAGAAGAGGGCAGCAAGCTATGAGCTGAAAGATGATGTGCATCATTGTAGTGCAATTGCTACTCGATCGATAGTTCAGAAGAAGGCCGACCCCGGAGCTTTCACGATTCCTTGCACCGTCGGATCTTTGGACTTTGCTAAAGCATTGTGTGACTTAAGAGCCAGCATCAACTTGATGCCATTATCGATCTATAAGAAGTTGGGGTTAGGAGATCCTACACCAACTAATATGAGGCTTGTGATGGCGGATAGGTCGGTAAAACGACCGGTTGGTATTCTATGCGATGTCTTGGTAAAGGTATCTTCATTCATATTTCCAGCAGACTTTGTCATCTTGGATTGTGAAGCAGATTCAGAGGTTCCCATAATCTTGGGACGCCCTTTCCTTGCTACGGGAAGTGTGCTCATAGATTTGAGAGCTAATGAGCTTTCATTCCGAATAAATGATGAAGTGGTTCGCTTTGATGTTTGCAAATCAATGAAGAAACCCAAAGATCTAAGTGTATTTTCGGTGGCTGATGTTGTCTTTGATGACGAGAAAGAGTTACTTGCAGAAGAGCACATTCTTGATGATCCTTTGGAGGCTTTGTTCATGAAAGAAGAGGATGATGATGCTGAAATTTCTGAAGATGATATTTGTGCTCTATCGGGATTAGGAACATATCGTTATACTCCCAAGAAGCTGGATCTTGATCTCAAGAATCGACCCACACCTCCAGCTAAGCCATCTATTGAAGAACCACCCACGTTAGAATTGAAGGAGCTGCCAAGCCATTTGAAGTACGCATTCTTAGGAAGCAGAAATACTCTTCCAGTCATTGTAGCAGCCGATTTGGGTGAGCAACAAGTTGCAGCTCTTATTGCAATCCTACGCAAGTATATTAGAGCTATTGGATGGACCATTGCGGATATCATTGGTATTCCACCTGGGATTTGCACACATAAAATTCAGCTTCAAGAAAAGTGCACACCCACCATTGAACATCAAAGACGTCTAAACCCACCAATGCAAGAAGTGGTGAAGAAGGAGATTATCAAGTGGTTAGACACAGGAGTCGTGTATCCTATTTCTGATAGTACATGGGTAAGCCCAGTACAATGTATTCCCAAGAAAGGAGGTATGACGGTGGTCGCGAATGCAAAGAATGAGCTTATTCCACTCAGGCCCGTTACTGGATGGAGAGTATGCATGGACTACCGCAAGCTGAATTCTTGGACTCTTAAGGATCACTTCCCCATGCCATTTATGGACCAAATGCTAGATCGATTAGCGGGGAAAGGATGGTTTTGCTTCTTGGATGGTTATTCAGGTTACAATCAGATTTGTATTGCCCCCGAAGACCAAGAGAAGACAACGTTTACATGCCCATATGGTACTTTTGCCTTCAAACGCATGCCATTCGGGTTGTGTAATGCACCAGCCACCTTTCAACGTTGTATGATGTCTATTTTCTCTGATATGGTAGAAGACACTTTGGAGGTATTTATGGACGACTTTTCAGTTGTTGGTGAGTCCTTTGACGCATGTTTGGTGAACTTGAGCATGGCATTACAAAGATGTGTAGAGTTCAACCTTGTGCTTAATTGGGAGAAGTGCCACTTCATGGTAAAAGAAGGAATTGTTCTTGGGCACAAGATCTCTGAAAGAGGAATAGAGGTTGATCGCGCCAAAATAGAGGTAATTGAGAAGCTACCACCTCCAATTTCGGTGAAGGGAGTTCGTAGTTTTCTTGGTCATGCTGGGTTTTATCGTAGATTCATCAAAGACTTCTCCAAAATTTCTAGTCCAATGTGCAAACTATTGGAGAAAGATGCGAAGTTTGACTTTAATGATGATTGCTTAAAGGCATTCGAATGCCTTAAAGAAAAACTCATTGAAGCCCCTATCATGGTAGCACCAGATTGGACTCTCCCGTTCGAAGTCATGTGTGATGCTAGTGGTGTAGCCGTTGGTGCTGTTCTTGGACAGAGAAAGGAGAAATTATTTCATCCTATCTACTATGCGAGTAAGGTCCTAAATGAAGCCCAAAGGAACTACACTGTTACTGAACAAGAGCTCTTAGCGGTTGTGTATGCGTTTGAGAAGTTCCATGCCTATCTGTTGGGTACTAAGGTAATCGTTCATACAGACCATGCAGCTCTTAGGTATCTAATGACAAAGAAGGATGCAAAACCAAGGCTGATTCGATGGGTATTGCTGCTGCAAGAGTTCGATTTCGAAGTCAAAGATAGAAGAGGTTGCGAGAACCAAGTGGCTGATCACCTATCTAGACTTGAGAATGAGTATGTGGCACAACCAGAAAATCAGATTGATGATGCATTCCCTGACGAGGAGATACTAGCGACAACAATGGAGAAATTACCATGGTATGCCGATTTTGCAAATTTCGTGGTGAGTAATGTGTTACCTTCCAATTTATCTTACCACCAGAGGAGGAAGTTTATGCATGACGTTCAGCACTACTATTGGGATGAGCCTTATTTGTTTCGAAGATGCGCGGATGGTATCATTCGACGATGTATATCCCATGAAGAAGTGCCTACTATATTGGAAGCATGCCACACTTCGCAAGTTGGAGGACATCATGCAGGGAATCGAACGGCAAGGAAAGTCTTGCAAAGTGGTTATTATTGGCCTACAATATTCAGAGATGCACACGACTATGTGAAAAGGTGTGACCAATGCCAACGTCAAGGTGCTATTTCAAAATACCATGAAATGCCCATGTCCAAAATTCTGGAGGTAGAACTCTTTGATGTGTGGGGTATTGATTTCATGGGACCATTCATGAATTCGTTTGGAATGAAGTACATCTTGGTTGCTGTGGATTATGTGTCGAAATGGGTTGAAGCTGTAGCATTGGCTGACAACGAAGGAAAGCGTGTTGTAGCGTTTTTAAAAAAGAATATCTTCTCTCTCTTTGGAGTACCTCGTACTATCATAAGTGATGGAGGATCTCACTTTTGCAACAAGCTATTCAAATCTGTATTGGCCAAGTATGGAGTCAAGCAACACAAGGTAGCTACGCCTTATCATCCCCAAACCAGTGGACAAGTTGAGGTTTACAACCGCGAGATCAAGCAGATCCTTGCCAAGACGGTTAATGCAAATAGGAAGGACTGGTCTCGGAAGCTAGATGATGCACTATGGGCGTATAGGACTGCATTCAAGACACCCATTGGCATGTCACCTTATCAGCTAGTTTATGGGAAGGCTTGTCATCTACCCATCGAGCTTGAATACAAGGCATTGTGGGCATTGAAGCACTTGAATCTGAATTGGGATGATGTGAAGAACCTGAGGTTGGAGCAGCTGAACGAACTAGATGAATTTCGTCTCCATGCATACGAAAGATCAGATTTATACAAGGAGCGGATGAAGAAGTATCATGATCAGCGGATTGTTCGACGAAACTTCCAAAAAGGTGACATGGTACTGCTCTTTAACTCCCGACTCAAGCTCTTCCCAGGTAAGTTAAAATCAAAGTGGTCTGGTCCATTTAAAGTCATCCAAGTCTACTCATCTGGAGTAGTCGAATTGGAAAACAATGAGGGTGTTATCTTCAAAGTGAATGGCCAACGTGTCAAGCCATATATCAGTCCTCTTGACTCGATGAATGACATGGCCATCACTTATCTCGACGAAGTATAGGTACTCGAGAGTACTACGTCGAGCCACGACAATAAATAAGGCGCTAGATGGGAGGCAACCCATCGTTTTATTGTTTTATCGTTTTGTCATTTTATCGTCTTATTATTTCGTCGCTTTAGTATTTTTTTTTCTTGATAAATGAAAATCCAAAAATAAGAGTCGTGCCACGACCAAAACTAAGGCGCTTGGTGGGAGGCAACCCATCGTACTAATCGTTTTCATTTTGTTTTGAGCAAATATAGGTGCAAAAAGTACACGACGAGGAGATTGATCTCAATCGACGATTTGGACGCATGGTATGGTAAAGTCGGTAAGTTAGGAATGGTGATGCATAAGGCTATGAATTGAGTCTTTCTCACGTCATAATAGGCTTTGAGGAAGGCTAGGCCTTGGTAAAAATAGGCCACGAACGATGCACAACCTATTCTATAGCCTAAGGACTCGGAATCTAGTGTGCTATACACTATGCGCCGCCTATTCCTAGGTATGCTTTTGACTATGCGCCGCCTATGCTATGGCATTTGAGATACTGAGACCAAATGCCATAGACTATGCGGCGCATATGTCTAGAAATGCCATAGACTATGCGGCGCATATGTCCCATTATGCCATGGACAATGCGCCGCATATGTAAGTGATATGCCGAGGGATATGCGTCGCATATGTGGTGATTTTGTCCCCAAATCCGATTGTAAATGGGTCATAACCCGACCCATACTCTTACTATATAAAGGGGACTTGGTTTTATAACACAATCACATTAGAAACAACCCTAAAGGCGCCGCATATCACTCCAAATCCTCTCAAAATTTTCTTCCTTTGTTCTTCCAATCCACAACAACTTCTCCACAATCTTCAAGCAAGTAAGTGCTCTCTTATTCTTCATCTATTTATAGTAAGTACTACGTTGCTATGCTTATTATATTTTGCTAAATCATGTGAGATTGATGGTGATGTTCATGTGTTTGGATAATTGTTGCAAAAACGTGTGAGTGAATATCTACGTAGGGAATTCTTGACTTGTTTCCGACTTGAATTTTACTCCGATAGCATTGTTATGATGATTGCTGAATTGACATGGCTATGAATATTGCTTAATATTGTTGTTTGGATGCTTACATGATAGACCATCCCGGCCATCGGGATAAGGTTATAGTACCTATCGACTTAGGAGGGTGTGCGTGTTGTAAGAATAATGATTCCATGTGGTAACCCCTAGGTTGTAGTATTGCTATATCCACCATGAAAGTAGTCCAATGGCTGCAAATAAGTGATGTAATGCTGATTTTCTTGTCGGAATACACTCCTAAAACGTATGTCGACGAAATCTGAGTACTCGACCACTTTCACTTCACCGATTTGTGTTAACAAGATTAAGTGCGGGGTGGTACCCCTAGTGCTTGCATATAGATTGTATCAAGTAAGATTGTGCTGCAACTAACATTATTTCTAGTCTCAGGTACAATGGCACCCAAAGCAAAGCAAGGCAAGGAGAAGGCTACCACGTCCCGAAAGGACAAGAAGAGAAGTCAAAAAGACCAAGGAGAATCCTCTTCAGCACACCTACCACGCAGAATGTTCGGAATCAAATGGGTTCTTGAGGAAGAAGACAAGGCATGGTACAGCAGCAACAAAGAAAGGAAGTACGTGCATGTCGACTTGATCAACAAGGAGACCTTAGCAAAGAAGGAGCCGCAAATGTTGGCCAAAATAATGGCTTTGAATCTGGATTTCATCTTCCGTGACATGGGAGAGTGCAATCTTGACTTGACAAGAGAGTTTTATGCCAACTGGTCGCCAAACACAACAGGCAACGAAGTCAAAATTCGGGGCCAAGTGTTACAGCTTACAGCGGATTGGATCAACTCTTTTCTTGGCCTACCTCCGGTCGACCCTGCACCATACAAAGAGCTGTACAGCAGGCCTCCTTACAGAGCAATAAGACACACGCTTTGTGGAAGCAGATCGATGGCAAGATGGGGCAGACATAAAGAAACAGGCCGTCACAACACCTTCCCCTATGCTCCACTAAATAGGGAAGCAAGAATCTGGATGCGCATTGTCAACTCATGCCTTATTCCTGGGACGCAATACACAAAGATATCGAGAGATAGAGTGTGTTTGGTTTATGCGTTGATGACGAATGTCCCTATCAACTTTGGGGCAATCATTCGATCTACCATGAGGAAGGCCAGACTCCACCGAAGGTCCCATTTCACATTCGGTAATTTGTTGACAGCAATGTTGCGGAAGGAGGATATAGAAGAGGAATCAGCTGACCACAAACTCCAACATAACCCAAAGAAGGTTGACCTCACCAAGGTCAAAGATGCTGAAACAACGCATGGAGTCAACCTTACTACTGCGGAGAGACATGCTCGTGACGAGAGTTTCTTCCATCATCTCTATGGCATGACACGATTCACTATGATGAGTGGTGGACGTATTCCAACTGCTGAAGAGCTCCAACAGCTGGACCACGACTACCCAATGAACAGGCATGCCCGGGAGATGTGTGGAGTGGGCGTATATTTTGAGGAACCTCTTGACGATGACGTGCCAACTGATGATGATAGACGCTTGCCTGATTCTGATGATGAGGAGAACTCTGACGATGACTCTTATGATGATTCAGACGAAGGGGGTATGACCCCCGACATTGATGAAGAGTCCGACTAAACCAGGTTCTTCGCATTTATTTTCCACTGAGGGTAGTGTCCAGTCTAAGTGTGGGGTGGCAGAATCTGCATGCTATACTTCTGTGTTTGCACCTATGTTTGTATGATTGCTTGTTTACTTTGTTTTTTTTAGTCCATTTTTTTGTTTAGTCCATTTTTTTTTTGTTTTTTTTCGTTTGATGTTTTTTTTAGGAGTCAAATTTTTCTAGCTACGCATGAAATTATTTTGATAGGCAGCATAGGATTAGAACAAGAGTATGTGCTACAATTGTGACTATTGAGACATTTAGGCTCTAGTTATGACTTATTATGTGATATTGTGTGACTCAATTCCTTCACTTGTTGGGTCGAGAGTCTGTATTACTTCCAATCAAGTCGACCATGTGCCTTGTGTGTGCGAGATAATAGTATATTCTATGTTTGTGGCTGATGCTAGAACTTGCCTGGTATGTATGCAAAGCGAAAATAAGGAGTGTAAGTTTAGGATATGATTTAGGCATTTCTTTGGCAACCTATACATGTTTACCTTCAGTTTTACCTACCCATGTAAATCATCCTAGTTAAACCCTTTTGAGCCTTTAGCCTATTTCTTTGACAACCTTGTATGTAAGCCTAATCCATTTTTTTTCAAGACCATAATTTGATCCAAATTCCTAAGTGCTTTAAAGTGAAAAAGTCATGTGACAACATAAGAGGAAATTGGGTGAGTATGATGCTTTAAATTGAAATGGTGCTTGAATGTGTTATGAAAAAGGAAGAAAGTGCTATCATAAGAGGTATGTTGTGAAAAGAAAAAGGAAAAGAAAGCTGAAAAGTGAGTTGTGCTTAAAATTGAAAAACAAAATAGGAGAACAAGGGTGGTAGAATAAAAGAAAGAAGAAAGGTTGAAAGAAAAAAGTGTCAATGATAGAATGTGATGTATTAAAGTGCTTAGGAACTTAGTCACTATTTCTGGCCAAAATAGTCCTACCCGTCCCTTAGCCTACATTACAACCCTCAGAAGACCTATTTGATCCTAATCTTAACATTCCGACATTTAGTAGAGTACTACATTAAAGGCAAGCTTATGGTCATTAGTTGCTACATATGAATTCTTTGTGAGAGTGAGTGCAAGGATACTTTGATACCCTTGTTTGAAAAATATGCTATATTTGTGAGTGATTATGGGTACTATATTGTGAGACACACATGGTTGATGAGTTTTGGATAGTTGTATATGATTCTATGTACCTTAATGTTTGCATGCGAGCTGATCACCATCACGAGTCTATGCTTGAGGTTAAATTGTTTCTACTTATAATCGAAAAGCTACTCTTTGTTGATAATTGTTGTGCTTGTCTTGACGAATGTTTTGTGTTGTTGCTGTAAAAACCTTAAGTCGATGCTTAGAAGGACATGATATGTTGTTCGAGGACGAACAAAGCTCTAAGTGTGGGGTGTTGATGATAGGCTAATTTACGCGCCTATATCAATATATTTTGCCCATATGTTAGCCTAGTTTTGAGAACTAATTATCTATTTCATGCACTTTTAGTCCTTTTTCCTATAAATGAGCTAACAAACATGATTAGTAAAGTTTCAGGTATAAATGATGCAAAATACAGCATTTTATGGCTTACTTGACGCAAAAGAAAGCTCAAAAACAAAGTGGAAAGGAGCTGGACGCCTAAAGGACCAAATCTGCTGCATGGAAAATCTGTCCCGGGCTAAAACAACAATTCTGAAGACTTTGGGGACTTACAGACACAAAGCTGGATTTTTACCAAGATACATTAACCTAGTGCAATTAGGTTATGTGTTTTACTATTCTATTTGGATTATGATATTGTAACCTTACCCTAGTACATTTGGATCAAGGATTTCATTAGTATATTAGGATTTGGTTATTTATTTCATTAGCTTAGTAGGAGTAGGATAGGAGTATTATAAATACCCTATCATGTTAGAGATTTTTATTCATTCAGACATTCTACAATCAATTCTTCAACTATCAATTCAACTATTAATTTTCCTCCATTCTTCTCATCTTCCTCATCTACAAACACTTCTAATCTATTCTTCTATTCATCTATTCCACAACAAGAGAATCGTTACTCGCTACGGAATCACCAAAACCACACGCCTAACACCCCTTTCACACGCCATCCACCATGCAAAACGTGATATCCTTCGCATTCATGGATAACTAAACCTCTTAGTTGGGGTTATGGAAGCCGAATGAGTTACTATCTATAGCTGTGAGTTTGTGAGTTCAAGACACGTATATTGCTTATATCATTACGCTCTTCATCTTAGTCTACATTCTTTGCGGTTGCAAACGCAAGAATAACGCCAGTCTAACATTTAACTTGTTCGAGAGAAAGGTTATTTGTCTGGAAAAGAGATAATGTCAAGGTAGTAGGACACCCTTTCCTATTAAAAAGCTAGTGCCGTAACTAGACTAACCTCTTGGAGAATTCGTACCGTTAGACACGCTTTAAGCTCGAGAGAGTTAAAGTGAAATAGTCCTTGTTCAGGTCGAGAGACGCTTGGATTTACCATCGACTACAATTCTCTATAAGAAATTGCATGTCAAGACTCTACACACTCATAGCCAATAGAGACGTATACCTCTGAAGGTGGACATAACCCCAACGCTTCAATTCTCATTGTTTCACAACCTACGAAATACTCTCTTTTTACTTTGCTATTTTCAACTTTTATTTCATTACTTTGGTTACTTATTGCAATCCCCCCTTCTTACGAGACTTGCATCAAAAGTCTATTAATTTTACTTACTTGTCGGCCAAGCTATTCCCTGTGGGATCGACACCCAACCCAGGTTGGGTTCTATATTTGCTAACGACCGCTTTACACTCAAACGAGAGCTGTAGATTGAGCGTTATCAGGCGGTGACTGATGATTATGGGTAAAGTGGTGATGAATATTTTCTAACACAAGAATACTTTTTAATGATTAAGACTTAGTTTCAGATCTGAATGATTAAGACCTCTTAAGAGTCAAAATCTTAATGAAAAAAAATGAATGCACTTAATGGTCTAACGTTTGAATTTTTTAGATTTAGACCCCCCTTAAGTGTAAACAAATGAGGCCTAAGTCTTAATCATTAAGAGGTATTCTTGTGTTGGATAATATTCACCACCACTCTATCAATAATCATCACTCACCACCACTAACCACCTCTGTTACCACAACCATTGTCAACCACCACCTAGCTACCAACCACCACTACCTAGCTACCAACCACCACCTAGCTACCAACAACCACCACCTAGCTACCAACCACCTCCACTATCACAACTACCATTAACAATAATAATTACTACTAACCACTATTTTCAGCTGCTACCATATCTACCACCTTTATTATTTTAATTATATCCATCGTTATCACCATCATTAACGTCAATGCCAATACTAATACCACCACCATCATCTACTATTATCAGCCAATTCCAACTACTAACCAACTCATCTATCCCAACTAGCGCCATTACTAACTACCACTAACACCTCATCAATATCCACATATTCTTTGTTCATGTAACGCCCTAAAAATAGGTCCCGAGATGTCACATGGTGCTCAAGACTACGAGTAGTCTCAAGCTAACCCTATAAGCCTTCTGCTAAAGTTGTAACTCATAATGGAGAAATATAAACATAAAATTAATACGGAAGTCTGTCTAACCTAAGATGAAATTATCTGAAAATATTTGACTCAAAAGTCCAGACAATCAACACTGAAAATCTGAATTATAACTAGCAGTCTGACAAGCCTCTACTACTAACAGCTAGAGAGCCACTGGGACAAACCCCTAACTGACTCGAACTGAATTAAAAATACTAAACCAACTACTTCAATAAGCTGGAAAACTGAATAACTGGGTCCCCGAACTATAAGGGATCACCAACTGTCGGGATGTAGATGGAGATGCTCGAAATCCCTCATGCTGCTGAAACTGAGCACCTGAACCTACATTACTAAACAATGTAGCACATAGACATATATGTGGATCAATACTTCTAGAATGTACTGAGCATGTGGGGGTGAATACTTAAGTAAAACAGTGAGGAAATATATATATATATATATATATATATATATATATATATATCTTTCTCATAAATAATGCATGCTAAGTAATAATGACTCACTTTGGCTTGAGTAATTGAAAGCTGTAATCAGAAATCATAAATGATAAAACATACTATATAAATTCTGTGAGCCACCACACTTAGTTCTAAATCTGTACTTGAAATCTGTTTTCAAATCATGCATGCTAAGTGTAGGAAGGACTCATTTTTATCATATAAAAGTTAAAAGCTGAAATTTTGTAATTAGTGTCCTAAGTAGGACCATATCTAAGTAAATTCGTGAGCTTTTACACTTAGTACACTTAGTTTCTAGGAGTTGTTCTGTTGTTCTGTTTTAGGACTTAAGTTATTAGGCTTTAGGGAGGTTTTTCTAACCGACATATACTATGTGAGTTGTCATAGTGTCCGACGTCTAGTTCCCTTATGGAAAAACCTCACGTTGGGGGAGAGGTGTCATACTCTTGCCAAGGAGTATAACCTAAGATAAGTGATCACATCTGTAACTGTCATCCATATAAAAATAGGAATAATCTAAATCTGTACCTACGTTGGCTCGTAGTTTTGGGATATTTAAACGTACCCAATTCGGTGCTAAATACTACTCTCTTTAATCTGTATGCTCGTTTTATATGACATTCACTTTAAAACTAGTATAAGGATTTATAATGAAAACCAATCATGCATCTGTTCACTTTAAACTATTATAAAAACTGTAAAGTGGATTCCATATCTTAGCTGAGATCAAAAGATCAAGTATTGATCAAAATCTGAATAAAAACTAATCATAGGGTGCCTAAAACATAGTCATTCTTGAAATATCAATATTCAAACCAGGGATTAATAACCCATGCATCAAATTCCTATCAAATCATAATAAAGTTCATGCTTGATAATGAAAGCCTTGAGAATTCAATTCTAAATCTGAAAAATAAAGTCACACGCATAAATATATGAAAGTAGACATGTAATTCAACAACTAAATCACTTGTGACATCATAATATTCAAATAGTGATGAGTGGGTATAAACCCTAAACTGAAATTCATATAATTTCATGTAAAAATCAACTTTAAAACTAGTTTTGGGCACAAGAATGAAAGGATTATCCTTGTTCATAATCCCACATACCTTAATAGATGATATTGATGAAGTAGCTTGACTTTGAATTTCTATTTGTGATTTTGAAGATTTTCTTGAAGATCTTAAATTGGGAACCTTGAATTTTGGGTTATCTTGGAAAAAGAATGGTGAAATTTAGATTCCTTGAGGTTTAAGATTTGAAGCTATGGGGTTTCTTGGAGAGAAATTTGATGAATAATGAGCATATTAGGCTTAGAATAAGTTTAATCCATTGTTTTTCACGAATTGGGGGCTTGAGAAAAGACTAAATTGCCCTTTGAAATTTTAAGTTCAGAACTGGAGTCCCGATTTTGAGCCTCAGCGCGACGCGACGCCATCGCAGTGGATCACTGGAAAAAGAACGAGTGCCATTTTGCACTATGGCATGATGCAGCATTATCGTATTGCATCACTAGAAAAAGAACGAGTGCGAATTTGCACTCCACCGCGACGCGGCGTTATCGCGATGCTTCACTGGAAAAGGACGAGTGCGAAATTATACTCCAATGCGATGCGGCACTTGCTCCGCCACAATTTCTGGTGCGACACTGGCCAATCACAGTAAGCTACTGGAAAGGGACGAACGGGATTTTAGTGTTCACTGTGATGTGGTGTAATCGCGGTGAACTACTGTTTCTCACTAGAAGTATCAGAACTTCTTAATCGGGTATCAGATTTAGGTGAAATTGGTATCATTGGAAAGCTGACTCAATTATCTACAATTTAGTGGGTCTAGGTCTGGAAAATTTTACACGTATAAAGAGTTATTCACTTTTAAAGTTTATCCTTGACAAACTAGGAGCTGAACAGAACTAAGAAAAGTATGAGGTATTACAATATCTCCACCTTGGAAACATTAGTCCTCGAATGAGACTAGTTAAACTAAGTATACTAAGGAATTGATACTATATAATGTCATGCACCACTGAAACAAAACTATATGACTGAATCTAAAATATAATGAGCGACTGAACTAATCTGCAAATGCATGAATTGACATAAAGATAATCACATGGCTGAAACTGAGACTGAAAAAGAACTATGTTAAGGAAAAATGTTATCTTAGGCTGACTTTGAGTTTGTGGAGAAGAGGTAAGGATACTTGGTTCGCATGTCTGCTTATGCTTTCCAAGTGGTACCCTCAACAGACTGATTTCTCCACAGAACTTTGACCAAGAAAACTTTTTTATTCCTTAGTCTACAGATCTGCTGATCAAGAATCTCTACTGGAAGTTCTTCGTATGAAAAACTATTCTGAATATCCATGCTTTCTAGAGGAACTACAATAGTTGAATCGTCCATACACTTCTCCAATAAGGATATATGGAACATTGGGTGAACTGATGACAAGTCTGCAGGTAGCTCAAGCTCATACACTACCTATTCCACCCGACTCAAAATCCTATAGGGACCCACATATCGGGGACTAAGTTTTCCCTTTTTGCCAAATCTCTTTACCCTCTTCATGGGTGAAACTTCAAATAAACAAAATAATCGACTTCAAACTCAAGATCTCTCTTTCTTACGTCTGCATAAGATTTCTAAAGAAGTAAGATCTATTTACAGACTAGCCGATGAGCTTCATAAGTTTTCTGCCACACTTTCTTCCATTCAAGCAATACTCAATGATGTTGAGGAGCAGCAGGGGAGTAGCCATCAGGTGAGGGACTAGATAACAAGGCTTAAGAAAGTAGTCTTTAAGGCTAATGATCTCTTGGATGATATCTCTACTGAAGTTAAGCATAGAAAATTGTTCAATAAGGTAGGCAAAATCAAATCCTATGATTTATAATCTTAAAAATTAGTCATCTTCTTACGACCAATCGACTGGACCTAAAGAGATTAGGACTCCTTAAACTTGGTTGAAAGGTGGCAACCTTTGCTTCTAGAGCCTTATTCAGTGCAACTGAATTTGGATAGAGAGACCTATTAATTTGTTCTTGATGGAGAAATGGTTGGACGAAATAATGATAAACAGAAAATTGTGGATTTTCTTTTAGATTCTATATTGAAGAGAATGTCGTGGTTATATCAATTGTTGATATTTGGGGACTAGGAAACACCACTTTTGCATAATGTATGTATAATGATGAAATGATTAAGAAGAATTTTGAGAAAAAATTATGGGTTTGTTTTTCGTATGTATTTGCAGTGAAAATGATTTCTTTAGAGGTAGAGGTATGGACTGCGTACATCTTACCCCCCCAGACCCCACCAGGTGGGAATACACTGGGTTTGTTGTTGTTGTTGTATTTGTAGTGAAAATGATTGCAGAAAAAATCATCAAATCTGGAGGAGGGAAGAAGGATAATTAGCTTTAACTAGATGCAGTGCAAAATGAGATTAGGAAAATGCTTGATGGGAAGAAGTATCTTCTAGTGCTCGATGATGTGTGGAATGAAGATACCTTGAAATGGTCGAACCTGAAGAATATGTTGATCAGTGGAGCCAAGGGAAGTAAGATTTTAGTGACTACTCGCTAAGACATGGTGGAGGAAGTTTCAGGAAGTGTTCACCAACATAAATTAGGAGACCTTTCAAATGAAGATTCATGGACATTGTTTGAAAAATGGGCATTTGAATGTAACAAAGAGAATAAAAATTCAAATCTGGTGAAAATAGGAAAGGAAATTGTGAGACAGTGTGGAGGAGTTCTTCTTGCAATAAGGTCGTAGAAAGCCTTGTACGCGTCAAAAGAATAGAGGATGAGTGAATGTATTTCAAGAACCAAGATTTGTCAAGTATCACACGAGGAGGAAATGATATAATGGACATTTAGAGATTGAGCTATAATTACCTTCATCAACAATTAAAGATATGCTTTGCATATTGTTCCCTCTTTCCAAAGGATTTTAAAATTCATATTGATTTGATTGACATGTGGATTGCTCAAGGCTTTGTTCAATCAACTACTAGCTACACATACAATACGGAGGACGTTGCATATTCATATTTCATGGATTTGTTAAAAAGGTCATTCTTTAAAGAAGATGAACTTTTTTTGCATCTTTACAAAATGCACGATCTTGTACATGATCTCGCGAAAGAAGTTATAGATGGGGAGTTTTTCAGTATCATTAAAGAAAAAGATACAGTGATTCTCCCTGATCAAACTCTCCATGCTTCTTGTTTATTCAAGATTGATGATTCATTGGCATTTCCTATTCATTCTATAAGAAGCATAGAAAGTTACAGACATTTATTTATGTATATGAGGAGTCTATATACAGTGTTATGAGCAATTCAACTTTAGAAAGAATGATTTCAAATTTTACACATTTTGCGCGTTCTACATCTACGTCATATGCAGATAGAATTTCTTCCTCAATCTTTAGGTGGACTAAAGCATCTAAGATATCTTGCTATTTTTTCTTGTAATATTGCTAGTTTGCCAAATTCCATCACAAAATTGCATAATCTACAAATTTTGAAGTTGACTAATTGCATTACTCTAAAAAATTTGCCAAGAGATATTTGGAGATTGGTGAGCCTTCGACATTTGATATGTGAAGGCTGCAAATCATTAACCCATATTCAACCAGGACTTTGGCAGTTGCCAAGTCTCATGCACTTGGATTTTACTGATTGTTCTTCCCTGGAAGATATGCCACCTGGAATTGGCTAATTGACGTCTCTATGGACGTTGACAAGTTTTATCATAGGGAAGGAAAGTTGCATGTCAGGTCTGGCAAGTGACAAGTTGAATAAACTTAAAGACCTTGTCGATCTCAGAAATATCTTACACATTAATTTCAGGGGGCGAGCCCATGCAATTGGAGATAGAATACCGACAAATGTAGTAAAAATAATGAAACATCTTTGAAAGTTGACTGTAGCGTTCAATGAATATGGAGTTCATGAGGATCTGATAAATTTGGAAGCCCTACAACCTCACCAAAACATTGAAATCTTGGAAATAGTAAATTACAGTGGGTCAAGGTTTCCAAGTTGGTTGATGGTTGAGAATCTTGGCTTTTTGCTTCCCAAGCTTGTTTATCTATATATAAAAGATTGCCATATATGTAAAAAGCTTCCACCACTGTGAAACTACCTTCTCTTTAAACTCTTTTACTATTGAATCTCGGTGCACTTGAAGGTTATGATGATAAATTCATGCCACCATCAAATATACCTACAGATGAGCTCTACTTCTCTTCCCTAAAAAGACTTGAATTGGGGAAAATAAATAAGAAGATATTGAAGCTAATTCTTTGTAATTGGAAATTGAAAATTAATAACTGAGAAGCTAATCCTTCTTCTCTTTGCAATTTGAATAATTTGACTCTACATTCTGTTGAAGGCCTAAGAGTTATGCCAGAGGATGTGTTCAAGAGTCTCACGTCACTCTAATCTTTGACTATTCGATGGTGCAAAAGTCTGGTCTCTCTATCCACATGTCTAACTCATCTCACCTCGCTTGAGTTTTTATGGATATACAATTACCCTCAGCTCGACTTGTCCAAGGAAAAAACAATGTAATTTTAAGGCCCAAGGAACTTCTCAACTTTCAGAATTGACAGTCTTGACAAGCTAATGTTGCTTCCTCTTTGGCTCCGACATTTCTCAGGTATCTTGAAGTCAGTAGACATTATGAGATGTCATAACTTGGCAATAATTACAAAATGGATAGGAGACCTCGTTTCCCTTAATCGGTTGGGGATTTATGATTGCCCTATGTTGACATCCTTGCCAGAAGGCATGAGATCTCTCACATCATCGAAAACAGTAATTGTCAGAGAAGCTTCATCAAGCTTGAAGCAAAGATTTGAGAAGTAGGAGAGGACTGACCTAAGATTGCTCACATCCTAATAGTTACCATAGAAGACGACTGGTAATAACCTGGTGCAAGTGGAGGTAATTATCCTTGTACATTTTGCTCGGATTCTTGTTTCTTATCCTTTCATAATGTATTGTTTCATAATGTGTAATTTGAAATTGGAAATTAATAATTAGTAATTAGTAGTTTATAGTTGATCAAGGGAGTAATAATTAGTAATTGAAAATTAAAAATTACACCCTCCGTCCCATATAAGTCTATCACTTTTGTCTTTACATGCTTCTTAAGAAATCATAAATAAGAAGGCTTATGTTAATAATTTATCCTTTAAGATACTTTATTGGAAGGCATAATTTATTGAGGAACAAATATAAAGTTCTTTCTCCTTAATTTCATGAACATGCCAGCAAGTAAATAATCTGATACACTAGTTTTGAGTTAGACACATTCCTCCCATGTTTCAAAGTGTTCCTCATCTTCCATGGATCCCGAAATATAGTAGCAGGAACAATTTGAAATATGTATTTTATTCACTGTTTCTCAGCCATATCCCACCAATTATTAATTACTTAAGTCACCTGAAGGTTCTGAATATTTATCCCCATAGGTCTGGAAAAGTATTTCCATATGAATTGAGTTGTTGGTGACATCATGAAGATGCGTGATATGTCTTCTACTTGTGGTTCCTGATAGTAGATGGGAATTGAAAGCCACATGTCATCCAGAGGGATTTTAAATTTCCAGAATTTTCACTAGAAGAATGAGATTTTGATGGGCAAACCTTTGACCTACATCTACTTATATACTTCTCATGGTTCCTTCATTTGTCTTGGTAATTGGAAAGCAAAATCACTATAAATTTTCCTTTTTCATCCACCTTCTAGTAAGGTTTATTCATTTGGTATGCGTTTATTTAGTTTCTCAGTATTCATTTATCAGTATTCAGTATTTGTTTTTAGTTGTTAACCCTATGGCGACTTTAGCCTAATTTTCGCAATTATCTCATTATTATTATTATTATTATTATTATTTATTATTATTATTACTACTACTACTACTACTACTACTACTACTACTACTACTACTACTGTGTGATTATTCAGTGCTCACAGCAGATATCAATCATGAGTTGGTTTGCGGTCCTTCGGAGAGTGAAGACTCGGGGCGTTACAGTGGGTGACTATGATTGCTTTATAGATTGGGAGTTGGGTAAGTGTGATAAAAAGGGGGATACGGGAAGCAAACTAAGAGCTATTTAGATTATTTATAATAATTCAGATAATTCATGATCTACATTAAGAGATGGTATTGAGGTATGAGTGCGGAGTGATAATTATGTTAGTGAGACCATGTAATACCCCAAAAATTTTTTCGTTGAAATTTTGTGCGTAAACGTGTTGGGTTCTATCTTCTAGAATGAATTATACATTTTTTGTGCGGAATGTCTTAGATTATGACCTACCATTGCGTAGAGTATCGAATAATATTTCCAACGATATGTGGATCATCTAAAACGGACACCCGAGCCACGAGTTATGAACATTCCGATCGAACCGTGATAGTAGTAAACGGTAAAACGTGCAGGAAAAAGTACTGAGGCCTGGCGTATTTTTGCTCCAATTTTAAATGATCATAACTCATTGTACATAATGATCTAGGTAATCTACTATACATTAATGGAAAGCTCTGCGAGTCCTCTTTCCAATGAAATTGGTTTCATCTAATTGGTCTATCGGAGCAAAAAGTTATGGTCGATCTACTTCAGCCTATCAAAAGCAAATTTTTGGGTCAACTTCAAATGATCATATCTCCTCGTACACAATGATCTGGGTGATATACTATATATCAACGGAAATATATGAGAGTCCTCTTTCTAATGAAATTAGTTTCATCCAATTTGGAGATCGGAGTAAAACATTGTGGTTGATCTACTTCAAACTATCAAAACAATCTACCAAAGGACAGATTCGAGAATTATTTGATTTTTAGGGGCGTTTTGGTCATTTCCCCTCACCCAAAATCCGTCCAAACCCTATATTGAAGCCTATTAGAAGCATTATATGTTATATTTCATCAAATTTCCTCAAAAAGAAAACCCTGAGCTCCTACATCCAACTTCAAGAACCTCCAAAGTTCACCATTAATTCTACGAATTTATTCAAGATTCCAAGTTCCTAGTTCAAGAACTTCAAGAACCTCCAAAGTTCACCATTAATTCTGCAAATTTATTCAAGATTCCAAGTTCCTAGTTCAAGAACTCCAAGAACCATCATTCAAAGGAACGATTAACATCTCAAAAACGAGTATCGATCTAAAGTTCATCATTCAAGGTATGTGGGGTTTTTCAACAAGAACCCTCTTTCGTTCTTGTGCCTAAAAGTAATTTTCTTTACAAAGGCATGATTTTTATTTGATTTTTTTACGAATTTGAAGCATGAACCCATATCTTATGATGATTATTATGAAATCTTGATGTTTATGATTTTGAAATATGAATTTACATGTGTGGAGATATAAAGCATGAATCTTGAATGATATTTATCAGGATTTTGATATTTGGGTTGTGAATCCCCATTGAAAATTATGTTTTTTTTGAGAAAGTGTGTGTTATAAGCACGCCGATGTTGAATATTTGAGATATTTTGAATGATTTGACCTTTTGGTCTTAATGGAGTTGTTTTGAACTCGAGTGTGAAAGAAATCCACAACGTGGTTGATTTTGATAGATGGGAAGCATGATGGATCCCAATGTATATTTATATATTACTGAAATTGTTTTGTTGTGGATTGTCTTTGAAATGATCTGAGCTAAGTCCGGGAGAAATCTTTAGCACCGAGTGGGAGGTATAAAGCGACCTTACTTCACTAGAACTATGTGCCCCCGTAGGAGTGAGCCTGAGGATGATTTATATAGTGATCACTGGTTTGTGTGGATTTGATATCGATAGTCCTACTCCGATGGCAAGGATAGGACAGCTCTCCCCTACGTGGGTTGTACGTTGGACTCCATGTATCTCACATGGTTTATGTCGGTTATAGGATCTCCCAGTGTATGTGTGTTTCCTTGTGTCTATGGTGAATGGTGAAGTAATTTGAAAGTGGAATTGTGAAAGTTATTCTTTCGAAAGATTTAAATGATATTTACATTATGAGAATTGATATTCTTGATGAACTGAAAGTGATTGAAAAATTATATGATGACTCACATGTGTTATTGTACTTATTTCATCCTCTCATGATTATGATGATTTTCTTCGGGCTATGTGAGTCTTTCATACATCCAGCATATTTCTTATAAATATTTATGATGATGATGTTTATAAAACTGCATACACCCCTATATACTTGGTTTCTTTCCATGGTACTGACCCACATCTTCGGTGTGGGCTGCATTTTCTCAGAATGTAGGTTCAGGTGCTCAGTTCTAGGTTCGACAGTAATTCTTCGGGCACGCTGTTCTACATCCTCTGTTGTGGTGAGTCCTCATGTTCCAAGGACGTGATGTCTGATGTTGGTTTCACGAAATTGTTTACATTTGATAACTGAGTATGAGTCAGTTGGGGCATGTCTCAATGGCTTGCTGGTTTTATTGATTTTCTTAGAGGCTTGTCAGACTAGTATAGATGTTGGGAGTTGACTAATATGTCGTATTTTGTTATCTTTCTGAAATTCTTTTATTCTTGGATGATGATTACTCTGTTGATATTTGAGGGTTATTTATGGAAACCCCGTTGATTTGTGTTAAACTGAATAAAAATGGCTCAAAGGGTTAGCTTGGGGCTACTTATAGCCTCAAGCACCATGTGACGCTCCGGGACCCATTTTTCGGGGCATTACAGACCATTGACTTGAGCATCGTAAAAAGAATTGATTTAGTAGTTGAGATAACTCGTGGGGTAGGCTAATAGCAATGTTTGCGGAAAGGAAAGTATCCATAAATGGACTGACCAAACTCCAAGCATAGGATAGAAGGGTCAACAATTAGTGTTTAGGGACTAAAAATGTTAGCAAGGAGCATGGGTGAGAGAGAGATCCAAAAGTGTGAATAGGCATCAAAATTTAGGAGGGTTGGCGACGTTAACTAACCAAAAATTTTGTAACCAGTAGAGGTTATATAGATATAAAAACAAAGATATATGTGTGTATTGTTTGCACTTTCATTAAAGTCTCACAGGTTCAGACTTGTCTTTTTCTTCCTCCCCCATCTCTCTCTCTCTCTTTAGGGGTGACTTTATGTAAATATACTAATTAATACCTTCAATTAAATGCAGGATAAAATAATCCTACATTTTATCCCAAGACTATTTTAAGCTTATACCTCATACCAAACTGTTAGGGTTTTTGCCCTGATTTTCTTGCCAATTTTAAGTTTTATTTTTCTTAGAAGGAAAATAAACATAATACCATAGTTACTTTTACTTTTCCTAAAATAAAAATATATAACTTTTCTATATTTGGCAAACCTGTTTCTTGGGGAAAGGTTTTGGAACTCTATAAATAGAAGAGCCCCTTCTCATACAATAACACAATAGCATCCATAATGTAGCCGTTTAAGAGTCTTAGTTTAGAGGGAGTATACTCCCAATAAGTTTTAGTTTTTTTAATTTTATTTTTAATATGTAGGCCATTTGGCCAAACCATATCAATAATATAACCTTTAGTATTATGTTTTTCTTTGTCATCTGAATTATCACCATCTTGATTTGCAAACTATTAGCTTTCACATGACGCCCTCTCGATTTTGAACCCAACAAGTGGTATCAGAGCCTATGGTTTAAAGGTCCAATGATGTGGTGAGACAATATTAAACAGGTTCAAAGCGATTTCAAATCAAGCTGCAACCAGTTTGGTGATAATGACCTTTTTGTCAAACTATATGTAGACAAGATATTTCAATCATATTTTCAACAATCCTGCTGTCACATCTTTAAATTTAAATATTGCTCTCTTTTAACCCTATAAAGGGCTCCAATATTTTTTAACCCAAAAGGACTAACATTTTTAACCCAAAAAGGCTCCATTTTTAAGCATGGCAAACAATAGAGATAAATGAAGATTATGTGAAGAATTAAAATTATGCATATGACATGAAGAAGGTGGATCAAGTCAAGAAAATCAAGCCAAAAGGGGGAAATTTGTTAGGATTTTTGTCGTGATTTTCTTACCAAATTTAAATTTTATTTTTCTTAGAAGAAAAATAAAAGTAATATCATAATTACTTTTACTTTTCCTGAAAGGAAAATATAAAACTTTTTCATATTTGACAAACCTCTTTCTTGGGGGAAAGGTTTTGGAACTCTATAAATAGAAGACCCCTTCTCATACCATAACATAATAGCATCCACAATGTAGTTGTTTAAGAGTCTTTGTTTAGGGGGGAGATTTCTCCCAATAGGTTTTAGGGTTTTCAATTTTATTTTTAATATGTAGGCCATTTGGCCAAACCATATCAATAACATGCCTTTTAGCATTATATTTTTCTTTGTTATCTGAATTATCAC
This sequence comes from Capsicum baccatum var. pendulum, assembly GCA_030864225.1. Lineage (NCBI taxonomy): Eukaryota > Viridiplantae > Streptophyta > Magnoliopsida > Solanales > Solanaceae > Capsicum > Capsicum baccatum. The sequence goes on along the minus strand of CM061553.1, from coordinate 210,479,563 downwards.
CATTTTGGTTTGAAAATAATTAGCTTCCGCATGACGCCCTCTCGATTTCGAGCCTAACACAAACGACCCCTTTCAGTATTAAAATTGCACTGTTACTTTTGAGACGGGTTGATTTTAGTAGTATCTTTTCCTTAGCAAATCATTTCATTCAGATTTTCCAAATGTTTATCATCACATACTTTGATACTATTGGGTGAATTAAAATGAGTATATGCCATTTAATAAGATATAATTTTAATTTCAAGTTATATAATGTGATCTTCTAAATTTTTTTTATGCCCTATGTTTGGACAAATATCATTAATTTTTATTTCTGTATCCTTTTGTATCTTATGTTTGCATATGAAATTTAATCAGTTTATCTTTTTTTGTTTTAACCTTGTTGTGTTTTCTATTGGATTTGTGCATTTATATTACCTTGGAAGAGTAAGAAACAAAGTGTGGTTGCTCGATTTAGTGTTGAAGCAAATTGTAGCAACTTGTAATCTAGTTTGGATCAAATAGTTGTTGAGAAAAGTAAGATTTGGATAAATCAGTAAGATGGAATTATGAAGGACCTGTAGAAACTTAAACTAAACACAACAAAATAAGGGTACGAAAACAAGAACTCATAGCAGTACAACTTATAATTACTAAAGATCTTGCTCTTCTTTATCACTTTCATATGCTTTTTAAATCTTTTCTTAATTAATCTTGTCTTGCATTCAGCTTTGTTCTTAGATAGATGGATTATTTACAAGTTTTTGCTGAAAATCCCATCTTGAAAGAAGCTTTGTTCTACTGGGTAAGTAAAATTTTCAGCTAAATTGCGTTTCACCCCCTTCTTTATCCTTTCAAAACTTTGTGATTTTGTAGGTGGGTTCATGATTGAGTGCATGGGAAGATCAATACCACTACCCTATAGTAGACAAGCTTTATTGAGGTTTCTATTGCTCGATCTGACCCTAGACTTTCCCTTTTGCCGATTCCTTTTAGATGGCTGACTAGTATAGGTTGGCGTTTCACTTAAATCACCCTTTGTGGTGTTATAATTATTATAAAGTGATAACTTTATGCTGTATCCTTAGTCCCCAATTCCCGACTCCTTTTAGGTAGTACTCTCAAGTATGGGGTTGTCAACTTATCACTGTCTAAAATGCTTTTCCCTGTCGAATTCATACTGTTAGTGTGAACAAAACTACAATCCCCTGTATCTATTGCTAAATTTTCTATGTAGTCTGTCAGTTTATTCCCTTCCCTCATTATATGCTGAAACTCTATCTGCTTCCCCATCAGATTAATTCTAATCTTTGCAATGATGTTAACAATTTCTCATACAAATGCCCACCCCCCTTCTAGATTCTTCTTCATGATCATGAAATCTGTTTGTATGATAACTTTGATGTATTGTGAAATTTTGCTATGTGCAGTATCTGCCAGAATAGATGATGGCTCAGCTACTATGTTTGTTGTGTCATCCAATCTATTACCTTGATCATACACTAGGTTACCATGTTTATCTCTTAAATAAAAAGCATATGAACTTATTCCGGGGTTAGCTCTAGAAGCTCCATCCGTATTGTATTTTACCCATCCTTGTGATGGAAAATCCCAACTAACTTTGATACTTTTCATTTGTGGATGAAAATCTTCCAATATTTTAAGCACTTCTGGCCAACTACCTGGGAATTCCTTAAATGGTCTTCTGATTTTGAGCATCATGTGTATATTTCTAAACGCATTATAAATGACCCTTTGTACTGTCAGCCTTTTTCCTTCATGCTTGCTTAAATTCCGACCTTCCACAATTCTCATACTATAATGCTAAGAATAGCCTTATAGTAAGGTTTGATTTCTTTCTTTACTCTAGCTCTCCACCATAACATAATCACCTCCCTTAAAAGAACAAAAATAGGACCAAGTCCCGTTAGCAATAATTGATCTTAAGAACACATGGGACATTGTCTCTTGATCATCCACTGGAACTTTAAATTTTCAAACTCTTCACATAAAGAAAACTATCTTAAATGGTAAGCCTTTGATCCACATGCATTTATAAATTTTGTTAGGAGATTCTTTATATGTTACATACTACCAGACACTTTTAATAGTGAATTTTTCCATCTGTGCTTAGCATCCAATAAGGTTTATCCTTTTCTGATGCTGTATTGGGAGGTTTCACATTCTTTAAAATATTATCAACCAATTCCTCCTTGAATAAAGTATCCAAAATTTACATATCCCACTCACTATTTGTATCCAATTCTTTTACAAAATCATACCCATCATCCCATTCTTCATCATCTCATGTATAATTATAGAGATATTCTAACCCAGTCTAATTATCATGCCATACCTTGGAATCACCTTTGTTTGTATTCCACCCTATATCATTTCTCTACCAAATCTCTAGCCTGAAACATTCTTTTCCAAACCTGCAATCCTCCTCCCCTATTTTTCCACATTATCAAATTGCATTGATTTTTTTTACAATACTTATTTTTTATATATACACTTCATATTGATTCTTTTGTTCTGAAATTCCACCGCAACTTACAAAAAAGTGCCATTGAAACATCTTGTATCAATCGGAACCCTAAACCTTCTTCTGTTTGTGGTAAGCATAGTTCTTTTAACTTTGTTCAATGTCTCCGTTTTCCTCCAATAGAACTACTCCAAAAAAATTGAGCTATCATTTGATGTATCTGATTCAAATTTTGAGGAGGATTAATAACTGATAAGCAATGTATTGGGATACTTTGAAGTACATGCTTAATCAATATTGCCCTTCCTCCATAAGAAAGTATCTTTTCTTTCCAATCCTGCAACTTGGAGTTAATCCTTTGCACCATTTGATTATAAATTGTTTTTCATTTTCTTCTATAAAATATTGGACATCCTAGATAAGTTAAAGGAAAGTCCTTCTTTAAAATACCAGTAACTACTTCTGCCAAAACCACATCTCCACCAGAGACGCTATGGTGTAAATAAATTGAACTTTTCTCCTTATTGACTTTTTTTCCTGAAGATGCTTCATACTTCTCCAATGTATCTGCAACCAGCTTCATACGTCCTACCTCATCCTTACATATAATAATCATATCATCTGCAAAGGAAAGATCGTTGATTGCCGGACTACCTCTTGGCAGGCCAAATTTCTTGAACTCTTTTTTCTTTATTAATTCATTCAGATTTTTTGAAAGTACCTCAGCTGCCAATATGAATAAAGTAGGGGACAAAGGATCCCCTGCTTCAATCCTCTTGAAGAGTGAAAAAAACATTTAGGTTGTCCATTCAATAAAATTAAATACCAGTTGTTACTCACCAACTATAAATCATGTCAATTATTCTTTCACTAAAACCTGTCTTTCTTAGAACCTGCAGAAGAAAATGTCATTCCACCCTATTATATGCCTTCATCATATCAAGCTTAATTCCTTAGACATGTCAAGTACTTTGAGATAATTTTTTCTGACAAACATGTCAGGTAATATGAGACAGAGGGAGTATTTTTTTTAACAAGATGTAGGTATTCTTATACTATTACTATAAAAATTGTAGACACGTAATTTTTGACCATTACCTAACTTTAACCTATTTTTAACATCAAAAATCTATTTTTTTTGGTAAATAATGAATTTTATTTATACCAAAAGTGCGTACAATTTCATGCCAAACAGGTCTGACTCCTGTTTCTCACTAGGATTTCTACTTAGCCTAGCTTGATTTCAATAAAAAACAAAACATCCTGGTGCTAATACTAAGCTAGAGCTGAGAATTCTTGAATTGAACTGACAAGGTATAGTTAACTTTGCAATTTATCCTTTCTAATTGCTCCATCATGGCATATAATTCAACTGCAGTAGTACCTCTTGCTATTTCTTCAATCTTGTCCCTCTAGTATATATGTGTAGTACCATCTCCCTCACAACTCTATCTATCTGGAAATGTCCATCTTGAAATCTCATGAGGTTTCTCTCCCTCTAGATAATTGTCACCACCAGCCCATCCCGTAGCCAGGGCCACTTCCTCTTGCCATGAGCCTACTCGCCTGTGCTCTCCAACCTATCTAAGCATACGACTCTATAGTGTATTTGTAATTGGACACTCGAATAGCAGGTGGCTCAATGTCTCAACTGGAGCTTTACAAAAGACACATGCAGCAGGGCAATCAATACCAAACTTTTGTAATCTGACAATAGTGGGTAATCTTTGGTTTAGAGCTAGCCATAAGCAGAACTTGTGTTGTGGATGGATTGTAGGATGCGAAGTTAGGCATTTCCATTGTATTTTAGGAAACAAAGGTCTCAACATATTCTCATTTTTGATCTAATGCTCTTTTTCAACTTTTATTCTCATTTTACTAGGTTTTATTTGAAAAATATTGAAAATAAAGGGTTCAAAAAATAGAGTTATATTTTAGAATATGTTTTATTTTATTTTTCAAATAATAATATATTTTTTTAAAAAATATATTTTTCTTTTAATTTAGATTTTAATAAATAAGTTAGTAGATTTGGTATTATCTTAATTATATTTATTTTAGGCTATTTATAAACTTTTCTTATATTTTGTTTAGTATAAAAATTAATTAATAACTGTTTTTTTCATTATTATTTTTTTATATTTAAAAGAAAAGAAATCTTATCCTAGTCTAATCACAAACCCTAAAACCACCCCCACTAACCTAAACTACCCATTCCCACACCCTAAAACCACCCCCACTTTTCCCTCATAATACACCACAACAACACTACACAAAACCTTATATATAATAGGAAAAAGGCTCAAATATGCCACTGAACTATCAGAAATGACACATTTATGTATCCGTTAAAAGTTCAGCTCATTTATGCCATCACCGTTACAAAACTGGCCTATCCATGTCATTACTTTTTAATTGTGGTTTTTTAAAAATAACTTTGCCACGTGGCCTCTTATTAGAGGTCCACGCCATTAAGTAAAATAAATTAATATTAATTAAAATAACAAACATGAGACCCATTTAATACCTGATCCATTGAATATCCGACCCAAACCCATTTAATATCACCACATTATCTTCCCACACTATCGATCAAATAACCTAAAAATCTAAAAACCCTTAGTCCAACTACTTAATCTGTTCATCTTCTTCAACATTTTACCTTCAATTCAAGAAGACAAAAGGATTTCTCATGTTCGTTTAAGAAGTTAAAAAGTTAGTTCCCTATTGTAACATCTCAAAAATGGGTCCTAAGATGTCACATGGTGCTCAAGACTATAAGTAGCCTTAAGCTAACCCTGGCTGTATTATACTACATTTGAATCTCATAACAAGGGAATATAGATATAAAATCATACTAAATATGGAAAATGGCCTGAGCTAACTGAGAATATCTGAATATAATCTCTAGAAAATACTAGACTCAATAGTATGAACAATCAATACTAAATAATCTGAATCATATCTAGCAGTCTGACAAGCCTCCACTACTAATAACTAGAGAGTCACTGGGACAAACACCCAGCTGACTCGAACTGTCTGAATCATCTATACTAGTAAGATGAAAATCTGAAAGACTAAGTCCCCAAACTATGAGGAATCACCAACTGTAGGGATGTAGATGGAGATGCTCGAAATCACTCACGCTGCTGGAATTGAGCACCTGAACCTACATTATGAGACAATGTAGTACATAGACGTATATGAAGATCAATACTTTGAGAATATACTGAGTATATGGGGGTGAATTCATAAGTAAATAATGTCTCAATATCATCATAATTTGTAAAATAATGTATGCTATATGTAGAGGACTCACATAAGCTGGAATAAATGAAAGTTGAGAATCATAATCATGAGTAGTAAATCATACTTTATAAATCTAGTGTATCATAACATTTATTTCTAAAAGCTGTACTAGTGTTCTATCTGTAAATAATGCCGACTAAGTGTAGAAATGACTCACTTTTATATTTGAAATCTAAAAACTAAAATCTGTAGCTAAAGGCTTATATAAAGCAATGTCTGAATAAAACTGTGAGCCTTTACACTTAGTTTCTAGAAGCTATTCTATTATTCTTTACTGTTAGGCTGTAGGAAATTCTTTTAAAAGCTTTATGTAAGGTTACTCTTTTCTTTAGGAAATTCTTTTAAAAACTTCCTGTAAGGATTTTCTATTAGGGAGGTTATTTTAACCGACATAAAACATGTGAGCTATTATGGAGTCCAACACCTAGTTCCCTTATAGAAAAACCTCACATTGGGGAGAGGTGTCATACTCTTGCCAAGGAGTATAACCTAATCAAAGTGATGACATCTGTATCTGTCATCCATATAGAAATGGAAATAATCTGAACCTACATTGGCTCATAATTCTGGGGCATGAGAACATACCCAACTCGGTGCTAAATACTACTACCTTTAATCTATATGCTTATTATGCTGGAAGTCCACTTGAAAATCTAGTATAATGATTTATTACGAAAACCAACTGTATAATTGTTAAGTTAAACTGTAATCTAAAATTGTAAAGTGGATTTCATAATCTAAACTGAGATCAAAAGATCAAATCTTTATCAAAAATCTAAAAATAATCTAGTCATAGGGTGCTTATAGCACAATCAAACCTGAAATAGCAATATCCAATTAGGAATTAATGACCCATGCATCAAATTCATGTTAAAACATCATAATGTTCATGCTTAATAATGTACATATTGATAATTCAATTCAAAATCTGAAATTTACTGCAGTACGTATGAAAATATGAAAATAGACATGCAATTTAATTTCTAAATCACTTGAAATCTTATAATCTTGCAAATACCAATAATGGGTATGAACCCTAGTTTGAAACTCATGTATATTCATACAAAATCATGTAAATTTGTAATTAAAAACTAGGTTTGGGCACAAGGATGAAAGAATATCCTTGTTCATAAATCCCACATACCTTAATTAATGCAATTGAATTAAAAACTTGATCTTGAATTCCTACTTGAGCATTTGAAGATGAACTCTTGAAGTTATTGAATTGGGAATCCTTAATCTTGAGTTGTCTTGGAAGAAGAATGGAGAAAATTGGATTTCTTGGGGAGTAAGTTTTGAGCTCTAGGATTTTCTTTTGAGAGAGAATTGAAAAGTAAGCATAAAGTGCTTAGAATGAGCTTAATCTTGTGTTATCCATGAATTAGGGGCTTGGAAATTGACCAAATTGCCCTTTTTAAAATTTTAATCGGAGCTGGAAAAGAAGAAAATTTTTGATTTGACATGCCACCGCGACGCATCACTATCGTGGTGGCTCACTGTAAAATGGCTACTGGGAACTGAAAAATCAACGCAATGCAGAGCAATCGTGGGAAGCCACTGAAATGCCATTTAGGCCATCATTGCGACGCGCTACCATCGCGGTAATCTACTGAAAATTGATAATTGGGAAATGGAACTTCAACGTGATGTAGGCCAATCACGGAGGTCCATTAGAAATTGACAATTGGCATTTTGTATGTCACCGCGATGCGGTGCTTCTCAATTTGGGACACTGTCTTCACTAAAAGTGTCATAACTTCCCAACCGAGTATCGAATTTAGGTGAAATTGATATCGTTGGAAAGTTAATTCAATTTTCTACCCACTGGAGGGTCTAGAGATGAAAAATTCTATATGTATCAAAGGTTATTAATTTTTGAATCTAACCCTTGATATTTTAGGAGCTAAATTGAGCTAGAAAAAAGTACGGGGTATTACACCTATTTCAAGGTTACAAGTTAATATGTACTTAATTCGATTGGTGGGCTATAACCTATATATATGGAATACATAGTCATGTAGGTTTCACGTTTTTGTCTATGTAAATGGTGTTAAAGTCAACTTTAACATTATAAAATTTCTATTTTTTTATGATTTTGATTTGTTTTTGTGGTCCCGAAATATGCTGGGTATTCTATTTGCATTTTTGGCTTTACAAATGGTGTAAAAGTGGTATTTAATGTTCAAATTTCATCTTTTTATGATTTTGTTCTCCCGACATATTTTGTCAATTTGTTAGATTTTATGATTGTTGCTTTATTTGTATGTTGCAGATATGGAGCTCTCATTTTTTTAATGTCTTTTTCTTTGCATGTGAACTTCGTTGAAGAATGATTGACAAGGTGAATTTGTTATTCAACTATAGGGGTAAATGGGACCTTTCTCTTGATTTATTGTATTCTAAAAATCTGGTGCATTTTTGGCATGAGTTTGACCCGAATCTGTTGTCTTACAAAGACTTATGTGAAGAGTATATAAAAGAGATTGGCTTTTTCAAAGTTAAACAACTCTTAGTTGCTAGACCATCTGGTAGGTACTACATAATTGATGGAGATGATGGTATTAGAGTTTGGCAAGGCCTTATTTTCCATGAGTTTAAACTGACTCACTTATTTGCTGTAGATGAATTAGACTTGACAATTCATAATCATAGCATTCTTCATCATCTAGAAATATATCATGTCGATGTTGAAATAGGATCCGATAATGAACTTGTTAATGACAGTAATTCTGATGTTGATCTTTTATCTGATGTTGATAAAGATGAAGACGGACTTGAAATTATTGGTGGGCAAAAGAGGATGGTATTAAGTGATAGTGTAACACCCTAAAATCCTATTCCGGAGCGTCACACGGTGCTTAAGGCTACAAGTAGCCCAAGTTAACCCTTTGAGCCTGCTACTTAGTATAAAGCTTACTTAAAGATAATGAGAGCAAAATAAGGAATCATGTCATATCATGTCTAACTGAAATCCAAATGAGTACCGTAAAAGTAACAAAATACTGTAAATCTAAATATACTGACCATCTAGTCTGACAACGTCTCTACTACTCAACAAACTAGAGAGCTATTGGGACAGATCCCCAACTGATTCGAACTGAACTAAAAACAGTAGAACAACTACTAAAAATACTGAAGTATCTAGAGATAGGTCCTCGAACCATGAGGACTCACCACAGTGGAGGTGTAGATAAAGGTACTCGGGATCAGTGATGCTGCTGGGACTGAGCACCTGAACCTACATTATGAGACAATGTAGCACACAGACGTATATGTGGATCAACACTTGGGAATGTACTGAGTATATGGGGGTGTATTCAACTAAGTATCAATATAATAAATCTTTACAAAAAACGTACATGGTTTTGTAGATGACTCGCATATCTTGAATAAAACTCTCATAAATCATGAATAATGAAACATGTAGTATAATTCACATGAGCCATTACACTTTATTCTAAATCTGTATTCTTTCTTTGATCTCAAGCTTGTAAACTAGTTGAACTCTTAAAACAACAACTTTTAGAACATGGACTTTAGTCTTTTGAAAATAAGGAACTTCTTTGAAACTCAAGGACTTAAAACCTTAATAACTTTAAGACTTGATACTCTAGGAAACTTGAGATTTTATTCTAACCGACGTAAACCATGTGAGCCACATGGAGTCCAACGTCTTGCCCACGTTGGGGAGAGTTGTTCTATCCTTGATATCGGAGTAGAACTTTTTACTTTTAGTGATCACTAGCTTAACCTACTCAGGGTAAATCAAGCCCAACCCGGTGCTAAATACTACTCCCTTACTTAGGCTCAGAACTTTTAAGAAAAATCCACCTTAAACAACTCAGAAATATGCAATGGAAGCCAACTATGCTTCCCTTTAGCTTAAATCAAATGGTGTGGATTTTCTTTCTTAGCTTAGGGTTAAAATCAACTCTTTTCTTGAAACTTTGGTAGACTATCACCAATAGGTTTTAAAACTTTAATAGCATGGAAATATCAATACACTTCTTGAAACACTTTAGAAAGTATCAACAATTCATTCTTGAACTTAAGGCATGTATATTCTTAAAGGATCACAACCTCACGATAAAGCTTAATTCATGACACCAGTCTTGGAAACCCTTGAAAATATCACATCAATATAGGAAAGTGCAATTTATAGCATGAATTATCAATTCAAATCATAAATAAGCAAAATAATCATGCAATTCAAAGCTTGAACAACTTATCAATTCATATTCTCCAAAATAATATAATTTGGGTACAGACCCACTTGCAAAAACATGAAATTCATTTATAAAAATCGAATCTTTGGGCACAAGAATGAAAGAAGTGTTCTTGTTCAAACCCCACATACCTTGAATTAGGAGCTTTGGATGAACTCTAGCCCTTGGGACTTTATTTGTACACTTGAATGGATATTCGTGATGCTCTTGGGTTGAGGAATCCAATTTTTGAATCAATTGGAAGAATTAATGGTGAACTTAGAAGATTCTTGGAATTGGATTTGGATGCTTAGGGTTTTTAATTTGAGAGAATTTTTGAGAAAAGTCGTATATGATGCTTGGAATGACCTTGGATTAGGTGTTTGGACGATTTAAGGGGCTTGGAAAAAGTACAAAGTTCCCTTTTTAACTTCTGTATGAAGCTGAAAAAATTGAACTGGAAAACCCAATTTTATGGGCCACCGCGACGCGCCACTATCGCAGTGGCTCACTGGAATTTGACAAATGAGATTCTGGGGGTCACCGCGACGCGGTGATATCACGTTGTCCCACTGATTAGGACCTGAAACTTTAGCGCGATGCCCCACTATCGCGGAGTTCTACTGGAAATTGACAATTGTTAAATAGACCTTTTCCACGATGCACCAAGCACTAAAATGATGTTGTTTTACGACTAGGACTTAAATTAGCCATAACTTCGTACTCGATTTTCGGATTTGAGTGGATCTTATATCGTTGAAAAACTAATTAAATTTCCCACATGATAAAAAGTTGAAATTAGGGAAATTCTATATGGTTTAAATGATACTCACTTAGGAAGTCATTCCTTAACCTTCTCGAGGCGAAATTAAGCTTAAGAAAAGTTTGGGGTATTACAGATAGGTTGGAGAACTATAAGGAATTGTAAAAGGGAATGCCATTTTATAGTATTGAAAAAGGTAGAATAATAATGAATTATTATGCTATGTATAATAGGCGCGACTTAAAGATTCGAAAAACAGACCCCTTAGAGCTATGTATGTTTGTCAGCCAGGATGTCCTTGACTATTCAAAGGATAAAAAGAGTTTAGCTTTTAGTATCAAAATATTGAAATCGTAACATGAGTGACACCATTGTTATGAAAATTCGAGGGCTGATTCTAAGTCATTGTCATGATATTTCAGAAAAAAAACTACAGTGCAATCCCAAATACACTGTTAATGATATGAGAGGGGAACTAGAGAAGGGTTTTAATTTAAATGTGACGAAGTCCAAACTTAAAAGGACTAAAGTAATGATCCTTGAGAAGTTGGATGACAGTTTTAAGGATAATTTTAATAAGCTTGAAGCATATGGGGATGAATTAAAACTGTCTAATCCAGGGATCGATGTTACAATTCAGATTTTAAAAGATGCTTTTGAGCAAGGTAGAGGAAAGTTCTTGAGAATGTACTTGCATTTTAATGCTTTGAAACAAGGTTGGAAAAGTGGCTTGAAGCTATTTATTGGTATGGATGGTACTTTCTTGAAGGGGAAATATGTAGGTCAGTTGTTAGTTACCGTGGGACAAGATTCTATGAACCATTACTATCCATTTGCATGGGCTGTGGTTGACAACCATCCGGACATGGACATGGTTTATGGAGCTTTTGAAGAGGTCTTTGGACTTAAAAGATGGGGATGGAGTGATCTTTATTTCGACACGCAAAAGGTAAAAAAAATCTATTTATTCTTTTTGTTTTAATTCTGAATTTTAATTTTTTTCATATTTAGTTTTGATTTTACTTTATTTAATTTTGACGGGGGCTATTGCATTCTGTAAGAAATGTTCTTCCTAAAGCTCATCACAAGTATTGTGCTAGACACATTGAATCCAATTGGTGTAAAAAATGGAGAAGTGGAGAAATGAAAAAAGTTGATGCAGTGGTGTGCTTGGAGCACATATGATGAAGAGTTTAAAGATCAACTCAATAAGCTAGGCAAATTGAGATGAACGTGCTGCTAAGGACTTGGTAAGAATTTCACCAGTGGTGTGCTTGGAGCACATATGATGAAGAGTTTAAAGATCAACTCAATAAGCTAGGCAAATTGAGATGAATGTGCTGCTAAGGACTTGGTAAGAATTTCACCAGTGGCATGGTGTAGAGCATACTTTGATACCCAGTGTAAAACCTTAATGATTGACAACAATTTCACGGAATCTTTTAATTCTTGGATTCTAGAAGCAAGGGTATGCCAATTATAAAAATGTTAGAAAAAATAAGAGTTAAGGTAATGGAATTGCTGGCGGATCATGAGGACAAAGTTAGGAGTTAGAAATCTAACTATAGTACAGAATGCATGAAGTTGTACAATGACTATAGAGAAATAACACATTGTTGTGAGGTTCACTTTAATGGTGATTATGGTTATGAGGTGGCAGAGGGTGACGATAAACATACTGTGAACCTGGAGCACAACAAATGCACTTGTAGGATGTGGGAATTTTTAGGAATACCCTACCCTCATGCCATTAAGGCATACTTGCATAAGAATATTTAACCAAAGACTTCATTAAATTTATGATTTAACTTTTTCCAGCATCCAAATTTAAAGGCAAAACCCATACGCAACCCCCTTAAGTACGCACCATTTTTCATTTAGGCACGTCAAGTGGACATTGTTCCATTTTGGCACCTCAAGTAGCCATAAAGTATGTCATTTTGGCACCTTTTGCTGAGTTGGCCAGGTGCGTGTATTGCACCTCCATGAAGGCGCGTGAAAGACATTTTTTGGCTAATGTGGTGCCCAATTTGGCCCACCAACAATATATTAACTCATTTTCATTAGTTTATACCTTTTTTCCTGATTTTTATCCATCATTTTTGTCAATCTTAAGCTTATTTAATGGTGAAAATTATTGGGAGAGATTTAAAAATTAGATACATATTTAGGAGTTTAAAAATTAGATACATATTTAGGAGTTTGTCTTGACAAAAATAATATATTAACTCAACGCCCATTAATTTATACTTCTTTCACATTTTTATCCGTTATTTTTATCAATTTTAATTTATTTAACGGTAAGAATTATTGAGAGAAATTTATATACGCATTTAAAGGTTCGTGAAAATTAAATAATAATCACTTTTTTTTTTAATTATTAAGGGCAAAATCGATGAAGAAAAATAAAAAATAAGCAACATCAACGAAGAAAAACTAAAAATCAAACAAAATCGATGAATAAAAATTAAAAAATAAAGATAAATCAGTGAAGAAAAATTGAATTTAAAATTGAAGCATAAAAACCAAGAAAAATCAGTGAAGAAAAAATTAAAATCAAACAAAATCAATTTTAAAAACAAAAATTTGAAGCAAAATAGATGAAGAAAATCTAAAAAAAATGAAGCTACATTCATGAAGAAAATCTAAAAATCAACTAAAATCAGTGGAGAAAAAATAAAAATCGAAGCAAAATTGATGAAAAAAATTAAAGATGACTAGGGTACGGGGGTGGGGACGAGGTGCAGGGTCTTTGAAGAAGATAAAGAGGGGAAGAAGAGTGGCGGGGTGTTTGAAGAAAATATTAACGGGGTGCGTGGGGTGGGGGGTGAAGGGTGGGTGGGGTGTTTTAAGAAGAAGACTGGTGGGGTGGGTGGGGTGGGGGTGGCGGGTGGTTGGGTGGGTAGATTTGGGGGAGGGAGTATTTTTTATTTAAATTAATTATTTATAAATTATTTGGGTATTTTTTATTTAAAATTAATTATTTATAAATTATTTGGACAAAAATGACACGTATCTGCATTTTATTCGTCACTTTCCACCTCAGCAGAGAGTATGTTTAAGGCACTAAAATTATTTTGCTGATTCAGCAAAACGTGTCAAAGTGATACACTTGAAGGTCGCTTGAGGTGCCAAAATGGAACAATATCCACTTGAGATGTCTAAGTGAAAAATGGTGCGTACTTAAGGGGGCTGTGCATGGGTTTTGCCAAATTTAAATGTAATCACAAAGTATACTTTATGAAATTTAAAGTCTTCAAACTTGTATATATTTTGCAAATCTTAAATATTCAAATAATTAAATTTACGGTAAAGAAAAATTAAAACAACGCCAGTATTTTAAATGAAAGTGAAAAATATCTCTCTGTGTCGAACAAAACATATTAGTATAGTGAATATTCCAAGTTAATATAATTTGACTTGTGCTAGTATATCTAAATGATCCTACAGACATCGAAATCTCGTAGAACTGTATAATAAGAATTCAAATTTTATTAGAGTTTTTTGATGCTTCTCTACTGTAGATATCGAAATCATGTAGAACTCTACAAGAAGAATTCAAATTCTATTAGAGTTCTTGGAGGCTACTCTACATCAATCCTAAATTGTGCCTATAAAATGGGTAACTTACTCCCTTAAAGAGGCATCTTGAAAGTCCTAATAAATTCATGGGATATTCATAAAGTGATCAAAACCACCTCTTCTTGATAATTAAATACATAAAAAAGATTCACAATCCTCCTTTCATGGAGATAAAACCCAAATATTTCTCTATTCAAGAAATACGCCACTAACGACCCTCGAATTATGGAGGAATCCATATCAAATCCAAATATGCATACGTTCGAGAAATACGCCATTAACAGTCCTCGAATTATGGAGAAAATCAAGAGAGAAGAATTAAAATCCAAATATTCCTCTATTTGAGAAATACGCCACTAACGACCCTCGAATTATGGAGGAATCCATATCAAATCTAACTATGCCTACGTTCAAGAAATACGCCATTAACGACCCTCGAATTATGGAGAAAATCAAGAGAGAAGAATCAAGGGAGGAACAAATTTGTAACAACATCGTTTATCAATAAAATTATTGTTTTTTCGTATTTTTATTTGTGGTTGAAGTTTATTTTTCATGAATTAAATTATGTTGAAAACAAATTGGCACACCCAGTGGGACCAAATCTGACCTTCATCTCTTTTCTCACAAATTAGATCTGCAAATCTGGAGTCAGAAAATTATGAAGATCGAAGAGTACTTCAAGACTCGTCTTTGAGTTTCATCAAGTCTACACGCCGACAAGCCTTGAAGTAGGGATCATTTGTAGTCATCGAAATCTCGTAGAATTCTACATCAAGAATCCAAATTCTGTTAGAGTTCTTAGATGCTACTCTACTGTAGATATCAAAATCTTGTAGAACTCTACAAGAAGAATTCAAATTATGTTAGAGTTATTGGAGGCTACTCTACATCAACCCTAAATTATGCCTATAAAATGGGTGGCTTACTCCCTCAAAAGAGGCATCTTGAATATCCCATAAACTGATGGGTATTCGTAAAAAGATCGAGATCTCCAATCCCACTTTATCATGGGATATTCATAAAGAGATTATCCTATGTTCGAGAACACGCCACTAACGGCCCTCGAATTACGGAGAAAATCAAGAAAGAAGAATCAAGGGAGGAACAGATTTGTAATCTCATCGTTTATCAATAAAATTGTTGTTTCAACATATGTTTATTTGTGGTTGAAGTTTATTTTCTATTAATTAAATTATGTTAAGAAAAGATCCAAATAAAGATTATAGAAATAACTAATCAGCTACAAAATATAAGTGACATTGATTAAAATGCAATTTTCTTTATAAAATACTTTATTGTCATTTCAGAAACACAATCATTTCTAGCATATTATAAATTATTCTTGTAATAATCGTCAACATACTACATCAGAATATTTCAACAAATATTAGAATAAATCTCAATATTAAGCATTTGATTGAACATCAAAGACAACTCTCTTCTTTAGTACTTAATAATTTGATATAAAATATGAAAATGTATTTCTGCAAATAATTATTTCTATAATGTGGACACTATTATAAATTTATTTCTTAAAAAATATTGTATTTGGGCTTGTATGATTCTTCTCCTTTAAAAATTACTAATAACGAAGATTTAAACCTAAAACAAATTAAGCCAACAAACATTACCTCCATCACACTATACCTACATACATTTAGCTTTAAGCATTTGCTTCAACAAAACAATAAAGTATGCATAAAAAGTAGAACAATAAGGAGTAGTCAGTTAATTCATATGAAAAAATCAATACTAAAATATTAAAATCGTCTCTCATTTATGTGCCCAAAACTACTACTTAAAAAGCAATAGCAAAACTATCGTGGTGTTATATTTTTGGCTGTTATAATAATAAGATTTCCGCCTTGTGCATGCAACAACCAATTGGCCAGCGACAAATCGAGCTCAGATCTGCGGAGAATTAGTCCTTAGCCTGTCAAGCTGAGAAATATCTTAGAAAACCAAAAAAAAAAAAGATTCTACCATCACAAATTCACAATTTATTCAACCATTATCTCAAGCCATGTTTGGAAGTGAATCCAATTAAATTGAATTTTGGCAAGTATATCACTATTTCTTAATATTGCTCAACATCTAATTTTAATATGTCTATTTGCACAGAAGTTGCCACCTGAAATTCTAATAAACCAAAATAGATTCTTGTTGTCGGTTACTTCGGACTTGCATGCCTTCACTTTTAATACACCAAAGCTTTTAAATTCATTTTCAAGCCAAAAAATGTGGCACTTACCGACAGTTGCTTGATGTAGTTTGAGCAGCCATCAGTTCCTCCCTCTTGATTCAGAGGCAGTTCAAGCACATTGATGACCTAAATTCAAAGTGAAATGAAAGGCCTTAAACAAAATAAAAAAATTATATATATTTTATCTAAATTTTTTTTTAGCTTTTCGAAATGTAAAATTGTTAATAATTATTTATAATTATTTTTTTTAATTTAATAATATAGTCAATCTACTTAATCTCTTTTGAAATATTGTTGATCTTAAATACAACTTCATCATCTTTAGTTTGAAAAACTTCTCCCTGCGGTGAGGCAACTACTACAAAAATTAACATTATTCTATCAGCCACATAAGCATTTAAAAAAAGTCAAATCTTTTTATTTGATTATCTACTTAAAGTAGTATCTTCTTCTTGTGTGATTTCCAATAACACTTTTAATTAAAACTAGAAAATGGCCCCCCTCAATTAGGGCCTTAGACAGCAGCCTATTTCATTAACCTTACCAGCCGGCTATGTCTTGATTATTTACATTATCCGTTATTTTCTTCATTTCAAATTAATTGTCATATTTCATCTATGAAGAGTTAATTTAATTAATTCTCGAAAATAAATTGGATATATCAACACAATAAAAACTATACTTAAAAAAAAAAATACTACAAGTGATAATTTTTCTCGTGTCAGTATAATTTTAACAAATACTATATTAGTCAAAATTAACATACTTTGATTCTCGAAAAGTAAACGATGATAAATAATTTGACATTGGGTATGGACAAACACTCTGTTGGGAGCTCTCCCCCCCCAAAATGGGGTCCGATGCGGGGCGAATCCGAATATAGTCGGACTCCTAAAAAACGGGTATCGGACATCGGGTGGTTTAAACAAAAAAAGATAAATAATTTGACACAAAGGACAATGCTTTCTTCACTCCTTTAAGTTACTGACATTTCCTGTTCTTAGCTCGTCGGCTTAACTATCAGTCGCACAGGAGGGTGTATTACTGCCACTTCCATGGAAGGTTGACTCACTCACAATTAGAATTCCTCCTTAAAATTTCGTCAAAATTTTCTTTCACTTCCGGCTAACTTCTTCATTTGTCCATTTTTAGTCTTTGTTGGTTTGTGGAGCTTTATATATTGATAATACTAATGTTTAATTTTCTATCAGTTATAGAACATGAGCAATTTTGAAGAAATGAAACGTTTTGAAACTGATCTCTTTTCATCAAGTAACTGTCCTCTCCATACTTAAGTAATTATTTAGGCATTTTTCACTTTACAACATTAAGATAAAAAAAGGAGAAGCATGCCGCGCGCGCACACACACACGCTCATAAATGAACCCAACTCAATAACTAGAGGATAGAACTGGTGAGAGTGATGGAAAATTTATAATGGAAAATTTGTACGTGCGAGGACGTGAGACTCGTTGCTTCTATACGTATGTGTGATTTGAGTAAATGTAATTGTTTTGAGCTCTATTTGGGATTTTTGATTGCATT
The DNA here is from genome assembly GCA_030864225.1 of Capsicum baccatum var. pendulum. Taxonomy (NCBI): domain Eukaryota; kingdom Viridiplantae; phylum Streptophyta; class Magnoliopsida; order Solanales; family Solanaceae; genus Capsicum; species Capsicum baccatum. The sequence goes on along the minus strand of CM061553.1, from coordinate 210,461,489 downwards.
TGCATAATCATGCATATTGATAATGTTGAGATAATGACGATGATGATGTTATTGAGATCATGATGTTCATGAGGCTATTGCTATTGATTTTTAATATCGATGATGTTGAGTATGATGCTTATAACATGATATTCATGATATTGTTGATGATGTTGAGATGATGTTATTGGGCTTATGATGTTCATGAGGCTATTGATATTGATGTAGACATCGATGATGTGGAGTATGATATTTATATCATGATGTTCATAATATTGATGATAATAAGTCAAGACTGAGGGGTGGAGAGGGGGGGGGGGGGGGGGGGGAGGTGGTGATGTTCATGATATTGATGATAATAAGTCGAGACTGAGGGGTGGGGGGGAGGTGGTGCATATTGCATACATACATTCAACATATGCATCGAATGTACATTCGTTTTTATATGTTGTGATTGTCTGGATAATGGGAATCTGTTCTCAATTTTGATAATTGTTGTACCTAGCTTACCCAAGAATAAGAAAACAAGACTACGTAGAGATACCTGATGACGTGCTATGCTAGTTAGGAGATAAGAAAATCATGCTTCCATTGATGGTTTCGAAGTAGTTGTAGTGAAATCTGTATGACCATGAGTATTAATTTAGGAAATAAGGCTACATGGAGTTGAAACTAACTATGCAATATCAAACTAGTTTACCAAAGGACAAAAATATATAAAAATGTTAAATGGTAGGTAGGTTGCAGAAAAGCTAAGGGTGATAGGTTGATAAGAGTATAATTGAGAATTAGTAACTGAAACCTTACTCGAAGTCATGATTCCTTCTTATTTTCTATTATCATTATGTGTTTCTAATTCTGGTTGTTCAATGATACCTATTAGTACGTGTGATTATATTGATGCTACACTCACTATATCTCCTTCTAGAGATATAATCATATTGCAGGCCCGGTAGAGTTTCTATAGTAGTGACGGTGATCATTTTCCACCAGTTTCTGTCCTCTATCATGCATGCATGGATGTTGTATCTTGAATTTCCCTATATTTTGTCTAGTACTCTTGTACAGGTTTAGGTTAGGTTCTGGGAATTCACTTTTAGTCATTTTTCACATTGTATTTACTTATCAAATATATTGAACCCGAGTTATCTTATGAGTCAACTGAAATTGACTATTTTAATTAAGAATTATTTAAACTTCAACATTAAATGAACAATTGGGTGACAAGGGTTCTCATATCTAGGATAGAGTTGGATAGATGCCCTCAAGATTTGTGATTTGGGTCGTGACACCTGACTGAAACAAAAAAAATAACCCACAAATTTTTGATTTAGGGAACTTAAAATAGTTATATTAAATGTTAAGAATATGGACTATAATGTAGGCCTCCAAAACTCAATTTTATTGTATTATTGTCCACCTTTTATACTTATGCGGCCTAAAAAAGACTTGTAATTAAGTTATGTCGTAAAAGGTGTACCTAAGCAAAGAGAGTTTACGTAGGTACAAAAAGGTGGACAATAATACAATAAAATTAAGTTTGGGGAGGGGGGAGGGTTAATAGAACCCCCATGAAGTTAAGGTGTGCCGTCATAGCAACTTTGACTACAATTCGAAGTGAGGGGGAGGGGTAATAGTGTCTTATCTGTAGGTATGGAGTTACATGTACTCTATGTTTTATGCCTTTTTCTTAACATAATTAAGAAATAAAATTATGCACTTCGATCATTTAAATTATTGATTAAATGATCTAATATTCAATATGGAGATTGTGTTTTTGTATCTCACCATCCCAACTGAACTAGAAGTTTTAAACAAACAAATTGCATTGCCCCACTGCAATAAAAAATAGTCTTCAGCTTCACATCATCCCAAAATATTTTTTCAAAGAATGAGTTTTGCTCTTCAATATCTTGCCCCATTTACATATTCTCCTTGCCTTGTTCTTTTTAAGAGTTTTTCATGTCTCGCCTTATTCCATCCTGTTAAGTCCTTAGTTTTGATGATTGACAAATTCATAGTTTGGGATATGTTTTCTGGCGCCCTTGTTGTGATGACAAAAGCCTCTACACACCAGGGAACAAGTTGGTGAAAAGTTGTTGCCACCTTTTTGCCTCAACCAATAAGATTGCTTTTAGAGTTTTCTTATGTCACAATATATAATGCTCATCTTCTACAACAAGAAAATCAATAATTTTATATACCCATAATTAAAGATCGTTTTAAAGTGGAGCAGCGCTGCAATCAAAGACCAAGACTATACAAGGGAACTTGTTTCTCATCAGTTGATCTTTATTTCCTTGTTATAGTTGAGTCTTTGTAATTTTGTACTGAAATGCTTGCCTCCGTTGCTTATGATTGTTAGTAGGTATGGTGTACCGTATTTTGTTGTAATCATCTAGAGTTAGGTGATTGTCCAAATTAGAGTTAGCTTAAGGAGTCCAGTTCAAAGTAGATGGAGGGTGGAAGTAGTAGAGTTACTGCTTGGTTTCCTTGTAATAGGGTTATTGATAGGAAATAAAGGATTATGAGGCTAATCCTTGGAGTCTGTATTCAGGGGGTTTCTTGAATATAATGGAGTTTGAAATCCTGGAGGCAGGTTGTGGTTTTTCTCCCTTGAGCAAGGATTTTCCACATAAAAATCTTATGTCTTTATTTTTTGTACTCCTGCACTACTTACTGTATTTTTCTCCTAGAGATTAGAGGGTCACTATAAAGTATACCTAGAGATTAGAGTCTGACAAGATTGCATGTAGGTGCTTACAACTTGTTGGAATGGCTCATCAAGTGACTTAACCGAGTCTGAGAAAAGAGAAGATGTTCCCATCATGACAATAGATGAAAAGGTACATGTCTCTGATGTACTCCTTGCTTTGATGGCAGATACTGTTGAAAGTGAAAATAAACCTACCACCCTCTATGACATCAAAATTTTCTTAGAGGAGTACTCTTTGAGTAAGCTTAAATATCTTACCTCCATACTAATTGACTCTTTAAATGATCTTGTTAAAGATAACAAGGATATAAAAGAGGTCTGGGAAGAGCGTGCATAAGAGGTAATTAAGATGAGCACTCGAGTAGCTGAACTTACAAATGAAAGAAAAAGATTGACGGAAGAACTGTCAAAATGTGCAGATGAAATAATGAAACTAAATGGGCAAATAACAGAGTATCAAGCAACTTGTATGGCCCTTGCAAGTGAAAATGGTGAGCTTAACAAGACAGTAGATGAGATCTCCAAGAAGGATCTCAAGGGAAAAGGTGAAGGGAGTAAAATTCAGTTTCAATTAGAAGAAGATTTGACAAATGTTAAGATTAACTTGTCTAACTTATGAGCATAATTCCATCCTTGAGAATGAACTTACTAAAGTTAAGACTGATCTTGATAAAGCTTTCAAGTGGTCTTTTTCTTTACAAATAATGACAGATCCCGACAGCCAAGATGATGGTTCTAACCACTCAGTCAAACTTACAAGGAGCAAGAATACTGTCTCATATACTCAATATAGAAAGGATGGTCATGTCAAGGAAGAGTGTTGTTCTAAGATTGGAGTCTTGAAGGATAGGAGAAGGGCAATGCTTATAAAAAGAAAGCAAAGATTTCCAAATTGGACTAAGAAAAAGTTAATTTTTCCTTTGTCATCTTACGGGGAACTAAAACTCAAAGGGTTCATAAAGCTTACAAGTGATTTCTGATGCAGGGAACGACAAGAGGGAGCAACCAACACAAGTTAATGATAATGGTTTCTTTGAGCTCATAAATAAAGATTTGAAGTTTAACTTTTTCTAAATACCCTAAGTGGAGACATGTATCCATAATATTGGAATCAGACAAGTATAGGATAACTAAGAGAGTCAATCAAAAGGGGTAGAGCTGGTGAAATTGTGTGAACACAAGGGACTCTCATGACTCTTCTTCTGTGGCTAAGAAATGGTGAGCAGATATCCAGGTCGAATAATGTCTCATATGTCTAATTCATTCTCATATCCTCATAGATATACACCCATGGCAGGAAAGAAAAGATATAAAAAAGGTGGTGAGATAGCACAAGACAGTTGAGCTCTATTATCACTCAGGGACCTGGTCCCTAATTAGGCTAGTACCACCTTTTTTTCATAAAAAATGACCATTCTAAATAATTAATAATTATTCCACATCACTCCCCCGCCCATTATAAAAGATGTCACTTGTAATTTAAACTTAACAGACGCATTCATCTGATCGGACACGTCTTTATAAACACATTGTCTTCTTTAATCTCAACCGTCATTTCATAACCTATATAAAGCCCTACCCATTAAATTTCTCTTTCAAAAACTTCTCTCATTCAATATTATTAGTTCCCAAATCACTCCCCAGGAAACTCAAAAACTGGAATCACCCTCATATTTTTATTCTTCTAATCTTTACAAAGATGTCCTACTCACTTTTGTCCTCCCAAAATACTGAGACTCTTCCCTTAAAAGTAATGGACACTTCCTCAATACCTTCAAATTCTGAAGAACTTTTTGACATTACTAAATACAACCCTCTCTTCTTTTTATAAATTGCCAAAACTCACTATCCTAAAAAAGGTATGAATCAACCAGTGTCTCTTCCTCAAAAGGTAACACTAGTACTAATACCTTTGATAAAAAAGTTCATAACCTTATTATTTCCCAAGTTCTATGCACTAGATGACAAAATTATTTCCCTGAAGATACAGAGGATGAAAATATAGTGATTTCATCTATTGATAATAAGGTTAACATGGGTAGTACTGGTGTTAAGGTTAGTAAAACACTGTCTTAGAGAATATAAAAAAAAAGGTTTGCCTCCTCTACTCTTGGTACAAGGTCAAGTACTAGGAACATAATAAATGATGTACTGAAGAGAAATATGGAGAGTGTTAAAGGAAGAAGAATGCCCAAGAAAAGTGTAATTGATACAGTTAAACCTTATACTGATGATAGTGATAGTGAGATTGAGAGTATTTTGAAGAATCGAGAAACTCTAGGAGCAAGTTCCATGAATCTGATCCTACTTCTTCTGTTTAGAAAAATATGAGGAAAGTAATAATTTCCACATAAAGGAAAGGGAAAGGCTTGTTAGTACAAAGGCCAACACCTAGTGTCATCGATAAAAGGAAAAAGTCAACAAATGTTAAGGATAAGGGGTCAGGTCCCAAATAAAATCTGCAAGAACCTCAAATGTTTTTGAGCCTACTATGAGGGAAAATGATTCATCAAAATATAGTACGCCATCCTCAGAGAAAAGTTTGTCTCGAGAAGCTAGACAAAAAACTTCCATAATGCAAGAAGTTTTGAGAGAAAGAGTTTTTGATTCAATAATTGATGACATGCCTGACATGAGGGAAATTATTAAATAGGTAGAGTATCAGAATTAGGAACACCTTTTGAGTTACCCATTCCCCAGCTACATGAGAAGGAGGTAAGAATATTTTACAATAACTTGGTAATTTCTATTGATGGTCTGTATGTAACATCCCTAGTCAATGAGGTAGCTATGGAATTGGATGAGGATAATCTTTCTGAGATCCTAGGGGTTCCTACAACAGGAGTTAAGACCATTAGATTAGGAAAGAGGTCTGCATGATTCTTGGGAATATACAGTACTCTTGATGAATTGAACATTAAGCCTATAAATAAGAAGGTTTTAAAAGGAGAATATCAGTTGTTGTCTGAATTAGTACAGAGGGCCCTTCTCCCCAGATTTAAAAAGAGAGTACTATAATTAGTTATGATCTTTACCTCATGAAAATGCTATCTACATATCAGAAGGTGAACCTTCTTACGATTGTTATCAATTATTTTAGTACAATCATATTTGTAGATGATGGTAGTCATGCTTTACCTTATGGTTTTTGGCTTAATAGAGTGTTTGCCTACTTTTAAGTTAAGTGTAGCAAGGAAAAGTTAGGGTCGGTGAAGCAGATATTTAAATTCACCACCCTAGAAGAAAATAATTGTATCCCTAAGAGAGGGAGTGAGAAATCTAAGTCCTTTGTATCTGAATTGATTGAGATACAAAAAGGGTTGAGAGAGGAGGTAACTATCCTTATAGCTACCGTAGCTCCAAGGGATGCTAAGATTATTGCTTTAAGGACAGGATCAGGTACACAAATAAATGAGGAAGCCAATTATATTGGAGAGTTAGAATCAAAAAATACAACCCAAGATAAGAGGGTGAAGAGGTTGGAATCTTGAGTTGAAGCCTTGACCAAGAAAAATAAAGCCTGAACACAACAAATTCTCAAGGCTCACACTGCTGAACAAGAAAGAATGAGCTTACTCCTTAAGAAACTGGATCGAGCTACAAGAACTTCCTAATTCTCTTCCATTAGGATCTCTATCCCTTCTCCTAGCTCCCTTCTTAAGCCCCGTGCTGCCTTATTCTTTCCTACTCCTGTCTTGTCTCAGATAAGTGACAGAAATATTTTTTTTTTGGTTGTTGTTTGTTTTAATGAAATATTTGGTACTAATTGTTCTGTGAATGATATATTAATTTATGGATGTTGTATTACTTGTGCTATCACTTCTTCTCTTTATATCTAATTCTCTCTTGCTCATGTAAGTGGTGCCTCAATGGCCATGGATTAATATGTATGACTTATCTGTGCCTGGTTTACTGCCTAACCTTTTTGATAATGTCAAAAGGGGTAAAACAATTCTTGATGTGTAGTCTGCATTTGTAGATACGTGTAGTATGTGTAGTACGATGTGCTGATATTGTGTTGTGTAGATATGTGTGCAGATATATAGTCAGTGGCTAGTGATCTTGGACATATTTATATGTCCAATCACCGATACTCACCCATATTTAGACTTGTTCTGAGAGCTAAAATATGCTATTCTTATTATATTTAAGCCTTAATTGCATTCCGTATCTAACCAAAGTGATTAGTGATACAGGGTAAATTTTTAATAGATTTGGACAAAATTGGAGACATGATATGAAGGAAGCAGTTATTGATGCTGTGGAATTGATTATCTTGATGTGGAAAGACACTTTTACTGAGTCAAAGACCATGCGGAGAAGAGCTGGAGAAAGTATATATGAAAAGGACCATGCCTTAGTCAAATTTTGAAAGTGGAATTCCAGTGAGCTGATGAGATATTGACACAGTGTGTTGGTTATTTTAGTGTAGGATAATTTTATCCTAGTATATAAGGAACACTTGAGCATAATTACAATCACTTTGGAAAGTACAACAATGGCGGAAAAATAGAAAACGCTCCATTTTAGGGTTCTTAGAATTGCTTTTGAACTTCTTTACTTCAAGATTAATTCTTGGTATGTTTAATTACTTATTTTTGATGTTGAATTCAGACACGAGTGGCTAAACACCCTTATTCTGGGGTTGAGGCCAAGAACTTGATTACTCTTTGATATTCTTTATCGTAGTTTCTTGTTGGATTATCATATGGATTGTTCTTAATTTTTTGTGCTTACTATTTTAATGAGTGACCACCATTAGAAAAAATCTATATTTCTACATGAATTCGGGAGAAGAATAGTAGGATAGAACAAAGAAATTAAGGAACAAGCTTCTTACCCTTTTATAAGATAAGGGGTTTGAATTAGCATCTAGGATAGGTATATGCCTAGAAGCCTTGTTAGGTTCAATTGCAGGAAGATAGCTGTATATATTTAGATGGATTGCTGCATCTCTTCTAGTTGATGTAGTTGCAATATTCAGATAGGTGGAAGATTTGAGGTTGAGAGACCAAGATTGTACTATCAACCTTGCAAATCAATAACCCGATAACGAACTAGACTACGATAAGAATAGAGATCTGTAAGATTGTTAGAAGTGTCTCAACCCTTGAATTCTCATCATTACTGTTTACATTCTCTCCTTTCTTTGCTATTGTCACAAATTGTTATTTCTTATTTATTTACATTTTTACTCAAAACTTCCGAATCATCTTGATACTTTCAACACGTAAGACCTTTTTGTCTAAAACTAAAGCTAGTTGAATTGCAAATTGTGTAGTCCTTATGGGTACGATATACAACTGTCTAAGTCACTATATTACTTCTATGATCGCATACACTTGCGTGTGTATTTGAATGCAATAAGTTTTTGGTGCTGTTGCTGGGTACTAGTATAATTAGTAATTTGCTAAATTTTTTATTTTTGATAGTAAGTTTAAGTGTTAATGACTTGATCTTAGCAAATGACTTTTTGCAAGTTTAGTTGAATATTAGAACGCGAGAGATAGAGAGTTGGTAGAGCTTTTTTTGGAACCAGAACTGGTATTTTAACAGAGGCAATAAACTCATTATCCGATTCAATAGGTTCAAATGGCAGAACAAAGAGATCTAAATATTGTTGATCCAAATGCATGGCATGTTCCAGCTCCGGTTATTCCAGTTTCTCCTGGTCAAGCAGCTACTAGACCTATTCGTAAGGTGGCAATACCACTCATGAACCATGCGGCTAATAGTATTCGTAATCCCGAGCCAGGTGGTCAATTTGAATTAAAGAATAATATGGTGCAGTTGCTGAATTTGGCTGGGCAGTTTGCCGGAAGTTTACATGAATACCCACAACAGCACATACAGACCTTCTTAGAAATAAGCAATACTTACATCCCTACAGGGGTGAATACTGATTATGTTAGACTCACTCTCTGCCCCTTTTCTTTAACTGGGGAAGTGAAGAGGTGGTTACATACTGAACCACCACTCTCCATTACTTCTTGGAAAGATCTAGCTCGGAAGTTCCTTATTCAGTTCTTTCCATTAGGGATGACTGCACATTTGAGAAGTAAGATTTTGAGTTTCAGACAAATAGAAGGAAACAATCTCTACCAAGCTTAGGAGAGATTTAAAAGTATGTTCAGAAATTACCTTCACCATCATCAGTCTAATGATGTTCTTGTTCATACTTTTATTAAGGGGTTAGAGCCAAATACCAAAATTTACTTAGATTCAGCAGTAGGTGGGCAAGCTCTTAAGATGACTTATAATGAATTGTACATACTACTGACTCAAGGAGTGCTCATAAGAAGGTTGCAGGTGTATTAGAAGTAGATCAGTTCACTACCTTATCAGCTCAACTTGAGCACTCCAGAATCAGATAACTAATTAGTTCAACAACATAAAGTTGGGGGTTGCATAGCCGACAACAATAATGAATACAGTCCAGTAGGTGAATTCTTAGTGTGAGGTTTGTGGAAGTTGCAAGCACGCAACAAATGCTTGTACGCTTAATCTAGATTTTGTTAATTATGTGGGGAATGAAAATCATTCGGGACAACAGAACTTTGGTATACCTACAATCCCAACTGGAGAAATCATCCCAATTTCTCATGAGGTGGAAATAAGGCAAAAATAATAATCAGTATAAGGGGCTAGTGCAATAGAATCAACATCAGGTTCAGAATAATCAAGCTACTACTCAAACAACTAATATGGAGGAGATGTTGAAGCAGCTGTTAGCTAATTAAGCATAAATAAAAGTATATTTAAAGATTCAACAGGCATATATGAAGACTCAATAGTTGATTACGAGGAATTTAGAGTTGCAACTCAGTTAGATTGTGGGAGCGCAAATTACTAGACCTCAAGGAGGCTTACGTAGCGACATAGAGGCAAATACAAAGCAGGTAAATATAGTCATAATGAGGAGTGGGTTAGAGTTAAAGGAGGCGATACTTGAGAAGGTTAGTCCCACAACTACTAATGATGCTTCTAAAGAGAATGAGGAGAAATGGGTTAAGAAAAAAGCTACAAGTGATGAAATTCAAGTGGAAAAGAAGACTATACCTTTACACTATCCTCAAAGGCAGCGAAACCACCAAGAGGAGACAAGTTATAAAAAGTTTTTGGATCTTCTAAAGTAGGTTCATGCAAAATCTTCCTCTTGTTGATATTCTACAGAGTGTCCCAAAATATGTAAAGTATCTGAAAGATATAGTGACAAGCAAGAATAGGTTGATAGAATATGCTACTGTTGCACTTACCAAGGAGTGCACACCTAAGATACAGAACAAATTACCCATGAAGCTTAAAGATCTAGGTAGTTTTACTTTGCAGATCACTATTAGATAGGTCATCAGTGCTCGTGGATTGTGTGACTTGGGGTCGAGCATCAATCTTATACCCCCATCTTGGTTCTAAAAAATGGGTCTTGGGAGTCCTAAACCTATGACTATTATTTTATATTTGGCTGATAGGTTCCTTGATAGGCTAGATAGAAATATTAAAGATGTCTTAGTGTTATTCTTAACTTTGAAGCTAATCCGGTTGTTCCATTTATTTTGGGATGCCCATTCCTAGAAATAGGGCAGTCACTTATTGATGTAGTAGCAGGGAAGATAACTATGAGAGCACATGACAAAGTGGAGGTTTTTGATGTATATAAGGAGCTGAAATTGCCGGCTATATATGAAGAATTGTCTTCCATATCCTTTATAAACCTTGAGTCTGATCTTAGGCTATTGTTGTCCGATGATCCATCAGAGCGAACTTTGATGGGTTATGATCTTTATGGAGATGTAGAGACACTTAAATTGGTTCAAGTCATGACTTTGGCAGTTGTTGAAATGAGAATGTTACCTTTTGAGCCATTGAATAGGCCAATTAGCCCATCTCCTAAGGCTTCAATTGATGAAGCTCCAAAATTAGAGCTTAAGGTTCTTCTTACGCACTTAAAATATTTTTTTCTTGGTGATAATGATAACTTGCCTATTATTTTATCTGCAGGCTTATTTGATGTGCAGGTAAGGGAAGCATTGGCAGTTCTGAAAAGAAGAAAAAAGGCAATTGGTTGGTGGATGTTAGACATCACAGGGATTAATCTAGATTTTTATATGCATAATATATAAATGGAAGAAGGTTACAAGGCAATAGTTCAACAACAATGAAGATTGAATCCTGTGATAAAGGAATTGGTACAAAAAAGAAGTCATCAAGTGGCTTGATGTTGGGATTGCCTACCCCATTTTTGATAGCAAGTGGGTCAGCCCTGTGCACTGCATCCCAAAAAAAGGTGGGATGACTGTGGTGATCAATAAAGCTAATGAGATGATTCCAAATCACATGGTAACAAGTTAGAGAATCTACATTGACTACCGACAGCTGAATGAAGCAACTAGAAATGATCATTATCCCATCTCATTCATTGATCAAATATTGGATAGGTTGGTAGGGTAGGAATACTATTACTTTCTGGATGGTTACTTAGGATATAATCAGATCACAATTATGCTAGAAGATCAAGAAAACACTACCTTTAGTTGCCCATATAGCATATATGCATTTAGACGAATGTCTTTTGGCCTCTGCAATGCACCCACTATGTTTTAGAGATATATGATGGTAATTTTATTTGACATGGTTGAAGAATTTATTGAGGTATTCATGGATGACTTCTCTATTTATGGTAACTCTTTTGATGTATGCTTGCAGAAACTAGATCAAGTCCTAGCTCGGTGTTAGGAGATAAATCTTGTACTAAACTGGGAATATTGTCACTTTCTAATCAAGAAAGGAATAGACCTTGGTCATAAATTTTCATGTAGAGGACTTAAAGTGTATATAGCCACTGTTGAATCCATTGAAAAGTTGCCATATCTAGTAATAGTAAAGGGAGTGAGGAGTTTTCTAGGGCATGAAGGATTCTATAGGCAGTTTATTCAAGATTTTTTAAAGATTGCAAGCCATATGTGTAAACTATTAGAAAAAAAAGCTAAATTTGATTTTTGGGCTGCTTGTCAAGAAGCTTTTGAGAAGCTGAAGAAGAAATTGGCAGAAGCAACAATCTTGATTTCTCTAGATTGGGCGTTACCATTTGAGCTAATGTGTGATGCAAGTGATGTGGCTATGGGAGCAGGTTTGGGGCAGAGAAAAGACAAGGTATTTTGTTCTATTATTATGCAAGTAAAGTCTTTAATGATGCCTAGATAAATCACACAATCACAAAAAGGAAGATGTTAGCACTAGTTTATGCATTTGACAAATTTAGATCATACTTGGTAGGAACCAAGGTAATTGTTCACACAAACCATGCTACCACCAAGTACTTGTTCAATAAAATAGATGCAAATCCATGGTTGATTTAGTGGATTCTATTACTTCAAAAATTTGACCTAGAGGTGCATGATAAAAAAAGAGTAAAAAATCAAGTTGCAGACCATTTGTCTAGGCTAGAGAATCATGACCATATTGCTAATGATACACTTTGCATTAAGGAAGAGTTTCTGTATGAGAAATTGTTGGCTCTTGATGTGTGTGAAATTCCTTGGTATGCAGACATTCTAAATTTGTTAGTATGTTGGGTTTACCCTTCCGAAGCTACCATTCAACAAAAAAAGAAGCTACTACATAATTCTCACATATACGTATGGGATGAGACTTATTTATTCAAACAGGGCACAGATAGAATTTTGTGTAGATGTGTACCTAAAGCTAAATCTAATCAAGTGCTACAAAAATGTCATTCATCTCTTTATAGTGGCCATCATGGGGGTAAACAAACATCTAGAAAGATGATATAATCAGGATTCTTTTGGACAATATTGTTCAAGGTTGCAGTTGCTTTTGTGAAGGGGTGTGATTAGTGTCAGCGGTTGGGTACAATTTCAAGGCATCATGAGATGCCCCTGAACAACATTCTTGAAGTTGAGGTATTCGATGTTTGGGGGATAGATTTTATGGGACCATTCCCATCATCAAAAGGCAACCTGTATATCCTAGTGACAGTTGATTAGTATCTAAGTAGGTGGAAGCTACAACTTTCCCTACTAATGATGCAAGAGTGGTATTGTAGTTTTTGAAGAAGCACATGTTTTCTCGGTTTGGCACTCCCAGAGAAATTATCAGTGATGAAGGTACTCATTTTATTAACACTTGTTTTAAAAATATTTTGGCTAAATATAGTGTTAGGCACAAGGTGGTCACTGTGTACCATCCACAAACAAGTGGTCAAGTAGAGATATCTAATTGGGAGATAAAATAGATTTTGCAAAAAACTGCTAATGGTCAGTGGAAGGATTGGGCTGAAAAGCTGGATGATGCACTATGAGCTTATAGGATAGCCTATAAAACACCCATAGGCACCTCTCCATATCATTTGGTTTATGGGAAAACCTGCCATTTTCCTGTTGATCTTGAGAATCAAGCTTATTAGGTAGTGAAAAAGCAAAATCTTGATTTGAAGGTTGCGGGTGAGAAGAGATTGTTGAAGCTTATTGAACTTGATGAGTTTTGTCTCCATGCTTACGAGAATGCCAAACTATACAAAGAGAAGACCAATAATGGCATGACAAACATATACTTGATAGAGTTTTTGAACCTGAACAACTTGTTTTGCTGTTCAATTCGAGGTTGAAATTAATTTATGGGTAAGTTGTGGTCTAAGTGATCTGGGCTTTTGAGGTAGTATGCATGACATCTCATGGTGCGGTGGAGCTGTAGAACTAGGAAAAGAATGAGAAGTACTTGGTGAATGAAAAACTTGTGAAACATTATTGGGCAAATCACGGAGATCAGCACAATGTGTCCATCACCTTTGTGGATAAGTAAAACTGAGCTAAGTCGTGCCACAACGTAAACTAAGGCATTATGTGGGAGGCAACCTACGAATGTAATGTAATAGTGTAGTTTCTTTTCATTTTTGGTTGATATAAAGGAAAAAAGAGAAATAAAAAAAAGTAAAGAATTAAAAAGATGAGTCATGCCATGACCAAAACTAAGGTGCTGAGTGGGAGACAACCCACTTGTTCTTACGTTGTTTTGTTGTTTTTGTTAACATGCAGGAATGAGAAATTTGTTGGATTCCAAAAATACGGGAAGTGGTGGATGGTTTTAATTAAGGGCCCTGGGGTAAGTGAAATATGTGCTATGAGGTGAAAAAGGTAAGAGGGAATGAAATATTCCCCCAGATGATGAAAATTTTGCCTTAGTAGAATTTTTGAGGGAAATTTCCAGTGTCTTGATGCGATATCAACTCATCGTGTCACTGTGCCCATGACCAACACTTGGAAAAAAATTCGAGGGTAAATTCCAGTGTCTTGACATGATATCGATGCATCGCGTCGATTCTCCTATGCTATATCTAACATGTCGCTATTCCAAGTACTACACTTAGTGAAATTTTTAAATGCTAATCTAGTAGACTGATGCAATATCGATGCATCACGATGGTTCCCTAACGCGTTGCCCAATGCATCATGATGGTCAATCCAAAACTGTTGAGAAACCCTAATATGATCCTTAAATTTGCCTCCCCTATATATACTCCATTATGTTTTATTTTTATCCCATTTGTAACCCTAATAGCTACCGCCTCTAAATCCCCATAATTTAAGACTCTCTTCTAATTTTTGTTCTTCTTTCTCAAGCAAAGAATAGATTCTCCTTTATCTTCTTCAAGTAAGTACCACAATCTTAATTTTTTTACTTAATTTCGTGCCCGAAATGGTAACATGTTAGCTATGCTTGGCGTATATAGTTGCTTTGTTGAAAATTTTGTGATATATTTGAGTAATGCAACACTTTATGCCATGGAAGTAGAATGTGTCAGTGCATGCATCCTTATATTATTTAGAGTTTTGACCTTGTTCATGGATACAATAGAATGCTACCATACGAATCTCTGTGGCATATCATACATCTTTGTGACAGAATATTACGGTTAGGTGATGGTATCGAAATTAATATATGTGGTGGTACCGAAATTTTCTTAGTGCTTGCAATGTTATGGTGACATGTGTGCCCTTGGATTGAGTTTATGTGAAATTATGCATTAATGTTAAGTGTGGTCCTATTTAAATATCAAAGTATAATCTGAAGTTGTTTGATGAAGTGAGGATGACCATACATGTTACGAATCGAAAGAAAGTTCAGTTTAATTTATTGTAATATGGGGGAAATTGTGCTTATATGCATATTGAGAATTGAACAGGGAAAGTCTAAGTACCCTAGTTTCCCTACTTGTGCACTTGTGCTAGTAACTAAGTATGGGGTGTATTTCACACTTAGTGTTTCCTAGTTCAACCAAGGTGCCATGTTTGATGGGTTTGTTGACTGCTGTGATTAATATGTGAAATGTCTAGTCGATCAATAAAGGGTATGGCTGTGGCTGGATCTTTCGAGTAGAAATGCAAGAGAAGTAGGTAGGATGATCGTGTGCCCGAATCCCCACTTATCCCAAGGGGGAAATCCAGGAGGTATGGTATCCGAGCGGTTGTAGAAGCAGGAAAAAAATGGTACGCCTTACATAAGGAGTTGAAATATTTGGCGGACCAATTCATTGATCGACTAAGCTTGCTAAAAGAGTTCCCGAGTATGGTGAGCCGAATAAAAGCACTACATATGAACTTCTTGTTCGAGCAACCCACTGAATGCAACCTGAGCCTTGTGCGAGAATTTTATGCAAATTAGGACTCGCGGAACAGGGACTCAGAAGTTAAGATAAGGGGTAAGGTGGTCACTTTTACCGCTAACACTTTGAATAATCTCCTAGGTACACCCAAGGTGGATGCTGAGCCACTGAAGTTACTAAATATGGAGACACCTTATGCACACATTCGATATCTACTATGTGGAAACCATTCGAATTCCCAATAGATACATCATAAAGAGAGCGACACTCACGTGTCCTTCCCCTTCGCTCACATGAATAGGGAGGCCTGCTTATAGGGCAAGATTATTTATGCCTGACTCATCCATGGGACGCATTTTATTGAAGTAACACACGATAGGGTATGTCTCATTTATTCCCTCATGCGTGGTGATATTGATTTGATTATGGGTGCGATTATCTTCTTAGCTATGAAGAAAACACTTTCTAAGAAAGGTTGCTGGTATGGTTTTGGTGGGTTGTTGACACGGTTTTTGTGGGAGCGGGATATAGCTGAAGAGGATGTTGATTATAGACCTCTAGTAAACCTAATATCATTGGATATATCCACCACTAAGGGGAGTGCAGCTTATGGTTCTATATTGACTATGCTCGAGCGTCAGACTCGGACCAATGAGATCACTGCCTGAATGTATGGGCTTCAGATAGTTGCCCTCCCCTATGATTGATGGATGACGACTGTTTGAAAGGAGTTAGTTTTTAGAAGCTGAGAATTGATGAGAACCCAATCACGACTTTTGAGAAGTGCTTTGTGTTGGGCCATTTTTACAGTAACTTTGAATGAAATTTTTTTAAAGCAAAAGAAAAAATAAGTTAATTTTAGATGCTATTTCTCAATAAGTGAAATATAGTTTTTTGGCTTAATGTTGAATTTGAGAAAGAACAAGATCGGGGATCGTAAAGATCTGATTTGATTCCTAGCATGCACCGTGACTGGGAGTGCTTGTTTGTATTCTACATGTATAAGAATGTCTAGAACTTGCCCGGTGTGTTTATAAGTGAAATAAAGGGTGTTGGATGTAGGAAATGATGTAGGCATTTCGTTGATAGCCAAATTTTTAGACTTCATTCGCCTACCTTTATGAATATCCTTAGTTAGCCCCGTTGAGCCTATAGCCGGATTTCTTTGGTAGTCTTATATGTAGCCTGATCATTTCTTTGATAGACCTTTATTCGATCCAAAGCTCCTAAGCACTTTAGTATAGATGATTAAATGAGTAGGGAGTGTGAAATTGAAGTAGGATAAAGGTGAAAGTGAAGCCCTAAAGAAATAGTTATTTGTGTGTTTAATTGTGGTGGTTGGGAGTTATAGAAATTTGAAAGAAATTTCAGTTTTTGTAGCCGTGTTTGAGACAATGAACCTATTTTTTCCTTGGTATGCCTCGGACATTGTGAACCTCAACCAAGGCAAATAGCTTTGGTTGAGGATGGCTATCATAGGGGGTGCATAACATTAAAAGAGTGTAGAGAAGGGTTGAAAATTAAATCATGATGTAAAATAAAAATACTTCCGCCATAGTTGATATTAATGTGATTAATGAGATTTGGGTGAAGCAAATTATGTGTAAAGGTAATAAAGCAGAAATTGGGTTGATAGAATGTGATCTTGATTGTATGAGGAGATGCATTAAAGCGCTTAGGGAAATTAGTCACTATTTTCTAAATAGTTCCTACCGTCCCTTAGCCTACCTTGCAACCATGAAAGACCTAGTTGATCTTTCATCCCAACATCCATTTATTAGTGAAGTAGTAAACTAAGGGAAAGCTTATCGTTCATTATCTATCCTGTATGAATTCTTTATGAAGAGTGAGTGTTTTGATTTTGATATTCCCCTTACGATGTACATTGAAAATTGCGAGTGAATATGGGGAAAATTTCTTGTTGTGAGGGTGTATGTGGATGATAGTCCGGTGACTTATTGTGTTCGTAGGTTGAGTGATTTGATTAACTTTTCCAACATGTCAGAAGTTCATTGTTGAAATAAAAAGTTTTGAAACAAATTGTCCCTGTACATAAAAGTATTTTTGACATGTTTTGAGATGAAAAGTCATTATTAGAATTGTAAGTGCCCAACGCAAGTATAATTCTTAGGGTTTGATGTGAAACTTGATTAATTGTGTTGTATGAAATTTTTCAAGGATGAACAAGGTTTTAAGTGTAGGGTGGTGATCCTGGGAGTATTTATATGTACAATCACCAATATTCACCTGTATTTGGACTTGTTCTGAGAGCTAAAATGTGCTATTCTTACTATATTTAAGCCTTAATTGCGTTTCATATATAACCGACGTGATTCGTGATGCAGGGTGAATTTTAATGGATTTGGACAAAATTAGAGGCATGATATGAAGTAAACGGTGATTGATTTTGTTGAATTGATTATCTTGATATGGAAAGACACTTTTACTGAGTCAAAGATCATGTAGAGAAGAGCTGGATCAAGCATAGAAGAAAAGGACCATGCTTTAGCAAAATTTCAGATGTGGAATTCCAGTAAGCTGACGCGATATCGATGCATCGCGTCACTCCTTTAATGTGATATCTAATGCGACACACCATCTAGTTGATGTGATAATCAACACGATGTATTAGTTATTCCAATGCAGGCTAATTTTATCCTAATAAGGAACACTTGAGCACAATTGCAATCACTTTAGCAAGTGCAACAGCGGTGGAAAAATAGAAAAACCTCTCTTTTAGGGTTCTTAGAATTGCTTTGAACTTCTTTACTTCAAGATTAATTCTTGGTATGTTTAATTATTATTTTTGATGTTGAATTTAAACATGAGTTGCTAAACAAGGGCTAAACATCCTTGTTCTGAGGTTGAGGCCAAGAACATGATTATTCTTTGATATTTTTTATTGTATTTTTTTGTTGGATTATCATATGGGTTGTTCTTAATTTATTGTGGTTACTATTTTAATGAGTGGCCACCATTAGAATAAATCTATATTTCTACATGAATTCAGGAGGAGAATAGTAGGATAGAAAGGTTCTTACCTTTTTATAAAATAAGGGATTTGAATTAGCATCTAGGATAGGGATATACCTAAAAGCCTTATTTGGTTCAATTGCAAGAAGATAACTGTATGTATCTAGATAGATTGTTGCATCTCTTCTGGTTGATGTAGCTGCAATATTCAGATAGGTAGAAGATTTGAGGTCGGGAGATCAAGATCATACTATAAACCTTGCAAATCAGTAACCCGATAACCAATTAGACTGCGATAAGAATCGAGATCTGTAAGATTGTCAGAAGTGCCTCAACCCTAAAATTCTCATCATTACTGTTTACAATCTCTGCTTGATTTTCCATTGTCACAAATTGTTATTTCTTATTTATTTACATTTTTACTCAAAACTTCTGAATCATCTTGATACTTTCAACACTTGAGACCTTCTTGTCTAAAGCTAAAGTTGGTTAAATTGCTAATTGTATAGTCTTCGTGGGTACGATATCCGACTGTCTAAGTTACTATATTACTTTTATGATCACGTACACTTGCGTGTGCATTTGAACGCAATAGCTGGGTTATGCTAATAAAGATAGGGGTTCTCTCATTCAAAGAGAACTTAACTGCTCATTGATTGGGATAATAAGGTAGAGGATGCCTACATTCTTATAGATATTCGTGATAGGGGGAATAAGGTTGAAGATGCTTATATTCTTATAGGCATCTGTGATATATAGGCGGAATTGGTTGGGCAACTAGTCTTGTAAGTGCTCTTGTGGCTTATGTTGTGCTGCTGAAGGGTAGGCTGTGCTGTGTAGAAATTGACTAAAAGATGCTGAGTATGCTGATCTGATTATATTGGGTTTGTCAATATTAAAAAGGGAGAAATTATCAATTCCTTAGTTTTGATAATTGACAAATTCATAGTTTGAGACCTGTTTCTTAAGCCCTTGTTGTGATGACTAAGGCCTCTACGCATTAGGGAACAAGTTGGGCTCACTGGTAGCTGTTAGAGTCAACTTTCCAGCCAACACATAGTACAAAAGTTTGTGAAAAGTTGCTGCCAATTTTTTCCCCAACTAATAAGATTGATTCTCGGGTTTTCTTGTGTCCAATATATAATGCTCATCTTCCACAACAAGAAAACCAACACTTCCATATACTCATAATTAACGATCTTTCTGAAGTGGGGCAGCACTGCAATCAAAGATTGAAACTGTAGTAAGGAACTTGTTGCTCATCGAGTTGATCTTTACTTTCTTGTTATAGTCGAGTCTTTGTAATTTTGTACTTAAATTCTTGCCTATGTTTCTTATGATTGTCAGTAGGTGTGGTGTACTATCTCTTGTTGTAATCATCTAGAGTTAGGTGATTGTCCAAGTTAAAGTTAGCTTGAGGTGTCCAATTAGAGATAGCTGGAGGGTGGAAGCAGTAGAGTCACTGCTTGGTTTCCTTGTAATAGAGTTATTTCTAGGAAACAAAGGATTAGGAGGCTAATCCTTTGAGTCTGTATTTAAGGAGTTTCTTGAATATAGTGGAGCTTGAAATCTTGGAGCCAGGTCTTGATTTTTCTCCCTTGAGCAAGGCGTTTCCACGTAAAAATCTCGTGTCTTTATTTTTTGTACTCCTGCATGACTTATTGCATTTTTCTCCTAGTTCTTATTGCGTGTGTAATTCTAGGAACAGTTCCCTGAGTTGAGGATCAATCCACCCCCAAACCCTTTACATCCTAATTATCATCTCTATTGACATATGAAAAAGAATTAGACTTATACACAAAAAGCAATAAGCTGTCTTTTTAGAATTCGGAACTCAAAATATAGGTGTAGCATTTGATGTCATCATTTTTTATGATGTTCTATGTTTGATTATTCTTGTATCTAATTTTATGTCACTATAAAATTATAAAATAAGTGAGTGCTTGATTCTATAGAATATTATTATAAGGTGTTGCGCTAAATCTTAGTGCCTTTGTATTTTTACCTTGTCACTTAATTGTCTAAATAGAAGGTAGCCGCATATAAACAGTTCTATTATTTATGTGAAACATAAATCCATGATACCAGAC
Source organism: Capsicum baccatum var. pendulum (assembly GCA_030864225.1). NCBI lineage: Eukaryota > Viridiplantae > Streptophyta > Magnoliopsida > Solanales > Solanaceae > Capsicum > Capsicum baccatum. The sequence continues at coordinate 210,441,112 of CM061553.1, read as the reverse complement.
AAAGGAAAGGAAATTTAAAGCAGAGAAACAATTCAGATTTGAATCAACTCAAGATACAAATTAAATCCTTCCTAAATAGACATTATGGGTAGAAATAACGCTTATTTAACCTGTTGCTTTTTTATTAAAAAAATAATTATTGTCATGAAATTTCAAATTTCACATGTAAAATTCGAAGTTGTTACGATGCATCACATGTGAAACTTAAAACTTAATGATAATAGTTGTATTTTAATTACAAGGATTAAAAAAAACTGTTATTTATGAATATTTTGCACACTATGGAGAAGATTGTCTCAGTAGTAAGAGAGTGTTTGGATTAACTTATTTTTAACTGTTTTTGGCTTTTAAATACTTTTTTTTTTATCTTTATAGGTGTTTGACAAATTTAAAAGTTCTTATAAGCACTTTACTTTATTCTTAAAAAGTATAAAAAAAAATCTAAAAGTCAAAAGTAGATTGTTACCTACTTTTGACTTTTGACTTTTAGCTTTTAAGTTATTTTAAAAACCCCCATCCAAACAGCCTCTTAGTCCCAACCTAAAACCCAAAAGCACCCCCACTCAAGTCTATCACCAGTGGTGCTGAACCTTTCCTTGGTAGAGTTATTCCTCATCTCATCCAAAACAAACTAAACACAACCGCTAGTTATGTTTCCACACACTTATGACATGTCTTGTAGCCTTGAGTTTTTCTAGATTTTAGGCCTAATTTTAATTCTATTTGGTCAAAGATCACACATCCACCTGCATAAACTACCCAAAAGATAAAGTTTCAGTCAAAAATTCCCAAAGGCTCAAATGTTTCCTCTAGGCTCTTTTCAATATCATTTGTAATCAGTTTTAGAACATCCTTATCTAAGTGAAATTTTATCCTAAATTTACCAGTAGCACCATAAATGACATTGACAATGCTCAAGTGCACATTCAAGTGTACGTGGTCTTATCAAGTAGTAAAGTGGCCTAATGAAATCCAAGTATCGATCCCACAGAGACTTGATTCAACAATAATTTTTTATTAGTTCACAATTTAGATTTAGTTGATGCGAGCGTAACCAAAAAGAAAGTTTGTAATTTATAACTAGAGAAAAATAAACAATGCGTAATGTAGCTATCTCGAAACAATCAATAGGAGAAAACCCAAGATTAAAGCACTTTCGAACAATCACACTATGTTATTGAACTTTATTCGTTAACCTGCTTATCTTGGTTGTTGATTCATAGGGTTAATTGCATGATTATGGTTTCCCAACCTCTAATCCTTAACCTAAGTTGAACCTTACAACTACATCGTTGAGCGGGAATGTAATAGTCCATTTAAGTGTATTAAGCTATCATCCTACATGTGAATCAAGTAAGGTATCTAAGTACATCCTTGTCCTAGACACTAATTCAAATTTCTTATTTCATAAAGAAATACAAACCATACTTTGTTCATCTCCATATTCTATCCCCTATTTCCTCTCCAGAGGTCAAAAGGTAGACAATTGATGTATTTTAAGGGTCGCGAATCCTTAAAATAGTTAAGTCAAATATGAACACACAACCAATAATGATAAGAAAATTTAAACAAATTTAATTCAAAACTATAGTACTCATATTCTTGGCTTCAACCCCAGAAAAGGGGGTTTAACCACGCATAGTCATAATCGTAATCACAAGGTGGTAATTAACTACTAAAAATATGTATGAACTAAATAAGAATAATACAAACCTAAATAAGAAGTTGTATCAACCCATTGATCTCCAAAATATGTCCAAAGATCTTTAGAAATATGATACAACATGTATTTATAACCCTATGGTAAGCCAAACCCATGTAGGAGTTGGAAATGTTCAGTTATTGAGCCCGGGAATAGGGAGGGCGCCACCCTGGGTTGAGCCCCACTCCAGGTGGGGAGCTGCCCTGGATAAAGTGCCACTTTAGGTAAGGCTGATTCCTGCTTATAGCCCTGCTCCAGGTGGGGCGTCACCTCAATATCGCCCTAAGCCTCTGGAAGTTGTTCTCCGAATTTTGGTTAAGTGTTGGTCCTCCAATCTTTCATCCCTTGACTTGGGGTATATTTCCCATGGATTGCAAGCCTTTCCAACATCAAAATACCATCATATTTATCTATCAAAGCATCCTACACAATCACACACCACAAATTAAGAGACAATCACAATACAATACTCATAACGATGAATCAAAACAAGAGCTAAGCTAAGCTAGTTTGTATTGATCTTTCACTTATTGTTCCAGTTGTACACTCACTCAAATTGAAATTTTCTCACTAAAAATAGGTTATTCCAATTATAATCATACATTTAAACCATAAGGAAATCATTAAACACATTAGAACCCAACATGATAGACTAGACAAACACTTAGCCCAAGCTAGTCACACTAGTTTTCTCGGTTGAACTCTAAATGATCAATTTGAATTAAAACTCATGTGAAAACACCATTAAACATTGTAAAAACATACATGGGAACTTAAATCAACATTTGTATCATTATCAACACATTAAGCTCATGAATCATTCTCAAAACAAGGTTATAAAGTCTAGAATAGCAACGCTAGAATGTATAAATTCACCCAACATCACCATCCCACACTTAAAGCCTTGTTCGTCCTTGAAAAATCTTTAAATATAAGAATAATGAGATGGAAAGAATCCACACTTCTACTATACACAAGACATTCAAGATAGCACTACAATGATTACATGGAATGTAAGTTTCTGCATTAAGCATGTTATACACAATTGAAAGCTCATGAATACTACTCCAACACATCCTAGCCTCAAGATTTGACTCAACAAGTGGAAAACTCATACATATTGATCAATCAAGGACATTATACAAATCTCCCACATTCATCAAATATGTGCCCTCACACAAAGACAGTTACCCATAATCACTCACAATAATGCAATTTATCACAATGGGTATAGTAATCAAATTGCACTCACTCTCACAAAGAATTCACATGTCACAACTAATGAACCATAGGTTTTCCCTTAGTGTAGTGTTCCAGTAATATCAGAATGATGAACTTAGGATCAAGTAGGTCTTTTTTGGGTTGTAATATAGGCTAAGGGACGGGTAGGAACTATTTGAAATTAGTGACTAACCTCTCTAAGCGCTTTAATAGACTACATTATATATTTAAAACCAATCTTCAACAACCAAATTACATAATTTTCATCCACCCATATCTTTTGTTTTGCCCCATCCCTTTTAAGCATTTTCACAAACACATGCTGGAAGTATTGTTTCTTACCATATGAATTAATTTTTTTCTTTTTCACAATCATGGTAATGTTTCTAGCATAATATCTATCAAACCGATCCACCACACATCAATTATCAACACCAATAACTATTAAATTGGGGCATAAAATTCACCTTTTCCCTCTTATTTCTCAAACTCCTTTCTCAATTAATTTTTCATTAAAATACTTAGGGGATTTTGGATCAAATTAATGTCAATCAAAGAAGGGATTACGCTACATATGAGGCTTTCAAAGAAAAAGCTAAAGTATCCATGGGGTTCAACTAGGATTATACACAAGGGTAGGTCAAAAAGAAGGTATAAAACAAGGCTATCAAAGAATTGCCTAAACCAACACTCTTTATTTTGCTTTACACATACACTGGGCAAGTTCTTGACATCACATGCAACAAGGAACTTACAAATACCTTAAACGCTCATAACACACGCTCAACTCAATGGGATCAACATAAACTCTCAACCAAACAATAACATGAATTCAAATTTAAGCCAACAAGTACAAGAGTCACAAACTTGAGCCTAGGTGTCTCAAAAGTAGAAATCCACTCAATCAACATGCTTTTACCAAACAAAACACTTGCACCATGCAATTAAAAATAGCACCAACTCAAATATCTTACACAATTTTTTTTAAATTGAGTCAAAATTTGGGAATTTCCCCACCCCACACTTAAAAATCTACTTTGTCCCCGAAGTAAATTCAAAAGTAAGAGACAAAAATACTCCCTGAGGCCTCTAGTCCTAGCTAGTAGTATCTTTTGCATTAATGGGATCCGCAATATCCTATACTCAGTTTTTACGATGCTCCTTAGCTCACGTTTTTGGTACTCAGACTTCCTATCAACCTGTGACTCAACAAAAACAAAAACTACGTGAAGTAAAAATAAAAAAAAAAACTAAAAATAAAACATAACTTAGCTTGGGTTGCTTCCTAAGAAGTGCCTAATTTAGTGTCGCGGCATAACCCAACTAATGACCTAGTCGTTCTCTTTTCTTCTCTTTCTCACGCTTGGTCTCTATCTTCTTATTCTCTTCACTCCTCTTGGGTGTGAATTTTTAAGACCAGCAGATTCTGCAACTTTAGCCTTTTTAGGCTCATTAATTAGCATCAAATCAGGCTTAGGCAGTAGAAGCTTAGCCTGCTCTATCAAGTAGTCCAAAGAGGCCTTTTATGGACTAACCATCCCATACTTGTCCCCTTCAATAACATTAATCATACAAAAATATTTATATTGGATGTTGTTGTGGGTGCTTTGTAAACATAAATACCATCTTTTTATCCTCTACCCTTATTTTGAACGTGCCTTCTCCAACATTAACAACGCTCCTCCGGTTGCTAAGAATGGACACCCCAAGATGATTGGTACCTATTTGTATGCCTTAAAATTAAGAATAATAAAGTCAGTAGGAATAAAATATTTACTAACCTTTATGAGAAAATCATCAATAATTCCTTTTGGATTAGCCATGAACCCGTCTTCTAGTTGCAAAACCACCTTGGTCGATTTAGGCTTTCCCAAGCCCAATGTATCAAACAAAGACAACGACATGAAATTTATACTCGCCCCTAAGTCACTCAATGCATGGACCACTTTACTCCCAATTTAGGTAGGTTGAGTAAACTTCCCCGGATCTCTCAATTTCTTGGGAATTTTTTATGTCATTATAGCGCTACACTCTTCAATGAGTGTTATTCCCACATCTTAAAATTTCACCTTATTAGAAACCACACCCCTCAAGTACTTTGCATACTTAGGCATATCCTACAAAACTTCTAACAAAGGTAAGTTAATGTGAAGTTCTCTGAATGTATCAAAGAACTTATTGAACATTGCTTCCTCATTCATTTTAACTTGCTTTTGAGGGAAGAGTAGTGGCGATGTATTCTTTATTTCTTCTGCAACAACTTTTTCTTTTGAGTACTTAAAATTCCTTAATTTTTTAGCAACTTCCTCATTTACTTGTTAAGTCACCATATCAGAATCTACCTCCTTAGTTGTCTTTGGAGGTTCTTCTTGAAGCTCTTTACCAATTCTCAAGGTGATTTACATAACCTGCTTTGGATTTTCTATATCTGCTGGTAAACCACCTTGTGGAAAAGTATTCAATTCTTGCTGCAACTGCCCAATCTTCAACTCTAAACTTCTCTGAGTAGCTTGCGAATTTTTCATATGCGTAGTCAACTATGCTTGATTAGCTAAAAGCTGCTTCAATATCTCTTCCATGTTGCTAGTTGACTGATTCCTTTATGCCTGTGGTTGCTGAATTTGTTGTTGTTGTGCATTCCAAGGTTATGTATACCACTTCATGTTGCAGGCATTACCATAATTTGGCCTTTGAGCATTACCTACATACATCACTGATTCCAGATTTAAAGCACACATAGCCTCTAAGTGACCACTATTACCGCATACTTCACACCAACCTGTAGCTTGTTGGATGGCATTGACTGTGGCTGCGGGTTGTGGAGCTCCCAATTTCAGGTTGTTGAACTGAGTATTTATCATATTTTCTAATTCTACAACTTGATCTAATAATGCAGTAAGCTGGTCTACCTCTAATACACCCGCAATTCTTTTTGTGGCACTTTTAGAATCTGAGTTCCATTCCTGATTTCCTTGTGCTATAAAGTTCAACAATGTGTACAACTTATCATAAGTCAATTCCAATGTTTGAGCACCTTCTGCCAAATCAAGAAAAATAATTATATTATGATGAAGTGCTTCTACAAAAGTGTGAGCAAGTACCTAATTAGACTGTTGGTGGTGTGGGAAATCCTGAAGAAAAGCCTTGAAGCATTCTCAAGCATGATAGAGATTTTTATCTGGCTTCTTTTTGAAGCTCACTATCTCACTTCTAAGCCTCACAATCTTGCCAGATGGAAAGAATCTAGTGAGGAACTTTCTGGGTAAGTCATCCCATGATGTAATTGAATTGGCCAGCTCCGCATTCAACCACCTTTTAGCTTCCTCCAATAGTGAACGCAAAAAAAGTGTCAGCCTCACATAATCTGTATTAACCCTAGTCAGAATGAATGTGTCAGTAAGATCAATGAAAGTCTGCAAGTAGATTTGTAGATCCTTATGTGAAATCCCTGCAAACTGTCCACTGCTGATGAGAAGATGCACCATGCTGTGCTTTAACTTAGAATTCCCCCAGCAGCCGGTCTTTAAATTAGGGAAGTTAAGTTCGTCGGAAGTGGGACTGCCACTTTCCTCACTGTTCTGTGGGTTGCTTATTCCTCAGCCTTTGGAGCAAGAACTACTTGGTCTTCTTCTATTTGTGGGAATTGGGGGAGATGGATTGCGTCTCTTCTTTGTTGATGGAAGTGTTGTTCGGGTCCGGAGCTTGGTTCAACCAAATCCCTATCCCTTGCCAGCTTCCTAACCTTAAAACCTATTTTCTGCAGTCACAAAACCAAGACCAAGTGTAAAAACACCAAGTAAATCTAAAAGTAAAACTAAAATAAACAATTGCCAAATAACAAGTCCTCGACAACTGCGCCAAAAACTTGACAGTGACCAAGCGCACACATAAGTGTACGTGGTCTTATCAAGTAGTAAAGTGGCCTAATGAAAGCCAAGTATCGATCCCACAGACACTTGATTCAATAATAATTCTATTTTAGTTCACAATTTAGATTCATTTGATGAGAGCATAACCAAAAAGAGAGTTTGTAATTTATAACTAGAGGAAAGTAAATAATGCGTAATGTAAATATCATGAAACAATCAATAAGAGAAAACCCAGGGTCAAAGCAGTTTTGAACAATCATACTATGTTATTGAACTTCATTCGTTAAATTTCTTATCTTGGTTGTTGATTCGTAGGGTTAATTATATGATTATGGTTTCCGAACCTCTAATCCTTTACCTAAGTTGAACCTTACAACACCACCATTGAGTGGGGATGTAATAGTCCACTTAAGTGTATTAAGCTATTATCCTATGTGTGAATCAAGTAAGATATCTAAGTACATCCCTATCCTAGACACTACTTCAAATTTCTTATTTTATAAAGGAATACAAACCATACTTTGTTCATCTCCATATTCTATCCCTTATTCCCCCTCCCGAGGTCAAAAGGTAGACAATTGATGTATTCTAAGGGTCACGAATCCTTAAAATAGTTAAATCAAAGATTAAAACACAACCAATAATGATAAGAAAAGTTAAACGAATTCAATTCAAAACTATAGTAATTATGTTCTTGGCTTCAACCCCAGAAAATGGCATTTAGCCATGCATAGTCATAATTGTAATCACAAGATGGTAATTAATGACTAAAAACATGTATAAACTAAATAAGAATAATAAAAACCTAAAGAAGAAGTTGTATCAGACCCTTGATCTTCAAACTATGACCAAAGATCTATAAAAATGTGATACAACATGTATTTATAACCCTATGGTAAGCCAAACCCATGTAGGAGTTGGAAACGTTCAGTTATTGAGCCCGGGAATGGGGAGGGCCCCGCCCTAGGTTGAGCCCGGCTCCAGATGGGGCGCTGCCATGGATAGAGTGACACTCTAGGTGAGGATAATCCCTACTTATATCCCTTCTCCAGGTGGTGCGTCGCATCAATATTGCCCTAAGCCTCTGGAAGTTGATCTCCGAATTTTGGTTAAGTGTTGGTCCTCCAATCTTTCATCCCTTGAATTGGGGTATAGTTCCCATGGATTTCAAGCCTTTTCAACATCAAAATATCATAATATTCATCTCCCAAAGCATCCTATACAATCACACACCACAAAGTAAGAGACAATCACAACACAATACTCATAACGATGAATCAAAACAAGAGCTAAGCTAAGCTAGTTTGTACTGATCTTTCACTTATTTGTACACTCACTCAAATTGAACTTTTCTCACTAAAAATAGGTTATTACACTTATAATAAAACATTTAAACCATAAGTAAATCATTAAACACATTAGAACCCAACACGATAGACTAGACAAACACCTAGCCCAAGCTAGTCACACTAGTTTTCTCGGTTGAACTCTAAATGATTAATTTGAATCAAAACTCATGTGTAAACACCATTAAACATTGTAAACAATACATGGACACTTAAATTCACAATTTTATGATTATCAACACATTAAGCACATGAATCATCCTAAAAAAAGGTGAAAAAGGCTAGAATAGCAATGCTAGAATTCATAAATTCACGAATCATCATCCATTTTATACGATATTAGGGAGAAGAATATGAATTACATAGACAATATCAAACAAAGGTCTTTCCACTTGTGAAATGAGATCTAATTCGATAATTTTATCAATTGCCCCATCAACAAAGAGAACTTGTCCAATAAAACCTCCAATTCAGTGTCACTTGGACTATGGAAGGATTGTACCCTGATTTTTGCGTAAACAACAAGTACTCAAGCATCCTTATTATTCTTTACCAAGTCCTTCACCAATCAGAGAGTGGTGCCACCACCATAGCAACCTTTCTGGTATATAATAAAATATTTTATTGATGGACCAAGCCCAAATAGCTTAGTGCGCTAATAGTCGGCCCCTGATATGTCACTCCACTATTGGTGCAAAAGATCACATGGGTAATCTTGGATTTTGGTTGGTCCATTCATTGATGGATTTTTGGTCCACCTTGTTGCTAAGTTTTGTAACTTCAACTACCTCAATGTGTTGTCTAGTAACAAATGAAGGTACTTTTTACCTCCTGTTAACAAATACTAGGGTTCTCTTTCAAGATATCTTCTTTTAAATACATGTGCCTCTTCTTAATTATTGATGCATCATCTACAACATATGAAAAATTAAATGTGAACCAATTGCTACACCGCCCAACATCAATCACTTTAGGTGTATGTAGAGTCAAATTCAAAATTTAAATTTTATGAATTCTACATTATATGATACATATTGACTCAAGACACTCAAGTACTAATGACTAAGCTAGAATTTAATTTTTTACGAATTTAATGAATTTATTGGTATAAACATAATTTATAAAAATGTTAACTAGTTCTGTTAAACCCTTTACTAAGCTACAACCACCCTAAGTGCATGGTTCAATTAATATGCTCCAAGTTGCTCACAACATTGAAATCTAATGCGTAAAATTGTAGAAAAATCTTTATAATCCCATCAGGATACACCTATATGTTGGTGTGAGATTTTATGTAGGATAGCCTCACTTCAATATATCTAGGTGATTAATCTAGAAATGTATATTTAACAATTAAACCAAGTCCATAAAAAAGACAAAACAAAATAATAAAATAACTTTTGTTTATTCACTTGGAAACTCTCCATTGCATGTATGACTTAAGTTCTAATTCCCACCATAATTATATCACCCCACTATAAATTATCAATATACTTTAGATTAGAATCAATAATATAAATTTAAATTTTAGAAAGGGTTATGTTAATTCTTGCATCCCAAGCAAGGATGAGTATTCTCTAGAATAATTATATTAAATTTGGCATCCCAAGCAAAGGTGATGTATATGTCTAGATTAATTTTTAAAATTTACACATAATTTTTTATTTTCAGACGCAATGGCAAAGTCAGATTTTCCATCCAAGGTTGTTTCGACCAAAAGTGGACCCCATACCTATATTCTCAATTTTTCCACTATCCGACCAATAGATCGAAATAAGCTTTAGTATATTGGGACCTAAACCAAAGGACTACCTAGTCCAAAATTGATATTCCAGATCTGCTGGCTCTATTGGAATTTGCTTACGAGATTGTTTCGCTGAAGTTTTTGCCTGGTGACCATTTAGAGCCAGCGAAGACATCAATAGCTTCTTAGAATAACCAATAGGCTGTTTCTCCAACTAATCCAGTGATGAATACAGCTGTAGCTATGATTTGAGACTGCACTCGAATAAATCCCCCCTTATTTTCTGGATCCAAGTCTGATAAGGATCCACGAGAGCTTCTAGATGGGGGTGCAGAAAGTAATAGATATCATAGGTGTCACTTCTGATGAAAGTTTAGATTTAACTGTGTATCATTTGTAGGAAGTATCTCATATCTTGTTCAAGCAGTAAAAAGAGGATAGAGGTGTTAATGCCCATATAGAGTGGGAGGAGTTTGCCATGGCTTTCTTAGCCAGGTTCTTCCCACTAGAGATGAGTGAGGCTAATGTATAGGAGTTCATCAATCTAAAGCAGGGAAGTATGAGTGAGAAGAAGTACTCACTAAAGTTTACTCAATTGGCAAGGTATGCTCTGACTATGGTGGATGACTCCAGGTCCAGGATAAGTAAGTTTGTGTCTGGTATATCTGATAGTGTAGTTGTAATATTTGGTACTTTTCTAAATTTAGTCCAGTCATAATATATGTACAAGAGGCTCAGAACCTATAAATTTGGATAAGTGTTGGGACTTCGTCTTATTTTTGGGCTCTCAACTTTGAGGATTCTTAAAGTGACCTTCCAGACCCCGTGACATAAGTTTTTGAGTTGATTCATGTTTAGCGGTGTAAGTATCAAGTATTGGGTAAGTTTTGGATTTTTGTATGAGGGTTGGACCCCATTTGGATTTCCAAAGTAGCAACTCACCGCGATTATACCATGTCACGGTGAGGATAGTGATGAAGGGGTCAGTGTGTCGCGGTGAAGATCAAATTGGAAATTGTCAAATTTTAGCAAGTCGCCGTGATTGCACCGCATCATGATGGAAATCATGTTGACAACCTTGGCGCATCACAAAGAAGTTCTAATCCGAGTTCCAGTTACGAATTTTAATTTCCTAGGGAAATTTTGGTCCTTTCCATGGCCCCAATCCATGAAAAACACGGGATTAAAGCTACCAAAACCGTATTTGGTCATATTTTACTCAAATTCTCTAAATTTAAAACTATTCTCTCTTGAGAACAAGCCCTAACCCTTCAAATATTCAATTAAGAAAACCACCAAGAATATTGAAGAATTCTTCAATTAAGGTATGATAGATGTTCATTCATGGGTTTCTTTCACCCATGGAGTCCAAGAACTCAATTTCAAGTTTAAAAGAATGATTTTTACACATTAACATGAATTTTAACCATGAATTCCCATGAATTTTGATTTAGAATTATGTTTATACATGATTTGTTATTGAAGTTAAACCCTACACGTTTGAATGATTCTTACTCATTGGTTTGTACCTTAAATTGTGATTTAGTATCAAAATCATGATATTAATGCATGTTTAAAACTATTTCCATGTTTAAACCATAAATTGAAAGTGTTTGATAAAATGCCTAAAGGAATGAGTTTTGAATAAGGGTTACTTATTATGTCCCTAAGGTTTTGTATGACCTTGTTGTTATTTATTTTAAGTCCTGGGGGTTTTGAATACATAAGATCTAGCTACTTATCTAGTCTTTAGTATCTATTGAATGGTTCAGGATAGTTATGAGCATTTCAGTTGAGTCAATCACCATAAACAACTAAACTTAGTTTAGTCCAATATTTTGTGTATTTCAGTTAGGAGTAGGATTTAGCACCATATGAATACAGGGATGACAGCTTCTATGTCAGCTAGGTAGAGTCATTAGTAGCAGTCCCTATATTCAAAAACTACATAGCTAGCATAGGATATGAGGAGTCAACCATCAGTTTAGGGTTGACTACCTCTCAGGGGTCACCTGTCAGTTTAGACTTGACACCCTGGTCCTTTGGGATATCAGTTAGTGGATCCACCCAGCCATTATTAGTACCCATTGCATGATACTAATACCCTTCCAACTGGGGTTATAGGTTGGATCCTGATAGGATATTGGGGTATGTCAATTATAGTTAGCTCCCACAGTCTCAGTTCAATAGTCAGTACAAAGTACATTTTCAGATTTGCTTGACCATAGCATACAATTATCAGTTATTCAGTACCGGTATTTCATTACTTTAATTTACTGATTATTTTAGTATCATGTTATATGTTGGGTCATGCATTCTCTGATTTGACAGCTTTTACGTATACTATTGTATCGACCTTCTCATGCTATTTATTCAGTCATGTATTTTTCATGTTCATGAACCCATGCATATCAGCCTAACCCTATTTAGAATACTAGTATATTTAAAGTAATGACTATATACTTATTTCTTGTGCTATGATGTCTCATATCATAGGTTCAGACACTCAGGTTTTCGACAGCACTTAGACATCCCAATGCATCAGCAGTAGTAGAAGTGGTGAGTCGTTATACTCCGAGGACTAATGATGATTATGCCAACATTTTTATTCAGCTTAGTAGTCAGCCGGTGTTAGTTGGGGACATGTCCTATCAACTTAATAGTTAGTCTATTTAGAGGCTTTCAGACTAGTACAGACAAATAGTCAGTTTTTAGTTATATTATCATTATTGATAGTATGTTTCAAGTATTTTAAACTATGATTCAGTATTGATTTTTAGTTTTTAAAAAACATTTGACATTTCTAGTTAAAGTTCTGCACGTATTTTAGTTATTTTATTCAGTGCTCACAGCAGGTACCGGCTCATGGGTTAGCTTATGGTCCTTTGGGGGTGTAAGCATCATGTGGCATCCAGGGTGTACTCTATGGGCATTACAAACTTGGCGTCAAATCCTAAGGTTTTATAATGTCCTAGGGAGTCTAAAAGCTATGTTGAATAGAGTCTTGTGCATGGGTGTAAAGTGTGCCACACTTATGGACAAGAAGCTACAAGATGTTTTAGTAAAAACTTTCCTTTCTTTCAATATTCATGTTATGCAAATGAGTATGAGCTTAAGTTAAACTCTCTATCTAATTCAATCTTCCTTTCATTTATAGAACATGCCTCCCAGAAAGACTAACGAATGAAGAAATGAAAACTAGCCAGTACCTCCACCCGTTCAGGAAGATCCTCTGAATGAGCATGTTTTGTATGCTGAGTTCAGGGCTGCATTCACTACTCTGGCTCACTCAATAGCAACCCAGAATAATTAGCCAACTGTTGTCCCAGTGGCAAATATTGCCGCAGCCAAGATTCAGGACTTCACCCGAATGAATCCTCTTTTATTTTTGAGATCCAAGTCTAACGAGGATTCGTAGGAGTTCTTTGATATGATTCAGAAAGTAACAAACATTATGGGTATGACTTTTAGTGAAACTATTGAATTGGCTGCTTAACCATTGTAGGATGTAGCTCACACCTAGTTTAACTAGTGGAAAAAGGACAGGGGCGCCGATGCAGGGTCTATAAAATGGGAGGAATTTTCTATATCCTTCTTAGATAGATTCTTCCCTTTAGAGACAAGGGTAGCTAAGGTGTTAGAATTTATTAACTTAAAGTAGGGCAACATGAGTATGAAAGAGTATTCTCTTAAGTTTACTCAGCTAGCCAGGTATGCTCCTCATGTAGTGGCTGATAACAGGTCTAGGATAAGCAAGTTTGTGTCTAGACTATCTAATAGTATGGTCAAGAAGTGTAAGACCACACTGTTTATTAAGGAGATGGACTTGTATAGGTTGATGGTATATGCTCAGTAGATTGAAAAGCAAAGGCTAAGGAGCGATAGAGAGAGAACAAGAGAGCTAGAATAGGTAGCTTTAATTTTACTCAGCCAAAGTCAAAGGGTGGTGACCGTCCTTAATTTCATCAGAAATCTTTAGTCCTATCTCCGTCTTCGGCTAGTGAACTAGTGGCCAAATTCATAAATGATAATATTGATAGGGCGCCTATCTCTAAGTCCTAGGGCAGCATTAATAGTGGTCGTACAAATCCATTTTACTAAAAATATGGTAGAAACTACCAGGGAGAATATAGAGATGACACCGATGTGTGTTTTGGGTATGGTAAGCCAGGCCATAGGATTCGGGAGTGTCAAGTGGTGGTGCAGAAGGGTAGGGATGTGCGCCATCAGGGCTAGTCTCATTTATCATCACCACCAGTAGGTCGCCCAACTTAGCAGGGCACCACTTCAAGTGCTACCAGAAGTCAGCATCCAAATAGGATTTATGCACTACTGTCTCGATATGATCAGGAAAGTTCTTTTGATGTGGTTACCAATACGTTAAAGGTCTTGTGTTTACATATTTATCCTTTGCTAGATCCCGAAGCTTCTCTTTATTTTGTAACCCTTTATATAGCTATCAACTTCGAAGTCAGTCTCGAAATAACATATCATTTCTCAATGTCTACTCTAGTGGGTAAGTCTATCATAGCCTAGTGGGTAAATAAGAACTATTCGATTATAGTATCTCCGAAAGTTACACTAGTAGACCTTGTAGAACTAGAGATGACAGATTTTGACGTCATTCTTGATGTGGATTGGATTCATTCCTGCTATGATTCAGTTGATTGTAGAAAAGAATCATTGACTTTTAGTTTCCAAATAAACCAATCCTTGAATAGAGGGGTAGAACCATAATGCTTAGAGGTCATCTTGTTTCGTATCTTAGAGAGAGGAAAATAACATCCAAGGGGTATGTCTACCATTTTGTGTGAGTCAAACACTCTAGTTCCAAAACTCCTAATCTTCAGTCGGTGTCTGTAGTAAGGGAATTTTCTTATGTGTTCCCTGAAGACCTTCTTGGAGTTCCTCTCAAAAAGAAAATTAACATTGGAATAGACCTTCTTCCAGATACCCAGCCTATCTCTATTCTACCATACTGAATGGCTCTAGCAGAACTTAAAGAACTGAAAGAACAGTTGAAAGACCTCTTAGATAAGGGATTCATTAGACCCAATATTTCCCCATTGGGTGCTCTAGTCTTTTTTATATGTAAGAAATATGGTTCTCTAAGAATAAGCATCGATTAACATTAGTTGAACAAATTCACCATCAAGAATAAATATCCACTCCCCAGAATCGATAACTTGTTTGACCAACTTTAGGGTGCCAGTTACTTCTCTAAGATAGACCTTAGATTTGGCTATCATCAGGTCAGAGATAGAGAATATGACATTCTAAAAATAGCTTTCAGAACATGGTATGGTCATTTTGAATTCCTTGTCATGTCTTTTAGTCTTACCAATGATCCAACAACTTTCGTGGACTTGATGAAAAGAGTGTTCAAGCAATATTAGACATTTTTATCATAGTCTTCATTGATGATATTCTTGTCTATTCCCATAATGAAAATGGTCACGCATACCACCTTAGGATAGTATTACAGACTCTTAGAGCCCATCAGTTGTTCGCCAAATTCAGTAAATGTGAATTTTGGCTAAGATCAATAGCTTTTCTTGGCTATTTTGTTTTCGGTGATGGCATTAGAGAAAATCCTCAAAAGATTGAAGTTGTGAGAAACTGGATCAAACCTATTTATCAGTCAGATATTAGGAGTTTCTTGGGTTTGGTTAGCTATTACAAATATTTTGTTGGAGGATTTTGATTTATTGCATCCCCCATGTCCAGATCTACCCTGAAGAAAGTCGAATTTCAGTGGTTAGATTCCTGTGAGAAGAGTTTTTAAGAGTTAAAGACTCAACTCACCTCAGCCCTAGTTTTGACATTGCCCAATGGTTCAGATGGGTTTGTCATTTACTGTGATGCTTCTAGAGTTGGTTTGGGTTACGTGTTGATAAAGAGAGGTAAGGTCATAGCCTATGTCTCTAGACAGCTTAAGCCCTATGAAAAGAATTATCCTACCCATGATCTTGAGTTAGAAACTATTGTTTTTGCCTTGAAAATTTAGAGGCATTATTTGTATGGGGTGCATGTTGATGTGTTCATGGATCACAAAAGTTTGTAGTATGTATTCTCACCAAAAGATTTGAATCTCCATCAGATAGGGTTGTTAGAGTTGTTGAAGGACTATGATATAAGTGTTGTATATCATTCAAGCAAGGACAATGTGGTGACGGATGCCCTTAGTAGATTGTCTATGTGTAGTGTGGATCATATTAAGAATGATAAGAAGTGGTTGGTTTAAGAGGTTCATCAGCTTGCTAGATTAGGTGTTCATTTGGTTAATTCAGCTGAGGGTAGTGTTTGGGTTCAGAATAGTTTGGAATCTTCTTTGGTGGTTGAAGTAAAACAAAAGAAAGATGGGTATCCCAGTCTAGTTAAGTTAAAGAAGTCATTCAGAGACCAAAAAGTAGAAGTTTTCTCCCAAAGGGGGAGATTGGATGTTGCGTTATCAGGGGAAACTGTGTGCGCCATGTGTTAATGACTTGAGACAAACAATTCTTGCAGAAATGTATGGTGTGCATTATTCCATTCACCTAGGAGGTACTAAGATGTACCGTGACTTGCGGGAAATCTATTAGTGGAGTGGTATGAAAAAGGATATTGCATTGTTTGTATCTAAGTGCTGTATTTGTCAGCAGGTTAAGATTGAGCACCAAAATCCTAGTGGAACTATACAGGAGTTCAATATTCCTACTTGGAAATTGGAAGAGGTAAACATGGACTTTGTGACGGGTTTGCCCCGTACTCGTCGTCAACATGATTTGATTTGGGTCATTGTGGATAGGATGACTAAATCAGCCCATTTCTAGCCAGTCCATACTTTTTATTCAATCGAGGATTATGCCAAGCTCTATATCAGAGAGTTAGTAAGGTTGCACGGAGTTCTATTTTCCATAATTTCTGATAGAAGTAGTTAGTTTACCTCTCATTTTTGAAAGGCTTTTCAGAAGGGTCTTGGTACCCAAGTTCACTTCAGTACAACCTTTCACCCTCAGACAAATGGTCATGCAAAGAGGACAATTCAGATCCTAGAGGACATGTTGAGAGCATTTGTTATCGATTTTAAGGGTAGTTGGGATGATCATTTGCCATTAATTAAGTTCGCCTACAACAACTATTATTCCAATATCCAGATAGCTTCGTTTGAGGCTCTATATGGGAGGATATGTAGATATCTAATTGGCTGGTTTGAGGTAGGTGATACTGCTTCGATAGGGCCTGAGTTAGTATATAATACATTGGAGAAAGTTCAGGTTATCAGAAAGAGGCTTAAGATAGTCCAAAGATGATAGAAATATTATACAAATGTGCGGAGAAAAGATATTGAATTTAAGATTGATGATTTGGTATATTTAAGAATCTCTCCTATGAAGGGAGTGAAGAGGTTTGGCAAAAAGGAAAAGCTCAGTCCCCGGTATGTTGTCCCTTATAGAATCTTGAGCCACTTTAGAAAGGTAGCTTATGAGCCTGATTTACCTGCAGATTTGTCTTTTGTATACCTAGTATTAGATGTTTCTTTACTGAAGAAGTGTATTGGGGACCCAGTTGTTTTATTGTCCTTTTAAAATGTAGATGTTCAGGAAAATCTCTCTTATGAGAAGCAGAAAGAGATATTCAAAACAAGTACCCTCATCTTTTCTCCACAAATCTAGGCTCAGTTTAAGGTAACAATTTTTTTTTTGATTATCTCTATTCCATTCTCATTTACAACCATGTAATCAGTCTCATGTCATTTCATGCATTCATGAATCAGTTCAATCATGTAATCATGATTCAGTTATGCATGTTCAATATGTAATCTCTGTGCTTTAGTATTTCCAGTTTGATCAGTCTCATTTAAGGATGAATGTTCCCAAGGGGGAGATATTGTAATACCCAGTACTTTTCTAAATTCAGCCCAGTTCATAGTGCATGTAAAAAGAGGCTTAGAACCTGGAAATTTGGCTATGTGTTGGGACTTAGTCTTATTTTTGGGCTCTCAACTTCGAGGATTTTTAAAGTAACCTTTCCAGCCCTGAAACGTAAGTTTTTGAGTTGATTCATGTTCAGGGGTGTAAGTAGCATATCTCAAATAAGTTTTGGATTTTTCGGATGAGGTTTGGATCCCTTCTGGATTTCTACAGTAGTAGTTCACCTTGATTGGACCGCATCGCGGTGAGTATAATGATGGAAGAGTCACCGCATCGCAGTGAAGATCAAATCAACAATTGTCAAATTTTAGCAAGTCACTACAATTGCACTGCGTCGCGGTGAAAACCATTATGACAGACTTGGCGCATCGCGGTGAAGTTCTAATCTGGGTTCCAGTTATGAATTTTAATTTTTCAGGGATAGTTTGGTCCTTTCCATGGCCCCAATCCATAAAAAACACGGGATTAAAGCCCCTAAATGTATATTTGGTCATATTTTACTAAAATTCTCTAAATTTAAAACCATTCTCTCTCAAGAACAAACCCTAACCCTTCAAAGATTCAAGCTCAAGTTTAAGAAAACCACCAAGAACCTTCAAGAATTCTTCAATTAAGGTATGCTATATTTTCATTCATGGGTTATTTTCACCCATGGAGTTCAAGAATTCGATTTCAAGTTTAAAAGAATGACTTTTACACATTATCATGAATTTTAACAATGAATTCCCACAAATTTTGATTTTATATTATGTTTATACATGATTTGTTATTGAAGTTAAACCCTACACGTTTGAATGATGCTTACTCATTGTGATTTAGTATCGAAATCATGGTATTACTGCATGTTTAAAACTATTTCCATATTTAAATCACAAATTGCAAGTGTTTGATAAAATGCCCAAAGGAATGATTTTTGAATAAGGGTTATTTATCATGTCCTTAAAGTTTTTTTACGGCCTTGTTGTTATTACTATCAAGTCTTGGAGGTTTTGAATACTCGAGATCTAGCTGCGTATCTAGTCTACAGTATCTATTGAATGGTTCAGATAGTTATGTGCATTTTTAGTTCAGTCAACCACCCTAAACAGCTAAACTTAGCTCAATCCATTATTTATTATCTTTCAATTAGGAGTAGGATTTACCATCAAGTGAATGCTGGGATGGCAGCATCCCCATTAGTTAGGCAGAGTCGTTAGTAGCATACCCTATATTCCCGAACTATATAGCCAACTTAGGATATGAGGAGTCACATATCAATTTAGGCTTGACTACCTCTCAGGGGTCACCTATCAGTTTAGGCTTGACACCCTGGTCCTTCGAGACATCTATTAGTGGATCCACCCAGCCATTGTTAGTACCCATAGCACGATACTAACACCCTTCTAACTGGGGTTACAAGTTGGACTTTAATCATAAATTGGGGCATATCTGTTATAGTTAGCTCCCACAATATCAGTTCAGTATTCAGTACAGAGTACATTTTTAGATTTTCTTGACCATAGTATATAATTATAACTTATTCAATATCAGTATTTCATTACTTTAGTATACAGATTATTTCAATATTATATGCTTGGTCATGCATCCTCATATTTAAAATTTTTCACATATACTATTGTATCTGTCATCTTATGATATTTATTTAGTCATGTATTATTCATGTTCATGAACCCATGTATATCAGCCTAACCTCATTTAGCATACTAGTACATTCAAAGTACTGATCGCATACTCGTTTCTTGCGCTATGATGTCTCATATCATAGGTTCAAATGCTCAGGTTCCCGACTGCACTTAGACATTCAGTGCATCAGCAGCAGTAGTAGTGGTGAGTCATCATACTCTGAGGACTAAATGATGTTATGTCTGCATTTTTTTAGCTTAGTAGTCAGTCGGAGTTAGTTGGAGACTTATCTTATCAACTCAACAGTCAGTCTATTTAGAGGCTTTCCGACTAGTACAGACAGATATTCAGTTTTCAGTCATATTATCAATTTTTTTATCAGTATTGATAGTATTTTCAAGATGTTTTAAACTATGATTCAGTATTGATTTTTAGTTGTTAAATACCTTATGGAATTTCGAGTTAAAGTTCCGCACACGTCTTTGTTATTTTATTCAGTGCTCACAACCAGTACCAGCTCATAAGTTAGCTTGTGGTCCTTTGGAGCTATAAGTACCTTGTGGCATATAGGGTGCACTCTCGGGGTGTTACAGTAGTCAAGAAGTGTAAGACTACCATGTTGATTAAGGAGATGTACCTTTCTAGGCTAATGGTTCATGCTCAACAGATTAAGGAGGAGAATCTCAAAGAGAAAGAAAAAGAAAATAAGAGGGACAGAACAAGTAACTTTAAATTTTTGCATATAAGGTTAGAAGGCGGTAATCATTCTCAGTTCATTCAAAAACTTTGAGCTCCTGCCCCATCTTGAGCCAGCGCCTTAGTGCCTAAGTTTAGACAAGGTGATCGGGATAGAGCGCCAGGATCTAAATCCTAGGGTAGTATGAATAGTGGTCATATAGTATGATCTACAAAAAGTATGGTTAGAATCATTAGAGGGAGTTCAGAGAAGGTAGTGATAAGTGCGTTGGAAGTGGCAAGCCCAACCACAGGATCAAGAAGTGTTTAGTAGTTTCTCATAAGGGAAGAGATTCACGCCAACAGGGCCAGTCCAACTTTTCATCAGCTCTAGCAGTTTGCCTGACTCAGTTGGGTGCCACCTCTAGTGCCACTAGTGGGCATCACCAGAATAGACTGTTCACCCTCCAAATACAATATGATTAGGAAAGTTTTCCTTATTTGGTTACGGGTATGTTAAAGGGCTTTTATCTTTATTTTTATGCTTTGTTAGACCCTTTAGCTTCACTTTCCTTTGTGACTCTTTATACAACTATAGACTTTGATGCCAGTCCCAAAATGTTAGTAGTGCCCTTTTTAATGTCTACCCCATTGGGTAAGTCTATTATAGTTAGACGGGTATACAGAAATTGCTCGGGCATAATATCTTAGAAAGTTACTTCTGTTGACCTTGTAGAGTCAGAGGTGACTGATTTTGATGTCATTCTCGGCATGGATTGGCTCCACTCGTGATACGCCTTAGTTGATTATAGAAATAGAATTGTTCAGTTTTAGTTTCCTAATGAACTAGTTATTGAATGGAGGGGTAGTATTTCTGTGATTAAGGGTCAGTTTGTTCCTATATTAAGGCCAGGTTCTGAGTCAGTTCCAGTAGTAAACAAATTTCCAAATGTGTTTCCTGAAGATCTTCCCGGGGTTTCTCCTAAAAGGGAACTGACTTCAGAATAGATCTCCTTCCAAATACTCAGCCTATCTCTATTCCAATAGAGAATGTGACATTTTGAAGACAACCTTCAGAACTTGGTATGGTCACTTTGAATTCCTAGTTATGTCTTTTGTACTAACAAATGCTCCTATATCTTTTATGGACTTAATGAACAAGGTGTTCAAGAAGTACTTA
The DNA here is from genome assembly GCA_030864225.1 of Capsicum baccatum var. pendulum. Taxonomy (NCBI): domain Eukaryota; kingdom Viridiplantae; phylum Streptophyta; class Magnoliopsida; order Solanales; family Solanaceae; genus Capsicum; species Capsicum baccatum. The sequence goes on along the minus strand of CM061553.1, from coordinate 210,419,839 downwards.
GACATGTTCATCATAGTCTTCATTGATAGCATCCTTGTCTATTCTTGTAGTGAGAGAGATCATGCAGACCATTTAAGGGTTGCATTACAGACCCTTAAGGACCACCAATTATTCGGTAAGTTCAGCAAATGAGAATTCTGGTTGAGATTAGTAGCTTTTTTTGCTCACATAGTTTTTGATGATGGCATTTAAGCTAATCCTCAAAAGACCGAAGCAGTGAGAAACTAGCTTGAACCCATCTATCTATCAGACATCAGTAGCTTCTTAGGTTTAGCTAGCTATTACAAATATTTTTTTGCAGGTTTTTCTTGTATTGGTTCTCCCATGTCTAGACTAACCCATAATAAAGTTAAATTTTAGTGGTCAGATTCTTGCGAGAAGAGTTTTCAGAAGTTGAAGACTCGATTCACTTACGCTCCAGTGTTAACTTTGCCAGATGACATAGATAGGTTTATAGTAAACTATGATGCTTCTAGAGTTGGTCTTGGTTGTTTATTAATACGAAGAGATGAGGTCATAGTCTATGCCTCTAGATGGCTTAAACCCCATGAAAAAAATTATCCAACCCATGACCTTGAGTTGGAAATAGTTGTCTTTGCCTTAAAAATTTGGAGGCATTACCTTTATGGGATTCATGTTGATGTGTTCACAGATCATAAGAGTTTACAATATGTGTTCACGTAGAAAGACCTGAATCTTCATCAGATAAGGTGGCTTGAATTATTAAAAGACTATGATATGAGTGTGTTGTATCATCTAGGCAAGGCCAATGTAGTGGCAGATGCCCTTAATAGATTATGTATGGGTAGCATTGCTTATGTTGAGAATAATAAGAAGGAGTTAGTCCATGAAGTTCATTATCTTACCAAGTTAGTAGTTTGGTTGGTTGATTTAGCCAAAGGTAGTATATGGGTTTAGAATGGTTTGAAATCTTCATTGGTTGTCATAATTAAAGAAAACCAAGACAAGGATTCTAGTTTTGTCAAGTTGAAGTAAGCTATTAGGGATCCTAGTTTGGTTAAGTTGAATTAAGATTTTAGGGATCAGAAGGTTAAGGTTTTCTCCTAAGAGGGAGATGGTGTGCTTTGTTGTCAAGGCAGACTGTAATACCCTGGGAGTACACCCTAGACATCACACGGTGCTTACGATCACAAGTGAGCACAATCTAACCCATGAGGTGATACCTGCTATGAGCACTGAATAAAACTAATAACAATAACATGTGCAAAAATTAACTGAAAAACTCCATAAGGTTTTAAGTTCTGAAAACTATACAACTGAATCCACAAAATTGAAACATATGTCGAAATACGGAAATCTGACTGATAAGATTGCAAACTAACTAACTAACTTTCTGAATGGTTTAAAAGTCTCTATACTGACTGAGGAGTTGTTGGGATAAGCCCCAAATTAACTCCGACCAACTAACTAAAAGGAAATACTGAAAGAAATATAATAGGTCTTTAAAACACGAGGACTTACTACTTTGTTACTGATGATAAGATGAACTATCTAAGTACGTTAAAAAAACTGTGCATTAGAACCTATGCTATTAAACATCATAGCACAAAAATGAGTATGTTGTTAGTACTTTGAATGTATTGGTATATGAGATGAGGTTAGGCTAAAATGCATGGGTTTATGCACATAAAGTAATTGTTGACTGAATCGCATGATATAACTGATGCATAAAATATGTAAAATTTGTAAAATCTGAGAACGCATGACCAAGAATGTAACATAATTCACAAATAGTCTTTAAATTGAAATACTAAAATCTGATAACTGAATAACTGATAAACTGTACACTATGGTCAATGAACTGAACTTTGTAATGAATACTGAACTGAGACTGTGGGAGGTATCATCTAATTGACATGCCCCATTGTAAACTGATTGGGGTCCAACCTGTGTCCCCAGTTGGAAAGGTGTTAGTGTCGTGCCACGGGTACTAATAATAGCTGTCTAGATCCACTAAGCTACGTGAAAAACCAGGGTATCAAGCCTGACAGGTGATCCCTGGGTGAAGTCAAGCCCAAACTAACGGGTGACCCCTAGGATGCAGTCAATCCTAAACTGATGGGTGACTCCTCATAACCCATGCTTTCTATGTGGTTCTGGAATACAGGGATCGCTACTGAAGACTTTTCCTAACTGATAGGGAAGCCGTCGTCCTACATTCACTCGGTGCTAAATTCTACTCCCAACTGAAAGACACTAATTATTAAACTAAACCGAGTTTAATTGATCCAACAACTGAACATAGTACTCACTGAATGACAAGGCTTATGATTTATCTAAAACCATTCTAAAGATACTAAAAAACTATGTAAACAACTAAGTAACGGTTGTTCATAACCCTCCATGACTCAATCGAAATATCAATAAGGTCACATATAATCTTTGACAACCATAATAGGGAATCATTACTTAAAAACCATCACTTTGGAATTTTATCAAACACATGAAGAATAATACTTTAACATGGGGTGATTTTAAACATGATGAGATAGCACGATCACATGACAAAATCATAAACTGAGAATTTATTCTGAATCGTATGAACATGTTATAGAAACTACAATATTTAAAACATACTATAATCCATTTTATGTGAAAACAATTATAATCATGACTTGAAATCAAATTACCAAGATATTAATGAACACATTTCAACTTTCAAGCGTGTAAAGGCTCTTTCTATCAAAAACTCTTGGAAACATAATACATGATCGAAATTCATAAGAGTTTCATGGAGATAATTCATAGTAGCATGTAAAAATCATAACTTCAAACTTGAAAAATGATTCTTGGACTCCATGGGTGCAAGGTCCCATGAATAAGCACCACACATAACTTAATTGATGAATTTGTAAAGATTCTTGATGATTTTCTTGAAAACTAAGCTTGAATCCCTTGTTTCTTTTGAAGAGGCTAGGATTTGTTCTTGAGAGAGAATTCTCTGTTTTGAGAGAATTTCAGAATAGAATAATCAATTATGCCTTCTTGGACCCTTAATCACAGTTATGGACCAATTGGGTGAAGGCAAAGGACCTAGTTGCCCTTGGAAAAATGGAATCAAAAGTTAGAAAAATAGGGGAGGGCGATGATTCGAGCATCATGGGGTATGCCTCGGGCACCATTAGCAGTGTACTGGAGGGCATGCCGTGGGCTTATCCCGGTGCAACTACTATTTTGGACTTCCAAATATGCCCTTACGCATGTTCAAAAATTTTAAAACTCACCCGAGATGTACCTTTGACATCCCCAATCATGAATCAACTTAAAAATTAACTTTTCAATGTCTAAATGGTTAAAAATAAAGTCATTGAAGTTTAGGGGCTTTAGAAATGACCAAGTCCTAATACTTATTGAAATTTTCTAACACTTGGACCCCTTTTACATATATAGTAAGCTAGATTGAGCTAAGATCTTATGGGGTCTTACATAGACTATGTGTTCTATATGTTTATAGTCTGAGACAGTGAATTCTAGCTGAGCTGCATGGTGCATGATATTCAATTCACTTAGGAGCCACAAAGATGTATTGTGATTTGTGGGAAATATATAGGCGGAGTGGTATAAAGAATGATATTGCAAAATTTATGGCTAAGTGTTTGAATTGTCCATTGGATAAGGTTGAGCACTATAAACCTAGTATTATGCTTCAAGAGTTTAGTATCCCTACTTGGATGTGGGAGTTGGTGAACATGGATTTGTGACAGGGTTGCCTTGTACATGTCATCAACATGATTCAATATGGGTCATTGTATATCGAATGAACAAACCACTCCATTTATTGCCAGTTCATACTTCATATACAACTAATGATTATGCTAGACTCTATCTTAGGGAGTTGGTTAAGTTGCATGGAGTTCCTTTGACTATAATTTTAGATAGAGGTACTCAGTTTACCTCTTACTTTTGGAAGGCTTTTTTTAAGGGTCTTAGTACCCAAGTTCATTTCAGTACAACTTATCATCCTCAGATAGATGGTCAGGTAGGGAGGACCACTCAGACTCTAGAAGACATGTCGAGGGCTTGTGCTATTGACTTCAAGGGTAGTTGGGATGACCAATTACCTTTGATTTAGTTTTCCTATAACAATAGCTATTACTCCAGTATTTAGATGGCTTAAGGCTCTCTATGGGAAGAGACGTAGATCTCCTATTAGTTGGTTTGAAGCAGGTAGGGATGCTTTGGTAGGGCTAGATTCAGTATTTAAGGCAATGTAAAATGTTCAATTGATTTGCGAAAGGCTGAAGACATCCCAAAGTCGCTAAAAATCTTATGCGGATGTGAGGAGCAGAGATCTTAAGTTTGATGTTGGTGACTTAGTCTATTTGAAAATTTTCCCTAATAAAAGGGTGAAGATATTTAGAAAGAAGGGAAAACTCACTCCCGTTATGTTGGCCCATATATAATCTTGAGTCATTTTGGGAATGTAGCTTATGAGTTAGAGCTACCTGCAGATTTGGCATCATTGCATCCGGTGTTCTATGTCTCTTTTCTAAAGAAGTGTATTGGTGATCCAGCTTTTGTTATTACTTTAGAGAATGTTGACATGAAAGATGGTCTCTCATACGAAGAAATCCCAGTTGAGATCCTTGACCATTAGATTTGAATGTTGAGGAATAAAGAAGTTCCCTTAGTTAAGGTTCTATGGAAAAATTAGTCCGTTGAGGGAGCTACTTGGGAAACAGAAGAAGATATGTGAGCCAAGTATCCCTACCTCTTTAATACAAATCCAAATTTAGCTTGAGTTAATGGATTCTCTTAAAGTGATTCTTGCTCTCTAATTCAATTATGTCAAACCATCCTCATGTAATTTCATGCAGTCACGAATTCATTTCAGTCCATGTACTATGTTTCAAACTCAACTATTTAATCACGATTCAGCTCATATGTATCCAGTACATGATCTAATCTTTCCTAGTATCTAAGCTTAACTAGTTTCATTCGAGGATGAATGATCCCAAGGGGGAGATATTATAATACCCCGTAAGCTTTTAGGCTTGTTTTAGCTCTTAGTTTCCTATTTGAGGGGGGTCCAAGGTATGAATTTTAACTCTAAGCATAGAGGAATTAACCATTTTCAAGACCCCAAAGTTGTACGGATTTTATTTTTGGCCTTCCCAAATCTGAAACGTTGATTTTAGATTTGAAACATGTTTAGGGATGTTAAAGAAGTGTCCCAGAAGAGTTTCAGAATTTTTGGAAGTGGTTCAAAATGATTTTAGAACTCAGAAGCAGCAAACCTCTGCTATATTATCTTGTCATGGAGGATATACCTCTGTGATACTCTCTGTGACAAGGACGATGTACCTCTACGATAGGGTCCATGACATGGAGGTTAGTCTCTGCGATAACCTTCGTGCCATGGAGGTAGTGTTTTTCCTGCATTTTAATTAAGGAACCAAGGAGCATCTTGGTCATTTCCCCTCACCCCAAACCTCCAATTACAAATTAAATCCCCACAAAGGGAGTTATTTGCCCATTCTCATTCAGTTAACATTACGTAAACCCTTCTTTTTTCCCCAAGAACAAAATTCAAGTTTTCCTCCCCAAGAATTCAAGGATTCAAGTTCCAATTTCAAGATTTCTATATGAATTCATTCAATTGAGGTATGTGGGGTATTCATTAATGGGTTCCTTCCATCCATTGAACCTAAAAATCCTTTCTTTGACTAAAGTATGAAGTTTTCCCTTTTTCATGAAATTATCCATGTTAAATCTGAACTAAATCCTTGTTTTTGTTAGTAATTTGAATTCAAGCCATGTCAACATGTGATTTCATATGAATTAGGTTATTTCATGTTTTGAATTTTAATTACCTATGTCATATTCAATTGATTTCATGTTAAATTATCAAGTTATGAGTTAAACCATGTGAAATTGTTGTCCTTCTAAGTCTAACACATCCCCATGTTCAAATTTATATATCTTACTTATTTGTTGAAATGTCTTTTGTTTTGGGTCTCTGAACTATGACTCTATATCATTGTCTTGAGTGTTGTTATCATATTTTTTGAAGTCATTCAGTGCCGGTGGGTTATGAACACCCGATACCTATTTATTTATACAAGTCTAATTTTCAAGTTACAAGTTGTTCAGACCATGATTTCATTACTACATTTAACAAATCATGTTTATGCTGAGAACTTATCAGTACAGTATCACATTATGTTAAGCCAATAATATACTAATGTTAGTTCAGTTGGGAGTAGGACTTAGTACCGAGTGAATACAGGGTTGGCGGCTCCACATCAATTTAGGCGGCGACATTAGTATCAATCCCTAAGTTCCATAACTATGCATCAAGCGTAGGTTAGCAGGGGTCACCCGTCAGTTTAGGATTGATAAACTCTCAGGGGTTGGCCGTTAGTTTAGGATTGATACCCTGGCCCTTCAGGATAATAAATTAGTGGATCTACACAACTAGTGTTAGTACCCGAGGCAAGGTACTGAAACCCTTCCAACTGGGTTATAGGTTGGACCCCGATTAGCTCAAATTGGGGCATGTCGGTAACATAATACCTCCTATAATTTCAGTCAGTACTCAGTTTATATCAGTTCAGGTTTTCTTGTCCAAGTTATCACATTTTCAGTTGTTCAGTCAGTCAGTTTTATAGATTTATTCAGTCATGCATTACTTGGTCTTCCATTCATAGTTTTACATGTTCATGCATCCATGTTTAGTTTCTACAGGTATTTCAGTTTGTTCTTACCTCATGTACCAGTACATTCAAAGTACTAATCGCATACCTTTATTTTTGCTATATTGTCTTATAACATAGGTTCAGACGCATAGTTCCCCAACCATCCTTAGACAACTCAGCATTTTACAGCAGCAGTAGTGGTGAGTCCTCATCCATCAAGGACACGACATGTTATAATAGTTAATTCATTATTTCTTTATGTTCAGTCAGTCAGGGTTAGTTGGGGGTTTTTCCCATCAACTCCTTATGTTTTAGAGGCTTTCAGACAGATAGCCAGTTAGTTTTCGGGATATTCAGTTATTTCATACTTGTTGAATTATATTTTAGTATTACTTTGTACCTGTATTTTATAAGATTATTTTCCACATATGTTATTTCATTATTATTTTATTCAGTGCTCAAAGCAGGTACCAGATCATAGGTTAGCTTGGGTCACTTATGGCCTTAAGCACCATGTCGGGACTAGGGGGTAGCCTCGAGTAGTGACACCCGATAAAAAACCAATAAAACTAAACTGATGGAATGACTCTTTCCATTATTTCCATAAGTCTCAATACATTCTCTCTATGGTCCTCTCATAATTAATAACTAAGGGAAGAAAAACTCAGCTACTATTAAGTATTCCTATTCTAAATGGAGTGGCAATGCAAAAGCTCAAATAATCCATGCACCAATATCCTGCTCAGAAGGATATCTCATTTTAATAAGTCTGGCCCACTCGATAAATCCAATCTCATACTTAGAACTGGTAAAGAACCCCGATAAACGCCAATAGACCCAACTCTGGTCTGAAAAGTGCTCGATGAATCAAATGTCATCCATGTCTTAGAGGGATCTACATCATGACATGGATTTCCAATTCTGAACATCAAAGGCTGAAGTAGTCATGAGCTCAATTGGAGCCTAAACTAGCCCTAAATCCTTTGGCTAATGCTGAAGATCTTTGACATCCATCTTTGACTCTCTAGTCGGATATTGCGCTGAAACTCTAGAAATGCATGCTGCAGTCTCATTCGTACCTGACCACATCGCCGCCTATCTGGCATAGTTCATTAGAGACATAATAGAGTCAAAGTATATGTTCGAGGTTCATAGCAATGCAGATACATGATAAGGAGTCAAGAAGTGAATTTTCTAAAATGTCCTTGTGGCCTCCCAAAGATAGGTTACAGACGTCTCCACACCAATTTGTAGAAATCTACTAACACTTAGCTCTTTTACTAATACACCAATGAAACCTACGCTCTGATACCAATTTATCACGACCCAATTTCTTAGGTCATGATGGGGCTACTATAACCCGCCTATAGGCAAGCCAAACTTGTAGTTCAAAATGGCTAGTAACGGACTACCAAATAAAATAAGGAAAGAATGCGGAATAACTATAACAATAGTTTAAATACATTAATTAATCCCCAAACCTGGTGGTATTAGTACAAGAGCTTCTAATATAGTAAGAGTACAAAAGTAGAATAGATGAAATAATTACACTGATATAACTTATCTCCGAATACAATATAAAGACTAGTTCATACATAAGATGGAGGAAAGTAATACTCTAAACGTCAAGATCTCACTCTATATCTCTAAATCATGGTTGCTCCGTATGATACACACATCAACAATAATAACCCTTACTATGATCTACTAGCTGTAGAAGTGTAGTATGAGTACTAAATAAATAGTACTCAGTAGGCAACTTCCAACTGAGCTTCAAAGATAAAGCAGATACATACAACTTATAAATAGAATAGAAACTACACCCAAGAGTACAAAAATCACATAACAAGCCAATGAGATAATAAGGAACAACTATCTTGTTCATATCCAATAGAACAACATAATAAGGCTAAGTAAGTTATAAAGGTGCACTATCTTATTCCAGGCTTACTTAGGAGTATCAACACTAAACCGTATATCTCTGGCCAATATATAAATAAAGAGCAAAAGAAGAATATATAAGGCCCAAGACTGAATATACAATCTGAACAATTAAAGAAAGGGACATACGGTAATACCATAACTGCATATAGCTATATATATAGAGAGATAGATAGATAGATATAAGGTCATCTCAAAGCACATCCTAGATTAGCATATATTTATTTTAAGGCCTCATTATAATCCTATCAGGATTTAATACTATCATGCTTAGGGTTTCTAATCCACATGGCTAGTCATGAAATAATGATGCATAATAATGAAATCATAAGATGAAATAGGCCAAAACATACCTCAAATCTCAATGCCAAGTCAATAACCAATCCGTCATAAACTAGCCATAATAATGATCATAACAACAATCGTAAAAATATCAACAACAGTGCAAGTAATCGTCCATTTCGGGCAACCAAATACCTAAATGAGCCAATGTGTTCCCTTCACCGCCGCAGGCTAGGAAGGCTCAATCAACACAAAACAACAAAAGGCATAGTCATCACCCATATCTATACAACCGTTCTATATTGGCTAATAGATGTAGGAGCATACTAGTGATAGGTGATGCACATGCAAAAATAAATGCAAGGTCCTCAATCAATATCACAAGAATCCTCTAGACTCAAAATAGGTATATATATGATCATCAAAATATCCTTCGACCTTGTCGGGTAACAATATCATCATCATAGTATCCTTCGACCTTATCATGTATCAATATCATTATCACAGTATCCTCCAGCCTTGCTGAGTATCAATATCATCATCATAGTATCCTCCGGCCTTGTCAGGTATCAATATCATCATAACAGTATCCTCCGACCTTGTCGGGTATCAATATCATCATAACAACATCCTCTGGCCTTATTCGATATCAATATCATCATAACCATCAATACATATATATAGATATATATAAGATATGCACAGACTAGAGCCATGGATTAAAGAGTGTAAATATGTAAATCTGTTGTCCAGAATGATTTTTGGGACTAAATTATTGTAAAGATGTAAAAGTGTTAGAATATCTCACGACCGAAGTAAATAATAGTGTCAAGTCATGGCCCAAAATCTGTCTCAATCAAATTTTTAAACAATATTTTTAACCTCTTTTATACGTATAAATATCCCATTTGGTAGGCAATTATTATAGTAAAGAAATCCATTGTTATGGTGAAAAGTGGGTTTTAACCCTTATTTAGGAACAACAGTGTTAAGGTCGTATTTCAGCTAGGATCACATCAATACCGATATAATAATCATGAATGTACCAAATCTATGTATGCCATCACCAGTATTCTGTAAATGAAATCATAAGCAACATAAACATATATGTATCTATATTCTACAACTGTATCCTTTACAAGGGTAAATACTTCTCCGATATCCAACAATATCATAACACGGTCCTTAGCCCAATTATATGTTTGGAAAAATTGCAATATTGAACTCATGGACTTAGGCCCAATAATAAAAGACAAGCCCCACAAGGGCTAAAGTAAAGTGTGAGCCCCACAAGGGCTAAAGTAAATGAGAAGCGGGGAAGATCATGCCTTCATAATCCATCATTCGTCGTTAAGGACAATTCATCCATAGATATATGAATGCATATAACATGAATTTTACAATGCATTATCAGATTCAACATGGTTAGTAGCATATCTTCACATGTAGTCAATCAATATCCTTTCTAGAGTCCTTAGTATCATGACTCACAATATTAGCAACAGGAAGGCTTTCTAGCCTAGTCAGTATTATGATTACTAGGCAACATATAACATTAGTAGTTTCATAGTCCAAAGCCTAATATAGTAGTCTAGTCAATGATTTAAATAATAACATAGTCATGAGCTTAATTATTAGCATAATCCATAGCTACATATAACATTAACAATAATGTAGTCAACAACCATATATATTACCTCAAATACTATCACCATACATCATTTACCACAATTAGCCAACATGATCCCAAGGCCATTCTCTAAGCATTTAACAAGAATCTAAGGTATTCAATGGACCTATATAAATCCAAGCTCAAGGTGGGTCAAGATCTCACTTTTAACCCTCAATTTCCATAATTAGGCAAACTATGCCCCAAACTAGGCTAAGGTATCTAGTTCAACCTCTAAATGTCAAGTAAGCCATAACCAATCCTAAGATATGAACTTTGCCTAGAAACATGGTCATTTTAGACAACACTACCCAAATTATAATTTCAAGATCACTAGAATAGCCCAACTAAGGTTAAGCATGCTAATGATGACATCCAAGAAACACCTCCTTTTCGATGATGATACGGTCTCTATCAAGATATAGTAACCCAGCTAAGGTTGTGGTTGAATCCCAAGGGAACAGTTGGCTTAGAAGATCTCAGTAGTTGTAGTCAATGGGCAGAACAAGAAAAGTCAATTGGGGTTTTGTTTGTAGTAATCTCGAGCAAATCATAATATTAACTTGGTTGAAATCAGTCATAAGTGAACACTAGGATTGCATTCCCCTTGGATTCTCAACTCCGTAGGCTTATTGTGTGTTGCTGAACCAATCCAATACCTTGCATGTAGAACTGATAAGTGACATACCTTCTACAACATTTTGGGTGAGTAGAAGGATTTCACCCTTTACCTTTTGAGTCTCAGGGTTTTGCACTACTAACTCTTATCTTGATCCCAGTTAACTATTACTTTTTAAGTTTCTAGTTATTAGATAAAACCTAACCATCTTACCTAGATAGAACCTAGAAGTGTGGATCGATAGTGAAACTCCAAATTACTGTTGTCTTTATTTTTTCCTAGTCACTACTCCTCTTTTGGTGTAAGTAGAAATATCTAAGAAGGATCCTAATGTGTGCACCCATTAAAAAATTAATCATAAAGAAGATAAAGTAATGCATGCCATTGGTATTGGTTCAAATCAACAATTGCACTCCCCTTAGTTCGTCAATTCACCAGGATTTCCACAACCCTAGCTATGGGATTTAGACGCTCATGATTATGAAGAAATCAATAACATTCAAAATAGAAATCATAGATGAAATCACAATGATAAGATGAATAAAAATCCACAACTATATCTAAATAAATCAATCAAAGTCAATACAACAGAATCTAAAGATCAAAGATGGATCTTGGAATCAAAATATATTTCTGAGTGTCAAAAGTGTGTAAATCCTACTAAAAAGTATTATAAGGGATATTTATAGTACAAGAGGAAAATCTAAAAACAAATCCTGAACGAACTAGGAGAAAATTGGGTCGGTGGCCACCTGTTCTCTGTACCTACAGACTGGCACATGCGCAGGTAGTACCTGCGGTCTGGGACAAGGCATAGGTGCAGACCGCAGGTTGGGGATGGACAAAGTCCTGTAAGTTATCTCTTGATATTTTGGATTTCTAGCATATGCTTTGTCTACATGCGGTCCGTAGGTTGACTTAGTAGGTGTCGGGAGTCAGTTTCTTAGCTCTGCTCCAAATTTCAAACATGCATTGATCACGATCAAGCCAAAAAAATATCCCAATCATCCATAATCACTCCAAAAGTAGCCAAAAACACTTTTTTCACAAACTTAGCATCCAAAATAGATCATAACTAACAAAAAAGCCTCAGAATCTTGCATATTTTCCTTGTTTTAAGCGTTGATAGTGGTATATTTCTATAACACATCAACACCCTCAACTTAGAATATTTTCATGTACTCAGGAAACAAAAACACGACTAAACACAAAAAAAACACTTAACTAGGGGAATCTAAGCAATTCAAGGTAGTAAGTTAACACTTAAACTCAAAACACAATATCCCTCTCTAATCTCAATTTTCACAACCAACTGTGTATTAACATGAAGCACAACAGTGTGACACAATGGGATTAAGGCATGACAATTACATTAGCAATAGACAACCACTCATATATACAAACTACACTACCCAAACAAGCAAATAGCTGGCAATATAACTCAAGTGCCCTCACAACAAACATATCCCACTCACTCATATGTAATAATGCATGTCAATTCAGGAAAGGTCATGAGAAACTCATGCTCAACAAAGAAGATCCAATCAACGCATGTCAAATGTCATAGACTTGCCCTTATTTTCTTTACCATAGCATTCAAATAGTCAAGTTAGGATCACAATAGAACTTTTCTGGGCTTGTAATGTAGGCTTGGGGAATGGTATGGTACATACGGACATTTAAAGTTACTACGAATCCTTGGCACTACACTAATCTTGGGGTCTCACTTATTAGCCAGTTTCTTTTTTATTCCATTCATAATTCTCCCATTTTTTTCTTTTATGCACATTCAGGCTGGGTGTGGTCTTTTATTCTTTCTTTTTTATTTTTTAAGAATTTTTCTTTTCTTTTTCTACCACACCCAGTACTACTAACTTTTTCTCTTATTTTACCCTTCTTCATACCCATTTTACACTATGCATCCCTATGATAGCCACCCTTAACTTAGGAATTTTTCTGTGTTGAGGTGCATAATATCCAAGGAGGATCAGGGCCAAAACAGGTTCATTGTAACACAACAAAGAAATGCATTTTTCCTATGTTGAGGTGCACAATATCCAAGAAGGATCAGGGCCAAAATAGGAAGGTGAAAGGCTAAAACAAATAAAAATACTATAAGGCTCAAAATAGGGATTAAAGGATACTATTTTGCACTTGGAAAGAACATTTAGGATGAAAGTGAACTAAACTCAAAAATGGCCTATGATCCTTTTCTAGTTGACTATCCTTTAACCTAGGTAAGAATAACTAGGCAAGTTCTGAATTTAACATACAAAGGGAACTAGGTAGTATCTCACTCACACATAGTACAGAGTCAATATTACAAACTACTACCTATCAAGTTTATGCAATTATTAGCAAATGATTATCACATCCCTAATCCTAATTCCATAACAAGATCCACAAAGTTACATATATATACATCAACACAGTTCTAAAAATTCAAAATTTTAGAGGGGTATAACAAATTAATCAAAACATAACTAATGCCCTAAATACTTAAAATCTCCTATTACAAGCAAATACAACACAATACAAAAAAAATACAATACGACAAATAATTATCCTAGAAATACCAGTTCTACAACCATATCACGGATGACAGAAAAAGAAGCACAAAACTAAAAACCTACAGTGACATGGCATGCCCACCCCTAACTAAAAAATATGCACTATCCTAAATGCGCTAAAACAATGCAAAACATATGGAAGTGTGAACATACTTGGAACACACTAGGAACCCGAATTAGGAGCATCCCCAGATTGGGGCATATCAGATAGTGGAGGTGGTGGTGGTGGTGGTTCACTATTAGTGGATGCACCCTCTACCTGTCAATGAATACAGTCTCTAAAGAATCACGCCTTACCTTTTTAATGGCCTTCTCATCTGTTATATCTGGATCCTACAAGTCGTCTAAGTGATCTCTCTTGGTCCCAACTATTGGAACCTCCTCCTCATCCTCTACAAAGAAATCAAAGTATCTCAGTGCATGTAGAGGTGATATCTAGACCACAGGGGTTATAATAAAGGGAGTAGCTACTATACAACTCTCTATAAGAGAGCGTACCTCTGCTTGTTAGATATCAAAATCCTTTCTCATCTGAACTAGGTCTGGCGCACCTATCTCAGTATATTGGGATCTAACTTGTCTTTGCAACTCATTAATCTATGTCTAAAAATCAACACACAGTTATGATAGTGCGGCTCTTTGAGAATCCTCCTATCTAGCCTCGTCTTACTCAAATATGGTCCTAACCTCTAATCTCATCTACTCAAAGAGGATAGTCATCTTGGTCTTGACAACCTTCAATCAAAAAGTTATGGACCTCTATCTGTCCACTAAGATCTGCAAAAAATCACTGAATACAGTAATCATACCTGACGTAGGAGCTACAGCAGATGGGAAAGCAAGCTCTGTAAATGCACTAACTAACTTTAAGGTCAAAGTTAGGACTGAAGAAGAAGTAACATATATCCCCTTACCCTATGTGCTCGAATCAGGAGCATCTCTCTGCTCCCCTATCTCTATGTCAACACTAATACCTACATCATCTCAATGTGCCTCACCAGGCTCTACAAAAACTATTGGGCCCTCAGACTGGTCCACTGGTACTGCCTCCCCTGTCTTGATCTTATAGAAATGCCTGAAGTTGCTAGACCCTTCATGGTCCTTCTCTATGAAGTCATAGTCATAGGTACCCTCTCATTAATAACCAGTAACTCAGGCACAGTGGCCTCAATACATATTCTATAGATCATGCAAGGAAATGACAGATTAGTCAGCTCACCAAAGGCTTTGTCATGTAACTCATACCTCAAAATAGCAACAAAATCAACATCATAACCAAACATTAGACAGGAAACTAGTGCTGCTCCCTTCCATGTAAATGTGTTATCCAAAGTTGTGGGTATCAACCGATATCTAAAAAGCAACCACCAAAAACTTGGCCTCTAATGTTAAGAGGCCCTTCTTGATCATAGCTTGCCCCTCGATCCATGCATAGGGTTGCATCACCTAGTGGTGAAATATAACTGGCTATCCACCTACCCATCTCAACTATCTCTAGATGGTGCTCAGCATTATGCATGATATATCGATCTCATGTAATCCTCAGTTGTAGTCTCACTCAGCTGTTGATGTAGGAGTGAAGTAATTTGGGCTGAAGATAACTCTATGGATAATCTTTGTCAATATGTCAACTCTGACCCCTCTAACCAATGTGTTTTCAAGTTGTCGCTGCCATATAAATATGATAAAGCCTGGATAATGGTGCATAGGAAGGACTACGGTAGATCTTTAGGATACATAAAACTTTTGTACCATAGTAAAGTCATAGGAGCCGAGTAGTCTGGTCATCCACTCTAGGTGATATCTTTTAAATTCTGCTCGTATCTTTGGTACGAACTCTAACCCCGATAGGTCAATCTGGCAATCCTTATAAATGCATTTTGTAGGACTTCCTAGCTCCTAAACACAATGGCCTAGCTCAAATATATTTTTCATCTCATCCGCATACGACCTTTGATGTCCCTCCTTTGGAGGTGCATCTGGGGTATGTAAGAGTGCGGGGCTCTGTTGTATTGAAGTATCATGGGAAGGATGATCATCACCCTTATCAGACTGGGGTACCTCTATCTATTGTACATAAGTAGCGGCTCCCTCCTCAAATTGAGGCATCACAGATGACTGCTTCTACTCAACCTCATTAGATGAATCTTAGGACCCCTCCTCAGATTGGGGTCTTGAACAGCAACCTATTGAGTAGTGTAGGACTCTATCTCCTCCTCCTCCTCATCATCATCAGGTAGAAGAGTGTGTGGGGGTGATATCTATGTGGAATTAATCATCAGTCGGGCTATAACTAACTAAGCAGCCTAGTGAGTTTGTCCTCTCATTAATATGTGTGTCACCCCTGTGGCAGTATCTCTACGTCGCTACCTCAAGTATTTCTCCATTGATTCACCAGGCTTGGTAGTCCTTGACCATCTTATCAAAGCACAAACCTTCATCCTCTTCACCACTTTAGGTGCCATGCGTACCTAAAAAACCTGTTAGTTTCCAACAAAAGTGACGGATAACAAGAGTTGAAGAAAAATTCAAAATTCAAAAAATTCAAAATTTTCCTACATTTTCACATCCCTAAGACCTATTTGAAATCTCAACAAGTACAATGTATACATACTAATCAAGAATCATAAATTTCAAAACAAATAAATGTTCTCAACTATTGGTAGTACTTGTATTCATTCATGCTCAACTTTCTATTAGATCCTAACTTTAGATTTTTCTTCAAAACACGGCCCTGCATGATAGGTTTGGCTTCTTCAAGTATCCCACATACAAGCATCATAGTTTCTATATATTTTGTAATGGAATACACATCAAATTGTTTAAACAATAGATAAACTAATATATACCCATTAGGACCCGAGAAAGTTACCTTTTATTTGAACAATCAGAAGAGAAAAAATAAAAACTCAAGCAAAAACAAAGTTGATACTTATTTTTAGCATGTTGGGACAAGTTGGTATCTCAAATAAGTGTTAATTTAGCCTTTACTCAAGTGTGGGGTTAGTTTATGTTTTAACAAGGAAGTTTGAATTCAAAACGAAAAGTGAAATTTTGAGAATTAGAATGAGTTAGAATGAGGGTAAGAATATTTTTATATAGGTGGGGGGATTTTTTAGGTCATATTTTAATGTTGGTGGGCCCAAAATTTAAATTAAAAATCAGTCCCACAAAGTGACCTAGCCAAGACTTATATCCACCATTGGGCCTTGGGTGCAGGTACCACCTGTGGCCCGCAGGTGCTGAGCACAGGTGCTTGGCTGAAATTTTTGCCTTCTTTGGCAACCCATACTCAGTGTTTAAATAGTTTTACAGATACTTATGATCCCGCAATCTAAGTTTTAGGTCCAAAAAGTAAAATTTAGTGCCAGAGTTCGTAACTTACCATTTCTCATCCTTAAAATTTCAACTTTTCAACTCATTACTCAAATTACCATATCGGACTTGTGACCATGATGAGTTTATCACACAGTACCCTTACCTGAAAATCGGTGAATATAGCAGTTTTTATTGTATTTCGAGTAAGGTCCAAAGGCTAAAATCCTACAAAAACACAAAAAACCAAAAACAACAAAAATGTTAACACTAAAATAGTGGGTTTCCTCCTACTCAGCACTTGGTTTAACGTCATGACACGACATGGCTATGTTGGTTACTCAGACTTCACCAATAAGCCCATGGGTTGCCTTCCATGTAGCACTTAATTTAACGTCGCCACACGACACGGGTATCTTGACTACTCAAAATTCATTAAGATACACATAGGAGTATCGTCCAGGATCATCAATGAAATCAATCACCGACACTAACCTCATGTCATTTGGATGCTTTATTAACTTTTGGATGTTGAATGTTTCCTCCTCACCGTTGACTCTGAATTTTACCTCACCTTTATCCAAATCAACCATAGCTCTACCTGTGGCCATAAATGGTCTTCCCAAGATAATGGGCATCTCGATGTCAATCTCACAGTCCAAGATAACAAAGTCAGCTAGAAAGATGAAGTTATCCACCCTCATGATCACATCAAATGAGATTCCCATAGGCTTCTTACTGTACGGTCAGCCATCAACAGTTGCATCGAAGTTGGTTTCAAAGTGTTCAAGCCCAATTACTTGAATATGGCCAGCAACATCAAATTAATGTTGGCCTCTAAATAACACAAAGCTCAGGAAAATTGGGATAACCCAATAGTGCATGGTATAGTGAATGCTCTGGGATTACCTTTTTTCTGCGCCAAGGACCTAATCATAACTATACTACAGTGGTGCACACCATCAATATCCTCAAATATCACTTTTTTTCCTTCTTGTGACCAACTATTTTATGAACTTGGCATATCCAGGCATCTACTCCAACGTCTTTAGAAGAGGTATGTTCAAGCTCAATTCTCTCAACATCTTAATAAATCACTTAAACTTACCTTCCTCTTTCTTCTTCCTTAGTATTTGAGGATAAGGTGGGGGCGGTCTCAAGATCTGTTTGACTTCTATATCAATGAATGGAACCTTACCTTTATATTCAACAACTGTACTTTTATTACTTGTTACCTTCTCATACTCAACAACAAGTGTCTCATCAGCAATAGCTTCAGCAGCAGATAATGAGAGATCCATTGAATTGATACCACTCCTCGTGGTAATATAAAGTACATGACCATAATTTTGTGAATTTTACATTGTGTTTCTCAGAAGGGTATCAGGCTGCCTCTGGTTTAGAGTTACTGATATCTGCCCAAACTAGTGCTCCAACTGCTTGATAGTAGTGGCATGTGACTCGACCTTCTGGGTAAGCCCTAAAATATCATCCTTAATCTCCTTAAGGTTGGCCTCCTAAATTTCTTAACCCTTCACCAGCTTAGTCATCATCTCCTCCATTCTGGATTCTACATCGCGTCTACTAGGTGGAATATACCTAACTCCTTTCTCTTTGTAGTCATCCTTGTTCTTTCTATCACTATCTCGCATTGTTCTACGGTCTTTGTATCTATAATAGTAGTTCCAACCTTTGTTCCCTTGACCTTGGTCTTGGAAACCCGCTATCTGATGATCTTGATAATTAGCTTCCTCTTCTAATTCTGACTCATACGCTTTAGAAGCTGACCCTTGTATTGCTACTGCATTTACTTTCTCAGAAGCCATTGCTGTAGATTGCTTTGCTAGTACCCCTAAATTAGTCCTTAGTAATGGAATTTCTTATGCCACTATATCATTACCTACTCTCTAGTCTCAGGAGGCACCAATTGCATAAGTACCAGATCCTCTCTCAGCCTTTAGAGTCTGCCACCCTCAATTAGTGAGTGAGATCCAATCTAACATCTCTGATGCTTCTTCTAAACACATTCTCATAAATGCTCCTCTAAAGATGGTGTCTACGATGGATCTAGAACTGATGGTCAAGGCTCTATAAAATATCTCTAATAAGATCGTCTTTAATAACTGATGATTTGGCACCATGCTCAACTTTTTCTTAAACCTTTACCAAGCCTCATACATGGACTCTGAATGCAGCTGTCTGAAGTAATAGATCTTATCCTTGATATGTGACATCCTTGATGTAGGGAAAATCTATTAAAGAATTTCCTGCACAACTCTTTCCAAGTTGTGATAGAGCCTTTTAGCAATTCCCCTAACTATAAAGATGTTTCTCTTATAAGCTAGAAGGGGAAAAGCCTCAGGCTAAGTGCTTCCTGATCTACCCCTCAAATGGTATACAAGGTGTAGATCCAAAGGAAATTTACAAGGTTCACATTTGTATCTTCTGTAGGCATACCTACAAAGACACCCTTTAAATTCAGAAGCTGAATTATTGCACTCGTGATGTCAAATTTGATGCTTAGGGACAAAACAGGAGGTACTATGGCTCCAATCTTGGTCGGCTCAACATATCCCAGATCTTCTTCATCATCTATATATGGCTGTATGTACTGATATTCTGGAATTACTTGAACACGGGCACCTCTAACTCTGTTATAATTCCCACCGAGTGCTGCTCGATAGTCTGCTGCTTGTCTCTTCTTAGTAAGCTCTGCTTATCTAGATACCCTCTGAGATTTTTTTGTTTCCCTTTTTTCTATTTTAGTGTGAACAATAATCTCACCAGTCTAATAATCGATAATATCCAGCACTACTTCTGGATGCGGGGGAGGTACAACATCACGACCCACTTTAGGATTATTAGCTCACGTCTGCACAGACATCCTACCAAGTGTTTGTAGGCTCCTCTTTTGATTTGGATTTACTGGAAGTAAGAGTTTGCCTCTACTTCATGTGCTAGGAATACACTGGCGTATTCTCAACTAAAAACAAAAACAAAAGAAAAACCCAAAAACTGCAACAACTTCAAATCACTAATCAAAATCGTGTTCCCCGATAATGGCACCAATGTTTTAATGACGTCCAAGAAACACCTCCTTTTATATGATGATACGGTCACTGTCAAGATATAGTAACCCAAATAAGGTTGGGTTTGAATTCCAAGGAAACACTTAGCTTAACAGATCTCGGTAGTTGTAGTCAATGGGCAGAACAAGAAAAGTAAATGGGGGGTTTGTTTGTTGTAATCTCGAGCAAAGAACAGGGTTAACTTGGTTGAAATCCGTCATAGGTGAATACTAGGATTGTGTTCCCCCTGGATTCTCAACTCTTTAGGCTTATCGTGTGTTGTTAAACCAATCCAAAAACGTTCATGTAGAATTGATAAGATATGTACCTTCTACAGTCTTTTGGACGAGTAGAAGGATTTCACCTTTTAGCTTTTGACTCTTAGGATTTCGCACTACTAACCCTTATCTTGATCCCAGTTAACTATTACCTTATGAGTCTCTATTTATTAAATAAAACCTAACCCTCTTACATAGATAGAACCTAGAAATATAGATCGACAATTAAACTCTAAATTACTATTGTCTTTATCTTTTCCTAGTCACTAATCCTCTTTTGGAGTAAGTAGCATTATCTAGGCAGGATCCTAATGTGTTCACCAATTAAGAAATCAATCATAACGAATATAAAGTAATGCATGTCATTGGTGTTAGTTCACATCAACAATCGAACTTTCCCTACTTCATTAGTTCTTTAGGGTTTCCACAACCCGCTATGGGTTTTAGCCGATCATGATTGTGAAAAAATCAATAACATTCATAATAGAAACCATAGATAAAATCACAATGATAAGATGAATAAACACCCATAATTGTAACTGAATAAATCAATCACAGTCAATACAAGAGAATCCCAAGATCAAAGATGGATCTTGGAATCAAAATATGTTTCTGAGTCTCAAAAGTGTGTAACCCCTACTAAAAAGTACATAAGGGTTATTTATAGTACATGAGGAAAACTTAAAAACAAAGCCTAAATGAACTTGGAGAAAATTGGATCGGTGGCTACCTACTCTCTGTACCTGCAGACTTGCATAGATGCAGGTAGTACTTGCAGTCTAGCACAGGGCACAAATGCAGACTGTAGGTTGCGGATGGACAGAGTTCTGCAAGTCATCTCTCAAGATTTTGGATTTCTGGCACCTTCTGTGTCTACATGTGGTCTGTAGGTCTATATACGGTCTGTAGGTTGACTTAGTAGGCATTGGGAGTTAGTTTTTTTATCTTTTCTTTGACTTTCAAACATTCATTGATCACAGTCAAGATGAAAAACATCCCAATCATCCATAATTGCTTCAAAAGTAGCCAAAAATACCTATTTCACCCTTTTCATAAACTTAGCATCCAAATTATGGTTTCTTGCAAAACATACCCAAAATAGATAATATCTAACAAAAAGGCCTCAGAAACTTGCATATTTTCCTTGTTTTAAGCGTCGAAAGTGCTATATTTCTGTAGCACACTAACTAACCATGATTACAACACATAAACCACATCCTAAACCTAGCATACTATCATATCCATGCTATAAATTAGATTAACCTAGGGAAAAGTCAATAGGATTCTAAAAGAGGTCATAAATATTTCACCTAACGAGTCCAAAACCATAATCTAATTCCCCAAACATTAATATTCCATACTAATTTATTTTATTCATAATCAAAACTAACATTCATATTCATATGCCATGCATAATACACATCATCTTCAAAGAAGAGTAGGAGAAGCCTACCTCACAGTTGAATCGCAAAACCTAACATCATTCACCACATGCTCATCTTCACTTCACAATCTCCAAAATGCCATCATGCTATCAAAAGCATAATCTACTCATCAATACAAGTCTAACGATGCCCATATTGCACTATTGTGCTTTGGGTCCCAAAATGACACCAAAAACCCCAAGTAGGTCCCACTTACGAAAACCATATTTCCGAGGCCAACCTAACACTCATACATCATTAGGGAATCATAATCCTCAATAAATGGGTGTAAACAAAGACAATTTTGGGATGAAATTAAGCTCTAAGTGAATTTGGGGTTTTGAATCAAGAACTAAGAAATTTATCAATAAAGTGATGAAATCTTACCTTAATTAGGATGATAAGCACGATAATAGATGATAATCAAGCTCCTAAGTCACCCACACAACTATTTTAAATTATCATACTCATTTAGGGTTTTAGGATCTCAAAGACGAAGGAAAATGCCCAAATTTGCGACCTTGGGGTCGATTTATAGGCCCCCCTCCCGGCGAAGAGATGTGGTATCCCCCTGATAGCAAAGTCAAAAACTTATTTTCAACCCACGAAACTCATTCGAAACCCAAATAACATAATTAAATAGTGAAGTTTAAGTGTAAACCATATGTCAAATCCATAAGAATCATCAAACCTTTAATCCGAGATTGTTTCGGCAAAAAGTGGGGCCCACACCTATGATTTTATTTTTCATAAAATCTGTTAAATAACCCAAAATAAGTTTGGGATCCTTGGGACCTGAACCAAGGGTTCCCATAGACAAAAATAAAAGTTCCAAAAGTGATGGCAAAGTTGTATTTTCCATCCGATGTCATTTCGACCAAATATGGGTCCCATACCTATATTCTTGATTTTTTCACTTTCCGACCAATAGATCAAAATAAGCTCAAGTGCATTGGGACCCAAACTAACAGTCTACCTAGCCTAAAATTAATACTCTGGATCTATTGGCATAGTTGTAATTTACATCTGAGATCGTTTCACTGAAGTTTTCACCTAGTGGCCATTTGGAACCAACGAAGACTCCAAATAGAAAATTAGTTCTAAAAATCAAACAAACTACCCGATAACTGAACCGTCGATCCCAGAAAGTCATGAATGACTTGTGGAAGCTATGAAGAATCCCTAATGGCGACGATAAGCAGAAATATAAAAAGTAACTGAAAGGGTCATTACATGTCCCATTCACCTAATGCATCCCTAAACTACCGGAAAAACCAAGTCCATGAACTATTATTCTCAGAATCTACAAGCCTGTAAACTAATGACATCATATAGCCTAATTAAAAAAAAAAGAAAAAAACACATCATAACCCAACAAATATTTGAATGTATAACATGCACTTTAAAAATAAAAGCATACAAACTGCAAAAAATATTGAATAATTTATAAAACACTGTATTAAAGGAAAAAAGTATGACTAATACCTGCATTATCAAGTGTGCTTACTGAAAGGAAAGTTCCTTTGTATGGTTCGCTTAAATGAGCACCATCAACCACTATCACAGGTCTACAAAACTGGAAACCCCTTATCATTAGATTTAATATAATAAACTAATATTTAAACTCATTAGATGTTGTCTTATACATCATAATATAAGAATTAGGATACAATGTGTTTAGCATACAAATATATCATGGCATTTTTTGATATCCATCAGCTGGACCACCTCTAAGCATCGCTATTGCCCTCTCTTTAGCCCGCCATGCCTTCATGTAGTTAATATCAACTCCATAAACTACCTTCATTTCTTCAATTATGTCCTCCGGTGTGTGTATTATCTTGTAATTTACTAACTTTTGGGCTTTAAATTCACTCACAAAAGTTGTTGTAGCAACCAAATTTTTTAAAATCCTATCACTAACTCAATAAGTATGTTGATGATAGGCGAATTTACACGCCTATAGTGCTATATTTCACCCATATTTTAGCAATGTTTTGAGAACAAATTATATATTTCATGCACTTTTAGTCCTTTTTCCTGTAAGTGAGCTAACGAACATGATTAGCAAGTTTTCAGGTATAAATGATGCAAAATTCAGTATTTTATGGATAACTTGATGCCAAAGAAAGCTTCACGAAAGGAGGAGAGCAAAGCTTGGATGCCAAGGACCAAAAGTGGCGCATGGAAAACCTGACCCGAGCAAAAACAACAATTCTGAAGACTTTGGGGACTAGCAATAATTTATTAGGATTAGGATAATGATACATTAACCTAGTAGGATTGGGTTAAGTAATTCATTAGCTTAGTAGGAATAGGATATGGGTATTATAAATACCCTATCTTGCTAGAGATTTTTATTCATTCCTCATTAATTCTATTACTCTATAACTCTTCTTCTAACCCTTTCATTAATTCTACTTTTTATTCTTCTCCTATTCATCTATTCAATTCTTAATTTCCACAACAAGAGAAACGTTACTTTGCCAGGAATTCACGCCTAACGCCTACCACACTATTACTACATGAAATCTTTATTGTGGTATAATAACAATGTCGATTGTGATTTCCTTCGCATTCATGGGTAACTAAACTTCTCTATTGGGGTTATGGAAGCCTTATGAGATACTATCTAAGGCTATGAGTTTGTGAATTCGTGACACGTGTGTTGCTTATATCATTATTCTCTTCATCTTAATGCAAATTCTTGTGGTTGCAAACGCATAGAATACGCCAGTATAGCATTAACTTGTTCGAAAGAAAAGTTATATGTTTGGAAAAGAGATAATGTCAAGTTAATAGGGTCCCATCCCCTATTAAAAAGTTAGTGCCGTAACTGGATTAACCTCTTGGAGAATTTGTACCGTTAGACACGCTTTAAGCTCGAAAGAGTTAAAGTGAAGTAGTCCTTGTTGAGGTCGAAAGACGCTTGGATTTACCATCGAATACAATTCTCTATAAGCACATACATGTCTGAATTCCGCACAACTCATAGCCAATAGAGACGTACAACTCATAAGGTGGACATAACCCCAACTCCTCAATTCTCATTGTTTTACAAACTACTAAACATTCTTTCTTTTTACTTTTCTATTTTTAGCTTTTACATTAATACTTTTGTTACACATTACAATCGCCCCTTTTACGAGACTTGCACTAAAAGTCTAGTAATCTTTGCTTACTTGTTGACCAAGCTATTCCCTGAGGGATCGATACCCAACACAGTTGGGTTCTATATTTGACTACGACCGCTTTACACTCCTACGAGAGCTGTAGATTAAGCGTTTTCAAAAATTGGCGTCGTTGCCAGGGAATACAAGTGTTGGCAAAATATGGTGTCAAGCAACATAAGGTAGCCACGCCTTATCACCCACAAACTAGTGGCCAGGTAGAGGTTTCCAATTGGGAGATCAAGCAAATCCTTGCGAAGACGGTAAATGCTAATAGGAAAGATTGGTCTCGGAAGTTGGACGATGCACTATGGGCCTATAGGACTGTATTAAAAACACCAATTGGCATGTCCCCTTATCATCTAGTTTATGGGAAGGGTTGTCACTTACCCATTGAGCTTGAGCATAAGGCATTGTGGGCATTAAAGTGATTGAATGTGAATTGGGATGATGCAATGAATCTGAGAGTGGAGCAGCTGAACGAGATGGACGAATTCCATCTCCATGCATATAAAAGGTCAGACCTATACAAGGAGCGGATAAAAAAGTATCATGATCAGCGGATTGTTTGATGAAACTTTCAAACGAATGATATGGTGCTTCTTTTCAACTCTAGATTGAAGCTATTCCCAGGTAAGTTAAAGTCCAAGTGGTCTGGTCCATACAAAGTTATCCAAGCCTACTCGTCTGGAGTAGTTGAGTTGGAAGACAATAATGGTGTTGTCTTCAAAGTGAATGGCCAACGAGTTAAACCCTATATCGGTCCTCTTGATTCGATAAATTATATGTCCATCACTTATCTCGACGAAGTATAAGTACTCGAGGTAACCATGTCGTGCCGCGACAATAAATAAGGCGCTAGATGAGAGGCAACCCATCGTTTATCATTTTGCATTTTTTGTCTTTTTCTTTTGATAAATAAAAATCCAAAAAGAAGAGTCGTGCCACGACCAAAACTAAGGCGCTTGATGGGAGGCAACCCATCGTTCTAATCGTTTTTATTGGTTTTGAGCAAATGTAGGTGCAAGAGGTATAAAATGAGGAGATCGGTTGCAAATTATGATTTGGACGAATTGCATGTTAAAGGTGGTAAGTTAGGAATGAAGATGCAAAGGGCTATGGATTGAGCATTGTTCATGAAAATATAGGCATCGAACAAGGCTAGTCCTAGGTAAAACTAGGCCACGAACAAGGCAAGGCCCATATTATGGCCTAAGGTCTCGGAATCTAGTGTGCCATAGCATAGGCGCCGCCCATGCTCAAGTATGCCATAGCATAGGCGCCGCCTATGCTAAAGCCTTTTGTCTCTGAATCTCATATGCAAAGTGAAAGGCGCCTCCTATGGTCACCAAATGCTAAGCTAAAGGCGCCGCCTATTCTAGACAAGGCTTTGCAAAAGGCGTCGCCTATGTCAAGCATAGGCAAAGCTAAAGGCGCCGCCTATAGTCACTTTTTGTCTCCAAATCTGATTTTAAATGGGTCAAAACCCGATCCAACTTGGTTCTATAAATAGGAGACTTAGTCTTAAAGCACAAACATATTGAAAACCTAACTTAGGCACCGCCCATAGCACCCAAATCCTCTTAAAAAATTTTCTTTTGCTCTATTTCTTCACAAGAACATCTCCAAAGGCTTCAATCACGTAAGTACTCTTTTGTTCCTCATTTATTTTTTGTAAGTACTACGTTACTACGTCTATTATAAATTGCTAAATATTGAAGAAGTATTGGTGATGTGAATGTGTTTGAATTGTTGATACACAACCAAGTGAGTGAACATATACGTGAGGATAATCTTAACTTGTTTCCAACTTGAATTTGATTTTGATGCATTGTTATACTACTTGCAGAATTGCTATAGTTATTAACCTTGAATAATCTTGTCACTTGAATACTTACATGTTGGCACGACTTGTTCATCGGAATGAGACTTATAGTGGTCTACCGACATAGGAGGTTGAGATTATTAATAGATACTATACCTTCATGTAATCCCTATGTAGTAGTCTTGCTATATCCATCATGAAAGTATATCAAAGATTACAAGAAGTGTGACATATCTGATTTTATTGTTGGAATATAGCACCTAAAACGTATGTCGATGAAGTCTAAGTAATCGACCACTTTCACTTCCCTAATTTGTATCAACAAACTAAGTGTGGGGTGGTACCCCTATTGCTTGTGTATAGATTGTATCCATTGAGATGATTCTAACATGAACACTGTGTTAAGTCTCGGGTACAATGGCACCCAAAGCAAGACAAGACAAAGATAAGGCTACCACTTCCCAAAAAGGCAAGAAAAGAGGCCGCAAAGAGCAAGGAGAATCATCCTCAATGCAATTACCATGCCACATGTTTGGAATAAAATGGTTTCTTGAGGAGGAAGCGAAGGAATGGTATATGAACAACAAGGAAAGAAAATATGTTCATGTGGACTTGATAAACAAGGAAAGCCTAGCGAAGAAGGAGCCGCGCATGTTGGCCAAGATCATGGCATTACATTTTGATTTCATCTTCCGAGACATGGGAGAATGTAATCTTGATTTGACAAGAGAATTTTATGCCAACTAGTTGCCGAAAACCACAGGCAGCGAGGTCAAGATTCGGGGCTAAGTTTTACAACTCAATGCGGATTTCTTCAACTCCTTTCTTCGCTTACCTGCTGTTGATCCATCACCATTCAAAGAGTTGTACAGTAGACCTCCATATAGAGCAATTCGACACACACTTTGTGGAACTAGATCCATGTCAAGGTGGAGCAGACATAAAGACACCGGACGACACAACACCTTCCCATATGCTCCTTTGAATAGGGAAGCAAAGATATGGTTGCGCATTGTTAACTCTTGCCTTATTCCAGGGATGCAATACACCAAGATAACAAGAGATAGAGTGTGTCTGGTATATGCATTGATGACGAATGTCCCTATCAACATTGGGGCAATCATTCGATCTACAATGCGGAAGGCTAGGCTACACAAGCGGCCCCACTTCAGCTTCGGCAATCTGTTGACTGCAATCTTGAGGAAGGAAGATATCGAAGAGGAACCAGCTGATCATAAACTCCCACACAATCCAAAGAAGGTTGACCTCACAAAGGTCAAATATGCTGAAACCACACATGGCGTCAACCTTACTACGACAGAGAGATATGCTCGGGATGAGAGTTTCTTTCGCCATCTTTATGGAATGACTCGGTTCACAATGATGAGTGGTGGACGTGTTCTAACTGTTGCAGAGCTCCAACAGCTGGATCATGACTATCCAATGAATGTGCATGCAAGGGAAATGTGTGGAGTAGGTACATACTTTGAGGAACCTCTTGATGATGATGTGTCGACCGATGATGAGCGACGACTGCCAGACTCCAAAGTGGAAGAGAATTCTGATGACGAAGACTCCTATGATGATTCCGATGAAGGGGGTATGACTCCCGACATAGAGGAGGAGTCCGACTAACCAGGTTCTTCTTATTTATTTTCCACTGAGGACAGTGTGTCCCGTTTAAGTGTGGGGTGATGGTATTTGCATGCTATACTCCCTTATCCGCATTTGCATTTATTTATGTTTGTTTGTTTTAGTTTTTTTTTTTCGTTTTTCATTTTTTTAGCAAAGTTTTTTTTTCGTTTAAAATTTTTTTACTTAACTTCGCAAGAAATTATTCTAATAGGCAGCATGAGATTATAACAAGAGTTTGTGCTAAAATCATGACTATTGAGACGTTTAGGCTCTAATTGTGACTCACTATGTGATATTGTGTGGTTCAATTCCTTCACCTGTTGGGGCAAGAGTCTATACTAATCCCAATAAAGTCGACCATGTGCCTTGTGTGTGTGAGATAATAGTATATTCTGTGCTTGTGGCTGATGCTAGAACTTGCCTGGTATGTATGTAAAGCGAAAATAAAGAGTGCAAGTTTAGGAGATGATTTGGGCATTTCTTTGGCAACCTAGACTTATTTACCTTCTTTTTACCTACCCATGGACATTATCCTAGTTAACCCTTTTGAGCCTTTAGCCTATTTTCTTTGACAACCTCATATGTAAGCCTAATCCATTTTTTTTCAAGACCATAATTTGATCCAAATTCCTAAGTGCTTTAAAGTGTAAAGTCATGTGACAAAATAAGAGGAAATTGGGTGAGTATGATGCTTTAGAATGTAATGGTGCTTGAATTCGTTATGAAAACGAATTGCTATCATAAGAGGTGTGTTATGAAAAGGAAAAGGAAAGAAAAACTGAAAAGTTAGTTATGTTTAAAATTGAAAAACAAAAGAGGAGAAAAGGGGGGGGTAGAATAAAACAAAGTAGAAAGGTTGTTTGAAAAAAAAGTGTTAATGATACAATGTGATGTATTAAAGCGCTTAGGAACATAGTCACTATTTCTGGCCAAAATAGTCCTACCCGTCCCTTAGCCTACATTACAACCATCAAAAGACCTATTTGATCCTAAGCTTAGTATTCTGACATTTAGTGGAGCATTACACTAAGGGTAAGCCTATGGTCATCAGTTGCTGCATATGAATTCTTTGTTAGAGCAAGAGCAAGGATATTTCTATACCCATGTTTGAAAAATATGCTATACTTGTGAGTGAGTATGGGTAATATATTGTGAGACACACATGGTTGATGAGTTTTGGGTAGTGGTGTATGATTCTTTGTACCTTAACTTTTGGATATGAATTCACTACCATCACGAGTCTATGCTAGAGGCTAAATTGTTTCTACTAATGATCGGAAAACTACTCTTTGTTGATAATTGTTGTGCTTGTCTTGATGAATACTTTGTGTTGTTACCGTGAAACCCTAAGTTGATGTTTAGATGGACATAATAGTTTGTTCGAGGACGAACAAAGCTTTAAGTGTGGGGTGTTGATGATAGGCGAATTTACACGCCTATAGTGCTATATTTCACCCATATTTTAGCAATGTTTTGAGAACAAATTATATATTTCATGCACTTTTAGTCCTTTTTCCTGTAAGTGAACTAACGAACATGATTAGAAAGTTTTCAGGTATAAATAATGCAAAATTCAGCATTTTATGGATAACTTGATGCCAAAGAAAGCTTCACGAAAGGAGGAGAGCAAAGCTTGGACGCCAAGGACCAAAAGTGGCGCATGGAAAACCTGTCCCGGGCAAAAACAACAATTCTGAAGACTTAGGGGACTAGCAATAATTTATTAGGATTAGGATAATGATACATTAACCTAGTAGGATTGGATTAAGTAATTCATTAGCTTAGTAGGAATAGGATATGGGTATTATAAATACCCTATCTTGCTAGAGATTTTTATTCATTCCTCATTAACTCTATTACTCTATAACTCTTCTTCTAACCCTTCCATTAATTCTACTTTTTATTCTTCTCCTATCCATCTATTCAATTCTTAATTTCCGCAACAAGAGAAACGTTACTTTGCCAGGAATTCACGCCTAACGCCTACCACACTATTACTACACGAAATCTTTATTGTGGTATAATAACAATGCCGATTGTGATTTCCTTCGTATTCATGGGTAACTAAACTTCTCTGTTGGGGTTATGGAAGCCTTATGAGATACTATCTAAGGCTATGAGTTTGTGAATTCGTGACACGTGTGTTGCTTATATCATTATTCTCTTTATCTTAATGCAAATTCTTGTGGTTGCAAACGCATAGAATACGCCAGTATAGCATTAACTTGTTCGAAAGAAAAGTTATATGTCTGGAAAAGAGATAATGTCAAGGTAATAGGGTTCCATCCCCTATTAAAAAGTTAGTGTCGTAACTGGATTAACCTCTTGGAGAATTTGTACCGTTAGACACGCTTTAAGCTCGAAAGAGTTAAAGTGAAGTAGTCCTTGTTGAGGTCGAAAGATTCTTGGATTTACCATCGAATACAATTCTCTATAAGCACATACATGTCTGAATTCCGCACAACTCATAGCCAATAGAGACGTACAACTCATAAGGTGGACATAACCCCAACTCCTCAATTCTCATTGTTTTACAAACTACTAAACATTCTTTCTTTTTACTTTGCTATTTTCAGTTTTTACATTAATACTTTTGTTACACATTACAATCCCCCCTTTTACGAGACTTGCACTAAAAGTCTAGTAATCTTTGCTTACTTGTTGACCAAGCTATTCCCTGAGGGATCGATACCCAACCCAGTTGGGTTCTATATTTGAATACGACCGCTTTACACTCCTACGAGAGCTGTAGATTGAGCGTTATCATATGTTCAAAATCAAATCGTTGAATCAGAAAAACATCTGATTGATTCTAAAGAGATGCCTTGAGGATCCACTTGCAGTCTTCATTACGACAATAAAGGACATAACTGTAGCAAATTTAATCAAAATAGATAGTATAAAAACATATATATAAAATTCAGGTTAGTTTTACAGCAAAAATATTATCGTTAATAGTTTCCTCATACATAACATGTCTATGTATAAGCAGTTATAATACATCAGGATATTCTTATCACGTAAGAATTTATATAAATTATTGATGTATAAGAAAATTTTATTGTAAAAACTAGTACGTATAAGTAAATACATTCATAAATAATATTTCTGTTTTTAAGCCATGTAAAAGGAAAACTAACATGTATAAGGTTCATAACTACAAACATACATAACAACTAATGTACCTATTGTAAACATCATCATTAGCAGATAGTTTCATTACACATCCAGATTACAACTACACGATTACACAATATATGGAACATTAACATGAAATATCAACACAATCATTTTAGAGTATACGATT
Organism: Capsicum baccatum var. pendulum; assembly: GCA_030864225.1. Classification (NCBI taxonomy): domain Eukaryota; kingdom Viridiplantae; phylum Streptophyta; class Magnoliopsida; order Solanales; family Solanaceae; genus Capsicum; species Capsicum baccatum. The sequence goes on along the minus strand of CM061553.1, from coordinate 210,388,077 downwards.
CATCAAATTATTGCATAAATTCTCAAATAAAGACACACTATTGGAAAACTTTTAGCTTATTTTGTAGTTAAGAATACTATGTTTATTTTGTAGTTAAGAATATTATGTTTGCATTAATTTCCCTATGTTAACAGTCTCATTTCATACCTTTCTTTGTCAGAACGTTTAGCTTTGGTATTAAAGCCATTCGTTAATGCGTATTTTGCCATTACAACAACCAGAGTTGCTTTATCCTTATAAAGATGATCAACTATTATTTCTATATTCTTTCAATAAGTAATGAAGTTCTTCACTTCAAACTCTGGAATGGATAACGAATACTGATTTTGAGTTTTAACTACTGTAAGAGCAGGAGTATCAGTTTCAGTTCCTTCAACACAAAGGACGGATCCAATTTTGCGATCAAACTCCGACTCTTCTTTTGACTTATCAGAAGTCGATATGCATAAAAGATAATTGACAAATCCTGGAAAATGTTTCGTCAAATCCACATACATCCTCACTCTATTATCATTCCTTATAATAATTGGTGAAAAATTTCCTTCCATAATATACTTGACCTCTATTTTTTTTTCACATTCATCAATATCTAATTCTGAAGCAATCATCGAGATCAAACTAAAAAAAATATACTTTTTGAAACAACAATACCATCACTTTTGTATCGTTCATATATATTTTCAAACTATCAACTATCAGAATGTCTCAACAAAATTGCTATGTTCATATTAATGTTAGAGGTTGCAGGAAAACTGATCTTGAACTAATCTGGCAAGAAATATTTGGGGAGAAATTCAAAGATCAATCTACTCAATTGTTTGATGTTTTAAAAGATTTTCAATTTGAATTACTGTTACTGATATTAAGGTCCACTAATCAATAAATTAATAATTATCGTTAAGTAAAAGAATAAGGTGGCTAATTTAGTTTCCTTAAATATAGGAAAAATGGTTTACCTTATACATTCCATTAATGTATAAGGTATGACTGGCATGTATAAGTACTTTTTCAAATCCGGGAGAGAGAAAAGAAATCTGGGATACAATGTAATTATGTGTATAAAGTTTGGGATTTATGTTGTTTATACTTAAATGAACCATATGCAACTTGGGTCTAATTTAAATGGCCTACTAGGTATCGAATACCGTAGAGTTAAGCACGCAATAAATGTGATTCATTATAAAAGAGAGTAGTTATCAAGGTGCTCTTTCTTATAGAGGGGGTAATATTGATTGCCTAATTACTCCCTCCATTCATCTTTATTTGTTCAGTATATTAAAAATAGATGTTCATTAATATGTGTTCAGTTTGAAAAATCAATGAAGAATTTATCAATGTATCAATTTTACTCTTGTTATTAAATACTATTCATTAGCCAATGTATTTCCCAAAAATAAATTTAGTATATTCAATAGGTGATATAGTAACATTACCCATATTATATATAATTCTTTTAAGATTTGTGCCAAAACAATAATGAACAAATAAAGATAGTCTGAGGGAGTAATATGCCAATCACTTAAGGATTTCCTTATGTCTACTTGTAGTTGGTGAAAATAAGAAGTGGTACACATGAATAAATCTCTTCAAATTTGTCAATGAAAAGGGGAAAAATGTAAACATGAAACACCTTGGCTTTTGACCCTTAGAAATTTCTTGAGTTTTGAACTCTCTGGACATCATACGACTTAGGCTTACTAGTCATATGATGTGGGTACAGTTTAAGGGTCTTGTTCGTATGTTACTGTAATGCCCCAAAAACACACCCTGGATGCCACACGATGCTTGCTCTCCCAAAATACCACAAGCTAACCCATAAAACTGGTACCTGCTATGAGTGCTGAATAATATACTAATAATGAAGACATATGCAGAAAATCAACTGATAATGCCATAAGGTTTTAGAAATTGAAAACAATACTGAATCATAGTTTTGAACATCTAGAAATATACTAAGAATACTGGTAAAAACAACTGATAAACTGACTATCTGTATAACTATAGGAAAGCCTCTAAAATTGACTGACTGTAGAGTTGATGAGACAACCCCCAACTAACTCCAGCTAACTAAATAACTGAACTGCTGACATAACTAAATATAAGATAAACTCATCCTCGAAGGATGAGGACTCACCACTGTTACTACTGCTGATTAGATGATCGTCTAAGCACGGTCAGGAAATTGAGTGTTTAAACCTATGATATTAAAAATCATAGCGCATGAAACGAGTATGCGGTTAGTACTTTGAATATAATGGTATGCGAGATGAGGTTAGGCTAAAATGGATGGGTTATATGCATGAGAAAATGACTGACTGCAAAACATGAGATAGCTAAAAATAAATGCATGAAAATTGTAAAATCTAAGAAGGCATGACCAATCATAAAACATGTTCTGATATGGTCTGTAAACTGAAATACTGGAACACTGATAAATGAGTAACTGATTATTGTATGCTATGGCCAAGAAAACCTAAAACTGAGCTCTGTACTGAATACTGAACTGAGACTGTAAAAGCTAGCTATAACCAACATGCCCAAATATACTATTAGGGTCTAACCTATACCCAAGTTGGAAGAGTGTTAGTACCGTGCCACGGGTACTGACCTTGGCTGTGTGGATCCACAAATCTAATATCCCAAAGGATGAGGGTGTCATGCCTAACTGATGGGGGACCCCTCAAAGTCTACGGTGGCACCGTAGGTATAGAACCTAGGGATTGCTACTAACATTTCATGCCTAATAATGGGGGAAACAAGTGTCTCGTGCCTACTGATGGGGGAGATGCCATCCCTACGTTCACTTGGTGCTAAGTTTTACTCCCAAGTAAACTGACATTGATTACTGGACTGAACTAAGTTTAACTGAGCAATTAACTGATTATGAAAACTAACTGAATAGAAATGCACATGGTTTATCTGAAACCATTTTGTAAATATTGAAAACTATGTAAAAAGCTAAGTTTTGGGTATTCATAACTCCAAGCACTGAATGGAAATAACAATAAGGACATATGAAGCCTTAAATACCAAAGAAGGGATCATTGTTCAAAATTTGACTCTTACACATTTCATCAAACACATGAGGGCCATCAATAAAAGCATGGGAATAGTGTAAAACATGTAATAATCACATCACTACAATACAAAAACCATAATTCAGGGATTTAACATGAAAACATCATCATTCCAACATGTACGGTTTAATTCCATTAAAAACAATTATAAACATGATGTATAATCAAAATTCATAATAATTCATGGGAATAATTCATCATAAAACATATAAAAACTCATAATTTGATATGAAAGAAGGATTCTTGAACTCCATGGGTGGAAAGGGCCCATGGATAAGCATCATACATACCCTTAATACTTAAATCTTGAAAGGGAACAACTTTTTTGAAAGTTCTTGGATAATGGAGCTTGAATTATTGAGTTTTCTTGAAGAGGGGGGGATTTAATTTGATGAACTAGGGGTAAGCTTTGGGTTTATTTGAGAGTAAAATTGGGGAATGTTGTAAAATAATAACCTATCAATGGTTTAATCCCCTGTTTTTATGAATTGGGGTGCTGGAAAGAGACAAGACTGCCCCTATGGAATTTAAATTTGAAACTGGAACTCTGATTGGAACCTTGCCGCAATGCGTTGAACCCTTTATCGCTAATCCTACCGCGGCACAATCGCGTTGAGCTGCTGGAAACAAAATTCAAAATATGCCTCAATCCTCATCCAAAAAATCTAAAACTTACCTGAGACGTGGTCATTACCCCCTTTAATATGAATGAACTCAAAAACTTACGTCTCAGGGTCGGGAAGGTCACTTTAAAAATCATCGAAGTTAAGGGGCCAAAAATAAGGCTAAGTCCCCAACACTTAGCTAAATTTGCAGGCTTTAAGCCTTTTATGTATGCACTATGGGCTGACCTGAACTAAGGATGATACAGGGTATTATAATATCTCCACATTGGGAACATTCGCCCTCGAATGAGACTGAATAAGTTAAGAATACTGAGTAACTAAAATTAATTATTGAACATGCATAACTAAAACATGACTACATGACTGAGTTTGAAACATGATACATAACTGAAATGATTCATAAATGCATGCAATGACATGAAATGATTACATAGCTGGAAGTAAGAATAGAAAAGATATATTCTAAAGGAAAACTGTTACCTTAAGATGAGTCTGAGTTCACAAAGAAAATATGAGGGTACTTGGTTCACATATCTTCTTCTGCTTCCTAAGTGGCTCTCTCAATGGACAGATTCAACCAAAGAACTTTGACTAAGTGAACTTCTGTGTTCCTCAATCTACAAGTCTGACGATCAAGAATCTCTACTGGGATTTCTTCATAAGAAAGGCTATCTTGAACCTTCGTGATTCCTAAAGGAACAACTATAGATATATTATCAATACACTTCTTTAATAAAGAGACTGGAATACTGGATGCACTGAGGCCAAATCTGTGGGAAACTCAAACTCATAAGCTACCTTTCCAAAATGGCTCAAGATTCTGTAGGGGCCAACATATCTGGGACTAAGCTTCCCCTTCTTCCTAAATCTCTTCACTCCCTTCATGGGACAGATTCTCAAATAAACTAAGTCACCAACCTCAAACACAAGATCTCTCCTTCTCATATCTGCAAAGGATTTCTGACGACTTTGGGTTGTCTTAAACCTTTCCCTGATAAACTAAAATTACTCTATTACATCAAACACTAAATCAGGCTCTATCAATATGGTCTCTCCTAACTCAAACCAACCAATAGGAGATCTATATATCCTCCCATAGAGAGCCTCAAATGGAGCTATCTGATACTGGAATAATAACTGTTATTGTAGGCAAACTAAATCAAAGGGAAGTGATCATCCCAACTACCCTTAAAGTCGATAACACATGCTCTCAATATGTCCTCTAGAGTCTGAAAGGTCCTCTTTTATTGACCATAAGCTTGAGGGTGAAAGGTTATACTGAGATAAACTTGGTTACCAAGACCCTTCTGAAGAGTTTTCCAAAAGTGAGAGGCAAACTTAGTACTTTTATCTGAAATAAAAGACAGAGGGACTCCATGCAATATAACCAACTCTCAAATATAGAGCTTGGCATAGTCCTCGACTGTATATGAGGTATGAAAAGGTAAGAAATGGGTTGATTTAGTCATCTTATCTACAATAACCCATATTGAATCATGCTAATGATGCAAACGGAGCAAACCTATCATAAAGTCCATGTTCACCTCTTCCCACTTGCAAGTAGGAATGTTGAACACCTGCATTATGCCACTAGCCCTCTAGTGATCAACCTTAACCTATTAACTATTAGGAACCTTAGCTACAAACTCTGTAATATCCCTCTTCATACCACTCCACCCATATATTTCCTATAAATCATGGTACATATTAGTGGCTCTTGGGTGACCATGCACTTCTGCAAGGATCCGTTGTCTCAATCCATCAACACAGGGCACACACAGCCTGCCCTAACATCGCAATATACCATCCCCCCTTGGGAGAAAATCTTTACTTTCTTATCTCTAACTGATTCCTTAAACTTAATCAAACTGGAATCCCTATCTTGCTTACTTCAGTAACTAGAGAAGATTTCAAACTATTCTGAACCTATACACTACCCTTAAATGAATCCACTAATCGCATACCTAACCTAGCAAGATGATGAACCTCCCTGACTAACTACTTCTTATCACCCTCTATATGGGCAACACTACCCATAGACAATCTACTAAGGGCAGTTGTCACTACATTGGCCTTGCCTGGATGATATAAAACACTTGTATTGTAATCCTTCAACAATTCTAAAACCTTCTCTGACTGAGATTTAAATCTTTCTGAGAAAACACATACTACAAACTTTTGTGATCCATGAACACATCAACATAAACTCTATAAAAATAATTCCTCTAAATTTTCAACGCAAAAATAACAACTGCCAACTCAAGATTATGGGTAGGGTAATTCTTTTCATGGGGTTTAAGCTGTCTAGAGGCGTAGGCTATGGCCTTACTTTTCTACATCAAAAAACAATCCAAAACAACTCTGTAAGCATCACAATTAACAACAAACCCATCTGAACCATCTTGAAACGTCAAAATTGGGGTTGAGGTAAGTCGAGTCTTCAACTCCTGAAAACTCTTCTCACAAGAATCTGACCATTGAAACTTGACTTTCTTCTGAGTCAATCTAACATGGGGGACTAAATAGACAAAAAACATTCAATAAAACATTGGTAATAGCCATCTAAACCCAAGAAACTCCTAATATCTAACGAAGAGATGAGTCTGGCTAATTTTCTACTGCTTCAATCTTTTGAGGGTCAACTCTAATGCTATTACCGAAAATAATATGGCCAAGGAAAGCTACTGATTGTAGCCAAAATTTGCACTTACTAAATTTGGCGAACAACTTATGGCCTCTAAGAGTTTGTAATATAATTCTGAGGTGGTTTGCATAATCATTTTCATTACAGGAATAGACAAGAATATCATCAATGAAGACTATGATGAACATATCTAAGTACTTCTTGAACACTTGGTTCATCAAGTCCATGAAGGATGCTAGGGAATTTGTTAGACCAAAGAACATAACTAGAAACTCAAAGTTACTATATCGGGATCTGAAAGTTGTTCTCAAAATTTCATATTCTCTGACTCTGAGCTGATGATAGCCAGATTTGAGGTCTATCTTAGAGAAGTAACTGACAACCTGAAGTTGGTCAAAAAGTCATCGATTCTGAGGTGGGACTTTTTTCAACTGACGGTAATCAATGCATATTCTGAGGGAACCATCTTTTTTTGCATGAAAAAGACTGGAGCGCCCCATGAGGAAACCCTGGTCCTAATGAATCCTTTATCTATGACATCTTTCAACTATTCTTTCAACTCTCTAAGCTCTGCTGGAGCCATTCTTTATGGTGGAATAGAGATGGGTTGGGTATTTGGAAGAATGTCTATTCTAAAGTCAATTTCCCTTTCGGGAGAAACCTCGAGAAGATATTAAGGGAACACATCTAAAAATTCCCTTACTACTAAAATTGACTCTAGACTTGGGTTCTCAGAATTAGAGTCTTTGACTCGAACAAGATGGTAAACACAACCCTTGGAAATGATTTTTCTTTCCTTAAGGTATGAAATAATTTAACCCCTAGGTGCTGAAGTACTACCCCTCCATTCAATGGTTGGTTCATTACAAAACTAAAACTAAACTATTCTATTTTTGCAATTACTTATAACATAACATGAGTAGAGACAATCCATGCCAAAATTAGTCATTTTTAACTCCACGAGGTCAACTAACGTGACTTTCTAGGCTATTGTGATCGGATAGTTCTTGTATACCTTTTTTTTTCTACAATAGAGACACCTACTTGGGTAGACAGTGAGAAGGGCTCGGCTAAACACTCAGGACTAACACCAAAATTAATAGCTATATAGGGGGTTATAAAACAAAATGAAGATTTAGGGTCTAACAAAGCATAAACATAGAGGTGAAAGACCTATAACATACCAATAAACACATCAGGAGAAATTTCCTGATCATATCGAGACTAAAATACATATAATCTATTCTGGTACAGACTGCTGGTGGCACTGGAAGTGGCGCCCTGCTGAGTTACGCATCCTGCTGGTGCTACTGAAGAGGTAGTCTGACCTTACTGGAGATCATTCCTACCTTTCCACATATATGTTGGACATTTCTTCAACCTGTGGCCTGGCTTGGCACATCCAAAACACACATCAATGTTAGCCCTGCATATACCTTGATGATTCCTACCACACTTCTACTAAGGGGGATTTTTCCGACGACTGTTCATACTACCCTGAGTCTTAAAGCCTGGAGCCTTATCCCAATTATCATTTCTGAACTTTGGCATTGGAGCACTAGCTGAAGATGGACAGGGGGATGAATATTTCTTATGAATTTAAGGATGGTTACCACCCTTTGACCTCAGCTGAGCAAAATTAAAGCTACCTGTCATAGCCTTCTTATTTTCTCTTTTCTTTTCCTTAACCTTCTCCTATTCCATCTGGTAAGCATGAACCATAAGCCTAGGCATGTACATCTCCTTAATAAATATCGTAGTCCTACACCCCTTTACCATGCTATAAGTTATACCAGAGACAAACTTACTCATCCTAGACCTATTATCAGCCACTACAAAAGAGCATGCATGACCAACTGAGTAAAATTAAGAGAATACTCCCTCACACTCATGTTACCCTATTTCAAATTTATAAACTCTTTCACTTTGGTTTCCCTTAAATCTAAAGGGAAAAACCTATCTAAAAGGCAGTAGCAAACTCCCCCCCATACTATAGGCTCTATATTTGTGCTCTATTCCCCTTCCACTACTTATACCAGGTGTGTGCTACATCCTACAACTGGTAGGCAGCCAAATCAACACTCTCACTAGACATGACACCAATAATATTAGTCACCTTCTTAACCATATTAAGGAATTCCTACGGATTCTTATGTAATACCCTGAGAGTACACCCTGGGCATCACATAGTTCTTACAGTCTCGAGGGACCACAAGCTAACCCATAATATAGTACCTACTGTGAGAACTGAATATATAATCATAAAAGCAAAAGAATAATTGATATTGTCGTAAGGTTTTAATAACTGAACTCAAAACTAAAATATGAGTCTATAGAAATAACTGACCGAATTTGATAAAATACTGATAAACTAGATAGCTAACTGCAATATATGAATACTGAATAACTGACTCTAATATCTGAAAACCCTCTAAATCTAAAAGATTGTGAGTTGATGGGACAGGCCCTAACTAACTCCAACTAACTAATAAAACTGAGATAATAAAATAAACATAACTGGTCCTCAAAAAATGAGGACTCACCACTGCTACTACTGGGGATCTAATAATTCTAATAGTGAGCCAGGAACTGAGCGTCAAAACCTATGATATAATACATCAAAGCACAAAAGAAAGGTATGTTATCAGTAATTTGAATGTACTGGTATGCTAAATGAGGTAGGCTGACATGCAAGGTTACATGAATAGGAATAATAAACTATCTGAATATACATGTAAAGTATGGAATACTGAATAGAAAACATGAAATCTATAGATACTGGAAATATGTGAAGCATATAAATACTATGTCTGCATGAACATCTGTATATACTGAGGATACGTGAAAATCTGTAGGCATTAAAGATGCATGACTAAGCATATAACATAGACTTAGTAAATTGTATAAACTGAAACACTCTAGTAACTGATATTTGTATGCTTTGGTCAAACAATCGAAACTAAATAATTGAACAGGGACTATAACTGAGACTGTATCTGAAACTGTGGGAGGTATCATCTAACAGACATTCCCTAATTTGAACAAATCGGGGTCCAACCTGTAACCTCAGTTGGAAGGGTGTTAATATCGTACCACGAGTACTAACATTAACTGTGTGGATCCCTTAAACTAATATAATATCCAAAGGACTAAAGGTGTCAAGCCTGAATTGACAGGTGACCCCTGCAAGATAGTCAAGCTTAATCTAACGGGTGAGTTCTCATATCCTACCCTGGCTATGTAGTTCTAGAGTATAGGGACTGCTACTAATGACTCTACCTATCTGAGGGGGAAGCCTTTATGCCTACACTCCCTCGGTTCTAAATCCTACCCCTAACTGAAAGACACTGAAATACTAGATTGTTCTGAGTTTAACTAACGGATATCTGACTGTTCTGATAATGCTCATAGTATGTTCTGAAGACTACTCTGTAATGTACTGAGACTAGACTAAGTAAACAACTATGATTTTCGGGTATTAAATACCCTCAGGACTCAAAAACAATAATAGTAAAATGACACTCAAGCTTGGGGGACAAAGCATGAAGGCTTTTTATTAAATCTATCACTCTTGTAAGCATTTTATCAAACACTTGTAGTTCATGGTTTAAAACAATCATAGGAATGTCATGGAACTTAAGGAATAGCATGAATTCAACATAATAGATCTAAATCGTGGTTTAATTTAATAAATAATAGTATAAAAATATGGAGGATTGAATGATATCTATAATTTCATGGTAACATGATATAAAATCAATAGTACATAGAGTTTCATGGATGAAATCATAATTTAAAATCAAAAAGATTGAAAAGATTATAATTTGGTAATTAAAATAGGATATTTGGACTCCATGGAGGAAAGAAATCCTTGGATGAAATCTAACATACCAGGGATGATGAATTTCTTGAAGTTCTGGGTGAGTTCTTGTGGATCGGCCTTAAATTTGAAAGCTAGGGTTTCTTGTTCTTAAAAAGGGGATCTTTAATTATGAGAGAAATTGAAATAATAATGACTAATTGGGGTGTTTAGGGGTTAAATTTCATGTTTTAGGTTAATTAGGGTCGTGGTAAAAGACCCAAATACCCTTGAACGAATTTAAAAATGGAAGATGAAAATTGAAGATCCTAATTTTTGGCCTTGGCGCAACGCTCCACTATGTGCCAAGCCACTGGAAAAGGTACAATTGGGACCTGGGCAAACACCGCGACATGCAGCTATCGCGGCAAGCCTTTGAAATTCCAATTTGACCACCTCCGTGATGCGCCAACATCGCGGAGGCCCACTGGAAATTGCCAAATGGGAAATTAGCCTGCTCCGCGATGCACCATGATCGTGGAGTCTTACTGGAAATTGACAATTGCTATTTACACTGGCTCCACAATGCGCTGATGACTAAAATGATGGGGTCTAACCTGAAAAATAATGAGTGTTTTCAAAATTTTATATATGAATACTCATGTATTGTGACTTAGATTATGCTAGGGAAATACGGGGTTTTACAATATCTCCCCCTTGGGATTATTCATCCTTGAATGAAACTAGTTAAGCTGAGGAAAACTGTTGGACTGGGATTACACATTGAACATGCATATTTGATGCATGGATTACATGACTGAACTGATTTGTAATTGCACGACTGACATGAACATGATGTGCAACTGAAATTGAGCATGATAGAGAGAAATCTTAAGAATATTGGTATCTTATACTGAATCTAGATTCGCGAAGAAAAAATGAGGATACTTGGTTCCATATCTGTTTCTGCTTCCCAAGTGGCTCCATCAAAGGACTGATTCTGCCAAAGAACTTTGACTAGTGGAACTTCTTTGTTCCTTAGTCTACGAACTTGATGATCAAGAATTTCGACTAGAACTTCCTCATAGGAAAGATTGTTCTGAACATCTACACTTTCTAAGGGAACAACTACTATAGGATCACCAATACACTTTTTCAACAATAAGACATGGAACGCTGGGTGTACTAAAGGTAGATCTAAAGGCAACTCAAGATCATAAGTTACCTTTCCAAAATGATTGAGAATTTTGAAAGGACCGACATATCGGGGACTGAGTTTTCCTTTCTTTCCAAACCTCTTCACTCCCTTCATGGGAGAGATTTTTAGGAACACAAACTCACTGACCTCAAACTCGAGATCCTTTCTCCTCATATTTGCATATGATTTCTGTCGGCTCTGGGCAGCCCTAAGATTTTCTCTGATCAACTGAACCTTCTCTAACGCATCAAACACTAAGTCAGGCCCTATTACTGTGGCCTCATATACTTTAAACCAACCAATTGGAGATCTACATCTCTTACCATAGAGAGCCTCAAATGGATCCATACGGATACTAGAATGATAGTTGTTATTATATGCGAACTCGATCAAAGACAAGTTGTCATCCCAACTACCCTTAAAATTGACAAGGAATGCTCTCAACATATCTTGTAGAGTCTAAACGGTCCTTTCTGCTTGACCATCTGTATGAGGGTAGAAAGCTGTACTGAGGTGGACTTGGGTACCATGACCTTTTTGGAATGCTTTCTAGAAGTGAGAGGTAAACTGGGTACCTCTATCTGAGATGATAGATAAGGGAACACTAGGAAAGCTAACTAACTCTCTGAGATAGAGTTTGGCATAGTCCTCGACTAAATAAGAGGTATGGACTGGCAAGAAATAAGTTGATTTAGTCATCATATCTACGATAACCCAAATAGAATTATGCTGAAGACGATTATGAGGCAAACCCATAACAAAGTCCATGTTAACTTCCTCTCATTTCCAAGTGGTAATACTGAACTCCTGCATGGACCCACTAGATTTCTGGTGCTTAATTTTAAATTGCTGGTATGCAGAGCACTTAGCCGCAAACTCAGCAATATCTTTATTCATCCCACTCCACCAATAGATCTTCCACAAATCACGGTACATCTTAGTGGCCCCTGGATGAATAGAGTAACACGCACCATGTGCTTCTGCCAGAATTCGTTGCCTCAAATCTTCTGCACCAGGCACACATAATCTACCCTGACAATGCAACACACCATCTCTCCCTTGGGAAAAAACCTCCATCTTCTGATCTCTGACTGATTCTTTCAACTTAACTAGACTGGGATCTCTATCCTGCTTTTCCTTCACCTCAGAAACTAGAGATGATTCTAAGCTACTCTTCACCCATACACTACCTTTTGCTGAATCGAGTAAGTGGACACCTAGTCAGGCAAGCTGATGAACTTCCTGAGCTAAATTATTTTTACCATTTTAAACATGAGCAACACTACCCATAGACAACCTACTGAGAGAATCAACCACTACATTGTCCTTGCCCGAATAATACAGAACACTTATGTCATAATTCTTTAATAACTCTAACCACCTTCTCTAACACAAATTTAAATCTCTCTGAGAGAAAACATATTGCAGGATCTTAAAGTCAATGAACACATCAACGTGCACCCTAGACAAGTAATACCTCCAAATCTTTAAGGCGAATACTACTGATGCTAACTCAAGATCAAGATTCAGATAATTTTTCTCATAGGGTTTAAGCTGTCTGGAGGCATAGGCTATGACCTTACCTCTCTACATAAGTACATAATCCAAACCTACAATGGATACATCACAGTATATAAAAAATCCATCTAAACCATCTGGTAGACTAAGAACTGAGGCTGAGAGAACGGGGGCTGAGGTGAGTCGAGTCTTCAACTCGTGAAAACCCTTTTCGCAGGAATCTGACCACTGAAACTTAACTTTCTTCTGAGTCAATCTAGACATGGGGGATGCAATAGAAGAAAACCCTTCAACAAACCAATGATAATAGCCAGCTAAACCCAAGAAACTCCTGATATCTGATGGAGAGATGTTCCTAGGCCAGTTTCTCACCACCTCGGCTTTTAAGGATCAACTCTAATGCCATCACCAGATATAATAAGGCCAAGAAAAGCTATCAATCTTAGCCAGAATTCACACTTGTTGAATTTAGTGAACAACTGATGAGCTCTAAGAGTTTGCAATACTATTCTGAGATGGTCTACATAATTATTTTTGCTATGGGAATAGACAAGAATGTCATCAATGAAGACTATGATGAGCACTCAGTTGTCCAAGTACTGCTTGAAAACTCGGTCCATCAAGTCCATGAAGGAGACTGGGGCATTTGTAAGACCAAAGTATATAACTAGAAATTTAAAGTGAACATACCGAGCTCGGAAAGTTATTTTTGGAATGTTACATTCCCTGAATCTAAGCTTATGATAGCCTGATCTGAGGTCTATCTTTGAAAAATAGTTGGCACCCTGAATTTGATCAAACAAGTCATCAATTCCAAAAAGTAGATATTTATTATTGATTGTGACTTTGTTCAACTAACGGTAGTCTATGCATATTCTGAAAGGACCATCTTTCTTACGCATGAATAGAACAGGTGTGCCCTATAGTAAGACATTAGTTCTAATAAATCCCTTATCTAGAAGATCCTTTAACTGTTCTTTTAACTTCTTGAGTTCAGCTGGAGCCATTCTGTATGGCGGAATAGATATGGGTTGAGCATCTGGAAGAAGGTCTATTTCGAATTCAATTTCCCTTTTGGGAGAAACTCCAGAAAGATCTTCAGGAAATACATCTGAGAATTCATTTACTACAAGAACTAACTTAAGAGTACACCCAGGGCATCACACGATACTTATAGTCCTGAGGGACTATAAGCTAATCCATAAGATGGTACCTACTGTGAGCACTGAATAATATAATCATAAATGCAAAAGAATAATTGATATTGCCATAAGGTTTTAATAACTAAATTCAAAATTGAAATATGAGTCTATAGAAATAATTGACTGAATCTGATAAAGTACTGATAAACTGGATAGCTTACGGTAATATCTAACTACTGAATAACTAAATCTAATGTTTGAAAAGCCTCTAAATCTAAAATACTGTGAGTTGATAGGATAGGCCCCAACTAACTCCAACTACCTACTAAAATTGAGATACTGAAATAAACATAACTGGTCCTCAAAATATCAGGACTCACTACTGCTACTACTGAGGATCTGATAAGTCTAATTGCAAGCCGAGAACTGAGCATCAAAACCTATGATATAATACATCATAGATTAAAAGAAAGGTATGCGATCAGTACTTTAAATGTACTGGTATGCTAAATGAGGTAGTCTTACATACAAGGTTTTATGAATAGGAATAATAAACTATCTGAATATACACATAAAGCATGAATACTAAATAAAGAACATGAAATCTATAGATACTAGAAATATGTGAAGCATATAATTAGTATGTGTGCATGAACATCTATAAATACTGAGGATACATGAAAATCTGTAGGCAGTGAAGATGCATAACCAAGCATATAAAATGGACTGAGTAAATTGTATAAACTGAAACACTCTAGTAACTGATATCTATATACTTTGGTCAAACAACTGAAATTGAATAACTGAACTAAGACTGTAATGGAGATTGTATCTAAAACTGTGGGAGGTATCATCTAACCAACATTCCCCAATTTGAGAAAATCTGGGTCTAACCTGTAACCCCAGTTGGAAGGGTGTTAATACTATGCCACGGGTACTAACGTTAGCTGTGTAAATCCACTAAACTGATACAATTTCCAAAGGACTAAGGATGTCAATCCTGAACTGATGGGTGACCCCTGCGAGATGGTCGAGCCTAATCTAACGGGTGACTTCTTATATTCTATGTTGGCTACGAAGTTCTGGAGTATAGGGAATACTACTAACGACTCTGCCTATCTAATGGGGAAGCCGCCATTCCTACACTCCCTTGGTGCTAAATCCTACCCCTAACTGAAAGACACTAAAATACTAGATTGTTCTGAGTTTAACTGACTGATATCTGACTGTTCTGATAATGCTCATAGTATGTTCTGAAGACTACTCTATAATGTAATGAGACTAGACTAAGTAAACAACTATAGTTTTTGGGTATTCAATACCCCCAGGACTCAAAAACAACAATAGTAAAATAACATTAAAGCTTGGGGGACAAAGCATGGAGGCTTTTTATTAAATCTATCACTCTTGTAGGCATTTTATCAAACACTTGTAGTTCATGGTTTAAAACAATCATAGGAATATCATGAAACTTAGGGAATAGCATGAATTCAGTAGAATAGATCTAAATCATGATTTAATTCAATAAATAATAATATAAAAACTTGAAAGATTGAATGATATCAATAATTTCATGGTAACATGATATAAAATCAGTAGTACATAGAGGTTCATGGATGAAATCATAATTTAAAATCAAATAGCTTGAAAAGATTATAACTTGGTAATTAAAATAGGATATTTGGACTCCATGGATGAAAGGAATCCATGGATGAACGTCTAACATACCTGGGATAATGAATTTCTTGAAGTTATGGGTGAGTTCTTGTGGATTGGCCTTGGATTTGAAAGATAGGGTTTCTTATTCTTAAAAAGAGGATATTTCATTGTGAGAGAAATTGAAATAATAATGACTACTTAGGGTGTTTAGGGGTTAACTTTTGTGTTTTAGGTTAATTAGGGTTGTGGAAAAAGATCCAAATACCCCTGAACGAATTTAAAAATGGAAGCTGAAAACTGAAGATCCCAATTTTTGGCCTTGGCCCGATGCACTACTATTGAGACAAGACATTGGGAAAGGGATAATTGGGACATGGTGAAACACTGCGATGCGGAGCTATCGCAGCAAGCCTTTGAAATACCAATTTGACCACCTCTGTGACAAGCTAACATCGCAGAGGCCCACTGGAAATTGCCAAATGGGAAATTGGCCTACTCCGCGACGCGCCATAATCGCGGAGTCTTACTGGAAACTGAAAATTTCTATTTACACTGGCTCCATGATGTTCTGGTGACTAAAATGATGGGGTCTAATGACTGAAATTTAAAATCGCCATAACTTCTTACCTAGTTATCGAATTTGGGTAAAATTTAAATCGTTAAAAAGCTAATTGAATTTCCTACGCAATGACAGGCTCTAAACTGAAAAATAATGAGTGTTTAAAAAATTTATATATAAATACTCATGTATTGAGACTTATATTATGCTAGGTGAATACGTGGTGTTATACCTCATCAAACTTGGATCCCATAAATAAGGGAAGATTCATTTGGGTAAAGTCATGAATCCTAGTTGCGGCGGTATTAGCCACTGCATTGGCTAGGATATTAGCCTGCTGATTATTCTGAGCTAGTATTGAGTGAGCAAAAGTAGTGAATGCAGCTCGAAACTCGACATGAGAAACATTCTCATTTAGGGGATCTTCATGAATGGGTTGATTCCTATTTCTTCTTCCGCTATTCTTTTGGGGGGCATGTTCTGTAAACGGAAGGAAGATTAAATTATAAAAAGATTTTAAATTTAGATCATGCTCATTCGCATGACATGAATATTGAAAGAAGAGAAACTTTTCCTAAAACATCTTGTAGCCTTTTATCCATAAGTGTGGCACACTTCACACCCATGTACAAGACTCTACTCAATGCGAATTTCAGACTCCTTAGTACATTTTAAAACCTGGATCTAATACCAAGTTTGTAACGCCCTAGAAATACATCCTGGACGCCATACGGTGCTTACGATCCCGAAAGACAACAAGCTAACCCATGAAATTGGTACCTACTATGAGTGTTGAATAATATACTAATAATGAAGACATATGCAGAAAATCAACTAATAATTCTATAAGGTTTTAGAAATTGAAAACAATATTTAATCATAGTTTTGAATGTCTGGAAATATACTAAGAATACTAATAAAAACAACTGATAAACTGACTATCTGTCTGAATGTCTGAAAGCCTTTAAAACTGACTGACTGTGGAGTTGATGGGAAAACCTCCCAACTAACACCAACTGACTAAATAATTAAACTGCTGACATAACTGAATATAAGAAAAACCATACCTCAAAGGATGAAAACTCACCATTGTTTCTACTACTGATAAGTTGATCTTCTTAATAACGGTCAAGAAGCTGAGCATCCGAACTTATGATATTAAACATCATAGCGCAAGAAATGAGTATGTGGTCAGTACTTTGAATGTACTGGTATGCGAGATAAGGTTAGGCTAAAATATAGAGGCTATATGCATGGGATAATGACTGACTGAATAACATAAGATAGCTGAGTATAAATGTATGAAAACTATAATATGCATGACTAAGCATAAAACATGTTCTGATTTGGCCTATAAACTAAAATATTGAAACACTGATAACTGAGTAACTAATAATTGTATGCTATGGTCAAGCAAACCTGACACTGAACTCTGTACTGAATACTGGACTGAGATTATGGGAGCTAGCTATAACCGACATACCCCAATGTACTATTAGAGTCCAACCTGTAACCCCAGTTAGAAGGGTGTCAGTACTGTGACATGGGTACTAACCTTGGTTGTGTGGATCCACTAATCTAACATCCTGAAGGACGAAGGTGTCAAGCCTAACTGACGGGGGACACCTCAAAGTCTACGGTGGTGCCATAGGTCTAGAACCTAGGGACTGCTACTAATGTCTTATGCCTACTAACGAGGGAGACAAGTACCTCACGCCTACTGATGGGAGAGACGCCATCCCTATATTCACTCGGTGCAAGTTTTACTCCCAACTAAACTAACCCTGATTACTAGACTGAACTATGTTTAACTAAGCAATTAACTGATCATGATAACTAACTGAATGGCAATGCACATGGTTTATCTAAAACCATTCTGCAAATACTGAAAACTATGTAAAAAGCTAAGTTTCGAGTATTCATAACTCCCGGCATTGAATAAAAATAACAATAAGGATATATGAAGCCTTAAATACCATAGAAGGAATCATTGTTCAAAAGTTAACTCTTAGATATTTCATCAAACATATGAGGGTCATGAATTAAATCATGGTAATAGTGTAAAATATGTAATAATCATATGGCTATAATACAAAAACCATAATTCAGGAATTTAACATGAAAACATCATCATTCCAACATGTACGGTTTAATTCCATCGAAAATAATTGTAAACATGATGTGTAATCATAATTCATAACAATTTATGGGGATAATTCATCATAAAACATATAAAAACTCACAATTTGATATAAACGAAGGATTCTTGAACACCATGGGTGAAAAAAGACCATGGATAATACTTAAATCTTGAAAGGGGACAACTTTCTTGAAAGTCCTTGGATAATAAAGCTTGAATTCTTGAGTTTTATTGAAGGGAAGAGGATTTAATTTGATGAACTAGGGAAAGCTTAGGGTTTATTTGAGAGTAAAATTGGGGAATATGGGCAAACAATGCTCTATTATTAGTTTAATCCCATGTTTTTATGGATTAGAGTGCTGGGAAAAGACAAGACTGCGCTTCTAGAATTTAAATTCATAACTAGAACATTGATTGATGCCTTGTTGCGATGTGATGAACCCTTCATTGCTCAACCCACCGCAACGTAGTGCAATCGCATTGAGCTGCTGGAAATAAAATCCAAATGTGCATCAATTATAACGCCCTAGATTCTGAACGTCAAATGCTACACGGTGCTTATGATTCTGAAGGACCACAAGCTAACCCTTTTCTGGAACCTATAACTGAGCACTACCTAATATACTGAAAAAATGTAGAAAACAACTGGCAAAAACTTACCATAAGGTTTAAAACTAAAATACAACTGAATAAATTATCAAAACTACTAAAGCAATTGTCTGAACATCTAGTCTAAAAGCCTCTAAACTGTCTGAATAAGGATTTGATGGGACAATCCCCCAACTAACTCCGTCTACTAAAATACTGAATCTAGAAATATAATGAAATAATAGAACATCCTCGAATGATGAGGACTCACTGCTAAGCTTACTACTTCTGGCTGAATTTTAACTGCTAAGGGTGCTCTGGATCTCGTGCTTCTAAACCTATGGTATAAAACACCATAGCACAGAAAAGTATGCATCAGTACGTAGAAATGTACTAGTATGCTAGATGAGGTAAGGCTAAATGAAAAGGTTCATATGTATGAACAATACTGACTAAATAATCTGAGTATACTGAATGAGGATACGTGCATGAATGCATAAAACATAACTAAAATCATAGTGACACTGAATACTGAGATTCAAATGTTGTTTTACTGATATCTGAGCTTACTAATACTGGGATACTAAATAATTGAATCTACTGATGTTGGTAACTGAGTGCTGAGGTTGAGATCAATCCTATATAGCGAGTGATCTCTGAATCTATTTTTACTGATACTGATTGACTATAATTTGAGATCAGTCCTGTCTAATGGGTGATCTCTGAATATACTGATAATGAAAATAATTTAAATTAGTCTGAGATTAGTCCTATCTAGTGGGTGATCTCTAAATCCATTGAATGCTAATGGTTAACAGTATCTAACAGTCCTGAATCTGTACTACTAAGCTAAGTTCTTTTACTAAGACTGATTCTGAAACTGAGATTGTAGGAAGTAGTCATCTAACCGACATACCCCGAATCTTAAATTGTGGAGTCCAACCAGTAACCCCAGCTGAAAGGGTGTCAGTACCGTACCACAGGTAAAGATAACTTCTATGGATTCAGTCCTATCTAACAGGTGGCCCCTAAGATTAGTCCTATCTAATGGGTAATCCCTGAGTATGTCAATCCTATCTAATGGGTGACATCTCGTACCTATGTTGGCTGTGTAGTTCTGGAACTTATGGATTGCTCCTAGGTATCTAGGTCCTACCTTGCAGGTAAGCCCCCATCCCTAGGTTTGCTCGGTGCTGAATCCTATTTCTAACTGAAAGACACTGAACTAATTCTTTTTCTTAAAATGTACTAGACTGAGTTGAATCTGTTACTTGACTGATCTAGCTGAGTTCACTTGGATCCAAAGACTGATGGAATACTAATGGATTTTATTATCTGACTGAATACTACTAAGTTCTGAATTGAGTACTTGAATACTACTGAGGTCTGAACTAAATACTGAACTAGACTTAGAATGATATTGAGATTATTGAGTCTTTCTATGTTCTATAACTAACTGAGTTCTAAGGATCGTGGCTTGACTGAGATTATCATGAAACTGACACTGGCTCTAGACAAGCAACTAATTTGTCCGATATAAATACCCCAAGGACTCAATAACATAAATAGTACAAGACACGACCACTCTTGAACATCATAATAATAGACTATCATTCACCATACACTCAATAAAGCATCTCTTCAAGCACTTAGAAATATTAAACATGTAATGATATAGGGAGGCATGCTATTGTCTCATAACTTATTCAATAAGGAATGCACCAAACACTTAACATGCATTCAAGTGCACATATTTGGGGATTTCAGGCTAACATGTCATAATGACTCTAATTCCTTCACATAAGCATTTTATCAAACATATAGGGAGCATGCTTTGGTTATTCAAAAATTTCTACACCTAATTATCATGGATACATCAGTCAACATGCAAATTGAAGAAGGTTTATCATGAACATCAAATAATTCATTACATACTAGAATCAATTCTTGAAACTTGTAGTCTAAATCATGAATTAAATCTCAACAATATATAATCATGAACTTCAATTCACATAAATCATGAAATCTCACAATTACATAAACTTTAAAATTTTGAAAAGGATTCTTGAATTTCTTGGGTGGAAGGAATCCAAGAATTAACATCTAACATACCTCAAAATCTTGAATCTTGAAAGATAAATAACTTTTCTTGAAAGTTCTTTGATTGGGAAACATAGATCTTGATGTTTTCTTGATGGTTCTTAAACTTGGAGAACTTGAAGTTCTTAGTTTCTTGAAGAAGGTTTTGAATCTTGTTCTTAGATTTTGATCTTGAAAGAAACCCTAATTTTGATGTTATGGAGGAATGAGGAGTTATGTGCTTTGATTTAATGTAAATTAGGGGTTAAAAGGGTGGGAAAAGATCCAAAAATCCCTTTAAAACATCATTTCAACGTTGTTTCAGACAAAGTTGGCGGTCTGGGTGATGGACCGTCACTCCAACTATAATTTTTGGGCTAGAAAACATCCTTACTACCTCAGTTGCGATGGTCTATCACTGACTTGACGGTCTGTCAGCTTGCCCGTCGCTCCTGGGCAGCTCGGATAGCTCTCAATAAAATGGCCATAACTTTTTACTCCAATACCAGATTTTGCTGAAATTAGTATTGTTCGAAATATAATTCAATTATATATCTACTGGTGGGTCATGAGCTTAAAAATTCATAGTATACAAAATATATGCTTATTTGAAGTTGACTATACCAAAATCCTTTTCAAGAATTCAATCGGTAAGGATGTTTTGATTTGTCTAATACCAAGTACGTATTTAAGACATTAATATACATAAAACTTGATTATAAAACTACCAAATCACTAAGTTTTATTTATCATGAGCTTGAAGCATGGTTCTACTATCGGTTGGGATTCTCGGGTTATTACATCAATCCTCGTCCGAAAAATCCAAAACTTACATGAGACATGCTTCTTACACCCATGAATATGAATGAACTCAAAAAATTATGTCTCAGGGTTTAGAATGTCACTTTAAAAATTATCTAAGTTAATAGGCCAAAAATAAGGCTAAGTCCCCAACACTTAGCTAAATTTTTAGGCTTTAGGCCTGTTATGCATGCACTATGGGATGAACTTAACTAAGAATGATATTGGTTATTAAAGTTACTCAGTGTGGTTTTGGTTGGTTACTATCCAAGATACGAATAGACACCATATGATTCGTATGGAGATGTTACGAGTGAGGAAATCCACTCTTAGGATTTGTTTCTAAGATACTTATTGTATGATGAAGGTATGACTTAGGTAAGTGGACTCATATAGTGGATAGTATTTTATGTTCAGTATTTTTTCTCGAATACGAGTGGTGGGTACCACTCTTATGTTGTATGTATAAGTCAAGGGAGGGAGTCGTATCCTCCTGCGATGATTTTTACCGTTTAAGTTGGGGGTATTCTTGATATTTTTCCTCTTAAACTCCTTTGAACCCATGAATTAAAACACTTTTGGGACTTCATTTACCCTATTATTCTTAATTAAAAACACTTTAAACACTCTCAAATCTCTCTCAAGCTCTTGGGTTAAGAAGAAGCTAGGGTTTCCTTCAAGGTGGTCAATTAAGGCTCTCAAGGATGGTTTCTCTTCGTACTTGGTATCTAAGGCATTTTACTCCTCCCTCATTGTTAGTTCAACTAAATTCATGTTTTAATGAATGGTTTTCATTATTTAATTATAGGTATTGTTTGGTTTTGAATTATATGTTGGGGGTTTTGGTTGTTAATGGATGAATATTATTTTTCCATATTTTTCTTATGGTTTTCATGTTAAAATTGTGGAATTGAACATGTGGTTTCATGGAATGTCGATTGGTTCTTGATTTTGGACTTGAAAACTATATGCCCTCAACATGTTTGTTAAAATGCCTATGAGAATGGTTTTGTCACATAGTTTGACTTTTATTGAAACTATGGCATTGCATAATATGATTATTGAACCTAAATTGGTTTAAATGATTTTAAATGATTTGATAAGGCCTTGGTGTTCATGGTTTTGGTAAATTAAAAATCATGTGGGGTACATAGACATCCTCTAAGTATTGGCTAATGACATTGCTTGCAAGCGATAGTCAGTATGACAATACCACTTCATAAAGCCTTGGTTAATAACTTGTGACTTTGTGGTTGGTTATGTGATAATGGTTTTAATTAGTCAATAAAGTCGGGTTGTGATAGTTTACCGTGAAGGTGTGAGTCCCATAGATGGACACTGGAAACTCATGTTTACCGACATGAGGGTTGGTCAAGATGACCTTATATTTGTGGGGTACACAGAAATTTCCTAAGTTATACTTGTATAGATGTATCATGGAAGGCAAAGGGTACATGGGAATCCCCAGCCCCTGGGATATCTCCAGTTCGTGTGGCTACATGCACTTGGGCCCGTTCAGGGGGTAACACTGGACACATATAGTCTATGGTTGGATTATGAAGGTAAAACTACATAAACCCAGGTTAACGGTTTTAAATACATGCTAAACCCAGTTCTCTTTCCCGAGAAAGGTTATATATATATATATATATATATATTAATTATATGTATGTGTGGATGTGATTGCATATGGTTATTTACTTGGTTTTAAGTGTTGGCATTATTTTATTCTTCCTCCTGAGTATATGCTAGAATTCACCTGCTAACCTGTCTTTGGGTGATATATCCCCACGCGATATAGGAACCGGTCATACTACTCTTCCTACTCAGTGACTTGGATTTAGAGACATCATTTGTGTTAGACTAAAGCAGTGAGCTTTCATACTCCAAAAGACTCCATTTCATCATATGGATCCATTTCATCATATGGATTTCTTTTCATACTTTTGTTATTTCTTAGATCTTGGTTTTTGGCTATGGTCGAGGGCATGTCCCTACCAGATGTTGTTTTGATTTTGGATAGAGGCTTTATGAGGCTACTTTGGGTTGACATGGGCGGTGTCGGTATTGGTACCAGTCTTGGCATTGGTATTGGGATGACAGCTTAAAAACTTCTCTTGTAATTTAGTATGTTAAAAAGAAGATAAATATGAACCATTTATTAGATGACCAAGGTATATAAACATCATTTGTTCTAAATCACAAGTAAAGGTGTATACTTGGGTTTTTTACCATGAGATTCCCTTGAATTTTTTGAAGAGTGCAGGTGAGGCAGGTATGAAGTTATTGATTGAGTTGTTTGGTATCATTTTCAGCATGGTGAAGATATTTAAAGCTTGAAGATAAAGTACGATGGTTCCTTTGTAACAATGGTGACATTCAAAATTGTAACAACTATAGGGGTATCTAGTTACTGAGACACTATAAAGATTTGAAAAAGGGTGGTGAAGTTGAGGTTGAGGAGGATAGTGACTATTTTTTAGAATAAATTTAGGATTCATGCCAAGACACTCGACTACAGAGGTCATTCATCTCGTTAGGAAACTGGTGGAGCAATATAGAGATTTAAGAAAGGAGCCACATATGGTGTTCATCGATCTTGAGAAGTCATATGACAAAGTACCTAAGGAGGTTATGGAGTTTCTTGGAGGATAGAGGTATTCCTGTGACGTACATTAGATTAATTAAGGACATGTATGGGGGGATAAGATATATGTAAGAACTGTGGGAGGAGATTCGAAGAAGTTTTTCGTTTTGATAGGGTTGCACCAAGGATCGTCTCTTAGCCCATTTTTATTTGCCATGATGATGGATGTTTTGATGCGACAAGTTTAAGCTGAGTTTCCTTGGTGTATGTTATTTTCACATAACTTAGTTTTAACTGACGAGAAATACGTAGGAGTAAATTCAAGTTGGAGGTTTGAAGGCAAATCCTAGACTCTAAATGATTTAGGTTGAAAGAGATCAAGACAAAATATTTAGAGTGTAAGTTCAGGGAGGGGACATATGAGATGGATGTAGTAGTGAATCTTGATACACAAGTCATTCCAAAGAGAGATAGTTTCAAGTATCTTGGGTCTATAATTTAGGAAAATGATGAGATTAATGAGGTTGTCATGGCACTCATCGTATTAGTGAAGGATGGGAAAATGGCAGCTCACATTCATAGTCTTTTATGATAAGAAGGTACCTCCCCAACTTAAAGATAAGTTCTATTGAGTAGTGGTAAACCAACTATGTTGTACGAGGTAGAGTGTTGGTCTGTCAAGAAATCTCACATTCAAAAGGTGAAGGTGTCGGAGATGAGGATGCTACGATGGAGGTGTGGGCTTAATAGGATGGATAGGATTCGAAATGATGTTATATATGACAAAGTGGAAGTGAATTCGGTATAAGATAAGATACGTAAAGTGAGGTTGAGATAGTTTGAGCATGTGATGAGGAGGGGCACAGATGCCCAGCGCAAAAGTACAAGAGGTTAGCTATAGATAGATTCAAACAGGTTAGAGGTGGACCAAATAAATATTAGAGGGAGGTACTTAGACATTACATGGCGATACAAGCATGAATAGAGTAGAAAATATTAGGAGGGGTTTCCACATATGGATGATATCTTAGAGCCCGAAAGAAGTCATGGAGTAACAAATACACAAAGTAATGGGCAATCAAGATACCATTTGGGAAATCAAGAAAGGCAGTTGTGAGTAATTTCTTAAATAGTCATTTTGAGCTATTTTTGTAAAGGCAATAACTATTTGGCTCTAGTTATTTTCTTCCTTAGTTTATGATGAGATTATGATTTTGAGAGCTTTTAAGGTTGTAATTTCTAGGTTAATCCTAGCATTAGTTTAATCAAGTAGTTGATTATTGTCGATTGAGTGTTTATGGTGGATTCTGTAAATTACTCATGTTAACTTCTTCTAACTTAATCAAATATCGGATTTTTCTCTTTGTGAATTCAATTAGATTTCTCGTCTTTGATGAAGTTCAGGTTATTATTGTTTATGATGGAATTTAATTAAGAGGTGAATGTATAAAGTCCTTTATTGCTCATAAATCTGGATAGATTTCGATAATTCCATATCTCCTTTTCTTTATTTTGATTTTTCGCATTTTAATTCTAGTTTTTGACTAGGATTATTATTATCTTGGTATCAGAGCTTAGGCTAGGGATTCATTTCCACAAGTCTCAGTCCTAGA
This sequence comes from Capsicum baccatum var. pendulum, assembly GCA_030864225.1. NCBI lineage: Eukaryota > Viridiplantae > Streptophyta > Magnoliopsida > Solanales > Solanaceae > Capsicum > Capsicum baccatum. The sequence continues at coordinate 210,362,047 of CM061553.1, read as the reverse complement.
TTCATAACTATGATTTTTTAAAAAAAAGTGAAAAATATTTTTTGAAAATTTAAAAAAAAAATGGTTAATTTGAAATTTATTTGTATTTCTATCACTAAATTCGTGTTTCCCTAGTATTTAGGTAACTAGATCTGAAAATTGAGTTTATTTGAAAAGAATTTCTAGTTTTTACAATTGTTGAGCTTGAAAAAGCTTGAGGAAGGTGAAGTGGGCTTGAAGATCTAGGTGAAATTGAAGGTTTATTTGTATTTTGAGGTTTGTTTTCTCTATCAAAAGTAGCTCAAATCTAAAATTTTGAGAGCAAATGGAGTTGAAATCCATTGGGGTCAATTTTGAAAGTTCTTCATCTTCATGGTGTTCTTCATAATTTGAAGTGGATTTCAAAATCCAAAAATTTTGGATCAAAATTGGAGCTTGAAAACATCAAGGTTTGTTCTTTATATCAAAGGGCGCTTGAATCTCGAACTTCATCAAATTTGAAGAAAAAATGAAGGAGTTATCAATTTTGGAGTTCATCTTATTCATGGTGCTCTACCTAGCTTGAAAAAAAAAATGAGTCTAGAAATTTGATTTAATTGGGTTGGAATTGAGGGTTTAAAATTATTGGGATTTGATCTCCATATCAAAAGGAGCATATGAATTTTTGAAGTTCATCCATATTCTTCATGAAATTCATGTCTTGTTGAAGAAGAGTTATTTAAAAGGTGTTGTTTGATCCAAAAAAAAATAAGAAAAAACAAAAGAAGTTGTACTTGTCTGTGTAAAGAAAAAGACTAAAAAGCAACTTGCGACTAAAATAAGCCACCACAATAAGTACAAAGTGATACAAATAAGCCACTCTTCTAATATGTTACCAAAATAAGCTACATGGAGTTTTTGATTTCCGATTTAGACAACAAATGAAATTGTTAACCACGCGAACAATTTTAAAAAAAAACATAAATTGTAATATTTAAGTCCGATACAAATCAAAATTTAAACTTCCGAGTTATATAATCTATATCTATAATCTATATCTATATCTATAATCTATAATCTATCTATATCTATTATATATTAAAAGTGTGAAGGGTCTTAGAAATATTGTTTGAACTTTTTGCCCTTCATTAAAAGTTTTTATTTTAGACAAAATCGTTTTTTCACTATTTTTTCTAATATTTATAATTTTTAAATACACTATAATTTATAAGTAAAAAATCAAATTAAGATTGCAGCATGTTTAGTTGCTTCTTAGTTTTTAAAAAAAAATAAAAAAAATACCAGTGTTGGTTTATAAGTTGCCATGTGAGGTGTGATTTGTGGGAGTTGAGCTACTAATTTTGGTGCTGTAATAGGTAGTAAGTATATGATGAAATTATTTTTACATTCTCATACGCTAGTATTTCTTCTTATTTTAGTTTTAATTGGCTTTGATGCAAATCGACTTTTTCCATTCACCATCTTTATTTCTTTTAGTTATTTAATAACTTTAAAGATTTGAATTTCACATTTTAGATGTTAACTTCTTGGAACAACCTTACAAGAGTCGTTCTGGATGGACAAATAAATGGGCTAATTTCATCTATAAAATTTGAGCATTGAATAAAAAAAACCCTGAGATAAAAAGTGGTGTACAACGTCTTTATAAATTATTTTGAAACTCTTGTAAAATACATCCGTGACAACTATATTACACAACATTAAAGACATCTAGAAATACAGTTTTTCTTTCAAGGGCTTGTTTGTAGACAAATTATTGTTGTTTTCTTCATGTTTTTAAATTTCTACTATTACCTTTTTTTATTGGATATTGAAGTATATAACAAGCTCTGTAAATGGAAAGATTCTATCAAAATCTAATGATGGTGTTGAGTTTTCTTTATTGGAAGGTAAGTACATGGTTAGAACTACTACTCTTTTACATTCTAAGATTTGTGTTGCTCGAACTCTTCAAATATATTATATGTCTGTGCCAGATTCCTTAACAGCTATGCTCTTGTCGGATATTCAATACGAATGTGATGATATTTTTAAAAGTTCAGAGCAACGTATAACATAGTCTAAAATACAATTGTTACTAATAGAATTTGCACCTTTATTAGGTTACCTATATCCAGCTATGAAGATATCTGTTAAAAGAATGAGAAAAAGGAAAAAAAGCTGAGTAAACTATTAAGCCAGCTTGTAAATTTGATAAATATAAGAAGAATTTAGTATTTATTCATAAGCAAAAGAAATAAGAATATTTAATTAAAGTTTTTATAATCATTTGAAGATTATTTTGAAAATTCAAGTTTTGATGGTCATAAAATTGAAATATTGCAATCAAATTCCAAATTGATAATTCATCTTTAGTTGATCTCATGGAAAAGTGTTGTTGATGTTACTCAAGATAGCAAGGTTCTTAAGAAGTTAATTAAGGTTGGTGAAGGTTATGATCATCCTAATGAAGGATTCCCTGCAAACAGGGTAATTAATTTTCACAAATTAAAAGTGTTTGTTCCACAAATTTTATATAATCACGAAGATTAAAGTTTGGATATTTTATATTTTTATAGTGGTCTATATTGGAAAGCTAGAAGATGAAATTGTATTTCAAAGAAAAGGGTCAAATGAAGAACCCATTGAATATGTATGTTTAGAAGGTGAACAGTTTCATATTACAGTTTCTTTTTCATGTTTTTTAATTTATTTTCTTTTAGCTCAAAGAAAATATGTGGATAATTTATATATTAAGTATTTTGAGATAAACGTGTGACGCACGTTTCCATAGACTAGTAAACCCAAAAATAGTTTGTTGCATTCCAAGTTATAAAACTGACTATTTAAATCTAAAATATAAAACGGATTATTAATTTTGATTTAATAAAGCTTAAAATATCATAAAACAGAGTAATGTATCCTGAATTCTAACTCGTGATAAATATTTCGATCTAAACGTTCTTCATCCAAACGCTAAGGCGTGGTATTATATTTGTTCGTTAAATAATGAGGATTTTGATTAATCACAAATTTTAAGAAAAAGGAAGAATTGTTTCACTGTTACCTCTATCACCTAATGATTATTTTATTTAGTTTATGTTTCTCTTCAGTTTTTGATTTATTTATTTTGCTTTAGGGAAAGGCACGGACAAATACAGTGAAAATTTTGCAATCACTTCAGAAACCCCTTGATTTTCATTCTTAGCTATTGAAATTCGGAATTTATTATTCCGTTTTACAAATTGGGCCTTTATTGTTTTATGTAAATCGGAATTAATAACTCCGATTTACAATTCGGAATTTATTATTCTATTTTACAAATTGGGTCTTTATTGTTTTATGTAGATTGGAATTAATAACTCCGATTTACAATTCGAAATTAAATACCCCATTTTATACTTTTCAAAACTTTTTACTTGGTTAAGGACTCCGTTAAAAAAATTATCTAAATCAGAATAAATTACTTCGTGAAGCTTATTTTGATTCTACACAGAAGAGTGGCTTATTTGTGTCACTTTGTATTTTTTGTGGCTCATTTTGGTCACGAATTCACCAAAGAGAGCAAAGACTAGGACAAAGATAGTAGGGGCTTTGGGCCACAAGTGACAAAAAAGTTTTAAAATGAGATGTAGGTGACACAAGTCTTAATAATTGAGTGGAGGTGACGATTACTTTATTATAGATTAAGAAAGTTTGGAAAGTTTGAGAATAGCTCATAAGTTTTTAAATTTACACTTTGATCTAAATATTTATCTAATAAAACGGAAAATCAAGGGGAAAAAGACACCTTTCTCTCTCTTCTCATCCATTGTTGTATTCGCTCTCTTAGCGATTTTTGTTGTTCATTGTTGTTGCTCCTTTATTCGTCATCTTCTACTTCATTATCATCTTCATCTTCTTCTTGTTGACCATTGTCGTTGTTGTTGTTGTTGTTACCACTACTGTTGTAATTTGACCAATTTCTTAGGTCAAATTTTATTTCGTACATCACTTTCCACTTTGGCATTACTTCATAGGAGACTTTGGTAAGTCAAATTATGATTTTTGGTTGAATTTTTCATCTGGGTAACTATTATTGTGTTATTTTTCCAACAATGGATAAAACCCAAACATGAATCCAACATAAGATCCATCTATTTAAACAGATAAATCATCTGTTGCGACAGATAAGACATCTGTTTCAACGAAAGACTAATATGTTGGATCCATGTTTATGGTTCTATAGGGCGTAATATGAATCGAACAGATGGGTCATCTGTTGCAACAGATGATTTATCTATTTAAACAGATTAGTTATTTGGTGCAACGTGATAAATATCTGTTGCAACAGATTATTAACCTATTGCAACAGAACTCGAACTTAATTCCAACAGACGTGTTGTTTGTTGCAACATATTAGTAACCTGTTGCGATAGAACTTGTCCTCGATTCCAACAGATTGTAGTTTGTTGCAACAAGTAAGTCATTTGTCGCAACAGGTTAATTATCTGTTAGAACATGTCACTCATCTGTTGACTCATCTGCTGGAATCATCTTCAAAGGTACCCCAGTACTGTAACATCAATCCCAACAGATATATAGTATGTTGCAACATATGATTCACCTGTTACAACAGATGACTAGTCCGTTGAAATCAGCTTCAGGAGCGTAACATAAATCCTAATAGGTAAGTAATCTATTGCGACTGATTACACATCTGTTGGGATTCATTTACGGCTCTATAAAATCACTATTAACTTTTTTTAACAAATGACTTTATTTAGGTACCACTAATGGAGGGATCAATAACAATAGGGGTGGATTATCATGGTCAATGGATCGAGAAAAGCAATCAGTATGTATGGCGTTGGAACGAGGGTGAAATATTAGAGACGATAGCTATGACAGTCCAAAGTGATATTTTGTATGATGATTTTGTGAACCTAATCATCAGTTATTGTGGACTAAATTATCAATCGGAAGAACTCGTCATCAGCTACATACACAGCTCCTTTGAAAATCAGAGGGTACTGCCTTTCAAGATAATCGATCAGGTTCGGTTGCATACTTATCTTAGTGATTTATTCAGACCGGTGTTAAGGGTATACGTGGTTGAAAAGACGAGAGAGAATGAGAACCAGAACGTAGAAGAAGAACAATAACAAGACATCTTTGATGATAGGTTGGATGATTTAGACATGAATAGTCCAGATGATGATCAAACACCTAAGCCCGTTGATGCGACCAATACGATGTGCAGTTCTTCTCAATCGACACAGTCTGAAAATCTCCAAGATGATGGGATCGGCTTTTTTATTGGAATATCATTCAAGTACAATAATGAACTATCTACCACTTTGTTTATTTCTTTCTTGAAAAAAGATTTTAGAATAAAAAAGGTGATTAATTCGAGCAGTGTCTTTTGCTTCAAATATGCTAATTTGAATTGCAAGTGGTGGTTTAGAGCGGTGAAATACACAAGTTCTGACAGATTCATCATTCATAAACATGAAAAGCACCACATATGTGGTTCAGAGCACATCTTGGGCTAAAATCCTTACGCCATGGCAAAGGTCCTCGGTGAATATTTCAGGAGTAGTTTCCCCGAAGGCAATGGCCCTTCAACAAGGGTTATGTCCAATCAACTCCTTACAGAATTGGGTGTCCTGGACAGCGTTTGAAAGATATTTATGGCCATAGAGATTGCCAAGGACTTGGTTAGGGGTACACTCTAGCATGGGTATGCAGTCCTAGATGCCTACCATTACATGATTGAGTCCACAAACTCCGAAAGTCTGACAAATTGCAACTTGATAAAAATGGACAGTTCAAGTACTTTTTTGTATCCTATGGTACTTGGATTCAAGATTTTTGACATTTGAGAAAAGCCATAGTCGTCGATGGTACCTTTTTGAAGAGCAGGTATAATAGAGTTCTGTTAGCGGTGGTGGCGAAGGATGTGGAGAATTACATCTTTTCTGTCACTTTTTGTGTAGTGGACAAGGAATATGATGCCTCTTATGGATTTCTTTTTGAACAACTGTGAAGCTGCGTCGAATATACCAAAGAGTTGTTTTTTGTATCGGATAGGCATCCAAATATTTCAAAGATGGGTTCACATTTCTTCACTTTAGCTTACTTTGGTTGTTGCATCAGGCATCTTGGAGAGAACATTCGCACCAACTATTACAACAAAAGGTCGTGATCCTTTATTATAGAGCAGCTAAAGCATATAGTAGAGAAGAGTTTTTAGACTATTTCAATCAAATAACGGATGTGACTCCCAAGGTAGCAGAATTTCTCATACGTGTCAATTTCGAGAGATGGACCCGAGCATTCTGTTCGGTAAATAGGTACATTATTATTGATTTTAATGTCTTGTTTGAGTTAAAAGTTTAGTATGATGTCGTAATAGGTGATTCTTTTGTATAGGTACAATATTATGACATCAAATATAGCTGAATCAGTGAATTCATTGTTTGGCGATGAAAGAGAATTTCCCATCAAGGCTATGTTTGAAAAAATAAGCCAGAAGTATGGCAAATTTTTTAACGAAAGTCATGTACAGTTCAAGTGCCCAAAAAAAAACCTGATTTATTCTCGAAATCAATAAAATAATATCAAAAAACGTCAGTTTGGGAAATAGTTTATTACCTCATAAAATAGCAGATTACAAATTCAGTATCATCGGTCATGGTGATGTTGCCATGGTCGATCTTCAAACAAGATCTTGTACGTGCAGAGTTTTTGACTTGGACAAAATACCTTGTCCACATGCTATAGCAGCGCTTTGAGCTCAATACGGTAATAAATATGGAGTTGAATTTTAAGAGCACTCCTCTTAATATTATTCGGTGAAAAAAATATGAAATGGCATATAATGAGCATATTACTCTGGTGCCTCCCGAAGAATTTTGAGTTGTTCCTGCAGAGCTTATGAGGAGATTAATACCTCCTCCACATATTGACCTGAGCACTATTAAACTAGAAAGAAAGCCATATAAGAGGAGGCGTGGAGTCAGAAAATCATTTTCATCAAGAAGAAACAAGTGCTCCGTGTGTATGTGCACTAGCCACAAAAGAACTACAAGCCTGGATCGTAATCCACCATGATCATTGTAATTGCAGAAACTTGTATAGTTTGTTGTGTACTTTTATATATTTAAATCATTGTTGTGAACGTAATGTTATCATTTATTATATATAAAATATATTTTTAATAACTTGTGCATCAATAAAAAGAGGCAAAACATGAACTAAATAATATAGCAGACCACAAGTATTTTCAACAGATTATCCATCTTTGGGAACAAATGGACACTAGCTGGAAGAACACAACATAGTTCCATAAAATTGGAATATTTTTCTCCAACAGATGATAAATCTATCACAACAGATGGATAATCTGTTGATAGAAACCCAACCGATGACCAAACTGTTCCAACACATGGTCCATCTTTTGAAAGAACTCAAAAACCAAAATTATTATTGCTACTGGATTCAAAATTGCTCCTTACCTCCAACTGTCGACATGTTAACATGTAAAATGTTTAGAAGAAGAAATAGAAATAATGAAAATTGTATAAGAATTAAAAAGCCAAAATCAACTAAAAATAAATTTTTCATTAAACGAAAAATAAAATACATTAGGTATAGATCCAATTTAGAAAAATTAAAATACATACGCTAAAAGAAAAAATATATTCTAATTATTATTATTATTATCATCATCATCATTAATGACAGTCAGCCAATCAACTCGCAACAGTAGGCCCTCATCAGCCTTTGCATCTTTCTAAACATCGTTGCTCTCACGGCAACCAACTCCCTATAAAGGTCATTAACCTGCCTCTAAAGTTTCTACACTGTGTCACATAGAATATCAGTGGCATTTTATTTTCTATGAAAAGTTGTGACTTTTTTGTTTACATTAATACTCCTTACCTTTTCAAAATGGTTTTAAGAAGACTTGATAACAGTCATTATTATTGGTTGTGCAACAGATCGTCCATCTGTCACGATAGATTTACTATCTGTTGCAACAAATAGATTATCTATTGCGATAGATGGACCATATATTGGAAATGTTTTGATTTCTTCTAACAGTTGATTCATTAATTGCAATAGATGGAAAATTTGATTCATCGGCTATTTTGAATGCGTTAGATAAAAAGTCATGACTCTTCACCTCTTTTTAATAGTCATCACATGTGTGCAGATGAATAAAAAATGTCTGATTTGTTGCAACGGATTTACAATCTATTATAACATATGGATTATCTCTTGCAACAAATAGACCATATATTAGAGAAGATGTTTTGATTTCTTCCAACAGGTGATTCATCAATTGTAACAGATGGAGATTTTGATTCATCAGTTATTTTGAACGTGTTAAAAAAGTCACGAGTCTTCACACCTTTTTTTAATAGTCATCATAAGCATGCAGATGAATAAATAACACTGTAGTGTCTTTGATGGCATAGGAAGAATAAGGTGCCTGCAATGGATCCACTTTCATGCATGGGAGTTATGTATTATTGATCAGTCTACCGCAACAGACACACATAAAGTGCAATAATTTTGTGAATGTAGTTTTTTTACCGATTAGACACTGGTCCTTCAAACAAGATCCTGCATTGTACAGTTTAGTTTGATAGGTGTGAACTAATAAGGCCGAAGGGTTCCAAGACGATGGTGTTGATACCCTGTTATAATATAATGACGATTTATGCTCATGTTTTTGTGTCAATATTGGGGAAGGGTTTAAGTTTTTGGCAGCAGTGTAAATATCCAATAGTGATTGAACTGATTTTAATGGTGCAATGGACTTCTTGAAAGGCCTCCGGAGTCTCACACTATAGAAAACAATGATGGAACTAATAGAAATTCCCCTATTCTAAATTTATATGGATAGATTGCTGGAGGAGACTTTTATACAACAGTAGGTACTTAGGATAATACCTATGTGGAAAGAGGGAGGTGGAGAAGGCCATATATCATCTTAGACCTTTTTAAAAGGAAACACAAGAGAGCAAGCAAGGAAATTTTAGTGAATCTGGTCAATGAAATTGACATGAGAAATAGAAAAACTAGATGAGCTTTAAATATAGAACTGTATCCAAATATAAAAGTTCGTCAATCTATGAAAAAATGAATGGTCAACAGAACTGGAGCTGGACACTTTGCTAGAGAATGCAACTAGCGAGCTTGGACTCAATGAAGACTCTCACAAAGTGCAGGACCATAACTCTAAGGAAGAAGTTTTGCGAGCACAGAAAAGTGATACGATTGTCGGTAAGAATTAAAACCTAAACCAACTACTCCTAAATTAAAAATACAAGATCAAGTCAAGGTGGCAATTTCTCAAGTTAAACATGCATGCAATCCCTTCTGTTTGTGGCTATGATCAGGTCGATAGCAGTAGAAACAAAAAAGGTCTGAAGTTGGGTAGAAATCCCATGCCTTATTGTTTCCACTGCCTTTGACTTGAACAGAGCCATAAACAGGAGGCATGGAATGCAAATTTAACTTGAGAAATTGCCTCTTTGGCTTGATCCTGTATTTTTAATTTAGGAGTAGTTAGTTCAGGTTTCAATTCTGACCGACAATCGTATCACTCTCTTGTGCTCGTGAAACTTCTTTCTTAAAGTTCTGGTCTTGCACTTTGTGAGAGTTTTCATTGAGTCCACACTCGCTAGTTGTAGTCTCTAGCAAAGTGACCAGCTCCAGTCCTCTTGACCATTCTTCTTTTACTTCAACGACTGATGGATTTTCATTTCTGGATACGCTTTCACATTCGTAGCTCATCCAGTTTTATAATTTTTTATGTCAATTTCATCAGCTAATTTCGCTACACTTTCCTTCCTATCATATGTTTCCTCTTAAACAAGGTCTGAGATGAAATATAGACTTTTCACCCTCCCCCTTCCCGTACAGGTATTCTCCCAAGCACCTACTACTGTATAATAGTCTTCTTCAATAACCCATCCATATAAATTTAGACCAGGGGAATTTTTATTAGTTCCATCGATATTTGCTGTAGTACAAGGCTTTGGAGGCATTTTAAGAAGCCCATTGAGCCATTAAAACCGATCCAATCACTATTGGATATTTACACTGCCGCCAAAAACTTAAACCCTTCCCTAAAATTGATACAAAAACATAAGCATGAACCGTCATTAAATTATAATAGGGTATCAACACCACCTACTTGGTCCCTTAGCCTTACCAGTTCGAACCTAACAATCTTAACTGTAAAATACCATATCTTGTTTGAAGAATTAACACCTAATAGGTAAAAAACAAACACTTACAAAATTATTGTACTGGATATATGTTTTCATGATATGTTAATCAGTAATACATACCTTCCACATATAAAGTGGTTCCATCTGCAAGCAGCTTATTTCTCTAAACTCATTTTTACTCTAGCCTTTAATGTTGGTCGAGTAAAAATGAATCCAGTTTCACTTTCTTTTATCTAAAAATAAGAGAAATATATTTGATTTCAAACAAGAGAAGAAGAAAAAGAACATTATAAAAGGGTAACATAAAATTAAGCAAATCAACAAATAACCAATTTGATGCAATAGATTGCCTATCTGCTCAACCGATGAGGCATCTGTTATAACAGATGGATGACATATGGCAAAAGATGGGTCACTTATTGGAATAAATCAAACCAGCCTTGCTACTGGTTTGATTTCTTCAAATAGTTGCTCCATCTGTATAAAAAGGTAATACAAAATTGAGTGAATCAACAGATGATCAATCTGATGCAACAGATTACCCATCTGTTCAACCGATGAGGCATTTTAAAATAAATATAAAAACAACAGTTTGTTCATTCAAGACTTAAAAGTCACCTTTCCTTTAATTTTTTCAATAAATAGAAAATTGTTAAATGGGTAAATCATCAATAACAACAGATGTAAATATCTAATTTAAATGACATACAAAGAAGAAGACGAGATAGAAAGAGCAATAATGAACCATACTTGCAATATGAAAAAATCAAAGGAATCAGAACATCCAGTTTAGTTGAGAAAAAATATTGATCGGTTGAGATCCAAAAGGATCCTCATTCGAAAAAAGAGAGAAAAAGGATGCAAAAAGGAAAGAAAGAGATAAAGAAGAAAGAATGGATGAGTTGAGTTGAGTTGAGTCTTGAGTCTTAATGGATGAGTTGAGTTGAGTCTTGAGTCTTACTTATGTTATGGCTGAAGGAGAGTGTATTCTTCTAGATATGGGTTTTAAATATTTATTAATAACTTTTTACTTTTGAAGGGCCTCAGGAGACGGTGACATTGAAAAGACCAGATAAGACTATTTACTCAGGAAATTTTTGAGTTATCCAAGTAATATTGTTTACCGCCTTAGTATTTTAACTTTTTTTTTTATCTTAGACAGGAAATACCTAAATTGTTTTTGAAAAAAAGGGTCTTAAAACATCTAAGTGCAACAGATAACAATTTTTGTTTGAAAATTTCCAAACCTCGGTCATCCATCACAACAGATGCGTAATATATTGCATGCATTAGTTAATGTGTATTGCTAGTACCTTGTTTAGTATGAATTTTTACCTATGTATAACTAATGCAAGCATTAGTTATACACTCTATTGTGTATTGAAGTGTGTATTAGTAATACAGTCTATTTCCTATGCATTGGTAATACAAAGATTTTAAACACATGCATTAAATTATTAAGTGACCTTAATACCCCTCAATTTCCCTCTCAAAATATTTCACCATTCCTTTTCCCGCCATTTTAATTTACACTAGTGAATCTTTTCAAAATATTTCAAAATTTCTTTTCCCACTCTTTGAATTTATAACAATGAATGGTTTATTTAAATACATATAACATATTTTTGATTTGCTTCGAGAGTCTTTAAAAATATTTTTAAAAAAAATTGAGATTATTTCTTAATTTTACTTCTTGTATTTTATTTTTGTTTTGACTATGTTAATCCGTCGGCATAACATTGTTGCGCAAAGATGAAGGTCTTGCAATTAATCTTAAACCTCTATTTAATAGTTCAACAATATTAATTATGTTTGAAATAACAAAAGAACTTTGTTGTAAAAAAGTGTACAAAATTGAAGAAGGGCATTTTTGTAATAAAAAATTTCTTTTATAGAAATTATGTAAGATGTATTATTTCTTATACATCAAACCAAACAATGTATACGAAATAATACATGCATAACTAATACAAGCATAAATAATACAAGTATTACTAATGCAAGCATTACTAAAATAGTATATTTTGCATTATTCTTATACACTCTACCTAATGACCCCGAATTGATTAATCTAGGACCAGGGGTGAGTTCTCATAGGGTAAACTACAACTTTAATTGAGTATTTTGGCAATTGAATGATGAGACGATATTGTGTTCCTCCTAACCAAAGTCGTTGATCAATCACTCTATGTTGAACCGATTCTTATACCTCATATGTTATACCAATACCTTAATTGATTAATCCAGGACCAGGGTTGATTTCTCATGGGGCCAACTACAACTTTAATTGAGTCTTTTGGCAATCAATTGATGAGACTATATTCTATTCCTCCCAATCAGAGTCATCGATCGACCACTCTAAGCTGAACTGATTATTACTATGTCATATGTTAGACCAATACCATTATTAATTAATCTAGCACCAGGGGTGAGTTCTCATAGGGTTAACTACAATTTTAATTTAGTCTTTTGACAATTGAATGATGAGATGGTATTACGTTCCTCCCAACCAAAGTCATCGATCGATCACTCTAAGCTGAATTGATTCTTATACCTCATATGTTAGACCAATACCTTAATTGATTTATCTAGGACCAGAGGAGAGTTCTCATGGGGTCAACTACAACCTTAATTGATTCTTTTGGCAATTGAATGATGAGACGGTATTGCATTCCTTTCGACTAGAGTCATCGATCGATCACTCTACGTTGAACCAATTCTTACTATCTCATATGTTAGACCAATGTCTTATTTGATTAATCTAAAACCAGGGGTGAGTTCTCATAGGGTCAACTACAACTTCAATTGAGTCTTTTGATAATTGAATAATGAGATGATATTATGTGCCTCCCGACCAGAGTCATCGATCAATCACTCTAAGCTGAACCGATTCTTACTACCTCATATTTTAGACTAATATCTTAATTGATTAATCTTGGACTAGGGGTGAGTTCTTATAAGGTCAACTACAACAGATGGTAGCCCTTATTTGATAATTTATAACAGATGGGTAATCTGTTGCGATATGTGAAAATCTATTTGCTAATTTATGACAGATGGGTAATCTGTCATAACATATTACTTAATTTGTTTGATTATTTACAATAGATGAGTATCTTATGCAACAGATTAATCATTTGTTTTTATACAATTTTAATTGAGTTCATATACCTAAATTGATTAATCTAGGACCAGAGGTGGGTGAGTTTATAAGGCCAAATACAACTTTAATTGAGTCTTTTAGCAATTGCATGATGAGAGGGTTAAAAATTAGGCATATCTTTTATAATTTTAAAAAGATAATTAAGATAAATTCAAACCAAATTAACATTTTTAAAACTTGTCATTCCTTTTCAAAATACAAATCAACCCATACAAATCATCCATTTGCGAGAAAAATGTTTCATCATTTCAAATCTCGAGTTCTCGCTCTTTTCTATTTCTCAATCAATTATACAGTATAGAAAACAACTACAACTACTTAACAAATTGTTCTACCCTTTATAACAGATCAATTTTCTTCTCATTTTTGACCGCATAGGTGTTATTTTTGACTTTATTCTTGCTTGTATCAGTCATTTTCTCTGTCTTTATAGGTAACAGAGTTTGATAAAAGTTCTATATTTGTTATTTTTTCTAAAAAATAAGGGATTTTAAGTTAATAATGAAAAAAAACTTTTAGTTGTATTATTTTCGAGAATAGGTTTACAATTTTGAGATTTGATGGTAAAATCATAAAAAGACCTCAAGAAAACCTTAGTCTCTGTCGCAGTATTCTGTTGGCTATCGTGGTATTGTTGGATGGTGTTTGTGGTGGTGGTGGTGGTCATCGTCTTCGTCATCATGGTGGAAATGGTGGTGGATATTGGTGGTATTGGTTGTTGGTATTTGTGGTGGCATTAGTTGGTGGTGTTTGTGGTGGCTGTCAGTGGTGTCGGTATTCGTGGTGTTTGTGGTATTAGTTGGTGATGTTTGTGGTGGTGGTGGTGGCTTTTGGTGTGTCATTATTGGTTGTGTTTGTAATGTATTTTTTAAAGTTTATGCATATGTCAATTGTAATGTATTTTATGTTTTTCTGTTGTTTGTAGGTAAAACATCTCTACCAAAAGAAAAGAAAGTAAAAGTGGATCAACGTCTGACCACCCAATAAAAAGGCTACAATACATAGGGATTCGGGGGATCTTCCTTAACAATCTCAGTTAGGGAAACTAAGTAAAGCTAAGGAGAGATATAAAAACATTGAGAGAGGTGGACAAGGGTCTGTAGATGGTGACGAAGAAAATGAAAGTGAGAAATAAGAGGAATTAGAGAGAGAAAGAGAAAAACAAAGAGAATGATCATCAACATAATGATAATGGATCACCAATGGGGCGTGAACTAATATCAACATCCCAGCATGATCCTGTCAAAACTTTTATTATTGACAAGTTTCAAGTTGCGGTGCCGATAAATGACAAAAAAGCAAAAGAAGAACTAACTGGTGATATTGTACTTAAATGTTAGATGGGGAGTAAATTTATTTGTTTTAAGAAAATTATGAAGGACGAAAACATAGACGGACTTTTTAAGATGAGTAACATTGGAAACTTTCTTAAGCTGGCTGAGGACGCCCCTACCCATTTCCCAATGAGGATGGTATATGATCTCCTCAAGTGTAGGATCAAGTATGTGGGAGATGATGAAGATCCGAAGGAGGGGCAATCAAAAGATGGATGAAATCTGGATCAACTACTGTGGCATGCCGATTTGTTTTGGCTTTCAAGAGTTTTTCATAGTGACAGGCTTGAGATGCTATCGTCCAGAATAACCACCTATCGCCAAGGGAACACCCCGCAGAAGATCCAAAGAAGTAAATGCAAGGAAAAAATAGATGGGTTGTTTGACATTGCTCGACATGGCTACAAAGCATCGGATTTGTTGACAGATCTCATGGATAAAACCATACTAAAGAAGTACAGGGAGCAACTATGTTAGTTTGGTTTGCCCATTTGGTTATATTGGTAAGATACGTCAACAAGTTCATAGAAGATGACTTATTGGCGTGTGTTGAGGATTTTGATAAATTTAACAATTATCCCTAGGGATATGACAGCTTCTACTTGACTGTCCAATATTTACTGACAAAGCTAACCTCAGGGAAAGCCACATTATATGTATTTTCTTGGGCTTTCATGGTAAAATTAATCACTATTTTAACTCATCCATTAAGTTATATTGTATATAGTTATTATGACTTTTTTGGCTTGTTTACTGTTCACATTTTATAGGTTTGGGCATTTAAAGCCATTCCTCCCCTCCGAAAGTAGGTAATGGATTACCCAGATGAGGTTTCTCATCCAAGGATGCTTAGGTGGTTGGCTGCAAAGAGCAATACAAAAATTAAGGAGGCTAATCTCTTTAACCCTCTGGATGATGCAGTACGTCTTCTTCAAGTAAAATAATTTTACTTAATGATAGATATTGAACAGATGTTATATCTGGTGCTATAGATGTTATATCTGATACACCAGATGGGACATCTGTTGGGACAGATTACCCATCCTGTGCCAACCGATGCAACAGATAGATAATCTGTTACGACAGACGATTGATATATTGCATCAGATTATTTATCTGTTACTTTGGTTCTCTGAACCCAACTCTTAATAGATTAACTATCTACTATAAATTATACAACAGGTGTGTAATCTGATGTAATATATTGTTAATACATATACAGATCATCTGTTGCATAACATGTAACCCAATAGATCACCCATCTTGTGCAACTGGTACAATAGATTGGTAATCCGCTGCGACAGATGATTGATATTTTGCATCAGATTATCCATGTGTTTCTTTGGTTCTCTGAACTCGACTCCTAACAGATTAACCATCTATTGCAAATTATACAACAGGTGTGTAATCTGATATAATATATTGTTAATCTTTTGCAAAAGTTGACTGTTAAAATATTAACCCAACTGTGAAAATTATTATATTATATGATTTAAATGTATCTGTCTTTTTTTTTCTAGGTTGTGCATCCATGGATCGTGCCTACTGAGGAGGAGTCCTTGATAACTTCTTACATTACTCTAGGTCAAGTTGATACTATAGCAGACCTAACGGTGGAGTTAATAAGGAAGAAATTGGCTGGAGCAACAGCCATAAGAAGAGCAGTTAAGCAAGGTCAGCCTAATGTTGAGGCTCTTCATGACCAACCTACTAAGGCAGATCTGTCCTTCTTTTGGTGGAGTTGTTGGTGTTAGTGGCTAGCATGATGATTCTTCTATCACTCGCGATGATGAGCATGTTGATGCTCAAGAAAACTAAATATGTTTGAAAACACCCCTTTTTCACCCTTACATAGGTCTCTCTCACCCCTCTTCACCCTTGTGTTTTTATTGTGAATATCAAGAGTGTAAGGACAGCCGCGATAAACTCTTTGAAAAAGTAGAGGCTATGTCTAAAGCTGTCGAGGAATTCAAATTCAAGAGGGTTTTCATACCATCTAAGAAGTTGGGGGAGTGATACAGTCTTACACTGTTGGTTAGGAGGAAGAAAAGAACAATAACCAACGTACTCTCCTATCGGAAATAAAAAATAATTGCAACTCCTCCCTCTCAAAAATTTGTTGAAGTTCAGGGGCTATTAAAGAAGGTGGACATATACGTAGAACATGGTGCCAAAGAGAAGAGGGATCTGCGATAGGCCAAGAGTGATAATCCAGGAGCACCAGATTACCCCAGGCCTCCCTTTTAACCCCAAGACTTCCAGACTATGATAGATATACGTATGTTTTACAAGGACAAGGAAATTTTACTTTTCCTAACCTACCTTTCTAATCTAATCTACCCCATGAAGAAGAATCTACATAATAGATATGAAATATATTACAGCAGCTGGGTATTCTGGTGTAACTGGTAGTGACTCTGTTGCAACTTACTATCCATATGTTGTATAAGTTGCGTAGGATTGTTGATTCAGATAACCCTATGCAACAGATGAACCATCTTTATTATTACTAACCTATTTAAAAATTTTCTTCTTATATCATAGCATGTTGACAAAATTCTCTCTCTCATGAGGAAAAGACAATTAACGTACCCAGAAGCTTATGATGCCGCCGATAGGATAATGGACCTCGAATTCTGCAAGAAGCTCAAGTATAAGTATGATCAACTCAATAATGCCTCATTAGACTGTGGTATAAGATTTGATTTCTTAGTTTCTACGTTGGACTGGGATAAAGAAGAAATAATAAAATATGTTAGAGGGGAGAGACCAAATCCACACGACAAGAGTTGGACCGAGACAAAGAGGATTCTTGCAGTCATTAGCATGAATGACATACATTATCGGGTTGTTGAGATACTACTCAAGAAGGGAAATATTAAAGTTTATGACTGCAACAAACCTCTCGTCGACGATGTCGATCTTTTTCTCCTTGTGCAGCCACTGATGAAGTTATTGCCCATCTTGTTGAGGGAGAGTAAACTAATGAATCATTTTTCAAAAAAAGTGTTGATGAAAAAATTATAGGATTTTGAAGGTCGAAATAAGGGCATGAACTTTCCAAAAAATGATTTCGGTTACGCTAGCGGCTCGCACGCTCTTGCACATATTAAATATTTGCTGACCGGCATAGAAATGGCTGAGCGAACAACCTTTCTATGTGACAACACTGTGGCAAAACTGCAAGAGGTCTGGGCTTATGGGGTTCTAACTAGACGCTTGGAGCCTATGAAATAACATTATTTTATTTTAAGTCACACTTCACTCTACTTTAAATTACATTATGGCAATATCTTTCTCAAGAATTTGCTCGGTGAAGAATGTTTTGATTCGTCTGATAGCTGGGAGTTATTTGAAGACTTAATATACATCTAACCTACTCATAAAACTATAAAAGAACAATGATGTACTATGCATGATCTTGGTACATGGCTCTAATATTGGTTTTGATTTTTTGAGGTATTACAGTATATCCCCCTTGGAAACATTCGTCCCCAAATGATGATTGCTTTAGAGGGGAGAAAGGATAAAATGGCGCATACACTGATTATGCTTAACTAGCACATGATTTTTGGACTGAATTGAATTCTAAACTGAATATAGCCCAACTGAACATGCATATCTAATGCATGACTGATAAGCTGAACTCATGAATGCACGATAAGCTATGAACTAATACTTGATACCAATTTTATGCTAGAATTTTGAACATGTAACTCAATAAGCTTAAGGAAAATGGTTACCTCGAGCTAAGTCTTAATTAGCAGAGAAAAGATGAGGGTACTTAGTTCACATGTCTGCTTCTTCTTCCCAAGTAGCTCCCTCTATAAACCGATTCAGCCAAAGAACCTTAACTAGAGGGAATTCTTTGTTCCTCAACCTACGAGTCTAATAGTTGAGGATTTCAACTAGAATCTCTTCATGAGAGAGGCTATTCTGAATGTCAACGCTCTAAATAAGGACTACAACTGCTGGGTTACCTATGCACTTCTTGAGCAAAGAGACATGGAAGACTGGATGAACTAAAGCTAGATCTGAAGGAAATTCGAGCTCACAGGCTGCCTTGCCGAAGCAACTAAGAATCCTGAAGGAACTGACATATCGTGGAATGAGATTTCCCTTCTTTCCGAATCTCTTCACTCCCTTCATGGGAGAGATCTTGAGATAGACATAGTCATCGACCTCAAATTTGAGATCCCTTCTACAAACATCCGCATAAGACTTCTGTCGTCTTTGAGCAGCCCGGAGTATTTCTCTGATCAACTGAACTTTCTCTAAGGCATCAAATACTAAGTCAGGCCCTATGACTAGGGTCTCACTAACTTCAAACCAACGGTCGGAGACCTACATCTCCTACCATAGAGAACTTCGAATAGAGCCATCTGAATACTGGAGTGATAGTTATTATTGTATGCAAACTCAATCGAAGGCAAGTGGTCATCCCAGCTTCCCTTGAAATCAATTGCACATGCCCTTAGCATATCTTCTAGAGTCTGAATGGTCCTTTTTGCTTGACCATCTGTCTGAGGATGAAATGATGTACTTAGATGAACTTAGGTACTAAGACCTTTTTGGAATACTTTCCAGAAGTGAGGTGAAATGGGTACCTCTGTCTAAGATGATAGATAGTGGAACACCGTGTAATCTGACCAACTCCCTGACATAGAGTTTGGCATAATGCACGACTGAGTAAATGGTATGAACTGGAAGGAAATAATCTGATTTAGTCATTTAGTCTACAATGACCCAAACTAAATCATGTTGATAATGTGTTCAAGGCAAACCTATCACGAAGTCCATGTTTACTTCTTCCCACTTCCAAGTAGGAATAGTGAACTCCTGCATGGAACCACTAGGTTTCTGATGCTCTATCTTAACCTACTGACATATAGAGCACTTAGCCATAAACTCTTCAATATCCCTCTTCATCCCACTCCACTAATAGATCTCCCACAAGTCGTGGTACATCTTAGTGGCCCCTGGATGAATAGAGTATCGTGTACCATGCGTATCTGCAAGAATTTGCTACCTCAAGTCAGCTACACCGAGAACACACAGACGGCCCTGACAATAAAGAACACCATCTTCCCCTTGGGAGAAAACCTCTACTTTCAGACTTTGAAATGACTCTTTTAGCTTGACAAGGCTAGGATCCCTATCTTGCTTCTTTTTTACCTCAGAAACTAGAGATAACTCTGAACTACTCTGAACATATACACCACCCTCTGAAGAGTCGACTAAGAGAATGTCCAGTCTGGCCAGCTAATGAATATCCTGAGCTAATTTCTTCTTACTATCCTCAACATGGGAAATACTGCCCATGGACAGTCTACTAAGTGTGTCAGCCACTACATTGGCCTTGCCAGGATGATAAAGGACACTCATGTCATAATCCTTCAAGAGATGTAACCACCTTCTCTGACAAAGATTGAGATATTTCTAGGAAAATACATACTGAAGGCACTTATGATCTATGAAGACATCTACATGAAGACCGTATAGATAATGCCTCCAAATCTTTAAGGAAAAGACAACTGTTGCTAACTCAAGGTCATGGGTAGGATAATTCTTCTCATGGGGCTTTAACTGTCTGGAGGCATAGGCTATGACTCTACCATGCTGCATAAGGACACAACCTAAACCAACTCTGGATGCATCTCAATATACTACGAATCCATCAGAACAGTCGGGAAGTGTAAAACTAGAGCTGAGGTAAGTCGAGTCTTCAACTCCTAAAAACTCTTCTCGCAAGGTTTTGACTACTCAAACTTAACCTTCTTCTGATTCAATCTAGACATAGGAGATTTAGTAGAATAAAATACCTCGACAAATGATCGGTAATAGCCAACCAAACCCAAGAAACTCCTAATATCTAATGGAGAGACAGGGCGAGACCAGTTTCTTACCGCTTTGGTTTTCTGAGGATCTACTCTAATGCCATTACCAAAAACAATGTGGCCAAGGAATGCTATTGATCTTAGCCAAAATTTGCACTTACTGAACTTGGTAAACAACTGGTGATCCCTGAGAGTCTGAAGAACAATTATGAGATGGTTTGAATGATCATGCTCTATGCGAGAATAGGCCAGAATATCATCTATGAAGACTATGACAAATATGTCCAAGTACTGCTTGAACACCCGATTTATCAAGTCCATGAAAGTTTCAGGTGCATTGGTAAGACCAAAGGACATGAATAGAAATTCAAAGTGACTATACCGAGTACGAAAAACTGTCTTCAGAATGTCACATTCTCTAACTCTGAGCTGATGATAGCCTGATCTGAGGACTATTTTGGAGAAATAACTGGCACCCTGTGATTGGTCAAACAAGTTATCTATCCTAGGCAACAGATACCTGTTCTTGACTGTGACTTTGTTGAGCTGACGATAATCAATACACATTCTGAGAGAACTATCTTTCTTGCGCATAAATAAGACTAGCGCACCCCATGGGGATACACTGGGCCTGATGAATCCCTTATCTAAGTGATCTTTCAACTGATCTTTCAGTTTCTTGTGCTTTGCTGGTGCTATTCTGTATGGTGGAATAGAAATAGGTGGAGTATCTGGGAGAAGGTCTATGCCGAAGTCTATTTCCCTTTCGAGAGGAATGCCTATAAGATCTTCAAAAAAGACGTCTGAATAATCATTAACCACTGGGACTGATTCAATATTGGGAGACTCAGAACTGGAATCCTTAACATGCACGAGATGATAAACACACCCCTTAGAAATCATTTTCCTTTCCCAAAGGTTGGAAACAAGCTGACCCCTGAAAGATGAAGTGCTACCCTTCCACTCTAGGACGGGCTTATTCGGGAACTGAAACTGAACTATCCTATTTCTGCAGTCAACTATTGCATAGTAAGAATGAAGCTAATATATGCCGAGAATGACATTAAAATTAGTCATCTCTAACTTGACTAAATCTGCTGACGTGGATTTTTGAAATATCATAATTGGGCAGTTCCTTTATACCCATCGAGCTATGATGGTTTTACCCATTGAGGTAGAGACTAAAAAGGGCTCTACTAAAATTTTGGGACTTATTCCAAAATTACCTGTTATGTATGGAGTGACAAAAGACAAGGATGCACCTGGGTCTAGCAAAGCATAAACATGAACATAGAAAATCTGTAACGTACCAGTAACGACATCAGGAGAATTTTCCTGATCCTGTCGGGTCTGAAGAGTATAGAGTCTATTTGGGCGTTGCCCACTAGTAGCACTGGAAGTGGCACCCTGCAGGTTCCGGCGACTGGATTGAGCTGTGGAACGATTCTGCTGACCTTGAGGACCTGGCTTAGGACAATCCCTAACTTTGTGGCCTGGCTTGCCACAACCAAAACAAATGCCTTGAACCGCTCTACACACACCGTGATGGTGCTTTCCATAGGTCTAAAACTGAAGATAAGTGCGGGCATTACTAACACTGCTCTGGATTTAGAGCCTGGTGCCCTGTCTCTGTTTCCATCCCTAAACTTCGGGACTGGGGAACTAGCGGAGAAAGGGGATGGAACTGTTGACTTAGCACGAAACTGTGAATTATTCCCTCCCTTTGATTGGGCTGTACAAAACTAAAACTGCCTGCTCTTGCTCTCTTGTTCTGCCTCTCCCTAGTCTTAACCTTCTGCTCCTTTATCTATTGAGCGTGGGTCATGAACCTGGCTAAAGTCATATCACTATTCATCATCATAGACCTACACTCATTACCACTCTATCATTCACCCCTAACAAAAACTTGCTCATTTTGGCCCTATTGTCTGCAACCATATGAGGGGCATATCTGGCTAGCTGAGTAAATCTAAGAGAATACTCTCTAACTGTCATATTTCCCTGCTTGAGATTGATGAACTCAAGAACTTTGGCCTCTCTTAGCCCTTGAGTAAAGAATCTATCTAAGAAAGTCGTGACAAATTTTTCCCACTCAACAGGACCTGTATCCCCTAACCTTTCTGCTAACCACTGCTTGTACCAAGTGTGAGTGACATACTATAATTAGTATGTGGCTAACTCGGTACTCTGAGAAGAAGTGATTCCCATGATATCAATGACCTTCTAGATTTGGTCAATGAATTCCTAAGGATCCTCATCTGTCTTACACCCAAAGAAGGACGGAGGGTTCATTCGGGTGAAGTCTCGAATCCTAGCTGCTGCTGAATTGGCCACTGGGTTGCTAGAATGACTACTGGTCATTCATTTTGGGCAGATACAGACTGGGGAAGAGTAGTAGATGCGTTCTTGAACTCCACATGAGAAACATGTTCTCCCAAAGGATCTTTGGGCTGAGAAGCTGGCTGATTTCTTCTCTTTGGAGGCATGTTTCCAAAATAAGAGAAGAGCGGATTAGACTGATAGACTGACTTAAAATATGCTTACTAGCATGACATAAATACTGAAGAAAGGGAACTGTTCTTAAAACATCCCATAGCCTCCTATACATAAATATGGCGCGCAACATACCCATGTACAAGACTCTACTAGATGCGGCTTTCAGACTTCCTAGGACTCTATTGAACCTTAGGCTCTAATACCAAGTTTGTAATGCCTCGATTTTTTGAATCAAAATGCTACACGATGCTTATGATGCTGAGGGACAACAATATAACCCATGACTGATATCTGTACTTGTATGCTGCAATTAATGACATAATAATGCATAAAACATGCACAATAGGCCATAAGGTTCAGCTAAAATAATGTAACATCCATATGGGCAAAAAAATACCCAAAACAACTAAAAACTGAATCAAATCCGAACATAAGTCTGAATACTAAATTTGAAAGCCTCTAAGTACTGTATGAATAAGGAGTTGAAGGAATATGTCTCCAACTAACTTTGTAAACTAATAACTGGCTAAAATAATAATGAATTAATCAAATCATATTGTCATAGAATGAAGAGGACTCATGAAATCTCTATGCCTAGAAATGCTACTGCTGCTGGTAGTCTGGAGGTCGTGTCTCTAAACCTACGGTGTAACATAAAAATAAAGCACCATAGCACAAATGAGTCATTAAGAGGGGATATACTGAGTGTACGAGTGAGGTAGGCTAAATATAAATAGAGTTTGCATACATGAACAATGTTAACTGATTAACTGATATGAACGTAAGAGTGCAAACATACATACATAGTAACTAAGATCGTGAGTATGTAATGGCTAAATCTGTATGCTAATACATGGCTAGAACCATAGTTCTGATAACATGGATGACTGTATCTGACAGCCCTGAATCTGGTTGAACTCTCTGAGTTCCATGCTATAACTGAATTTGATCGTATCTAACAGTCCTGGTATACTGATATTTGAAGAACTATCTGAGTTCTTTTACTGAGACTGATACTGAAACTGTGGTAGGTAGTTATTTATCTGACATGCCCTATATGTGCCATTATGGCTAAGATGGGGTCCAATCTCTGCCCTGACTGGAAGGGTGTCAATACCACATCACTGGTAAGGACAACATGTGAGCGACCCTTATATAATAGGTAACTCTAGTGAGAACAGTGGGAACCCTCAGATAAAAGGTTAAGCCACCTCATCTACCCTCATATAACAGGCTGGAATGTCTCAACCTATGCTGGCTACATAGTTCTGGAACGCAAGGATAACTTCTAAGAATCACACCCTGAAGTGGTATGTGAGTTTCCATCCTTGGGTTCACTCGGTGCTAACTCCTACTCCTATCTGAAGAGACTAAACATGAATCAACTGACTCTACATGGACAGATTAGTTGACTTTCATTGACTGACGGAGTAGTACTATTATCTGAGAGTTAAATGGAATCATGAGATTTCTAAGGTTTCCTGAGTCACATAACTGACTGAGTTCTATAGATTATAGCTTAACTGAGATTATCTATGAAAAACATCCTTAGATATCATCTTGAAACTTGAAAAACAATCATCAATGTGTACATTATTATATCACCACAAAATTTTACAAAATAACATTTAAAAGCATGGTTCTTGAACTCTATAAATGAATTGAATCCGTAGATGAACACTATGCAACCTTAAAGCTTGATCTTGAAAAAGATCTAATGTTTCTAAAGGTTCCTGAAGAAATTCTTAGGCTTTCTCTTGATTTTTATTGACTAAGGTTTAACCCCTTTAGGAAAGAATGCTCTTGTTCCTGAGGAGATGATCTTGAGAGAAAACCCTAATCTTGTGGTTGAAAATGTAAGAGAGGGTTTTTAAGATGTTTTAACTAAAGAGAATGGAAAATAATACATTCCTTGAGGGTAATAAGTCATGAGAAGTTAAGGAAAAGAAAAAAATAACCTTATGAAATAAATTCCCAGTTGCTGAAAATCATAGCAGACAACATTTGTGACAAGGCATCAAAAGTGTGGTAAGCCGTCAAAGATGTTGTCACACAGGAGCTGGAACTGATGATTTCTGCCTAAATCTGATGACCTTCGTGGTAGGATGTCATAAATGTGGTAAGCTACCACGAATTTCATCACACAGGAGTTAGATTCTTCCTAAGGCTGACGACCTTTATGGTAGGGCGTCACAAATATAGTAAGCTACCACGAATGTCGTCACTTAGGAGTTGGATTCTGCCTAAGGCTGATGACCTTCATGGTAGGGTGTCACAAATGTGGTAAGCTACCACAAATTTCGTCACTTAGGAGCTGGTTTCTGCCTAAGGATGATGATCTTCGTGGTAGGGCATTACAAATGTGGTAAAGCTACCACGAATGTCATCACACTGTTTCCAGCCTGACATGCTGTAGTAAAATAGGAATAACTCTTTGCTCCGATATCAAATTTAGGCAAAATTGGTATCTTTGGAAAGATAATTCAATTATCTATCTATTGATATGTCATAAGCTCAAAAATTCCAAGTATAATAAGATATATGCTTATTTGAATCTGACTATGGCAATATCTTTCTCAAGAATTAGATCTATGAGGAATGTTTTGATTCGTCTGATAGATGGGAGTTATTTGAAACCTTAATATAAAATTAACCTACTCATAAAACTATAAAATAACCATGATGTACTATGCATGAGCTTGGTATGTGGATCTAATATTGGTTTGGATTTTTCGGGGTATTACACTCTAACAATTCTTTTTTCCAAATAGGCAACATCAGTGTCTTCTTCATTAGAGTTTGATTTTAATGCCCTCAATGCTAGAGATATTACATGTAGTGGCTATAATTTTTTTCTGATGAATAAAAGTGAGTTTTTTAGAATGCAATAGATTGTCAATCTGTTGTAAAATATATTCTATCTGTTTTGTAAGATAGTTTATCTTTTGTAATAGGTTGGTCATCTATTGCATTATGCCTATGTTATTTGTATCTAATCTAAGTCTAATCTGTTGCAATAGTGGAAAGACCTGTTTGATAATTTCCAACAGATGACCTAAATTTTACAACATATGCCTAAATCTATTTGATATTTTGCAACAATTACACGTTAAATATCCATATGTTCGACAACACCAAACCAGTAGCAAATACACCACCATGAAAATTTGAGCAATTAGGCTTGAAAATTCATGTGCCCAACACCACCAAACTAGTAGCAATAACGGCATCAGTGTAGTATCTTCTTACTTGATTTTGTTTCTCTTCAGAAGCCTTGACTTTCTTCAACAAACCCCAGATTACACGATTTGCTTGTGAAAGGTGTCGTTCTTCATACTAATCAAAGTAATCGCATCCACCCAATTTATATAAAAATAAGAACACAATTACAAAATAATTACAAGTCAATGATTAATCAACTAATTAAATTAAAAAATATTACCTTTAAAATCTTACAAGTAAAAAACCTACGACTTGGATTTTGTTTAGTCAAAGAAGTCTTCAATAGAGCTTCATGACCGCACTTACAATATCAAAAATCGTTATCACAAAAAATAGTGGAAGATGCACTCGACATTCTGAAGCTCAGTTGGAAAAAAAATGATGAAGAAAAGAAAGACCAAATGCAAATAATTTGAAGAATTTGGATGGATAAAAACATGACGACGAAGAAGAAAATTTGAGAATTTAGGGTTAAATTTTAGGAAGATGATGAAAATATAAGACATTAGGGGAAAAAATGACCGTTGGGGGCAAAATCAGACGCCAAGTCAGCAAAATGTGCCAACCTGATACATTTGTGCCTATTTTATTTTATGTGTTTAAAATGAACACTGTCTATTTGATGCATATTTTATTTTAGGTGTTTGAACTAAACACTGTCGATGGGTTCCTCCTTTTTTATTTCAATTCACTTTCACTTTTTTACATGTAGTGGCAATTGTTTTATGTCCAATAAAAGTTGAGTACCTATAATGCAACAGATTCTCCATCCGTTGTAACATATATTCTACCTGTTCTGATATATAGTTTATCTGTTGGAATAGGTTGGTCATCTATTGTATTATGTTGGTGTTTCTATCTAAGTCTATTTGTTGTAGCTGTGGGAAGACATATTTGATAAATTCCAATAAATTACCTACCTATTGCAACATATGTCAAATCTGCTCAATATTTTACAATAGATGTTCCGTCTGTGCAACAGATACATTATCAGTTGCAATATTTGAATCTAGTATTCCATTTTAATTAATAAGTTCAAATCTAAGAAAAAAAGAAAATTCATAGACAAAATAAAATAAATTGAAGCCTTAAGAAATTAGCTGAAATAAAATCAACGAATAAATGAAATGTAAAAAAATTATTATGGGAGATCTCAACAAATACATCAACAATTTAAGTATCGACGACAAGGATTCCTAAGGAGGGGTAAGTTTATTAATTTGACAGACTCAACTCAAGCTATAAAGATCTACTCAATATAGACAAGCTAATCTTCATCCGGTGCTATGGAATTTGGCTTTGCTCCTCCTGAATCTTTATGGTCGCTTACGTACGGTTTCTTCACTTTTTGTTCTCCGTATTTCCATAAAAATGTAGAGTAACATATTCTCAATGTTGTTCAGCAATAGCTTCTACATCCACCTAGAAAGCCAGCACTGGTCAATGCTAATCATGGAGATACAAAAAAATAGAAAAGGATAACTCATCTGTTCTAGCAAATCAAACAGGTCTTTCTCCTATTTTAAATTGTCCCAAACAAATTATATTTCTATTGCAATAATGAATCAATTTTTAGGTCAAATTTCTACATAGGGAAGACCTGTATGATAATTTCCAACGGATAAACCATATGTTGTAACATATGACTCATCTATTGCATCAGATAAGTCATCTGTTGGTACAAATAAAAGAAATACGAAAAGTTGTTTGATTTGTTAAAACAGACGAGACATATGTTGCAATAGGTACTTTATCTGGTGCAACAAGTTAGTTAACTATTGCAATCTATGTATATATCTATTTGATAATTTTCAGCAGATGTGGCATTCGTTGAAATAAAAATGTGTCTGTTTGTTAGTTGGAAGACATATATATTCACCTTGTTTAGCTTGTGTTGCTTTTCTTTGGACATTGTACATTGCTCAGTGCAATACACGGACACAGGAGTTATAATTTTGCTCTTTTGGATGCTTGATAATGCCTTGGAAATCACATTCCTTATCTTCTTAGCCTTAATCTCTAATGGAGTGGATGGAAATAAAATCCTCTTTGATGGAATAACACCCCTCTTAGATATCAATTCCTTTACAGAAGCAGTTAATTCATTAATAGCATTAATCACTACATCATGTTTCGCCCTGCGGTCTTGATATTTACATGCAGAACATTTAATGGGAGGGGCAAAATCTTTATAACCAGTATGATCATACTCGTAATGTTTTGTTTTAAATACTATAAGAGGACCATCATTAGCACCAATAGTAGCACCACTACCACCACCAAAAGCTCTATCACCACTAAGACCATCAACAACAACAAGCCCACCCTCCAAAATTATTTTTCTTGTAATGGTTGTTGCTCTAAACAATTCAATTTTTATTCTGTACATGACCTTAGGGTCCTATAAATTTTACACGGACTGTAAAGTAAGAAAAAAGACATCTTCTACTCTCTATTGATATGAACTAGCAATGGATGTACAATCTAACATAAATCATTATATATATTAGAATGATGATTAGATCATTCAAAAAAATCATTAATTAAAATAAAAACTTAATTATAATTATACTTACTGCATCCTTCGGGGGGGTGAAGAGATCAAGAAATTTTGCATTTTTATCAGTTTTGGCTAACAACCATCTCAAGATTCTTGGATAAAAAACTTCTTCCTGGTAGTTCACTTGTTGTCTCAAATGAAGAATGGCTTCAAACGCCCAAGCCTATAAAATAACGCTAATAAATCAAAGCCATTATTGAGTAAAAAATGAATGCTATCATAATAAAAGAAAGAAACAAATTTTCCATGAAAGCCAACGGAAAGCCATATAAGTTGACTGTCCTTGGCGCTAACAAAGTCAACATATAGACAGTCATTTTGAATCTTCCCAAACGATAGCTGTTAAATGCATCAAGATCGTCAGAGATCTTTATTGAACCAATGCTTATGTTGTTGTTAACGTCTCTCGACCAAAGAATATAATGTACAAACCAAACCAAGCACAATGGCTGCCTGTGCTTCTTTGAAAGTTTTTTACTTTTCAATGCTTCTATCAAATTTTTATTTTTGAAGCTTGGATCCAAATGGACACCAGGTCATCATGATCACATGACTTGTCTTTACCTTTTTTGGTTATGAGGGGTGTTTTTTGGGGGTTAGAATAGGAATAACTTGAGAAGGAGTCTAGTAACTATGACAAACTTCTTCCAACCAAAACAAACAGACATGTCATAGTAATTTATCCACACCTCATCCATCTTATCTTTGTTTTCATACATACACCTACGCTTGAGAAGTTCATATACCATTTTCATTTGAAAACGAGCATTGTTGTCCTCTGGCAAATCAAGATATTTCCCAAAGCAGTTATCCCTAAAATAAGCATCTAAGTTTTATTCTTGAAGTATTTTTTTGGAGGCGTCGAAAGATTTTCCCATGGTTGACTTAACCACAAAATCACCCATTAAATCTATGGCACCATCGCGCTGCATTCTCATAGGATAACGATCAATGCTGAAATTTTGACCAAATCTTCAAGGAAAGGGCTATTAGAATTTGGATCGTCTCTTTTAAAACATTCTTCCTCCCCATGTTCATCATATTTTGCTCCTAATTGAGATAACGCTTGTAAAGCAAGCTCATAGAGTGGTGGATATAGCCTAGCGACTTTACTTATTCTTTTACTTGGACTTGATTCGGCTTCTGTTCTTTTGGGAGACATATTATCTAAAATTAATTGGAACATAAAAAAATATATTACAGTTGATTAATGCATCGTTAAAAATAGATAACAATAAATCTAATAAACAAAATAGTAAAATAATAGTTCCAACAGATCACTTATGTGTTGCACCAAGTAGTATATCTTTTGCAGTATATAATAAATCTATTGCAGCGGATGAGCAATTATTGCAACAATACAAAATATATCACTCATCTTTTAAGACAGATGAATGGTCTATGCAACAGATCACATATTATTGCAACATAAGTGATTTATTAGAATAGTTAAATAACCTGTTGTAATGGATGAGTAATCTATTACAACAATACAAAACATATCACTCATCTGTTGAGAAAAAATAATTGGTCTGTGCAATAGATCACACATCTGTTGCAACATATGAGTGATTTGTTAGAATAGCTAAATAACCTGGAGCAATGACTGAGTAATCTATTACGATAATACAAAATATATCACTCATCTGTTGAGAAAGATAAATGGTCTATGCAATAAATCACACAGCTATTGCAACATATGAGTGATTTATTGGAATAGTTGACTAACCTACAACAATGGCTGAGTAATCTGTTATGACAATACAAAACATATCACTAATCATTGAGAAATATGAATGGTCTGTGCAATAGGTCACATATCTGTTGCAACACATGAGTGATCTGTTGGCACAGTTATCAACAGTTAATATTATTTAGATTTCTTCCAATATTGGGTTGTCTATCGTGGAAGATAAATGATCAGTTTGAAAAATCATATCTTGGAAATGTCTTGATAGAAGATTTAATAGGATTTTATCCAATAGGAGGTTCATCTGTTGTATCGGATCACTAATCTGATGGTTCTTCCATTGGATCGGATGGTTAATCAATTGCATCAGATGTTTTATCTGGTGTTTAGTATGTTGTGATATATGGTTAATCTATTGCACCATATGGTTAAACTATTGCATTATATGCTAAATTTGTTACATCAGATGATTAATTTATTGCATCAGAATTATAATCTGATGGTTCCTCTGGTGCGTCAGATGGTTAATCTATTGAATCATCTGACAAATCTATTGTATCAGATAGTTAATATGTTACACCAGATGAATAATCTATTGGATAAAATAAAAAATAGTAGCACAATTTTATTCAACAGAAAATAACAAGATCACCATTTTTACCAAGAACAGAACAAATCAACCCAAATCATTATTTTATTTTTATAAACACAAACAACAAAAATCAAACTTCAAAAAAATGCAACAAACAACAAAAAATATAATTCACTTCAAAAAGAGAAGAGAAGAAATACCAGAAATTAGGATTTTATTTTGACCATATTTCAAATCAAAGCAACAAATATTGAAATTATTAACCAATACTATAAGAGAAGTTGGCTCAAGTTTCTCATTTTCTTCAAAACTAAAAAGGCCATAAATTTTTACCTGTTGATGATAGGCGAATTTACGCGCCTATATCAATATATTTTGCCCATATTTTAGCCTAGTTTTGAGAACAAATTATATATTTCATGCACTTTTAGTCCTTTTTCCTATAAATGAGCTAATGAACATGATTAGTAAAGTTTCAGGTATAAATGATGCAAAATTCAGCATTTTATGGCTTACTTGACGCAAAAGAAAGATCACGAAGGAAGGAAAGGGAGTTTACACGCCTAAGGACCAAAACTGCTGCATGAAAAATCTGTCCCGGGTTAAAACAACATTTCTGAAGACTTTGGGGACCTGGACCAAAAC
Source organism: Capsicum baccatum var. pendulum (assembly GCA_030864225.1). Lineage (NCBI taxonomy): Eukaryota > Viridiplantae > Streptophyta > Magnoliopsida > Solanales > Solanaceae > Capsicum > Capsicum baccatum. The sequence goes on along the minus strand of CM061553.1, from coordinate 210,330,321 downwards.
TGCTGCATGGAAAATCTGTCCCGAGCTAAAACAGCATTTCTGAAGACTTTGGGGACTTACAAACACATAGCTGGATTTGGACAATGATACATTAACCTAGTACAATTGGGTTATGTATTTCATTAGTTTATTTGGATTATGATAATGTTACATTAACCTAGTACATTTGGGTTAAGTATTTCATTAGTTTAGTAGGATTTGGTTATTTATTTCATTAGCTTAGTAGGACTAGGATATGGGTATTATAAATACCCTATCATGCTAGAGATCTTTAATGAACTTCTCCCTTAGTGGAGAGATACAATTCTTCACTTAAGACACCTTCTAACAATTCAGAACAATACATCTTTCTATTATTCACTCTTCTAATCTTTCCATCAATTCTACTCTTCTGTTCTTAATTTCCGCAACAAGAGAAACGCTACTTGCTAAGGAATCACGCCTCACGCCTATCACTTGATCTACACGCCATTACTCAATATTGTGATATAATAACAATGTCAATCATGATCTCCTTCGCATTCATGGGTAATTAAACTTCTCTGTTGGGGTTATGGAAGCCGAATGAGATACTATCTATTGCTGTGAGTTTGTGAGTTCAAGACACGTATATTGCTTATATCATTATTCTCTTCAGCTTAATCCACATTCTTTGCGGTTGCAAACGCAATAATACGTCAGTCTAACATTTAACTTGTTCGAGAGAAAGGTTATTTGTCTGGAAAAGAGATAATGTCAAGGTAGTAGGACACCCTTTCCTATTAAAAAGCTAGTGCCGTAACTGGACTAACCTCTTGGAGAATTCGGACCGTTAGACACGCTTTAAGCTCGAGAGAGTTAAAGTGAAATAGTCCTTGTTTAGGTCGAGAGACGCTTGGATTTACCATCGACTACAATTCTCTATAAGCAATTGCATGTCAGAATTCTACACACCCATAGCCAATAGAGACGTATACCTCAGAAGGTGGACATAACCCCAACGCTTCAATTCTCATTGTTTACAACCAACGTAACAATCTCTCTCTCTTTACTTTATTATTTTCAGCTTTTGTTTATATTACTTGCACGACAAGACTCCCCCCTTCTTGCGAGACTTGCACCAAAAGTTTAGTAATTTTGCTTACTTGTTGGCCAAGCTATTCCCTGTGGGATCGACACCCAACCCAGGTTGGGTCCTATATTTGCTAACGACCGCTTTACACTCACGAGAACTGTAGATTGATCGTTATCAAAAATTAGCGTCGTTGTCGGGGAATACGAGTGTCAATCAAGTTCGTGATAATTACTAGACCCTTTGGTCAAAGATTCTCGTACTTTTACTTTTAGTTGTTGTTTTTGTTTTTTTTTAGGTTTATTCAGTGCATCAATGGAGGCACAACGTGAAATTGAAAGGATGGTTGCTCAAGAGAGTATTGATAACCATAGGCGAGCAACAAATCCTGACAATGAGGATGATCTAGATGGAGCTGGTGCCACAGGAGCTATTATTCTTCCGCCATTGCCACCGGGAGCAAAGTTCAATATCACTAGCGCCATGATTCAGCTTTTTCAACTCAAGGGATTATTTGGTGGACTAGCAGGTGATGATCCGAATATGCATCTGATCAACTTTATTTCTACATGCAAGTCATTCGACAATCCTGGCGTTGGACAGAATGCAATTCGATTACGTCTATTTCTATTATCTCTGTCTGGGGAGGCAACTATATGGTTGAATGGGCTGACTCCTGATTCTATCACAAATTGGAGTCAATTGAGAGACGCTTTCCTAGAAAGATTCTTTCCACCATCCAAAAGAGCATAATTGAGAGATGAAATCAGCAACTTCCGTCAGCTTCCAACTGAAGCACTTCATAAAACATGGGAGAGGTTTAAGACGAAGCTAATGCGATGCCCAAACCATCATATGACCAATGTCCACTTGATGGAGATATTATACAGAGCTTTGAATTCGGTGACCAAGCCAGTGGTTGATAATGCGGCTGGAGGATCATTTATGGACCTCACCTTTAGTCAAGCAAGCAATATGCTAGATCGTATGATGAAACAAAGTAGAGCTTGGCATACCAGGGATTCTGAGGTAGCAAGCCCCGCTTTATCTATTGGCATGACTGCAGACCAACGAAGAAGAGAAGAAGAACGTGATCAAGATATGGCGCACATGAAAACCCAAATGGATCTTCTTACAAAGCATCTATTAGGGAAGACCGAAAAAGTGAAAGCTATTGCGTCAAAAGGAAGAGATGAATCTGATTCGGAAGATGAGGCCAACTACTTGAACAATCAGGGTGGTTTCCATGGGAATGCCCAAGGAAACCAAGGTCGGAACTATTATGATAAATTTGGAAGCAAAGACCAAGGTAGTTGGAAGAAAAACAATGAAAAGAGTGGTTTGTACGTTCCCCCTGGAAGACGTGACACCACCACATCTAATTATGGAAGTATGGAGGACATGATGGCTAAATTATTGAAAGGCGTGGAAGCAACGAGCACGGGAGTAACGGAGGTAATTAATGATTTGTACGCCATGAAACAATTAGTAGATTCACATTCCACTTCAATTAGACAACTAGAGCAGCAATTCAGTCAACTTTCAGCAGCACTCAACCAAAGAAAGGCCGGTACTTTACCTAGCGATACTGTGCAAAACCCAAGGAATGATGGGTCATGCATGGCCATCACTACCAGAAGTGGTAAGGTGCTGGAAACTTCAGCGAAATGCAAGAAAGTGATTGACGAAGTTGCGGACATGGATGACAACGCAAAAGGAGAACATGCCCCAGCTACTACTCCTGACGTCAAGGACGCCACATCCAGCACGGTGAAACCTAAAAAAGTGGAAAAACGGAAGCAAGAGGAGAAGAAAACCGTGGAGAGAACACTTCCATACCCACCACCACCTTTTCCCCAAAGATTAAAGAAGGTGGCGGATGATACAAAGTTTAGCAAATTTATGAATATGTTAAAGCAGCTGACCATTAATGTTCCATTAGTGGAGGCACTTGAACAAATGCCTGGGTATGCGAAATTTATGAAGGATCTCTTGACAAAGAAGCGGGCAGCAAGTTATGACTTGGCGGATAATGTTCATCATTGTAGTGCAATCGCTACAAGATCGCTAGTTCAAAAGAAGGCAGATCCTGGAGCTTTCACTATTTCTTGCACAATTGGATCGTTGTATTTTGCTAAGGCATTGTACGATTTGGGAGCTAGCATCAATTTGATGCCACTATCTATCTACAGAAAGTTGGGGTTGGGAGACCCTACACCAACCAATATGAGGCTCGTGATGGCTGATAGGTCGGTAAAACAACCTGTGGGTATCTTGAATGATGTGTTGGTGAAGGTTTCGTCATTCATCTTTCCTGCCGACTTCGTTATTCTGGATTGTAAGGAGGATTCTGAAGTTCCCATAATCTTGGGACGTCCTTTCCTTGCAACTGGAAGTGTGCTTATTGACATGAAAGATAATGAGCTTTTGTTTCAAATTAATGACGAAGTGGTACGGTTTGATATATGCAAAGCCATGAAGCAGACCAGCGATATGAATGAGTTATCTGTAGCTGATGTTCATCATAAGGATATGAAAGCATTATCTATAGAGAAACAGCCTACTGTTGAGCCATTGTCTGCTGCGCCACTGAATGTTGAGCATGAGGACAATGAAGAACTTATGGGTGATCTAACAAAAACAGAGTCGTATACTCCTAAGCAACCGGAATGTGATCTCAAGAATCAACCAACAGTGAAGACTCCCATTGATGAGCCACCAATGCTAGAAACGCAAGAGCTCCCCGATTATCTAAGGTATGTGTTCTTGGAAAGTAGAAATATACTTCCGGAGAGAGCAGATGATTTAAGTGAACAGCACGTAGAAGCTCTCATCTCTGCTCTGAAGAGATACAAGAGAGTTATAGGTTGGACTATTGATGATATAATTGGTGACTCTCCGAAGAAACGTAGGAGCCATCTCGAAAAAGATCACATGCCCACAGGTAAGCCTCATTGTCGTCTAAATCCTTTCAGAAAATGATCCATCACTTACCTCGACGAAGTATGAGTACTCGAGGTAACTATGTTGAGCCACGACAATAAATAAGGCGCTAGATGGGAGGCAACCCATCATTTTATTGTTTTATCGTTTTATCGTTTTATCATTTTATCATTTTATCATTTTTCTTTCGTTCTAGTACTTGTTTTGTTCTTGATAAATGAAAATCCAAAAATAAGAGTCGTGCCATGACCAAAACTAAGGCGTTTGGTAGGAGGCAACCCATCGTACTAATCGTTTTCATTTGGTTTTGAGCAAAAATAGGTGCAAGAAGTATTCAACGAGGAGATTGATTTCAATTGACGATTTGAATGCATTGTATGGTAAAGTTGGTAAGTTAGGAATAGTGATGCATAAGGCTATGGATTGAGCATCTCTCATGCCCAAATAGACATCGAGGAAGGCTAGGCCTTGGAAAAACTAGGCCACGAACGATGCACAACCTATCCTATAGCCCAAGGTCTCGGAATCTAGTGTGCTATACACTATGCGCCGCCTATTCCTAAGTATTCTTTTGACTATGCGCCGCCTATGCTATGGCATTTGGTCTCAGTATCTCATATGCCATAGACTATGCGGCACATATGTCTACAAATGCCATAGACTATGCGGCGCATATGTCCCATTATGTTATAGACAATGCGCCGCATATGTCATTGATATGCCGAGCATTATGCGCCGCATATGTGGTATTTTTGTCTCCAAAACCGATTGTAAATGGGTCAAAACCCGACCCATTCTCTTCCTATATAAAGGGGACTTAGTTTTACAACACAACCACACTAAAAATTGACCTAAGGGTGCCGCATATACATCCAAATCCTCTCAAAATTTTCTTCTTTTGCTCTTCCAATTCACAAAACCATCTCCACAAGCTTCAAGCAAGTAAGTACTCTCTTATTCTTCATCTATTTCTCGTAAGTACTACGTTGCTATGTCTATCATGAATTGCTACATCTTGAAAGATTATTGGTGATGTTCATGTGTTTGGATTATTGATGCAAAATCATGTGAGTGAACGTATACGTTAGAATCATCTTGACTTGTTTCCGACTTGAATTTGGTTTTAATAGCATTGTTATACTATTTGCGGAATTGCTATAATCTTAAACATTGTTTAAGATTGCTACTTGGATACTTACATGTTAGGCTATCCCGTTCATCGGGATAAGACTTATAGTGCCTACCGACATAGGAGGTTGTGATTGTTGAAAGTAACTATATTATGTGGTAACCCCTATGTAGTAGTGTTGTTATATCTAACATGAAAGTAGTCCAATGGCTGCAAGTAAGTGATGCATTGCTGATTTTCTTGTAAGAATATAATCCTAAAACGTATGTCGATGAAGTCTAAGTAATCGACCACTTTCACTTCACTGATTTGTATCAACAAAACTAAGTGTGGGGTGGTGGTATTGCATGCTATACTTCTCTGTTTGCACCTATGTTTGTTTGTTTACTTTGTTTATTTGAGTTCGTTTTTTTTTGTTTTTTTCGTTTATCATTTTTTTAAGTTTTTTAGTAGTTAAAATTTTTTCTAGCTTCGCATGAAATTATTTTGATAGGCAGCATGAGATCATAACAAGAGTATGTGCTACAATTGTGACTATTGAGACGTTTAGGCTCTATTTGTGACTCATTATATGATATTGTGTGATTCAATTCCTTCAATTGTTGGGTCGAGAGTCTATATTACTTCCAATCAAGTCGACCATGTGCCTTGTGTGTGTGAGATTAATAGTATCTTCTATGTATGTGGCTGATGCTAGAACTTGCCTGGTATGTATGCAAAGCGAAAATAAGGAGTGTAAGTTTAGGATATGATTTAGGCATTTCTTTGGCAACCTATATTTGTTTATCTTCAGTTTTACCTACCCATAGACATCATCCTAGTTAAACCCTTTGGAGCCTTTAGCCTATTTCTTTGACAACCTCGTATGTAAGCCTAATCCATTTCTTTCAAGACCGTAATTTGATCCAAATTCCTAAGTGCTTTAAAGTGAAAAAGTCATGTGACAACATAAGAGGAAATTGGGTGAGTATGATACTTCAAATTGTAATGGTATTTGAATGTGCTATGAAAAAGAAAGTGTTATCATAAGAGGTATGTTGTGAAAAGAAAAAGGAAAAGAAAGCTGAAAAGTGAGTTGTGCTTAAAATTGAAAAACAAAAGAGGAGAACAAGGGTGGTAGAACAAAAAAAAGAAGAAAGGTTGAAAGAAAGAATAAGTGTCAATGATACAATGTGATGTATTAAAGCGCTTAGGAACCTAGTCACTATTCTTGGCCAAAATAGTCCTACCCGTCCCTTAGCCTACATTACAACCATCAAAAGACCTACTTGATCCTAATCTTAACATTCCGACATTTACTGGAGTACTACATTAAGGGCAAGCCTATGGTCATCAGTTGCTACATATGATGTCTTTGTGAGAGTGAGAGCAAGGACATTGAGATACCCATGTTTGAAAAATATGCTATACTTGTGAGTTATTATGGGTACTATATTGTGAGACACACATGGTTGATGAGTCTTGGATAGTTGTATATGATTCTATGCACCTTAACGTTTGCATGCGAGTTGATCACCATCACGAGTCTATGCTTGAGGTTAAATTGTTTCTACTTATAATCAGAAAGCTACTCCTTGTTGATAATTGTTGTGCTTGTCTTGAAGAATGTTTTATGTTGTTGCTGTAAAACCCTAAGTTGATGTTTAGAAGGACATGATATTTTGTTCGAGGACGAACAAAGCTTCAAGTGTGGGGTGTTGATGATAGGCGAATTTACGCGCCTATATCAATATATTTTGCCCATATTTTAGCCTAGTTTTGAGAACAAATTATATATTTCATGCACTTTTAGTCCTTTTTCCTATAAATGAGCTAACGAACATGATTAGTAAAGTTTCAGGTATAAATGATGCAAAATTCAGCATTTTATGGCTTACTTGACACAAAAGAAAGCTCACGAAGGAAGGAAAGGGAGTTTACACGCCTAAGGACCAAAACTGCTACATGGAAAATCTGTACCGGGCTAAAACAGCATTTCTGAAGACTTTGGGGACCTGGACCAAAACTGCTGCATGGAAAATCTGTCCCGAGCTAAAACAGCATTTCTGAAGACTTTGGGGACTTACAGACACATAGCTGGATTTGGACAATGATACATTAACCTAGTACAATTGGGTTATGTATTTCATTAGTTTATTTGGATTATGATAATGTTACATTAACCTAGTACATTTGGGTTAAGTATTTCATTAGTTTAGTAGTATTTGGTTATTTATTTCATTAGCTTAGTAGGACTAGGATATGGGTATTATAAATACCCTATCATGATAGAGATTTTTAATGAACTCCTCCCTTAGTGGAGAGATACAATTCTTCACTTAAGACACCTTCTAACAATTCAGAACAATACATCTTTCTATTATTCACTCTTCTAATCTTTCCATCAATTCTACTCTTCTATTCTTAATTTCCGCAACAAGAGAAACGTTACTTGCTAAGGAATCACGCCTCACGCCTATCACTTGATCTACACGCCATTACTCAATATTGTGATATAATAACAATGTCAATCGTGATCTCCTTCGCATTCATGGGTAACTAAACTTCTCTGTTGGGGTTATGGAAGCCGAATGAGATACTATCTATTGCTGTGAGTTTGTGAGTTCGAGACACGTATATTGCTTATATCATTATTCTCTTCATCTTAATCCACATTCTTTGTGGTTGCAAACGCAAGAATACGCTAGTCTAACATTTAACTTGTTTGAGAGAAAGGTTATTTGTCTGGAAAAGAGATAATGTCAAGGTAGTAGGACACCCTTTCCTATTAAAAAGCTAGTGCCGTAACTGGACTAACCTCTTGGAGAATTCGTACCGTTAGACACGCTTTAAGCTCGAGAGAGTTAAAGTGAAATAGTCCTTGTTTAGGTCGAGAGACGCTTGGATTTACCATCGACTACAATTCTCTATAAGCAATTGCATGTCAGAATTCTACACACTCATAGCCAATAGAGACGTATACTTCAGAAGGTGGACATAACCCCAACGCTTCAATTCTCATTGTTTACAACCAACGTAACAATCTCTCTCTCTTTACTTTATTATTTTCAGCTTTTGTTTATATTACTTGCACGATAAGACTCCCCCTTCTTGCGAGACTTGCACCAAAAGTTTAGTAATTTTTCTTACTTGTTGGCCAAGCTATTCCCTGTGGGATCGACACCCAACCCAGGTTGGGTTCTATATTTGCTAACGACCGCTTTACACTCACGAGAGCTGTAGATTGAGCGTTATCACCTGTGAAAGAAGAAAAGGAACGATGCTGAATTTAAATCTGTTGTGGTCGGAGAGCAAGGCTGTTACGTCGATTGAAGGTTACAGAATTCAAAGTTGTTTGGGCCAGAGAGCAAGGTTGTCACGTCAATTGAAGGTTGAAGTCGAAATAAAACTCGAAGCCCAACTATTTGTCTTCGGATGTTGAAGTCACTGAGGATTGAAAGGAGAAATTTACAGAACTGTTGGTTAAAAGAGACTTTAGAGAAACTGTCAAGAGAGAGGAGACAGACTAGTTGATTTGGATTGAAGAGGGGTGTGGGTTGGGTTGATTTGTATTTTTGAAAAGATTAGAAAGTTTTAAAAATATTAATCAAGTCCATAATTAACTTAATCAAGTTTTATAATGATATTTGACCCTTTAAGTTGGTCAATGTCACCAATCGTTCATTCAAGACTTAAAAGACACCTTTCCTTCAATTTTCTCAAGTTAGTATAGGGAAACCTTTTTGGGTTTTCTCCACTTTTTGAAGCATGTTCTCCCTAAATTTCAACCAAATTTTTTTCAATTATTTTTTGTTAGTCCAAATCTTTGTAAAGTAATTTCTTTTTATTATTTTTCCTTTTCTTTGACTTCATAACTTGATTTTAATTAGTAGATTGCCCTATTAAATATTATCAAGTACTTTGAGTTCAATTTCTTTCTTGGGCATTTTTTTGTGTGCTTTTCTCACTTTATTTCATAATTAATTTCTCAATTCACATCCTTTTAGAATTATTTGAGTCGTCCTTCTTTCAAGAGTTACAAGGATCCATTCCTCCATAAAGATAAGAAACCTTGAATTAGTTCAGCAAATGTATTTCACGATCAATCTTGAGAAGAAACCATAGAAGATGAGTTGAGAGTTCATATATGAGCGAAGTGAGACTTTTATTACCAATTTGTTTGCTAGTTTTGTAAGGTGATTGTTACGATCTATTTTCGAAAAGTCAAATGTTCCATAACTTCGTGGCGAAAAATAAAAGAGGAGTCTTATTGATTTGATTTGAAAATAATTTAGAGTTGCCACTTAATTTTAGGCAAATTAAGAAATCATTTAAAAAGGTGATTTTGAAAAAAAAAAAACTTTTAAAAACAACCAGAGTCTAGGTAAGAATTCAAATAAATTCATAAGAAAGTGTTACACACTTTCGAAAATTCACAAAATATGATTTCCAGCACATTAAGATTATTTGGCTGATTTTAATAATTCTTTAAGTTACTTGAAAAATCTTATTAAAAATCTTAAGCTTATTTAAAAATCTCATTTTTAAACAAATAGAATTTATTTGATATTAATCCTTTTAATTTATTCTAAATAATAAAATAAACTAAATATCAAAGTTTCAAAGTAATTCTAACTTTAATTTGCCTAGATAGAGGAATTTAAAAGATATTAAACAATCAAAATAAAATGAATAATTTTAAAATAAATTTGCTCCTCGAGGATTCATCTAGATTAACTAAATCGAATTACAAACAAATAAGAGAATTTTTCATAAGTAGCAAACTTATAACTATAATTTAACTTTTATAGCAACTGTTTCATAATTACGAAAAATAGCAAGTTGTATTTTATATTTTATAAAAAGCGTTGCTATACATATACAACAAGATTTATTATCCTTCTTTTACTCAAATCAGTTGAGTTAAATAAGGAAGGAGTAAATTTCTTTTTCATAAATTACTGCAGCAGATTCTTTTTCCATAAATTACTTTTATTTCAATTAATAGATTCCTTTTCCAAATCAAACTCAAATATGAAAGATTATTATTTTCAATTGTCCACGATATTCAAAAATTCAAAATAAAGCATCATTACTGCTTTTTTTTCTCTTTCACTCTCTTATATCTCTGACTTTTTTTTCTTTTTAGTTTTTTTCCATTTCTTTATCATTTAACTTTTTCATTTTCATTTCTGTTTTCTTTCCACTTTATTTTCTCTTGTTTTTTTTTCTTTTTCATTTTTTTCTTTATTTTTTCTTTTTGGTCTTCTTTTTTTTTCCTTTCTCATATTTTTTTTATTTTCCTATTTTCATTTTGTTCTTCTTCTTTTTTTATTCTTTTAATTTTATTTTTACACTTCTATTTCTAGCGTCCATTTGTCTTTCTCTCCCCCCCCCCCTCCCTTTTCACTTCATTTTTTTCAGATTTTTTTTCATTTTTTTGTCTTTTTCTATTTTCTTATTTTTTTACTCTTCTATTTCTATCTTTTATTTTAAAAAGACAAATACCTATATCGCATATACATATTCAAAAAATATACAAAATAAATTGACATACAGATTTGCATTTGTATTTACAGTACAAAACATACCTATATATCTGCATATGTATTTACAGAAATACATATCTAACTCATATATATATATAAGCATATAGGACACAAAATCTCTATAACAAAAAGGACAATTATATATATATGTATATATAGGTAATCAAAAAATAGATAATACACAATTTAAACAATAAAAAAACAAATAAGTATATATGTTACCCTCTAAAATGACATAGAACAATTCAAAGACAAATCCAACACTGTACAAAAATACATATGAATATGCATTTGTATATACAAAAAGGATAACTAAATACATATACATATAAGTAATCAAAAGATACATAATACATATCTTCAATAGTAAAAAAAATAAGTACATATGTTACCCTCTAAAATGACATAAAACAGTTCAAATACAAATTCAATACCGTACAAAATACATATAGCTCTTCATATGTATTTATAGAATACATAGCTGATCCATATGTATATTCTTTTTTTATATGAGTCACATTTGTAGTTCGTAAATAGATATGAAGATATATAGTATAGTTATGTTTGTTACTGTTTAATATGAATATGCTATGTATTTCGTACACAAAATACATATCAGAGTCATATTTAAATTTTTTGTATAGTAATATACATATGGATCAAGCATGTATTCTGTAAATACATATACAGAGTTATATGTATTTTTTTATAATGTAATATATATTATGTAAAAGAAAACATATACATACTATGTATTTTGTATTATATTTTTGTGAAAAGTACAAATAATATAGATTTATGTTATTATTTTATTCTACAGGTGTTGCATGATTATATATTCATGGCAAGATTACTTTCAAGGTGTAACGCTCCGATTTTCTGAATCGGAATGCTACATGGTGCTCATGACCCCGAGGGACCACAAGCTAACACATGAATGATATCTGTACTAGTACACTGCATAATATACATATAATACGCAAAAAAACTGAACATGTAGGCAATAAGGTTCAACTGAAGAGATATAGTAACATTCATTGGGTAATGAATACCCAAAATAACTGAATATAAAACTGAATACTGAATCTGATAGCTAAATCTGACTAAATCTAAAAGCCTCTAAGTACTGTCTGAATAATGAGTTAAAGGAACATATCTCCAACTAACTCTGTAAAAATGAATTGAAGTAATAAATGAATAAATCAAATCATATTATCCTCGGATGGATGAGGACTCACTGCAACACTGTGACTGGAAAGCTACTGCTGGTCTGGAACTCATGGCTCTGGATCTTTGGTGTAATATGAAAAGAAAGCACCATAGCGCAAATACATCAGTAAAACTGGAGTACTGAATATACGAGTGGGGTAGGCTAATACAAAGGGATTACATGCATGAATAATGCTAACTGACTGACTGATATGAATGTAAGAGTACAAACATACATACATAGTAACTAAGATAGTGAGTATGTGGTAGCTAAATCTGTTAGCTAATACATGGCTGGAACTGTAGTTTTGATAACATGAGCGACTGTATTTGATAGCCCTGAATCTGGTAGAACTCTCTGAGTCCTGTGCTATAACTAAATTTGACTGTATCTAATAGTCTTGGTATACTGATATCTGAAGAACTGTCTGAGTTCTTTTATTGAGATTGATACTAAAACTATGGGAGGTAGTTGTTTAAATGACTTGCCCTATCTATACTATTACGGCTAAGTTAGGGTCCAATCTATGCCCCGACTGGAGGGGTGTCAATACCGCGCCACTAGTAAGAACAATTGTGAGTGACCCTTATCTGGCAGGTACTCAAAGTAAGAATGGTGGGACCCTAAACTGACAGGTTAAGCCACCTCATCAACCCTAATCTAACAGGTTAAGATGTCTCAACCTACGCGGACTGTGTAGGTCTGGAACACAAGGATGAGTGCTAAGAATAACACCCTAAACTGGCAGGTGAATTCCCATCCTTGGGTTCACTCGGTCCTAACTTCTACTCCCATATGAAAGGACTGAACATGATTCAACTAGATGTACATGGACTGAATTACTGACATCTATTGACTGATGGAGTAGTACTATTATCTGAGAGTTAACTGAGATCATAAGATTTCTGATGTTTCCTAAGTCACATGACTGACTGAGTTCTATATAGTATAGCTTGATTGAGATTTATCATGGAACATGACATGGCTCTAGACACACAGCTATATTTTTTGGGTACAAATACCCCCAGGACTCGATAGAAGGAAACTGGCACACATGACGTGACTTGATCACAAGATTAGAGTCCATAATTCACAATACTATAAGTAGGGGATAGTATACTTCATGTATTTATTCACATCTCAACATGGTAGGTATAGAATGCATACATTTCATGTATATAATTCATATTTCCACTATCACACATACTTCATGCCACAACAACAACAACACATAAATAGCATGGAAATTTATATGAAAGTGTATAGCTAATAAGGACTTGTAATTTAGATATCATGGAATCATATAATTATGGGTTTCTAGCATCCTAGGCATTTTATCAAACACCTTGCATGTATTCTTTAAAGCATAGGTGGATTTCATACTTGCATCACATCAAACAACCTAAAGTTCATGTTTTTCAACTAATAACTACATATATTTCATGAAAACATCTTTAGATATCATTTTGAAACTTAAACAACAATCATCAACATGTACATGCTTATATCACAACAAAAAGTTTACAAAATAACATTTAAAAACATGGTTCTTGAGCTATATGAACGGATTGGATCCATATATGAACACTATGCATACCTTAGATTAAGAATTCGTGGAATCTACGGTTGAATTTGCTTGAAGCTTGAAACCCCAATGGAAACCCTAGACTTGTTCTTGATTGTTCTTGAGTGAATTTTGATAAAGTTAATGTAAAGGGATGCTTTGGGGATTCAATCCAATGTTTAAAGAGTATATATAGGGTTTTGTGAAGTTACCATATTGCCCTTGAGGAGTTTAAAATGAAAACTGAAAACTATGCAAAATTTATCCCGATTTAGGGCCCCAACATAATGCAGAGCTTGGTGAAATGCCAATTATTATGACCTGGAAGCTTGGCGTGAAGCGGGGCTATCACGGAGTCTTTATGGAAATTGACGAGTACCATTTTGGCCTCCGACGTGATGCACCATGCACTGAAATGGGATTCGTCTTAAGTAGAAACGTAAAATAGTCATAACTTCCTCACCGGGTGTCCGTTTTAGGCGAATTTGGTATCGACGAAAAGCTTATTAAATTATATATCCATTGGTATGTCATAGGATGAAAAATTAGTAGTATAATGAGGGATATTATTATTTGAATTTGATGATACCAATATCCTTCTTGAGAATTCAATCGGTAAGGAATGTTTTGATTCGCATAATAGCTAGGACATATTTGAGACCTTAATTGACATCAAACTTGATCATGAAACTACCAAGGAACCATGATGAACTATGCATGAGCTTGAAACATGGAGCTAATATTGAGTTGGATTTTTTGGGGTATTACAATATCTCCCCCTTGGGAGCATTCGTCCTCGAATGAGACTTAACTAAGTGGGAAGAATAAGACAAGCTGAACATGAACTGAACATGAAGGACTGAAACATGATCTCATGACTGATATGCTAAACATACTGAACTCATGCATATCTGACATATGGATAACTGGTACATGGATGTGTAACTAAGCAATATGATAAACTGAACTTCTTAAGATGAGAATGCATATCTGATGCATGAACTTATAATTGAAATGATACATGAATTCATGAATGAGTATGCAACAGTAATAGATACCAAGTTTAAACTGAGGACATAAACATGAAACTGAATAAGCTTAAGAAGAACTGTTACCTTGAGCTTGATCTAAATTTGCGGGAAAGAGGTGAGGATACTTGGTACGCATATCTATTTCTGTTTCCCAAGTAGCTCCCTCATGAGACTTATTTTTCCAAAGAACCTTAACTAATGGGACTTATTTGTTCCTCAATCGACGAGTCTGATAGTCTAAGATTTTGACTGGAATCTCTTCATAAGAGAGGTTGTTCTGAATGTCAATGCTCTGAACAGGGACTACAACTACTGGGTCACCTATGCAGTTCTTGAGCAAAGAGACATGGAAGACTGAATCAACTGAGGCTAGATCTGAAGGCAATTCTAGCTCATAAGTTACCTTGCTGAAGCGACTGAGAATCCTGAAGGGACCGACATATCAGGGACTGTGTTTCCCTTTCTTGCCGAACCTCTTCACTCTCTTCATGGGAGAGATATTAAGATAGGCATAGTATTGACCTCAAACTCGAGATCCTTCCTATGAATATCTGCATAAGACTTCTATCGGCTCTGAGCAGCCCGGAGTCTCTATCTGATCAACTGAACTTTCTCTAAGGCGTCGAATACTCTGTCAGGACCTATGACTGAGTCCTCACAAACTTCGAACTAACCGATCGGAGATCTATATCTCCCACCATAGAGAGCTTCGAATGGAGCCAGCTGAATACTAGAATGATAGCTATTATTTTATGCAAACTCAATCAAGTCCAAGTGGTCATCCCAACTTCCCTTGAAATCAATTGCACACGCCCTTAGCATATCTTTAAGTGTCTGAATGGTCCTTTCTACTTGATCATCTGTCTGAGGATAAAACATTGTACTGAGATGAACTTGGGTATCGAGACCCTTTTGGAATGCTTTCCAGAAGTGAGAGGTGAACTGGGTACCTCTATCTAAGATGATAGATGAGGGAACACGGTATAATCTGACCAACTCCCTGATGTAGAGTTTGGTATAATCCTCGACTGAATAGGAGGTACAAACTGGAAGGAAATGGGCTGACTTGGTCATTCTATCTACAATGACCAAAATTGAATCATACTGATAACGAGTTCTAGGCAAACCCGTCATGAAGTCTATGTTCACTTATTCCCACTTCCAAGTAGGAATGTTGAACTCCTGCATGGAACCACTAGGTTTTTGATACTTTATCTTAACCTATTGACATGTAGAGCACTTAGCCACAAACTCTACAACATTACTCTTCATCCCACTCCACCAATAGATCTCCCGCAAATTGTGGTACATCTTAGTGGCCCCTGTATGGATGGAGTATTTCGCACCATGCATTTCTACAAGAATTTGTTGCCTCAAGTTATCTACACCTGGATTGCACAAACGACCCTGAAAACGAAGAAAACCATCTCCCCCTTGGGAGAAAACCTAAACTTTCTGATTCTGAACTAACTCTTTCAGCTTGACAAGGCTAGGATCCATGTCTTACTTTTATTTCACCTATAAAACTAGAGATGACTCTAAACTACTCTAAACACATACACCACCCTCTGAAGAATCAACTATGCAAATGCCTAGTCTGGCAAGCTGATGGATTTCCTGAGCTATCTTTTTCTTACTAATCTTAACGTGAGAAATACTGCCCATGGAGAGTCTACTGAGAGCATCGGCCACAACGTTGTCCTTTCTCGGATGATAAAGGATACTCATTTCATAGTACTTCAAGAGCTCTAACCACCTTCTCTGACAAAGATTGAGATATTACTAGGAAAAGACATACTGAAGGCACTTATGATCTATGAAGACGTCTACATGAACTTCATAAAGATAATGCCTCCAAATCTTCAAGTCAAAAACTACAGTTGCTAACTCAAGATCATGAGTAGGATAATTCTTCTTATGGGGCTTTAATTTTTTGGATGCGTAGGGTATGACCTTACCGTGCTGCATGAGGACACAACCTAAAACCACTCTGGATGTATCACAATGTACTACGAACCCATCTGAACCATTTGGAAGAGCTAGAACTGGAGTTGTAGTGAGTCGAGTCTTCAATTCCTGAAAACTCTTCTTGCATGAATCTGACCACTGAAACTTGACCTTTTTCTGAGTCAATCTGGACATAGGAGACACAATAGAAGAAAATCCCTTGAAAAACCAACTGTAATAGCCAGCCAAACCTAAGAAACTCCTGATATCTGTTGGAGATACAGGTCTAGGCCAGTTTCTTACCGCTTTGGTTTTCTAAAGATCTACTCTAATGCCCTCACCAAAAACAATATGGCCAAGGAATGCTACTAATCTTAGCCAAAACTCACACTTACTAAACTTGGCGAATAACTGATGATTTATGAAGGTCTGAAGAATAATTCTGAGATGGTCTGAATGATCATGCTCAGTGCAATAATAGACCAGAATATCATCTATAAATACTATAACAAACATGTCCAAGTACTTCTTGAACACATGGTTCATCAAGTCCATGAAAGCTATAGGGGCATTGGTTAGACCAAAGAACATGATTACAAATTCGAAGTGACCATACCAAGTATGAAAAGCTGTATTTGGGATGTCATATTCTCTAACTCTGAGCTGATGATACCCTGATCTGAGGTCTATCTTGGAGAAATAACTGGCACCATGAAGTTGGTTGAACAAATCATCTATTCTGGGAAGTAAATACCTATTCTTGACCATAACTTTGTTGAGCTGACGGTAATCAATACATATCCTGAGAGAACCATCTTTCTTGACCACGAATAAGACTGGCGCACCTCATGGAGATACATTGGGCATGATGAATCCCTTATCTAAGAGATCCTTCAACTGATTTTTCAGTTCCTTAAGTTCTGCTGGTGCCATTCTGTATGGCAGAATAGAGATAGGCTGAGTATCTGGGAGAAGGTCTATGCCAAATTCTATTTTCCTTTTAGGAGGAATGCTTGGAAGATCTTTGGAAAAGACATCTGAATATTCACTAACCACTGGGACTGATTTGAGACTGGGAAATTCAGAACTGGAATCTTTAACATGCACGAGATGATACACACACCCCCTAGAAATCATTTTCCTTGCGCGGAGGTAGGAAACAAGATGTCCCTTAAACGCTGAAACACTACTCTTTCACTCTAAGGTGGGATCATTCAGGAATTGAAAATGAACTATCCTATTCCTGCAGTTGACTATGGCATAGAAAGAATAAAGCCAATCATGCCGAGAATGACATCAAAGTTCGTCATCTCTAACTCGACTAAATTTGCTGATATAGATTTCTAAAATATCATAACCGGGCAGTTCCTGTATACCCATCGAGCTATGATGGTTTTTCCCAATGGGGTAGAGACTGAAAAGGGCTCTTCTAAAATCTCGGGACCAATTTTAAAATCGCCCTGCTATGTATGGAGTAACAAAAGACAAGGATGCACATGGGTCTAGCAAAGCATAAACATGAACATGGAGAATTTGTAATGTACCAGTAACGACATCAAGAGAATTTTCCTGATCCTATCGAGTCTGAAGAGCATACGGTCTATCTGGAAGTGGCACCCTGCTGGTTCGGGCAACCGGACTGAGCTGCGGAATAAATTTGCTAACCCTGAAGGCCTGACTATGGACACTTTCTAATCCTATGGCCTAGCTTGCCACAACCAAAATAAACTTCACTACCGGCTCTACAAATACCCTTCTGGTTCTTACCACAAGCCTGACAAAGAGGATTTGTTCGAGCATTGCTAATACTACCCTGAGATTTAGAGCCTGGCGCATTGTCTCTGCTACCATCTCTAAATTTTGGCACTGGGGTACTAGCCGAGGAAGGAGATGGAGCTGCTAACTTGGGATAAAACTACAAACGGTTCCCTCCCTCTGATTTGGGCTGAGAAAAACTGAAATTGCCTAATTTTTCTCTCTTGTTCTGCGTTTCTCTAGTCCTAAACTTCTGCTCCTCTATCTGCTGAGCATGGGTCATGAGTCTATCTAAGGTCATATCACTGTTCAGCATCTCAGATTTACACTCATTCACCACGCTATCATTCACCCCTGACATGAACTTACTCATCTTAGCCCTATTGTCTGCAATCACATAAGGGGCATACCTATCTAGCTGAGTAAATTTGAGAGAATACTCCCTAACCATCATATTTCCCTGCCTGAGGGTGATAAACTAAAGAACTTTGGCTTTTCTTAGCTTTTGGGGAAAGAATCTGTCTAACAAAGCCGTGACAAATTTCTCCCACCCAATGGGACCTGCGCCATCTACCCTGTCAAACTTTCACTATTTGTATTAAGTGTGATCCATATGTTGCAACTGATATGTGGCTAACTTAGCACTATGAACAGAAGTAACACCCATGATGTCAATGACCTTCTAAAATTGGTCAATGAACTCCTAAAGGTCTTCATCAGACATAGACCCATGGAAATATGGGGGGTTCATTCGGGTGAAGTCTTGAATCCAAGATGCTGTGGAATTTGCCACTGGATTGGCTGGAATAGCTGGTGGCCTTTCATTTTGGGCAGCCACAGACTGAGCAAGTGTAGTGAATGCGACTCTAAACTCCGCATGAGAAACATGTTCGCCCAAATGATCTTTGGGCTGAGGAGCTGGCCAGTTGCTTCTCTTTGGGGCCATATTCTGAAACAAGAAAAGAACGGATTGGACTGGGAGTTTAACTTGAGATTATGCTCACTAGCATGACATGAATACTGAAAGAAAGGAAACTGTTCCTAAAATATCTTATAGCCTCCTGTACATAAATGTGGCGCGTAACATACCCATGCACAAGACTCTACTAGATGCGGCTTTCAGAATTACTAGGACTCTATTGAACCTTAGGCTCTAATACCAAGTTTGTAACGCCTTAATTTTTAGAATCAGAATGCTACACGATGCTCATGACCCCGAGGGACCATAAGCTAACCTATGACTGATATCTATACCTGTACACTGCATAATATACATATAATAAGCGGAAAACATGAACATGTAGGCCATAAGGTTCAACTGAAGAGATATAGTAACATCCATGGGGTAATGAATACCCAAAATAACTGAATACTAAATCTGATAGCTAAATATGACTAAATCTGAAAGCCTCTAAGTACTGTCTGAATAAGGATTTGAAAGAACATGTCTCCAACTAACTCCGTAAAACTTAACTGAAGTAATAAATGAATAAATCAAATCATATTATCCTCGGATAGATAAGGATTCACTGCAACACTGCGACTGGAAAGCTACTGTTGGTATGGAACTTATGGCTTTGGACCTATGGTGTAACATGAAAAGAAAACACCATAGCGCAAATGCTTCAGTACAACTGGAGTACTGAGTATACGAGTGAGGTAGGATAATGCAAAGGGTTTATATGCGTGAATAATGCTAACTGACTGACTGCTATGAACGTAAGAGTACAAATATACATACATAGTAACTGAGATTGTGAGTACATGGTAACTAAATCTATATGCTAATACATGGCTGGAACTGTAGTTCTAATAACATGAGCGACTGTGTCTGACAGCCTTGAATCTGGTAAAACTCTCTGAGTCCTATGCTATAACTGAATTTGACTGTATCTAACAGTTCTGGTATATTGATATCTAAAGAACTGTCTGAGTTCTTTTACTGAGACTGGTACTAAAACTGTGGGAGGTAGTTGTTTAATTGACATGCCCCATATATACCATTATGGCTAAGCTGGGGTCCAATCTGTGCCCCGACTGAAGGGATGTCAATACCGTACCACTGGTAGGAACAGTTGTGAGTGACCCTTATCTAGAAGGTACTCAAAGTGAGAACGGTGGGACCCTAAACTGATAGGTTAAGCCACCTCATCAACCCTAATCTGACAGGTTAAGATGTCTTAACCTACACTGGCTATGTAGTTCTGGAACACAAGGATGACTGCAAAGACTCAAACCCTGAACTGGCAGGTGAGTTCCCATCCTTGGGTTCACTCGGTGCTAACTTCTACTCCCATCTGAAGGGACTGAACATGATTTAATTGGTTGTACATGGACTGAATAACTGACATCTGTTGACTGATAGATTAGTACTATTATCTGAGAGTTAAATGAGATCATGAGAATTCTAATGTTTTCTGAGTCACATGACTGACTGAGTTCTACAGAGTATAGCTTGACTGAGATTTATCCTGGCACATGACATGGCTCTAGGCATACAACTATATTTTTGGGTTCGAATACCCCCGGAATCGATAGAAGGAAACTGGCAAACATGACATGACTTGATCATAATATTAGAGTCCACAATTCACAATATTATAAGTAGGGGATAGTATACTTCATGTATATATTCTCATCTCAACATAGTAGGGAGAGCATGGATACATTTCGTGTATATAATTCATATTTCATTGTCACACATACTTCATGCCACCATAACAACAACACATAAATAGCATGGAAATTCATATGGAAGTGTATAGCTAATAAGGACTTGTCATTTAGATATCATGGAATCATATAATTATGGGTTTCTAGCATCTTAGGCATTTTATCAAACACCTTGCATGTATTCTTTAAAGCATAGGTGGATTTCATACTTGCATCACATCAAACCACCTAAAGTTCATGTTTTTCAACTAACAACCACATATATTTCATGAAAACATCTTTAGATATCATTTTGAAACTTAAACAACAATCATCAACATGTATATGCTTATATCACCACAAAAAGTTTACAAAATAACATTTAAAAACATGGTTCTTGAGCTCTATGAACGGATTCGATCCATAGATGAACACTACACATACCTTAGATTAAGAATTCGTGGAATCTATAGTTGAATTTGCTTGAAGCTTGAAACCCCAATGGAAACCCTATACTTGTTCTTGACTATTCTTGAGTGAATTTTCATAAAATTAATGTAAAGGGATGCTTTGGGGCTTCAATCCCGTGTTTAAAGAGTATATATAGGGTTTTGGGAAGTTACCATATTTCCCTTGAGGAGTTTAAAATAAAAACTAAAAAATACGCAAAATTTATCCCGATTTAGGGCCCCGGTAAGACGTGGAGCTTGGTAAAATTCCAATTATTGTGACATGGAATCTTGGCGCAAAGTGGGGTTATCGCGGAGGTTTCCTAGAAATTGACGAGTGCCATTTTGGCCTCCGGCGCCATGCACTGAAATGGCATTCGTCTTACAGCAAAAACTTAAAATAGCTATAACTTCTTCATCGGGTGTCCGTTTTAGGAGAATTTGGTATAGATGGAAAGATTATTAATTTATCTATCCGTTGGTAGGTCATGGGATCAAAAATTCATATTATAATGAGAGATAAACTCATTTGAAGTTGATGATACCAATATCCTTCTCAAGAATTCAATCAGTAAGGAATGTTTTGATTCGTACAATAGCTAGGACATATTTGAGACCTTAATTCACATCAACCTTGATAATGAAACTACCAAGGAACCATGATGTACTATGCATGAGCTTGAAACATGAAGCTAATATTGAGTTGGATTTTTCGGAGTATTACACAAGGTTTGCACCACATATAGAATGTCACATAGTCAATGATATTAAAGAATGTATTAAGACGGTGTTAACAAAGAAGAGTACATGCTTTTTTTTCATAAGAATATTTGTGGTGTCTACATGAACAAGAAGAAATGTGTAGTTCAAGCGTTATTAGGCAGATGTATTATATCACAAATGTATTATAATTTTTTTGGGGGCATGCGCATGTATTTGTATTTTATATATATAAATGCCTATCTATATGTATTTTTTGTACGGTGTTGAATTTTTCTGAACTATTTATGTCATTCTACATGATAACATATGTATTAATTTTTATTTTTTACTATTTAAGATATGTATCGTGGATCTTTTGATTACCTATATGTATATGTATATTGTTGTCCTTTTTGTTATAGAGATTTTGTATCCTATATGTTTATATATACATATGAGTGAGATATGTATTTCTATAAATACATATGCAGATACATATGTATGTTTTCTATTGTAGATACATATCCAAATATGTAGCTATGTATTTTATATTTTTTGAATATGTGTATGTGACATACATATTTGTCTTTTAAAAATAAAAGTTAGAGATAGAAGAGTAAAAATAAAAAAAAAAATAGAATAAGAAAAAAAAGTGAAAAAGAAATAAAAAAGTGAAAAAGAAATAGAAGCTAGAAATAAAAGTGTAAAAATAAAAGAAAAAAAAACAAAAAAATAGAAAAAAGAAGAGGACAACGAAAATAGGAAAAGAAAAAAGATATGAGAAAGAAAAAAAAATGAAAAAGGAAGAAAAAAAAAGAGAAATAGAAGAGAGAAAATAAAGTGGAAAGAAAAAAAGAAAAAGAAATCAAAATAAAAAAATAAAATGATAACAAAATAAGATGAAAAAAACTAACAAGAAAAAAAAGTTAGAGATATAAGAGAGTGAAAGAGAGAAAAAAACAGTAATGATGTTTTATTTCAAAATTTTGAAGATTATGAAGATAATTATCTTCAAATATGAGAAAAGAAAAAAAGAAAACAAAAAAGAAAAAAAAGAAAAAAGGAAAAAAAAGAGAAATAGAAGAGAGAAAATAAAGTGGAAAGAAAAAATAAAAATAAATATAAATAAAAAATAAAATGATAAAAAAATAAGTGACAAAAAAGGGGTAGAAGATACGGCCATATTAGGGGAGAAGTGAAAATAAGAAAAGGTAAAGTAGTGGTAGTAAAACAGGCATCTGTCTAGTTAATGGGCATAATAACGCTACTCTTGCTATAAACTATATTTTTTCAAAAGTATTGCTATTTATTGTAATTATAATGTTAAGAATGCTGCTTTGTGTAATTTTTCCAACAAAAACAATTAATCAAATCAATTACAAAAAAATAAAGGATGAAAACTAAAATTTGGGCCCCTTTCTGGCCCATTTCAAATCTGTCCAGGCTTTGGGCCTAATTTAATGGACCTTGGATACATTTTTCTGCACTGTAGAACAACCCTATTTTCTACATTTTCCGGTATATATATTGTATGTCAGTGTATAAGAACCCGTACACTTGCTTCCAATTTAGTTATGAACTAGGTATACGCATCTACCAGCCACTTTCGACCCATAAATCCTGTATATTTTCTGTATACCAGTGTATCCCAGGAGCTGCTCATTGCACATTAATCCATTTTTGACTTAGAGGTGACTTTACTCAATGCTATGAAGGCTTGGCCCCGAGGATATGCAGGGATGAGAGTCGGTTTGGGCTCATAAATGTTTTTTCCATGCACAAAAAGAAATAAAGATCAGAAAAAAAAATTGATAGAACTCTACACAGAAGTGTATTCAACAACTCTACATTATATGAAGGGTATAAAGAGCATGGTTAAAGTAAATGATGAAAATGCTTGATAATCAAAATGTTAGTATTCTTCATACACCTTTAATTCCATTTACAATATAACAATCTTTAATAGGAATATTAATCTTGATAACCCCACTTTATCAATTTATATCAACTAATCAACTAAAATTAACACTTGAAATCAAAAGAAAGGAACAAAAATAGCTTGAATGAAAGTCTGCCTGGGAAACTAAGAAAGTATGAAATTAGTTTTTGAAATATTATAAAAATTCAAAGATTAGGAGTTTGTGCAAAAGGATGGAGCTTTTATATTTTTCAGAGTAGCAAACGGGGAATTCAAACTTATCAGATTCTCTTTCCACCACCAAAATACTACGAACAAAATTTCTCAGCCAAAATCCTAAGCCAAACGGTCTTATAAGGATTTAGCACAGAAATTTTAATTTAGAGAAATTCCTTCCAATTGGGGTTCTCTGCTAATCAATCTTAATTCCTCCCACCCCTTTTGAAGAGTGAATAGGATAGGTTTTTATAGAACCCTAAAATTCTAAATTCATGACGAATTGGCAATGTGAGATAGAAAAAATCAAGAGTGATTTAGGGAATTCAGTTGAGGGATAAGCTAGAATTGTACTATTTTGGTACAAAAAAATTGAAATTAAAATTTTTGAGTGTTTTTAGGTTTGACTGTTGTTACCGTTGTTTGAAGTGGGTTTTTGGATTGGGTTTTGTCGTGGTTTGTCGAGTTGGTTGAAGCTGAAACCGTCGTCATTGATATCATTAGGTTATTGGCTGAAGTTGTTTTTGCCATTATTGAATATTGTTATTGAAGTTGGTGTTTTGTATGTTGTTATGGTTAAAATCGCTGGGTGGTGTTGATGGATCAGGTAGAGAGAGAGAAGGGTGGTTGGCCGAGTTGTTTGTTTGTTGTTTGGGCTGGCGGCTGGGCTGTTGTTATTTTGGGAATGGGCTGGAGCAGCTGGCGGGTCAGGCTTTATTGGAGAAGGGTAATGGGATGAATTGGGTCAAGGGAATGAATGGAACTTAAAATTAGTCATTTTATACTAATAAAATGGCCACAACAGAATCAATTGGACAAAGTTGAGATGAAATTAATTTTTAATTAATTTAACAAGCTTCTTGAATTTAATATTTTCAAAATAAATATTTAATAAAGCATTATTATTTTGCTTAAAAATTAAGAAACTAATTATGCCATCAATTTTTTATTTTCAATTGATCTTGGAAAAAGTAGAGTATTTACAATTTAATCAAACCTTTCACTCAAAATAAATTTTAAAGTATTTTCCTTAACCGATAATTATATATCATCCCGTAT
This sequence comes from Capsicum baccatum var. pendulum, assembly GCA_030864225.1. Classification (NCBI taxonomy): domain Eukaryota; kingdom Viridiplantae; phylum Streptophyta; class Magnoliopsida; order Solanales; family Solanaceae; genus Capsicum; species Capsicum baccatum. Next base: position 210,305,167 of record CM061553.1, on the reverse strand, counting down.
AATTAAATACAAAATATATTAATTTCACTTAAATTCAAAAGGTAGGCTTGGAACTTATTTTAAAATAATTTAAAATAAATATTTGAAAATTATTTAAAATTGAGAAACTCAAAAACTAATTTGAAATGGGGAGGGCAAAAATTAGCTGACAACAGTGATAAAAGAGAAAATGTCGTCTATAGCTTCAAATGATTGTAGAGATGATATTAATAACTATTCTTGTAGCCGCATGAGCTATGAGTATAGTGATGACCTGATGACCAGCCACATAAAGGTTTTTAAGTGTTTGTGAGCAAAGTAATGAAGCTCATGAGTATGATGATGAATCCTATAAAGGATATGATGGTCAAAGAGATTATAATCGACACAGTGATGAGAATTACTACATCTGAGATAAATATGATTTGCATGGAGCTTATGCTCTTTTGAAGAAAATTAAGGAGTAGAAGTATCTTATGATGAATTTGATAGTGAAGATCAAGGATACGTGGATTCCCATATTTCACATCATGGTGATAAAGATGATGTGAGGTATGATTCTTTCTCCCATATACTTTATTAACTCTTTAAGAAGTATAGTGATAAAAAATAAAGTTGTGGGAATGAATTACCTTCCTCAGTTTATGCTACTTCCAATTCTAATCGAGGGGGTATAGATGTATGGGTGAAACCAATTCAAAGACGTCGTGTGGACCATAGGAGAAGTTCATTCTCTACTTCTTATGGTGAAAGAATTTGTACTTCTTATCCTTATTCGAATGTGACTAGTACTTCATATTACAATAATGTTAGAGGTAGGATGAAGGATCCATAGGCCATGGGAATAGAGTAAGCATAATGTTTCAAGATTTGTAAGGCTTTGAGCGGCAAATTCTTAGAACAAAAATGACTACTTTGGGTGTTGGGAATTTGATCGTATACTTGATGATCAATGTATTATCTATGTCATATTCCATAAAGTGGTGAAATATTTTGGGTTATCTATATATTCAGTTCAAAATCCTATTCAAGATGTAAAAGGGTTTTGGATTAATCAACAAGTAAGGATACTCATTTTACTTGGGGAGTATCAAGAAGGGGTATGGGCATATTAGATGCTTATAATATTTATTTAGGATTTTCCTGCTTCCAAAATTATTATATCCCATATATGCACGAATCCAATGTTGAAAATCAAGGTGAAGACAACTATTCATATGAGCTACGAGTTAACAAAGCAACCTTATAATTTATTAAAAGCAAAAGACCATTGTGTGTCTAGCAGCTAACTAAGTGTAAGTGATAACTTGTTTTCATGCTAGCTCAATAATTCTTTGTCATTTAGTGATCATGTATTTGTATTTGTTGAGAGTGTTCATACACTAGTTGATCTTATTTATAACTGAATTGATTCTTTTTGTAAGATCAATTCGTGTCCACTTAGTATTGACAATTTTTCTTTGAATGATAGTACATTGTCATGTGATTCTTTTTCATGTTTTGGTAATGTGCATTTTGAGAATATTGATACACATGTTGATCTTATTGATAACCAAATTATTTCTTCTAGTAAGATCAATTTGTGTCCATCTTGTGTTGATACATGTGCTTTGAATGATAGTTCATTAGTAAGTGATATTGATATTGGTCAAATCGTGTGTAATGATGACCCACTAAATGAGAAGTTTTGTGATAAACTTAAGGAACCACCATTTAGTGATGGCATTGATATAGTTGATCATGTAGATAGTCGTGTGAAACTATTGTACCTAAATGATGAATCCTTGAATTGTGATTCCATTCCTTGTTCTTTTCATGAGGATTTTAAGGTGAAATGTATTTTTAAGGATAATCTCATATTTGATGTTGATAGGACTAATGAAGGTGATATGCATAGTGGGATGTCTTGGCATAATAGAAGTGTAGCTTCTCATGAAGGCTACCAAGTGATTGATAATCCACTGTGACATGATAACACACTTTTTAAGGACGAAACTCTCCTCTTGAAAGATGATAATACATCTATTAGAGGGATTAGTGGTCGAAAGAAATGAGGTGCATATTTTTCAATGACCCCTTTATTATTATGTGACTCCATTCTTGATCAAGGCCTAAATACTTGTGGATCAAAGGGTTATTTTATATGTGGTCACACCTTGGATGGAGTTCATTTAAGTAACATATTTCTTTACTACTTTTTTCGTATGATAAACCTTTTCTAAAATGTGGTCTCATGCTTGTGAACCCCAAGGAAAATGTGTCATTGCCTATTTGGGGAGTTTTGTATATACTTGCATTCTTGTTTGACATAATTGTGCTTAAGTTATGTGACCCATAACTACAAAATGCCAAGTGGTTTACTTACTTGTGGAAGAGTCCATCAATATTAAAGGCTCGTTGTCACCTTCAAAGGGTTGGACAAATTGAGTTTTCAAATGAAACTCTTGAAAGCATAGTTGACACTATGATAGGGGGACCCCAACTTATTGGCAGTACTATTTGATATGAAGTGATTTAACTTCTAATAGATCCTTCGATCATTTTAGTAACATGGCTTCGTTGGTGGACTTTCTTTCCTTGGGAAGTTTCTTGATAGAGAGGTTGTTTTGTGCTTAAAATATATCTCATTATCTATTAGTATCCTGATCTTTTGACACGCCTAGACGTTGATAGTGAGCTTAGCACCTTTATCTACTACCTCTTTGCTTACAATGATACCCATGTTGATGTGGAATTTATTTACTATAGAGGTAGACATATATGGGTCTTGTACTTCTTTAAGGCCAATAAGACCCTTTGTAGTTTCCTTGACACATGATAATACTTATAGCTAAATTCATTGTACCTTATATGATGAATAACTCTTATTCAAACAAATGATAGTTGGTTATATTTCAAATGTGTGCCTCCTTGTTAATCTCGTATGGTTGACAACCCTTGTGCTAACCCTTTATATGAAGATATGTTGGTTGTTTGTCCATATCATGTTTTTGCAAGGTCCGAATTTGAGGACGAATCCTTTTAAAGAGGGGTTGGATGATACGAGCATGATTAGTGTGAGAAACATAAGGAGGGGCTTCCATATATGGATAGTAGCTTGGATCCCAAAAGAAGTTACAGAGCAACAAATACACAAGGACATGGGCAATTAAGATGCCATTTGGGCAATCAATAATGACCATTTTAGGTTATTTTCTAAATAGACACTTTTAGGTTGTTTTTGTACAGCTATTTTTGTAAAGGCAATAACTATAAATAGTGTCCTTAGTTTATGAAAAATTTTATTTTGAGTGAGATACAACCAACAAAAGTTGTATGAAGGCATTGTCTATATTTGACAAGTGTGTCGTGGGTCCCATCTCTATTATCTCTAATCCTTTTTTCCCACATATTGCATTTTCTTTGGATTGAACTTTTTTTTTTTGGTATTTACTTTTCACCAACACTTCTTTTGTTTTATCTCAAAACTACCTCTCCATCTTTCTACGTCATGTTTTTTTTAAAAAAATTAGTTATGTAATAAAAATAAATATTACCACTACTACGAATAAATTTTTTTATTTTATTTTAATTTTTTCTGGGATATAAGGATTGATTATTGTCAGTTGAAGGGTATAAGTAGGTATGTTTATATTTTGATTTATATTGAATTATTGTATCGAAAATTGAAAATTTTAACCTCACAATTTTAATACTATGTATTTTCTTAAAATTTAGAAGTTGTTTAACCATGAGTATTTTTCAATTTATTCCAATAAATTAATTTTCTTTATTAAAGCCTTTGTAATTTTATGGAATGTATGATATAAATACCACACGATTAAATATAATTACTAATTTATGCTTATAAATATCCTGAAAATTATGTAACTCTTTAATAGTTTAATAGTTATGTAAAACATCCTTTATTTATAAAAAGGATAAACTTAAACTTAGAAGAATATAATTAATGTATTTTCAATCATCTAAATACCACTTGTTTTGAAACAAATGAAAACCGCTATTTAGAAAGGTAGAAAATAATAATTAAAAATAATATTTTATTTTTATTCTTTTTTTCTTCATTAATAAATATAATTAATTACAAAATTATTAATACAAAACATTATTATTCTTCCATTGTATTTTATTGTGTTGCTCCCTTCATTAATCTTTACTTGTTCATTATACTAATAATAAATATCAAATAATAATAATTTTATTTGGATAACTAATGGATAATTTAGGCATTTATGCTTATTTTATCTTTAGTATTAAATATTATTCATAATACAATGTATTTTTCAAAATATTAAATTTATTATATTTAAAAAATAATATTATAAATTACTCTATTATTTTTTATTTGTTAAACTGTGTATCAAGTTAATAGTGGATAAATATTACTCCATCTGTTCCATTTTATGTGTCATCATTTTATTTTTGATCTATCCTAGAAAGAATGTCATCTTTTCTTATTTGGTAATTATTTAAAGATACAATTCTAATTTTACCCTTATGGGTCCCACTTAATTAAAAATAAGATAGGAGCACATTTTTTAATAAAGAACAATTTGGTAAATATTATCAAGTCTTTTCTTATTTCTTAAATTTCGTATCAGATCAAATAATGACACATAAAATAGGATGGAGGAAATATTAAATGAAAAAAATATTTAAACTTATACAGTTAAGTTTCTCATTTAAATAAATCAAAGATAAAAATAATTTCACCAACACTAATCAAATTGAGATTACATGAAAGGAGCAAAGAGAAAAAGTGACTTGTTGGGTGGGAGGGGTAAGGGGGGATAGTAGTTAGAGGTAATGAGGGAGAGGGGAGTGGTGGGGCAAGAGTGGAAGAAGTAAAATATGGGTAAAAAATAATATGTGGAACCCATAACATACACTTGCCAATTAATAAAGCCCCCATACAAGTATTATGTGACAAGTTTAACTCAAAATAAAATTTTTCTTAGTTTATGATGAGATTATGATTTTTTGAGTTTTCCATCTTATAGTTTCTAGGTGAAACCTTGCATCAGTTTAATCAGGTAGTTGATTATCGTAGATTGAGTATTTAAGGTGGATTCTTTAAATTACCCGTGTTAACTTCTTCTAGCTTAATCAATCATCGAGCTTCTCTATTTGTGGACTCAATTAGATTTCTCATCTTTGATTGAGTTAGGGTTATTGTTGTTTGATTGGATATAATTTGGAAGTGAAGGTATAGAGTCCTTTGTTGCTCATAAATTCGATTAGATTTTGATAATTCCACATATCCTTTTCTTTATTTTGATTCTAGTTTTTTACTAGGATCATTATCACATCGAGTAGTTACAACTTACCGAGGATATGACACTAGATGGGAAGGTTGGAGGATGCGTATTAGGGTAAAGTTAGTAGGATAGGGGCTAATAGTTGTAGTGTTTCACAGGTAGTGTCTTGTTCTTGGAGTTTTTGGGTGTTGTTTGTAGTTTTGGGTAGATTGTTAGTGGTAGTATTTAGTGATAATCTTGTTTCTTCTACTATCTATTATTTTGTTACTACCTTTTATTTCTTGTTCTTCTATTATGTCTTTTCCTACATTATTTGGTCTCGAGTTGGGGGTCTATCAAAAACAATCCCTCTACCTCAGTTAGTGGTATGAACTGCGTACATTCTACCCTCTCCAGATCTCACTATGTGGGAATATACTGGGTATGTTGTTATTGTTGTTGTTGTTGTTGTTGTTCTCATAAAACAATGAGAATTTGAAAAATGAATTTTAGACTAAAAGGAATTTCGAGTCAAAATTGTAATGATGAAGACACAAATGACCCAGCTTTAACAAGGGCAAAGTCGAACTATTTCATATATTGTTCTGAGAAAAATTTGATCCTATGACGGGCACAGTAACTTAGCCTTAGCTGATATCTATGCCTTTCAATTTTTGATGTGCATAAGTAGGAATTTAAACTTATATAACGTTAAACAGGGAGATACACGTATCCTACGTGTCAATTCGTGTCCTACATGGCGTCCTACACCACGTAGGATGACACATATGTTTACTTATTCAAATTTATATGAGTTTAAGCATATACTTATGCACATTCAAAATTGAAGGACATGATGTTAGCTGAGGACAAGTTAAGTGGCACGTTCATGCATTATGCCTTTTAAGTTTGCAGAAGTAATTCAGCCATCGACACAAGTGCCTTGTATTTGGGGGTGGTGTTTAGTTTTACCCCTTAAATTGGTTTATAAGTTTTTTCTCCAAAGTTTTTAATTGTTCTTCTACAAAAATAATGATCGAAAATATTCCTGACTTCGCAAAAAAGATGCAAGGCAATAGTTTATATTTCCGTATCATAATATAATGCAAGTAACCTTACAAAGCACATCAAGTTACATCGACTAAATTGTACCGAACTTATATTGATAAAACATAAGTTTAGTTTCAAAGTCCATAATGTTATAACTTATTCTATAGTTAAGGTCGGATAAGGCCAAAGTTCTCTATGGTTATGTCTTACGAATTAAATACTACACAACTTATATCGACAAAACACAAGTTTTCTAAACTTATACCTTACGAAATGAGATCATACTTGAGGGTACTTTGGCCCTTAATTTTTCATTAATGAGCAGCAAGAACAATAATTAAAAACCAACTGAAATAGGGGAAATCCGCGCAAAAGCTTGCAAGGATTTGACCCATAGGTTTTTTGTAATTCTTTTGTTCATTTAATTTTTGATCAAATTTCAAGTTAATTTTTTCCACTCATAAAAGAAAACAATTTTTTGTCAAATTTGATGCAAGTAAATAACACTTGAATTATAAAATTAACCTCCTCTACTTTAACTTTAAATACTTTTTTTAAAGGGATAAAGGACAAAAGTAGCCCTTCAATCTAATATAATTCCATTAAAATAGCCCCAAAATTTAAATATTCCTAATTAGCCATTAAACTAATTCCACTTAATAACCATCACTAACAGAGCTTTATACCATGTATATTAGCTATATACAAGAATGCCTTTTATTCGCGTTTTCCTATTTATCAACATACAAGGACTTCATACTTGGTTCACGCCAAATACAAAGTGTGGTTTTATTTGATATACAAAAATAATATATTTCATACAACAATGATACATATATATATTTTATACGTCAATAATACAGTTTCTATACAAATTTTATACAAATGTATATTCTATGTAATAATGCTACAATTTATATTCATATCATATACGAAATACATATTCTATACAATAATTATAAAGTCTTTATACCCATTTTATACAACCATCAGCTATAATAATTATTTAGCTACATATTCTATAGAAAAATTATACAGTTTCTACAAATTTTATACATAAACTTATTATCTTATAATATACATTTTCGGTACAATAACTGTAAAATTTATATACACATACTATACAACCTTTAGATGCAATAACTAGTTCAATACATATTCTATACAATAATTATACAATTTCTATACACATCCATATAGTTTCTATACATGAATCTTATATAGGTACATATTTTATACAACAATTATGCAGTTTCTATACAATTGTATTTATTTATTTATTTAATTATTATTATTTTTTTAAAAGAAAGCAGATTTTTAGCGAAAAAAACCGGAGCCAAAAAAAATAATTTTTTTTGGAACAAATGGCCTTAATGGCCCAAATTGTAAGATGGCCAGTAGCCCGAAATTGGAATGACCGATATGTGGAATTACTTGGGCCGACTGGCTGTGTAATTTCCAATGGCCAAAATATGATCCATTAATTTTGAATAAGGTCAGTCCATGTCCTTTTTCTTAAAATAATAAGTCTTGTATTCTTTCACTTGGTCCATTGACCACATAACATTAATACTTAAATAACATAAAATTTAGTTGTGGGTAAAATAAATTTATTCTATAATGCCCATCATACATACCACAATATGACAAATCACAAAATCTAGTAATGATAGTTATACATAACTTTTGTGCTATAGGCTCCCTTTTATATACTACTACATTACAACTTATCATAGAAAGTTCATAAGCTCTGAAACAATTAACATTATGGTTCGCAAGTCATAATAAATGTCTTACTGGGACTTATCCGGTAATATCTCAAAACAATAACCATCAATATGAGAAACAGAAAAATTCATTAATGTATATCAAAGACATATTATTGATCTCTGAGTGTTAAAACATCATAAATACATCAACCACAAGTACAGTCAAGACTCATTCTTTGAATATGTTCTTTAAATGTCTTTGGTTGTAAGTACTTCGCTAATGAATCTGCAATCATGGGATCAATTTTAATAATCTCTAACTGACTTTTTGTTTCTTAACTTCTTCCAGGTATTCTGGAATTATTTGAAACCAAATGATCTTTTTTAATCACCTATAAGGATTTTTCTTTTCTTTTAGATAATTTGACGTACCCTACATCTGAAGGTTAATCAAATCGACATATGCTCAAACATATTTAAAATCATATGCCTTGTGGATTAAGAATTGCATCCCATTTCTTTTATAGAACTAAAGGGTTGTTTGATTGCTGATCAGGAAGTTTTTTATTCATGTATTAAATTATGTATAACTTGTACAATATTTGATTGTAATTTTACTATGTACACAATTCATCACACCAAATACGATGCTTGTTTTGTAATTTAAACACAGCATAACTAATATAAGTATAACTTATGAGGGAACTACATATTATATTGGGTAGAATAGCCTAGGCAACCCCTGTACTTGTCTTCATTTGTCACCTAGACCCTCCTACTTACACCCGTGTCAAGTGAAGCCTCAAACTCAATAAAACACACTATTTTAAGCCCCTCTTTTAATTCAGTTAGTGTGCGTATAATACAACTTATTACACATAAAATGTTTACATTATTTTTAACCGACACATAATAAATACTTGTTTAAATAAAACAAATGGACCGCTTGTGTATTTCCAACAGTAATTTCTCCATATTTGCTCATAAATTGAGCACTATATTCATGCCACATAGGTAGTATTCTCTCCCATTTGACTTGGAGTTCCAATTACATGTTTAGAAACACAAACCCTAATGAATCCCAATCACAATTTTAAATTACTTTCATAAATTGACAAGATTCATTTGTTATTCTCCAAGCTTTCTCAAGCTTATCAATTGAGATTTTTTAATTTTTCAATACTCTCCATCACACTTCACGTTAACTCATACCCACAACTTCTTTGAACACAACTAACACAAACAATGGTCCTTTTTTTTTAGAATCTAAAAAACTGAAAGTTTCAGTTTTTAAAAAGAATAAAAAAATACTCATGGAATTGAAATTTTGGGAAGCATAACAAGGGGAGGAATATTGGGGGGAGTGGGGGAATAGGAGGAGGAGAAGATGAAGAAAAAGAAGAAAAGGAAGAAGAAGAAAATATTATTTTAATTCACTTTTAAACGTGTGTAAACATGCATTTTTCTAAATCACCAACATTAATGTCACATATGCTTAATTAATGGTAAAAGGAGTTTAAAATATTATATTTAAGGATTCAGGTAGAAAAGTTGTAAGTTGGAGGATTTAGGTGACAAATAGAGCCAAGTACATGTGTCTCTGAGGCTTTTATACCTATTAGTTTATGTTGGATGGAAGATGGAACAACTAATACATTAATAGTTAAGCCAACATAATTATTCTATGCAGTACTAATATCTGAATAACTCTAACCAGCAACCGAACGACCAAGTGTCGAATTATGGACTATGTAAGTTAACTTTACCAATTCTTGACACTCCAATTACATCCTAATACAAGAAAATTGATTATATTCTACCATGATTTTGTAGAAGTATATTGGAGTTTGTGAAGTGATCACTAGTGTGAAGTTTGATAAGAAAGACCATCTTACGTTAGCATGAGAATTAGTCTAGGAAAACAAATATTTTGAGAAACTACTCTTTTGGACTATCTTACATAAGAAATAATTTTTTATTCAAAGAAAGAGTTGCAGTTTTGGAACTACATAACAATGCAAAATGAGCTACATACCTTGCTCCTTTTCTTTTGACATGGTCCAATTTCTAAGGAAAGATATCGATATTAATTCTTCCAAGTGGATGTATTTTTCTCCCAATTAAAATATGATCCTCATTTAATGGAGTTTTAGTGGACCAGACTACCCTTAGGAATTGATACTCATTCAACACCAAATTGGACAATTTTTGTATTGTGTTAGAAGAATTAACTGAGGATCATATTTTAATTGGGAGAAAAATACATCCACTTGGGATAATAGGGGTTGAGACGGTGCAATTAACAATTTAAGCACAAATATATGGTCAAAGTTGGATGACAAAGCTAATTTTGTAGACAAAAATATGATGAGGGCTAAACATAACTTTTTAAGAATGGATATGAACAATAAGATTTTTTTTCATTTTTAAAAAGCTTAGAAGAAATAAAAGGTAAATTAAGAAGAAAGGAGGTGTAATTTAATCAATTAATACTTATAGTTACTTATGTTAAATAAATTTTAATAGATGTGTCAAAATTTGAGGAAGAAATAATAATTTGAAACATCTTTTAAGAATATCTCAACATTATGACATATAACATGTGTCATAAAGTAACTCCACTAGTTACTCCTCGATGTGAATAGAGAAAGAGGAGACTTGGAAAGATCGTTGCAGTGAAAATTGAAAATGTCTAGCTTAATTATAATGCACAAATGTTATATCATATTGGAATAAATATAAAAGAAAAAAATCTAGCCTAGTAGAAACGGATTAAAATCCTTGAATTAGTCACAACTACAATTTAGTCAAGTAATACTTTTGATCACTATTATTAAATAATTTTTTAGTAGGTGTGCCAAAACATAAGGAAGGGGGTAATATTTTGACATATCTATTAAAAATAAAACATCTCGAAGTTATGAGAAATTATAAGTGACAAAAAATAACTTATCTAATTACTCCTCAATACGAATTATGAAAGAGGAGACTCAGGAAGACTGGGGTTAAAATTGGATATAAGGCATAAGCCCCCCTCCAAACTCTTTAAAACTATATCCGAAGTTGCTATCACACATGTAAACTTTATGGAAATTTTTTTGCCCCCTCTCCCCAAACTTATTTTTTTTATATCTTTGTGCTCATTTTTCGCTGACATGGCTGCCAAGTCAGCACAAAAATATTCTGCAACTTGGCAGTCACGACAGCAAAATAGAGCATAAAAATACTAGAAAAATAAGGTTGGGGAGAGGGGTTAATGATGTATCGACTTTTGACTGTATATTGTGAATCTTTTACAAGGGATAATTATTTATTTTCTAGCAACTGTTAGTGGTGTTTGATGTGTGTTATGTTTGTCCTCAGGAGATAAACTTAGAAGCATGAAAATCTCAGAAAGTCAAGAATCTGAGAAATTGTGACCAGTTAATAGTCGATCGTCGGAGTTCCAATGGACTGTTGGACTACCTATCATCCTTAAGCAGTACGTCAGAATTTTTGGAGATGGAAGACATCCCAAGTGACTAATCGTCAAGGCACAGTGGGTTGTTTCCTATGTTGTTGGAGTTAAACAGAATGTATGTAAATTTGGGAGGCAAGGACGAAAAGAGCAGCAGGTCATCGATCCCCCAAAGGACCATCGCCTAGGCCGTCACCATCATCCATGCAATAGTAAAGCACTGGAACATCAATGATTTTTTAACCGATGAACCATTGCAGATTTGTTGAACCGCTAGGCAAACCATCGGCGTTGACGCGGTAGCCTAAATTCAAATTTTAAATATCAACTTTCTGGGAGTCTATAAATACCCATTTTAGGGTTAGAATAGACATCTTTTGGTTATTGTTCAACTTTGTAATGTAAGTTTAGCTGAGAAACAAGTTTAGAGTTGAAGTATATACTATTTCTAGGAATTTTGGATTGGAAATTTTGATTTTCTTTGGGTTGTAAGTGAATCTGCAATATTTATGAAATTAATATTTTCATCTATTTCTTAATTATATGTGTATACCCATAACCCCAGGGTTAGCATTGGAACCTGAATATCTGTAATTCAATTCTAGGGTTGTGAGAAGGATGAATATTTGTTAGCATTGTAATTATATCACTTTCTCTTCATTTTTATGATTTATCTTGGTTGCAAACTTGAGAAGTGTTTTCTTAAGCATAACTTTTTTAAACAATTTAATATTCTGAAAAGAGAATAGTGACATAACATTGGAGTTTTACCCTCTAATCTCAAGATTGATGCCTTAACTGGATTAATCTCTTAGAGAATTATTTGTTGTATTACTTTTGCACTTTCAGTTTGAAGGAATTAAAGTGAATCAAAATTTGAAGGTTGAAAAACATATGGATGGGAAAGCCTATGCAAAATTTCTCTATAACTATAACTTCTAATAAGAATTCGTAGAATCCACAACCCTAAGAATTGAAACACTTTGCTGAACATGACCCTAGTTTTCTATTTGTCAATTGGTCAAACGCTGTAAAGAAAACATTGGTGTTTACTAGGCTAAAATCACTAACTTAATATTCTAACCAAAAACGCCCTTCACTTATTAGAAACTTACGATTAAAAGTCTATTAGTATACATACAACTTAGTTAACACCTTATTCCCTATGTGAATTGACCTTAACCTTAGTTGGATTTTATATTTGACAACGACCGCTTACACTTTTTTTGAGAAGTTGTAGTTTGGGCGTATCAAATTCTAGCGTCATTGCCGAGGAGTACAGTTGCCAATTAAGTTTGTGTGCATTAACTGATTTTTAGTCAAGTTTTCTAATTTTACTTTTATTTGTTATTTTTGTGGTTGCAGGTTGTTAATTGTGTATGCCACCAACCCATCGATCAGACTTGCCCTTTTAACTTATAATCCAGAACCTCAAAGAACTCTGAGAAGGAATATGACAGCTCAACAAGAGGCTGAAAGATTGGTTGGACTGACCACTATTTAGGTTAAACAATAAAATATTGATGCACCCGGACGTGTGCAAGATATGGATGATGAGGATCTAGGAGATAATGAGTTGGTTGATTCGATGAACAGGTGACATGCTAAGAATGTTGCATTGACCAATCAAAATTAGTAAATATAAGGCAGAGGGCACCAATAGCCTACAGTGCAATTTTCCCTAGATAATGATGATGCTGATTTAGATAGAGCAGGCGCTAATGGAGCAATCATGCTACCCCCATTTTATCTTGGAGTGAAATTCAACATTACTAGCATGATGATTCAATTGCTTAACTTGAAAAGGTTGTTTTGATTACCTGGAGATGATCCTAATACGTACTTGGTGAACTTTATCAACATCTGCAAGTTGTTTGACCATCCTGGGGTAAGACATAATATGATTCGGATGAGGTTATTTCCATTCTCTATGTTTGGGGAGTCAAATATATCGCTGACTAATCTGGCACTCAATTCTCTAACAAATAGGAGGCAATTGAAAGGAACTTTACTACAAAGGTTCTTTCCACCTTTCAGGATATTACAGTTGAGTGATGAGATCAGTAGCTTTAGGAAAATACCTTATAAAACCCTTCATAAAACATGACTAAGATTTAAGAAGAAGTTGATTCAATGCTCAAATCATAAACTGACGGATAAACACTTAATGTAGATATTCGACCGGGCTTTGAACTCAAGCACAAATCTAATAGTGGACAACGCTGTCGGATGAGCTTTTATGGATTGCACTCTTACTGAGGCTACAGATATTTTGGATAGACTAGCAAATACAAGTAGAGCTTGACATACTAGGGATTATAAGGTAGCAAGTAACACCTGTTCAATTGTGATGTCAGCAGAACAACATCGAAGAGAAGAGGAACGTGACCAGGATATGGCTCACATGAAGGAACAAATTAATTTACTCACCAAGAATTTGCTCCCGGGTAAGTAGAAAAGGTCAAAACAGTGGGATCTTATAGTAGAGCGGCTAAATTTGATTCGAAGGAGGAGGCAAATTACTTGAACGACTAGGGGGGTCTTCAAGATGGTGGTCAAGAAAATAAAGGTTAGAACTATCAACGGAAAAATTATTATGATAAATCTGGTTGTTACAATCCATTTTTAAAAAGTTAAAAACGTTTCATAACTTCGTGGCGAAGAAAGAAAAGACGTCTATTTGATTTTATTTAGAATTTTTTTTTTATAGTAGACACTTAATCTTAGAAAAATTAAGAAACTAGTTAAAAATGTAATTTTGAAAGAAAACCTTTTAAAAATAACCAGAGTTAAGGTAAGAGTTCAAGTAAATTTGCAGGAATGTGTTAGGCACTTTTGAAAATCCACAAAGTGTGGTTCCCGACGGATTAAACTTATTGGGCTAATTTTAAAAAATCTTGAGTTTATTTTAAAATGTTATTGAAATAAATAGAATTTATTTGATACTAATTCATTTAATTTATTCTAAATGATAAAATAAACTAGCGTAAAAGTTTCAAAATAATTCTAACTTTTAGCAAATTTATTCGGATTAAGACTTCGGCTAAATAGTTAACCCAACTTCTTAAACATGGATTTTGAGTCGATAATAACTATAAAAGGATATAAATAGATCCTCGAGTTATTCTGCGAGGTTAAGTTTGCCTAAAATAGAGAGAAATAAAATAATATGTTAAATAACCAATATAAAATGAATAATTTTAATATAAACTTGCTCCCCGTGGATTCATCGGGATTAAGTAAATTACAAACAAATAACAATGTCAATTCAAGGAAAATAAAGGAATAAATATTAGATTTGAGCTCCTTTCTATCCCATTGTCAAATCTGCCCAAGTTTTTGGCTTGAAACTCGACTTTGGTCCAATTTCAGCTTTGTATACCAAGTGTATACTGATTGTATACCGGATTTCATTTGCTGCGTTTTTATGTATCATACTGTATATCAGTGTATAAATCCTGCATGTTGATCTTCGTTCTTCATGTACACAACATATTAGTGTATACCTTTATTTTTTCAGTGTATATCTTTAGTTATATTTGTCCTGTTTCTTCATGTCTATAATCCATTTTTGTCCTTCAAGAAGGCTTGACTCGATTGGGAAGGGACTTGGTCTCGAAAAAATAGTGAGGAGGCCATAATCGAATGGTTCATGCAAAATAAATAATGATAATAATTAGTATTTGAATTAGAAAAGAGTGACCCAAAATTAAAACAAAATAATTCACATGCATAGAATGACTAACAGATACAATCATGATCATGAAAATGGACATTTTTGAGTATTTTGAATGCAAACGAGGGAGTGTGCAAGTTGAAGTGTGAAGAAGAGCCTTGGTGTGCATAAGGCCGCCCCAAAACACACTCCTTGGGTGCCTATTTTGTGCCCTTTTCATTAAAGGGCCTTTTTGTCTTTTTACCTCTTATTGTAATAAGTCTATAAATAAAACATGATAGGGTTTTAGTTCATTAATTAATGAATATTGATGTAAGAATACAAAGAACACCTCTCTTGAAAGAGAGAGCCTCCCTAGGCCGAAACTAGGACACGAGCAAGTGTGAATTCACTTGTAAATGTGTATTATTTGGAAATGTTGGTGCTTGAGCGATGAAATCCCTCTTGTGTCTTCGTAAGGGTGTGGTGTTGCTATTGTAAGTTTTAGGGGTCCTTAGATTTAATATATCTTTGGGTTCCTAATCTTGTAATAGTGTATGTCTCACTATCTATCTTTACATTTCATGTCTTAGTTTGTGTTGTCTAGTGAACCCGTTGGTTCTTGTTGTGTCTTGTAATCTTGTAATATTGGATTGTTGTTATAATAGTGTTGTTCTTATTGTTATAGTGTTGTTTATATCTTGTTATTTTGGCTATTTTTGGTGTCATTTACACCTTTTTCTTGTTCTTGTTAGACCCGAGATTTGGTGTTGTTGAGCTTTCGCATTACTTCTTCTTTATGGACTATTTTTGTGTAGCTTTTAGTATAATTTGTGGTTTGTATTGTATCATTTGGTATCAGATCAAGGCTTGATCTTGTTCCCACAAGATCAATTTTGGGCTCGTAAACTTGAAAATAATAAAGAAGAATTATTGAAAACTAAAAGTTTTAGAAAAATAGCAATCTGCCTGTGTTTTTGTTCTTGGCCGAAATTGTGTTCTTGTGGTGTCCTTGAATGGGATTTGTTCTTGAGTCTAGGTCTAGGAGTCTTTTACTTGTCGTGTGTGTTTGTAGTGTTAGTTTTGTTCTTCACTAACACTTTGAGTCGATCTAAACTTGAGCTTGAATTGTTGATGTTATTGTGAACAAGGTGATGAACGTGTGTTGATGTTGTTTTTCTTGTCCGTGTGGTGACCTTGTTGTGAATTGTTTGAACATTGTTTGGTGATGTTGTAGATCTTGAATGGTTGTTGTTGTGTTCTTGTTGTTCATCACAACCTTCATCTGTTGTTAAAATCGAAAATACAACACTAAAGAGACTTGGTCGTTTATGGTGGTTTTGTTGTTGGTTGTTTTTGTAGATTATTGTTGTTCTTGGTGGAATGTTGTTATAGTTCTTGATGTTATTCACCCCTTCATAAATTGTTAAACATAAAGAGGGCATTAGATCCAAAAGGTTGAATTAAAAAGGCATAAGACTTGTTAAGTCTTGAAAAACTCTAAACCACCAAGACCTTTCAATCACTTCTCAACCACTTTCCAACAAATTTCTATTATTCAAGGGTCCATGTTTTAAGGAATAGTACAAGTCATGTCAAGACTTTTGTGTGAATTTGAAAGGAGTTCCAAGACTTGTGTTTCCATCCATTAACCAGATCTTTCCAATTCAACTTGAAAATGGACCAAGACTTCCAAATTGGAAAATGACAACTTGTTTAAAAATGCAACCAATGCGCGGCTAATATGTCATCATTTACTGTTCATACAACAATTTTAAGCTCATGTTTTGATCTCTTAGTTTCATTTTGTTGTGTCCTTAGTTTCTTTTATTGATTCCAACACTAACTTACAAGCTAGTGACCATTTACTAGATTGTGAGTTGATTTTGAAACCATTCTTCATGTTTATGTCCTTGTGTGTTTTCTTTCTTATTCTTTGTAGTCATTGTAAATAATTGGTTTACCTTTTAACACCTCACAGATTACAAGTAAGCATACAACACTTGTGAGATTTAGTGTGAGGAATCCGAGAATAAAGAAATAAAGAGAGAGTGTGAGGACCTTTCTTTACAACTAACTCATTTGTTATTTTGTAGTAAAACTTCTTGGCTAAATTCAATTAAGTCGGATGAGATTGAAGGCAAATCTCAAGATGGAGAGGAAGTCAAGGTATAAAATGAAGATGTTGGCCGAGACTTGAAGTTGTTGTGTTCTCGATTTCTTCTTATTTTGTGGACTGTTTTATGCCATTTTCATTTGGTTTGTGCTGTGAATTTGAGGTCAAATTTCTCAAGATGGAGAGGATGATATAAGCACAATCATGAAGATAGACGTTTTTAAGTATTTTGAATGCAACCGATTTAGTGTGCAAGTTGAAGTGTTAAGAAGGGCCTTGGTGTGCACAAGGCCGCCCCAAAACACACTCCATGGGCGCCTATTTTGTGCCCTTTTCATTAATGGGATCTTTTGTATGTTTACCTCTTATTGTAATAAGTTTATAAATAGAACATGATAGGGTTTTAGTTCATTGATTATTAAATGTTGATGTAAGAACACAAAGAACACCTTTCTTGAAAGAGAGAGCCTTCTAGGTCGAAACTAGGACGTGCGCAAGTGTGGATTCACTTGTGAATGTGTATCATTTGGAAACGTTGGTGCTTGAGCGATGGAATCCCTCTTGTGTTTTTGTAAGGGTGTGATGTTGCTATTATAAGTTTTAGGGGTCCTTAGATTTAATATATCTTTTGGTTCCTAATATTTTAATAGTGTATGTCTCACTATCTATCTTTACATTTCATGTCTTAGTTTGTGTTATCTAGTGAACCCGTTGGTTCTTGTTGTGTGTTGTAATCTTTTAACATTGGATTGTTTTTATCCTAGTTTTGTTCTTCTTGCTATAGTGTTGTTTATCTCTTGTTGTTATGGTTGTTTTTGGTGTCATTTACACCTTGTTCTTGTTCTTGTTGGACCCGAGATTTTGGTGTTGTTGATCTCTCGGGTTCCTTCTTGTTTATGGACTATTTTTATGTAGCTTTTGGTACAATCCGTGGTTTGTATTGTATCATTTGCTATCAGATAAAGGATTGATATTATTCCCACAATATAAATCTTGGGCACGTAAACTTGAAAATAATAATTAAAAAAATTGTTGAAAATTGAAAATTTCAAAAATAGCAATTTGCCCATGTTTGTGTTCTTGGACGAAATTGTGTTTTTGAGGTGTTCTTGGCCGATATTTTTTCTTGAGTCTAGTTCTAGGAGTCTTTTATTTGTCTTGTGTGTTTGTAGTGTTAGTTTTGTTCTTCACTAACACTTCGAGACAATCTAAACTTGATCTTGAATCGTTGATGTTGTTGTTGTGAACAGGGTAATGGCCGTGTGTGGATGCTGCTGTTCTTGGCCAAGTGGTGACCTTGTTGTGAATTGGTTGAACATTGTTTGGTGTTCTTGTAGATCTTGAAAGGTTTTTGTTGTATTCTTGTTGTTCATCACAACCTTCATCTCTTGTTAAAATCGAAAATACAACACTAAAGAGACTTGGTCGTTTGTGGTGGTTTTGTTGTTGGTTGTTCTTGGAGATTATTGTTGTTCTTGATGAAATGTTGTTGTATGTTTTGATGTTCTTCACCCTTTCATATATTTTTAAACATAAAGAGAGAATTAGATCCAAAAGGCTAAAGGAAAAAGGTGTACGACTTGTTAAGTCTTGAAAGACTCTACAATTACCAAGACCTTTCAATCACTTCTTAACCACTTTCCAACAATTTTCTATGATTCAAGGGTCCATGTTTTAAGGGATAGTACAAGTCAAGTCAAGACTTTTGTGTTTGAATTTGAAGGAGTTCCAAGACTTGTCTTTCCCTCCATTAACTAAATCTCACCAATTCAAATAGAAAATGGACCAAGACTTTCAATAGACTTGAGCGTACGAACTTGAATTGCCTGCTAAGTTGTCATCCGTTCACATCATGTCTCCGTATTAAAGAAGTGTATTGGTGATCCAACTATGGTACCTTTAGAAAACGCAGATATTCAGGATAGCCTTTCGTATGAAGAAATTCTCGTGAAGATTCTTGACCACTAGATTCGTAGATTAAGGAACTAAGAAGTCCCTTGGTCAAAGTTCTTTGGCAGAATCAGTCCGTTAAGGGCGCCACTTGGGAATCTAAAGCAGATATATAAACCAAATACCCTCGTCTTTTTGCCGCAAGTACAAACTCAATTTAAGGTAACAAGTTTTCTCAAATTATCCCTTTTCCATTCTCAGTTCCAGCTTCACATAGTCACTCTCATAACGATTCATGCATTCACCAATCAGTTTAGTCATGCAGACATGTTTTCAGTCATTCTAGTTTAATGTATAATCTCAGCCCCTCAGTATTCTTAGTTTAACCAATCTTATTTGAGGACGAATGTTTCCAAGGGGAAGATATTGTAATACCCCCGAACATTTTTAGTTTATCTCAGCCCTTAGTACTCACTAAGACACTTAGAACCTAAACATAAAACTAAGTATTGGGGACTTAGTCTCATTTTAGACCTTTTAACTTTGAGAATTTTTAAGTTGACCTTTCGGGCTACAAGATGATGGTTTTTGAGTTGATTCATGTTCAGGGGTGTAAGGAGCATATCTTGGGGAGGTTTTGGAATTTTTGGATGAGGTCTGAGCCGTGTTTGGATAGCAATTCCAATAGCTTAGCGCGATTAGCCTGTGTCACGCTAGTAATAGCGGTGAGACGGTCACCGTGTCATGCCAAGCCCATAAATGGCATTTCAATTGCGACTTTAAACCCCAGAGGTATTTAGGTCATTTACCCCACCCCAAGTCATAAATACAAAAGATTAGACGTTATTCTAAGAAAATTGCACTCATCATTCATCAAATTTCTCTCCAAGAAATCCTAATTTAACTCCAAGAAATCCAAAGCTTCATCATACCCTCTTCAAGATAATCAAGAATCCAAGTTTCTGGGTTCAAAAACTTCAAGAAGAAGCCTTCAAGATCATAAATAGGAATCCAAAGTCAAGTTTCTTCATCAAATTAACCTAATAAGGTATGTAGCATTATGAACAAGGATACTTCTTTCATCCTTGTTCCCAAAACTAGTTTTTAAAGTTGAAGTTACATGAATTTACATGATTTGCAGTATAGGGTTCATACCCAAACATCATTGTTTGAAGTTTACAAAGTTACAAGTAAATTTATGTGTTGAATTTCATAGCTATTTTCACATATTCATGCGTGTGACTTGATTTTACATATATTGAGAGTTGAATTTCATTATCTTGACTAGAATTGTTAAAATATTTCAAGATTTCTATTATTGAGCATGCGGTTGTTATTATTTGATATGATCTTCATTTATGGGTTATAAGCCCTAAGTTTAAGTCTTGATATTTTAAGAAAGATGATGCTTAAGCATTCTTTGATAAGCATGTGTCCAAACTTTAAGCAATGATTTGATCTTTTGATCCTTATCTAAGATATGAAGTCCACACAGATTAGTTCGATTACAGATAAATGCATACCTGGTTTTAATTACAAACCCTTATGCTATTTCAAAGTAGATTTCTACTGAATGAGCTTAACAGTAAGAGAGTAGTATTTAGCACTGAGTTGTGTATGTGTCTTAGTTCACATGCCCCATAACTATGAGCTATGTAGGTTCAAATTATTTAGATTATTCCTATTTATATAGATGCAGATGCAGATTGTGATCACTCAGCTCAGGTTATATTCCTTGGTAAGAGTATGAGACCTCTACCTAATATGAGATTTTTCCCTTAGGGGAACTAGATATTGGACACCATGATAGCTCACATGGTGTATGTCGGTTAGAAGAACCTCCCTAAAGTCCTAAGACAGAATAACAAAATAGCTTTTAGAGACTAAGTGTAAAGGCTCACAAATTTACTTAGATTTTGTTTACATAAGACATCAGTTATCAGATTTTAGTTTTTATATGATAAAGGTGAGTCCTTTTTAACTTACCCTGTATGATTTGAAACCAGAATAAGAGTACAACTTCTTAAAACTAAATGTGGTGGATCACAAGAATTACTTTTATGCTTTACTACTCATGATTTATGATTTGTCAGTCTTGATTATTCAAGCCAAGGTGAGTCACTCACACTTAGCATGTAGTTTTTGAAAGTTTGTTTGTATATTGCATTATTGTTTTACTTATACATTCACCCCATATTCTCAGTACATTCCAAAAGTACTGATCTACATATGCATCTATCTGTTACATTGTTTAATAATGTAGGTTCAGGTGCTTTGTTCCAGTAGTATGATTGACCGCGAGCATCTTTATCTACATCCGACAGTTGGTGATTCCTCATAGTTCGAGGACCCAGTTATTCAGATTTTCAGCTTTATGCAGTATTTGATCAGTTACTTTCAGTTTAGTTCGAGTTAGTTGGAGGTCTGCCCTAGTCACTCTCTAGTTAATAGTAGTAAAGACCTATCTGACTGTCAGTTATATTTCAAATTTCAAGTGTTGATTGTCTAGACTTTTAAGTTAAATACTTCTAGACATTATGTTCGGTTAAATTTAGTTCAGTTCAGACATTACTCAGTATTTCAGTGTTATTGCATGCTTAGATTGTCCTTGTTTTGAATTTTAGAACTTGTAGAATGCTTACAGGGTTAGCTTAGAGATACTCATAGTATTGAGCACTGTGTGACATCTTGGAATACATTTTTGGGGCATTACAACAAATATGCCAATTATTCGAGGAGTTGATAATGAAATTTGGGTTACGAGTAGACAAGATATTGAAAAGAAAAAGGACGGACACAAAGTTTAAGATGAGAGTTCACAAGACACCAGCATTTAGGATGCAATCCCAACCAACGCCAAAGGAATCAAATCTACCTTCAGGTATGACATGGCCTTTAGCTACTATTGTTCCATAGGGCATGTAATACCCCGCATTTCCTTAGCGTAATCTAAGTCTCAATACATGAGTATTCATATATAAAATTTTTGAAGCACTCACCATTTGTCAGTTTAGAGACTGTCATTGCATAGGCAATTGAATTATCTTTCCAATGATATAAAATTCGCCCAAATCTGATAATCGGGTAAGAAGTTATGGCAATTTTAAGTTTCAGTCGTCAAACACCGTCATTTTAACCCTTAGTGCACCGCGGATCCAGTCTAACTAATGATTGGAAATTTCCAGTGAAGGTGTGCAATCTTGGCGCGTTGCTCTAAAGGCCAAATTGGCATTTGGTAGTTTCCAATGTCTCTTCACAATTCCACCGCATCGCGATGAGCTTCAAGGTCACAAACAAGGTGGCAACGCGATTATGCCGCATCGTGCCACCATGCATTTTCCCAATTGTCCCATTTCCATTGGCTTAGCGTGATAATGGCGCGTCGCGCCAAGGCTAAAAATTGGGATCTTCAATTTTTAGCTTGCGTTTTAAATTCGTTTAAGGGTATTTGGGTCTTTTTCCTAAGCCCTAAACTCATCCCAGACATGAAATTGAACCTCTAATTGACCTAAATACTCATCATTATTCAATTTCTCTCAACCTGAAGATCCCCTTTTCAAGAACAAGAAACCCTAGCTCTCTAGAATCAAGGGCAAATCTCAAGAACTCACCATCAATCCTTCCAAATTCATTATTCCAGGTATGTTAGATGTCCATCCATGGATTCCTTTCATCCAGGGAGTCCAAGTATCCTATTTAAATTATAAAATTTTGATCTTTGCAATTTAATTGATTTTAAATTATGATTTCACCTATGAATCTCCATGTACTATTGATTTTATACCATGATTCAATGAAATTATTGTTGTTATTCAATCCTTCATATTTTAATATTATTATTTATTGAACTAAACAATGATTTAATACTATTATATCGAATTCATGCTATTTCTATAAGTTCCATGACGTTCCTATGATTGTTTTAAACCATGAACTAAAGTGTTTGATAAAATGCCTACAAAAGTGATTGATTTAATAAAAGCCTTTATGCTTTGTCCCTCAAGCTTTAGTGTCATTTTACAATTGTTATTTTTGAGTCTTGGGGGTATTGAATACCCGAAAACCATAGTTGTTTATATAGTCTAGTCTCATTACATTACAAAATAGTCTTCAGAACATACTATGAGCAATATCAGAATAGTCAGATATCAATCAGTTAAACTCAGAATAGTTTAGTATTTTGAGAGTAGGATTTATCACCGAGCGAGTGTAGGGATGGCGACTTCCTCATTAGATAGGCAGAGTCGTTAGTAGCAGTTCCTATACTCCAGAACTACATAGCCAGTGTAGGATATGAGAAGTCACCCGTTAGATTAGGCTTGACTATCTCGCAGGGGTCACCCGTTAGTTCAGGCTTGACATCCTTAGTCCTTTAAACATTATATCAGTTTAGTGGATCCACACAGCCAGTGGTAGTACCCGTGGCACAGTATTAACATCCTTCCAACTGGGGTTACAGGTTGGACCCCAATTAGCTCAAATTAGGGAATATCAATTAGATGATACCTCCTACAGTCTTAGTTACAGTCCCAATTCAGTTATTCAGTCTTAGTGTTGTTTGACCAAAGCATATAGATTTTAATTATTTCAGTAGTTTACTTTATAGATTTTACTCAGTTCATGTTATATTCTTGGTTATGCATCCTCAGTGTCTATAGATTTCCACGTATCTTCAGTATTTATGGATTTTCATGCATACTCAGAATTTATAGATTTTCACATATTCCCAGTACCTACAGATTTCATGCTTTCTTTACAGTACTCCATGATTTACATACATATTCAGTTAATTATTAGTTCTATTCATGAAACCTTGCATCGACTACCTCATTTCCTTTTCTTTTATGTTGTGATGTATTATATCATAGGTTCTAACACTCAATTCCCGACTCGTGATTAGACTTATCAGATCCTCAGTAGTAGCAGTGGTGAGTCCTCATACTTTGAGGATAGACTTACTTTATTTCATGTCTCAATTTAGTAGCTAGTTGGAGTTAGTTGGGGCCTGTCCCATCAACTCACAGTCATTTAGTTTTATAGGCTTATCAGATATAAGAGTCAGTTATTCAGTATTCAGACATTACAGTTAGTTATCCAGTTTATCAGTATTTTATTAAATTTTGTCAGTTATTTCTAAAGGCTCATATTTCAGTTTTGAATTTAGTTATTAAAACCTTATGGCATATTAGTATTCTTCCACATTTATGATCATGTTATGCAGCGCTCATAGCAGGTATCAACTCATGGGTTAGCTTATTATCCCTCAGGACTGTAAGCACCGTGTGATGCCCAGGGTGTACTCTCGGGGCATTACAAACTTGGTATCAGAGCCTAAGGTTTTAAAGTATCTTAGAAAGTCTGAAAGCACGTCAAGTAGAGTCTTGTGCATGGGTGTGTAGCGCGCTACACTTATGGATAAGAGGCTACAAGGCATTTAGGAAAAATTTTCCCTTATTTCAATATTCATATTGTGCGAGTGAGCATGAGCTCAAGTTAAAATCCCTATCTAATCCATTTCTTCCGTCTGTTTATAGAACATGCCTCCCAAGAAGGACGAAAGAAGAATAGGAAACCAGCTAGCCCCTCAGCCCATCCAGGAAGCTCTTATGGAAGAGCATGTCTCTCATACAGAATTTAGAGCTACATTCACTACTCTAGTAAACTCCATAGCAGCACAGAATAAATGGCCAGCTGTTGTTCCGACCAACCCAATGGCCAATACTGCTACAACCAAGATTTGGGATTTTACCCGAATAAATCCTCTTTATTTGACAGGATCCAAGTCTGAAGAGGATCCACAAGAATTTTTAGATATAGTTCAGAAGGTCACAGATTATATCAGGTGACATCTAGTTAGAGAGCTGAGTTGGTTGGATACCAGTTGCAAGATGTATCCCATACTTGGTTTAAGCAGTGAAAGGTTGATAGGGGTTTAGATGCAGGGCCTGTAGAATGGGAAGAGTTTGCCACAACTTTCTTAGACAAACTCTTCCTATTGGAATTGAGGGAAGCCAAGGTGTTAGAGTTTATTAACTTGAGATAGGGCAGCATAAGCGTGAGAGAGTATTCCCTCAAGTTTACTCAGTTAGCTAGGTATGCTCCTCATGTGGTAGCTGATAATAGGTCCAAGATAAGTAAGTTTGTGTCTGGCATATCTGATAGTATGGTCAAAGAGTGCAGGACCGCAATGCTGATTAATGAGATGGACTTGTCTAGGCTGATGGTCCATGATCAATAGATAGATGAGAAGAAGACTAAGGGAAGGAGAGATAAAACAAGAAGACAAGCATAGATAGTTTTAACTTCTGTCAGCCAAAGTCAGAGTGTGCTAACTATCCTCAGTTTTATCAGAGGTCTTCATCCCCAGCACCCTCTTCATCCAGTGCTCCCGTACCCAAATTCAAAAGCGAAAATAGTGATAGAGCACCAGGCTCTAAGTCCCAAGTCAGTGTTAGCAGTACTAGTACAAATACTCTATATCATAAATATGGCAGACATCATCAGGGTGAGTGTATAGTGGGTAGTGATATATGCTTTGGGTGTGGAAAGCCAGGCCATCAGATTCAGGAGTATCAGGTAGTTTCTCAAAAAGGTAGGGATGTGCACCAACAGAGCCGGTCCCATCAGTCGTCAGTTCTATCTGGTCGCCTAACTCAGTAGGGAGTCGCTTCCAATGCTACCCGTGGCCAGTGTCTAAATAGATTATATGCTCTTCAGTCCTGCCAAGATCAGAAAAATTCTCCTAATATAGTTACTGGTACATTGCAGGTCTTTCACTTATATGTTTATGACTTACTAGACCCTAGAGCTTCTCTTTCTTTTGTAACTCCATATATAGCTATCAATTTTTAAGTCAGTCCTGAAACTCTAGTAGAGCCCTTTTCAGTGTCTACCTCAGTAGGTGTTTCCATTATAGCCAAAAAGGTATACAGGAATTGTTCGGTCATAATATCTTAGAAAGTTACTTCAGTTGATCTCGTGGAGTTAGAGATGACGGATTTTGACATCATTCTCGGCATAGATTGCTCCACTTATGTTATTCCTCAATTTATTGTAGAAACAAAATAGTTTATTTTCAGTTCCTAAATGAACCAATCGTTGAATGGAGGGGTAGTACCACAGCTCTTAGGGGTCAGTTGATTTCGTACCTTAGAGTGAGAAAGATAATATCGAAGTGGTGTATTTACCATTTTGTATAAGTCTAAGACTCTAATGCAGAAACTTCAACTCTTGAATCAATTCTAGTAGTAAATGAATTCTCAAATGTATTTACTGAAGATCTTCTCAGAGTTCCTCTCGAAAGGGAAATCGACTTAGGAATAGACCTTCTTCCAGATACTTAGCCTATATTTATTCTGCCATATAGAATGGCTCCAGTTGAACTTAAGGAGTTAAAAGAACAATTAAAGGATCTTCTATATAAGGGATTCATCAGACCCAGCGTCTCCCCATTAGGCGCACCTGTTCTATTCATGCATAATAAAGATGGTTCTCTAAGAATGTGCATAGACTACCGTCAGTTGAACAAAGTCACAGTTAAGAATAAATAACCACTTTCTAGAATTAATGACTTATGTGATCAACTTCAGGGTACCAACTATTTTTCAAAGATAGACCTCAAATCAGGCTACCATCAGCTAGAGTCAGGGAATGTAACATTCTGAAAATATTTTTCCAAACTCGGTATGGTCACTTCGAATTTCTAGTCATGTCCTTTGTTCTCATGAATGCCCCAGCAGCCTTCATGGACTTGATGAACTGAGTGTTCAAGTAGTACTTAGACATGTTCGTCATAGTCTTCATTGATGACATTCTTGTTTACTCCTATAGCGAAACTGATCATGCAGACCATCTTAGAATAGTATTACAAACTCTTAGAGCTCACCAGTTATTTGCTAAATTTAGTTAGTGTGAATTCTGGATAAGATAAGTAGATTTTCTTGGCTATATTATTTCCAATAATGGTATTAGAGTTGATCCTCAAAAGACTGAGGCGGTAAGAAACTGGCCTAGACCCATCTCTCCATCAGACATCAAAAGTTTCTTAGGTTTAGCTAGTTATTACTGTCGGTTTATTAGAGGATTTTCTTCTTTTACATCCCCTATGTCCAGATTGACTTCAAAGAAAGTTAAGTTTCAGTGATCAGATTCCTGCGAGAAGAGTTTTCAGGAGTTAAAAGACTTGACTCACCTCAGACCTAATTGTTACCTTGCCAGATAGTTTAGATGGGTTTGTTATGTACTGTGATGCATCCAGAGTAGGTTTGGGTTGTGTCCTCATGTAGAGAGGTAAGGTCATAGCCTATGCCTCCAGAAAACATAAACCCCATGAGAAGAATTATCCGAATCATGATCTTGAGTTAGTAGCAGTAGTATTCACCTTAAAGATTTGGAGACATTACTTTTTTGGAGTGCACATTGATGTGTTCACTGACCATAAGATCCTGCAGTATGTTTTCTCTCAGAAAAATTTAAATCTGCCCCAGAAAAAGTGGTTAGAGTTATTGAAGAATTATGACATGAGTGTTCTGTATCATCTGGGAAAGGCCAATGTAGTGGTTGATGCTCTTAGTAAGTTGTCTATGGGTAGTGTTGCTCATGTTAAGATGGTAAGAAGAAGTTAGATCAAGAAGTTCATCATCTTGCCTGACTAGTTATCCGCTTACTCAATTCAGCAGAAGGTAGTGTATGGGTGTAGAGTAGCTCAGAATCATCTCTAGTTTCTGAGGTGAAGGAAAAGCAGGATAGAGATCCCAGTCTAGTTAAGTTGAAAAAATCAGTCAGAGGTCAGAAAGTGGAGGTTTTGTCCCAAGGGGATATGGTGTATTATGTTGTCAGGGTAGATTGTGTGTGCATGGTGTAGAAGAATTAAGGCAACTAATTCTTGTAGAAGTGCATAGTGTGCGTTACTCTATTCATCCAAGGGCCACGAAGATGTACTGTGATTTGTGGGAGATCTATTAGTGGAGTAGGATAAAGTGAAATATTGTAGATTTTGTGTCTAGGTGCTCTATATTCTAGCAAGTTAAGATTGAGCACCAAAAGCCTAATGGGTCCATACAGGATTTCAGTATTCCCACTTGGAAATAGGAGAAAGTTAACATGGACTTTGTGATGGGTTCGCCTCGTACTCGTCATCAACATGATTTTATTTGGGTTATCGTAGATAGTATTACCAAATCATCTTATTTCTTGCTAGTCCGTACCTCTTATTCAACCGAGGACTATTCCAAACTCTATCTCAAAGAGTTGGTCAGGTTGCACGGTGTTCCCTTATCTATCATCTTAGATAGAGGTACCTAGTTTACCTCTCACTTCTGGAAAGCATTCCAAAAGGGTCTTGGTACCCAAGTCTATCTCAGTATAGCTTTCCACCCTCAAACAGATGGTTAAACAAAATGGACTATTCAGACTCTAGAAGATATGTTGAGAGCATGCGTAGTTGATTTTAAAGGTAGTTGGGATGACTACTTGCCTTTGATTGAATTTTCATATAATAAAAACTATCATTCGAGTGTTCATATGGCTCTATTTGAGGATCTCTATGGTAGAAGATGTAGATCTCTAATTGGTTGGTTTGAAATAGGTGAGGCCACAATAGTGGGGCCTGACTTGGTGTTTGATGTGTTAGAGAAGGTTCAGTTAATCAGAGAAAGGCTTAGGGCTACTCAAAGCTGGCAAAAATTATATACAGATGTGAGGAGAAAGGATCTCGAGTTTGAGGTCGGTGATTTTGTGTACTTAAACATCTATCCCATAAAGGGAGTGAAGAGATTCGACAAAAAAGGGAAACTCTGTTCCCGATATGTCGGTCCCTTTGGAATTCTTAGTCATTTCAGAAAGGTAGCTTACGATCTTGAGTTGCCTTCAAATTTAGCCTAAGCACACCCAGTGTTCCATGTCTCATTGTTGAAAAAGTGTATTGGTGATCTAGCTGTAGTTGTTCCTTTAGAAAGTGTAGATATTCAGAACAGTCTTTCCTTTAAGGAAGTTCCAGTCAAAATTCTTGATCATCAAGTTCGTATACTAAAGAGCGAAGAAGTTTCATTGGTCAAAGTTTGGTAGAATCCATCTGTTGAGGGAGCTACTTGGGAAGAAGAGGCAGATATGAGGACCAAGTACCCTCATCTTTTCTCCGCGAATCAAGATTTAGTATAAGGCACTAATCTTGTTACAATTTCTCTCTATCATGCTCAGTCCCAGTTGCACATCATGTTCATGTCAGTCTTGCATTCATGAGTCAGTTCAGTCATGCATTCCATGAATCAGATTTGCATGTTCGGTGTGTAAGCTCATTCCATTAGTTTTTCCTCGACTTAACCAGTCTCATTCAAGGATGAATGATCCCAAGGTGGATATATTGTAATACCCCGTATTTTCTTAGCGTAATCTAAGTCCCAGTACATGAGTATTCATATATACATTTTTCTAAATACTCATTATTTGTCAGTTTAGAGCCTGTCATTGCATAGAAAATTGAATTAGCTTCCCAACAATATAAAATTCATCCAAATCCAATAACCAAGGTAAGACGTTATGGCAATTTTAAGTTTTAGTCATTAAACACCGTCATTTTAACCCTTAGCGCATAGCCAATCTAAATGATGATTGGAAATTTCCAGTGAAGGTGCGTGAACGTAGCGCGTCACATCGAAGGCCAAATTAGCATTTGGTAGTTTCCAGTATCTCTTCACGATTTCACCGTGTCGCCGTGAGATTCCAGGTCACAAACAAGGTAGCAACGTGATTGTGCTGCATCGCGCCATCATGCCTTTTCTCAATTGTCCCATTTCCAATGGCTTGGCGCGATAGTACCACGTTGCGCCACAGCTAAAAATTGGGATATTCAATTTTCAGCTTGCATCTTAAAATCATTTAAGGGTATTTGTGTCTTTTTCTTAAGCCCTAAACTCATCCTAAACACGAAATTTAACCCCTAATTAACCTAAATACTCAACATTATTCAATACCTCTCAACTTAAAGATCCCCTTTTCAAGAATAAGAAACCCTAACTCTCAAGAATCAAGGCCAAATCTCAAGAACTCACCATCAATCCTTTCAAATTTTATTATCCCAGGTATGTTAGATGTTCATCCATGTATTACTTTTATCCATGGAGTCCAAGTATCCTATTTAAATTATAAAATTTTGATCTTTGTAAGTTAATTGATTTTAAATTATGATTTTGCTCGTGAATCTCCATGTACTATTGATTTTATACCATGATTTAATAAAATTATTGTTGTTATTCAATCCTCCATGTTTTAATACTACTATGTCGAATTCATGCTATTTCTATAAGTTCCATGACATTCCTATGATTGTTGTAAACTATGAACTACAATTGTTTGATAAAATGCCTACAAGAGTGATTGATTTAATAAAAGCCTTCATGCTTTGTCCCCCAAGCTTTAGTGTCATTTTACCATTGTTGTTTTTGAGTCTTGGGGGTACTGAATGCCCAAAAAACCATAGTTGTTTATGTAGTCTAGTCTCAGTACATTACAGAATAGTCTCCAGAACATACTATGAGCACTATTAGAATAGTCAGATATCAGTCAGTTAAACTCAAAACAATCTAGTATTTCAGTGTCTTTTAGTTGGGAGTAGAATTCAGCACCAAGCGAGTGTAGGTATGGTCGCTTTCCTGTCAGTAGCAGTCCCTATACTTCAGAACTACATAGCCAGCGTAGGATATAAGAAGTGACCCGTCAGATTAGGCTTGACTATCTCGCAGGGGTTACTCGTCAGTTCAGGCTTGACACCATTAGTTCTTTGGACATTATATCAGTTTAGTGGATCCACACAGCCAGTGTTAGTCCCCATTGCATGGTATTAACACCCTTCCAACTAGGGTTACAAGTTGGACCTCGATTAGTTCAAATTGGGGAATCTTGGTTAGATGATACCTTCTATAGTCTTAGACACAGTCTCAGTAACAGTCCAAGTTCAGTTATTTAGTCTTAGTGTTATTTGACCAAAGCATATAGATTTTAATTATTTTAGTATTTTAATTTACAGATTTTGCTCAGTTTATATTATATGCTTGGTCATGCATCCTCAGTATCTATAGATTTTCACATATCTTTAGTATTTATGAATTTTCATGCATACTCAGTATTTAAAGATTTCCACATATTTCTAGTACCTACAGATTTCATGCTTTCTAGTCAGTACTCCATGCTTTACATGCATATTCAGTTAATTATTAGTTTTGTTCATGAAACCATACATATCAGCCTACCTCATTTAGCATACCGGTACATTTAAAGTACTGATCGCATACCATTTTTTGTGCTATGATGTATTATATCATAGGTTTTGAAGCTCAGTTCCCGACTCACAATTATACTTATCAGATTCTCAACAGTAGCAGTGGTGAGTCCTCATACTTCGAGAATAAGCTTACTTTATTTCATGTCTCAGTTTAGTAGTTAGTTAGAGTTAGTTGGGGCCTGTCTCATAAACTCATAGTCATTTAGTTTTAGAGGCTTATCAGACATTAGATTCAGTTATTTAGTATTCAGACATTACAACTAGTTATCCAATTTATCAGTATTTTATCAGATTCAATCAATTATTTTTGAAGACTCATATTTCGGTTTTGAATTCAGTTATTAAAACCTTATGGCATGTCAGTATTCTTCCGCATTTATGATCATGTTATTTAGTACACACAGTAGGTACCAGCTCATGGGTTAGCTTGTGGTTCCTCGAAACTTTAAGCACTATGTGATGCTCAAGGTGTGCTCTCGGGGCGTTATAGGGCACTTTTGTAGCTTTTAGGTTCATGCCTGTATCTTTTACTACCAACACTACAGACAACACATACATACCACCTAGCTATTTAAAGTACAAACTAACTTAGGAGAAATTTATGAATATGGTTAAAGCTCAAAAGAAGTTTGAACGACAATTGAATGTATGGGCTAAAAAGTTTAAACCATTTATGGATAGAGTGGTAGCTGAGGATTTGAAGCTTTATAAAATCTAAATATGCAAATAGATGAAATGGAGGAATGGGTGAACAACAATCTACAAGCGTTATCCATTCTAGATCTTGCCAGGTTTACTGTCGAGATGAAATAAGCACTGGCTAACACTGTAGAATTAAAAAGGCAACCAGTTTTGAGTATATTTAACCCAATATCTGTAGAGATAGAAGAGGATAAAGATATTATGGATCTCATGGATAGACCGTTGAAGACAAAGGCAAAGCTATAGATTATAGTGGTGAGAACAGGTCTTCTAGAAAGAGAAGTCACATACATGAGACACCTGAAGAAAAAGCTGTATGCAAAGTAATGAGAAGTTTAAGGAGAGATGACATAATAGAAAAGAAGAGATATTTAAAGATGAAACTACTGGAATATCTACAGTCCATCCCCAGGATGTGGGAATAGACCATCTGTTCTGCTAGTACCCACTTTAGCTTTTAAGAAAGTTGATGATTTGGGCACTACGACCACTGCTGGGGTTACTATTGATGTTATTGAGACGTGAAAGCCATCCATGACTCGACAGACTCACAAGCCTTTGGGATTTTCAAGTATTTTACTCCATTATACTTTATTAATAATGTATTGAGGACAACACATATTTTTAGTGGGGGTTGGTTATGTGAAGTCTGTCACCACAAGGGTTTTTGTTTCTTTTTTCTTTTCATTGTGTGCTATCTAGGAGAGCCGACATGTTTAGGATTTTTTTATTTCATTGTACTATTGTTATCACATTTATGTTATTATACATATGTTTTACTATTTTCATGGTTGTACATATATGTTTGTTGAAAGGAAATGATTGAATGAAAAGCTGTTGGAATTTTGGGAATTTAGAACCACCCTCAAAAAGTTTTTAATCTTGTGCATAGTCTTTAATGATTAACCATTGTGAATCTATACTTGACATTATAATCCTTGGATAAAGTGATCATGTTTAAGCTAGACACAAGTCTAAAAATTAGTATCATGAGTACTATTCCGCTGCCATGAATGTGTAAGAATTTTCTGCATTTCTTACTTTGTGTATGCAGTTACAACTTGCCCATTCATTGTGTTAAGTGATACTTGGCTAAATAGGATAGGATCATAGGCCATCCTTTATTTGAGTCCACTTATCCTTAAAAGCCTGACCAAATGGTAGTTAATTATATATTCCTTTAACTCTTTTTTGATCCATTAACTTTTTCTTTCGCACCTTAAACTCACCCTTTTGGATTGTTAAATCCTATTTTGTCCCTAGCCCCTCCTTGGATATTGTGTACTTTAACTCAGGTGAATTACCTAAGTTAAGGGTTTGAGTGAAAGATTAGTTAAAGAAGGTTTAGGTGGTAAACCTTTTTGTTGGCCCTGGTCCCCTATGGATATTGTGCACACATAAGTTGAGGGTGGATAGTATGAAGAGTTTGATAAACAAGCTTGTGAAGAGTTTGATAAATAAGCTGAATCAAGTTGTTGGAACTGTTTAATTAAAGAACATATTTATGTAAAAATAAAAATAAAAAAATTAGGATTTTGGTGCTAAGAGGAAAGCATAAAGCAGAAACTGATATAATTTAGTCACAGCGATGGCAAAGAGAGTTGAGTCACTGTTCAAAAAAGAAATCTTACCTATACCTAAACTTGCATTACAAGCCTTAGTAAGTCCTATAATGATCCTTGCAAACCAACTGTAGTACTTAATGAAATGCTAAGTGCAAGCCTATAGCTTTGTGTGTACTTTGTTGAAAATTTGTTATGAGAGTGAGATATTTGAATACTAGTCTGTGATATAAATCAATAAATGTATGAAGGACTTCTTTTGAAGTAAGGGAAAGTGAGTTTTCCGTATAATTACTGATCTTCAGATGTAGTCTCCTATCTGTATATATGTAACTTAGCTAGAGCATGATTCCGCGTATGGATTTCTATGAGTTTGGATTACAGGATTTGTGTGCATGTTAAATTATTAGTCCTTGCTGATTCCAATAGTTGCTCATTCTTTCATGTTCTAGATTTATATATGATATTGAATTAAATTGCTTGAGGACAAAAAATCATCTTAAGTTGAGGGTGTTGATGTACCAACTTCTAATGGTACATTTTGCATCTTTTACATAGGATAATAGCTTGTTTTCTAGCAACTAGTAGAGGTAGTTTATGTGGTTTATGCTTGTGCTCTGGAGATAAACTTAGAAGTAGGAGAAGTTCAGGAAGTCAAGAATCTGAGAAGTTTCAATAGGTTAACCAACTGACTATCGAAGTTATAACAAATTGTTGGACTACTCGCCGTCCTTAAGTAGTATGTCAAAACTTTTAGAGATGGACGACGGCCTAAGTGATGGATCTTCAAGGCCACGATAGGTCGTTGTCCCTACCATCTGATTTAAATAGAATATATGCAAGTGTGGTAGTTAGGGACAAAAGGAGCAACGAGCTTTCAGTCCCCCCGATGGAACGTAACCTAGGTTGTCACCATCAGCCATGTGCAATAGTAAAGCACTAGAACATCAATGATGGTTCAGTTGAAGAAACGTCACAGCCTCGACGAACCGCCAGGTGAACCGTTGGTATTGACGTGGTAGCATAAATTCAAATTTTAAATTCTAATTTTCTGGGAGCCTATAAATGCCCGTTTAGGGTTAGAATAGGAATCTTTTGGTTATTGCTGAACTTTGTAACATAAGTTTGGCTGAGAAACAAGTTTAGAGATGATGTATACACCATTTTCCTTGGAATTTTGGATTGGGAATTCTAATTTTCTTTTGATTGTAAGTGAAATCTACAATAATTATGAAATTAATGCTTTTATCTATTTCCTAATTATGTGTGGCTAAAGCTCCCATAACTAGAGTTATGGGAGCCTTGGTGTAATTCAAATCTAAGGTTATGGGAAAGAGGAGTATCTGTTAGCATTGTAATTATATCACTTTCTCTTCATTTTTAAGATTTCTTTTGGTTGCAAACATGAGAATGTTCCCTTAAGCATAACTTGCTTGAACAATGAAGTTAATGTTGGAAAAAGAGAATAGAGACAAAACATTGAAGTTTTACCCTCTAATCTCAAGATTGATGCCTTAAATAGATTAATTTCTTGGAGAATTGTTTGTCGTATTACTCTTGCACTTTAAGTTTGAAGGAATTAAAGTGAATCCATCTTTAAAGGTGGAAAACACGTGGATGGGAAAGCCTACGCAAAATCTCTCTATAACTAGAACTGCTAATAAGAGTTCGTAGAATCCACGACCCTAATAATTGAAACACTTTGGTGAACAAGACCCTAGTTTCCTATTTCTCAATTTTTCGAATGTTGCAAAGAAAACATTGGTATTTACTAGGCTAGAATTACTAAATTAATATTTTAACAAAAACCTTCTTCACTCATTGGAAACTTATGATTAAAAGTCTATTAATATACATACAACTTAGTTAACACCTTATTCCCTATGGGATTCAACCCCAATGTTAGTTGGGTTATATATTTGACAACGACCGCTAGCACTCTTTTTGAGGAGTTGTAGTTTGGGCGTTTCAGGTAATAAGACCCCCGTAATATTTAGGTGTGCCACAACAACTTTGGGTATAGTTCGGGGGTACTCGTGCGTTATCTCTCAAAATTGAGTATGTCTAGTCTAGTAATAATGCCCCTATGTTATCTCTTATATATAAAAGATCTAGTCTGGTAGAAAAAAGTCAAAATCCTTGAACTAGTTAGTAATTATAAAGTATAATTTGATCAAATGACACTTCGTATTACTATTATTAAATAATTTTTTATTCAATAGATGTGTCAAAACTTAAGGAATGAGTAAGATTTTGACACATCTATTAAAAATAAAATATATTGAAGTCATGAAAAATGGCATGAGACATAAAACAACTTCTATAGTAACTTATCGATGGGAATGGAGATAAAAAAGACCCGGGAAGAGGTTAGAATTGAATATGTCTAGCCTAATAGTAACAAACGCTAGCACATATTTGAATGCATAGTAAAAGAAAAGTCTAGCATAGCAGTAAAAGATCAAAATCTTTGAACTATAAACTTAAACTTAATGCTCGTCAAGATCTTGAACATGATAATCTTACTGAGAAATGTTATAAAAAGATGGAAGGCATTAAAATCACAGAGGAGGACATAAGCTTTATATGAAAAATGGTTTCTACCTCTTTGCCCTAACTTCACATAATTGCAACCGCAATGATGAAATTTATAGAGAATAAGTGATAACCCCAGTGGGCGAAGGGAGGGCTAATTTATAGAAATTAAGACTTAATCTGGTACGTCTATCAAATAACCAGTGTACAAACGAGATCTAATTTTTATTAAATATTTATGCATTTTACATTGATTCGGCCATAAGTAAAATAGTAAGTCTTACATTCTCTCAATTGACAATGACATAAATATTAGTTATGTATAAATAAATCTCTTCTATAATGTTCATTATACATACCACAATATGACAAACCACTAAAGTTAGTTATAGATGGCAGTTAAACATAGTTCTAGCGCCACATACTTTCGTTCATATATAACCAGCTTACTATACTAGGTTCATAAGTTCAAATATGTTAAATATTGTAGTCCGCAATAATATTTCATTAAGACTTATAATGCAATATCTCAAAAAAAGAATGTATACATCATATGAGAAATAGGAAATTCATTAATGTATATCACAAAGACATAATTGAGCTCAAAAATGTCAAACATCATAAATGCATTAATTATAAGTTCAATCAAGACCGTTCTTTGAACATGTTCTAACCATCTAGCAATCAAATTATTAAGTGTCAAATTATGGACTATGTTACATCAATTTTGACAACAATTGACCCAAAAGTAGATTATTTTTTCCTAGACGATAGGGAGTTATTCATAAGGTAAGCACCCCTCATCTTTAACCCTATGATTGTAAGTTCAAGTCACCATGGAAGCCTAAAAAGATGAGTGCTAAGGAGGGGTAAAATAAAAACAATTGCTATGTTTTATGGAAGTATGGCAGAGTTTATGAAGTGATCATTAGCCTGAAGTTTGATAAGCAAGATGATACTATAATCATGAGAATTACTCTAGAGAAACAAATGTTTTGAGAAACTACACTTTTGAACTATCTTGTATATGCTATAAAAATATTTTTATCCATAAAAAGAGCTGAACTTTGGAACTACAATAGAATGAAACATTTACATATTGATCTTTGATGCTAAATGATTACTACTTCTTTCATTCATCTTAATGATAAGAAAACAAACTTGAGAAGTTAAGCAAGAAATTTAAGATTTTTTGCCTGATGCAACTAACATTTGATAACTTGTGCAATGCACGTGACTAAAAACTAGTAGTTTGATAAGAAAGACCATCTTATAAGCATGATAATTAGTCTAGGAAAATGAACATTTAGAGAAACTACCCTTTTGGGATATCTTACATACTCTATAACAATGTTTTAATCCACATAAAGAGTTGCAGTTTTGGAACTGCATTACAATTGTCATGCAAAATAAACCATATCTCCTTCTCTTTTTCTTCTGCCAGTCGGTCACCTTTAGTAGGAAAATAATGTGGTCGTCATTCTTTCTTTATACTTCTTTATTTCCGTCTAGTACCTTTACTTATATTTTACCCCATAGTTTTGATAGACATGTATGTATAAACAAACAATCATTAGCAAACTCTTTCAATGTAACTGTACAATCCAATTTTTATTTTAAGGATCGAGTTTGATAATTCCAAACAAGATAGCCCAACTTATGAATCTTCATTGTCCATATCGCTCATTTAACCCATGGTCCGATATTAAGTAAGACTTAGTTTATCATTCTTAATTATGATGATCTTCATAAATACAAAATATACTAAATGGTCGAGTTTGATTTTTTCTTTAGGAGAAAATTGCTCCAAGATTCTCCGATCATCTTTGTGATTTATTCTCTTTATGTGGATAAAGATATTTGAGCATAAAATGTTTTTACACAAAAAATAAGTTGTATCCACTCCTATTAGCTTTTGGGAGATTAGGATCTCTATTATTCCTCCTTCTGTTCCTCAACCTTGAATGGTGGTGAAGAGGTAGATTGTAAGGAACAATCATGTTGCAACTTTGTGCAGACAATATTAAAGAAGATGCTGGATCTTGTTAGAGGGGATGGTAAAGTACTCCACTGAGAACATTAGATCCCATTTTGATGGACACAAAGTAACCACAGTCAAATTTGGCATCAATTATCCCTTCTTAGAAACAACTTGATTCTAAATATTCAAGAGAATATAACAGAACAACCAAGGGGAATGACTATTGAATAATGTTAAAAAATAATCAGGTGCACAAAGCCTTTCACATTCACTCAAGGTCATATGAATCACATCTCAAAGAGGTGATGTATGCAGCTTATCCTAAAGCAAATTGGCTACTGTGCAGGTGCCTTTTTGTGACATTTCAGCAGCTAACAAAGCTACATATTAGATCATTTTCAGCATCATTTGAACATAATTTCAGCACATTTTAAGCACCATTTGAGCACTATTTCAACACTATATTCGCATCATTTTCAGAACTGAATTGGCCAATTTTGGTGCTAGTTCGGTTTTGATTTTTTAATGTGTCTAAACTTAAGAAATGAGTAATATTTTGACATATATATTAAATGTGTGGCTATATTAGGAGTACATTAAACGTGTACTTGAATGCTTCAACATGAAGAGTGCTAAAGCCGTTAGTATATAGGAGTAAGAAGATGTGTCCTACAACTAAGGAGAGAAAAATATGCTCAATATTCATTATTCTTGAGCATTCGGGAGTTTGATGTATGTAATGGTGTGTACCAGACTAGATATTTCTCTTGCAGTTGGTGTTGTTAGCAGGTTCCTTGAAAATTCTAGAAAATAACATTGGGAAGCAATCAAGTGGATACTCAGGTACCTGTGAGTTACCATAGGAGGTTATTTTTGTTTTAGAGGATCTGATTCAATCTTAAAGGGTTATACGGATGCTGATCACATGACCTTGATAAAAGAAAATCCACTACTAGATATTTTCTTACATTTTCAGGGGATCTATATCATGTAAATCAAAGTTGGATAAGTGTGTCACACTCCTTACAACTGAAGCAAAATATATTGTAGCTACTAAAGCTGGCAAGAAGATAGTATGGCTGAAATAATTTGTTCAAGATCTTGGATTGTATAAGGAATATGTCATCTATTGTAAATCAAAATGCAATAGACTTGAGCAAGAACATCAGGTATCATGAAAGGATAAAACATATCCACGTGAGATATCACTGAATTCAAGAAAATATTGAGGATGAATCTACACAAGTCAAGAAGATCCCCACAAGTGAGAATTATTTGGATATGCAAGGAACTTGTCGGTATGCACTTAAACTAAAAGACTGAGGCTACCTCCTTCAGGTGAATGGAACTAGAGTGGGAGATTGGTAGAGTCCACCTCATTCAAGAGACAAAGTAATGGGCATGTTCGTATGTAAAATACTTGGCTGGAAATATTTTTATTAGAGCCAAAGTTTTGTGAATTGTGTGTTGGGTTATGGGTTTTTTTTCCCTACTTATATGGATAAAGAAAACCCAATTTGGAGCAACCCACTTTTGCCCATAGGCCCGTTACTATAGGGCATATATATAAACCTTTTTAAGTCTTATTTTTCCATGCACAAAAGAGTTTTTAGCAGCCAAATATAGAGATAAAGTGAAGAGTTTTGCACTAAAATTTCAGCCACAATACTCAACTTCAAATTATGAT
This sequence comes from Capsicum baccatum var. pendulum, assembly GCA_030864225.1. Classification (NCBI taxonomy): domain Eukaryota; kingdom Viridiplantae; phylum Streptophyta; class Magnoliopsida; order Solanales; family Solanaceae; genus Capsicum; species Capsicum baccatum. Next base: position 210,265,330 of record CM061553.1, on the reverse strand, counting down.
TTTCGCTTCGTTTCTTGTTAGATTGAGCTAATTTTTGGATAAATTGTTTCTCTCATCTCAATATTTGATTAGAAATTGACAGAGGTAGATTTTTGTCCCGTACCTCCTATTTTTTATCAATGAACAGTACCTGCATTTTTGTGTTTTTTTCTTTTTTTTTCTTTAATTTTGGTGCAATCTTATTATTTTGTTGCTCATAGTTTGGCACTTGTTTTGTATCCAATTTTAGAGAAAAATATTATAAATATTGGTGATTATAGTTGAGATTTTATTCTCATGGTTTTTTACTCTTGATATTGAAGGGTTTTCCACATAAATTTAGTGTTCTGTGTGGTTGATTTTATTCTTATCTTATCGTATTTGCGTGGTTGATATATTTTATACCTATACTTTTTTTCTTGGTTTTGATTGTTTTCTCTTGGTTCAAATTTAAATTAAAAGTTTAGACTTGGGTAACCTTCCGCTACTACCCTATCGTGTACTTTGATAGTGTCCTTGCCTTTCCCAACAAAGTGGTATCAGACTGTTTGTTATTGTTGATTGTTGATTTGAATAGTGGAGAAAAATATGATAAAAATGATGTGTTTGAATGATAGTAATTATCATACTTAGAAAGGAAAGATAAAACATCTTCTATTTATCGGGAAAATGCATTTGCCTATATTTGCGTCTATTAAACCCCAATCCATGATAGATAAGGATTAGAAATTTGAACACCTCTAGGTTTGTTCTATATCAGACAATGGACTGAAGATGATGTTAGAAACCATAATATGAAAAAGACACATTCCAGAAATTTGTAGGACAAACTCGAGACATTTTATGCTTTAAAGACGTGCAAAAACAAGTTGTTCCGACTAAAAAAATTGAAGAATATCAGATATAAAGAAGGAATTCCTATTTTTGATCATATAAATAATTTTCAGTATGTCCTTGACCAGCTGTCCAGAGTGGGAATAAAGTGAGATAAAGAAATTTAGAGACTTTGACTTCTCAATACTCTACCAAACTCTTTTGGAAACTCTTCTAATTTCTTTGACTAATTATGGTCCTAGTGATGTTGTAAATATGAAATATGCTAAGAGTGGTGTATTAAATAAAGAGTTAAGAAGAATATCACAGGCCTCATCTTCTTCATCTACACACTCCGATGTTTTGATTATTGGATAGAAGGGAAGAAACAAGTCTAAGGGTCTGAATAATAGAGATAAAAGCAGAAGCAATTCGAAGTCCAAATTCAAGAATGTCACATATGACTATTGTAGCAAAATATGGCATATCATGAAATATAGTTACAAGCATAAGAGAGACACGAGACAATAAAAGAAAGAAGGTGGTAATGAAAATCATGTTGTTGTTATTGCTAATGGTGATCTTCTTGTTACTTATGGTGAGAATTCTATTAATTTTGTTTGTGATAAGTCTATCCAGTTTGTAGATCCTGATGCTACTTCTCATGTTACGCCAAAGAAGGAATTCTTTTCTTCTTATACTCTAGGTAATATCAGAATATTGAAAATGGCAATAATGAGTAATTTGAATTACTTGGTATTGGTACTATTTGTTTGGAATGAAATAAAGTTTAAGATTAGTTCTCAACAATGTAAAGCATTCTCCAAATGTTTTTCTTGAAGATTATTAGAGGTTCGATAATTGTGGCTCGAGGTGACAAGTTTTCTAACTTGTACATACTTTTGGGCTCCACTTCTAGAGGTTCAATAAACTTGATGGAGAATGATACTTCATCAGAGTTATAGAATAGAAGGATGAGTCATATGAGTATGAAAGGGATTGATATTTTGTATAAAGAAAAATTTGCTTTCTAGAGTGAATCAAGCAAAGTTGACTAAGTGTGTTCATTGTTTAGCCGGTAAATAGAAAAGAGTTTCTTTTCAGAGTCATCCATCTTCAAGAAAGCTTGATTTACTAGAGTTGGTATATTTTGATTTGTGTGGTCCTTTTAAAGTAAGGTCTCATGACGTTGCACTATACTTTGTGACTTTTATTGATGATCATTCTCACAAATTTTGGGTATTTTCTTTAAAGTCCAAGTATTAAGTACTTGATATGTTTAAGGGGTTTTAAGCCTTAGTTGAGAGGTAGATAAAGAAGATATTAAAAGGCATCCTTAGATAAATGTGGTGAGTATATTGGTCCTTTTGATAGATATTGCAAAGAGCAAGGTATTCGATATTAGAAAACTCCTCAGTTAAAGATGACCAATACTCTAGTTGAGTGAGTTAGTTGTATGCTTTTAGATGATAACTGCCAGATTTCTTTTAGGCAAAAACACTTAATACTCCTACTTATGTTATCAATTTATCTCTCAACATTGCTTTGGATAAGATGTCCCTAACAAATTTTGGTCTGTTAAGAATGTTTCTTATGATCATCCTAGAGTTTTTGGGTTTAAAGCCTTTGTGCATGTTATTAAGAATGAAAGATCAAAGTTGGATGTTAAAACTAGACACTGTATCTTTAATGGTTATGGTCAAGATGAATTTTTGGCTATTGTTTCTATGATTCAGTTGAGAAGAAACTTGTTAGAAGTCGTGATGTTGTATTCTTTGAAGACCAAATAATTAAAGATTTTGACAAAGATGAGAAGGATGATTCTTAGAGTAGTGAGAGCTTAGTTGATGTAGATCTAGTTCCTTTAACTACTGCTCCTAAAAAAAAGCTTCATGCTGATGAAATCAAGTTGATAATAAAAATGATGATCATGCCCAGAATGACCGGCATGATGTTGTTAATTCTCCAGTGCAAGTTGATATGGTTAATCAACAACCAGTTATTGATACCCCAGAGAGTTCTCTTAGATAATCTACTAGAGAGAGAATACCTTCATCTCATTATTCTCTCAATGAGTATGTACTCTTGCCTGATGCAAAAGAACTTGAGAGTCTTAATGAGGCCATGGAAAGCAAAGAAAACTAAAAGTGTTTTGATGCTATGAAAGATGAGATTAAATCTTTTCATGATAATCATATCTTTTATTTGGTTAAGCTGCTTAAAGACAAAAAATCTTTGAAAAATAGGTGGTAGGTAAAACATAAAGATGGTAACCCTATTTCATGGTACAAGGCTAGATTGGTTGTCAAGGGATTTAAATAGAAAAAAAAAGTTGATTTTGATGAGATATTCTCTCCAGTTGTGAAGATGTTACCCATTCGCCTGGTTCTAGGCTTAGTTGCAAGTCTAAATTTAGAGGTTGAGAAAATGGATGTTAAAACTTCTTTTCTTCATGGTGACTTAGATGAAGAAATTTATATGGAGCAACCCGAAGGTTTTAAAGTTAAGAGAAAAGAGAATTATGTTTGTAAATTGAAGAAAAGCTTGTATAGTTTAAAACAAGCTCCTAGGTAGTGGAACAAGAAGTTTAGTTCCTTTATGGGTCAGCAGGGCTTTAAGAAAACTACTTCAGACCATTGTGTTTTCGTGCAAAAAATTTTGGATGGTGACTTTATTATTGTGTTGCTTTATATTGATGACATGCTTATTATTGGTCATAATTCTTGCAGGATTCAGAAGTTGAAGCAAGAGTTGAGTAAGTCTTTTTCTATGAAAGACTTAGGACCAGCAAAGCAGATTCTTGGTATGGAAATTTTCCATAACAGAGAGGCCAAGAAGTTGTGGTTATCATAAGAGAAGTACATTCAGAAAGTACTTTGAAGGTTCAACATGGATAATACTAAGGTTGTCAGTACACCTGTAGCTATGTACTTCAAAGTGAGTACGAAACAGTGTCCTTCCAGTGATGATGAGAAGGAAGATATGAAGAAAGTCCCTTATGCTTCGGCCATTGGTATTTTGATGTATGCAAAGGTTTGTAGAAGACTGGGTATTGCCAATGTTTTGGTATTGTTAGCCATTTTCTGTTTAATCTGGGAAGAGAATACTGGAATGTTGTGAAGTGATTATGAGATATCTTTGTGGCACTTCTAGTCTGAGTTTGTGTTTTGGTACAAAGAAGCCTATTTTTTGTGGTTATATTAATTTAGATATGGCTGGTGATGTTGATACTCGCAAGTCTACTTCATGGTATTTGGTTACTTTTACAGGGGGTCTGTCTTGGCAATCTAGGTTGCAAAAATGTGTTGCTCTGTCTACTACAGAAGCTGAGCTTCTTGCTGTCGTTGAAGCTTGTAAAGAATTTCTTTGGATGAAGGGATTTTTAGGGGAACTTGGTTGTGTTCAAGAGAGGTATGTGCTTTATTATGAAATCAAAGTGCTATACATCTTGGGATTAATTCTACATTTCATGGTCGGTCTGAACACATTGATGTGAGATACCATTGGATTTGAGATGTGTTGGATTCTAAGTTTCTTGAACTTAAGAAGATTCATATAGATGATAATGGTTCCTACATAATGACTAAAGCTTTGCCAAGAGGGAAGTTTGAATATTGTTGCATGATCGTCGGGATGACGTTCTCCTCGACATAGTCGGGAAGGGGAGAATTGTTGGGTTATGGGTCTTTTTTTCTATATGGATAAATAAAGCCCAATATGGACCAATCCACTTTTTCCCATAGGTCCATTACTATGGTGAATATATATAGACTTTTTCAGGTCTTATTTCACCATCCACAAAAGATTTTTCAGCAGCCAAGTATGGAGATAAAGTGCAAATTTTGTACTAAAAGTTCAGCCACAACAGTCAATTTTAAATTGTGATTCCTGCTTCATTTCTTGTTCGGTTGAACTGATTTTTGGACATCTTATTTATATCATATCAATCTTTGATTTGGAAATAAAAGGGGTGGATTTGGTGGCATGTAGATCCTAATTTTTATCCATAAACAGTAGCTGCATTTTTGTGCTTTTGCCCTTTTTTCTTCTCTACTTTTGGTGCAATCTTATTGTGTTGTTGCTCGTTGTTTGGTACTTTCTTTGTGGTAAATTTTGGATAAAAATATTGTAAATCTTGATTATTATAGTGGATTTTTTGGTCCCGTGGTTTTTACTCTTCACATCAAAAGGTTTTTCACGTAAATTTGGTGTCCCGTGTGATTGGTTTTATTCTTGTCTTGTCGTATTTGTGTGGTTAATATATTTGCTACCTATTCTTTATTTTGTTTGGATTTTATTATGTTCTCTTGGTTCAAATTGAAAGAAAAAGTTTTGACTTGAGTTTTCTTATGCTGCTACCCTATCATTCACTTTCATAGTGCCCTTGCCCTTCCCAACATTATGGAGGAAAATGAACTTGCTCCCGTACCATACTTTGATACCTAGTTCTTATTTGTTATATAAAGAGAGGCATCTTTATTCTTCAAACACACCAAAACAAAAGGAGAAGATAAAAGAAAGAGTGGGGAATCAACAGAGGGTGTAGTATGTGAGAAAAAATAGAGAGTGTGAGCAATGTTGTAGTGAGGTTGGAATTGAGGGTGTATTCAGTAGTTGGTGAGGTTGGAATTGAGGGTGTGTTCATAACCCCACATACCTTAATTGATGATCTTTGATGAAAAGTGTGAATCTTAGATTCCTATTGTGCTTTTAAAGATGAATTCTTGGAGTTCTTGTATTTGGAATCCTTAATCTCGAATTATCTTGAAGAATTAATGAAGGAATTTGGATTTCTTGGAGAAGGAGCTTTGATGATGTAGGATTTTATTTTGAGAGGAAAGTGATGATTTGGGCATAAAGTGCCTTGAGTATGATAAATTCTTTGTTTAATACAGATTGGGGCTGGGTAAGTTATCAAAATACCCCTTTTAAATAATTAAACAGATTGAAAAACGCATATTTTTTTGAACTGGGTAGCCACCGCGATGCGCTACTATTGCGTGGCTCACTGAAAATTGACAACTGGGAACTAGGCAGATGTCGCGATGCGCCACTATCGCAGTGCCCCTTTTAAATGTCATTTTGTCCTTCGGCGCGATGCACCAACATAGCGAAGGGCCACTAGAATGGGACAATTGGGAAAATGGGTTTCTCCGCGATGTGGGGCTATCGCAGAGCCTCACTGAAATTTGACGAATGGCATTTAAACTATCTCTGCGATGCGCTAGTGGCTGAAATGACGGTGTTTTACAACTGGAGCTTAAAATAGTCGTAACTTCTCACTTGGTGATCGAATTTGGGCGATCTTATACCGTTGAAAAGCTAATTCAATTTTCTACACAATGGGGGGTCTAATTCTGGAAAATTCCACAATAAATAATTATTATATATTTTGGAAGCTATTTTTTAACATTCTAGGGATTAATTCAAGCTAAGAAAAGTATGGGGTGTTGTAATATCTCTCCCTTGGGAACATTTATCCTCGAATATTACAAATTATACTAAGAATACTGAGGAATCTGAGGATATATGATAGCATGCACAAACAAAATAAACTGAATAATTGAATCTAAATCATTTTAAGTTTCTGATTAATTCTGTGAGTGCAAAAACTTACATGAGGACAACTATATAGCTGAATCTGTGATTAGAAAAAAACTGAATTAAGGAAGAGTATTACTTTTGGCTAAATCTGAGTTTGTGGAGAAGAGGTAAGGGTACTTGTCTTGCATATCTATTTCTACTTCCCAAGTAGTGCCCTCAACTGACTGATTCCGCCAAAGAACTTTGACCAAGGGAGCTTCTTTGTTCCTTAGTCTACGAATTTGATAATCTAAAATCTCAATTTGGAATCTCTTCGTATGAAAGGATGTTTTGAATATCTGAGTTTTCTAAAGGAATTACAATAGTAGAGTTACTGATGCACTTTCTAAGCATAGAGACGTGGAATACAGGATGAGCGGCTGATAAGTCTGCGGGTAAATCAAGCTTATAAGCTACTTTCCCAACACGACTTACAATTCTAAAAGGGCTAACATATCGGGGACTAAGCTTCCCCTTTTTGTCAAATCTCTTCACCCCTTTCATGGGTGAAATCTTCAGATACACTGAATCACCAAACTTAAACTCGAGGTCCTTTCTTCTCACATCCGTATAGGATTTCTGACAAATCTGGGCTATTTTCAATCTTTCTCTAATCAACTTAACTTTTTTCATAGCTTTATCGGGACCAAGAAACGTGGCCTTACCCACTTCAAACCAAACTATGGGTGATCTACATCTCCTCTCATAAAGAGCCTCAAACGGGGCCATCTGAATGCTAGAATGGTAACTGTTATTATAAGAGAACTCAATCAACGGCAAATGCTCATCCCAATTACCTTTAAAATCAAGAGCACATGATCTCAACATATCTTCTAAAGTTTGGATGGTCCTCTTTTCTTGACCATCTGTCTGGTCCTCTCTTCTTGACCATCTGTCTAAGGGTGAAAAGCTGAACTAAGATGAACTTGGGTACCAAGACCCTTCTTAAAAACTCTCCAAATCTAGGACGTAAACTGAGTACCCCTATCTGAGATGATAGATAAGGGAACTCTATGCAATCTGACTAACTCTCTGATGTATAACTTAGCATAATCCTCAACCGTGTAAGACGTATGAACTGGTAAGAAATGTGCTACTTTATCAATCTGTCTACAACAACCCAAATCGAATTATGCTAACGACGCGAAAGGGGTAATCCTGTCACAAAAGCCATATTCACCTCTTCCCACTTCCAAGTAGGGATATCAAACTCTTGCAATGTACCACCAGGTCTTTGGTGATCTACCTTAACCTGTTGATAAGTTGCATACTTAGCTACGAACTCTGCTATATCTTTCTTCATACCATTCCACTAATAGATTTCCCGTAAGTCGCGGTACATCTTGGTAGTATCTGGATGAATAGAATAATGCGCACCATGCGTTTCTTCTATAATCCGTTGTATCAAGTTATCAACACATAGAACACACAATCTACTTTGGTACCTCAACACGCCATCTCCCCCTTGGGAGAAAATATCTATCTTTTGGTCTTTAATTGACTCCTTTAGTTTGACTAAACTAGAATCCATGTCTTGCTTCTCCTTCAATTCCGAAACTAGGGAGAATTCAGAACTACTCTGAACCCAAACATCCCCTTGAGCTGAATCAACCAACCTAACACCCAATCTAGGCAAACGATTAACTTCTCAATCTAACTCTTTCTTATATTTCTCCACATGAGCAACACTATCCATAGACAATCTACTAAGGGTGTCTGCCACTACATTGGTCTTGCCCAGATGGTACAACACACTCATGTCATAATCTTTCTACAATTCTAACCACTTTCTCTGCCAGTGATTCAACTCCCTCCGAGTAAACACATATTGAAATATTTTGTGGTCCATGAACACATCATCATGCACAACATATAGATAATGTCTCCAAATTTTCAAAGCAAATACTACAGTAGCTAACTCAAGATCATGGGTTGGGTGAGGCTTAAGCTGTCTAGAGACATAGGCTATGACCTTATCTCTCTGCATCAACACACAACCCAAACCAACTCTGGAGACATCATAATAAATAACAAAACCACCTTTACCATCAGGTAACGCTAAAACTGGGGCTGAAGTGAGTCGAGTCTGCAACTCCCAAAAACTCTTCTCGTAGGAATCTGATCACTGAAACTTAACTTTTTTGAGTTAGTCTAGACATAGGAGATGCAATAGATGTTAAACCTTCAACAAAATGGTGGTAATAGCCGTCTAAACCCAAGAAAATTCAAATATCTGATGAGGAGATAGGTCTAGGCTAATTTCTAACGGCTTTTATCTTTTGGGGATCCACTCTAATGCCATTGCGGAAACAGTATAACTGAGAAAGGCTATTGATCTTAGCCAAAATTCACACTTGCTGAATTTGGCAAACAATTTATGATCTCTAAGAGTTTGCAAGACAATTTAAGATGATCTACATAATCATCCTTACTATGAGAGTACACAAGGATATCATCTATGAATACTATGATAAATATGTCTAGATACTGTTTGAACACTCGATTCATGAGGTCCATGAAAGCTATTTGGGCATTGGTTAGCCCAAAGGAGATGACTAGAAACTCAAAATGACCATAACAGGTTCTGAAAGTTGTCTTCGGAATATCGCATTCTCTTACTTTAAGCTGATGATAGCCGGATCTAAGGTCTATCTTTGAGAAATAACTTGCACCGTAGAGTTGATCAAATAAGCATAAATTCTAGGAAGAGGATATTGTTCTTGATTGTGACCTTATATAGCTGACGATAGTCAATGCACATTCACAAAGAACCATCTTCTTTCGCATGAATAGGACGGGGGTGCCCCATGGAGAAACACTAGGTCTTATAAAACATTTATCTAAAAGATCTTTGAGCTGCTACTTTAACTCTTTAAGTTTGGGTGGAGCCATGTGATATAAAAAAGAATGGATATGGACTGTGTATCGGGAAAAAGGTCAATCCCGAATTCTATCTCTCAATCAGGAGGCACCCCTGGGAGATTTTCTGGAAAGACATCAGGAACCTCATTAACTACACTAACTGACTGAATTATTGGAGCCTCAGACGTAGTATCTTTAAATCGAACAAGATAATAGATACACCCTTTGGAAATCAACTTTCTGGCTTTAAGATAAGATATGAAATGACTCTTGGGAGACACTGAATTACTTGACAACTCAAAGACTGGCTTATCTGGAAACTGAAACTTCACCACTCAAGTGCAACAGTCTATGGTTGCATAAAAATAATGAAGACAATCCATACCAAGAATAAGATCAAAGTCAACCGTATCTTACTCTATTAAGTATGCTAACATGACTTTATAGAGGATAGTGATAGGACATTTTCTATAAATCTATTTAGCAATAACTGACTCACCTACTGGAGTAAAAACCAAGAAAGGCTCAAGGATCTTTTTAGAACTTATCTCAAAATTTACTGCAACTAATGGGGTCACATAAGAGAAACAGGGTCTAACAACACATAAACATCAAGATGAAAGACACGAAGCATACTAGTAACAATATTTGGTGAATCTTCCTGCTCCTGATAGGATGGTAAGACATAAAACTAATTCTGGCACTGACCACCACCGGTACTGGATGAAGCACCCTGAGGAGAGGCTAGGTGACCTAGATAAGTTGGTGCACTAGCAGCCTGAGTTTGGGGATGAACATCCCGGTTTCCCTGTCTAGCACGTGGGCACTCTTTGATTCTGTGACCCACCTGGCCACAACCATAATAACCTTTCTGGCCCTACAAATATTCACCCATATAATTTTTACCACACTTAGCACATTAGGAATTATTGGGCTTCCCACTTACACTATTCAAAGATATGGACATAGAAGACTTACCCCACTATTCTTGCTTGTTCCTGGGTGGAGAGCACTGGCTGAAAAATATGCGGGCATAGATGACCAATTCTGAAACTGGGAACGATTTTCTCCTCCAGACCTATTCTGACGATAATCAAACTGCCCTGTGCTAGCCTTTTTATTCACTTCGTCTTTCTCTTTCATTCAACTTCTGTGCCTCAATCTTCTGAGCATGAATCATCAATATAGCAAGATCCATGTCTCTAATAAGCATAGCAGTCCTATACTCCTTAACTACCAACCCAAACACACCAATCATAAACTTAGTCATGCTTGACCTAGGGTCAACCAACTGATCAGGGGCATACTTAGATAAATGATTGAACTTAAGGAAATACTCCTTCACTATCATTGAGCCCTACCTCAGGTTCATGAACTCTTCTATCTTAGCTTCACTCATCTCATGTGAGAAGAACTTGTCTAAGAATATATCCTGAAACATCCGCCAAGTTATGGGAGCTGCATTCTCCCCTCTACTTTTCTTCCACATCACTACCCAATCATATGCAACATCCTTAGCCTATAGGATGCCAATTCTACACTCTCCTCTTCAAAAATATGCTTAATTCGGATAATCTTTTTCACCTTATTTAGATAAAACTGTGGGTCCTCACCTGCCTTTGACCCAAAGAATTCCAGCGGATTTATTCTCATAAAATCTCAAATTCTGGCTGCAGCTAAGTCCGCATCTTGGTAAAGTGGGGCTGCAGCCTAATGGTTGCCCTGAACATTAGCTTTTATAGCTTAGGCTAGTATCTGAAAGGCAGCCTGAAACTCTGCATGTGCACATTCTCATTCAAAGAATCTGCAAGCTGAGGTGGCTGATTATTTTTTTTATGTGTATTAGCTCAATAAGAAGGCATTTTCTATCACGTAAAAGCACGAGTTAGAAGCAAATAGAGACATTAAATACACGGTAGATTATGAAAGAAGAGACGATTTCCTAAAATGGACTCTCTAAATCTTAGGCTTTGATACCAAGTTTGTAACACCTCAAAAGCTAATTCCCAGGATGCCACACAGTGTTTTGAACTATAAGTAGTCTTGAGCTAACCCTAGATGCCTTTTCTAAATATAATTCACAAAATAGGGAAACTATAAATGAAAAATCATAATAAACGCGAAAAACTATCTGAATAAGCAAATACTGAAAATCTAAATACTGTAACTGAAATCTAAAACTAAATCTAGTAGTCCGACAAGCCTCTACTAATTGAAACTAGAGAGTCACTAGGATAGGCCCTAGATGACTCAAACTGTCTGAAATGAATAATAAAGTATATACTAATAACTGAAAATATGAATAGCTAAGTCCCCAAAATATGAGGACTCACTAACTGCAAGGATGTAGATGAGATTCTCAAAAATTACTTATGCTGTTGAGACTGAGCACCTAAACCTAAATTATGAGATAATGTAGCACATAGACATATATGTGGATCAGTATTTTGAGGATGTATTGAGTATATAGGGGTGAATGCAATAAGTAAATAATATCATCACAATTTATAAAATCATGCATGCTAAAGGTAAATGGCTCACATAGGCTTGAGTAGTCTGAAAACTGAAGATCATAAATCATGAACAATAAAGCATATATTATAAATCTTGTGAGCCATTACCCTTAGTTCTGAAATCTGTATTCTGTTCTTATACTCAGATCATATAGGCTAAGTGAAATCTGTAGGTCTATATAGAAATACTTTATCTTAAAGGGTTTAGAAATCTGAAATCTTATTATGAATGGAAAATGCTTTATCTGAAGGCTTTAAGGAAATACTTTATCTTTTATCTGAAGGGAGGTTCTTCTAACCGACATAAACCATGTGATCATTCATAGAGTCCAACGTTCTTGTCCCCCTAAGGAGGAATACTCATATTGGGGAGAAGAGTCATACTCTTACCAGTGAGTATAACCTATCTGATTGATCACATATCTATCATTCACGTAGAAGTGGGAACAATCTAAATCCTATGTTGGCACATAGTTCTAGGGTATGAAACCATAGTAACTTACCCATCTCGGTGCTAAATACTACCCCCATTAAATTTGTATGCTCATTCTGATGAAAATCCACTTTTGAAATAGTCTAATGGTTTATGATAAAAACCAACAGTATATCTGTAAAGCTAAATCTGTAATCTAAATACTGTAAAGTAGATTTCATATCTATTTTGAGACCAAAAGATCAAATCTTTATTAATAATCTGAAAAGAATCTAGTCATAAAGTGCTTATAGCGCAATCAACATTAAAATAGCAATACTCATTAGGGCTTAATGACCCAAGCATCAAACTCATGTTAAAACATCTTAAAATTCATGCTTGATGGTGTAAATGATTATAATTCATCATAAAATCTGGAAATTTCTGCAATATGCATGAAAATATGAACAAAATCATGTAATTCAACTTCTAAATCAATGGAAATCTCATAATACTATGGATTGTAATATTGGGTATAAACCCTAACATCAATTTCATGGAAAATCACATAAAATCAAATAACTTTTATAATTAAAAATAATTTTTGGGCACAAGGATGAAAGGAGTATCCTTGTTTATAACCCCACATACCTTAATTGATGATCTTTGATGAAAAGCTTGAAACTTGGATTCCTATTGTGCTTTTAACAATGAATTCTGGAATTTCTTGTATTAGGAATCCTTAATCTTGAATTATCTTAGAGAATTAATGGAAGAATTTGGGTTTCTTGGAGAAGGAGCTTTGATGATCTAGAGTTTTCTTTTGAGAGAAAAGTGATGAATTGGGGCATAAAGTGCCTTGAGTATGATAAATTCTTTGTTTAAGAAGGATTGAGGCTAGGTAATTTACCAAAATACCCCTTTTAAATAATTAAACGGACTGAAAAATGCATATTTTTTTAACTAGGTGGCCACCGCTATAGTAGAAATTGATAATTGGGAACTGGGCAGATGTCGCGATGTGCCACCATAGCGGTGCCCTTTTGAAATGCCATTTTGGCCTTCGGTACGATGTGCCAATATAACGAATGGCCACTGGAATAGGACAATTGGGAAAATGGGTTTCTCCACGACATGGGGCTATAGTGGAGCCTCATTGGAATTCGACGAATGTCATTTAAACTGTCTCTGCGATGCGCTAGTGGATGAAATAATTATTATCTATTTTGGAAGATATTCTTTAACATTCTAGGACGAATTCAATCTAAGAAAAGTATGAGGTATTACAGGTGTGAATAAAGTCTTATAGTTTAGACTACCTACGGCACAAGTATGTGTATTTTCTCAGAATTATTTGCCAGTCCCTACATCTTCAGACTTATCAAATAAACATATGTTTGGATATCTTTAAATATTGCTTGCTCCATCTTTTCTGTATAAAAAACTCTCATTTTTTTTATAAAGTATGAGGGTATGGACTAGTTTACACCAGCTATCACATACATAGTGATGCCAAAAGATCTTTAGTTTTTTTGGCTATGATTTGTAGAAGTCCAAAAGTATATGATGTGATCAGTAGTCTGAAGTTTGATAAACAAGAACATTTCATAAGCGTAGGAACTAGTAAACAAATTGAAAATACAAGGCTTTTAGAAACAATTTTGGATTATCTTTACTTAAGCCATATCAATGTTTTGTTCCACATTAGAGCTATATTAGAATGCAAAGTTACATGTTGATCTTATGCTAAATGAATTACAACACAAAAACAAAAAGGAAGTATGAATAAGGGAAAAAGAAGGAGCGATGTGAAAAAAATAAAGATGATACATATCTTGACGAGGATGAAAATGATAGCATGACTCAGAATTACTGCATATATATAGAAATCCAAGTATTAATAATGTAACCTTTCTTCCTTAGATGAAGAAACCGAATAGGTGACGTATTCAAACCTAAATTCACCTACCAAATACATAATCTTATGGCTCATTTTGCTAATGTTGAGCATATAAAATCCGCAAAAGGTGAGCTCTAGGCTGAGGCAAGAGAGCTCCGATTAAAGAATGCAGTGCTCCAGGCTAACAATGAGATACTACAATCTATGAGAAATATCTTGGCCTAACATCTCACAGAGATTAAATAAGAACAAAAGAAGTTACAAGGGAAGGTTTATTTAAAGGAGAAGAAATGTGCTTATCTTTACTCGATGGATGATATCTTGCAAGAAAGTGTGACCCTGATTTGGCATTGGTTCGGGAGTTGCATGATAAGGATGAGATGGACAGAGTACAACTTAAAATGTATCAATATGTTATAAGTAAGGCATAACAATGATAGATATACAGCCGAGTTAGATATGAATTAAGTGGCTCTAAAGACCTGAGTGGACATGTCTCAGATCTCATAAAGGGTGTCCACCCTGGTCTTTAGGGCCACCCAAGTCCTGTCCAACTCGGCTACATATTTATCAGTGTTAGGCCTCACCCATAATGTGTTGATCCCGGACTCAAGTCACGTTCTTTCCATCTCATCCTTATCACACCGCTCGCGAGCATTGCCAAATCAATCACTAGTTAGGCCACCCTTTCTTGTAAGGTGCCATTCATCAAGTAAAGGTGAACACATTTGTTCTCTTTTAAAGGAACCTTCCCTTGTAACTCCTTTGGCTATTGTTTAATCTCTATAAGCTATTAAGCCAGGATATTTCTCATAGCCTGCAACATCTTTATACTGGAGCATTGCATTCTTTGACCCAGATCTTACTTGCCTCATCCTAGAGCACACACGCCGTGGATTTTATATGTTCAACATAGAAGAATGGGCCATAAGATTATGCATTTGGTCTCTGATTTTAGGTTTAGATATTTCACCTACAGAATAATCTCAGTAACTTGGGAGCTACTTGGGAAGCACAAGCAGATATGCAGACCAAGTATCCTTACCTCTTCTCCGTAAATTCAGATTCATCTTAAGGTAACAATCTTCCTTAGACTTACTCAATTCCATGTTTAGTAACAGTTACAAATTTGGTATTCATTACAATTGCATATCATCTTCATGGCAGTCATGTATTCATGAATTAGTTCAGTCATGCTCTCATGCATCAGGTATGCATGTTCAGCTCAGCTTATCAGTAGCTTTAGTCATGTATTCCATGCATTAGATATGCATGTTCAGAGTGTAAACTCAGTCTATCAGTGTTTTTCTCAACTTAACCAGTCTCATTCGAGGAGGAATGTTCCCAAGGGGGAGATATTGTAAGACCCCATATTTTCCAAGCTTAATTTAACTTTAAGTACATGAATATTCCTATATAAAAATTTTAAAATATGCAGTATTTTTCAGTTTAGAGCTTACCATTGCATAGGAAATTCAGCCAGCTTTCCAATGATATAACGTTCTCCCAAATCTGATACTCGAACGAAGAGTTAGAGAAATTTTTATAAAATAGTGTGCCAACTGGCACTTCACCGAGTCGCGAAAACCAGCCAAATGGCATTCATCGTTTTCTAGTGGAGCTCCATGATAATGGTGCATCACGTTAATATTCCAATTCACAATTATCATTTTCTAGTGTGGCAACGTGATTCCACCGCATTGCGCCACTAACCATTTTCCCAATTGTCAAATTCCAGTGAGGCTCCGCGATGGTGCCATGTCACGCCAAGGGTCCATTTAACGTTTGTCCCTTTTTGAATAGTGCCAGCCCAATTCTAGTGACTCACCGTGTCCGGTGGAGGCCAAACTTGTAATTTTCAGTGATGAAATTTAATTTATTCCCAGGGGTAATTTGGTATTTTTCCACAACCCTAATCGGTCTAAACACAAGATTAGTCCCTAAATAACCTATTATATTATTATTTACTCACTTTTCTCAAGATTTAAAAACATTCTCTCTCAATTAGTAAACCCTAGTTTTCAGGAAAACAAGAACAATGCTCTAGAATTCCTCCAAGAACCTTCTAGAATTAAAATACCCAGGTATCTTAGGTGTTCATCTATGGGTTCCTTTAGTCCATAGAGTCCAAGAATTCATTTTTAAAACTACAAGTTTATTGATTCAAGATTTACATGCTTGAAATTGTATTGTATTCATGTTCATGACATTAATTGAGTTTCAATCCATGATACTTGTAGATATCATGAAATTGAAATAGCATGTATATTGAATTGTGCATTTCCCAGGTTATAATCCTTGAATTAGCAAGTTTGGGTGTTGTAGTTACAATGTTTACATGTTGTCCATAATTTTATGTATTAGGTTGTGCTCCCCATGTGTTTCATGGAATGTCCATGTGAATTAAATGGTGAAATCATGACATGCTATCATATGTACAAGCTTATGCCTTAAAAGTGTTTGATAAAATATCTCCATGAATGAATTATGAACAAGTGGACATTGTTATGCTTTTCAAGATCATGTTATGCTTTACTTTTCATACTATCGAGTCCTTGGGTATTCAATGCCCGAAAAATATAGTTGTTTACCTAGAGTTACAGTAGTTATAGAATAGTCTCAGTAATGTCACGATCAGCAGTACTCAGTCAGTTACAGAACTCAGTCCAGTTCAGTCAGTCAACACGATCAGTAATATTTCAGTCAAATCCAGTATAGTCTAGTAATCAGTCCACTGTCTATTTAGTTGGGAGTAGAATTCTGCACCGAGTGAACCCAAGGATTGGGGCTCACCTGCCAGTAGTGAGTGTGATCCTTAGAAATAGTCCTTGCATTCCAGAACTACGTAGCCAGCATAGTTTGAGACATCAACCTACCAGTTGAGCGTTATGAAGTGTTTCTACCTGCCAGTTGAGGGTACCACCATTCTCGTTTAGGGCACCTACCAGATGAGGTTGACTCTTTAGCTTGTCTTTACCCATGGCACGGTACTAACACCTTTCCAACTGGGGTTACAGGTTGGACCTTAGTTATCTTATTTAGGGCATATTGGTTAGATGATTACCTTTCACAGTCTCAATATTGAACTCAGTTCAGTTCTACAGAATTAGTACTATCAGACACAGTCACTCAGTCATCAGTAATTCGGTTATCAATAAATCTCATATTATCAGTTACTCAGCATCAGAACTCAGTACTCAACTTCAGTAAAAGCTCAGATACAATATATATACACGTATATACATAGCATTGCATATTCAGAAATTATAGCAGTTCAATTATCCATGTACTCTCACATTCAGTTACCCTATATCATTCAGTCAGTTACTATTCATGCATATGAACCCTTGCATTCAGCCTTACCTCATCTAGCATACCAGTACATTCCACATACTGACGCATACTTTTTCTTTGCGGTATGATGTCTCATATCATAGGTTCGAACGCTTAGGTTCCTGACCGTACCTAGACAGATTCAGTTAGTAGCAGCAGATTCAGTAGTGAGTCCTCATCTATCAAGGGTGTTCTTTTATTTCAGTATTTTCAGTAGCTTCAATATTTTAGCATTCAGAGTTAGTTAGGGGCTTGTCCCATCAACTCCACATTCAAACAGTTCAGTTAGAGGATTTTCAGACTAGACTAGTTCAGACAATATTTAGATTTCTGATGTTTTATCAGATGCTATTACTCACTAGTATTTTAGATTTTGAACCTTATGGCATTTCAGCCTATTTTCCGCATTACTTTCATTATTATTATCCAGTGCTCACAGTAGGTACCAGACATGGGTTAGCTTATGGTCCTTCGGGATCATAAGCACTGTGTAGCATCCGGGGTATATACTCGGGGCATTACATATGTAAACCTAGGAAATAAAATCCTAACTATAATGGTATAGAAAACATCGGCATAAAGTACAAATCGCTCTTCAACTCATACCATCATTATACGAGTCGTACCAAGGCTCTCGTATCCACTCCAGTGACTGTCTTCCGGGATTCAACTTTCAATTCTACTTACAACTTATGCTCATGAGTCGCACCATGATCAAATGACTCGTGTCCTTAAATCAAATCCACTTGGGACTTCTTTCTTTCTTCGAACACTGGTCTATGTTCAATGGGATAATACGAGTCGTACTCAAACTTCTGACTCATATTATTATGACACTTCAACTTTTTCTTAGCTTATAGGCAAGTGAAAACATCCCTTAATGATTAAGTTCTTGTGAAGAGTATGACTATCGCCATCTTTAGTCGATCATAACTTTTTGTGTACTTATATTTTTTCTATCTCAAGACCCATCAACAGATATATAATTGAATTATTTTTTCAATGATACCAATTTCGCCCTAATTCGATATCGAGGGCGAGAAGTTATGGCCAAAATACTGAAACACTATTAAAGTTGGGTCGAATCTATCCAAGATATGACTTGTAAGGTATGTCCATGATACGACTCGTAAGGTCTCCTCACGAGTTGTTAGGAGGAAGTCGTATGTTGGGCAGTAAAGGCTGAAATGGGTTTCTGACTACAACTCAAGCCACTTTTCATTGTTCTTCTTGAATTTAGCATCCCAAAACCTAATTTCCTACAAAACCCTCCCAAAAACACATCAAATCTAACAAAATAGTCTTAAGTACATGCATATTCTCACACTTTAAGCATTATAAGTGTTATATTCCTATAGCACATCAAGAACCTCAACTTATAACGTTGCATGTCCTCAGGCAACAAACTATAACAAAATAATACGACAATACTTAACCAAGAGAAACATAAGATATCTATGGCAATCAATCATTAATTTTAGCTCAAAACATATTACCCTCTCTAAGTTCAATCACTTTAAAACCAATTGTGTGTATTAATGAAGCACAACCATGTGGCATAAAGGAATCAAGCTATGGTATTACATTAGCAACAAACAAGCATGCATATATACAAGTTACACTACTCAAACAAGTAAGCAACTAGAAATACAATCCATGTGCCCTCACAATAAAGAAGTCCCTCCTCACTCATATCTGAAATCAAGCATTTGAATGTAGGGACGGTCAAGAGACACTCACTCTTAGAAAGAAGTTCCAATCAATGCATATCAAATATCATAGGCTTGCCCTTATTTTCTTTACCTAAGCTTTTGACAGTTAAGTTAGGATCACTATAGGATTTTTCTTTGGCTTGTAACATAGGCTTGGGGTTGGTATGATACTTATGGATATTTAAAGTGACTAAGTCTCCTTGGCACTACACTAACTTTTGGGATCCGCACTTGACCAATTTTTTACTTTATTTCTACCCTTATTTCTCCCCTTTTTATTTTAAAGCATATTCAGGTTGGGTGTGGTCTTTTAGTCTTTCTTTTTCTCTTCTTTATAAATTTTGTTTTATTTTTTACCACACCCAGCCTTACTTTATTTTATTTTAGTT
Source organism: Capsicum baccatum var. pendulum (assembly GCA_030864225.1). Taxonomy (NCBI): domain Eukaryota; kingdom Viridiplantae; phylum Streptophyta; class Magnoliopsida; order Solanales; family Solanaceae; genus Capsicum; species Capsicum baccatum. The sequence goes on along the minus strand of CM061553.1, from coordinate 210,245,834 downwards.
TACCCTTCTTCATACTCATTTTACATCACACACCTCTATGATAGCCACCCTCAACTTAGGCGATTTGCCTGAGTTGAAGTGCATAATGTCCAGGGAGGACCAGGGCCAAAATAGGTTCATTGTAATATAAATGGAAATGTGATAAGTGTAACAAGAAAAATAGGCTGTAAGACTTAAAGATCGGGATCAAAGGATACTAATTCACATATGGAAGATCAATTAGGCAAAAAGTGGACTAATATCAAAAATTATCTATGATCCTCTCCTAACCACTATCCTACAACCTAGCAAGATAACCAGGAAGGTTTTGGATTTAACACACAAAGGGAACTAAATAGCATCTCACACACACATGGCACAAAGTCAATATTGAAAGCTACCACCTATCCGATTCATGCACAAGTTCGCAATAATTATCATGTCCCTAATACTAATACCATAAAAAGATTCACAATAGTCACACACACACGCGCACGCGCGCACACACACACACACACAAACACACACACACACACACACACACACACACATATATATATATATATATATATATATATATATATATATATATATATATATATATATATATATATATATATATATATCACACAGTTAAAAAATAGACAATTGGAGAGGTATTTATCATTTTCTCAAAAATCAACAAAAATATGTCAACTCCCTAGATACTAATTTTTCTCCCAGTTAACCACAAGATATCACGAAACAGACACAATATTCTAGTTTTAGAAACAGTTAGATAAATTTTGAATCTTTGAATAAATCTTTAAAATTAAAAAAACTGAGTAAGGATTCAACTAACGCCCTAAGAAGATTTTAAGACACTTAGAAGTGTCCGTTTAAGAAACGGTTCATCAAAAGATCATTTTTGACTGACTTACAAAAGGTGGCTAATCTTCCAAAAAGGATTGCTTTTATAAAATCATTTATTTGTATCTTTAAAATTGGCATTTGTTTATTCAAACGACAAATATTCTAGTTTTATTAGAAACAATTACAACATTCTACTTAATTCAACATTGATTTTGAGAAAAAATACAAAATATTTCTCCTAATTAGAGAAACGTTATAAAATATCTTACTTGAGAGAATGTTTTACTTAATTTGTCATAAGAAGTTAGAATTTGAAAAAAAAAATCAAGGAATATTCTATCTGAGAAAATTCTACTTAATTTACAATTATTTTTAAATAAAATAAAATAAAATAAAAATTGTGAGATATTATTTCTAATAAAAAAAAGAACTTATTTAAAATAGGTGGCACACTTGGATTTAATAAGAAAATAAGCTTGCATTTTTATAGAAAAAGAGGATTATGTCACCCTCTTTTAATTTTTATTATTATTTATCATTACTCAAAAAAGGTCACCTTTATTATTAATAATGCATTTGAAAATTATTAAGAAAGTGTCCTATTAAAAAAAATATTTTTATCAATTATGAAAAGTTACAATTATGTGGAAAAAATAATATTTTTGATTCAAAGGAAATTATATCAATCCAAATAGGTCATTAGTCATGTGAACAAAACAAATGTCATTTTTAATAAAATACTTGACAATTTCTTTTAAGCTTAGTTTTAAGGAGGAAAATCGAAAGTAACCATTTTAATTCATTTAGACGAGATACATTAGGTGAGAAAATCACGAATCGACTAAAATACATGATAAAATAAAATGATAACGACTTAGAGGATTTATCTAAATTAATTAGTTAGGGTGTTCAAGTAAATATAAATAAATAAGAATAGGAAATAAAGGAAGCGTTAGAATTGGGCCCTTTCGGCCCATTTATGGGCTGCCCAGAATTTGGGCCTAAATCCCATGAATTTCAGTCCATTATTTGAGTGTATATCGACTGTATACTGCAGACATTTTTCTTCAGCGTCTTTGTATATCTTATGTATATCAGACCGTATATCAGCCATATGTGCACGCTTTTCAGTCCTCCACACATATCCCAACTTCACCTCCTCGGTTTACACTGTATATCCCATGTATACTTCTGTATATCAGTGTATACAGTTTTACTTCTTGTCCATTGGTTCATTTTGAAATTTTGGCATGGAGTTTGACTTGACGGATATGCAAGAGAGGAGTCCATTGGACTCGTCGGGGTGTCACGTGTGGAAAGGAAAAAAAATACGGAGATAAGTATGCACTCAAGGTAGCTTTTTAGAAGAATGATACAGACCTAAACAAACAAGAATGATCATGATGTTTTGAACATACGGTTGACCACAACAAATTGCAATTTGGAGGGGGCTGGAGCAATTTTAAATAAAGGAACACATCTCTCAATCCAGATTTTCACCAAACAAAGTGTTATGTGACACTAAAGATTCAAATAACTTTTGACCAAAAGGTTTAACTAGGAGAGAGACGTTTCAAATACTTCGGCATGATATCATTTGTTCAAAAAGGCAAACCCTTGTTTACAAGCTTTTCTCTCTAAAGAGTCAAAACAAACTCTACAGGAATAACATGTAAGGGTAGGCAATTCGTAATATTGAACAAATGAGGAGGCGATTAAGATGCTGTGACATATTAATGCAAAGATTAGTTCAAATTTTAGATACATTAACCAGAACATACATAGTACATGAACTGTTAGCGAAATTTAGGAATCAATTTCGAGACTAAAAATTATGGAGAGTGATAGGCCGAAGTCTCAATCGGAAAGATCGCCTGAACTCAAGTTAAAATACTATCATTAAAGTTGAGGCTTTCACTGAAATAATTTTTATTTTTTTAAAAAAAAAACATGCCAACAATTGTTCTGTCATTTAAACAAATGGATGTGACCAGCTCAATCACTCTAGAATGCACACAAATTTACCAAAAACCGGATGTATGATGAGGTGCGACATGTCAATTTCCAGAAAAAATATAATGATCCTTCAAAGTAGATGGAATTCCATACTGCAAATAGAGGGGAAAGATTTGAAACGTAATACAACCAACACAAGGAAAGAAGGCAAAGGCTACAAGAGATGATACATTGAGTTCGGACTTGGCGTAAGTTATCTTGAGTTAGGAACATTTTTTACCAACCAAAAATGAGTATTTGAAGAGAGAAATTCAGTTTAAGCTCTTAAACTTCATCTTATCAGTAAAACAACCAAAAACAACGTCAAATCTCAACACCCATGGGCAATATATTGGGACCATATCCTACGTATGGCTAAAAACTAGTGACAACCATCGAACCAATCATGGATAATATTTTATTTTGGAAGCAAAACTATACGACTAAAGCAAAACAAAGAAACATAAAAAAAAAAAAAATCACAGATTGTAAGAGCAATCAGGAGCTCCAGATTCTTTGAAATGAGTATGTAACGCGGAAAAAGAAAGAAGAAAGGAAAAAGACCTATTAACTTTAAAGAGAAATTGAATCATCCGATGTTAACGATAAACAAAACCAAGCAATTTTCACAATAATGGAACAATGTGCATATAATCAACATAAACAGTAGGCTAAAATCCGTTCATTCAACGTTCAACATGCCGGCACCGCAAGTCGCTAAATTTCAGAGCATATATCTTTTGCTTTTCTTAAACAGACCCAGCCCCTAAGGCCTAAACCTTTCCAACCTCAACACAGGACGAGGCCAATATGTATAGGATTTTCTTGCTCGTACTCTGTCAAATTCTAGTATAGTTTAAGATATGGTCCCATAGAGATTGAAACCACCTGGGCTACAAATTTGTATCATCTTTATTACTATTTGAGAGAATCAAAGTGATGAAAGGTAAAATTGGAATTATATAGATTACTTAAATCTTAAATAAATTAATTTCTAAAAACTTATAATTAAAAAGACTTGGGAATCGTTGAATTAACTTGATAATATTTTTTAAATAGAATCTCAATTTTCACATATATTTTATCTAAAGAATAACAGTTTATTGCTAATACAATTATATTTAGCTCACTAAGAAATAAATAATTAATTAACACTCTGTGAGGTTATGCCAATTAAATAATTTAAGACTAGTGACAATTGAATTAAAATATTTTCTTGCCTAAATTGTGCTAAAAGGTGTAAAGACCTCGTACGATTAGTCTTTAAATCAATAAATTTATTCGAGTCAATCCCTCCGTGAGAATTAGAAATGAAAGAAATAAGATAAAGACCCCTTAGATCAATAAACTTACAACAACAACAACAAACCCAGTGTATTCCCACCTGGTGGGGTCAGGGGGGGGGAGTAAGATGTACGCAGTCCATACCTCTACCTCTAAAGAAGTAGAAAGGTTGTTTCCGATAGACCCCCGGCTCAAGACACAAGATACCACACAAATACAAAGTAAAGCACCGAACAAGGTTACAAGATTACATAACATAACATGCATAACATAAATACGACATAAATACGGCAGCCATTAGTAAAAGAAAAAGAAAACAGAAGGAAAGGAAAGGAAAGGAAAGGAAAAGGAAGAGGAAAACAGAGGAAAACACCCAGATTCGTACTAAAACAAGGGACAAGGAAGACGGAATCATAACCAGGATACTACCCCCAACAAGTAATTCCCTACACTAGCGACCCAAACTGGCCCTAGTCCTCTTCCCTAATTCGCTCCCTCCAGACCTTCCTATCTAGGGTCATGTCCTCGGTGAGCTGTAACTGCTCCATGTCCCGCCTAATCACCTCGCCCCAGTACTTCTTCGGCCTACCCCTACCCCGCCTAAAATCATCCAACGCTAGCCTCTCACACCTACGAACCGGGGCATCCATGCCCCTCCTCTTCACGTGTCCGAACCAGCTCAATCGGACTTCCCGCATCTTGCACTCCACTGGAGTCACACCAACTTTCTCCCTGATAGTCTCATTCCGAACTTTATCCCCTCTAGTCAGCCTTAGATCAATAAACTTATTTGAGTTAATTCTTCCGTGAGAATTATGACTAAAAGAAATAAGATAGAGACCATCAAATCAATAAACTTGCTTGAGTTAATCCCTCCGCGAGAATTAGGACTAAAAAAAGCAAAATTAAAGATTTGAAATAATAAATAACTAAAGATTATTCTACGTCTACTATTTTACTCATTAATTATTATCTATTAATTTGTTGTGAGAATTATAAAATCAATATAAAATTAACCTAGAGATAAAATAGATATATGTGAAAACAATAATTAGATAAAGTTATTATTTCGGCACAATATGAAGATGTAAGTGAAACTTGCAGGCGAAGCATGCATTAAACTGAGATAGTATTATAAATATATATATTGAGATTCATCAACTATCCCAACCAAAAGAAATTACTCCATTATGGAGGAAAGATAAGACTACTAAGAAAATATTATCCTACTAAAGAAAAAGAAAAGAAAGAAAACAAGACTAATGAATCTTTCTCATGGTGTGTGGTGTCTTCCTTCAACAACATGTGCCTATTTATAGAAAAATTTCTATGAAGGCCTTAATGAAACTTTATAAGATAATATTAATATATCATGAGATCTTGATGAGAAATTGACATGATAATTTATCATGCAATCTTGATGAAATTTTGGCATGAATATTATCATGAAACCTTGATGAGAAATTCAAAGACCTTAATGATAATTTCATTATTTTATATTTCTTGTTCTTGTGTAGTTTTTGATGAATTTGTAGTGGATGTATCTTCTTTACTTGATTTATATCTTCTTTCTTTTTTTTTCATAATTTGTTCTTCCTGCAAGATTTGTTAGAAAATATGCGAGAACAAGATATATTTATTCATATTTATTTAAAATACTTGATATTTGATATATAAAAATATACTAATAATTATATCTCATCAAATACCCTCACACTTGAATATTTGCTCGTCCTCGAGCAAAGGACATAAAACAAAATAGCGGCGAAAATTTTAAGTAAACTTCTGAATTTTTTTGGAAACAAAATTCCACTAAGATTACATTATGAGTTTAAATAATTTTAACCGCACTCATATTCACCTTTTGAGAATCAAAATTACAATATTTTCTTATTCCAAGTTTGTCTCACCAAATGAAGAGAGATGTCCACAACATATCAATATAAATCAAAGAAAGGGCATAGTTAGAAAATTCTCTCACTTTCAACAAAGAAGTACTCAAGTTACTTGAAATTGTCATAAGCTTGCCTATTATGTGGTTCTCTATTAATATAAGAGTCTTTGAGTTGAGATCATGTAGGACTTTTATAGGGTTGATGTAGGTTTAGAAATGGATAGGATACATATGGATAAAAGTGACTCAAGTCCCTCATAAGCACTACAACATTTTAACATCATTGCTCTCATTTTTTTCTAAACAAATCAACCTCTATTTTTTTAACTTTTCATTCCTTTTTTCTCTCTTATTTATTTTTCAAGATGTCCCTGTCAAAAGTTCTCTTTGTAACCCTTTTTTTATAACATTCTTAAACTATCAATAATCTTAACAGAAATCGTCATTTGTTTCTATTCAAAAACTACTTCCCACATTAGTCTTGAATTAAATATTTTCATCGAGGAAGAAAAGAGAAGAGCGAACAAATGGGTTGATAACAAATTAGCCTCGTATTGAAATTTGGCTTATCAACAAAATGAGCAATAATTAGTTTAGGCTCAAAGGACTGACTAAGGATAAGCATAATTTAGGTAGGTTGATTTTGGTCACGACTTAACAAGAAAGGCCTACTTTCATTTTTCAACAAAAATCTACCTAGTATTTCGCCTCGAATCACATTCAAGGCAAGTTCTAGATTTTTGAATAAGCATGAAAACTGAACAATATAACCTGACAACACAATACACTTGGAATTAGTAAATATAATAACCTTACAACCCAATACACTTGGAATTAGTAAATATAATAATTTCAATCATCAATAAATAAATATGAATTTGAAAAGATATTCATATAACTCATGAATGATACTCAATGAAATTTATTTTTCAAAATCTCATTCTAATAAAATCAAATTTTAGCCTACTGATTTATTTTTAAATATCATAAAAAGTGTTCAGTTCAAAATAGTACGATCATGGCAAAGAATTGAACAAAGAAATCCATGAAAGTGTATAAAAGGAGTTATGCTCCAAAAAAGAAATTATTCATATATATACATATAAAATATACTAGAATATAATTATATATAGATTTTTATTTTGCGGGAGCTTGTGAACTCCACCCCAATTCTGAATCAAAATTTTATTTTCGATTCTTGAGGTTCCTCTTGAATCTCACTTGGCTAAAACCATCACAATGTATTTTCTTTTTTCGCACCACCTGCTTTTTGTTAGACCTGTTTTGAGTGGGCAAATAACCATGTATAATAATTTTTAACTTCATTTTATTTTTTTCACAAAGATCATTTCATGCACTTTTCTGAAAATCTCCAATAACAAAATCCACAAAATCGTAATGATGAAAAGAAAATGAAGAACAATGATCAAATAATATTGCTTCTGTACTTGTGACCTCTTCATTCTCAATTACTTCATAATTATTCAATTTATGTGGATAAGAAAAATTAGACATGCATTCATTTCTTATTGAGTTGAATTCATCTAAACTTTTATTGTCAACCTGTTTCACTAGATTAGTCTTTTCATCATGAGTAGAAGATTCTTCTTCACAAGGATGATTTATTCTATCAATTGTTCCATTCTCACAGGACGTAGTTTCATTTGGAAGTTCACCATCATTATAGGAGGTTACTATACTTATTAGTTCATTTAATTGCACTATCAGGTCAGTAATGACTTGATGATTCTATGCATATTTTTCATCTATATTTTTCATGAAAATAAGCATAGTTTTCTTCAAGTTTACACTCTCCTCTTGAAATGGTTTACTTTCAATATTTTGATTCTCTTGTGAATATTAATTGCATTCCGGATTGAAATCATATTCACTAGAATCAATGTACCTGAAAAAACTAGAAACAACATAAGATTGTTCATGAGAAGAATCAAAGAAATCTAAAATACCTGTTTGACATTCATAACCAAGGTGACTTCCTCCACAATATTCACAAGTAATATAATTTTCACTAATTTTATCAATTCATCCTTCAAGATCAATTATTCTTTCATAATTCATATAAAAGAATGTAATACTTGTTTCATATTCAAAGCTTTGGTGATCGCCACTGCAATAGCCACAGGTGATAGTTTTTTGACAATATTTTTCTAGCAACTCAATAATACTTTCACTTGGTTGGTTGAAATTCATATTATTTGAAGTGCATAAAGTGAACTCGTTTTTTTTTCTGCTTTCTAGCACTAATTAAGTGCTACAGAATACTTGAAAAATAATAATAATAATAATAATAATAATAATATAATATAATACAATATAATACAATATAATATAATATAATATAATATAATATAATATAATATAATATAATATAATATAATATAATATAATATAATATAATATAATATAATATAATATAATATAATATAATATAATATAATATAATATAATATAATATAATATAATATAATATAATATAATATAATATAATATAATATAATATAATATAATATAATATAATATAATATAATATAATATAATCTTCAAGTCTTCTTTCCTGTAACTTGTCAAGTATTAGAATACAAAATACTCGAAGATATAGTAAGAAAGAAAATACTCAAAGTAGTAATAAGACAAATAATTTGAAGTAGATGTTTGTCAATCCCTGGCAGCGGGACCAAAAATTTGACGAGGTCAATATGTATAAGATTTCCTTGCTCGTACTCTATCAAATTTTAGTATAGTTTAAGATATCGTCCCACATAGATTGAAACCACTTAGGCTACAAATTGTATCATCTTTATTACTATTTGAGAATCAAAGTGATGAAAGATAAAATTGGATTTATATAGATTACTTAAATCTTAAATATCTTAAATAAATTAATCTCTAAAAACTTATTATTAAAAAGAGTTGAAAATCATTGAATTAACTTGATAATATTTTTATAAATAGAATCTCAATTTTCAAATATATTTTATCTAAAGAATAACTACTTATTGCAAATACAATTATATTTAGCTCACTAAGAAATAAATAATTAATTAACACTCCGTAAGGTTATGCCAATTAAATAATTTAAGACTAGTGACAATTGAATTAAAATATTTTCTTGCCTGAATTGTGCTAAAAGGTGTAAAGACCTTGTACGAATAGTCTTTAAATCAATAAACTTATTTGAGTCAATCCCTCCATGAGAATTAGAACTGAAAGAAATAAGATAAAGACCCCTTAGATCAATAAACTTATTTGAGTTAATCCCTCCGTGAGAATTATGACTAAAAGAAACAAGACATGGACCATTAAATTAATAAAGTTGCTTGAGTTAATCCCTCCGCAAGAATTAGGACTAAAAGAAGCAAAATTAAAGATTTGAAATAATAAATAACTAAAGATTACGCTCCATCTACTATTTTACTCATTAGTTATTATATATTAATTTTGTTGTGAGAATTATAAAATCAATATAAAATTAACCTAGAGATAAAATAGATATATATGAAAACAATAATTAGATAAAGTTATTATTTCGGCACAATATGAAGTTGTAAGTGAAACTTGCAAGCGAAGCATGCACTAAATTAAGATAGTATTATAAATATATATATTGAGATTCATCAACTATTCCAACCAAAAGAAATTACTCCATTATGAAGGAAAGATAAGACTACTAAGAAAATATTATCCTACTAAAGAAAAAGAAAAGAAAAAAAACAAGACTAATGAATCTTTCTCATGGTGTGTGGTGTCTTCCTTCAACAACATGTGCCTATTTATAGAAAAATCTCTATGAAGGCCTTAATGAAACTTTACAAGATAATATTAATATATCATGAGATCTTGATGAGAAATTGACATGATAATTTATCATGCAATCTTGATGAGATTTTGGCATGAATATTATCATGAAACCTTGATGAGAAATTCAAAAACCTTGATAATAATTTCATTATTTTATATTTCTTGTCCTTGTGTGTAGTCTTTGATGAATTTGTACTGGATGTATCTTCTTTACTTGATTTATATCTTCTTTCTTTCTTTTTCGTAATTTGTTCTTCCTGCAAGATTTATTAGAAAATATGTGAGAACAAGATGTATTTATTCATATTTATTTAAAATACTTGACATTTGGTATATAAAAATATACTAATAATTACATCTCATCATCACACATGAACTCCTTTACGTTCAACAACAACCAAGACTTTATGGAAATTCGACCAATCTCGGCCACGGTTTCTGCCTAAGGCTGACGACCTTCATGATAGGGCATTACAAATGTGGTAAGCTACCATAAATGTCGTCACTTAGGAGCTGGTTTCTGCCTAAGGCTGACGACCTTTGTGATAGGGCATCACAAATGTGGTAAACTACCACGAATGTCATCACTTGGGAGCTCGATTCTGCCTAAGGCCGACGACCTTCGTGATAGGGCGTCACAAATGTGGTAAGCTACCACGAATGTCTTCACACTATTTCCAGCCTGACATGCTGGAGTAAAATAGAAATAATTCTTTGATACGATATCGAATTTAGGAAAAATTGGTATAGTTGGAAATATAATTCAATTATCTATCTGCTAATAGGTCATGAGCTTAAAAATTCCAAGTATAATGAGAGATATGCTCATTTGAAGTTGACTATATCAATATCCTTCTCAAGAATTCAATCAGTAAAGAATATTTTGATTTGTCTGATAGCTGGGAGTTATTTGAAGCCTTAATATACATCTAACTTACTCATAAAACTATAAAAGAACCATGATGTACTATGCATGAGCTTGGTACATGGCTCTAATATTGGTTTCAATTTTTTGGGGTATTACAATATTGTTGAGCATCAAGTTTGTTGCGATTTGACATGATTTTCAAGTATGGGTAATAAGCTCTAAGTTTAAGCCTTGATATTTCAAGAAAGATGATGTTTAAGAATTCCTTGATAAGCTATTCAAATTTTAAGCAAGATTTCATCTTTTGATCCTCAACTAAGATATGAAATCCACACTTTTAGTCTTGATTATAGTTTAAAAAAGACAGATGCATAACTGGTTTATAATAAACCCTTATGCTATTTTTAATGTGGATTTCCTACAGAATGCACATATAAGTAAGGGAGTAGCATTTAGCACCAGTTGGGTATGTGTCTCAGTTCACATGCCCCAGAACTACGAGCCAACGTAGGTACAGATTCAGATTATTCCCATTTATATAGATACAGAAATAGATTGTGATCACTTAGCTCAGGTTATACTCTTTGGCAAGAGTATGACACCTCTCTCCAACGTGAAGTTTTTTCCTTAGGGGAACTAGACGTTGGACACTATGATAGCTCACATAGAGTATGTCGGTTAGAAGAACCTCCCTAATAGAAAAGAATAATAGAAAAGATTTTAGAAGAAACTCTCTAAGTCCTAAAACAAAATAACAGAACAACTTTTAGAAACTAAGTGTAAAGGCTCACAATTTTACTCGGATATTGTTCTACATAAGAAATTAGCTATGAGATTTCATATTTCAGTTTATAGATATAAAGGTGAGTCCTTTTTACACTTAGCCTGCATAATTTGAAAGCAGACTTAACTTCGGTTCTACTTATTTCACTAACAGAAAGAGTAAAAGTACAGCTTTCAGAACTAAGTGTTATGGTTCATAAGATTTATATAGTATGCTTTATTATTCATGATTTATGATTTTCATCTTTCAGTTATTCAAGCCAATGTGAGTCATTTATACTTAGCATGCATTATTTACAAGTATATGCATATTTAGTTACCATTTTTACTTATGCATTCGCCCCACATGCTCACTATATTCCAAAAGTACTGATCCACATATACGTCTATGTGCTACATTGTTTAATAATGTAGGTACAAGTTATAGCGAGTACATCATGATCAAACAGTTTGCAGCTTCCATTCAGTAGGTGATGAGTCCTTTTAATTCAAGGGTTAGAGTCAGTCATAGTTCGAGTGATGTTTTATTTTCTTTATTCAGTCGTATTGATTAGGGATAGTTGGGCGATACGAGTACGACCACGGAGGTGGGTGAGTGCGAGAGTGAATGAACCCGAGACTTAGAGTATACATATGAGGTGTAAAGGAAGGACTAACTAGGCTCCAAAATCAGTCCATACAATACACACCAAGGGAGCCCACTTGAAGACTTTGACTAAGGGGTCATTTTGGACATTTCACACTATTCTTGTAATACACTATAAATACAACCTTCTAAGGATTCATTCATTAGATTTTGATGATGATGAATGTTATATCACATTGAAAGACAAGTCCTCTCTCCTTGAGGCACAAATATGAAATTGTAACTAGGGAAATTAACTTGAGTGTGGAATCACTCGTGTTAGATTCAAGCTTGGAAACGTTGGTCCTTGGGAGATCGAGATCCCTCTTGTGACTACGTAGGAGATAGGTTAGTGTTGTGTAGAGTATTAAAGGTCCAAGGGTGTAACAATTCTTGGGTTTTTAATATTATTCCCTCATTTGGTCTATCTATCTATCTATCTATCTATCTTTATCTTATTGCACTTTGTAGATTCATAGTGGACTGTTTTGTGTCCTTCTTGAATCCAAAATTTTTTCTCATTATGTTCATATTTTTATCATTGTGTTACTGCTGTTTTTGGTGGCAAATGTACCGTTGTTATCTCGTATTGTTGTTGTTGTAGTGAATTCGAGAGTGGTCTCCATCTTAGTCCTTAAATCCTTAAGATTAATGGACTATTTTGGAGTTGTTTCATGTTTCCGTTGTTTTTCCCGTATCATTTGGTATCAGATCCATCGTTGATTTTATTCTAACAAGATCAATCTTGGGCTTAAGACTTGAAAACTACAAAAAAAAAAAGTTGAAAACTGAAAATTCCAGAAAAGAGAGCAATCTGTCCATTTTGTGTTCTTGGCCGAAAATTGTGTTTTTTTTATGTCTTGGCCGAGATTTTACTTGTCTTTGTTGTTTCTAAGTGTTAGTTTTTTTTCATCACTAACACATTGAGTCTATATCGTGAGTTGATCTTGGATTGTTGAGATTGTTGTTGTGACAAGTTAATGGGCGTGTATTGATGTTGTGTTCTTGGCTGTGTGGTGAACATTCTTGTGGACTTGGGCTGGACGTTGTTGGTTTTTTTATTATTCTGTAAAAGTTGTTGTATTCTTATCGTTCATCACAATCTTCACCCCTTGTTAAGATCAAAATACCACACTAAAGGACTTGGCCGTTTGTTGCAAGTTTGTAGTTGACCTTGTTGTTGTTCTTGGGAGATTGTTGTTGATTTTCTTGGTGATTGTTGAAGTGTTCTTGATGTTCTTCCAAACCTTCATACCTTGTTAAAATAAAGTGAAAGTTAGATCCAAAACGGTGAAGGAAAAAGTGTGAGAACTTTGTTAGTCTTAAAAGACCTACTATCACTCACCAACAAATCAATCACATCTCCACCACTTTCCCATAAAACAAGGATCCATGTTTTAAGGAGGAGTACAAGTCTAGTCCAAGACTTTGAGTCTTGGAATTTTAATTGAAAAAGAATCTCTAAAGACTACTTTGTGTTTCCCTCCATTGAACAAGTTCCACCAAAGTCCAAATTGAAAAATTGAGCAAGACTTAAAATTGGACAACAAAAGTTGTGTGCAACTGAGACCAATACGTGGCTGCCACATGATCATATTTTACTGTTCACGCAACATATTTAAGCTCAAATTTTAGATTTCTTAGTTTCTGTTTGTTGTTTCTTAGTTTCAATTTCATTGGTTCCAATACTAATTGGCAAATTAGTACTTATCTACTAGATTGTTAGTTAGTTTTTGTGTTCGTTCATTCGTGTTAAGCATTTGTTGTGTTCTTTTCTCTTTTTTGAAATCGTTGTATCTTGTTGGTTCAAGTCCGTAACAAATTTTGCTTGAGTCAACTCAAACAAAAATCTATTCTGGGCAAGAATAGACTCAACCGTTAATCACTCGCGAAGTACAAGCCAACTTTCAACACTTGTGAAATCAAGTGTGAGATGATCAAGTGTACGAGAGTGTGGTGAGGTTGTTTCGAACTAACTTGTGTTTTGTTTTGTAGGTGTTCTTTTCTTTCCTTTTTAGGTACAATTACAAGGAAATCCGCAGCTTCCACCTCTCAACCCATGGACAACAATGCCACTAATGTCATTTTAGCCTACCTTGACACTATATCCCGAGACCTAGTTATGAAAAATGAAAGGTTGGATTGTATGATAGGTCAAAGGGAGCAAATGGGCTGCTCAGAGACACATCAAGAGGAAGGTCGTAGCTCATGTGAGCTATGAGGTAAAAACACTATTCCCTACACTCGTATGAACTTAGAATGTTGTGTTATGGCTAGTAGTGGCCAATTGAATGTAGTTGCGGATTTACCTAGGGTAGAGGTATTTGAGTCTCCCTATGGTGATACTCTTGGTGATGTTAGGTTACGTGAGGACCAAACTCTTGTTGTGAGTACGCAAGCACTAGTTGATCTTTTAGATGACGAAATTGATTCTTTTTGTAAGAATGATTTATGTCCATATAGTGCTAGCCCTTATAACTTGAATAAGGTTTTATTACCAATTGACAAGAGTACTCACACATTAGTTGATCCTTGTACGAACCAAGGTGAGTCTACGTTGGTATATAAGTTGCCAACAACTAGTGAGGATGTGAATGAAGATCAACTTACTCATGAATGTATTCCACTACTTGAGCATATGTGTGGCGTGCTTAAAAAATCTCAAGTTAGTGATGGTATTTATAGAGTTGATCTTGATGGTGCACGTGACTCATTGAACATCTTGTGTGGTAAAAGCCTTGCTAGTAGTTTTGTTCATAGAGATCATGTGTATGGAAATGTTGTAAATGATAGCATATGTCTTTTTGAGGTAGGACTTCTACGCTGTGTCTCTCAATTCTTGAATGTTAGTCTCTCTTAAAGGTAAATGTCATACGTGGTTGTGGGAGTGACATTCTAGGGGAAAAAAGGGCTAATCTCGGCTTAGACCCTTGGCTACTTCTCCAATTTGACCCTGGCACCCTCCGAGAATGTGGGAATTTCTACACTTCCTACTTGATGCTTGGTCAAGACAACAAGCAATTTTTGATTGTGGGTGCTAATAAAGGAAGGCAACGTTCTTCCTTGTCTCTTTTTTTTTTTATGATGACCTCTTTCTTTGTGCCATTTATACTAAGGTTTTCATGTTTAACACAAAGGACCCGCGGGTATACTCCAAGTTTGTCCCACCCTGGAATGGCATGTGATGTGTTATTTTTGCTAACCCTAACCCCTCATGTTGTAGACACGTAATTTTGTCCGCCCAAATATTAATTTCTACTCATTTTTACCTTTCCCTCCTACCTCCTATCCAATAAAATATACCCACTACCCAACCACCCAATCCCAACATCATCATCATACTCACCACTACCCAACCACCCACTCCCAACATCATCATCATACCCACCCACTCCCAACATAATCATCATACTCACCACTACCCAACCACCCACTCCCAACATCATCATCATACCCACCCACTCCCACTACCCCATATTTACTCCCCCCCCCTCTCTTATTCTCATCTCCATAAAACAACACACTCCATTAATCATCTTCTTCCACAAAAAAAAAACGACACACACACAAACAACACATAACAAGAACAAGTAACCAAAAAAAAGAAAGAAAATCTCTCTACCTCTCTTCTCTCAAGACTCTCTCTCAACAAACTCACTCTCTCTTCCTCTCTTAAAAATTTTTGAACTTCCACCACCGCTTCGCTGCCGGTCGGCGACCGACCACCACGACACCGCCATCTTTACCCTCTCTCTACCATCTATCTCCCTAAACTAAAAAAAAAAAAGAGAAAATCCGACCGACGCTATTTCCGGCCAGATCCGCCGCCGTCCGACCAGATCCGGCTAGCTAAACTGCCGCCAGCCGCGACTCACCGTCCGACGACACAGCCGGCGAACCGGCCGACCTCGGTCCAACCGCTAGATCTCCGCCCGTTTTTCCATCAACGGAACTCCTCAGATCCCGACCTACGTTTTGGAGCTGTCCGTTTTATTATTCTAATACCAAGTGTGGTTTGCTTGTGGTGAGGTTCTCCGGTCGAGTATTTTGGTCTTCAAATTTCTTTATTGTCGACAAGGATCAATTTCAGTGAGGTCCATTTCTTTAACCCGCTCTCTTTTATTTATCTTGGCATATTGAATTAGTTGTGATTATAGTTTTGTTGAATTTTTGTTTATGTTGATGTTATGATTGTGATGCTTGGTTGTTTGGTTTTGGTAAATTAAGGCATAAATTTGATCATGTTCTAATAGATGGATAAAAAGAAAGTCGGGGGATGAAAGTGAAAAAAAAATTGACAAAAAGATATATTCGGTCTAATTTGATTTATTGTTTGTATGAATCATGATTGAATTATGTTTTTTTTAGTCGAGAACGCATAGGCAAACGTAGGCCGGGTAAGCAAAATTTAGAAATAAATGTTTTTGTTGGAATGTTTTGGAATATGTGCTTGAATGACACTTTTTATTTTTATTGCACGAAAAGTTTAAATTGTACTCATTTGGCCGGGGAATGCCCCGAAGGATTTGTATAGATTTATCCGGGGAATGCCCCGAAGTACCTTGATTCCGGAGGATGTCCGCGATGAAGGCCCGAGGCATCGGGTAAAGCATTATTTTAGGATTAGCGTAGGTTTATTCTCAGTTCTTTTCTATTTTCGGGTTGTAGTAATTGGACTGAACTTTTACGTTTTTGGACTATTTTGTTTTGCTTGTGGTTTGATTATTTTGTGTTCTTTTGTGTGGTTTATATATTTCATAATGCCAAAAAATAGTCGATACACTTCACCAAGCGACCGTGGTCGAACCACGGGATTGAGGGGTGCCTAACACCTTCCCCTCGATCAACAGAATTCCTTAGCCGGAATCTCTGTTCGCAAACCGGTTTAAGAGTCAATTGTTTCGAAAAGGGACTTTCCAAAGGTGACTTGTCACACCGGATTATGTCAAGTGGCGACTCTGAATAAAAATGCAAATAATTCCTTTTTCGAAGCAAATTTTTATTTCTTGTCACTTAAAATAATTAAACCCTTTCGAACTTAAAAATATTCCAATTTTTGGAGTACGTGTGCAAAAAGGGGTGTGACATCTTCTGGCGACTTTGCTGGGGAACTAAAAAAAATATATAAGTTTTTCAGAATTCGAGCTATTTTTGGAGTCGTGTCGGCTTTGTTTGGCATTACGAGTGTATAAACATTGTTTGTAATTATTGTTGATGTTATTTTCACTTTTGTGTGTTTTTCGTGCTCTTTGTTTATAGTATTTATCCCATGTGTTACCGCTTTTATATCTGTCATCATGAGTCC
This sequence comes from Capsicum baccatum var. pendulum, assembly GCA_030864225.1. Lineage (NCBI taxonomy): Eukaryota > Viridiplantae > Streptophyta > Magnoliopsida > Solanales > Solanaceae > Capsicum > Capsicum baccatum. The sequence goes on along the minus strand of CM061553.1, from coordinate 210,228,430 downwards.
GCCCCCCGGCCTTCTTTCTGCAACAAGTCTGTAGTACACGTGTTGTACACAATCTCTAGTTGAGTCACCCTTATTTTAGGGGGGGAGCCGTCGGTGTTATGGAGTAGGTGGAAAGCAAAGCAGCCACTATCGACCATACGCTCTCCCGAACAGCCTTGTTAATAAACCACAACGTAGGTCAGCCTTTAGGTCATGCTTATGTGCATCATATTGAGATCTAGTAGGGCCCACTTGTGTCCTTTGTAGGAGACTCACCTTTAAAGCATCTCTACGTGCTAACTGTTGCATTTTTAAGGGTAACGTGGTCATTTGACGGACTGATTTAAAAAAAAAATAATTAATTTGTTAGGAGTAAGGTGTGTAGGCGAAAGTGAAAAAGAAAAAAAAAGTGAGAACGAAAAAAGAGGAGTGTCGTAGTTTATTTTAGAATTCGTTATGACTTTTGTTTTCCACAATCCAGAAATTCAAAAAAAAAAATATATATTTTTTTACGTTTGGTAAAATCCGTGAGTTCAAAAAAAAAAAAAGTTTTGCATGTTTTTTTTTTTTTACTTATTTGTCAAAAACAAAAATGTCAAAAAGATTTTTTCAGTATAATTGGTGGTATCAGCCTTGGTTAAAGCGTTTAGTTTAAAAAAAATAGTTTTTGAGTGTGTCTCTTGAGTTAGGATCAATTTATTAGTTAATCGTTAATTGTCCAATCTGGATGAACTACGCACCCCTGATTCTCCTCTTTCGGGATGTGAGATACGTAGGCAGCCTATTGTTGGTTCGGGGATCTTATTTAAAAAAAAAAATTCAAAAAAAAAGATTTTCTTCACTCTTTATTTAAAGTAGACGTTTCATGCATATCTTGAAAAGAAAAAAAAAATTCCTCAATAGTCGTAGAAATCATTTTTGGTTGATCTTATTTATTTATTTATTTATTTATTTTTCTTTTTTTCTTTTCTTTTTTAAAAAAAATAAATAAAAAAAATCAAAAAAAAAAAAAGATTTTTCTTCGCTCTTTATTTAGAGTAGTGTTTCATACATATTTTGAAAAAAAAAAAAAGAGATTTTCCTCGATAGTCGTAGGGTTCATTTTTGGTTGATCTTATTTCAAAAATTCAAAAAGATTTTCTTCACTCTTTATTTAGAGTAGGTGTTTCATATACACCTTTAAAATAAAACAAAAGCCAAAAAAAAAAATCCCTTTAACAGGTTCAGGTTTTATTTTTCGCATGAAATTCAAAATTAAAAAAAAAAAAATCAAAAATATTTTTTTTCGGTAATCATAGATTTCATTTTTTAAAGAAGTTTAAAAAATTCAAAAAAATTCTCTTCACTCTTCATTTAGAGTAGGTGTTTCATATACCTTTCTAAAAGAAAACTATAAAAAGATTTTTCTTTAATAGTTTCAAGTTCCATGTTCCTATGAAAAAAAAAAAAATTCAAAGATTTTTTTTCTTTGTTAATCATAACTTTCATTTTGTATAAAGATGTTAAGCCTAAAAATGCAAAAAAAAGTTTTTCGTCAGTTCTTTTTTACAATTTGTTATTTTCTTTTCTTCTTAAAGTTTCAAAAAAAAAAGAGAAAAGAGTTCAATTGGCCATTTTGGCACGGACGAACTACGCACCCCTGATTCTCCTCTTTCGGGATGTGAGATACGTAGGCAGCCTATTGTTGGTTCGGGGATCTTATTTAAAAAAATTCAAAAAAAAATGATTTTCTTCACTCTTTATTTAGAGTAGGTGTTTCTACATATCTTGAAAAAAAAAAAGAAGACAAAAAAAAAGAAAAAAGATTTTCTTCAATAGTCGTAGGGTTCATTTTTGGTTGATCTTATGTCAAAAATCCAAAAAGTTTTTTTCACTCTTCATTTAGAGTAGATGTTTCATGTACATCTTTAAAAAAAAAATATAACAACAAAAAATATTTCCTTTAATAGGTTCAGGTTTCATTTTTCGCATAAAATTTAAAATAAAAAAAAATCCAAAAATATTTTTTCTGTAATCATAGATTTCATTTTGTACAAAAATCTGAAAATTCAAAAAAAAAAAAAAGATTTTCTTCACTTTCATTTAGAGTAGGTGTTTCATATACATCTCTAAAAAAAAAACTACAAAAAGATTTTTCTTTGATAGTTTCAAGTTTCATGTTCCTATGAAATTCAAAAAAAATCAAATCAAAAGATTTTTTTTCCTTGTTAATCATAGTTTTCATTTTGTACAAGGATGTTAAGCCTAAAAATGCAAAAAAAAAATGTTCGTCAGTTCTTTTTGACAATTTGTTATTTTCTTTTCTTCTTAAAGTTTCAAAAAAAAAAGAGAGAAAAAGAGTTGAATTAGCCATTTTGGCACGACTTCACGAACTACGCACACCTGATTCTCCCCTTTCAAGGGTGAGATACGTAGGCGCCCTTCTTGGGTTCGGTGATCTTTAAAAAAAAAATTGTGAGTTTTTGAAAAACTGTTGAACTCTAACCATTTGTTATCTTTTGTTGAGTTAGTTTAAGGTGGTTGGTTTGTGGCATTTTGGCTGGTCCTCCATATTGCTCCAAGTCACAGAGGAAGTTATGGCTAACAGGGATACCGAGTTAGTTGTCACTAATCAGATAGGGAGTTTGGGGAATGAGAATGTGGGAGATGCAACTGCCATTGCAGTTGGACAACAGGCATGGGCAAGAGGACCACACCATCATTACCCACAGGCTCAAACCCAAGTTTATGCCCAAGCTCCACTGAATATTTACCAAAATCCATTATATCCCATTCCCCCACCTTCATATCAAGTGTATAAGGCGCAACCTTATGTTCAACCTCCATCTTACCCACACTGGTGTGCGCCAACTCTGCCGAGTCATCCTTCAATTTTACATACATACCAAAGCCCTTCTAGGCCTGGTTTTCAATTTAAGCCAAATACTGAAATGAGACAGAAGTCTTCTGGGATAACTTCACACCCATTAGAGGGTTATATGCAAGTTTGTTCCATAGATTGGTACAGCAGGACATGATCACTCCTCTCTTTAGGTATACTCCCGACCCACATTCAAGAAGTTTTGATCCTAATGTACGATATGCATATCGTTCTGATGTTCAGGGTTAGAGTATTGAAGATTGTCATGCTTTGAAAAGAGAAATTGAAAAGATGATTCAAGATAAATCAAACATGGTACAGATCTGACAGTGGGGAAAGCTCTAGCCATGCTGATATGCAAACCAGTGGCTAAGATGTCGGGCTGAGCAATTGAGAAGTCACCCCTCTCCCTACTAGGAAGAGGTCTGGTAGTTTGTTTTGTTTTATTTTCTGTTCTCCGAATTATTTCAGGGTTGTAGTTCGGGATCTGTCTTGTTTTATCCTTTTGTTATTTATGTTCAGACACTTCTATCTTTTGTTTTGATTAAATGAAGTGTCCCATTTTTCTTTGTGTTTTAAATATGTGTTGTTTGTTTGTTTTCTTTACATAGTACATTTCGTGTTAACTCTAGTGATATGACATGCTAATGAAATTTTCAGCCAGATCTTAAAATCCAATTTAAGCTTGGACTTTGAATCGGAGGGTTAAAGTTAAAAAAAAAAAGCATATGAGAAAATAGATAGAGTGCTGAGATATTTGGTGACAAGTTAAGGCAATTATTTTGAGAATCACAAGAACAACTTGGTCATCGATCGAAAGGTAAGTCCCAAATAGGTCAAATGGTGGATGTGTGATCCCTATATCAAGGTTAACAAGAAGATAATCAGCTCTACAGAAGCATGAATCACTAGATATGAAGGGATACATAACAAAGGTAGAGTTGTATCTTTGACAAGTATATAAAAAGAGGTGAAACACACGTTCGAGACGAGTTAGTGTTGTAAAGCATGTCATAAGTAATATTGGTCATGTACTTTCACATTGCATGCTATACACTTGCATTCTCAAGGATTGATATGATGAAGGCATTTCATTCTGCTATCCAAACATTGTGTCATCCTTTGTTTACCCCATTTGAGCTTTAGTGTTATTTTCATTCATACCCCTCTTTTGGATTCAAGATAGAGTAAGCAAAGTTCAAAGAATAGTGTCAAGTAAGAAGGCAAAGTCAAAAAAAAAAAGAGAGAAATGTTTCCAAAAAAGAGTGTCAAGAAAATAGAGATAAAAAAAAATCGTGAAGTGAAAAGAGCGAATAAAAAAAAAGAAACGAAAAATCAGGTCACAGCAAAAGGGCAAGTAGCCAGAACTATGCATGACCTGATTCTCCTCTCTCGGGGGTGAGATACGTAGGCTGCCCTACTAAGGGCTCGGTCCAACCAAATAAATAATTTAGAATCACCCAGTCAAAAGAAACTGGGGCATAAGTTAATCCTCGTTGTTTGAGTCGATTCCAAAAGTTGTAAGTCCTAACCCCCTTCAAGTGTTGTTTGGGCCTCACACCATCCTTTCTTTCTAACCCCATCCAAAAGCCAAGTTACAACCAAAGAAAAGACCTTCAGATCAATCTTTGGGGATGTTAAGGCAAAGCATGCATGGGATATGCTAATGTATTTGGGAACTACCTGTCTTCTTCAGCCCAAGGAATCAAGAGAGAAATAAAAATGAGAGATCCTTATTGGTGAAAACCCTCACGGGCACCGTAAGGCGATAGTAAGTTGAGAGATAAAAAAAAAGAAAAAGAAAAAAGAGAGTCTTATTGGTGAAAACCCGCACGGGCACCGTGAGACGATTATAAGTTGGGAGAAAAGAGAATAAGAGAATTTCATTTATAAAAACCCTCACGGGCACCGTAAGACAATGGTGAGTTGAGAGAAATAAAAATGAGAGAGTCTTATTGGTGAAAACCCTCACGGACACCATAAGACGATTGCGAGTTGGGAGAAATGAGAATAAGAGAGTCTCATTAAAAAAAAAAAAAAAAAAAAAACCTCCCAGACACCATAAGACAAGGGTGAGCTGAGGGAAAGACCCTTCAAAACATCACTAGCCGAATGAGGTCTGAATGCAATTGGTCTAAGGAAACAACTCAGTTTCAAGGCCATTAACTCAGCAATAATTGGTAGAGAGGTCGGATGGAAAGATCAGGTAGCCTAATCCAAAAGGCATGGCATAATCATTAGAGTTGATTGTCATTTTTAGAAAATTTGTCATTTCTTTGTTTTAAATGGAGACAAACATTGTCTTTTCTTTCTTCTTTTTATTTTGTTTTCTGGAGTCAGTGGTCCAAATAAAAGTCATTGTCATTTTTCTCTGGTTTTTGAGTCAAGTCCATATCAAAACACGTGAGAAAAGAATTCAAAACTGGCCACCAACTTTTGCAATTGCACAATGCAAGACAAAGTCAGCATATGAAAGAGGCATAATTGTGAACTTATAAAACACCAAGGTTTAAAGGATTTATCTGAGAAGCATGACAAAGCAGAGATACTGTGGTTATTTTGGAGTCACTCCTAATAATCTGAGTTTAGGTCAATGACACGACAAAGCAGGGGCTAGTGTCAGCAATTTGAAACCAAATGAAGGGAATGAACACTAGAGCAAATGCCTGGAAAGCCAAATGCTGCAAACTACCACTAAGTTTTAACTGACAAATTTTCTTTATTGAAACAGGGGCAAATTCGTTTCACTTGATTCAGCTACCATTGGAAATGCACATCCATGGGATTTTATTTTATGCTCAGGACCCTCATGAAAAATGGGATTTTATTTTATGTTCAGGACCCTCCTGAAGAATGGGATTTTATTTTATGTTCAGGACCCTCCTGAAGAATGGGATTTTATTTTTATGTTCAGGACCCTCCTGAAGAATGGGATTTTATTTTATGTTCAGGACCCTCCTGAAGAATGGGATTTTATTTTATGTTCAGGACCCTCCTAAAGAATGGGACTTTATTTTATATTCAGGACCCTCCTGAAGAATGGGACTTTATTTTATGTTCAGGACCCTCCTGAAGAATGGGACTTTATTTTATGTTCAGGACCCTCCTGAAAAATGAGACTTTACTTTCTGTTCAGGACCCTCCTGCAAAATGAGATTTTACTTTCTGTTCAGGACCCTCCTGCAAAATGGGATTTTACTTTCTGTTCAGGACCCTCCTGCAAAATGGGATTTTATTTTCTGTTCAGGACCCTCCTGCAAAATGGGATTTTATTTCTGTTCAGGACCCTTCTGGAAAATGAGATTTTATTTTCTGTTCAGGACCCTCCTGCAAAATGGGATTTTACTTTCTGTTCAGGACACTCCTGCAAAATGGGATTTTACTTTCTGTTCAGGACCCTCCTGCAAAATGGGATTTTACTTTCTGTTCAGGACCCTCCTGCAAAATGGGATTTTACTTTCTGTTCAGGACCCTCCTACAAAATGGGATTTGACTTTCTGTTCAGGACCCTCCTGAAGAATGGGATTTTACTTTCTGTTCAGGACCCTCCTGCAAAATGGGATTTTACTTTCTGTTCAGGACCCTCCTAAAGAATGGGACTTTATTTTATATTCAGGACCCTCCTGAAGAATGGGACTTTATTTTATGTTCAGGACCCTCCTGAAAAATGAGACTTTACTTTCTGTTCAGGACCCTCCTGAAAAATGAGACTTTACTTTCTGTTCAGGACCCTCCTGCAAAATGAGATTTTACTTTCTGTTCAGGACCCTCCTGGAAAATGGGATTTTACTTTCTGTTCAGGACCCTCCTGCAAAATGGGATTTTATTTTCTGTTCAGGACCCTCCTGCAAAATGGGATTTTACTTTCTGTTCAGGACCCTCCTGCAAAATGGGATTTTACTTTCTGTTCAGGACCCTCCTGCAAAATGGGATTTTATTTTCTGTTCAGGACCCTCCTGCAAAATGGGATTTTATTTTCTGTTCAGGACCCTCCTGCAAAATGGGATTTTACTTTCTGTTCAGGAACCTCCTGCAAAATGGGATTTTATTTTCTGTTCAGGACCCTCCTGCAAAATGGGATTTTACTTTCTATTCAGGACCCTCCTGCAAATGGGATTTTATTTTTCTGTTCGGTGATTTTACTTCTTCATTTGGGTAATCCCAGCAACATTTGTAAGGAGACGCCTTTCCTTATTCGGGTAATCCCAGCAACATTTGTAAGGAGACGCACTTCCTTATTTGGTAAATCCAGCAACATTTGTAAGGAGACGCACTTCCTTATTTGAGTAATTCAAGCAACATTGGCAAGGAGATGCACTTCCTTAATTGGGAGCCCGCCTGCAGAACAGGGTGAAGAAGTTGAAAGCATAGCAACAAAGTGATGAAATAGCAAGTCAGGAGCCCGCCTGGAGAGCAGGGTGATGAAATAACAAGTCAGGAGCCCGCCTGAAAAACAGGGTGATGAAATAACAAGTCAGGAGCCCGCCTGAAGAACAGGGTGAAGAAACGAAAGTCAAGTAACAAGTTGGAAGAAATTGCAAGTCAGGAACCCGCCCGAAGAATAGGGTGATAAAAGTCGAGTCAAGAGCCAACAAAAGCTGTATAGATAGGATTTTTATAATTTCCTTTATGTTTTAGCTTTTAATTTTCATTTTTGATGTAATAACAAAGCCGCGGACCGAAACCTCGACGGAACCTCACTCGACTCTCCAACTCGGTATAGTCCTTTCTTCTGTTTCTTCTTTGAATAATGGCCGGGACAAAATTCTGTTTCGTTGTCTACTCCTTTGTCTGAAAACACTGCGTGTTTACATTCAAAGGGGGCATGCTGTAGACACGTAATTTTGTCCGCCCAAATATTAATTTCTACTCATTTTTACCTTTCCCTCCTACCTCCTATCCAATAAAATATACCCACTACCCAACCACCCAATCCCAACATCATCATCATACTCACCACTACCCAACCACCCACTCCCAACATCATCATCATACCCACCCACTCCCAACATAATCATCATACTCACCACTACCCAACCACCCACTCCCAACATCATCATCATACCCACCCACTCCCACTACCCTATATTTACCCCACCCCCCACTCTCTTATTCTCATCTCCATAAAACAACACACTCCATTAATCATCTTCTTCCACAAAAAAAAAATGACACACACACAAACAACACATAACAAGAACAAGAAACCAAAAAAAAGAAAGAAAATCTCTCTACCTCTCTTCTCTCAAGACTCTCTCTCAACAAACTCACTCTCTCTTCCTCTCTTAAAAATTTTTGAACTTCCACCACCGCTTCGCCAGCGGCCGGCGACCGACCACCACGACACCGCCATCTTTCCCCTCTCTCTACCATCTATCTCCCTAAAGTAAAAAAAAAAAAAAGAAAATCCGACCGACGCTATTTCCGGCCAGATCCGCCGCCGTCCGACCAGATCCGGCTAGCTAAACTGCCGCCAGCCGCCGCAACCATCCGCGGCTCACCGTCCGATGACACAGCCGGTGAACCGGCCGACCTCGGTCCAACCGCTAGATCTCCGCCCGTTTTTCCATCAACGGAACTCCTCAGATCCCGACCTACGTTTTGGAGCTGTCCGTTTTATTATTCTAATACCAAGTGTGGTTTGCTTGTGGTGAGGTTCTCCGGTCGAGTATTTTGGTCTTCGGATTTCTTTATTGTCGATAAGTATCAATTTCAGTGAGGTCCATTTCTTTAACCCGCTCTCTTTTATTTATCTTGGCATATTGAATTAGTTGTGATTATAGTTTTGTTGAATTTTTGTTTATGTTGATGTTATGATTGTGATGCTTGGTTGTTTGGTTTTGGTAAATTAAGGCATAAATTTGATCATGTTCTAATAGATGGATAAAAAGAAAGTCGGGGGATGAAAGTGAAAAAAAAATTGACAAAAAGATATATTCGGTCTAATTTGATTTATTGTTTGTATGAATCATGATTGAATTATGTTTTTTTAGTCGAGAACGCATAGGCAAACGTAGGCCGGGTAGGCAAAATTTAGAAATAAATGTTTTTGTTGGAATGTTTTGGAATATATGCTTGAATGACACTTTTTATTTTTATTGCACGAAAAGTTTAAATTGTACTCATTTGGCCGGGGAATGCCCCGAAGGATTTGTATAGATTTATCCGGGGAATGCCCCGAAGTACCTTGATTTCAGAGGATGTCCGCGATGAAGGCCCGAGGCATCGGGTAAAGCATTATTTTAGGATTAGCGTAGGTTTATTCTCAGTTCTTTTCTATTTTCGGGTTGTAATAATTGGACTGAACTTTTACGTTTTTGGACTATTTTGTTTTGCTTGTGGTTTGATTATTTTGTGTTCTTTTGTGTGGTTTATATATTTCATAATGCCAAAAAATAGTCGATACACTTCACCAAGCGACCGTGGTCGAACCACGGGATTGAGGGGTGCCTAACACCTTCCCCTCGATCAACAGAATTCCTTAGCCGGAATCTCTGTTCGCAAACCGGTTTAAGAGTCAATTGTTTCGAAAAGGGACTTTCCAAAGGTGACTTGGCACACCGGATTATGTCAAGTGGCGACTCTGAATAAAAATGCAAATAATTCCTTTTTCGAAGCAAATTTTTATTTCTTGTCACTTAAAATAATTAAACCCTTTCGAACTTAAAAATATTCCAATTTTTGGAGTACGTGTGCAAAAAGGGGTGTGACATCTTCTGGCTCATGTCATGCGGATGTGTGCTTGTTTGTCTTCTCTTGATTTTACAAGGTACGAATTCGAGGTCAAATCCTTTTCAAGAAGGGAAGGATAATATGGGTACGGCCATGGAGGTGGGTGAGTGCGAGAGTGAATGAACCCGAGACTTAGAGTGTACACGTGAAGTGCAAAGGAAGGCCTAACTAGGCTCCAAAACCAGTCCATACAATGCACTCCAAGGGAGCCCACTTGATGACTTTGACTAAGGGGTCATTTTGGACATTTCACAATATTCTTGTAATACACTATAAATACAACCTTTTAGGGATTCATTCATTATATTTTGATGATGATGATGAATGTTGTATAACATTGAAAGACAAGTCCTCTCTACTTGAGGCACAAATCTGAAATTGTAACTAGGGAAATCAACTTTAGTGTGGAATCACTCGTGTTGGATTCAAGCTTGTAAATGTTGGTCCTTGGGAGATCAAGATCCCTCTTGGGTTGTTAATATTATTCCCTCATTTGGTCTATCTATCTTTCTCTTATTGCACTTTGTAGATTCATAGTGGACTGTTTTGTATCCTTCTTGAATCCAAAATTTGTTCTCATTGTGTTCATCTTGTTATCATTGTGTTGCTGCTGTTTTTGGTGTCAAATGCACCGTTGTTATCTCGTATTGTTGTTGTTATAGTGAATCCGAGAGTGGTCTCCATCTTAGTCCTCAGATCCTTAAGATTAGTGGACTGTTTTGGAGCTATTTCATGTTTCCGTTGTTTTTCCCGTATCATTGGTGGTCATCTCTCAACTACCTATAATCAATATTAGTAGAGGCTTCATAGACAGATAGTAGAATTGATATATTTGGTTCCAGTCTTGTTTTGTAAAAAAATTAGAGTTGTAATCATTTTAATATAGTTTTATATTGATCATATTCAGAAAAGATTTATCTTCTGATTATTTCATTCAGATTTATGTATTTTATTCAGTTTCTCATGAGTTATGCCATTACAAAGGTTAGCTTGGGATCACTTGTGGTCCTAAGCACTGTGTGACGTCCAGGGGTTAGTCTCGAGGCGTTACATATGTCTAGCCTAGTAATAACATACAAATGTTCATATTACAATAAATAGAAAAATAAATCTTTCTTAGTAGTAAGAAATTGACATCTTTAAACTTTATGCCTGAAAGAAGACATTATGTGGTGCTAATACAATCTAGGAAAACAAGCTTTATCTATCAAAAAGCTTCACCAAAATTAAGGGTAGTGGGGTCTTTCAGTGCATAGATAGTTCATCTGAGAATATTGACGAGATAAAAAGTATACCTACATATAGTCAGCTGCAAAGGAAAAGGAAGGATGAGAATACAAGATAATCAAAGAGAAGAAGAGAATAAGAACTCGTGTCTTATGTAACTCTAGATCGGAATGACAATGTCATTTTTCTTGGCTTCCTTAGGGATAAACCTAGACCACGCAGAAAATACATAGGAGGTAAGATCTCATCTTAGAAAAAACATAAACGTTAAGGACGAGAACATACCTAGTAACAATATTGAAGGATAAGACAAAGCTTCCACTTGAAGATCCATGGCTTGAGGTTGAAGATAACCCAAAGGAGATGCACGAACAACTGGAGTTTCATCGACGATACTCTATAGTATTCTTTGTTGGTGGTGGATCTTTTTAAGGGGTCGTTTGGTGTGCGGTATTAAAGTAAATAATCCCGAAATAAAATAATAATCCCAAGATAAAAATTTTAATCTGTTGTTTAATTGTCAATATTCAGGATAATTATTTCGGGACTAATAAATAGTACCAGGATAAGTTATCCACACATATGGTGGTATTACTATCCCAACACAATTTATCTTTGGTATAAAATTATAAAATGATAAAAATACTCTCAAATCCAATGATTTTCATTTCACACACACACACACGCACACGCACACATACACACATACATACATACATACATACATACATATATATATACATACATACATATATATATATATATATATATATATATATATATATATATATATTCAAACTAAGCTAAATCATCTTCCAGTTATTCCAAGTATTATTCTATCTATAGAAAAAAAAAACTGAACTCCTTATCTGCTACACTTTGACAATCAAATCCTCATAAATTAATGTCAAGATGCACTTTTATTATTTAGTTCATTTAAAATTTTAATTTCATAAATTCAATCTTTGGATATTGAATCGATATATTTACACTTTAATGATTGTACAAATCTAACTAGTTACAATTTTAGCCATTTTAAAAACTTATTTCATATTAAAAATCTTATCACTTGCATTTTAAACATACGTATTGTAACCTCATGCATTCAACTCTTATTTTCATACACATGTTGGCTTCTATTCAACATGTGGCATCACCCCATGAGGCCTATATATCCATACTTTTATTTTCTATAAACCTAACTAATAATAATGCTTGCAGTCCGATGTGTTTGTACGGGAACATGAATTAAACTTCAAAAACCAGTCATACTCGCTAGCGAGGTTATACTTTCGACCAAAGATAGAACTATTATCCAAGGAATGAAAAATTAAAACGACATAGCAATTAAGACAACTACAAGATCAGCTGAGCATCAAAGTAAACTCACCTCAAGTTTTGCGGCTCCCATTTTTGAAACTTTCAACATTTGTGTGAAATTTGTTTCTATGATATAATAGAAGTTGTATTTTAATGTATGTAATCAAGTTTTACTTATCAATACAATTTTTATAAAAATAATTATTAAACTAAATAAGATAAAGAGTATTTTTGTAAACATGCAATCTATTCTTAAAAAGAATCCAATGCATATTATTTTTAATACCACAAACCAAACAACCACTAAAAAAATAATACCAGGATAGTTAATCCCAGGAAAAGTAATCCCAGTATAACTAATCACAGCATATTTAATCCCAGCGTAACTTGTTTCCCAATCAAATGACCCCTAAGAATATTAGATACTCATTTCAAATTCTAAGGAATAAGTATAGGTTAGGAATTTTATTTCTTTCCTTTTTGGACTAGGTAATAGTTTGGGCCTGGTCCTTTTTTGGTATTTTTCTAAGGAAAAAGGACCAAAATAGCCCATCAATAAAATATCCCTTAAAAATTAGCAATCAAATTATATTTTCATCCTCTAACTATTAAGACTTGTTGTTTGTTACTACTCCTTTCCTTTTTTTTTTTCTTTTTGCTTCTTTTTCTTCTTTTTGTTGCATTGTTTAAAAAAAGAATTGCTCTCCTATTTTTATAATTTTTATTTTTTGAATAGTTTTTCTTCTTTGCTTTTAACAACCAAATACAATTTTGTAATATTATAATTGTTACTCTCTTTTTGTCAATCAAATAAAAAATAAATATGTATTTTTAAATACAATTAAACAAAAGAATGTGATGATAGCAAATACATGTATATTTGATATCAAATAAATGTATCAATGCATATTAGATAGCAGATACCTGTATATTTCATACCAAATACATATACATATTTATTACAATAATTGTACAATTTTTATACACTTTTTTCCTTACACATACATAGTCTATACAACAACGATAAGATTTTATACATATTGTATACATATACATTTTCTATACAATAATGATACAAATTTCATACACATCATATTTACATATACATATTTTGTACAATAATTATACAATTTTATTAAACATCCTACACAACCTTTAGCTGCATTAACTATTTAGATCCATATTCTATACAATAATTATATAGTTTTTATACGCATCCTATATAGTTTCTATATAAATATTATACAGATACATATTTTGTACAATAATTATGCAGAATCTGTACACAATTTATGCATTCTTTATCTAAAATTAAAGAAGAAGAGAAATTAATAGCACCAACAATAGGATCAAATTTAAATCCTCTACCAACTATCTTCAAAATACCTTTAGTTTTACTCTCTCTTAATCAAACAACCAATATGGAAGTAGTGAATAAGAGGGAAAATTGTCTAGCAAAATCTCTTTTAAGAATTATAAAGTGTTGTCAAATGAATCTACATAGAGATATTCTTTGATGATTTTAGAATGTCAAAGTTTATCTTTTAAGGGTAATATATTGTGTTCGACAGTTATACATTCCAATCGCTGCTAAAATGACCCCCCTCCCCCCCCCCCCCAAAAAAAAAAAGAATGAAAGCAAATGTGCAAAAAAGTTTACAATTTTAGAAAAACTCAAAAGAACAAAATCTAGAATTCGCATATAATTTAAGCATCTTCGCTAAAATTATTGAAAAAGTGAGAAGATCAAACGGGTACTTCTTAAAAATGATTTCAATCACAATCTCACAATCACAACAAGTGAAAATTAAATGAATTATTTAAGAATTTAACTTAGTAAGATACACCCAGGTGGAAAAAATAAAAATTAGACAAAAAGAGATAGATTTTATGTTGGGTTCTTTTCTATAAAAGACTGGAGAAAGATGAGAAAGAAGAATGGCTATGGGGTTAGAAAAAAATAAAAAGTATAATGATATAAAGAAGACAACAAAAGAGACTACTTAGGCTAATTTTATGGAATTTGAGATATCTGTATTGTGGCTATAAGTTGGGAATAAAAAGACCGATTGGCCATGGTATGTCAAGTAGGCTAAATTTGGACCACTTGTTTTTTAGGTGGTCAGCCCATGTCTTTTTTCCTTTTCTTTTTGGATTGGGCCTCTGGCCATTTTTTATTTTCGATTATTATCAATAAAATAGTCTTCGTACCTAAAACTTATTTAAAAAATAAAATTAAGCTAAATGTATGTCATGATCTTGAAGATGATGATCCTTAAAAGAAACATTATGGAAAACATACCTTGCGCAAAAGATATTATCGGAGAGGAGAATGAAAGCTTTAGTTGCAAAATTGATTTTTGCCTCATTGATCTAACTTCATGTTATTGTCGTTGTCAGCTATGAAATTGCATAAAGAATATAAAGCATACGTAATGGCTAGAGGATTGACTAATTTATAAATGTTAAGACTTAATATGGTAGGTTCATCAAATAATCAGGGTACAGACGAGATTTGTTCTTTATTAAATACTATTAGTTATGGGATTTACATTCATTGGGCCACAAATAAAATGATGGAGACAGGACAACAATAGCACGTCATTCTAAAATAATTACACTAAAATAGTCCCAAATTTAGTTACCCCTAATTAGCCATTAAACTAATTCCACTTAATAGTCATCATTAACATACCTTTATACCATGTATATCAGTTGTATACAAGAATCCCTCTTATTCATGTTTAACTGTATATCAACATATAGGTCCTGCAAGTTGCTTCTCGGCAAATATAAAAAAGTTGTTATAAAATTAATAAGTGTGGATGTCCACTACTCTAGAAATTACTCCCACTACTTATCTCCATTACTTTCCTCTATTATGAAGATAACCTCCACCATTGATGGCCATTATTTTTTTAAATTTTCATATCCATAACCTTCTCCATTATGTTTATGGTTAATGTCATGTTTATGACAATCTTTTGCATGCTTCTATCTGACACTATAAATAGAGGCATAAGGATTCATATTATAGACACTTGAACAATTGAAATACTTGAAAGAATAAAAACATTTCTTGTCATGTCTCCTTATTTTCTTGTTTACTTCTTCTTCTTCTTCATGTTGCTATTGCTTAGACTAATTTTAATACGTTATCAGCACGAGTTTCTAATTTTTATGTCAATATCATCTCCGAATTAAGTTCGATTTGATTGTGTAAGTGGTGACTAATTTGATGCCTTTGATGCCTGGTACGCTTTCCTAAAGTTATCTATATTGATGTGCATAGTTACGAACTTGATTTTAGAGGCCTACTATTTGTATGTTTTGCGTATCCTATTCCCTAATCACATTCAAATAGTTAGGGGTGTGCATCGGTCGGTTCAGTTCGGTTTTATGTGTTATTAGTTTGGTTTATCGATTTTCAGTTTTTAAATATGTAAAACTAATAACCAATCAATAAGATATTTTCTTATCGATTTCGGTTTATCGGTTTTTGGTCCTTAACGATTCGATTTTTTATTTAACCAATAAGAAAATACTCATAAAATAGAAATAGTAACAACTAACATAAAAAAATAAAATCTTAGTTACCGCTAAAATCCTACACAATACATTTTAGTTTACAAGAATTTTCAAACTTGAACTGAATGTTAGTTCGGAACAAAACTGAATCGTAATTGTTGAAAAATAATAAATGCTTCAAGCTTTCTAATACGATAATACCCGATCTTTATGTTGTACCTTTGTTGCCTTGAATAGATAAATATTTTCTGAATCACTGAGTTGTAAATAAGTAGTGCATAATATATATATATATATAGATATAATATAAATAAGGATAAAAATAATAACTTAGTGCATCCTTATTGGGTTATCGATTTAATTGATAACCCAATAAGCTAAAATCAAAATCGATCCATTTACCCAATAAAATTATTTATAAAACTAATAAAAAACCATTAACCCAATACCAATAACCCAATAGCATTTTTATCGGTTCGGTTTATCGATCGGTTCGGTTTTTGCACACCCCTACAAACAGTATGCATGTTTTATATACTAACTGTTTTATTTCTCATATTAAAAGAATTTTGTATTAGAACTAGCTTAAATCTTAAGGAGTAATAAGTTGTGGGATCTTAATGGACTACCAATATTTATTTTTAGTAAATGTTACTATTTATTTTGTTTTGAAATACAGAGTATTATCTTGATTCCAATGTTCAGTCAACATTAAGTCTATTTCTTATATAGTGTTATAGTGTAGAATAATTATTTTAATTGGTTCATATGAATTAGATTTACTCGCGTTAATTACATTGTTGAGGTGTCGCAGAAAATTCTATAAATAAAGAATCAATTGGCATTATTAAGAGTAAATTTGAGAGGCTCAAGGATGAGTCTATTGTACTTGGCCTACTACATAATTGGTTGATGGTAAGATGGTGAATTCAAGTTCCATCGCAACAAGAGGATAATACATCGATTAAAGTCTTGGTGTATCATGCATATGATAAAATATTGGGTTTAAGTCCCATGTAACACGGCTTTATATGGGTAAGATATTGGGTTTAAGTCCTAATGCACCATAGTAATAATATTGATAACTAAGACAAAAATAATGTACTTTGATGAAAGACATGTAATCCACTATATTGATGTGCTCTATTCTTTGATATGAATATGGTAGCAGTGCATATAAGTCTGAAAGAAGACAAGTGGTTAAAAATGCATGTGGACGTGGAGGAACAAAGTTATGATAGTTATCATTTTGATAATAATAAAGGAAGAACACTACGGGTTCTCCGAATTGTCTTTCAAAGGGTTAAGGCAATTTTTTGTTCACTATCGATTTGGTATGAAAGGCAATGGGCACATGGTTGTTGTGTAACCTAATTTGATAGGTTTTATAAATCCTCCAGCAAAAGAGAAAAGAACAAAAGTGAAGATATACTTGGTCTTTCAAAGTGATGTTGAGGTCTGTATAAAATAGGATAAATATCAAGGCATGACAATGAACTTATAAAATAAATTATGAAGAACATATGATTATAGTTCAATTCTTGAAGAGAATGTGACTGGTGATAAATATTGTCGATGCCCGACCGTTCATGAAAGTGAATGTGTCAAGATATGATGAAAATCACGAACAAAGACATGCATATGTATGGTTAGATAAATACCAAAACTCACCTCTACGAGAGGTCTAAGGATAATAAAGAATTTTAATTTGGTATAAAAAGGTCATTGATGCTATATTATATTTCATCATGATCTACCAAAAGGTAAAATCAAGAAGGGATTCTTGCCTATAAATGTTTTTGCCATGACCAAAATGATTATGGTGTGGTCGAATGAATTTGTCATTTATCCAATAAATATGGTGTGCCAAAGAGACTTTGCCAAATGTTATAAAAATAAATTATTAAAGGCAAAAGTAAAGCAAGAAAGAGGTCTTGCATAAAGTGATTTTGTCTATAAAGATAATTATTTTTCTCCTTAAAAGGAGATGGTCACTATACGAATGGTGTTTTAAAATATAAGGTAGTACACAAGCATTTGATAGTCTCGAAAAGCTAATGTGTTACTATTATAAGGAATGAAATTATTCAGGTCAATAGGTCATTGAAATTGCAGTAAGTCTCCAGAAGAAACATTTTAAGTTTTAAGGAGATTGAAAAAATATATTATTATATTGAGACCGTAAAGTATGAAAAAACTTTGTATCTTCATATTACTACAATTGAAATGAGTTATAATATTTGTAGAAAAGGCTACCCCTTTCCTTCAATTTATTGATATAAATATATGGGTATGGTGACGGAATCACATGCTGCAGGAAACTAAAAGCTTACAGAAAATATATATGTTGGCATGATCGGTTGACCATACAGATTCAAATGTGATGCAAAAATAATTGAGAATTCATGTGGTTTTACATTGAAGAAATAAATGATTCTTCAAGAATCTCTTATGTTTTTTTTTCTCACAATAAAATATTATATCAACTAAGGTTATGGTATATACCTTAAATTTTTTGAAACGTACAGTAAGGTGAATATGGGCCCATTCACCTGCCATGTGGACCGTTAATTATGAAATGAGATGCATCTATGGTTGGTCACATGCTGCTATCAACTTGCAATTTGATTTTTGCAAGGTAGTTTGCTCAAATTGTTAAATTGTGAGCATGGTTTCGTACTATAAAAGCTGATAATGTTGATTGATTTGGCAGAAAATTGTGTGCCTCCAATTATAGCTGAACCATTGGTTATGAAAATAAATCTCCCAAAAAGAAAATTTGTATGAGATGATTTTATTTAAATATAGCACCATTTGTATGCATCAAGCCAACAAGGTTCCCCTATATTGTTGGTTCAAGGTCAAGAACCAATTAAAATTCATCTAAATAATTTGAATGTGCAATATCCACCACATACAAAGATGGATCCCCGAATAAGATTGGGGTGAATGTTATTTCCTAACATTAGGGGAGATATGATTAATAGCTGAAATGTATGGAATGAATTATCAAGATTCTCGAAAAAAATAGTGAACTTGAAGTTCAATTGATAATTCATGATTTGCAAAATGTTGCAAGTTCATTGCTAGACTATACCTATGTTATAATTCTACTAATAAATGGTCCAATGAAAAGTCCTTAAAGGACAGAGTCTATGGCACACCTGAAGCGTGACAGACAGTTCCAAACATAAAAATCATTGAATACGGACAGGAACAAATGATAAATATGGTCAATGATAATGAGGCAAGTGATTTAAGAAGCACTACGACGTAACTCTTCATAAAACCGTGGCAAAGGTTCAGGTAACTGAAAATGATGGAAAAGAAGAGATCGATCTTGCTATGTTATGTTGTAATGGAATTGATATTAAATAGTTGTTGACGGTATCTTTGGTATAATGTAGACCTCACCATTATAAATGGTATCGAGGACCTTGAATTTAAATCTCTCAAATAATGTGGACAGATAAATTATGCAATTCAAATTTATTATTTTTCACTTGAAAAGTGATGTTTTGGAATTAGTCCATAGACTAAGGTATAATGCCAGTGAGATACAATTTGGTGATTATGCGAAAAGTAAAATCATAAGATATAAATACTATTTGTGCCTTGAGGCATAAAGGTTATTCACAAAAGTCCTGGCATTATTGTTTGCAGACATGTTTTCCTATGGTGGATACAATAAGTTTTTTTAAAATTTGGCAATGTATGAAAATCTTGAATGCATATAACGAATGACTGTCATGTCAAGCTAGACGGCAAATGTTATAGGAAAATCCTTAAAGGATTTAAAAGAGATTCGATCCATTGAATATCCCAATGGTTGCAAAATCACGTATCATAAAGAAAGATCGATTTCGATCTCATGAAATGGTTAGAAGCTATCATGTATTAGTGCAATTATTGCACTTATGTATCCTACTATTCTATACATGAGATAATAATTTTTATTAATGTCCAGAAAAGATATAATTTCACTTTTAAGTGAATATAAGTGAAATCAAATATCATTGATATGAATTTATTATTTCTAATAAATATTGTCAAAGGCTGGTTGGTTATACAAGTGCAGGAAGAATATTTGATCTATCATGCAAATGAGTTTCCACAGTGAATTTGTTGCTGGTACGAACAAGTTCAATATGCAAATGGCTTGCGATGATGAGGTAACATATACAGTGATTTTTAAGAATCTATTTTTTTGTGTTTGTGGGCTTAACATATCCAAGAAACAAGAAAATAACACATCAGGACGATTTCAAGAATGCAACATCTTCATGAATGTGATTTGATCACAACGGCACAATAAATATCAACATTTGAAAGCAGACACATAAGATTGGAGGCGTCGTCTTTGAGAAGTGAAATAATGTTTGCATTAGGGGGAGTAAAATAGATGATGCACTCTTTTTTCCTTGGCCTAGGTTTTGTCCTAATGGATTTTCCTAGCAAGATTTTAATGAGGAAGCAAACAAACGCATAATATAAGATATGTGTACTCTTTTTCCTTTACTAGAAATTTTTTCCCACAGGGTTTTTTCCTAGTAAGGTTTTAACGAGATATGATTAATAACTGAAATGTATGGAATGAATTATCGAGATCCTCGTAAAAAATAGTAAACTTGAAATTCAATTGATAATTCATGATTTGAAAAATGTTGCAGGTTCATTGCCAGACTATACCTATGTTATAATTCTACTAATAAATGCTCTAATGAAAAGTCCTTAAAGGACAGAGTCAATGGCACGCCTGAAGCATGACAGACAAATTAGTTCCAAACATAAAACTCCTTGAATAAGGAGAGGAACAAATGATAAATATGGTCAATGATAATGAGGCAAGTAATTTAAGAAGCACTACGACGTAACTCTTCATACAACTATAGCAAAGGTTCAGGTACCTGAAAATGATGAAAAAGAAGAGATCGATCTTGATATGTTATGTCGTAATGGAATTGATATTAAATAAGTATTGACGGTATCTTTGATATAATGTAGAGCTCACCATTATAAATGGTATCGAGGATCTTGAATTTAACTCTGTCAAATAATGTGGGCAGATAAATTATGCAATTCATGTTTATTATTTTCCACTTGAAAAGTGATGTTTTGGAATTGGTCTATAGACTAAGGTATAATGCCAGTGGGATACAATTTCGTAATTGTGTGAAAAGTAAAATCACAAGATATAAATACGATTTGTGCCTTGAGGCATAAAGGTTATTCACAAAAATCCTGGCATTATTGTTTGGAGACGTATTTTCCTATGGTGGATACAATAAGTTTTCTTTTGAAATCTGGCAATGTATGAAAATATTGAATGCGTATAACGAATGACTATCATGTCAAGCTAGACGGCAAATGTTATAGGAAAATCCTTAAAGGATTTAAAAGAGATTCGATCCATTGAATATCCCAATGGTTGCAAAATCACTTATCATAAAGAAAGATCAATTTTGATCTCATGAACTGGTTAGAAAATATCATGTATTAGTGCAATTATTGCACTTATGTATTCTACTATTCTATACATGAGATAATAATTTTTATTAATGTCCAGAAAAGATATAATTTCACTTTTATGTGAATATAAGTGAAATCAAATATCATTGATATGAATTTATTATTTCTAATAAATATTGTCAAAGGCTGGTTGGTTATACAAGTGCAGGAAGAATATTTGATATATCATGCAAATGAATTTCCACAGCAAATTGGTTGCTGGTACGAATAAGTTCAATATGCAAATGGCTTTCGATGATGAGGTCACATATACAGTGATATTAAGAATCTATTTTTCTGCTTTCATGGGCTTAATATATCCAAGAAACAAGAAAATAATACATCAGGACAATTTCAAGAATGCAACATCTTCATGAATGTGATTTGATCACAACGGCATAATCAATATCAACATTTGAAAGTAGACACATAAGATTGGAGGTGTCATCTTTGAGAAGTGAAATAAAGTTTGCATCAGGGGAGTAAAATACATGATGCACTCTTTTTTTCTTGACCTAGGTTTTGTCCTAATGGATTTTCCTAGCAAGGTTTTTAATGAGGAAGCAAACAAACGCGTATTATAAGATATGTATACTCTTTTTCCTTCACTAAAAAATTTTTCCCAAAGGGTTTTTTCCTAGTAAGGTTTTAACGAGAGATGATTAATAGCTGAAATGTATGGAATGAATTATCGAGATCCTCGAAAAAATAGTGAACTTGATGTTCAATTGATAATTCATGATTTGCAAA
This sequence comes from Capsicum baccatum var. pendulum, assembly GCA_030864225.1. Lineage (NCBI taxonomy): Eukaryota > Viridiplantae > Streptophyta > Magnoliopsida > Solanales > Solanaceae > Capsicum > Capsicum baccatum. The sequence goes on along the minus strand of CM061553.1, from coordinate 210,206,526 downwards.
ATGTTCCAAGTTCATTGTCATATTGTACCTATGTTATAATTCTACTAATAAATGCTCCAATGAAAAGTCCTTAAAGGACAGAGTCTATGGCACGCCTGAAGCGTGACAGACAAATCATTTCCAAACATAAAACTCCTTGAATTAGGAGAGGAACAAATGATAAATATGGTCAATGATAATGAGGCAAGTGATTTAAGAAGCATTGTGACGTAACTCTTCATAAAACCTTGGCAAAGGTTCAGGTACCTGAAAATGATGAAAAAGAAGAGATCGATCTTGATATGTTATGTCGTAATGGAATTGATATTAAATAACTGTTGACGGTATCTTTGGTATAATGTGGAGCTCATCATTTTAAATGGTATCGAGGATCTTGAATTTAAATCTATTAAATAATGTGGACAGATAAATTATGCAATTCAAGTTTATTATTTTGGCACTTGAAAAGTGATGTTTTCGAATTAGTCCATAGACTAAGGTATAATGCCAGTGAGATACAATTTGGTGATTGTGCAAAAAGTAAAATCATAAGATATAAATACAATTTGTGCCTTGAGGCACAAAGGTTATTCACAAAAGTCCTGGCATTATTATTTGGAGACATATTTTCCTATGGTGGATACAATAAGTTTTTTTAAAATCTGGCAATGTATAAAAATCTTAAACGCGTATAACGAATGACTGTCATGTCAAGCTAGACGGCAAATGTTATAGGAAAATCCTTAAAGGATTTAAAAGAGATTCGATCAATTGAATATCCCAATGGTTGTAAAATCACTTATCATAAAGAAAGATCAATTTCGATCTCATGAAATGGTTAGAAAATATTATGTATTAGTGCAATTATTGTACTTATGTTTCCTACTATTCTATATATGAGATAATAATTTTTATTAATGTCCAGAAAAGATATAATTTTACTTTTATGTGAATATGAGTGAAATCAAATATTATTGATATGAATTTATTATTTCTAATAAATATTGTCAAAGGCTGGTTAGTTATACATGTGCAGAAAGAATATTTTATGTATCATGCAAATGAGTTTCCACAGTAAATTGGTTGCTGGTACGAACAAGTTCAATATGCAAATGGCTTGCGACGATGAGGTCACATATACAGTGATTTTTAAGAATCTATTTGTCTGTGTTCATGGGCTTAACATATCCAAGAAACCAGAAAATAACACATCAGGACGATTTCAAGAATGCAACATCTTCATGAATGTGATTTGATCACAATGTCACAATCAATATCAACATTTGAAAACAGACACATAAGATTGGAGGCTTCTCCTTTGAGAAGTGAAATAATGTTTGCATCAGGGGAGTAAAATACATGATGCACTCTTTTTTCCTTGGCCTAGGTTTTGTCTTAATGGGTTTTCCTAGCAAGGTTTTTAATAAGGAAGCAAACAAATGCGTATTATAAGATATGTGTACTCTTTTTCCTTCACTTGAAATTTTTTTCCACAGGATTTTTTCCTAGTAAGATTTTAATGAGGCACATCATCTATGGACATCCAAGAGGGGTTTTATAAAATTAATAAATATGGATGTCCACTACTCTAGAAATTACTCCCACTACTTATCTCCATTACTTTCCTCTATTATGAAGATAGCCTCCACCATTGATGGTCATTATTTTTGTAACATTTCATATCCATAACCTCATTCATTATGTTGATGGTTAATGTCATGTTTATGACAACCTTTTACATTCCTCTATGTGACACTATAAATAGAGGCATAAAGATTCATATTGTAGACACTTGAAAAATTGAAATACTTGAAAGTATGAAGATCTCTTGTCTTGTCTCCTTATTTTCTTGTTTACTTCTTCTTCATGTTGCTATTTCTTAGATTAATTTTAACAAAAGTGTACTTTTTATTTCTGATGTAAAAATAATATATTTTATACAACAATGATACATATTAGTATTTGATACATTAATGAAATAGTTTTTGTACAAATCTTATACAAATATATATTTTATATAATAATGATACAATTTATATTCATATCATATACAAAATACATATTCTATAGAATAATTATGTAGTTTGTATACACATTTTATACAACCTTTATCTATAATAATAATATAGATACATACTCTATACAACAATTATACAGTTTCTATACAAATCTTATACATATACATATTATCTTATAATATATATTTTCTATATAGTAATTGTAAAATTTCTATATATATCCTATCCAACTTTTAGCTGCAATAATTAGTTCGATATATATTCTATACAACAATAATATAATTTCTATACACATCTTATAAATATACATATTTTATATAATAATTATACAATTCTTATACAGGGGTGTGCATCGTTCGATTCGGTTCGATTTTATGTGTTATTGATTTGGTTTATCGGTTTTTGATTTTTAAATATGTAAAACCAATAACCAACCAATAAGATATTTATCGATTTTTGGTCCTTAACGGTTCGATTTTCGGTTTAACTAATAAGAAAATACTTATAAAATAGAAATAGTAACAACTAACTTTAAAAAATGAAATCTTAGTTACCGCCAAAATCCTACGCAACACATTTTAGTTTACAAGAATCTTCAAACTTGAACTGAATATTAGTTAGAAAAAAATTAAATCCTAATTGTTGGAAGCTATAAATGCTTCAAACTTTTCAATACGATAATAGCCGAACTTTATATTATGTCTTTGTTGCCCTGAATAGGTTAATACTTTGTAAATCACTAAATTATGAATAAGTAGTGCATATGATATATATATGCATACACATATCTATCTATCTCTCTATATATCTATCTATCTATCTATTTCTATATATATATATATATATATATAACATAAATAGGGATAAAACAATTACTTAGTGTATCCTTATTGGGTTATCGGTTAAACCGAACCATTTGCACAATAAATTTTTTTATAAAACCAATAAAAAGTCATTAACCCAATAACATTTTTATCGGTTCAGTTTATCGATCGGTTTGATTTTTGCACACCCCTAATTCTATACAACGATTATGGAGTTTCTATACAATTGTATGAACTTATTTTTATTTTTATTTTTTTAAAAAAGGAAAGCTAATTTTTCGCCCAAAAAAAGGTGAATGAAGGCTTGAATGGGCCAAATTGTGAAATGGTCGGTAGCCCAAAATTTGACTGGCCAGTATGTGGAATTACGTTGGACGACTGGCCATTTAATATCCAATAACCCAAACACGGGCTATTAATTTTAAATAATGTCAACTCATGTCCATTTTTCTTTTCTAATGAAAAAATTACCTCATACTACAAACTTATTTAAACAATTGTTCTCTCTCTTTAAATTTTTAGATACATCATTTTCACCCTAAAAAATCAAATATATTAATATCCCTTAAAAATTTAGCTGAAAATCTTAGCTCCACCAATTTAATAATATCTTTAAAAGGTATAATGCACAATTCTCTCTCTATACTCTCCATCTTCCGCCATCACTGCCACTGTCGCCACCGCTGTTGCCGTTGCCACCACCACCACTTCTTTCTCCAGTCTCTCATTCCATCACTTTCGATCACTTCCTCCTCTATTTCCATCTATACTCTTGTCAGCTTAGTATCAAATTAACTTATCCTGAGGGAGCGGAGAACTTGATGCAACAACTGCGGGACAATGTAGAGTTGATTCTTGGGGTTAAGGAGGTTGTTGAGTCTGCTTCAAAATCGCAATGATTTAAATACCTTTCTACTTTCCTCTTCAAGATTTTTTCGATCCAAGATTCAATCTTTTTTACCCTAAATCATATATTTTCGCAGGTTTCATGAGGTATCCACCATTAATAGTGGGATGGTGAAAGACATGAAGATACATCATGGGGCTATCTAAAAGAGATAGAATGATGTATCTGGTGAAAAATATCTCAAAACTATGTATTATGATACTAAATTGAACTATTGATAGATCAGATTTCTATATTTGTATGTGTCTATTTTGTTAATTTATACTCTGATACATCAAATTTATGTATCGGATTGTATCAATATGTATCAATGCGGATGTATGGAAGGTGATGTTTCGCCGATTGGCTGGTTGGAGCGACGATGGTGGTGACATTTATGTTTTTTCCACGGAGAAGAGGATTTTAATTTTTGGATAGGGAATTCAACCAGACTAGTGGCCAACGATTGAGGGTCTAACGGGTTAGAGTTTACAACAATTTTTGGATGTTTCGGATCTGTTGTGGTTGCTCCGGCAACACAAGTTTGCCGGTGATATGACCGCTTGTTGTTACTAGAAAAATCCTGATCTTTTTTTTACTTTCAAAATTTTTCATTAATTGAACATGTTTTCTTTTTTAACGTGCATTATTTTCGTATTTAGGCGCAATAGCTGTTTTAATGGATGTATTAGATAAAATGTATTTCTTGTTAGTAGATATATCAAAATAATAAAGATTTAAAATTTTATGAAATTATGTTAAATGTTGGGGTAGGTATAATTAGGGATAAACATGTAGGAATTTTTGTAAGTTTTACTATTTTAATATCACTTATTTTATGTCCAGACACATATTGAATATATGATATATATCAAGCTATTTATCATATTCACTGTTGTTATTACTTATGAGTGCCCCCAACCCCTAAACCCCAACTAGGCAGATGCATACTAAAGGCTCGTTTGGTCATATGAGGTAAAATCATAATTTAAAATAATTGTATAAAATTATTTGAAAAGAAGTTGAAGTTTTGTTTGAGCATGCAATTGGGCCTTATGTTTTATCACCTATACAAAAATCTCATAAGTTGTGAAAACTATTAAAATTGTGGCAATTCTTCATACAATCTACCAAATAAGCAAAAGTTCATAACAATAGTATAACGCACTACCACAAAATTATTTGTAAAAAAATATATACTACATATTGATCGAACTTAAGTTCGATAAAAAACTAAAATTGAACATGAGTTGTAGTGGTGGGGTTCCCCCAACATAGTACGTACAATCTCCTAGATTGAACAACATTTCTCGATCAGATGATCGATAAGACGAACCAACATTGTTACTTTGAACCATTTGTGTCAAAAACAATAATGGCCATGCGATATGTATTTGGTCAGAAATACTAAAGCATTGGTTTGAAGTAATATTTCCTCCGTTTTATTTTATGTGTCACATTTAAAATGAGCATAGAATTTTAAGAAATAATTAACTTTGAACTTAAGTGGACTAATAAGGCTAAAAGAGAAATATATCTTTAAATAGTTATTAAATAAAGAACAACATTGTTTAGAGGATGGACCTAAAAGAAAAATGTGTCACGTAAAATTAGATGGAGTAATAAATTTGATTCGTTGAAGTTGGTGAGAGTAGTGGTGGGGTTTTTCTTTTCACAAAATATAAACGTGAGTTAACTTTTGTATATGAAAATTTTCAAATCATGAATCAAATTTCCAAATCAAGATATAAAATTTCCCAAATCAAGCTTTTTGGACAATTTGAGATTTTATTTCGTGGTTTAAAATCATGATTCATGAGATGAAATCATATGTCCAAACGTTGCTTTGATCTCATGATTTCAAATCACGAGATTTCCATGTCCTAACGCCTATTAAATATCCGACAGTCACTTTTGAACACAAAAAACAACACATTGTGGGCATCTTTTAGCTATATATTTCTAAAATCATACTGAATACATGATGGACAACAGGAGACTTTTTGTTGAGATAATAAAAAGTACAAAGAGCAAAGTGTCTGTCATTAAAACAAGAAATATTGATCATTGCTGAACAACCAGTTAGCCTCTGTTTAACATGAAGTTGAATCTAAAACATGCTTGTTTTGAGGAACAAAATTAAACAAAACAAATGTTTCCTTTAAAGTAATACAACGTTGGAAGAGGGTCTTAGACATGGGATTGGTCCCATTCCAATGTTTCCACCAATATTCTTCAACACAGATTTCTCTAAGGGATGGAAAGGATGTCCATTTGTACTGGAAGCATACAAAGGCATCCTCTTCAGCTTGCAGCAGCCGAGGCAGGTCATCGATTCGAGGGAATCACAGATCAATTTTACCTCACATATTCTCGTCAATTCAAGCCGTCCGCCTAGGTAGAGCACTTTTAGCTCTGGAAGTTCACTACTTGTAGATGTAATTAGTCGTCTTGCCTACACTTCCCATACCATATATACCGATGCTTGAGACATCATCCTGTAACCACGTCCAAATTTTTTCTAAATTTTGTTTTGGTGCTTCCTCATGAACTTGCGGTGCCCGAAGTAGACACTCTCTCACTCTCATACATATTATGTACAGGAATTCCAAAATGTTTACTTTGCTCAAGTTCTTCAACCATCCCATTCATCTTGTCCAAGCACCTCCATTTTTCTTCCCTCTTGTTGCTTCTTCCTTTAACACATGTCATACTTCTTCAACCTTTATAACTTCGTCAAACCAAGAATCAACTTCCCTGTTCCTCTTCTTCTTCCCAGATCTCTTTCGATTCTCAACCTCTGTCTTCACATCGAGGGCTTTATCTGATAATTGCTTTACATTTCTTTCCAGAGTTTCCATATTCTCAATGAAATCACTAATACTTTTGAACTTCTTTAAGCCAAAATCAAGTACCTTCTCAAGTAAAGTGTCCACGATCTTATGAAAGGCACTGCAGAAAAAGAAACATAATAATATAGTTCAGTTGCAGTGGATAAAATGATAACAACATGTAATTTTCCAAATAAACAACTTTCGCCGTTCCAACTTATATGGAAGTCTCCTATTTTGAGGGAATCTCAAAAGGCTTCCTTTTTTGATTTGACATTTCAATTTCTTGGACATCCGATCAATGAACTTAACACCTAAAGAGATTCATTTTTTAAAAAAAAACAAAAACAAAACATCAAATGAATGGCATCAAGGAGCATCATATTTTGCGTGTAATTCAAATTCAAATCTTAACATGATATTTCTCATTAAAATCAAATTTATAATAAACTGCAAGGTACTTGAGGTGAATTAGTGGTTTCAATGTAGCTGACAAAAATCAAACCACTCTATGATAACTCAAATCCAAGACCTTAAGAAGTCTCAATTCACTAACCTGATGGAAGATATCACAATCTAAAGGTTCTCTCTAATTGGCAAGCAGTTGTATTTTGCAATATTTATCCATGAAACCAAGGCTGAATTTGGTTTTCCTTCCATTTTGTTTTTTCCTTTATATCTTCTCCTTGAAACCATTACCATGTTACTGCTAATGAGCTCCTTCAAGTATTCTTCAGCTGCCTTTTCCAAACTCCCAGATCCAATGTTCTGCACAAAACCTTCCCCATCCACAAAGTTGTCAGTTTAGACACCACAATTTCATGGTCCTCCAGAAACATCCCCAATAAAGAAGGCAAGGTCTTAACAATCGAATAAGTTATCATAACTTAACTACATAGCCAAGTACTTGCAGGTTGTTCATGTGCTTAAAGAAGATTTCGGGATCCTTCTCAAACTACAATCTTACCAAAAGAAGGTTGATAATGTGGGGCAATTGGGTGTCATGTCTTCAGGGAAATCCTTTATCTTGCTGTCGTAAAAAGAGACTTTATCCAAATCGAATGCCCAATCTTGTTCCTCGAGCACTTGTGATCCTATTCCAGCCCTTACCATGTACCTTGGTTTATCATTTGTGATCCGCAATGCTATTTCTCTGAGTAAATCATGCATCTTTATTGCTTCATAACACCCAAGAGTACATTCTGTGCCATCAATTGCATCACGTAAGCAGAGTTTCACTGTTTATTCAATATGGTATGGCCCTGGTTAAACTCTTCTTACCGACTATTTTCTTCACCAGCCCCTCCATGAAAATCTACCAAATAGTTCCTTTCTATTAGTAGTATAGTCCAGGATACAAAGCACATCAGTACAAGAAGCACTCTTGCAAATCTTTAGCTTTTAACCGATCATCAGTACCTTGAAGACATCATTTTCCATGCCATCGGGGAATTCTTTCAAAGCATTCTTCCAATCCCTTATATCAGTCACCCCTCTCATGCACGATTTAATATGGGTGCCCTTCTTTGTTTGTCTACCGCATCTGAAAGGTCCAGATTCACAATTTTGGGAAGATCATCTTGTAATATTTTAATGCTAAACCCTTGAGAAACTAACCCAAGAGAGTTAATAACGAATTTCACTAACAAGATGATTATGTATATGCTTTGCCAAAGTCGTCTTTCCTACACCTCCCATACCATATATATATCGATGCTTGGGCACATCCAATTTTTTTCTAAATTTTGTATTGAGGTTTCCACATGAACATGCGCTGCAAAAAGTAGACACTCCTCGCTCTCATACAAATCATGTAAGAGCACTCCAAAATGTTTACTTTGCTCAAGAAGTTCTCCAACCATTCCACTCATTTTCTGCAAAGCAGCTGCACTTCTCTTCCCTATTGTTAGTTATTCATTTAACACACGTAATACTTCTTCAAGCTTCATAATTTTGTCAAACCAAGAATCAACTTCCTTTTTCCTATTCCTCCCAAATGGCTCTCGATTCTCAACCTCTGTCTTCACATCGAGCACTTTGTCTGATAATTACTTAACATTTCTTCCAGAGTTTCCATATTCTCATCAAAGTCCCTAATACTTTTGAACTTCTTTAAGCCAATATCAACTACCTTCTCAATAAAAGCATTCACGATCTAACGAAAAGCACTGCCAAAAAAAACAAATATAAAAATGTAGTTCAGTTGTGCAGATAAAATTATAATCAACATGCAGTTTACTGAAAAAGTACTTTCTCCTATCCAAATTATATTATGAGGTATCTCAAAAGGCTTTTTTCTTTTTCGTTCTGGTATAACATTTCAATTTCTTGGACATCTGATCAATGAGCATAATCATCTCAAAAAGAATCATTTTTTTTAAAACAAATGGCATCAAGGAGCGTATTTAGCGTGTCATTCAAATACAAATCTTAATGTGATATTTTCTCAATAAAAAAACTATCAAATTCAACACTTTAAACATCATGTCTAGTGAAAACTTTCATATAATATATAACAAAGAAAGTAATATCTCACTAGCTAGCAAACAATTTCATGTTAAAGTTTGACAAATCATACCAGATAGCAAAACCGGGAACGAAGTACAGTGCAGTATATAGACCAAATAGCTCTTTGTTACGAAAAGATCAGATAAATATTGTTTAACAAAACTCGATTCTTATTATGGAAGTTCATAAAGCAGAATTCTTTTATGGAAGTAGCATCTCTTTGTTTACAAACAGAAAAGAGCTATACATTCTAGAAACGAAGAGTATTTTTCAACTTTTTGACCCTGTTTAGCAGTATTAAGAAGCCATTTTTTTCACAATTTTCTCTACCCAAAATAGAAAGTTAATGCAACTTTTTTCGTTACCATTAGCCTATACATAACTCACTAGTCCAACTAATTCATACCATACAAGGCCAGACGCTTCTTTGCTCCTAGGACTCGAACTCGAGACCCTTGATTAACCACGGAGGGATCCCATCCCACAACACCCCTTGGTGCTGAGGCAAAGCTAAATATTTGAGTTTACGGGTTCTAATTTCTACAAAATGGGTCTTGGACAAATACTGAGTCTGAATCAAAAGCTACCGGATCCATAAGAGCCTCGACCGTAGAGTTAACAGTTAACACAATTAATTTAGGGTGAACTCAAGCAAACAACAAAAATTCAGTGTAATCCCATTTGTGGGGTCTGAGGAGCCAGAAGAGCGGATCTAGGAGGGAGCAAGGGTCTCGGTAATAAATTGCACTGTATATACAGGGTACTTTTTATTTTGAGAATATATAGGTTATGAATCCGTGAACATAAGACTATAGGTTCGGTTCAGTGATTTAGAGATCTTAAAATTCACTTAACAATTCCAAGTTCAAATATCAAAGACTATATTTTTATTTTTTAAAATTTTAAGTAAAAATTTTACATCTGTCCCGGAAATTAACAGGAAAAATGAACTAATAAGTAAATAATAGTAAGTTAATTTTCATCTTCAGCTGCTCGACAATCAGATCTGATTTCAAATACAATAAAATTGAAGAATGAAATAATCAGTTTTTACCTTTATTATTGAAGTTGAAGCAGAAGACAACAAATGAAAAGCAGGAGAGAAGCAGTGCACTTGACTATTGATTGGTTTTGGTCAATGTCTTTATTTAGATCTGGGTGTATTTATTTTTACCACATGCGTGACTCGTGAGTCCAACACTATACACATTTTTTAACATCAATATTTGATATTAATAGAATACAAATATAAATGTACATTGATTTAAAATAATAATTTTTTAAATAATAATTATTTAACGGTACTCACTAAGAAGTAAAATTTTATAAGATAGTTTTCTTTTCCACATGATAAAAAAGTGTGATATGTCATGTAGTCGGATTATTTTAATTGTTTGATGATAAGATTGACAAGTTATAATATATAGAAAAGATGTAGAACTAATATTCATAGGATTACTTCATATAAAAATTGGAACAAAAGATATTTCAATTAACAACAAAGTCTTGGATCATCTTCTCAAAGATGATTATGGTTGAAGCAGTTGCAACAAACATGTCATAAATGTATATTTTTATTGTTTTAATTAAATACTATTAATTTTCTAATACATAAATAACTTATAATAATTAATTAGGGGCAATACAGTAAAACTTACGGTGCAGCTCTTGAAGCATCCATTTCGAAACCAATGTTTTAATTAAATATTATAAATTTTTTAATATATAAATGACTTATAATAATTAATTAGGGTGATACAGTAAAATCGGTTGAAAGAGGTCAACTTAATTTAAAACATCAAAAGTTAATTTATCATTTTTGTCTATTTTTTTAAATATAATGAAATTTTTAACACTTAGATGACTCATAATAATTAATTATAAGCGATATTTAGCAAAATTATGGTTGAAGCAACATCAGCAGACATGTCATCTATTTTTTAATTAAATAGTGTTAATTTTTTTAATACATAAATGACTTATAATGATTAATTAAAGATGATATAGTAAAATCACGGCTAAAACAGCTGAAACAAATGTAATAAATATCTATTTTTAATTAAATATTATTAATTTCTAATATATAAATGTCTTATAATAATTAATTAGGGGTAATATAGTAAAAAAATATTAATTCTAATATATAAATGACTTATAATAATTAATTTAGGGTAATATAGTAAATCACAGAGCAATTAGAGATAACATAGACAGACATGTCATCTATTTTTTAATTAAATATTATTAATTTTTAAATACATAAATAACTTATAATAATTAATTAGGGATGATATAGTAAAATCACGATTAAAGTAGCTGAAACAAACGTCATAAATATTTATTTTTTAATTAAATATTATTAATTCTAATATATAAATGACTTATAATAATTAATTAGGGTAATAAAATAAAAAATATTATTAATTATAATAAATAAATGACTTATAATAATTAATTAGGGGTAATAAAATAAATAACTAAGCAATAATGGTAATATAGTAAATGACGAAGCAGCTGATTTTTTTAATTAAATATTATGAATTGTTAATACATAAATGACTTATAATAATTAATTAGGGATGATATAGTAAATTACGATTAAAGCAATTGAAACAAACGTCATAAATATCTATTTCTTAATTAAATATTATTAATTCTAATATATAAATGACTTATAATAATTAATTAGGGGTAATATAGTAAAAAAATATTATTAATTCTAATATATAAATGAATTACAATAATTAATTAGAATAATATAATAAATCAAGGAGTAATTAGGGGTAATATAGGTAGACATGTCATCAATTTTTAATTAAATATTATTAATTTTTTAATACATAAATGACTTATAATAATTAATTAGGGATGATATAGTAAAATCACGGTTAAAGCAGCTGAAACAAATGTCATAAATATCTATTTTTTAATTAAATATTATTAATTCTAATATATAAATGACCTATAATAATTAATTAGAGGTAATATAATAAAAAATATTATTAATTCTAATATAGAAATGACTTATAATAATTAATTAGGGGTAATATAGTAAATCACGGAGAAATTAGGGGTAATATAGACAAAGCACTGGTCGAAACCATAGACAAACATGTCATCTATTTTTTTAATCAAATATTATTAATTTTTTAATACATAAATGACTTATAATAATTAATTAGAGACGATATAGTAAAATCACGGTTAAAGCAGCTGAAACAAACATCATAAATATTAATTATTTTAATTAAATAATATTAATTTTAATATATAAATGAAGTATAATAATTAATTAGAGGTAATATAATAAAATATATTATTATTTCTAATATATAAATGACTTATAATAATTAATTAGGGGTAATATAGAGAATTACAGAGCAATTAGGTGTAAAATAGTAAATGACAAAGCAACTGATTTTTTGAATTAAATATTATTATTTTTTTGATACATAAATGACTTATAATAGTTAATCAGGGAAGATATAGTAAACTCACTGTTAAAGAAGCTAAAATAAACGTCATAAATATCTATTTTTTAAAATAAATATTATTAATTCTAATATATAAATGACTTATAATAATTAATTAGGGTAATATAATAAAAAAATATTATTAATTCTAATATATAAATAACTTATAATAATTAATTAGGGGTGATATAATAAATCACGAAGCAATTAGGGGTAATATAGGCAGACATGTCATCTATTTTTTTAATTAAATATTATTAATTTTTAATACAAAAATGACTTATAATATTAATTAGGGATAATATAGTAAAATCACGACTAAACCAACTGAAACAAACATTATAAATATTTTTTTAATTAAATATTATTAATTCTAATATATAAATGACTTATAATAATTAATTAGGGATAAAATATAATAAATCACGGAGCAATTAGGGGTAATATAGGCAGACATGTCATCTATTTTTTTAATTAAACATTATTAATTTTTTAATATATAAATGACTTGTAATAATTAATTGGTGTTGATATAGTAAAATCACGGTTAAAACAACTAAAACAAACATCATAAATATCTTTTTTTAAAAAATTAAATATTATTAATTCTAATATATAAATGACTTGTAATAATTAATTAGGGGTAATATAATAAAAAAATATTATTAATTCTAATATATAAATGAATTATAATAATTAATTAGGGGTAATATAGTAAATCATAGAATAATTAGGGGTAGTATAGTAATTGATGAAGCACTGGTCGAAACCATAATAATTAATTAGGGGTAATATAGAAAATCACGGAGCAATTAGGGGTAATATAGTAAATGACAAAGCAACTGATTTTTTCAATTAAATATTATTAATTTTTTGATACATAAATGACTTATAATAATTAATTAGAGATGATATAGTAAAATCACGATTAAAGCAGCTGAAACAAATATTATAAATATCTATTTTTTATTAAATATTATTAATTCTAATGTATAAATAATTTATAATAATTAGTTAGGTTAATATAGTAAAAAATATTATTAATTCTAATATATAAATGGCTTATAATAATTAATTAGGGGTGATATAATAAATCACGGAGCAATTAGGGGTAATATCGACTGAGATGTCATCTATTTTTTAATTAAATATTATTAATTTTTTAATACATAAATGACTCATAATAATTAATTAGGGATGATATAGTAAAATCACGATTAAAGCAGCTGAAATAAACATTATAAATATCATATTTAATTAAATATTATTAATTCTAATATATAAATGACTTATGATAATTAATTAATTCTGTTATATAAATGACTTATAATAATTAATTAGGGGTAATATAATAAATCACAGAGCAATTAGGGGTCATATAGGCAGACATGTCATCTATTTTTTTAATTAAATATTATTAATTTTTTAATACATAAATAATTTATAATAATTGATTGGGGTTGATATAGTAAAATCAAGGTTAAAACAGGTAAAACAAACTCCATAAATATCTATTTTTAAATTAAATATTATTAATTCTAATATATAAATGACTTATAATAATTAATTAGGGGTAATATAATAAAAATATATTATTAATTTTAATATATAAATAAATTATAATAATTAAGTAGGGGTAATATAGTAAATCATAGAATAATTAAGGGTAGTATAAGTAATTGATGAAGCACTGGTCGAAACCAGTGCTTCTATTATATAGAAAAGTTTGAATTTTCATATTTTTGTAATTTCTATTATTTATCTATCCGAATGGTGAAGTTAATTTTGGCTTCTCAACCTAGAAAAAAAAAGGTATTGATACAGGAAATTACCTTTAGAAAGAAAAAGGTATTGATAATAGGAAATTACACGATATAGCCCAGCGATTTAGCTAAAACTGATAAATGAGTTTGAAAATAAAGTGTAGGTAACTCAAGTTTTAATAATTGAGCATAGATGACAATTATGTTATTAGTGATTAAAAAAGTTGGGAAAGTTTAAGAATAGCCCACAAATCTTTTAATTTACACTTTGATCCAAATATTAATCTAATATAACTAGAAACGGAGGGAATAAAAATGTGTGTTTTCTCTCTCTTCTCATTATTGTTGTTTTCTGTCTCTTCGCCATTTTTGTTGTTCATTGTTGTTGCTACTTTATTCATCATCTTGTGCTTTATTGTCATCATCTTCTTCTTCATTAACATCATCATCATCTTCTTCTTTACCATTGCTATTGTTGTTACCATTACTGCTGCTACTTGACCAATTTTTTAAGTCAAATTTAGTTTCGTACATCACTTTGGCATTACTTTATAGGCGACGTTGGGAAGTAAAATTAAGATTTTTAGTTGAATTTCTCATCTGGGTACACTACTACTATTGTTTTTAAAATAATAGATAGAACCATAACTATGAACACAACAACAGATGCAACTGTTTCAACAGATGACTCATCTATTGCGACAGATAAGTCATCTATCGCAATGGAAGACTTATATGTTGGATTCATGTTTATGGTTCTATAGTGTTGCAATATGAATCAAACAGATGGGTCATCTGTTGCAACAGACGAGTTATCTGTTGTAACAGAAGAGTCATCTATTGACACAAATTACTCACCCGTTGCAATAAAACCTGAACTCGGTTCTAACAGGAGAATCGTCTATCACAACAGGTAACTAATCTATTGCAACAGGTTATTTATCTATTGCAACATGTCACTCATCTGTTGGAATCAACTTCAAAGATTTTGTAGTACATCCCAACAGGTAATTCATCTATTGCAACAGATATATACGTTGTTGCAACATATGAGTCAACTGCTCCAACCGATGACTCATCTGTTGGAATCAGCTTTAAGTTCTATAGTACTATAACATGAATTACCAACAGGTGAGTCATCTGTTACAACATATAACTCACATGTCGCAACGTATTATTCACTTGTTGCAATCTATAACTCATCTATTGGGATTCATGTTACGGCACTATAAAATCACTATTAATTTATTATGATTTCATTATTAAATTTTTTAAACAAATGTCTTTATTTAGGTACCACTAATGGAGGGATCAATAACAATAGGGGTGAATGGATGGAGAAGAGCAATCGATATGTATGGCGTTGGAAGGAGAGCGTAATGCTAGAGATGATAGCTATGACAGTCCAAAGTGATATTTTGTATGATGATTTTGTGAACTTAATCATCAGCTATTATGGACTGGATTGTCAACCACTATCTACATGCACAACTCTTTTGAAAATCAGAGGGTACTAACTTTCATGATAATCGATCAGGTTCGGTTGCATGCTTATCTTAGTAATTCAGCTAGGCCGGCATTAATGATGTACGTGGTTAAAAAATCGAGAGAGAATAAGAACCAAAATATAGAAGAAGAACGAGAATAAGAACCAGAATGTAGAAGAAGAACAACAACAAGACATTTTTTATGATAAGCTGGATGATCTGGACATGAATATTCCAAATGATGATCAAACACCTATGCTCGTTGTTGCGAGCAATACGGTGGGCAGTTCTTCACTATCAACACAGTCGGGCAATCATCAAGATGACGAGACTGACTTTTACAATGGAATGTCATTCAAGGATAAGAAAGAACTATCTACTTCTTTGTTTATTACTTGCTTGAAAAAAGATTTCAGAGTAAAGAGGGTGATTAATTCGAGCAAAGTCTTTTCCTTCAGATATGCTAATTTGACCTGCAAATGGTAGTTGAGGGTTGTTAAATACTTAAGCTCGGAAATATTCGTTATTACTGTTTATCAAAAGTATCACACATATGGTTCAGAGCACATTACGGTCCAAAATTCTCACTCCACGACAGAGGTCCTTGGTCAATATTTCTAGAATAGGTTCCCTAATGGAAAAAGCCCTTCTACAAGGGATATGGCCAATCAACTCCTTACAGAATTGAGTGTTGCAGTCAGTTATTAAAAGATATACATGTCCATGAGGATTTCCAAGGACTTAGTTTGGGGGACACACAAGCACGGGTATGCAGTTGTCGATGCCTACCGTTACATGCTTAAGTCCATAAATCCCGAAAGTAAAATGACATTGCACATTGATAAGAATGAAAGGTTCAATTACTTTTTTGTATCCTATGGTGCTTGGATTCGTAGTTTTCAACATTTGAGAAAAGTCATAGTTATTGACGGGACCTTCTTGAGGAGTAAGTATAATGGAGTTTTCTAGCGGCGGTGGCACAAAATGTAGAGAGGCATATCTTTTCTGTCGCTTTTTGTGTAGCGGACAAGGAATGTGATGGCTTGTATGGATATTTTTCTAACAAATATGAAGCTGCGTTGAAGATACAGAAGTTGTGTTTTATTTGGAATAGGCATCCAAGTATCCCAAATATGGATTCAATTTTCTACATTTCAACTCACTTTAGTTGTTGCATGTCTTGGAGATAATATTCGAAATAACTTTCACAATGAAAGGATCGTGACCCATTTTTATAAAGCAGCTAAAGCATATAATAGAGATGAGGTCTTTTTTACTATTTCAATCAAATAATGGATATGCATCCCAAGGCAACAAAATATCTCGTACGTGATGATTTTGAGAGATGGAGCTGGGAATTTTTTCTGTAAATAGGTACATTCTTATGAATTTAATGTCTTGTTTGAGTTACAAGTTAGTTTGATGTCGCATTAAGTGATTTTATTATATAGGTATAATATTTTGACGTCAAATATAGTTGAATCAGTGAATTCATTGTTTGGCGTTGAAAGAGAATTTTCCATTGCCGTGCTATTTGATGAAATAAACAAGAAGTATGGCAAATTATTTCATGAAAGGTGTGTGCAATTCGCGAATAGAGGAACCAAATTTATTCTAGAAAAGAAAAAATAAATATCAACGAACATCATTTTGGGGAATAGGTTATTTTCTCATCAAATAGTAGATTATAAGTTCAGTATCGACGGTCATGGTAATATTGTCACGGTCAATCGTCAAACAAGATTTTGTACGTGTAAAGTTTTTGGCTTGGACATAATACCATGTTCATATACTATGGCAGCGCTTTGAGCCTAATACGGTTCACAATATGGAACTAAAATTTATGAGTGCTCGTCTCCATGTTATTCAGTGGAAAGATATATAATGGCATATAGTGAGAATATTAATTTGGTGCCTTCCGAAGAATCTTGGGTTGTTCCTGTAGAGCTTTTGGGAGATTAATACCTTCTCCATTTATTGACTCAAGCACTATCAAATTGGAAGAAGAGGAGGCGTGGTGTCGGAGAATCATTCCCATTAAGAAAAACAAGTGCTTTGTATGTAAGAACATTGGCCACAAAAGAACTACATGTACGAATCGTAATCCACCATGATCGTTGTAATAGCAAAACTTATGTTGTTTGTTTTGGACTTTGATATTTTTAACTCATTCTTGTGAACGTAAATGTATTATTTATTATATAGAATAACTTTTTTATTAACTTGTACATCAATAAAAAGAGGTAAAACAGGAACTAAATACAACGGACCACAAAATTATTTTCAGTAGACTACCCATATGTTGTAACAGATAGACATTTGCTGGAAGAACACAATACAGTTTACCAAACTAGAACTTTTTCCTCCAATAGATAACCAATATATTGCAATAGATGGATAATCTGTTGGAGCAACACAATACAGTTCTTTCCACTGGTTTTTGTATTCCAACAGATGACCAATCTGTTTCAACAGATGATCTATATATTGAAAGAACTCAAAACTCTTGCTATTACTACTGGATTCAAAATTACGCCAAACGCTCAATCCTTACCTCCAACCATCAACATGTTGAGAAGAAGAAATAGACAGAATAAAAATTAAATAAGAACTAAAAAGTCAAAGTCGACCAAACATAAATTATTTCATTAAACAAAAACAAAATACATTCGGTAGGTAGATTGGATATAAATTAAAATAAATACATACGCTAAAAGAAAAAACATAACCTAATTATTATTATCATCGTTATTATTATTATTATTATTATTATTATTATTATTATTGTCAATCGACCAATTGTTAATCGGTAGCAGCAAGGCCCTCCTCAGCCTGCAAATCTCTTAGAGAATTCTTGCTCTCACAGCACCCAACTCCCATTGTAGGTCATTAACCTCCCTCTGAAGTTCCCACATGGTGTTATGCAGAATAGCAGTATCCCAAAAAGGATCAACCATATCTAGAGCACGCATGAATTGACAAAAATCATAAACATAAAAGTAAAGAAAAAAAGTCTGAATGTAATACGACATATACTACAAACTGGGTAGATTTACACAAAAAAAAACTTACCTGAGTCAGGAAAAGGAATTTGGTCTTTGAAGAGAAGTGGTTGAAGATGTAATATGAAAGACAAGATACAAGAAATAAATAATGTGTAGTAGAATGAACGAGTAAGGAGAGACCTATTTATAGAGGATTGAATTTGAATGTGCTAGACAAAAAGGAACGACTGTTCACCTCCATTTTATTAATTACATTCAAGCTGGTGACTTTTTGATTAATGTGAAAAGTCATAACTTAATTAAATCAAGACGATGACTTTTTTTATTATTGTAAACAGTCATGAATCTTCAGCTTCTTAATATTAATTAGTTCTTAAAATTAAATAATCATTTTTCTCAATTAAATAATCAAAGACTTCTCACCTTGTCAATAATCATTTATTTTAATAATATTCATTTTTATCGAGTTGTGGCGGTAGATGGTCCATCTGTTGCATCAGATAACCCACCTGTTGCAACAGATTTTCCATTTGTTACAACAGATGGAAAATCTGATGCAACAGATGGAAAATCTGTTACAATAGATAGATCATCTGTTGGGGGCCATCTATTAATTAAAATTAAATAACCATTTTTTATGATTTAAATTGTGTTTATCATTTATTTCCTTATTATTTTTTTATGAACCGTTTTTCTTTATTAAATAATTAAAAAATCATGACTTTTCACCCTTTCAATAACCCTTTTTTTAATTAATAACCATTTTTAGTTAGCTTTTCCAACAGATGGACCATCTATTGAAACAAATTTGTCATCTGTTCGAAGAATACAAACCAATGGCAAGAATTGTATTGTGTTTTTTTAGCAGATCTGTGCAACAGATGTTTCATCTGTTGCAACATATTGGTCATGCATGTGTTGGTTGAACGCAATGCAGTCTGATGAAGTGTATTGAGTTCTTCCAGCCAATGTCTATCTATTGCAACACATGAGTAATCTACTGAAAATATTTTTTGTAGTCAGTCGTGTATTTAGTTCCTGTTTGGTTACTTTTTTTTATTGATGCATAAGTTATTAAAAATATATTTATATAATAAATAATAACATTTACATTCCAAACAATGATTTAAAATTATCAAAGTCCATAATCAAACAATAATACAAGTTTACTATTACAACATTCATGGTGCTAGATACACAACACTTGTTTTTTCTTGATGGACATGTAGTCCTTTCATGTTCAAGATGGTTACCCATTGAGCCTCCATAGTTTTCTACACTACTTCACTACGAAAACTAAAAATTAAACATTGTTTGACATTGATGGGGTAGGAAGAAAAGGTGCGTGCAAATAGATGGACCTGCTTTCAGGTGTGAGAGTTATGTATTACTAATCAGGTTATCATGACAACACACATAAAGTACAATGATTTTGTGAATGCGGTTTTTACCACTTAGGCATTAATCCTTCAAACAAGATCATGCATTTTATAGTTAAGTTTGATAGGTATGAACTGATAAGGCCAAAGGATTCCAAGAAGGGGGTGTCGATCCCTTGTTACAATTTAATGACGTTTTCCTCATGTTTATGCATCAAGTTCTGAGAAGAGAATAATATTTGATGACACTGTAGACATTCAATAGTGATTGGACCAATTTTAATGGTGTAATAAACTTTGAAAAGGCCTTCGAAGCCTCCCACTACAACAAACAAGAATGGAACACCACCTCCAACATCAACAATAACATCAACAACAAAGAAACAAACAAAAGACCAAAAAATGATACTGCCAACAAGGCTTTTTAAGTTCTCCCAATAGATGACTTTTTTTTTGTATATTTTAATAAAAACAATGGTTTATTCATTCAAGACTTAAAAGTCACCTTTTCTTCAATTTTCTCAATAAATAGGATATGGGTAATGGATAAATAAATAAAAACAACAGATACAAATATTTTAAATAACATACAAAGAAGAAGATGAGAAGAAAAGAGAATTAGTGAACCATACCTGTAATGTCAAAAAAGCAAAGGGATCAAAACACCTTTTTCAGTCAAGAAAAAATATAGATCGCTTGAGATCCGATGAAAAAAAGAAGGAAAAAGAGAGAAAAAGAGGAGATAATTGTGATTATCCTAAAGAGGAGAGAAAGAGAAAGAGAAAGAAGAGAGATGAATTAATATATGGCTGAAGGCGAGATAATTCTAGAGATTGGTTTTAAATATTCATTAATAATTTTGAGGAGAACGAGGAGACGGTGACATTACAAAGACAAGATAAAACTACTCAAGGAGGAGATTTTTGAGTTATTTAAGAAATATTTTTTACCACCTTAGTATTTTATATTTTTTATCTCAGGCAGAAAATTGCTTTAAAAAATATTTTTCTTAAAACATATAAGTCATCTATTGTAATATATGTCTATATCTATTTGAGAATTTTCAACAGCTTAGTCATCTGTCGCAACAAATGAAAATTCCTATTTGATAATTTACAACAGATAGGTAATTTATGTAACAATTTTATTTATCTATTTGATAATTTCCAACAGATAAGTCATCTGTTGTAATAGGTTGAACATCTGTTTTAATACGATTTCAATTGAGTTCATAGGTTTAACTCTAATTTCAATTAATTTAGCTAGAACTAGGGATGCGTTCATAGGGTCAACTACAGTTTTAATTGAGTTGTTGCAATTGCATGATGTTGGTGTTGCGTTCCTCTTTATCTGAGTCGTCAGCTGATCTATCTGAGTTGAAACAATTCATATTAGCTTATTATTTGAAATACCTAAATTGATTTAGCTAGAACTAGGGATGAGTTCACAGGGACAACTATAGTTTCAAATAAGTCGTTGCAATTGCATGATGTTGGTATTGCGTTCCTTTATCTGAGTCGTCAGCTGATCTATCTGAGTTGAAACAATTCATATTAGCTTATTATTTGAAATACCTAAATTGATTTAGCTAGAACTAGGGACGAGTTCACAGGGACAACTATAGTTTCAAATAAGTCGTTGCAATTGCATGATGCTGGTATTGCGTTTCTCCTGACCTGAGTCATCAATCGATTAATCTGAGTTGAAATAATTCATATTAGCTTATTATTTGAAATACCTAAATTAATTAGCGAGAACTAGGAATGAGTTCATAGGGTCAAATTCATTTTCAATTAAGTTATTGCAATTGCATGATGTTGGTATTGCGTTCCTCCTGACCTGAGTCATCAGCCTATCAATCTGAGTTAAAATAATTCATATTAGATTATTATTTGAAATACCTATTAATTTAGGTAGAACTAGAGATGAGTTCACAGGGTCAACTATAGTTTCAAATGAGTCATTGTAATTTTATGATGTTGGTAGTGCGTTCTTCGTGACCTTAGTCATCAACCGATCAATCTGATTTAAAATGATTCATGTTAGATTATTATTTGAAATATCTAAAATGATTTAGCTAAAACTAGGGATGAGTTCACAGGGCCAACCATAGTTTCAATTGAGTCATTGCAATTGCATGATGTTGGTATTACGTTCCTCCTGACCTGAGTCGTCAACTGATCAATCTGAGTTGAAATGATTCATATTATCTTATTATTTGAAATACCTAAATTGATTTATCTAGAACTAGGGATGAGTGAATAGGGTCAACTACAATTTTAATTGAGTCATTGTAATTGCATGATGTTGGTATTGCGTTCCTCTTGACCTAAGTTGTCAACCGATCAATCTGAGTTGAAATGATTCATATTATCTTATTATTTGAAATACCTAAATTAATTTATATAAAACTAGGGATGATTTCATAGGGTCAACTATAGTTTCAAATCAGTCATTGTAATTGCATGATGTTGGTATTACATTCCTTCTGACCTGAGTCGTTAACCGATCAATTTGAATTGAACTTAATATAATTTATTATAATGAACAGTTAAAATTTATCTCTTTTAAAAAATTAATTAAGATCAATTCGAACCAAATTAACATTTTTCAAAACTTGTCATTCTTTTCTAAAATATAAATTAACCCATACAAATCATCCATTTGCGAGAAAAATGCTTCATTATTTTAAATCTTGAGTTCTCGCTCTTTTCTTTCTCTCTCAATAATACAAATAACAACTACACAACATATTCTCAACCCTTTACAACATATTGATTTTTTCCTATTTTTGACCCCATAGTTGTTATTTTCGACTCCATTCTTGCTTTTATCCATCGTTTTCTCTGTTTTTGCAGGGAACAAAGTTCGAGAAGAGTTCTACATTTATTCTTTTTCTAAAAATTAGGGCTTTTTAGTTAATGATAACAAAGAAGACTTTTAGTTGTATTATCTTCAAGAATGGGTTAATAATTTTGAGTTTTGATGATAAAATTATAGAAAGAACTCGAAAAAATCTTAGTTTTTATTGCAGTTTTTCATTGACTGTCGTGGCATTATTGGATGGTGTTTGTGGTATTATTGGTGGTTGTTGGTGTTGGTGTTGTATTGGTATTGGTGGTCTTTGTGGTGACATTGGTGGTCTTGATGGTGGTGTTTGTGGTCTTGGTGGCATTGGTGGTGGTGTTGGTGGTTTTGGTGTTGGTATTGGTAGCATTGGTAGCATTGGTGATTTCAATTTGTATTGGTGTTGGTATTGGTGGTTTAGTGGTGGTGTTGGTGGCACTAGTGATAGTGTTGGTGGTCTTGGTAGTGGTGGTGGTATTAGTGGTATTGGTGGAATTGGCGATAGTGTTGGTATTGGTGGTTTGGTTTTAATGTTGGTGTTGGTATTAGTATTGGTGGCATTGGTGGTGGTATTAGTGGAATTAGTGGCATTGGTGGTGGTTGTTGGTGGTGGTGGTTGTGTTCGTAGTTGTTGTTGTTGGTGGTGTTGGTGGTAGTGGTGGTGTTGGTATTAGTGGTATTGGTATTGGTGGTATTTGTGGTGGTTGTTGGTGGCATTGGTGGTAGTGGTGGTATTGGTGGTATTGTTGGTGGTGTTGGTGGTCCATCTGTTGCAACAGGTGGAACAATTGTTGGGAGATATTAAAATAGGTATTCAAACAGATTCCCCATTTGTTTCAACAAATGTTTCAGCTGTTGGCATAAAACAAACCATTAGCAAGACTATTTTGATCTCATCCATCAGGTTGTATATCAGTTGCAATAGGTTATTCATCTGTCATAACAGATGATTCATCTATTCCAACTTATGGGTTATCTGTTGGAACATTTTATTTGTAATGTGGTGTATAAAAATTTATCAAAATATATCTTACCTTTTTTTTAAATTTATGCAGACATCAATTGTAATGTATTTTTTATTTTTTTGTTGTTTGTAGGTAAAACATGTCTCCTAAAAGAAAAGAAAGTGAAAGTGGATCAACTTCTGACCACCTAACAAAAAAGGCTAGAGTACAAATAGATTCGGAGGAGCTTCCTGAACAATCTCACTCAAGAAAAAGTGAAGCTGATGAAAGATATGAAAATGATGTTGAGGGAGGTAAAGAAGGGTATGTAGAGGGTGATGGAAAAAATAAAAGTAAGGAGGAAGAAGAAATAGATAAAGAAGAAGAGGAGG
The DNA here is from genome assembly GCA_030864225.1 of Capsicum baccatum var. pendulum. Lineage (NCBI taxonomy): Eukaryota > Viridiplantae > Streptophyta > Magnoliopsida > Solanales > Solanaceae > Capsicum > Capsicum baccatum. The sequence continues at coordinate 210,182,190 of CM061553.1, read as the reverse complement.
ACGTAGAAATTGAGAATGAGGATGATGATCAAAATAATGATAATGCATCATCAATGGGACGTAAAATAAGAACAAAATCCCAACATAATCCTATCAAAACTATTAGTATTGACAGGTTTCAAGTGGAGATGCTGATAGATAACCCTCCGGATTTAACTAGTAATTTTGTGCTTAAATCTCATTTGGGGAAACATTTTGATGAATTTAAGAAAACAATAAAGGAGGAAAAAATAGATGAACTTTGTAAGAAGAGCTGCTTTGGACACTTTCTTGAGCTGCCTGAGGACAACAATGCTTGTTTCCAAATGAGCATGGTATATGGCCTTCTCAAGCTTAGGATCAAGTACGTGGGAGATGATAAAGATTCAAAGGAGGAGGGCAAAAAGATGGATGAAATGTGGATCAACTACTGTGTCATGCCAGTTTGTTTTGGCATGAAAAAGTTTGCCATAGTGACAGGCTTGAGATGTGATCGTTCAAAAGAACCTCTCATCAAGGAAACACCCTGCAAAAAGTCCAAGGTAAGCAGGGCAACCAAACTACCACCATCAAATAAAGGCAAGGCATTATCTAAGCAACCCACCTACCAAAACAACCAAATGCAAGGAAAAAATAGATGGGCTGTTGGACATTGTTGTACGTGGATACAAAGCCACAAAGTTGTTACAAGATCTCAAGGATAAAGCCATACCAAAGAAGTACAAGGAGCAATTATGCTTAGTTTGCTCATTCCTTTATATTGGAAAGAGACATCAACAAAGTCATAGAGGATGACTTTGGATCTTGTTGATGATCTTGAGAAATTCAACAATTATTTCTGGGGATATGACATCTACAAGTTGACTGTCAAATATTTACTAACAAAGCTATCCCCAAGGACGATCACCTTGTACGGATTTCCTTAGGCTTTCATGGTAAATGTAATCACTACTTCTATACTCTTGCATTAGTTTATATTGAATAATTATTATGAATTGTTTTGGTTTTCTTACTCTTTACATTTCTTAGGCTTGGGCATTTGAAGCTATTTCTCCCCTTCGAAAGAATGTCAAGGATTACTCGAATAAGGTTTTTCATCCGAGTATACTTAGGTGGTTGGTTGCAAAGAGCAATATAAGAATTATGGAGGTTGGTCTCTTTAGCCCCCCGGATGATACAGTAAGTCTTGTTTCAAGTAAAATAATTTAACTCAAAGAAAGATATTGAAATAGATGATTCATATGTTGAAACACATTGATAATATGTTGCAATTTATCTTAACAGATTACCAGTCTTGTGCAATAGATTGGTAGTCTATCACGATAGATGAGTTATTTTTCACAATAGATAACCGATCTGTTGCTTTGGTTCTTTGAACCCGACTTAACAGATTACCCATCTATTGTAAATTATGCAACAGATGGGTAATCTGATGCAACAGATAGTTAAACTGTTGCCACATATAAACCATCTATTTCACCATAACGATTATTTGTTGCATAAGTTGTCTGTGTTAACATATTTCTCAACTGACTGCAAATTATTATTTAATTTAAACGTATCTATCCTTTTTTAGGTTGTGGATCTATGGATTGTGCCCTACTGAGCAGGAGTTAGGGATAACTTCTTTTATTATTCTAGGTCTTGTTGATACAATAGTAAAACCAATGGTGGAGTTAATAAAGAAGGAATTGGATGGAGCAACAGTCATAAGAAGAGCAGTTAGGCAAGGCCAGCCTAATGTTGAGGCTCTTCATGACCACCTTGTTGCAATAGATTTGGGTATCGTTTCTGGGGATGTTGCTGGTAGAGTTGTTAATGTTAGTGGTAGCCATGTTGCTGCTGCTGCTGCCAATCATGATGATGAGCATGTTGATGCTTAAGAAAAAATAAATATGTTTGATATCAGCCTTTACACTAGTCCCTCTCACCCTTACACGGGTCCTTCTCATCCTTCTTTACTCTCATGCTCTCATTGCAAATGCAAGGAATTCGGGGACAAACAGGATGAACTCTTTGAGAAAATAGATGCTATTGTTAAAGCTATCGAGGAATTGAAATCCAAGAGGGGTGTCATACCATCTAAGAAGATGAGTGAGTCCTACACTCTTACAGTGGAGGTTAGGAAGAAGAAAAGAGCAATTAGACATAATTATGAAACCAAAAATAATTGTAACTCCTCTTTCGACAAAGGCTGTTGAGGTTCACAGACAATTGAAAAAGATGAACATATATGCGAAACTTGACCACAAACAGAAGGCTGTTTTACGAAGGACTATAAATTCTAAGCAACACGCAAAATCCTATACCATGAATACCCCCCCCAAGACTTCAAGAAGATGACAGATATAGGCCTGTGGTATATGGACACAATACGTTTACTTTTCCTAACCTAGTCTCTAATCTACTCCATGTAGAAGAAGCTACATAACAGATGTGTCATCTGTTGCAACAGTTAGGTATTCTGGTGCAACTAGCTGTGGTTCTATTGCAAAAGATGACCCCATCTATTGCATAAGTTACATTAGATGGGTAATCTATTAACAGATTCAAAGAACCCTGTACAACAGATGGTCGATCCATTTTGTCATTCCACTTTATTTTTCTTTTTTTTAATTACTAACCTATTTAAAAATTATCTTCTTATAACACAGCGTGATGAAATTCTCTGCCTTATGAGGGACAGAAAATTAGCTTACCCGGATGCTTATGATGCTGCCGATAAGATAATGGACCTAAAATTGTACAATAATTTCAAGAATAGGTACGATAAGCTCATTGAGATAACGCAAAATCCTGGCGGCCTGAGATTTGATTCGTTAGTTTCTGCGTTTGAATGGATGAAGGTGTAATTAAATATGTTAGAGGGAAGAGGCCATATCCACACGGAAAGTAATGAACCAAAGCAAAGAGGATTCTTGCAGTAATGAACGTGGAGGTCAAACATTTTTTGGCTCTTGAGATACTACTCCAAGAGGGAAAGATGAAAGTTTATGACTGCAATTTACCTGTCTTCGATGAGGCTAATTTTTTCACCCACATGCAGCCACTATTAGAGTTATTACCCAACTTGTTGAGGCAAAGTAAATTGATGAATCATTTTTCAGCCAAAGTGTTGAATGAAGGATGGTAATTTTAAGATCGAAAAAAGGATATGATCATTCCAAAAATAAAACCGGTGCCATATGTGGGTCATACGCGCTTGCACACATCGAGTGTTTGCTAACCGTCACAGAAATGGCCGAGCCAACGATCTTTATATGTGACAACCCTATGGTAAATATGCAAGAGGTCTGGGCTTATGGGGTACTAACTACATGGTTGGAGCCTGTGTATAAAAAAGAAGATGTAGAAACACAAACACCATGACACTTTTTCATAATTTTTTTTATATTTGATGAAAATTTAATTTTTTATAATGCAACAAATTGTCTATCAGTTGTAACAGACAGTTTATCTATTCTGACAGATATTTTATCTGTTGCAATAGGTTGGTCATATGTTGCATTATGTAGGTGTTTATATCTAAATCTATCTCTTGCAACAAATAGGTCATCTATTGGAACAAATCAAAATAGCAGGAAGACCTATTTGATAATTTCCAACAGATGGCCTACATGTAGCAACATATGTGTAAATCTGATTGATAATTTCCAACAGATATGTCGTCTATTGCAAGAGAAACATTATCTGTTGCAATATTCGAATCTAGTATTCCATTTTAATTAATAAGTTTAAATATAAGGATAACATAGAAAAAATAAAATAAATTGAAGCCTTCAGAAATTACATGAAATAAATTAACAAATAAATGAAATGTAAAAAAATTGTTATGGGTACAGATGATCTACTCAACAAATAAATGAAAAATTTAAGATTTGGTGCCAACAATTTCTAAGAAGAGGTTATTACTTTGACAGACTCACTCTATAAATATTTACTCAATATAGACAAGTTATTCTCCATCCGTTGCTATGGAATTCAGCTTTGGTCATCGTGGATCTTTAATGTTGCTTGCATACGGTTTCTAAGCTCTCACTTCTCCATATTTTCATAAAATAGTAGCATATATTTGATGGAGTAATCTGACATCAAGTCTATAATTTGGTACTTGTAATACATTATTCAAATACCCGACGTAAGCGACAATAAAAAGACCACAATCCCTGCGTTTGTAGAAATCTGATAACCCATATCTTGTAATTAATGTAAGCGTTATGAAATTTATGAAATGAAACTAAATCATGACACTTGATTGATACTTATAGGCTACCAATAGGTTGTTGAGGAATTCCTTTAACATATTCTACATCAAATGAATTGCCCATTTTATCCCGATATGCTTCAATCGTCGACCAATTAGTATGAACCTTTTGGTACAAAAAACCACTTACATCATGATAAGTAGGCAATATTTTGGACAACTTTTGTATCTCAGATGACGGCATGAAATTTCTCCTTCCTGACATCGAGTCTTAAACTCAGATGTGCTTCTCTTTTAGAACAACGATAGCCAACACCCAATGGAATTCATCACCACAATTGATTGGGATATATACTTCGTTGACCAAATGTCAAAGTAAGCCAGTTGGAATGCTAAAACCTTTAATGATGTTGATTAAGCATTTCTCATTTTGGGAAACTTCCATCTGTTGTTGACAATACCTATTGTAGGCATATTGATGTAAACTTTGTACAAATAATTATTTGTTGTGTATCTGTATAGTTCTTGAGTTTGCAACTTGGCCTTTTTTTGGAGGTAGTTAAAATAGCATTGATGTGCTGCACATATTATCAAATCAAACATTTTAGAGTACGTGACCGTAAAATTAATACACTGATACCATTAAATAAGTACTAATAGTAAGATGTATGATATTTATACCTCATCTTTTCAGCAAGTTTGGGGTTGTGACATAAAATAGAAGCAATTATTCGTTCTGGAATGTGCAACAACAAAGTCAAACATATCAGAACCAAGACCCGATTTATTCACTTTGTAGTGTCCATTATTTTATTTTCTGGATAATTTATATATGTTAATGTCATATTTTTACAGCAAGAATTGTAAAAATCAATATCTTTAAAAAAAATTTATGTACCTGTTGGCATGAAGCTTTAATAACCCATTGACAATCTATTCTGAATAGTCATCGATCAATTTTGTTAGTTTTTTTAAAAGCCTCATTCGAGATGTTGAACCCTTCAAATGGGTAATTCTTCCGAACTGACAGGCTTTACTTTTTTCTTCATCTTTGAAAGCAGTTGATGGGTTATCAACTATGATATTATGTTGTTCAATAGTAGTTTCTATTATGACACCCACCTAGAAAGCTAGAATTGTCAATGATAATCACAGAGATACTAACTCATTTGTCTTAGCAAATCAAACAGGTCTTCCACCTGTTTTGATTTGTCCAAACAAATGAGTCATATTCTGCAACATATGGATCATTTGTTGGGACAAATTAAAATAGTAGGAAGACTTGTTTGATTTTCTCAAAGAAATGAGACATATGTTTTAACAAATAATTCATCTGATGCAACTGGTTAGTAAACTGTTGCAACAGATACATATATCCTTTTGATAATTTTCAGCAGATGTGTCATTTATTGCAATGGATATGTAGTCTATTTATTGGAACAAATTATATATATTCACCTTCTTCAGCTTATGCTACTCTCACATGGCCCTTGTACATTGATCAAAAGTTAAAGATAGAGATAGAGGAGTTACAATTTTGCTTTTTTTGATGCTTGATGATGCTTTGAAAATTTCTTTTCTCCTTCTCTTATCTGCCTTAATCTTTAATAGAGTGTATGGATATGAAATTCTCTTTGATGAAATGACACCCCTCTTAGATGTCAATTCTTTTACAGAAGAAGTTAATGCATTAAGAACATTAATCACTCCATCAAGTTTCGCCTTGCAGCCTTGACATTTACATGCAGAACATTCGTTAGAAGGGGCAAAATCTGTAAACCAGGATAATTATAAACATAATAGTTTGTTGTTTCAAAAAATGCAAGAGGAGCATCATTATCCCTAACAGTAGCATCACTACCACCACCACTACCACTACCACTACCACTAACACGACTAACTGCTCCATTACCACAACACCATTAATAGCACCAAGCCCACCCTCCAATTTTTTTTGTGATTGTTGTTTCTCCAAACAATTTCTTTTTATTCTATCGAGGACCTTAGGGTCCAATAAAGTTTGTATAGACTGTAAACTAAGAAAACATGGCATCTTCAACTCTCGATTGGTCGGAACAAGCGACGAATGCACAATCTAAAATAAATCAATACATATATTAGAATGATGATTAAATCATTTAAAAAATTATTAATTAAAATAAAAATTTAATTAGAATTAGACTTACTGCTTCCTTCGGGGGTTGAAGAGATCAAGAAATTTTGCATTCTTATCAATTTTGGTCGATAAATATCTCAGGATTCTTGGACATGAAACTTCTTCCTGGTAGTTCACTTGTTGTCTCAAATAAGGAATGACTTCAAATGCCCAAGCCTATAAAATAACGCCAATATATCAAAAGCATTATTCAATAAAAAATAAATGAATTATAATAAAGGAAATATTTACCATGAAAAGCCATATAAGTTGACTGTCTTTGGCATTAACGGAGTCAAAAATATTTAACAGACATTTTGAAGCTTTCATAACCCTAAGAATAGCTATTAAATACCTCGAGATCCTCAAAGAGTTTGGTAAAACCAAGTGGTATGTTGTTGGAAATGTCTCTCGCCCGAAGAATATTATGTACTAATAAAACCAAGCGCAATAATTACTTTTTCTTCTTTGAAAGTCTTTTACCTTTCAACGCTTCTATCAAATTTTTAATTTTGAAACTTGGACTAACAAGGGACACCAAGTCATCACCATCACTTAACTTGCCTCCGCCTTTTTGGGGTGTGTGGGATGTTTTTTTAGGTTTAGAATAGGTGATTCTTGAGAATGAGAAAGAGGATAACATTTTAGTTCAGTAACTATGACACACTCCTTCCAACCAAAGAAAATAGACATTCCATAGTAATTTATCCACAACTCATCCATCTTATCTTTATTTTCATACATAAACCTACGCTTGAGAAGATCATATACCATTTTCATTTGAAAATAAGCATTGTTGTCCTCCGACAAATCAAGATATTGCCCAAAGAAGTTATCCCTGAAATAAGCATCCAATTTTTGGTCTCAAAGTATTTTTCTAAAGGCGTCAAAAGATTTTCCCATGACCGACTTAACCACAAAATCATCAGTTAAATCTGTGGCACCAATGGACTGCATTCTTGTAGGATAGCTATCAATGTTAAAGGTTTTGACCACTTCTTCAGTGGAAGGGCTATTAGCATTTGGATCATCTCCTTTGAAATATTCCTCATACCCATGTTCATTATCTTCTGCTTCTGAATGAGATAACACTTGTAAAGCAAGATCATAGAGTGGTGGATGTAGCCTAGTTGTTTCACTTGTTCCTTTAATTAGACTTGATTCGATTTTTTTGGGGAAGCCATATTATCTAAAAATAACAAAAAAATAAAAAAGAATAAAATTGATTAAAATATGATTAAAAAGGGATAAGAGTAAATCTAACCTATACAACATAATAAAATAGCAGTTCCAACAGATCACACATATGTTGCAAAAGGGATGTTATCTTTTGCAACAAATAACTAACATGTTGCAATAGGTGAATAATATGTTGTAAACAATAAAAATAGTTTCTACACTATTGTGATTTTTTCTAATAGATCACTTATCTGTTGAAATAGATTCCTGGTCTGTGCAGATCAATTGTCAATATTGATTGTTTAGATTTCTTCCAACAGAAGCATCATCTATCGCAACAGATGAATTATCTATTGGGAGAAGTCAAAGTCTTGGATATGTCATCCTCTTGGAATAGTTGATAGGATTTCAAATAACATATCATTCATATGTTGCATCAGATGATTCAACTGTTACAACATATAACTAATATGTTGCAACAAAAAAGTAATCTGTTGTAAATAATAAAAACAGTTTCTACATTGTTGTAATTACTTTTAAAAGATCACTCATTTATTAAAACAGATGATTGGTCTGTACAACAGATCAACCGTCAATATTGTTTAAATTTCTTCCAATAGAAGTGTCATCTGTCGCAACAGATAAATTAACTTTTGGGAGAATTCAAAGTCTTGGACATATCGTCCTGTTAGAATAGTTGATAGAATTTCAAACAATAGATTATTCTACATATGTTGTATCAGATGGTTCAATGATTGCAATATATAACTAACCTGTTGCAACAGAAGAGTAATTTGTTGTAAACAATAAAAATAGTTTCTTTACTATTGTAATTTCTTTCAATAGATCACTTATCTGTTGAAATAGATGAATGGTTTGTGCAACAAATCAACTGTCAATATTGTTTAGATTTTTGTAATAGAAGCGTCCTTTGTCACAACAAATGAATTATTTATTAGGAGAAATTAAAGTCTTGGAAATGTCATTCCATTGGAATAGTTGATAGGATTTCAAACAACAGATTGTTCATCTGTTTTATCAGATGATTAAGCTATTACATCAGATGGTTTAGCTGTTGCATCAGATGGTTCAGCTGTTGCAAAAAAATAACAGTAAAATTTTATTCAATAGAACAAAAATAATATCACCATTTAATATCAAATACATTATTTTTTCAAAGAACAACGAAAAATCAACCCAGTAATACCAACACAACACAGACGCCAAGAACATCAACAGTGACCAATAACACCAAAATTGTTGTTTCGTTTGTACAAACACAAAGAACTTAAATTAAACTTCAAATAACTCAACATACACCAACAAATTAAATCAACAGTTCGACAACAAGAACTACAGCAACAACAAAAAATTAGTTTTCACTCTGAAAAGAGAAGGGAAGAATACGAAATACCAGAACTTAGTTTTTCTTCAAGCCCCATTTCAAATTTAAGCAGCAATATTGAAATTGTTAACCAATACTATAAGAGAAGTTGGCTCAAGTTCCTTTTTTTTTCTTAATAACTAAAAAACCCTAATTTTTTAACTATGAAAGAACAAAAGGCTCAATGAAGAACTCGAAGCTGTTGTTGATGGAGAGCAATATTGTCTCATTGATTAAAGGTTGAAAGTCAAAAAGAAACTCAAAGCCTAACTATTTATCGCTGAGAGGTTGAAGTCATCGAGGATTGAAGGGAGAAATTTGCAGAAGTGTTGGTTGGGATAAGCTTGCGAGAAAAAGTCAAGATAAAGAGAGAGGAGAGAGGAGAGAGGGGAGAGGAGAGAGGAGAGAGGAGAGAGGAGAGAGGAGAGAGACGGTTGATTTTGAGAGGAGAGGGGTTTGAGTGGATTTGTATTTTTGAAAAGATTAGAAAGTTTTGAAAATATTAATCATGTCCTCAATTAACTCAATTAGGTTTTCTAATTATGTTTGACCCTTTAAGTTGGTCAATGCCACCAGCCCTTCATTCAAGACTTAAATGACACCTTTCGTTCAATTTTCTCTAGGAAGAAAAAGGTATTGATATAATAAATTACATGATATAGTTCTTATAGTGGTGGCTTTGGATTTTCGACCCTTTTAGAAAAAGTATTTAAATCCTAGTATTTTTGTCTTTTTAGATATAGTATAAGTATATTTTTGTACTTCTATAATTCAAATATTTTTAAACATTTATACTCATTTGTCTATCAACTTTTATTTTTATTTTTATTATTTTCACTTTTTTATGTTTCCTTTATTTTTATTATTTCATGTCTTAATTCATTTGTCTCAACCTTAGTTTTTATTTCTCTTTTTTCTCAAACTTTATGTATTTCATTATTTCTCTTTTTTTAAAAAAAAATATTTGCCTCAACCTTTATTTTTCTTTTCTTTTTTATTTTTATCATTTCTCATTTTTCTCAATTTTTTTTTATTTTTTTCTTGTCATTTTTGTTTTTCTCAATCTTTTTTATTCTTCTCTTTTTTCTTAACCTTTATTTTTTTCTTCTTTTTTTCTCAATCTTTTTTTTCTCTTTATTTTTTCTTCTCTGTTTTCTATTTTCTTAGCTTTTATTATATTTTTTTTAAATAAATAGAAAGTTGGATAATCTGCAAAGGTATATTCTTTCTTTAACATAGAAAGTTTATGGGCATGATTTGTTGTTTGGAAGACCTTTGGGATAAGTCTTTCCTCAAAGGCGAAAGTAAAGAATATCTTATAAATCAAAACACAATGTGGTAGTGTCACGTCTTGCTCGAGGGGCATAACTTATTATTTGAAAACTCTTGAGTTAAGTTTTGTCTTTAAGGCAAGAGTTATAGAACATCTCATAAATCAAAGCACAATGTGATAATGTCAAAACTTATCCATTGGACATAACTTATTTTTTGGGGGAGGTTCTTGGGACAAGTCACATCTAAGAGGTAAGACTAATAAAACATCTCATAAATCAAGACACAATGTGATAGTGTCAACTCTTGCCTATGGGGTGTAACTTGTAGGCTAAGTCTTGCCTCTAAGGCAAGAGTTATAGAACATCTCATAAATCAAGACACGATATGGTAGTGTCAACTCTTGTCCATGGGGCATAACTTGGTATTTAAAAGTCCTTGGAATAGGTCGTACCCCTAAGGCAAGAGTTATAGAACATCTAATAAATCAAGACATAATGGGGTAGTGTCAACTCTTGATACAATCTGGATTAGATCTAAGCCATTTACTAGAAGTCAAGCCAGGAAGCGTCAACGGATCTAAGGATTGTTCATGAAATGGGAGGTACTTGAAGAAGCCTCTTTACCATCAAGAGGGTGTCACTTGTTGATGAGCATACTCATAGTAGTTCAAGAATTGTTGAAGGAGGCAAAGAAAGGCAAAACGAGGCTAGAAAACCCTTTGGAAGGGACTTGCACACAAGGCTCTTTAGATTCGCTTTTGATATGCTCTAGCATTTCAAGAGCGGATCGAACAGCCCCTAGTGGGCCTTTTCTTTTTATTGGGTAACTTTTGGGCCCTAAAAGTGTAATAATTAGCCTAAACTATAAATACTTTAGAGGCTAGCTTATTTTCATAGTTTTCTTGATTATTGATGAATTGATGAATGCTGCTCTATTGAGTAAGAGTATTGGACAATTTTTATTGAAACTTTGATTTAGAAACGTTGGTTTAGAGGGCGATCATCTCCCTCTTGGTCACTGTAAGAGTTAGGCATTTGAAATAGATTGTAATTGAGGGTAATTGAGTTTGATACACTCTTTTGTTCTTAGTTACTTCTTTTTTTGTGTCTAATTCTATCCTTATCGATTATATCTTTACTTTTTTGTATCGTCTTTAGTTTTTATAGTTCAATTCTCTATCATTTGGTATCATATCCAATCTTGAGTTCATTCCTACGGAGTCAATCTTGGGTTTAGTCATCTCAAAAAATAAAAAAATCACAAAAAAGTTACCATTCACGTTTTAGGTCTTAGGTCACATTTTGAGTTTTTGGTTTTTGAGTTTTCTTGTGTTTCTAGTGTTATATTTATGTTTCCTAACATTATTAAAGTCCATATATCAAATTCGAGTTAAATCAGAGTGAAATTGAGCCTTATATTATTATTGGAAGCTTGGGTTTGAAGAGGTTTAACGTGGATTGATGATTTTGAATTTAGTTGCAAGATTTGAAGTGTTCGGTGAGGAATTTGAGAAAATAATATGTGTAATGAGTTGAGAATGTTGAAAAGTGCATAAGTTCAAAATTTCAACTCATTCCGAGCTAAGGTGTTCTTGGTGTGTTCTTGAGGAGATTGTTATATTCATATTGAAAGTTCATCCAAAAGAGGGATTTGATCCAAAAAGAATAAATAAAAAAAGAGCAAAAAGTGTTTGTACTAGGACATCTACAAATATTCCAAGGATCTTCCAAGAAAAGAGGACATAAAGGACCATTTGAGGGGCAATTTTGGCCTTGGAATAAGCAAAGGGATGCCAACTTTCCCTTGACTTGTGCCCAAGGTGCACTGCAACTGCTCCCAGCCTACTGGCGTACCTCAAGGAAGTGTCCAAGGCCTCTCCTATAGCCAAGTTGCACTGGAATGGCTGCCAAAAGTCAAAACAGTGAGCAGCCTTCCCCACCTATGCTGGAAGTGTTCAAGAGGTGTGCCCAAGGTGTGTGACACCTCCCAAACACATCTCAAGCCTCCCCAACGTCAATTTCATGTTCCAAATGTATTCTAAGACTCCTAAACTCAAATTTTATTAGGTTTGATTCCTTACTTTCATTTCTTGATTCTTAAATTCATCTCTTGATTCTTAAACTTATCAACAACTAGTAATTCACTTACTAAGTTGGATGATTAGTCCTTGAGTCCTAATTCATTCATCGTCCCATTTCTTTCAAGTTTTTCTCTTTTTAATATCGTTGTTAATTCTTGATCCAAGTACTTACATATTTATTTGAGTCTTTCAAACAAGAATTCAATTCGATCAAGAGTAGCACTTGACACGTTAATTACCACATGAAGTATAAACCATCTTTCAACATTTATGATCCAAGTGTGAGATAAAAAAGGTGTGAAGAGAGTTGTAAGGTTAATTTCTCTAATGCTACTGTGTTTTTTTTTTTTTGAGTATCTTTATTCATAGGTACAATGGCTACAGAAGGCGAAACTTTGCAACCCATGGATAACTACTCAACAAATGCTATCTTAACGACCATTGAAACTCTCAATCGTAAAATTTATTCTATGGATGCTAAGATAAATTCACTTGACCTTAAGGTGGATTCTCTTGAAGGGAGTGTATTATCCCTTATTGGTGGAAGAGTGGATATCATGGAAGGATGACAAAATACATCCCTATCCATGCCTTAATACTACCATGCTTCGACTAGTGGACATGCTCTAAATCCTTCCATTCATATTTCCTTGAAAAACCGTTACCAAATGATCAATCCACCAATACAAGCATATGATTCCATTTCTCAAGCCACTACATATCCACAAAGCCAAAATCCTACTCGATCAGTCCAACCTCAATTCAACCTAACATAAAAAGATGAATCTCGAACCTGAATACCCCAACCTCCACTAAACTAAATTCCCCCATTCCAAGCACCCCTTCACCAAAACCAAACTATCCAAATAGATAAGGGAAAAAAGGAAAAATAACAAATGGAGTTTGGAGAATTTGATAAAGACAACATGTTGATAGAGGAGATGAGAGGTAGACCAATGGATTAAAGAGGTTATCGAGGTTGAGGAGAAAGATTTGGTCCTGCACCTAATGGTAGAAAAAACTTGGGAACCGACCCCAAGGTTATGATCAATGAAACCAACAAGGTCATAGGGATCGAGATGTGGGTATCAATTCAATTAAGGTTAGTCTTCTAACTTTCAAAGGAGAGAGTGATCCCGATGCTTATCACCCATAGGAGTCCTCTTGTGAAAGGATCTTCCAAGTTAATAACATCATCGAAGAAAAGAAGAGTTGCTATGCCATAGCCCATTTTGAAGGGTATGCCAATACATGGTGGGATTATGTCAAGAGATTTAGAAATGTATTGAATGAAGGACAACCCCCTCCACGGAATGCATTGAAGGTATTCATAAGACAAAGGTATATTTTAGAGAGGTATCTACATGAGATGTTTGTCAAGTTATACAACTTGAAGCAAGGTAGCTGACACAACCCTGGGCCTTATCGTAATAGGTATCCCAAGTCCAACTAGGACTGGAGACCGCCCCCTGTTACCCAACCCAACCACCCGTGTCCAGGCTTATATGGGCTGAATTTTGAACATATAAAAAGATAACGTTTTTGTTCTCATCAAGACTCTGGGATAGGGTCACAACCGTGACTGACCAATCCGAGTCCAACCGTACCACACCAACCGCCCAACCATACTAAAACAAACTATAGACCATTAACCAAAGGGAATACCAAAACATAATATGAAAATTAATCCCAAAATGTAGTAGGATAGAACAACCAGCAATATCGTTCAATGATGTTAGCCCGCTGGCTTATTCCAATGCCAAGGCCGACACCTCTATCGATCGCTCCCATACCAACCCCCAGAAGTACCATAAAGCCTCTATCAATGAAATAATGAAATAATGCCTTCCGAAACAATGAAATCCATAACATGAAATAATGCCTTCCGAAAGGATAGAAACTCACCACTTCAGTCCAAATAATGATACCGAATCCGCATACTAAACAAGAGGAGTAGAATGGCCAGTTCTTGCATAGCGTGGGTATACATCCGCCAGCAGATGGGGTTAGTGAGTGACCTCTAGCATGAATCTTAGGATAAGGATAAAACAATGTCAGTCATAAATCCAACTAAAACCATCCATAATGAATACAACCATACATATATAAGTGCCGAGAAAGGGGACCAGTTTTAGCATGCACTTAAAACCTTTACCTGGGCTGTGTAGCTTTGCCATCCTAACCACCCACGGGCCATATGGGTTCAGCTCCCCCTGTTGAAAGGGACCCAATGCGTGCAGTCATACGACTAGGAAATATCCCATTGGATGACTAGTACATCCCCCAATATAAAATATGACACACGCATATGGTCATCAAAACCCCTCATATCGGCAAAAATGAGTTTTTGGTTTTGGTCCCCTCGGGACCTCCACCTTTCACGGCTTAGCTACACACCCCGCCATTAATGCCCAATTAAAACCATGTCCAAACAATTCATTTACCATTTATTAACCAAGGCCAATATTGGTGGTATCGTCATACCATCCCTTACTTGCAAGTAATATCCATAGCCAAACCATTTAGGTTAAGGGGACCTTAGGTGCCCTTTCAATTACCATATTAAATCCACTTGGGATACTTCCATGTTCTCCACAAGCATAACCATTTAGACTTTAGCCTTTTCAAACCATTTAAGCCATGCATAAATCTTTTGTCCTGTTTAAAGCATGCAAGTGTTCCATTAAAAGAAGTTAATGCAACGAACATATCTTTATAAGCATTTTATCAAATACCTTGGGGGCATAATATAACCAAAACCAATTCCTAAGACCATTAAACCATTAACATGTAATCCAATTGTCCAAAACCACCATTAATGCATATAAAAGCATAATTAAAATCATAGGAAGCCATAACCAAATATTCAATATAAAACCCTCAAATAATAGTTGAAAACCATAATCATGAAATAGTAAAACCAATAAATCAATCATATAAACCATGCCTTTAAATTACAATGAGGGAACAGACTCATTCCTTATACCGAATTATTGATGGAAGGAAATCACCAAGACAAGCTCCAAAGCAATCCGTAAGATGAAACACTAACCTTCTTTCCCTAAAAGCTCTTAAGAGAATTATGGAGTGTTTTAGAAGATTTTCTAAGTGTTAATGAATAGAATAACAGGTTAAATAACCTCCTAAGTGTATTAGAAGTCGTGGGTCCTAATTAGAGTAAGTAGGGAAATATCTAGAATACTCCCACTTAAATCCCTTAAAAACCAGTCACAGGGATACAACTAACCTATACTAGTCGTACCCTCCTAAATGATCAGTATCCACAACTCGTATCCAAGCCTCAAACCTTAGATTAAACATTGTACAGTATACGACTCATTTAACCAAGTCATAATGATAGAATACGATCTGTACCCATAATACATATCCCTAGCAGAATAAAATACCAGGACGATCAAACACTAGCAATTATATGAGTCCCTACTATGAGTCATACCAAACCCTTACAACCCACACCTCTAAGTCGTACCCATTCCAGTGACCAAAACTATCCCACCAACTAACACTGGTCAGCGTATAACATGACCATACTATTCATACCCCAGCATATGGATCGTACCTATGAGTCGTATTGGGTTCGGAGAATGGATTTCTAGAAAATTTTCTAAGGGTCAAAACCCAGGGTGTTTCAATCTCCCCGACTAGGAACACTCATCCTCGAATGACAGACAAGGTAGGGGTAACCACACACAGAGTCATTTGCATTATCAAACATCCCTTTAACAAAGTTTGAAAACAAAGAGGCAAAGATATTAATCTTTTATTTAACAAACTCAGAAAATAAAGATGTGTTCAAGACATATACCTTTCGTACGAATCCCATGAGCAGAAAATAAATGAGGATACTTGGACTTTATGTCCTCTTACGCTTCCCAAGTAGCTCATTCCACTTTATGGTTTCGCCATAAAAACTTAATAGAAGTCATATCCTTGGTTTGCAACTGACGAACTTGCCTATCTAATATCTCAATCGGGACCTCTTCATAAGACAAAGAATCCAAAATACCCAATCTTTCTAAAGGAATAATCGAAGAAGGATCACCAAACCACTTCCTCAACATAGAAACATGAAAGACCGGATGAACCAAAATTAAGCTAGATAGCAACTCCAACTTTTAAGCAACATTACCAACTCTCCGCAAAATCACATAAGGACCAATGAACCGAGGATTGAGTTTTCTCTTTTTTACACACCGCACCGTTCCCTTCATAGGAGACATCTTGAGAAACTCCCTATCCCCCATCCCTCAAACTCTAAGTCTCTACACCTAACATCCGCATAGCACTTTTGGCAATTTTGGGCAGCTTTAAGCCTATCCCAAATCACCTTGACCTTCTCCATCACCTGATAAACCAAATTCGGACCAAACATGTCCGCTTCTCCAAGCTCAAACCACCCAATAGGATATCTACACCTCCTACCATACAACATCTCGAAAGGAGCCATACCAATACTCAAATAATAGCTATTATTGTAAGCAACTCCACCAAAGGTAGATGCCCAACCCAATTTACACCATAGTTAATCACACATGCCCAAAGCATATCATCTAATGTCTGAATAGTTCGCTCCGTTTGCCCATCCGACTGTGGATGAAAAGAAGTACTCCAACTAACCTTAGTCCCCAACTCTTTTTGGAAAGACCACCAGAAATAAGATGTAAATTGAATACCATCATCAGATATAATTAAAACAGGTACCCCATGCAGCTTCACAATCTCATAAAGATACAACCGCACATAATTCTCTATTGAAAAGGTAATCCGCACTTGCAAAAAATGCACAGACTTGGTTATCCTATCAACGAGACCCAAATTGAATTATACTGATATCTAGACCAAGAAAAACTGACACCAAAGTCCATATTGATCATTTTCCACTTCCATTCAGGCACATCAATTTCTTGATATAACCCTCCCAGCCTCATGTGCTCAACCTTAATCTGTTGACACACCATGCACTTAACCACGTAATCATCTACATCTCTCTTCATGCCATTCCACTAGTAGATCTTCTTCAGATCATAATATATCTTAGTCGAGTCGGGATGAACAACATAGCGCTACTCATGAACCTCAGTCAAAACCCTTTGTCTCAGCGCATCAACATAAGAAACACACAACCTCTCGTGGTACTGTAAAGTACCATTGCCACTGATCTCAAACACCACTACCTTTTGCCCACCAACGTCACTGTTGATTTTTATTAAGAAAAGATCCAGCACTTGCTTATCTTTATTCTCTACACCAAGAGATGACCGAACCACTTCTTGCACTATCATACCATTATCCTTAGAGTCCAAGTGACAAACTCCAAGTTAGCCAAGTGGTGAATATCCTTTACCAATTCTCGCTTGCATTCCTCCATGTGAGCCAAACTCCTCGTGAATAACCTACTAAGAGCATCAACAACCATATTAGCCTTGCCTGAGTGGTAGTGAAGACTCATATAATAATCCTTGAGAAGCGCAAGCCACCTTCTCTGCCTAAGATTATGCTCTTTCTGAGTGAACACGTACTAAAGACTCTTGTGATCAGAAAAGATATCTATGTGAACACCATACAAATAATGCCCCCATATTTTCAAAGAAAATACAAGTTCCAACAACTCCAAATCATGAGTAGGATAGTTCCTCTCATGTACCTTCAACTTCCTGGAAGCATAGGAAATCACCGTAGGATAGTTCCTATCATGTACCTTCAACTGCTTGGAAGCATAGGAAATCACCTTCCCATGCTGCATCAAAACACAACCAAGCCCTACCCGAGATACATCACAATAAACCACAAATCCCTTATTGCCTTTCGATAAGGTCAGGATTGGAGCCAAAGTCAACTTATCCTTCAACTTCTCAAAACTCCCTCACAAGCACCCGACCAAGAAAACTTAACCTTCTTTTGAGTCAATTTAGTCAAAAGAGCAGCAATCGAAGAAAAACTTTTCACAAACCACCTATAGCACCCGGCTAAACCCAAGAAGCTCCAAATATCGAATGGAGTCATGGGCCTAAGCAACCTCTTTGCCACAACAACCTTCTGCGGATCCACCATGATCCCTTCACTAGAAATAACATGACCCAAGAAAGTCACAACGTTCAACCAGAACTCACACTTAGAGAACTTGGCATACAACTTTTGTTCCTTTAAGGTCTATGTAGACACATGATTTTTTTTCCTTCCCGAATTTTAATTTATTTATAAATATTAAATATTTATATCGATCCGATATTATTTTAACTCTTACTTCATTTTTAGTAAATTTTTAGTTAAAAATAAATAAATAAGTAAATTTATTTTTGAAAGAAAATTTATATTTTTATTTTCATTTTAAAAAAATAATAACACAAAAATATTTACAAAATATATTTTTATTTTCTAAATTTTAATAAATAAATTAGTAGTTTTAGTACTATTTTATTATATTTATTTTGGCTATTTATAAATTTTTATTGTGTTTTCTTAAATATAAAAATTAATTAATTATTATTATATTTATTATTTTATTTTTATTATTATCTTCTATTAAAAAAGAAAAATAATTCAAAATTAAAAAAATTCCTTATCTAGAATAACCGTTACCCCCAATCCCCCCCCCCCCCCTTAAAAGCCCTCCTATTAAAAGACTCTTCCACCCACAAAAAAATGGATTTTTACATCCTCAGACACTTTGACAGAGACTGAACGTATTATTCTGCCTAGACTATATCAAAAAATACTGAGAGAAACACAGAGTAAAAAAAAGACAGTGAGGGAAAAACTAAAAAATATTAGACAATAAAGAGAGAAAAAGTGTGAAGTTGAAGTCAGATTGGTGTTCGAATTTCCAGTGAAGATATTCAAGTCTTCTACTTTAGTTCATAAAAAGGTTCTTATTCAGATTTATGTTATTTATTGTATGATTTTTCATAGTGAATAAAAATATGTTCAAGTTTATGTTAATGATCTCATTGTTTAACATATGATATTATTTATTTAGTGTACTGAATCAAGAAGAATAAATATAGCAATATACACTGATATATGCATACGCTCACTAGAATAAACATAAAATTTACACACTCTCACATTTCACTCGCATAACTTTACACTACATCGTTTCCAACATTTTATCCAATGGAATACATACACTTGCATATACGAAAATCAGATAGTAATAATAACGGAGTAGAAATTTAATTAAAAAGGTAAAAATAAAGAATAAAGGGAGATAGAAAAAATTAGAGAGAAAAGAGTTTCGCTTAGATTTAATTCAAAAAAATCATCATCTCCTCTTCCAACTAAATGGTTGGAAGCCGACCGAAAATACCATATTCATAAAAAATTGGCAAACCAGCGAAGAAAACTGCCGCTGGCACCGCCGGCAAATTCCTCCGGTGAACACCCAGATATGATGCGCTGAATTTCCCTTTCCCTTTTCCTGTCCAACCACGAACCAGTGCGTCCCGTCAACCGGCGGGATCCTTTTTCCTTTTCCCAAACTAGCCATGGCCGGTAAACCCACACCGACGATCTCTTTTTTTTCCGATGAAATAGCCTTACCATCGGATTTCTGCCAAACGGTGCCACCACACCATCTCTCTCTGGCATGCCAACAAAACTTCGGAAACCTTTAGCCAAACCCACGTCACCAAAAACAACCCCAAGCCATCCCATCGAAACAGATGTCTCGGCCCCTGATCCCCCTTTGTTATAATGGTTAAAGTTATAATTTTTGTGATAGTTTTTACTTTGATTTACTAGTAAAGTTAAAAGAAATTCACTATTGTATTATTTGGGGTGAAAATAGCTTGTAGGGATAAAGATGAATATTCGTACACGTTTATTAGAAAAGGTGGGATTTTTATCTTATTTGTGAATAAGTTAAAATAAGTTATAATATTTATGCTAGATAGATAATTTGTTTGCCAATAAGTTGGAATTTTGATTAGTATTTAGGGATTAAAAATGGCTTAATTTTTACTTAATTACTATGTTGGTTCTGGAATTTCTCGTTTAATATGTTTCTTTTCATCTTTGATCTCAATTGTTTAAACAAATTTTTGGTTGATTTCAATTAATTTTTTTAATTATTTATTAAAAATAAAATTAGGTAATCAAGATTAGTATAACATGGTAGCTTCGTGTATATATATATATATATATATATATATATATATATATATATATATTATTTTATTGTTACTAATAAAGTGTATAATTATTTGTTAAATTAATTGATCACTTTAAACAACTTTTGTTAATATTAATAGCATTTCAAATAGATAAAATCGTTACGAGTTTTTTATAGACTGACCAACACCTTTAACACTAGATAAGTTTAGGTACGCTTAAAATATTCGTCTCAATTAAGAATGCGGCATACATATCTTTTTGAGACATTTAAAAATTCAAGGATCCAATAATGCACCTTGACAAATATTTTTCTAAAATTAATTTTCACCGATTTATTTAATACAAGAGTTTTAAGTATTTTTTTTTAGATATTTTAAAAATGAGCGAAACAAGGCCTTAACATAATTTATAAAAATAGTTTTAGTCAAGATAAGTCAATAAAAGCGACTGTGCTAGAACCACAGGACTCGAGGGGTGCCTCATACCTTCCTCTCGGTCAACAGAATTCCTTACCAGTCTTCTTTTTTTTGCAAATCACAACAAAGAGTCATTTTCATTTGATTAGGGATTCAAAAGGTGACTTGGAATACCAAAACTCAATTCCAAGTGGCGACTCTGTAAATAAATTAATCCCTATTTAAAATCATCACTTTAATTGGAAATACCTTTCGACTCGACCTTCCGAGCGGAAAAGGGGTGTGACAGTCTGCAACATCACACAGAGGTGATTCTCATGATCTACCTCACTCTTCAAATAAACCAGTATGTCATCAATAAACACAATGATGAAGAGATTTAAATACTTCTTGAACACCCTGTTCATCAAGTTTGTCAATGTTGTCGGGGCATTAGTCAACCCAAATGACATCACCAAGAACTCAAAATGCCCATACCGAGTACAAAAGCCGTCTTAGGGATATCCACCTCCCTAATCTTAAGCTGATGGTACCTATACCGAAGATCTATCTTAGAGAAGAACTTAGCACCCTATAACTGGTCAAACAAATCATCTATCCGGGGAAGAGGATATTTATTCTTGACTGTCACCTTGTTCAACTGCCTGTAGTCAATCCACATCCAAAGGGAACCATCCTTTTTGCGAACAAATAACATAGATGCACCCCACAAAGAAACACTAGGATGAATAAACCCCTTATCTAGAAGATCCTTAAATTGCTCCTTGAGTTCCCTCAACTCAACCGAAGCCATTCTATATGGAGGAATAAAAATTGGATGAGTGTCCGAAAGCAAATCAATACCAAACTTTATTTCCCTATCTGGAGGAACACCAGGAAGAGCATCCGAAAAAACCTCTGGAAACTCATTAACCATAGGGAACAAAGACAAAGAAGGACCTTCTGGGTTAGAATCTTTAACTCGGACCAAGTGATAAAAACAACCCTTAGAGATTAACTTTGAGCTCTAAGATAAGAAATAAACCACCCCTTAGGAGCTAAGGAACTACCTTCCCAGTCTATAACTGGTTCACCAAAAAACTTAAAGATAACCCTACTGGTCCGACAATTCACACATGCATAATAAGAATGCCACCAATCCATACATAGAATTACATCAAAATCTACCTTAGCCAACTTAAATAGATCCACCAAGGTCTGCTTTCCATCAACAACTACCACACATCCCCTATAGACTCTTTTAGCAATAACCGAGTCACCTACCGAGGTAGAAACCAAAAAAGGATCTGAGATAACTTTTGGATTGAAACTAAAAGATATAGCCACATATTGAGTTACATAAGAAAGAGTGGATATCAGATTAAGAAAACAATATACGTCACGAGAGAAAAGTTGTAATGTACTAGTAATGATATCAGGTAATGCCCCGGATTCCTATCGGGACGTCAGAGAATACAACCTATTCTGACCAACACTAGAACCAGGAACAGTAATAGAAACAGATGCCACCCCACCAGGTATAGGAGCAGAAGATGAAGTTACAGGAATCTTATTTGCCCCCTTAGCAATCTTATTAACCGAACAATCCCTGTAATAACCCCAATGAGTATTACTATAGAATGGACAAGGAGGATACGAAGAAACTGATTGACCTCCGCTCACCTTCAATAGGGCAAACTGTGCCCGAGAATTGTCACCACCTTGATGACGCATGTCTCCCAACTGATAAGTAGCACTAGCAGAAAAGGATCCTAAACTGCCCCACTTAATTTTCTACCACTTGCCACCATCCCTACCACCCTAAGACTGAGCACCTCCCTAGTCAGAAAACCTGCTCCTCTTTTCTTACCTATCCCCAAACTCTACTTGCTTCCTCTTTTCATCCTCAACCTACTATATATGAATAGTCAACCTCGAGATATCCATATCTTTAATCACCAAGGAAGTATTGCTCTCCCCTATCTGGGGTTTATAAACTCCTCTATCTTTGCTTTCCTCAACTCTTGAGGAAAGAATCAATCTAAAAAGGCATTAGAAAAGGCCTCCCATAATCTTTTTACTTCCATATCACCTCTATCCCTGTCCCACTCCTCATACCATTAATAAGAAACATCTTTGAGCTGACAAGCTGTAAAGTTAACCCCCTCCACATTAGTAGCCTGCATCACTCAAAATTTTTTTTAAATCTCATCCAAGAAGCCCCATGGATCCTCCTCCACCTTTACTCCAGTAAAAGTTGGAGGAACCATCTACATAAGATGACCAACCCTTGTGGCCTCAGAAGACAAAGCACCAGTCACACCCTGTTCAGCTTAAGCAACAACCAATTGGGTAATAACATGAATAGACTGATAAAATACTATGTTCGTCATGTTTCCTTGAGGGACATGAGGAGAACTAGCTAAAATAGGAGAAAGTCAAGCACCATCAGGAATAGGACCATGAGATCGAAGATGTACTCCAGACGTAGGACGTACCCCTTTAGCATTATCCCTAGATGGGATGGAAGAATTTCCTTGTGTTCCAGCTATAGGAGGTATGATCTCAAAGAAGAACAAACAAAGATTAGAGGCGATTCCAAGATTGAGCAATCAATCTTGAAGATATAATACCAATAAAGTGAAACATTCCTAAATGTCTTGTAGCCTCTGTTTTATAAGTGTAGCGCACTTCACCCCCCCTAAAAGAGACTCTACTCAACACAGCTTTGTAGACTTCCTAGTTGACCCTGAACCTAGTCTCTGATACCAACTTGACATGACCCAACCCCGGGCCTTATTTTAATGGGAATTCCAAGTCCAACCAGGACCAAGGAATGCCCTCTGTTACCCAACCCAATCACCTATGACCAGCCTTAGATGGGCTGAATTTCAAACATATAACAATATAATATTATTGTTCTCATCAAGACTCTGGGATACGATCATAACCGTGACCAAACCAATTGAGTTCAACCGTACCACACCAACCGCCCAACCATACCAAACCAAACCATAGACCAAAACCCAAAGGAAATACCAAAAATATAATATGAAAATTAATCCCAAAATGTAGTAGGATGGAACAACCAATAATATTGTTAAATGATGTTAGCCCGTCGGCTTATTTCAATGCCAAGGCTGACACCTCTACCGATCCCGCCCATACCAACCCCTAGAAGTACCACAAAGCCTCTATCCAAAAGAGTAAACAAATCTAGTTGGGACATGCCCCCAACTATGGCCAAAACCAGTATCCAAAATAAAAGAAAAATATCTAAAGAAATCCATAACATAAAATGATGCCTTCCAAATGGATGAAAGCTCACCACTTCAGTCCAAACATTGATATCGAATCCGTGTGCTAAACAGAAAGATTAGTTTGGCTGGTTCCTGCATAACGTAGGTATACAACTGCCTGTAAACAGGGTTAGCGAGTGTCCGATGACATAAATCTCAGGATAAGGATAAGATAATGCCAATCACAAAACCAAGTAAAACCATTCATAATGCATACAACTATATATATATAAGTGTCGAGAAAGGGGATCGGGTTTAGCATGTATATAAAACCTTTACCTAGGCTATGCAGCTTTGTTGTCCTAACCATCTATGGGCCATATGGGTTCAATTCCCCCAGGCTGAAAGGACCCCGTACGTGTAGCTGCACAACCACGGAATATCTCATAGGATGACTAGTACATCCCCTACTATAAAATATGACACACGCACATGGTCATCAAGATCCCTCATATCGGTAAACATGAGTTTTCGGTTTTTGTCCCCCAGGACTACCATCTTTCACGGCTTAGCTATACACCCCGCCATTAATGCCCAATTAAAATTGTGTCTAAACAATTCATTTACCATTTATTAATCAAGGCAAATATAGGTGGTATCATCATACCATCCCTTACTTGTAAGTAATATCCATAGCCAAACCATTTAGGATAAGGGGATCTTAGGTGCCCTTCCAATTACCATATTAAATCCACTTGGAGACTTTTATGTTCTCTATGAGCATAACCATTTTTCCTTTAGCCTTTTTAAATTTAATGCCTCGAGTCTGTACCCTAGATGCTACACGATGCTTACGACCCCAAAGGACTACAAGCTAACCCATGACTGATATCTGTTGTGAGCACTGAATAATAATACTAAAATAAATACAGAAAATAGGCTAAAATGCCATAAGGTTCAAAACATCTAAAATACTGATAAAATATACTATTGAAATAATAATTTGCAAAACTGAACATTATTTGAAAGTATAGTCTGAAAAGCCTCTAAACTGAATTGTCTGAATGTGGAGTTGATGGGACAAGCCCCTAACTTACTCCATTTATTAAAAATACTGCCTACTGAATAACTAAAATAATAGAATATCCTCGATAGATGAGGAATCACTACTAACTGTGACACTAATGGCTGAATCTAAATCTATCTATACGCGGTCGGGAACCTGAGCGTCTGAACCTATGATATGAGATATCATAGCGCAAAGAAAGAGTATACGTTAGTATATGGAATGTACTGGTATGATAGATGAGGTAAGGCTGAATGCAAGGGTTCATATGCATGGACAAATACTGACTGAATATATAGAGTAACTAAACATGAGAGTACATAGATAACTGATATTGTTGTAAATATTGAGTATGCACTACTATACATATGAATAAAACTGTGATTGAGCTTATCTGATGCTAAGTACTGAGTTCTGATACTGAGTAAATAATATCTGAAGTTACTGATAACTGAGTTACTGATACTGATTGACTGTATCTAATAATCTTAATTCTATAGAACTGAACTGAGTTCTATTCTAATGATTGAAACTGAAACTGTAACTGTGGCAGGTAATCATCTAACCTACATGCCCCAAATAAGATAACTGAGTTGAGGTCCAACCTGTGACCCCAGTTAGAAGGGTGTCAGTATTGTGCCACGGGTAAAGACACTGAAGAGTCGCCCTCTACTGGTAGGTGCCCTAAATGAGAATGGTAGTACCCTCTACTAGCAGGTGAAGCACCTCATCAACCCTCAACTGGAAGGTTTGATGTATCAACCTATGCTGGCTACGTAGTTCTAAAACGCAAGGATTTCTTCTAAGTATCACACCCTCTACTGGCAGGTGAGCCTCCATCCTTGAGTTTACTGAGTTTTCCTGAGTTCTGTAACTGACTGAGTTCTATAACTGACTGGATTCTACTAATTGGGACATAACTGATACTATTCTGTAACTGACACTGACTCTAGGTACACAGCTAAATTGTCGGCTATTAAATACACCCAGAACTTGATAGCATCAAAGTAAATCATGGCACAATCTTGAAAACATACAAATGGTTACTTGACCACAATCCACTCATTGGGATATTTTAGCAAACACTTGTAATGTATTTACGTATACATGAATGGGGAATACATACTATCATGTTATAGTGACACTATTTCATTCACATAAGCATTTTATCAAACACATGGGGAGCATGCTTAGGTTATACAATGATCAACACATATAATTATCATGGCTACATCAATCAACTTGTAAATTGAAAGGGTTGATCATGAAGATCATGTATTCAACATATTTAATGATTGATTTCATGAAAGCTTGTAATTTAATCATGGACTGAGACCCAACAATAACATGAACATGAATTTAATTTAATTTCAAGCATGTAATTCATAAATCAACAATTGTGTAATTTTAAAAAATGGATTCGTGGACTCTATGGGTGAAAGGAACCCATAGATGAACACCTAACATACCTTGGATTGTTAATTCTTGAAGTTCTTGGAGAAATTCTTGAGATTGATCTTGATTTCTTGGAGCTAGGGTTTGTTTTCTTGAGAGAGAATGCTTGGATTTAGGGAAATATTGAATAAAGAATGATTTTAGAATGTTTTTAGGTATTAAATCCCATATCTGGATGTAATAAAATCATGGGAAAAGACTAATTTAACCCTGGACGTAATTATTAATTTTTGTCAAAAATTTCGTATCTGGGCCCTTGGCGTGACGTGCCATGATTGCTTTGGTCCACTAGAAACTGAAAATTGGGAATATGGATGGTGGCGTGATGTGGTGGAATCGCGTTGCAATGCTAGATGCGACCTGGAAGTTCACCGCGACGCGGTGACATCGCGTAGCTTTACTGGAAACTGGACAATTGTGAATATGAGCCTTGGCATGATGCGCCATGATTGCGGAGGCTCACTGGATTTGACAATTCCTATTTGGTCATGCTCCACGACGCACTGATTGCCAAATTGACACACTATTTTACAAAAATGGCTCTAACTCTTCGCCCGGGTATCGGATTTGGGATAATTTTATATCGTTGGAAAGCTAATTGAATTTCCTACGCATTGGCAAGCTCTAAATTAAAAAATACTAAGTATTTCAAAAATTTTATATAGGGTAACTCATCTACTAAGGGTTAATTTAAGTTAGGAAAATACGGGGTATTACATCAAACCATTTAAGCCATGCATAAATCCTTTGTCCTGTTTAAAACATGCAAGAGTTCTATTAAAAGAAGTTAATTCCACGAACATATCTTTATAAGCATTTTATCAAACACCTTGGGGTCATAATATAACCAAAACCAATTCCAAAAACCATTAAACCATTACCATGCAATCCAATTGTCCAAAACCACCATTAATGCATATAAAACCATCATTAAAACCTGAGAAAACTATAACCAAGCATTAATTATCAAAACCCCCAATTAATAGTTGAAAACCATAATCATGAAATAGAAAAACCAAGAAATCAATCATATTAACCATTCCTTCAGTTGAAATTACAATTAGGGAAGAGAATTATGCCTTATAGGAAAGAATTGATGGAAAGAAATCACCAAGACAATCCCGAAAGCAATCCGTAAGATGAAACCCTAGCCTTCTTGCCCCAAAGATCTTGAGAGAATTATGGAGTGTTTTAGAATAGTTTCTAAGTGTTAATGAATAGAACAATAGGGTAAATAACCTCCTAAGTGTATTAGAAGTCGTAGGTCCTAATTAGGGCAAGTAGGAAAATGTCCAGATTACCCCCACTTAAATCTCTTGAAAACCTATCACAGGGATACAACTGACCCATATGAGTTGTACCATCCTATACGATCGGTATCCACCACTCGTGTCCAAGCCTCAACCCTTGGATCAAACATTGTCCAGTATACGACTCATTCAACCAAGTCATAATGACAGAATATGATCCGTACCCATAACACGTATCCCTGGCAGAATAAAATACCAGGAAGATCAAACACTAGCCATTATATGAGTCCCTACTACGAGTCATACCAAACCCTTACAACCCACACCTCTAATTCTCACCCATCATACCACCAACTAATATTTGATAGTATACGACTTGTCTATACCATTCATCCCCCAACATACGGCTCGTACCCATGAGTCGTATTGGGTCCAGAAAATGAATTTCCAGGAAATTTTCTAAGGGTCAAAACCTAGGGTGTTTTAGTAGAAGAGTGTTGTGGCCTATTATGATGAATTCTAGCAATTGATCTTGAAGATTGACCATCGAGATAATGAGAACCATAACATCATATGCTTCATCTTTGGATTGAACAAAGTATCTCCTTATGCATGGCTATCTATAAGTTTGAGACCATAGAAAATTCTTCTGCCGTAGAGATTGAGAGGGATATCAAAGTAAGGGCAACTTACAAGCCACAAGGTTATTTATCTACCACCACTTGGAGTAAAGCTTAATCATCATCTAGATGGAACAAGAACAAGGACTATAAGGCCAATGACAAAAACCCGATAGAGAAGACCACTCCAAAGTACCCTCCAAGGAATAAAGGTAACAAAGATCCTACTCCTAATCTTAATGGTTTTAAATGTTTTAAATGTCAAGAATAGGGAAATAAAGCAAGTTAATGTACCAACCAGAGAAATGTCATCCTTGGGGAAGGAAAAATGTATTACCTTAGAGAAGGGGTGGGATTAGAAGATGAGAATGACAAAAAAACCCAAGATGGAGAGGGGTCTGAAGAAGATGAGCAAGTAGAGGAGGATAATGAAGATGCTTGACCTCAAGAATGAGAGTATGAGGTTCCAAATATTATTGTGAGGTGTGCAATGATTAGTAAGTTAATAGATGATCCTAGTCAAAGGGAGAATTTATTCCATACTAAATGTCTTATAAGGGAAAATGTGTGCTCTTTGATAATTTCTAGTGAAAATATGCTAATGTGGCTAGTTCAACTTTGGTTGATGTCACGACATGACCCTGGGACTAGTCGTGATGGGTATCTAAGTGCAATATGGGTCGGAGACCACCCTCATAGTCTGTCCAATCCAAACATGATAGAGTATACTAGCAAATAATAGTCCAAGACAAATGTTTTAAGATTCCAAATAGATATCCCAATCCACAATTGTCCCTAAAATCCTCTAAAATAATCCAAATATCAACTAAGTCAGAACATGCCCCCGACCATGACCAAAAATGAATCCAAGGTATGAAAAATGGATAGGATTTTGATACTCATAAAAAATAATGAAATATTCGAACTTTCGGAAGAAGGAGGCCCACCTCTTCAACGCAAAACAACAGATGAACTAGAATCCACTTAACGCTACATAGGGATAAAAGAGGTATCCTCGGACCCTACAGTAGCACCCTAGAACGGTAACCAGTGCGAGTGCTAGCATGGAACTCAGGATAGGGATAAAATAATGTCATTTCAAAAATCAAGTGCAAACTCAGTGTACATCTTCACATCCATGAATACATACATATATATAAGATGCTGGGATAAGGAACAAGATTTAGCAAACACCCACGAGCTATATGGGTCTATCTCCCCCACCGGAAGGGTCCTAGTGTGTGTTAGCCGCATGAACCAGAGAAGTCTATGGAAAGGCATTCAATAAATCCATGACCCCATGCCAATCCCAGGTATATATATAACCCATCCATTAACTAATAACCATTTAATAAGCCATTCACCGTTGGTATCACCATACCAATATGTTTGTAAGCTTATAGAATCATGTCATTCTAATTATCCACCAACTTGGGGGAATCCATGACCCCAAGGTCCAATTTTAAAGTCAAAACACTTTTCATTAATGTTTTATGCAATGCAAGGCTTCAAAATTGGCTTCAATATGCATATTTCCATGTTTCAAAGCTAATTTCATAAGCCAATTTAACCTTAGTCCCCAAAACTTTCTGAAACAAACGCCAGAAGTGAGGAAAAAATTACATACCCCGATCTGAAATAATGGACATCGGTGCCCCATGCAACTTGATGATTTTCTGGATAAACAACGTAGCATAGTCCTCTCCAGAGTAGTTAGTCCTCGCAGGCAAGAAGTGAGCAGACTTAGTCATCCTATCCACAATGACCCTAATCTAATTATATTGATTGCGAGACCATAGAAGACCCATAACAAAATCCATATCGATTATCTTCCACTTCCACATAGGCAACTTAATATCCTGAGACATAACACTAGGCCTCAAGTGTTCAACCTTCAATTGCTGACAAATCATACACTTATCCATGAAGTTAATCTCTCTTTTCATATTGTTCCACAAATAAATCTTCTTCAAACCATAATACATATTTATTGAACCTGGATAAACTGTGTATCTCGACTCATGATCCTCAGTCAAAATCCTTTCCCACAGACCATCAACATCAGGAACATACAACCTACCAAGGTACCTCAAGAAACCATCCCCACCGATCTCAAAGGCCATAGCCTTCTGCTATCCCACCTCATCCTTGTTCTGCATGAGAATAGGATCCAAAGCTTGCTTATCCTTCACCTCAGCACCAAGAGACGATTTAACCGCTTCTTAAATAATTACTTATCCATTCTCAAAGTCCAAAAGATAAACTCATAAGTGAGCCAATCGGTGAATATTCTTGACCAATTCATATTTCTCCTCATCCACATGAGATAAACTTCCAATGAAAAACCTGCTAAGAGCATCATCAACCATATTATCTTTACCTAGATGATAGTGAAAACTCATATCATAGTCTTTTAACAACAACCTATCGTATTTATAAAAGATTCAACTCCTTCTCAGTAAACATATACCACAGGCTTTTATGATCTGAATAGATGTCTACATGTACCCTATACATTTAACGATGTCAAATATTTAGAGCACAAACCACAACCGCTAACTCCAAGTCATGAGTCAGATAAATCCTCTCATGAACCTTATGTTACTTAGAAGCATAAGTCACAACCTTTTTAAGTTGTATCAAAGCACAACCTACTCCCACACAAGATGCATCATAGTAAACAAAAAACCCATCAGTACCCTTGGGCAGGGTCAGAACTGGCGCAAAGGTTAACTTATCTTTTAAATTCCCAAAGTTGCCCTCACAAGCATCAGACCATAATAACTTTACCTTTTTCTGCATCAACTTCATCAACGGAGTAGCAATAGAAGAAAATCTCTCTACAAACCTCTTATAATACCCAGCCAATCCCAAAAAGCTTTGAATATCGATTAGAGTCAAGGATTTAGGCCACCTCTTAACTGCCTCAACTTTATGTGGATCTATCTTGATCCCCTTATTAGAAACAACATGTCCAAGAAAGGTTACAACATTTAACCAGAACTCACACTTAGAGAATTTAACATACAGTTTCTAATCCTTAAGAGTCTGCAACACAATTCGGAGGTAATTGAAATGATCCTTCTTACTCTTGGAATATACCAAAATATCATCAATAAAGACAATAACAAAAGGTCCAAGACCTATCTAAACACCCAATTAATAAGATCCATAAAAGCAATCAGAGCATTAGTCAATTCAAATGACATCACCAACAACTCATAGTGACCATATTAGGTATGGAAAGCAGTCTTAGAAATATCAACCTCCCAAATCTTTAATTGATGATAACTCGAACGAAGATCAATCATAGAAAAACATCTAGCACTCTGAAGCTAGTCAAAAAAATCATCCATCCTAGAAAAAAGATACTTATTCTTGACCGTTACCTTATTGAACCGTCGGTAATCTATACACATATGAAGAGACCCACATTTATTTCACACGAAAAGAGGCATCCCACTGAGAAACACTAGGATAGATAAAACCCTTATCGAGAAGACCTTTTAACTATTTCTTTAGTTTTTCTACTCAGTCGAATCCATTCTATACGGAGGAATAGAGTTAGGACAGGTATCCAGTAGAAGATCAATCTTAAAATATATTTCCCTATTGGGAGAAATGCCAGGAAGATCCTCGAGAAATACTTTAGGAAACGTATTGACAAAAGGGGTAGATTAAAAAAAGGGACCCCCAGAAATGAAATCCTTAACCCGAACCAGATATTATAAACACATCTTGAAAATTAACTTACTAGCTCTAATATATGAAATAAACCTCTCTTTAGGCACTAAGGAACTTACCTCCCATTCAATTGCCAGTTTATTAGGGAATTGAAGGCTGACCTTACGGGTCCTACAATCCAATGAAGCATAGCACAAATGGAGCCAATCCATCCCCAAGATAACCTCAAAATCCACCATGTCCAACTCTATTAAATCCATCAAGGTCTCTCTATGAAAGATGGACACCATACGACCCCTAACCTTAATAGAATCACCCACTTGAGTAGACACAGAAAAGGCTTAGGAATAGTCCTAGGACCAAAATTGAAATGCCCAATCACATAAGGGGTCACATAAGAAAGGGTAGACCCCAGATCGAGAAAAAAATACACATTATAAAAGAAGATTTTTAACGTACTAGTTACAACATCATGAGATACCTCAGATTCTTGGCGAGTAGCCAGAGCATAAAGACAAATACCCGAAGTAGCACCTTTTGGTACAGAGGCTGAAAAAGTAGCAACTAAACCTTATTAGCTCCTGTGGCAACTTTAGCTGCCGAATAATGTCGCTGCATATGACCAGGCTGACCACAGTTATAACACTAATTCCATCCCTTATCACACTGACCACAATAAAGCTATCTATAAAATTAATAGGGAGGATATGATGGGACTGACTGTGCTCTACTAGCTTAAAATTGAGGACCCTGTGCCTTAAAACCACTATTAGCCTAAAGATGGAGATCACCAAAAGGCTTAAGATAAGAAGCACTAGCCGACGAATACAAACCAAAATTCCCCAAGTCTTCTCTTGCTCCATTGTTTACCATCTTTCCACTAGTTTGTTGACCTCCATCCTGCTCTGAATACCTGAACTTCTTATTTTGCCTCTCCCTAATCTTCGTTTGTCTCTTCTTTTCATCCTCTACCTACTACATATAAACCACAAGTCTAGAAATATCAATGTCATTGTTCAACATCACAGCCTTATACTCCAATATCAAGTCACAAGACAAACTCAAAACAAAATTTCTCATCCTAGCCCTTATGCTAGACACCAACTCCAAAGCATAAAGAGACAACTGATGGAATTTCAAAGCATACTCCTTCACACTCATCCTACCCTGCTTCAGATTTACAAATTCCTCTACTTTAACTTTCCTCAACTGTTGAGGAAAGAAACGATCATGGAAGGCATCAAAGAACTCATCCCACATAGATTGCTCAACCGTGTCGCTCCTTGACTGCTCTCACTACTCATACCACCTATATGCCACATCCTTAAACTGATATGTGACAAACTCTACACCCTCCATATCAGTAGCATACATCACTTAGAAAATCTTCTCCACCTCATTAGTAAATCCTTGAGAATTCTCCTCAACTTTAGAGCCTATAAAGGTTGGGGAATTCAACCTCATAAACTGCCCAACTCAAGTAGCCTCAGAAGAATTCACAATAGCACCAACAAGATCAAGCTGAAGAGACTGAGATGTCACCAACTGAGTAAGTAGATGAAAAAAATTATGGAACTCCGCATTAAAGATATCTCTTTGAGGTGAATGAGCATGAGTGTCACCCATATCTGGTTGAGTGTCACTCATATTAAAGAAATCACCAACAACTTTAAGTGAATTAAAAATCAAGGTATGTTAGGTGTTCATCCTTGGGTTTCCTTCCACCCTTAGAGTTCAAGAACCCTTTTTAAACTACAAGATTAGTGATTTCATGATTTACATGCTTGAATTTAATTGTGTTCATGTATGTATTGATGTTTGGTTTTCAATTCAAGATTTATTACAAGTTCTATGAATTTTAGATGGCATACAACAACAACAACAAACCCAGTGTATTCCCACAAAGTGAGATCTAGGGAGGGTAAAATGTACGCAATCCATACCGTTACCTCCGAAGAAGTAGAGAGGTTGTTTTTGATAGACCCCTGGCTCAAGATAAAGAATAGTACACAAGGTCATAATGAAACATGAAATAGGATGGATGGCATAACAGAAATAAGGAATAAGAAATAATAAAAATAGATATCAGAGAAATACGAAATAAGAGAAATACAAGCAATTTGAAATAAGAAATAAGAAATAAGAAATAAGAAATAGGACACTCTCCTAGTAGTAACATACACTCACAGACCAAAGACACCCACCACACCCAAACTCTTCTGACTAGAGGCTCCTACTCCTGGACGCAGTCCTAGGATTACAAACCTGGCCACACAAGCACTCTCCTAATACCTTGCTACAACCCACACATTCACACTAGCCTTCTACCCTTATTTGTGACCTCCATACCTTCCTGTCTAGGGTCATGTCCTTAGTAAGCTGTAGTTGTTCCATGTCATGTCTAATCACCTCCCTCCAATATTTCTTCAGCCTACCTCTACTCCTCCTAAAGCCATCCAATACTAACCTCTCATACCTATGAACTAGGGCATCCGTGCCCCTCTTCATCATATGCCCAAACCATCTCAGCCTTTGTTTTCGCATCTTATCCTCCACCGGCGCCACTCCCACCATCTCCCAGATAGTCTCATTCCTAACTCTATCCCTTCTTGTAAGTCCACATATCCAATGGAACATTCTCAATTATGACACCTTCAATCTTTGAATGTGGGAGTTCTTGACTGGCCAACACTCTGCTCCATACAGTATGGCGGGATGGACTACCACTCTATAGAATTTGCCTTTAAGCTTGAGGGATACCTTATTGTCACACAACATTCTCGAGGCAAGCCTGCACTTCATCCAACCTTCTTCAATACGTTTACAGACATCCTCATCAATCTTGCCATTCCCCTAAATCATAGACCCAAGATACTTAAAAATATCTAACTTACAAACATCCTGGGAATCCAACCTCACCACCACTTCGTCCTCCTGACTCGAGTCACTGAACTTGCATTCCATATACTCTGTCTTGGACCTACTCAACCTGAACCCCTTAGATTCAAGGGTTTGCCTCCAAACCTGTAATTTTTCATTCACATACACCCCACCTTCCCCCGTATCTCATCAATCAAAACTACATTAACCCTTAATAACCTACACCAAGGCACCTCACCTTGAATACTCCACATCAACACATCCATCACCAACATAAATAGGAATAGGCAAGAGTCGATCCCTGATGCAATCTTGTCTTAATCGAAAAATGCCCTAAGTCTCCTTTCGTCATCCTCACTCGAGTCTTCCCTCCATCGTACATGTCCATAATAGCTTTGATATACACTACTGAAACCCCTCTCACCTCCAAGTATCTCTAAAGAACATCCCTAGGGACTTTGTCATACGGTGTAAATTCCTCTTCCTTTCCTTGTACTGCTCCACCAATCTTCTCAAAGATGGATTGCCTTCGTTGTTGTGTGACCATGCATAAAACCAAATTGATTCTCTAAAATAGACACGACCCTCCTTAATCTCCGCTCAACCCCCATCTCTAAAACCTTCATAGTGAGACTTAATAGCTTAATACCCTTATAGTTGTTGCAACTCTAAATGTCACCATTGTTTTATATAATGGAATCATCATACTCCATCTTCAAGCCTCAGGCATTCTCGCAGACTTGAAAATGTCATTACACAAATCAGTAAACCACCTTAAACATGCCCTACTAGTATACTTCCAAAAATCCATCGTAATCTCATCAGGCCCCATCGTCCTACCCCTCCATATCCTAAAAATAGCCTCTCTGACCTCCTCAACCTTAAAACATCTATAGTAATTGAAATCACGGAAGTGCTCCAGCTCCCCTAACTCAATGCCTCTGTCCCCCTCCTCATTTAAAAGCCTATGAAGATATTTCTGCCATCTCTTTTTAATGTGAACATCCTCCACCAAAACTTACCATTCTCCCCTTAATACACTTCACTTGATCAAGGTCACGACCCTTCCTTTCCCTAGCCTTAGTAAGCCTATAAAACCTTTTTTCCCCAACTTTCTCCTCTAACCCCGCATTCAAGCTCTCAAAATTTGCTCATATTTACTCTCAATAAACCTAACATACGCCCTTTCTTAATCTCCATTTTCTTTTTAACTTCTTATTCCACCACCAGTCCTCCTTATGCTGTCTTGCCCGACCCCTCAAAACACCCAACACCTCTCTAGCCGTCTCTTTGATGCAGCAGGTAGCCTTATCCCACATAACATCCACATCCCCTATACACTCCTACATCTTCATTCCCACCACCTTTTCCCCTATCTCCAGTTCCCTAACTAGCGTTAAGATACCCCACTTAATTCTGGGTTGACCCTCTCCAACCCTAATCTTTTTGCTCTTCTTGATAATCAAGTCCATCACTAGAAGCCTATGCTGGTCGAAAGATGCTCACTCAGAATGACTTTACAGTCCTTACATAAAACCCTATCCCCTTTCCTAAGCAGCAAAAAGTCAATCTGAATCTTGGCTATCATGCTTCAGAAGGTAATCAAGTAATCCTCTTTCTTTGAAAATCGAATTCACTACTACTAGACCAAAGACCCTCGTGAAATCCAATAAAGCAACCCCCTCACCATTTCTATTACTGAAACCAAAACCTCCATACACATCATCATAACCTCTCGGTAAAACCCCAATGTGCCCATTGAAGTCCCCTGCTATGATAATCTTCTCTGAACTAGGCACGCTTCTCACCACCTTGTCCAATGCCTCCTAAAATCTCATTTTCACCTCCTCTTCCAAGCCCACCTATGGCGCATAAATACTATATAGAGGCAACATAAATCCCCTAATGACTAACTTAATCATCATCTGCCTATCACTGAACCTCTTAACCTTCACCACCTGTTCTCTAAGCTCCTCATCTACTAAGATGCCCACTCTATTTTGACGTCTCTCACACCCTGAGTACCACAACTTGTACCCATTCACATCTTTATCCTTAGACCCTACCCACTTAGTCTCCTGAACATACACAATATTAATCCTCCTCTTTTTATAAATCTTCACCAGCTCAACGTACTTACCCTGAAGGGTCCCTATGTTCCAAAACCCTACCCTCAACTTATCTTCTTTTGCCTCTCGTCTACCTCCTTCCACCCCTTACCGAACCAACCTTAACACCCAACCTAAACCCCATACCCACCCCTTCCCTCCCCTCTCTACCTCCTTCAAAAATAGCCCCAACCCTAACCTCCTCAAACATGACCCTATTCTATCATTAACCCCCACAGCCACTATTCAATAATCAAAACAAATCCCCAAACCAACCAGTAAATAGATAGACAAAAAAATAAAGCAACAGTCGAAAAATAGTAGGCATGTACAAGAATACACTATCCATCCTAGCAGCTAGAACAACATAATAATATCCACCAATAAGCAATCTAGGCATAACTATAATCACAAAAAACTGAAAAAAATACAAAGAAACTAAACTGTAAAGAGTAACTAAATAATAAAGTTTGGATGTCACTGGAGTACTCCCCAATATTCACCAATAAGTTGAATATTATAGCTATGATATTATATGGTTATTACTATGTGAAACAATCCTGCTCTCCAAAGTTTTTGTTAGAATGCTTATGCGAATTGAATAGTGCAATCATGACATGTTGGCATGTGTTCCCACTCATGTACAAGTTCATGAATTGTTAGTATTTAACAAAATATGTAAGACCCCACAAAATCCTAATCTTAACTCAGTCCATTAAAGCATGAACAGACGTCTCAGACTTAGAAATTTCAGCTAAGTGTTTA
The DNA here is from genome assembly GCA_030864225.1 of Capsicum baccatum var. pendulum. Taxonomy (NCBI): domain Eukaryota; kingdom Viridiplantae; phylum Streptophyta; class Magnoliopsida; order Solanales; family Solanaceae; genus Capsicum; species Capsicum baccatum. Next base: position 210,144,339 of record CM061553.1, on the reverse strand, counting down.
AGCTTAGAATTATTTTTAGCCTTCATAAGTTGGCAATCTTATTTCATGACCCATATGAACATAAAATATCGATCCTTAGATTGAATCATGATCAGGTATGTCAATAGGTCACTTTGGATGATTTTTAAATTTTTTAAATCTCGTTTGAATTAAGATTGGATGACCAAAATAGTGGGTTGACGCGATCTTGACACATCGCATCACCCATCGCATCGACAAATATTTGCCCAGACTCAAAGTGTAGATTCAAGTGAACCAACACAAACTTTACACGGCGCGTTGGTCATCGCATTGATGCCATCGACGCGGCACGTCGGTCTGCTCATCACTGGGCACAATTTTTATTCTTTTAATTCCACATCCAAAAGGGTAAATGGATCTTAACTCACCTTATATCAACCCCCAAAACATGATATTAAGCCTCTGTAAAGGCAAAATCCCTTATTTTTTCTCAAAGTTCCTCAAGAACAAACCCTAGGGGAACATAATTTCAAATTCAAGCTTCAAAAGCATACCATCAATCTTCACGAATTTAATTACCAAGGTATGTTAGGTGTTCATCTATGGGTTCCTTTCACCCATAGAGTTTAAGAATCTCTTTTTAAAACTACAAGTTCATGATTTCATGATTTACATGTTAAAATTGAATTGTGTTTATGTATAAAATTGATTTTGGGGTTTAATTCTATGTTTATTACGAGTTTCATGAAGACAAGATAATTATGGATTGAATTATGTGATCTTCATGTTAAACTCTTGAACTACAAGTTGAATGTAGTAGCCATGATATAATTACATGTTTATTGTTATATGAAACAACCATGCTCCCCAAGTATTTGTTAAAATGCTTAGGTCAATTGACTAGTGAAAGCATGATATGCTATTATGTGATTCCATTCATAAACAAGTTCATTTATATCATGTAATTGATGAAACGTATATATAAATACAATTATTAGCAAGCAAGTACTATTATGATTTTAAGGTCATGTTATGCTTCACTTTTTATGCTATCGAGTCCTGCGAGTATTCACCCGAAAATCAAATTGTTGACCAAGAGCTTCAGTAGTTACAAAATAGTCTCAAAAATATTATAATCAGTAGTATTCAGTCTATACAAAACTCAGTGTATTTAGTCAGACATTATAACTCGATCAGTAATAGTTTAGTCTATCCTGGTATGGTTTAGAAATTAGTTCAGTATCTATTTCAGTTGAGAGTAGGATTCAGCACCGAGTAAACCCAAGGATAGGGACTCACCTGCCAGCAGATGGTATGATCCTTAGAAGCAGTCCTTGTGTTCCAGAACTACATAGCCAGCGTAGGTTAAGACATCAACCTGCCAGATTGAGGTTTGATAAGGTATTTTACCTGCCAGATTAAGGGTACCTCCGATTGAGGGTGATTTTTTAGCTTGTCTTTACCCGTGGCACGATACTGGCACCCTTTCATCTAGGGTTATAGGTTGGACCCCAATTAGTTGAGAAAGAGGTATGTCAGTTAGATGATTACCTCTCATATTTTAGTTTCAGTCTCAGTATAGAACTCAGGTCAGTTCTACAGAATTAGGACTATCAGAAATAGTCAATCAGTATCAGTAACTCAGTTATTAGTAATCTTAGATATCAGTTACTCAGTTATCAGAACTCAGTACTTAGTCTCAGTAAAATCTATGATACAACATACTATACATGCATATGCACAGTATTGCATACTCAGTATTTACAACAGTTTTAGTTATCTATGTACTCACATATTTAGTTATTCTATATCATTCATTCAGTTATTATTCATGCATATGAACTCCTGTATTTAGCCTTACCTCATCTAGCATAACATTATAATCCACGTACTGATGAATACTTTTTCTTGCGCTATGATATCTCATTTCATAGGTTCGGACGCTCAGGTTCCTGACCATGCTTAGCCAGACCTAGTCTGCAGTATCTGATTACAGTAGTGAGTCCTCATCCATTGATGCTTATATTTTAGTTTTTTTAGTTTATCAATATATCAGTAGTCGGAGTTAGTTGGGGGCTTGTCCCATCAACTCCACCTTCAGACAGGTTAGATAGAGGCTTTTCAGAATAGATTTTAAAATAGTATTCAATTTTATAGATTATTAGTATTACAGTTGATATTCTTTATTAGTCTTACAGATTTTGAACCTTATGGCATTACAGTATATATTTCTGTATTATTTAAGAGTTATTATTTAGTGATTGCAACAGGTACCAATCATGGGTTATCTTGTGGTCTTTCGGGATTATGAGCACTGTGTGACGTCTAAGGTGCAGGCCCAGGGTATTACAAAATGTCTAAATAAATACATGGTGAATAAGTAATTAATGCAATACTTTTAAGATTATTTTATGTTTTACTATTGATGCTATCGAGTCCTGGGGGTATTCAATGCCCAACAATCTCGCTGTTCACCTAGAATTCCAATAGTTATAGAATGATCTTAGTAACATCACGAACAGTATTACTCAGTCAGTTACAAAACTTAGTGAACTCAGTCCAGTCCAGCCAGTCTATACAATCAGTAATTGTTCAGTCAAGCCTAGTCCAGTCTAGTAACCAGTTCAGTGTCCATTCAGTTGGGAGTAGGATTCAGCACTGAGCAAACCCAGGGATAGGGGCATTCCTACAAGTAGAGGGTTTGACCCTTAGTAGAAGTCTCTACATTATAGAACTATGAAGCCAGTGTAGGGTAAGATGTCCCCCTGCTAGACTAGGTTTGACGCAACCATATATATAAAAATCATGAGTCTTCCTGCCAGATTAGGGTTGACATAACATTGTTAGTGTCCCTTGCAAGGTGCTAACTCCCTTCCAACTGGGGTCACAGGTTGGACCCCAACTCAGTTTATAATTGAGGTATATCGGTTAGATGAATACTCCCACAGTTACAGTTTCAATTTCAAACTCAGTATAAAACTCAGTTCAGTTTTACAGAATCAGGACTATAAAAAATAGACACCTAGTTATCAGTAATATAGATATCAGTAATCTCAGATATCCATCTCTCAGTTATCCAAACTCAGTATTCAATTTTAGTATGATCTCAATTACAGTATATATATATATATATATATATATATGCACAGTCCAGTATAATCAGTATTTACAGCAGTTTTAGTTATCCATGTACTCACATTTAGTTATATTCATATTATTCAGACAATAATTGTTTATGCATATGAACCCATTTATATCATCCTACCTTACTTAGCATACCAACACATTTAAAATACTAACGCATACTCTTTCTTTGAGCTATGATGTCTCATATCATAGGTTCAGATGCTCATCATCAATAGATACAGTGGTGAGTCCTCATACTTTAAGGACTGAGTTATTTATATAAGTATTCTATCTAGTTCAGTAGTTTGATTTAGTTGGTGACTTGTCCCATCAAATCCATGTTCAAACAGTTCAGTTAGAGGCTTTTTAGACTAGACTATTTCAGGCAGATATTCAGTTTTTTTCAGTATTACTATCAGTATTCAATATTTATTTAAGTATTCATATTATGAACCTTATGGAATTTTAGACCAACTTCTGCATTATTTCAGTATTATTATTCAGTCCTCACAGCAGGTACCAGTCATAGGTTAGCTTGTGGTCCTCTGAGATTGTAAGCACCGTGTGATGTCTAGGGTGCAGACTCAAGGCATTACAGTCATGATTAGCTTTTCCCCTGGTTGTAATTATCCAATTTTGATAAGATGTTTGAGATTAAAGCTGATGCAAGTAAGTTAGAAACATATGCCATCTTAATGCAAGATCAAAAACCTATTGCCCATTTTAGTGAAAAGCTCAAGGGCGTAACTATAAATTATTCTACCTTTTATCTAGAGTTATACGACTTGAATATAGCCTTAGGTAATTGGCAACATTATCTGTGGACCAAGGAGTTTATGACTTGAACCGATCATGAATCCTTAAAATATATCTAGGTCCAAGATAACTCAATAAAAGACATGTCCACCTATGATCTAGAGTTATATGCCTTGATTATAGCCTTAGGTAATTAGCAACATTATTTGTGTCCCAAGGAGTTTGTGATTTGAACCAATCATTAATCCTTGAAATATATTCGGGCCTAAGATAAACTCAATAAAAGACATGCCAAGGGAATTTCTTTCTTATAGACTTTCCCTTAAGTAATTCAATACAAAATGGGACAGGAAAATATAGTAGCTGATGCATTGTCTAGAAAGCATATGCTTATCTATACATTTTCTTTTAAATTGATTGGATTTTAGATTCTAAAGACAATGTACCCCAAATTTGCTCAAATCTACCAAGATTGTGAGACATGGGGTAGGGAAAGGTGGGAGAGGGATAGTGTTTCTATGCCCTACTCCAAATTTGATAGTTTTTTATTCAAAGGAAGAAGGTTGTATGTGCCTCTAGCTCATTGAGAGAATTATTTGTAAAGAGGCACATGATGGGGGTATGATTGGTCACTTTTGGAATTTACAAGGCCCTCAAAACCCTATAGGAACAATTCTATTAACCCAAGATATGTCAAGATGTTGCTAGAATTTATAGCCAATGTATGGATTGTAGAAGTGCAAAATCCCGCCTTCTCCCTCATGGATTGTACACCTCACTACCTACTCCCGAATGACCATGGCTTGACATCTCTATGGATTTTTTTTTGGGATTGCGTAGGATGAGGAGGGGTAAAGATTGCACTTTTGTTGTGGTTCATAGGTTCTCAAAAATGGCCCATTTTATTCTCTGTCATAAAATTAATGATACTTCTAATGTAGCTTCTTTATTTATTGATCATGTTTTCAAACTACATGGAATTTCTTAGACCATTATTAGTGATAGGAACTCTAAGTTCCTTAGTCATTTTTGGAGGTCGTTAGGGGTAGGCTTAGCATCAAATTGCTTTTATTAACGTTTTACCACCAACAAATGGATGGGAAAATGGAGTTAGTAAATAAAAACTTGGGTTATATATTGTGCACCTTAGTTAAAGGAAAAACGGCCTCTTGAGGACCACATACCTCTAGTCAAATTTGCTTATAATCGTTCTATCTATTCGACTATTGGTCTGACTTCCTTTGAATATGTTTATGGTTTTAACCTCCTTACCCCTTTAGATCTCACTCCTTTGCCTAGTGATGTTGTGATAAGCTCATATGGAAATAATATGGCAAAAACCATGAAGAAGTTGTATGACAAAGTGAGGATTTTCCTTAAGAAGAAGAATCAAGAGATGGATAAAAGAGTAAACAAGGGAAGAAAGCTACCTGTACTTGAATCAGGTGATTGGGTGTGGGTGAACCTCCGAAATGATAGGTTTCCAACCCAAAGAAAAGCCAAATTGATGCCATAAGGTGATGGTCCATTTTAATTGCTTGAAAGGATAAATGATAATGCCTATAATATTAACCTTCCTGTGGAATATCAAGTGTACAATACCTTTAATGTGTGCGATCTTTCACCCTTTGAAATGATAGAAGATGATCACCTTGAATTTGAGTTTAAATTTTTCTCAAGATAGAGAGAATGATACAATCTGGATTAGCTCCAAGCCATTTACTAGAATTTAAGCCTGGGAGCTTCAAAGGATCCAAGGATTTTTCATAAAGCGGGAGGTGCTTAAAGAAGCCTCCTTACCATTAAAAGGGTGTCACTTATTAATGATCACACTCATATTAGTCCAAGGATTGTTGGAGGAGGCAAGGAAAGGAAAAATAGGGCTAGAAAGCCCCTTAGAAGGAACTTGCACCCAAGGATCTTTGGATCTACTTTTGATCCGCTCTATTATTTCAAGAGCGGATCAAAATAGCCCCTAGTAGGCCTTTTCTTCTATTGGGCCACTTTGGGACCTAAAAGTGTAATAATTAGACTAAACTATAAATACTTTGGAGGCTAGATTATTTTCTTAATTTTGCTTGATTATTGATGAATTGATGAATGTCTCTCCATTAAGTGAGAGTATTGGACAATTTTTGTTAAAAAATTTGGTTTACAAATGTTGGTTTAGAGGGAAATCACCTCCCTCTTGGTCACTGTAAGAGTTAGGTGTTTGAATTAGATTGTAATTGAGGGTAATTGAGTTTGATACATTCTTTTATTCTTAGTTACTTCTTCTTCTTGTGTCTATTTTCTATCCATATCGATTATAGCTTTACTTTTTTGTATCGTCTTTAGTTTTCATAGTTTAATTCTCTATCAACTCTTATTCATGGGGCATATCTTATTGTGTGAAAGTCCTTAATTTATAAAATATCTCATAAATTAAGACACAATGTGGTAGTGTCAACCCTTTCCCATAGGGCGTAACTTGTTGTTTAAAAGTCCTTGGGATAAGTCTTGCTTCAAAGGAAAGAGTTATAAAGCATCTCATAAATCAAAACATAAGGTGGTAGTGTTAAACTCTTATCCATAGGGCATGACTTCTTGTTTAAAGTCCTTGGATTAAGCTTTGCCTCTAAGACAAGAGTTATAAAACATCTCAAAAATCAAAACACAATTTGGTAGTGTCAACACTTGCCCATGGAGCATAACTTATTGCTTGAAATTCCTGGGTCTAAGTCTTACCTCTAATTAAAGAGCTATAGAGAATCTCATAAATCAATACATAATGTGGTAGTGTCAACTCTTACCCATGGGGCATAACTTATTGTTTGATGGTCCTTGGATTAAGTCTTGCCTCTAAGCCAAGAGTTATAGAGCATTTCATAAGTAAAAAACACAATGTGATTGTGATGAGTTTTTCCCAATGTACGTAATTTGTTGTTTGAAATCCTTGGAATAAGTCATGCCTATAAGACAAGAGTTGAGAACATCTCATAAATCAAGACATAATGTGATAGTGTCAACTCTTGTCCGTGGGGCATAATTCATTGTTTTAAAGTCCTTGGGCTAAATCTTGCTTCTAAGGTAAGAGTTATTGAACATCTCATAATCGAAACACAATGTTGTAGTGTCAACTCTTGCACATGAAACATTACTTGTTGTTTGAAAGTCCTAAGTCTTATCTCTAAGGAAAAATCTATAGAACATATCATAAATCAAGATATAATGTGGTAGTACAACTATTGCTCATAGGACGTAACATTGTTTGGAAGGAATCGAAGAAAAGAAATGAAAAACAATAAAAGTTGCGAAAAAAGGAAAAAATGAAGAAAAATATCTAAAAAGGAAAAATAAAAATAAAAAAATTAAAAAGACAATATATATATATATATATAAGAGTTGAGAGGAGAAAAGGAAAAAATAAATATTGAGAAAAAGAAAAAAAAAGACAAAACAAAATATAGACTAAGAAAAATTTAAAAGAAAATAAAAAAATAAAAATCAAAGAAAAATGAATAAAAAATTAAAAATAGAAATTGAGAGGAGAAAAGGAAAAAATAAGGGTTGAGAAATACTAAAAAGAAAAAAAATCCAATAAAATTAAAAAAAAAAATGAAGTTGAGAGGAGAAAAGTAAGTGTTGAGAAAAAATAAAAAAGAATAAAAAAGAGAAAAAAATCAAAGTAAAATAAAAAAGAAAAAAAATAGAAGTTAAAAAATAAATAAGTATGGAGTTGTTTAGAAATATTTGAATATAAAGATGCAAATTGGTAAAAGTCCTACACATGAAAAAGAGAAAGACTAATTTTGTAGGACTTTTCTTATGGGGTTAAAAAAACAAAGTCATTCATTATTAGGGTCATTTATGTAGTTTACCCGTATTGATACATATGACTTTTCACCTAATTTTAAGGGTTTGTTTGGTTTGAAAATAAGTTATCTCGAAATAATTTATTATGAATTTAGTTATATCGATATTATTATTTGATCCTCAATATGAAATAAAAATAATATTACGATTTCGGGATAACTAATTATGGGATTGAATAACCACCTAACCACCCCCTCCCTTCCAATCATGAGTTGTAAATTTGAATTACCAATGGAGCGAAATAGTGGGAACTCCTAGGGGAGGAGATATGTTTTTTGTAAAAGAAAAAAGAAATCTAGATTAGTTATCCCACGATTTTAATGCAATAAAATATGTGATAGATTCATTATAAAATTAATTTCGAAATTAGTTATCTTTTATTACTCATACCAAATCAGCCCTAATAAAAAAAGAGTTTTACTTTGATTTGGCCAAAACGACATCCTCTCCCCACTCACCACCTACCCACCTCATCTTGGCCTGAAACTCGACCTAAGATCTAACTCCCGATTTTGGACCTCATTCCTGACTCATGGTGAGGTGGAATAGGCGTGGGTGAGGATGTGAGGTACATAGGTGTGAGTATGTGGAGGTAGGCGAGTAAGATGGTTGGGCAGTGGGAGGGGGTGGATTGGGGATGTGTTGGTGTGCTTAACTTTTTCTACTAATTCGGAAAGTATTTTTCCTCAAATTTGTAAGGAAAAGATTTTCTTCCATTTACAAAAGTAAAGTTATATATGAATATTTATGTTTTACTCATAATTGATATGTAAATTTAAGAGAAAATACCCAATTACCCCCTAAACTATACCCAAAAAGGCTATGACACACCTCAACTTAAAGGGGATCCTATTACCCCCCCCCCCCCCCCGAACTAATTAAAAGTGTAATTTTGACATCCTTAGTGCCTACGTGGAACACACGTGTCCCTACGTGGACACTTCAGTGTGTTTGCCACGTAGGCACTAAGGGTGTCAAAATTACACTTTTAATTAGTTCAGGGGGTAATAGGATCCCCTTTAAATTGAGGTGTGTCATAGCCTTTTTGGGTATAGTTCAGGAGGATAATTGGGTATTATCTCTAAATTTAACCTCCAACTTTGAGATAATACCCAATTACCCCCTTGAATTATACCCCAAAAGGTTACGACACACCTCAACTTTAAGGGGGTCCTATTACCGCCCCAAAACTAATTAAAAGTGTAATTTTGACACCTTTAGTGTCTATGTGGCACATACGTGGCACAACACACTGAAGTGTCCACATAGACACACGTCCACTTAGGCACTAAGGGTATCAAAATTATACTTTTAATTAGTTCGGGGGGGGGGGGAGGGGGGGGAGGGGGTAAAAGGCCTCCTTTAAGTTGAGGTGTGTCATAACCTTTTTGGGTATAGTTCAAGAGGGTAATTGGGTATTTTCTCTCCAGCTTTTGAAATATCACATCATTTAAACATATATACTAAAACATCATTTAAACATATAACTATAAGACATTTATTTAGCTTTGAAATCACGAGGTGAACCAATAAAAAGATTGACCTTTATGCTCTTAACTATAAATCGTCAATGAAGCATAATATGCAATTGATAGTCAAACTACATCATTAAAATGAAAGTTTATGAAATTTTAAAATTAGAAGTATGATATTATTAAAATAACGTAGAGAAAAGTTGGAAGTGTTTAAGAGGCTTGCAACTAATCAATATATATATGTAAAAGAGACTCTAAGACAATCCTATGTGGCATGTCTTAGAGGCCTCCATTCCTATTTATCTTTTTTCTCCATTTTTTGAATTTTTTTCTTCATTTTTTCACTAATTAATTTGTTTATTAATTAAAGAAAAACTCTATCATATTTACTATATGTAATTATATTCATAAGTATGAAAAAAACTTTCATCTATTTGTATTCTCCACTTAAATAACATGTCTTCTCAACTTCATTTTGCTTAGTTTTTATGAATTAATCAATCTATAAATACCATTCATCTATGGAATTGTTGGATACTTATTTTCATTTTCTCCTTCTCTTCTTTAATAGTATTTTTTTGTCTTTTTTTTTTACATCTTTTTTATGTGATAATATGGTAATGATCATTTTTGATGAAAATCATTAAATATTCTTTAGAATTTCTTCTTGTATAATAATAGTCAAACATACACAAGTTTATCAAGATTAAGAAGCAAGTTTGATGTTGGTATAAATTCATCAAAGAGAGAATTAATTTAATTTGATACAAGTTTATCATGAAAAAGAAGAAAGTTCAATGATCTTGAAAGATTCATTAAGAGAGATTATGTCTTGGAAGATTCACCAAGAGAGATTATCAACTTAAATAGTATGGCGAAGTATAGAAGTTTGAATGATCTCTCCCTCTCTCTCTATATGTGTGTGTGTACATAGATAGATAGATATATAGATACATACATTTTTATTGCTTAATTTAGTAATTTCAATTAGCTATTTCGTCAAATGCAAGTAATGCACCCTTCAAGAACAAGACTTTATTACAAAGTTTAACACTATGTGGGCAACGAAAAATATTTTCAACTTATTGCTTTGTTGATAACATAGGACTTATTGGCTCGTAGTTTTTTCGGCCAATGATTCATTATTTTTGGCTCTTTTCTTTAATTTTTAGATCTTCTTTTTACTCAATTCTCTTTAATTTGAACTATATACCACTCGACTTTCATAATTAAGCATCCCAATTTAGTATTTCTTTTTCTTCAAGTATCAACAATTATAAAAAAAAATCTAATATCTCACAACCTAACTTGAAAATATGTCAACTAATACAAAAAGTGTATATATATATATATATATATATATATATATATATATATATATATATATATATATATATATATATATATATATTATTTTGGCCAAAAGAATTCATTTGTATAAAGAATCTATTGTCAAAATAACCTGACAAAAGTCTCACAGCATGGCAGATTTATTTTTTAATCTTTAAGATAAAAAATGTTTGATTAGAAATTTTAAATGTAAAAATTAAGTTTTTAAATAAAAATAAAAATTTAAGAGAATTAGAGTGAATAATGAAAAAAAAGAAAAATAGTGGGAAAAGGTAAAAAAAAAAAAATTCTTTAATGATTAATAAATTTTTGTTCACATTCATTGCTCAATTAAAGAGAAAGTAAAAGGTGAGATGACCCTCTTCAAAGCTAGGATTTCTTTATTTTTTTCATTTATTTATATTTTTTTTCTATTATATTTGTTACTCCTCTTTCTCAATTGTTGAATGTAGAATGGTGTTTCCTTTGCTTTTATTATCGATTAATGATGTAAGTTTCAAAGTGTAAAGTTAGATTTTTATTTTACTCCTACATTAAATTAAAATATTATAAAATACTAATTAAATATAGATAGTAATCATATCATATTAGACTAAATACTAAATAAAGTATTTACTGAAACTAATATAAATTTGGATGAAAAATTATAAATATTAATCTATTCAAATGGTCATATGTGCCTTTAGGCTTCTACAAAAGTGGTTATATTTTCTGGTATATTTATTTGTTTTACATTTAAAGCCATAAAGTTTTAAAATATAATGAATATAAATATCAATTATAATGAAACAATTGTTATTTATCATGAAAAGGTTTGTTTACTCTTTTAATTTTTTAATACAAGTTCAATGTGTGCTAAGTCTCTTAATTGCTGTACCCCTTTATCTTTTTTTGGTTCCTTTTATGTTATTTTCTTTTGTTATTTTCTCATTAAACTTCTTTAATTTAAGTTCTTATAAATTTTTAATTGCAGTAAATCTATATTTTCATTTAGGCTCAAATTAGTTATTTTTTACTTTATTGAAGGTTTGCTAATCACTAAATAAAGTTCATAATTTATATTTGTTAGTTAAAATTATGAATTAATTTTAAACATTCAAATGCACCCTTTATTTGGTGCTTTTTATCATACTTATAAAGATTTATTTATAGTTGTTGCATTACATTTCTCATTGCACACATATTTTTATAGAATTTTAATCGTTTTTATGAATTTACAAAAATTTACTACGTGAAACACACGTACAATGTACGTGTCTAAAGACTAATTAAATATAATCTAAAAGAATTATCTACTATATGCAATAAAGTCTAATTATATCATTGTTTCACCCACATAGTATCAATACTCATTTATATAGTATGCCTAAATAGTTTTTTTCTAAATATAATTAATCACTCATAATTAAGTGCACAATTCATTTGTCCTGCCTATTTATATTTCAGTATATCTTCATATAATTTTGAGATCTCATGGTGTGTTATTTCTTTTTTTTTTTCTTTTGTTTACTTTCTTTCTTTTTATTTTATTTTATATCTTTAATTTCTAAGTGTATTCTCATCATCTTATAAAAGGATTGATGTACATGAAGTTAGATATCCTTTCATTAAAAGGGGAGACTTCATTAGTTTTGGTATCCTTTCATGTCACATAGAACGCTTTGTCTTTTTTAAAATTTTATGTAGTTTATTTCATTAGTTCCATGAACGTGGTGTATAAAACACATAGACCCAACTTTGTAACTACAGAAGAAGATGAGAGAGAAGTAGATAGCTACTAATGACATTGTTATGTTTTATTCTAAATATATTGCACAATTTTTAAAGTATTTTTTTTAACGTTATCTAACTTTTCTAAACTTCTCAAATGAGCAGGGGGGGGGGGGCGGGGGGAAAGTCCTTTTTACGTGAGCAACAATCAACAATGAAAGGTTGAAGGATAACAATATTTGTTATTTATAGCTCCTTTTTTAGTGAAATAGAACTTGCAATCTTTCTTGCTGAGATAGAACTTTCAAACTCAAAGCAATACTAATTTTTATTATATCAAATTCTTTAAACTATGGATAACTAGAACTAACACTAAAACATAATTATGAAATAATAGTTGACATAACTAATTACGAAATACAAAACAATAACTAGAATTTTTTCTTTTAATTTGTATTCATTGATCATAATTTTTTTAAATTCTTATCTCATCTTTATTTCATTTAAATATATAAAACAAAATTATAGAGAAACAAAAAATCTATTGTCCAGCAAAATACATAAATATAAGGAAGAATTTGTAATTTAATTAACTATATATAATTAATTATAATAGGTGTAAGATAAAAACAAATAATTTTTTTTATAATAATCTGCGACAATATGTATTATTAATATAAATTTACTAATGTTATTTCTAACCGCGCGAAGCGCGGCATTATCACTAGTATATTAGTATTTTTTTTTCAAACTCAATTATATCCTATTTTTAACTAGTATATTAGTATTTGATGGTATATTTGTGGGTTATGTATGTAAAATGTGACATTAATTGGTAATTTTAATCTATTAGATGCTGGTTCTAAACTTATAATTACTATCAAGTATAGGTTTATCCCAAAAGTTTTAACTTTTTATTTGAAAATGAAGGATATACTTTCTAAAGTCATTCAAAAAATAATTACACATTTACATTTATATTTGAAAAAATTATATAAAAGTGCATGTGATAATCTTACATTACTAAATACTAACATTTTAAGCTCTTATCAGAAAATGACACATTGTCTCTAGAAAAGAGTTTACATCTTTAGCCATATTATCACTCTCACACACGCATCTCCAATCTTCATTTTTTTTTCTCTTCAACCATTTTTGCACTTAAATGGTTGTAGCTTGTTGTTGCTGGTTTTGTAATGACTCTTTTGGTGATAGACAGAATGACAATTCATTATTTTTTTTAAAAAAGGATAGAGAAACAAGGTCAAAGTAGAGTGGACGGAGGAGAGTGCTATCTTAAGAACGTCAAAAAAGGGCAGCTTGGTGTACTTAAGCTCCCGCCCGGACCACATAAGTCTATTGTACGCAACCTTACCTTACATTTCTGCTACATGCTATTTCCACTGCTTGAATGTCAAAAAACCTGTTCATAGTTTTCTCATTCTATCTTCAACACATCTAATTGTTTCCCAAAGACTGATTTCATTATTTATTTAGCTGCCTCTGTTTGAGTTGTGACAAAGAATGATTTTTTTCTTTTATAACAAAGAACAATTTCAATGTTTCTAGTCTTTTTGTTTTTCAGTCATGATATGTATTCTTGATCGGTTTAACTAAATAACTACAATGTTTTAAAGAGCAACTTCCCATGAGTTAAGTCAAATTGCATAAGCTTAAGCGCAGCCCTCTTACAACTAGAATGGACATATAATATGTCAATAGTTGCCAACAAAACCAATATCATCCGTAGCTAAAATTTATTCTTTAATGTTACAACAAATTTAGTGGATCAACTAATAACTGCTTTTGTTCTTCTTTTCCTTTTTGTACATACATAATAAATGCCTGCAACAGAAGAAGAATGAATGGAATACACATATTTCAAAATTACAATAGATTCAGGTAAAAAAACCCATTAAAGAAAAAAGAAAAAAAATTCATACACCTGTTGTGTGAAAATTACTTTCTCTAGATTGTAATAAATCTCGATGATAATTGAGCGCCTCCTTTAAATCATCGCCCCGAGCATGTGTCAATGACACCTCACGAACACATGTACGACACATGGGACATGTCTTATTTTCTTCTAACCAAGGGCTAACACAAGTGTAATGAAACCTATGACCACAAACAGGTAAAATCAAAAACACCTCGCTATGTTTAATTTCTTCAATACAAATAGAACAATCACTATTTTTTCCTTTAATTGCTAGAGTCATTATTGCTTCGTATGAAATATCAATTACTACTTCAATAGTTGCCGCTTCTTTTGTTGTCACCACTTCTGGTACTTCCTCTACATAGTTAGGAAGCACAAATTCCTCTACATCGTCTGACCATTGTCGATAACACAACAACATCTTTGCCCATTTGTAGAAAAACAACAAAATAAGAAAAAAGACTACTGCAACCACTGCCCAATCTCTGGATGAAAGAAACGACATTTTATTGTGTGTTTTGGTGATGAGTTGAAGGTCTTAGATGAATGAGTAAATAGAAGACAGTACATACTACATGGTTCATATATATATATATATATAAAAATTGTTGATTTAGAAACATTATAGGACTGGGAGTAATCAAATATCCAAACCTTTTAGGAGTAGGATTATTTGTCCATTAAGGAAATGCATGTCCTTATTAATCAAATCCTAAATCGTTTGGGATTGTGACAAAGAAAATAAATTATAATTTTCTTCTTTTAAGGTAAAATCACAATATTTCACCGACTACAATCATCCTAGCTGCAATTTATTGTTAACAACAACAACAACAAACCCAGTGTATTCCCACCTAGTGGGGTCTGGGGGTTAAGATGTACGCAGTCCATACCTCTACCTCTAAAGAGGTAGAAAGGTTGTTTCCGATAGAACCCCGGCTCAAGACACGAGATACCACACAAATACATAGCTACAATTTATTGTTAAATTTCTAAAAATAAACTTGTTGATCAAGTAATTATTGCTTAAACTTGTTGATCAAGTAATTATTGCTTACATTACTCTCCAATAGCAACTAAGGTTGGATTTATTTTTTTTAAGATTCAGACGTCTAAATTTGAATGCACGTCTGAATGATTAATATGTTGTCTCTAGATCTGAAAACTGAATGATTAAGACTATTTATTTTTTAACATCTGAATGTACCAAAAAAATATTTGTACATATAATAAAATTGAAAATACAATTCAAATTAAAAACTAATTATATATCAGAAAATTATGTAATTTAATACAACAAAATTATTATTTGATTGAAAAAAAATATTTATGTTTGTTAGTGATAGTGGAGATGGTTTATAATGGTGGTTGCGGTGACAATGATAGATGTTAGTGATTAGTAATGTTAGTGGCAATAGTTGTGATGGTTGGTATTATAGTGATTATTGTGATGGTGGCAGTTGATAGTGGTGGTGGTGGTCATGATGTAACGTTGCTTGATGTTAGTAGTTGGAGGTATTGATTGTAATGACTGAAAAATGAATGAATGATGGTTGACGATGTGTTGGTGCTAGTTTGAGATATTGTTAGTTGTGGTGGTGAAGATGGTTGTTAGTTGAGATAAATTATAGCGATGATAGTGATTGAAGTGGTGGTAGATGTGGCGTTACTAGTGACAATAATGGTGGTGACCGTCGAAGAATGTGTAGAGGTGGTGATGTATTAGTAGTAGTTAGCGGTGGTGCTAGTTGTGATAGATAAGGTTGATAGTAGAGATTGACCGATAGTGGTTGATGATGGTGGTGGTGTTGAAGACGGTGGTGGCGTTAAATATAATTAGAATAATAGAGTTAGTAGGTGTGGTAGCGGTTGACAATAGTGGTTGGTAGCAATATATTTGCTGTCGATTGTGGTTGTGATGGTGGAGGTGGTTGGTGGTGGTTGACAATGATGACGGTGGCAGAGGTGGTGATTGATGATTATAAATAAAGTGGTGGAGAATATTATCCAACACCAGAATACCTCTTCAGACCTATTAAGACTTTGATTCTATATCTGAATGATTAAGACCCATTCAGACCTATTAAGAGCTAAAATCTTAATAAAAAATAAATGCACTTAATGATTTGAAATCTGAACTATTCAGATTCAGACCTCCATTAAGTGCAAACAAATGATCCCTAAATAAGAAGTATTAACCATCGAGTGTTCATTTGGTTGAGGAAAAAGATACAAATATATAACAGGAGATAAACCTCAAACCTAGGGGTGTTCATCAGTTGGTGCGTTTGAATTTAGTGTATTACTGATTTGGTTTGTCAGTTTTTAATTTTTAAATAGGAAAATTACTTAAGTAAACACCCTAACTTTTCTATTTTACTTTAAATACCATCTTATTAAATATATTACAAAAATACCTTCTAAGACCCAACACATGCGCTTTTGCTGATACATTCCAACCCAAAGCTCAACATAATTCCCAAATACTATTCTCGTGCCTAAAATCACGAGATTGCTGGCGAAGATTATGCCAAATTCCGTTCTTCAAGCAACAATTGTTATCTTTCATTAAAATTACTCCATTAACTTAATTATTCTAGATTTGTTCGAGGTTAGTTTGTTTATGCTTGATAATTTTGTTTATTAGTTTTGAAATTGAACAAATTCCTTTTCAATTTTATGTTCTTTAAACATTATAACATTATTAATGGAGTTAGCACCCTCTTTTAGTTTGGGGCTTACTCAAATTCAGTCAACTTCTAATAAAATTGATATGTCTGAGTTTGTTCCTGGTAATTTTGATTATAAAGATGTTGGTTTTCGTGAAAATAGATCTAAGTATCGGAATGATCCGACAATCATGAAAAAGTTACGGGTTGCCGCTAGTGTTAAAGGGAAGAAGACTGCTAGTGATAAAGGGAAGAAGACTGTTTTTTCTATTTCAAAGGGTAAAAAAAAGTAGTGAAAAGATACCTATTACCAAAGGTATGGTATTTATGTGTTTGGTTGACGAATTTCTCCACAATTTGTTATTGTTAGTAACAAATTTTAGTGTTACAAATTAGTATGATAAATATCGAGGAAGATAATGTTTGTGCATGCATTATGATACATCATAAATTTGTGAATATGATACATAAGTAAGAATTCACAAATGTGTATGATACATATGTTATAGTTATGTATCATAACTATAACAACTCTTAATGCTAATTATTAATCTAATACATTACTTATGTATATAACTGTAATTGAATGAGTTATGATACATCACTGTTTAGAACTAAGAAAGAAATTTAACAGGATGTCTGGTACAATCTGATACATAAGTAAGAATTTTATCAGTATGTTTGATACTTATGTTGGAAGTTATGTATTATAATTTGATACATTACTTATGTATTATAAGGTCATTAAATGTATTATTATACATTACGCTTTTAATGTAGGGCATGAAATACGTGATCAAAACTATTCCACCTCATCCTTTGAGGTTTGGCATTTCATTCAACCGTAATTTTGCAACTGATGTGGAGTACTTTGTTGGTAAAAATGTACTAAATATGTTTAAGGAGACATGCTTTGGTGTGTTTGTTGATATGCCTAAATCAAATTTTCAAGGTCAAATAACCAAATATTTATTGATGCTTGAGTGTAAACAAGATAACCAAAATGAATTTCATGTTTATGTCAAGGAAACAATTATAAAATTTACGATATTTGAATTTGCTCGCATTAGTGGTCTGAATTGCACCTCAAACATTGAGGACTTTCAGTATTCGACTTTAGATGGCTCTGTTTTATTGACAAAGTATTTTTCTGTTGCAAAAAATGGCATATCTAAAAAAAAATTTGTTGAATGGTATAAGATGAAAAATTTTGACAATGACCAGAATGCATTGTAGATGACCATATTATTTTTTATTCATACATTTTTGTTATCTAAAACTGATGATGCGGCTGTTAGTTATATAGAATTCAATATGGTAGTGGATGGTCGATATGAACAATATCCATGGGGAAAGATTTCTTTCAACAAGTTGATGAACTTGTTGAGACAGGACTTTTTCGTTGAAAAGTAGCTTTATTGGTTAGGAGGAATGCCATATATTCTCAACGTCTGGATGTACGAATGTGGTTCTGAAGTAGATAAATACATTGCTTGTCGTATTGGTAATGGTATCCCGAGGATATGTAATTGGTTTGTTGTTGGAACAAAGCCTAAATTTGAATAGTTCATGAATGGAATGTTTAGCAAGGTAGTTTGTATTTATTTTCAATCTCTTTTTGTATTTTGTGTTGCACACATGGAATATTCTTTTATGTTTCAATATTTATATTCTTGTCAATATATGATTAAGCATGTAACTTGTTCATACTGTAGTATATTTGATGATCGGACATCTTGCATATCAATTCATGCAACAAAAGAATTTTTTTTCACTGCTTCATGATACATTACAGTACTCATTTACTAAACTGTACAGTTTCTGGTATACCACTACATGTTATGTAGAATACTGATACATTATTGCCCTTACATTCATTTAGCTGAATTTGTTATTTTTTTCAATCGCAAATATAGTATGCGTATACCAACATAAATCCTACCGTTGATGAGCTGAAATGTCTTCAACTACCAAATCATGATGGAATGGATTTGCAAGATTCGGTCAATTCAACTTTGCCATCCACATCTTGTAGACAATCGATGAAAGTTGATTAGAAAGATAAAATGACAGCTGGTTTATTACTTTTGGACGATTTCAATGATTTTACTACCCCACCACCGCTCGGATTGTTAACTAGGACAAAGACCAAGTTTGATATATCATTGGCATCGCCTTCAAAAAGAAGAAAGACAAACACTAATAAAAAAGAATCGATGAAAGATCAAGAAAAGATTAAAGGTCACCCCTATGTTAAAGAAGTCAATGAACCACCTTCTGGCACATCAAACACAATTATTGACCCAATCAATGAAGAAGTTTCACATGAATCATATTTAATGAATTTCGACGAACAGACACCAACAGTAGAACAAAATTCACCAGTTGTCGAAAATGGGCGGGAGTCCACACAAAAAATTAATGTGTCTGGAGGAACGTATCATGAGCAAGTTTTGATGAAAGTTGATATGAATGCAATTGAATCATTAGTCAAGACATATGTAAGTGCAACAGGATTTTTTTATAAAAAAATGGCTTTATTGACATATCTAATTTACTCTATTAAACTTATGTAGATTGACAAAAGATTTGATGACATTGAAGCATTAATGAAAAAGCATCATGAAGAAATAAAAAACAATATTTAAAAATGATGTTAGCTGGGAAGGAGAAGCATGATGCTCCACAAAAAGTAACTTTTAATATGATCAAATCATATTTTATTAAATTTTATATATTTTTATCTTTTTTAAAAGTTATATGTTTTTTAGGTTGTTATTGAAATTGATAGTTCAAATAAAGATGTGGAAAATAATAAGACACATGGTGATGATTTGAGAACTCTGAAAGAACATCCAAAGGATTTTCCAGAAAAGGTAAAGTTGTAGGGATGTTAAAAAAGTGTCGTATATTATTTTTATAATGTAATTAATTTTTTATGGTTCAGAATGATGATGTAAATGCTGTATATACTGGAGATCACAAGCGGAATGAAAAACCATCAACTAAGTCTTCTCACAAATTCAATTTTAATGATCCAATTTTTCGGAGACAGATTATTGAAGCTCAAAATAAATAGAAGGTACTGATAGTGCAACAATTATATCGAGTGTATGTTATTAATGTGTAAAATCATTATGTTCTCTTATATATTGCATCATATGTTGTACAACTAACACATTCAATGCCAAAAGATGGATAAATTTGTCAATTCTTTCTCAACAGTGTTGTTATTTCATCCTATATAAGTCTTACATGTTCTTTAATATCTAATTAATTCTATGTTTCAGGAAAGTGAAACTTAGGTTAAGAATGATCCGTTTCATCATTCCATTGATAATACCATAGATGACTTTTCCTCACCAGTTAGTGCAATATAATCTTAGGAGCTTTTACAAAAAGAAAATCTCCCTGATTTCATTTTACCAAAAAACAATATTGAAGTTCAAAATGAACTGCAGGTATGTAGAACATATGATTGTGGATTATTTCATATTGGATCTCTTTCATCTAATTAATTTTAGTATAATGCTATAACTGTTTGTAGCTGTATCTAATAATTTACATTTTCCAAGTATCCTGCACTATGGTATCGTCTAAAACGTTTCAGGAATTTATAGATAATATCATAGCTGGTATGTCCACACCAATCATTGCAATGGCAATAAACTCAGACGATCTTTCTCAAAAAGTCAATCTTCCCGATCCGTCCTTACAAATGGCCAATGTTGAATTTCCAAATGAACTGTGGGTATGGATAACACATGAGATTTGAAATACATATGCTGTTAATTTGAAATAACTTTGTGTAAAACAAGATTAAGCATGTTTTAGAATTTAACTGATACATTAAATACACCAAATTAATTTTTTATGAAATGTATCAGACAATTATTAAATATAATGATACGTAATAGTTTCACTAAATAGTATGAGTACTTTCTTATAATACGGCGACACAGATGGGTTATCATACACAATTAATTTATATATAATAATTTTTTTTTCCAGGAGTCTACCACTGCTATTTCAACTGATTCCTCTCAGGAATCGATTGTAACGCCCCAATTTTCTGAACCAGAATGCTACACGGTGCTCATGACCCCGAGGGACCACAAGCTAATCCATAACTAATATTTGTATCTATTCACTGCATAATATATATATATATATATATAAACATAATGCGGAACAAAGGTTGATAGGCCATAAGGTTCAAACTTAATATCAAACATCTGGTGGGGTAAAAATACCCAAAAATAACCTGAATACTATGTGAAACATGATAGTCTAGAAAGCCTCTAACTGTCAGAAAAGAGAGTTGATGGGACATGTCTTCGACTAACTCCAATAAATAAATAAAACCGAGTACTGCAATGATGAAACAGAATAATATGTCCTCTCATGATGAGGGCTCACCACTGACGCTGAAAGCTGAAACTGATCAACTACTGCTGCTATGGATCTCGTGTCTCAGAATCTATGGTGTAACATAAAAGAAAGCACCATAGCGCAAATATGTCAGTGTAACTGAGATTACTGACTATACAAGTGAGATAGGCTATATGCAATGGGTTACATGCATGAACAATGCTAAATAATTGACTAATATGAACGTAAGAGTACATGCAAAATTATGAGACTGAGACTGATATCGTGATACATGAATACTGAATCTGATCTGACATGGTACTAATAACTGATATAACATGAGCGAATATGTTTGAAAGTCCTGATTCTGATGGAACTAGCTGAGTTCCGTACTGTATCTGTATTGACTGTATCTGACAGTCCTAAAGTCTGAAGAACTATCTGAGTTCTTTTACTGATGCTGATACTGAAATTGTGGGAAGTAGTAGTTTAACCGATATGCCCCATGTATGCTAATATAGCTGAACTAGAGTCCAATCCTTGCCCGGATTAGAAGGGTGTCAATACCGTGCCACAGGTAAAGATAAGCTGTGAGTGACCCTCAAATCTGGCAGTGTCCCCAAAAGAGAACGGCGGATGTCCGCCTCATCAACCCTCAAGATGGCAGTTTTGATGTCTCAACCTATGCTGGCTACATAGTTCTGGAATGCAAGGATTGCTTCTAGGAATCACACCCTTATCTGAAGCAGGTGAGTTTCCATCCTTGGATTCACTCGGTGCTAACTTCTACTCCCAACTGAAGAGACTGAAAATGATTGACTAAACTGTACATGAGCTAAGTTTCTTGGATTCCGTTGACTGATGGAATGCTACTGATATCTGACACATACTGAGATCATGAGATTCCTGAGACTTCCTGAGTCACATAACTGACTGAATTCTATGGAACATGGCTGGACTGAAGATATCATGACAACATGACATGGCTCTAGGCACACAACTATATTTTTTGGGTACAAGTACATCCAGGACTCGATGGAAGGAAAATGACACTCATGACCGACTTGTTCATAGGAATAAAGTCCACAATTCACAATATCATAAGTAGGGGATTCAATACTACACATAATTCTCAATATTTCATACGTGGGAGGGGATACATTCAAAGTGAAAGTACTTTCTTAACTTCAACATCATGTTCACTACATATCACAACCACAATATATATCAATAACGTGGAATTCATGTAGAATCATAAATCATAGAGTATGGACTTGTTACTTGGTACTCTAAGTCATGAAAACATAATTATTTCATCGAACACCTTGCATGCACAATTTAGGTATAGGTGAAACCATAAGATTTTACATCATGAACAACCAGGTTTTACATGTTTTCAACTCACATGGTGTCATAGATTCATAATAACACATAAAGATTCCAAATTGAGAATCATTCAACACTAACAACTTGATTATCAACATCCAACAATATAGATATCATAAACAACTAATTTCATAGATTTCAACTTACATACTAGCATAGCTTCATGAAAATACATAAAGATCCCAACTTGAAACCATACAACATGAACATAATCATACCACAACAAAGTATTCACAATACATGATTTAAAACTTGATTCTTGAGCTCCATGGATGAAATGAATCCATGGATGAATACTACGCATACCTTAGATGGAAGATTCTTGATGATCAACGGTGAAATTCTTTGATCTTGGATCTTTAAATTGAAACCCTTTCTCTTGTTCTTGAGAGAAAATAATAAAAAGGGATATATTTTGGTCCAAGTGAGCCTTAATACTGTGTTTATGTATATATATAAGGTGGGGTAAAAGACTAAAATACCCCTAAGAAAAGGGAGAAAGATGCAGCTATCCCTCTGTTGACAATTTTGATATGCTGAAGTAAATTGATCATAAATTTTTACTGTGACATTGGATTTGGATGAAAGTAATTGAATTTGAAATAAGACTCAAAGAGATTTCCATTGATATATTGCAGCCCTCCCTGTTCATTATGTACAGGGAGTTTTGATCATCTGAATTTGACCCTGAAATTTTGGCCTGAAATACGGCCGGAATGCGGGAGCATTTCTAACCAGTGAGTTCAGCCGTTGAAATGCACCCAAAGTGCATTGTAAATATGAACAATACATACTAGGTTATTTCTCCATCGCAACTCAACTTTTAAATAAAAAAACGGAGGTCGGGAAGGTCTCTAAATAAATCTCTGAAGTTCGGAGGCTTGAAATATGACTAGTTTTGAACACTTAGCAAAAATTCTTCTAAGTATTGGATTTTCTTATCAAGCCTTAAGGAGATGAGTTAGACTTAAAATTTTATGGGGTCCTACAATATCTCCCCCTTGGGAATATTCGTCCTCAAATGAGACTTGACTGAAAGGAGAGAAAAGACTATCTGAACATGAATAACTGAAACATAATCTCATGACTGACATGACTAATAAAATGAATATATCATACTGAACATACATATCTGATGCATGACTAATAAGCTTAATTAATGTATATCTGATGCATAATTATATAACTGAACTGATACATGAATGTATGATTGAATATGCAATGGTAATAGATACCAAATTTATAATGGGAACATAGCATAAATTTGGATATCGAATTTGTAACTGAAATCTGAACATAAAATTTAATAAGCTTAAGGAGAACTGTTACCTTGAGCTAGATCTGAGTTTGCGGAGAAGAGTTGAGGGTACTTGGTTTGCGTGTCTGATTCTGCTTCCCAAGTAGCTCCCTCTATGGACTGGTTTTGCTAAAGAACTTTGACTAGAGGAATTTCTTTGTTCCTCAGTCAACGAATCTGATAGTCTAGGATTTCGACCAGTATTTCTTCATAAGAGAGACTGTTATGAACATCAAAGCTCTGAATAGGGACTACAATTTCTGGGTCACTTGTGCACTTCTTGAGCAAAGATACATGGAAGACTGGATAAACTGAGGCTAGATCTGAAGGCAACTCGAGCTCATAAGCTACCTTGCCGAAATGACTGAGAATCTTAAAGGGATCGATATATGGGGGACTGATCTTCTTTTTCTTGCTAAATCTCTTCACTTCTTTCATGGGAGAGATCTTTAGATAGATAAAGTCATTAATCTCAAACTCGAGATCCTTTTACTAAACAAGAATGAATAGAAAACGGAGAACATGGCTGAGTCTTAAATGTGATGCATGAACTGAATACTGTGAATTGGATATTGTGACTAAGTTGTAACATGGGACATGGACTGAGTATCATAAACTCAACTGAGTCAATGAGTACCTAGCTTACGGTTGAGATTAGAGATAAAGGGTCACTTATGGGTACCGACCACTCTAAATTAGATTCATTATATAAAAAAAGATTGGCATGTTTAAATCATGAAAGTTTGGGGGTTATAGTGTATCTCCCCTATGGGACACTATGTCCCTTGAAGAATGCTGGACTTGGAAGAGATACTGAGGGAAATTTGAGATGGTGTAAAAGGAACCTACGAATTAAATCGTGACTGAATATCTGAGATCTGAAACTAAGACATGATACCTGACTGAGATGAGCTTAGAGCTATCTGCCTGGTTTATCTGAGAATGGATACATTCTTCCATGAGATTTTGGATACTACAAAAAGATAGAGAGGTGGGAAGACCAAACTATATGAACTTATCTATATGAGACAACTGAGTAATAAGATTGTATCATGATTAAGATTTGGTAAGATGAGTTGAGGCCTATGAACATCATCTAAGATGAAGTTACTAAGCCTCATGTATTTCAATTCAGACTACTTAAAAGATTCACATGGGTGCTGAGTACGAGTGCATAAATATGCTAACTTATCTGATTAATTGGATAGCTAACAGCTGAATACTGGGTCTGCTAGGATAAACTGTGCTTAGCCTGAATAGTTTAATTGAAACTATAGAGTATCATGCATAGAAGGTAAGGACTAATTTAGTAACATGAGGTAACTGAGCATGGATTCATGAGGTCTATATTATTTGACAATACGAGACCAAATGTACTGCATGATTTGGAAATTGAGGTATTGGAATACCTATAACGGAGTAACTGATAACTGTACGCTATAGTTAAGCAAGTCTGAAACTAAATTGAGTTTTTCTGATCTGGTTGTTGAACTGAAGCTGTCATTATAATCGAATTTGTAACTAGGACTCATACTAGAGCCGTTGTTAGGTTCTGGTAACTTATTACTAATTTCTGAGGTTTAGGCTGATACTAAAGTACTGAATCTTGATGGCTAAGCTGATACTAAAGTACTGAATCTTGATGGCTAAGTAACTAATAACTGATAGGCATGGTCCTGTAGGACTATTTGAGTCCTTTACTAAATACTGAATACTAGGCTAACACTGTATCTGAGGACTGGGGATGGAACATCGACCACAAGGATTCACTGAGGAATCCAAACTGAGGGTATATGTGACATATTATGAATTTGTGTCACCGTTAGGTGTGTAACATGAATCACGAGAACTAAGCATTCTATCGACTGAGATACTAGAACACTAATAGCTGAGTAACTGGTAATTGAATTTTGATAGTTACGTGATGGGGCTGACATAAGTCAAGGATCTGAGTGTACATTCACACTCTGTACTTTCACAACTTCTAAATACAACCTCTTGCTAGCCATCTACCAGAACACTAACATGACATTCAAGCCTATCTTCATAACTACACCCTCGTGTAAAATAAGCATATGAAATCTTCTCTTAGTCATGAAATATTTACTCTTCCCCATCTAAGCAATAGCTCATCACTACATTGTTTTACAAGGAGATCTTACTGAAGGATTTAAATTAGGAGGACCTAAAGCATGAATGGACACTAACTAAACTTAACACATGACTGAAACCTGAGGAGTAGAATATCAACTGAATGGTTTTACCCAAAAGGTCTGAATTGAGAATATACATGACGTAGTCTGAATTTATCTTATCTGTAGGGGCATAGCATGAGTCATAAAACTGAGTATACTATAATGTGTTACGTGAGTACGTGATTCATAAGCTGCATGACCTGAGTCTGGAATTTCTATATTCGTAAGGCCTAATTCATAATACCGAGTGAGCTGGAACTGTACACGATTCTATGGAAAGCATGTGAATAAGTTGGGTGCATGGAACTGATTCGTATTATGGGGTAAAATGGGAGCCCTTATACTGGAAACTGAAATCGTATATGATTTATGGAAAAAGGAAATGCATGGTTCATGACCATAGAGTTGACATGCAATGCGTGAGTGGGCTTTATGATAGCTGAAGTGTAAAACTCTACACTGAGATGAGAATAGGTTGGGAATTGTCTTCCCTTACTGCTTCTCTGGACATACAGGAACTAATACTAGAATCTGAGGGACTGACTTGGTCACTTAATCTACTATCAAGTACTTACATTCTTTCCGATACATGCTTGCCTTATTAAACACATCATCTGTTACTATTTCCTCATATGCTACTAATATCACATCCACACCTTCATACCTAATTTTAGGCCAATAGACTAAAATTCTTGCTTACACTGTTCAAGCCTACTGATTGGTACAAATATCCCAATGAATTCATAATCTGATCAATCCGGATAATATTATCCCACTCTACTATTACTAAGATCCTAGATACATGTTTTTAACTCTAGGTTATGTGCTATCATAGGATTCTGAGAAGGGATCTGATGATATATCTTTAAGTTAGAGAATGAGCTCTCATCATCGTGAATGAAATCCATATGAATTTGGAACATAATAGGATTGATGGGGTATTTCTGAGTCTGTGGTCAACCCCATAACTGACTGCAGGGATTGTCTGGCAAAGCTCTATCTGTAGGACTTGAGCTTCACTGTTTCTGTTACCTTAAAAGTAAGGTGGAGTTGACATGAGTGAATCAAAATGAGAATCTACATGAGTTTTCTTGGAAAACTTTTCTATAGCAATCTGAGACATGAAAGAAGGGAAACTGTTCTTAAAACATCTCAAAGCCTCCTGCACATAAATATGGTGCGCAACACACCCATGCACAAGACTCTACTAGATGCGGATTTCAGACTTCCTGCGATACTATTGAACCTTAGGCTCTGATACCAAGTTTGTAACGCTCTAATTTTCTGAACCGAAATGCTACACGGTGCTTATGACCCCGAGGGACCACAAGCTAACCCATGAATGATATTTGTACCTATACACTACATAATATTATATATATATATATATATATATATATAAATATAATGCAAAACAAAGTCTGATAGGCCATAAGGTTCAAACTGAATATCAAACATCTGGTGGGGTATAAATACCCAAAAATAACCTGAAATACTATCTAAAAACATGATAGTCGAGAAAGTCTCTAACTGTTTGCAAAAAAACGTTGATGGGACATATCCCCAACTAACCCCGATAACTAAATAAAATCGATTACTACAACGATAAAACATAATAATATGTCCTCGCATGATGAGGGCTCACCACTAACGCTGAAAGCTGAAACTGATCAACTACTACTGCTATGGATCTCGTTTCTCGGAACCTATGGTGTAATATAAAAGAAAGCACCACAGCGCAAATGCGCCAATACAACTGAGAATACTGAGAATACGAATGAGGTAGGCTATATGCAATGGGTTACATGCATGAACAATGCTAAATAACTAACTAATATGAACGTGAGAGTACATGCAAAATTATGAGACTGAGACTGATATCGTGATACATGAATACTGAAACTGATCTGACATGGTACTGATAACTGATAACTGATATAACATGGGCGACTGTGTTTAACAGTACTGATTCTGATGGAACTAGCTGAGTTCCATACTGTATCTGAATTGATTGTATCTGACAGTCCTGAAGTTTAAAGAACTATCTGAGTTCTTTTACTGATGCTGAGACTGAAACTATGGAAAGTAGTAGCTTAACCGACATGCCTTATGTATGCTAATATAGCTGAACTGGGGTCCAATCCTTGCCCTGATTGGAAGGGTGTCAATATCGTGCCATGGGTAAAGACAAGTTGTGAGTGACCCTCAAATTTAGCAGTGTCCCTAAAAGAGAACGGCGAATGTCTGCCTCATCAACCCTCAAGCTGGCAGTGTTGATGTCTCAACCTATGCTGGCTACATAGTTTTGGAATGCAAGGATTGATTCTAGGAATCACACCCTTATCTGAAGCAGTTGAGTTCCCATCCTTGGGTTCACTCGGTGCTAACTTCTAATCCTATCTGAAGAGACTGAACATGATTGACTAAACTGTACATGAGTTGAGTTTCCTCGATTCTGTTGACTGATGGAATGCTACTGATATCTGACATATACTGAGATCATGAGATTCCTGAGACTTCCTGAGTCACATGACTGACTGAGCTCAATGGAACATGGCTGGACTGAAGATATCGTGACAGCATGACATGGCTCTAGGCACACAACTATATTTTTTAGGTACAAGTACCCCCAGTACTCGATGGAAGGAAACTGTCACACATGACTGACTTGTTCATAGGAATAAAGTCCACAATTCATAATATCATAAGTAGGGAATTCAATACTATACATGGTTCTCAACATTTCATACGTGGGAGGGGATACATTCAACGTGGAAGTACTTTCTTAACTTCAACATCATGTTCACTACATATCACAACCACAATACATATCAATAACGTGGAATTCATGTAGAATAATAAAGCATAGAGCATGGACTAGTTACTTGGTACTCTTAAGTCATGAAAACATGATTATTATTATTATTCTAGGCATTTCATCAAACACCTTGCATGCACAATTTAGGCATAGGTGAAACCATAAAATTTTACATCATGAACAACTAAGTTTTACACGTTTTCAACTCACGTGGAGTCATAGATTCATAATAACACATAAGATTCCAAATTGGGAATCATTCAACATCAACAATTTGATTATCAACATCCAACAATATTGATATCATAAACAACTAATTTCATAGATTTCAACTTACATACTAACATAGCTTCATGAAAATACATAAAGATCCCAACTTGAAACCATACAACATGAACATAATCATACCACAACAAAGTATTCACAATACATGATTTAAAACTTGATTCTTAAGCTCCATGGATGAAATGAATCCATGGATGAATACTATGCATACCTTAGATGGAAGATTCTTGATGATTAATGGTGAAATCCTTTGATCTTGGGTCTTTAAATTGAAACCCTTTCTCTTGTTCTTGAGAGAAAATAATGAAAAAGGATATATTTTGGTCTAAGTGAGCCTTAATAATGTGTTTATGTATATATATAAGGTGGGGTAAAAGACTAATATACCCCTAAGAAAAGGGAGAAAGATGCAGTTATCCCTCTGTTGACAGTTTTGATATGCTGAAGTAAATTGATCATAAGTTTTTACTCTGACATTGGATTTGGATGAAACTAATTGAATTTGAAATAAGACTCAAAGAGATTTCCATTGATATATTACAGCCCTCCCAGTTCATTATGTACGGGAAGTTTTGATCATTTGAATTTGACCCTGAAATTTTGGCCTGAAATACGCTCGGAATGCGGGAGCATTTCAAACCAGTGAGTTCAGCCACTGAAATGCACCCAAAGTGCATTATAAATATGCAAAATACATACTAGGGTCTTTTCCCATCACAACTCAACTTGTAAATAAAAAACGGAGGTTGGGAAGGTCGTTAAATAAATCCCCAAATTTCGGAGGCTTGAAATATGACTTGTGTTGAACACTTAGCAAAAATTCTTCTAAGTATTGGATTTTTTATCAAGCCTTAAGGAGATGCGTTAGACTTAAAATTTTATGGGGTCCTACAATATCTCCCCCTTGGGAACATTCGTCCTCAAATGAGACTTGACTGAGAGGAGAGAAAAGACTATCTGAACATGAATGACAGAAACATGATCTCATGACTGACATGACTAATAAACTGAATATACCATACTGAACATACATATCTGATGCATGACTAATGAGCTTAATTAATGTATATCTAATGCATAATTATATAACTGAACTGATACATGAATGCATGACTGAATATGCAATGGTAATATATACAAAATTTACAATGGGAACATAGCATAATTTGGATATCGAATTTGTAACTGAAATCTGAACATAAAATTTAATAAGCTTAAGGAGGACTGTTACCTTGAGCTAGATCTGAGTTTGCGGAGAAGAGTTAAGGGTACTTGGCTTACGTGTCTTCTTCTGCTTCCCAAGTAGCTCCCTCTACGGACTAGTTTCACCAAAGAACTTTGACTAGAGGAATTTCTTTGTTCCTCAGTCAACGAATCTGATAGTCTAGGATTTCGACCAGTATTTCCTCATACGAGAGACTGTTATGAACATCAAAGCTCTGAATAGGGACTACAATTTCTGGGTCACTTGTGCACTTCTTGAGCAAAGATACATGGAAGACTGGATAAACTGAGGCTAGATCTGAAGGCAACTCGAGCTCATAAGCTACCTTGCCGAAATGACTGAGAATCTTAAAGGGATCGATATATGGGGGACTGATCTTCTTTTTCTTGCTAAATCTCTTCACTTCTTTCATGGGAGAGATCTTTAGATAGATAAAGTCATTAATCTCAAACTCGAGATCCTTTTACTAAACAAGCATGAATAGAAAACGGAGAACATGGCTGAGTCTTAAATGTGATGCATGAACTGAATACTGTGAATTGGATATTGTGACTAAGTTGTAACATGGGACATGGACTGAGTATCATAAACTCAACTGAGTCAATGAGTACCTAGCTTACGGTTGAGATTAGAGATAAAGGGTCACTTATGGGTACCGACCACTCTAAATTAGATTCATTATATAAAAAAAGATTGGCATGTTTAAATCATGAAAGTTTGGGGGTTATAGTGTATCTCCCCTATGGGACACTATGTCCCTTGAAGAATGCTGGACTTGGAAGAGATACTGAGGGAAATTTGAGATGGTGTACAAGGAACCTACGAATTAAATCGTGACTGAATATCTGAGATCTGAAACTAAGACATGATACCTGAATGAGCTGAGCTTAGAGTTATCTGGCTGGTTTATCTGAGAATGGTTACATTCTTCCATGAGATTTTGGCTACTATAAAAAGATAGAGAGGTGGGAAGACCAAACTATATGAACTTATCTGTATGAGACAGCGGAGTACTAAGATTGTATCATGATTAAGATTTGGTAAGATGAGTTGAGGTCTATGATCATTCAACATCAACAACTTGATTATCAACATTCAACAATATAGATATCATAAACAACTAATTTCATAGATCTCAACTTACATACTAACACAGCTTCATGAAAATACATAAAGATCCCAACTTGAAATCATACAACATGAACATAATCATACCACAACAAATTATTCACAATACATGATTTAAAACTTGATTCTTGAGCTCCATGGATGAACACTACACATACCTTCGATGGAAGATTCTTGATGACTAACAGTGAAATCCTTTGAACTTAGGTCTTCAAATTGAAACACTTTCTCTTGTTTTTGAGAGAAAATAATGAAAAGGGATATATTTTGGTCAAAATGAGCCTTACTAATGTGTTTTTGTATTATATAGGGTGGGAAAAAATACTAAAATACCCTTAAGGAAAGGAAAAAAGTTGCAGTTATTTCTCCATTGATAGTTTTGATATGCTGAAGTAAATTAATCATAAATTTTTACTCTGACGTTGGATTTGGATGAAACTAATTGAATTGGAAATAAGACTCAAAGAGATTTCCATTGATATATAGCAGATCTCCCGTTCATTATATACAGGGATTTATGATCGTTTGAAGTTGACCCTGAGATTTTGGCCTGAAATGCTCCCGAAATGCGGGAGCATTTCAAACCAGTGAGTTCAGCCACTGAAATGTGCCCAAAATACGTTCTAAATATGACCAAGACATATTAGGGTATTTCCCCATCACAACGCAACTTGAAAATCAAAAAATGGAGGTCGAAAAGATCGCCAAATAAATCCCCCGAAGTTCAGAGGCTTGAAATATGACTAATGTTGAACACTTAGCAAAAATTCTTCTAAGTATTGGATTTTCTTATCAATCCTTAAGGATCTAAGTTAGACTTAAAATTTTATGGGGTCTTACATCGATAGATAATATTATAGCTGGAATTTCCACACCAGTTATTGTCATAAAAATGAAGTCTGTTATCCCTTTGAAATCAACGACAACGAATGTCAAATCCATGATACTCGGTTTCAATCATTTCTTCCTGAAGTAGAAGTGGGTAAAAAAGATGCCATTAAAACACGTGCACCAAGAAACAAGAAGCAAACTACAATATTCAGGTCACTATTTACAACTGAATTTGGTTCAAGTTGTAAAGACAAAGAATCTGCAATAGTTGATTTTCCTCGAAAGCATCTGTTTGATGGTTATCTTATTTCCCATGAAATACTGATGGGACTAATCGAAGAGTACTGTGATTGAATTGTCGAAGTATTACTAAAGTTTCATGAAAAGAAGTAAGATATTTTTACTTTTTCCATTATTCTTTTACAATTTTAAAATCACAAAGAGTAATATGATTTCATTACACTCATGTAGGAAATTGAAAGACAACCACGACAAAGCTAATAAATCAGGAATTGGTTTTAGTTCGTTGGATTTTGTTGTTGCACAACCAGATTCAAAGAACTGGTTCTACACAATGTCTCAGCTAAACACCTGCTGGAATGATCAGGTATGACAAAAAATATCACTCACATGTACAATAAACAGATTCTGATACATATATACATTATTATGCATTCTGATACTTAACTTAAATAAAAAGTAGATAAGTGTCATTCTCAAATTTTATATACCAAATTAATTTCTTACTTGAGAAGAATTTATGGATATCAATAACTTATTTATTTTGTTATTCTAAGCAGCATATAGATGTTATATTCTACTATCTTCAGAAGAAATCAAAGCAACAAAAGGGTCAAGAATATTGATACCCCACTGTTAATTTCTTGTTCAAAACATACATCGATGTGACATACAAACGTTACTTTGAGGATGCAACGGGTGATTCTCTCTCAACTCAAGATGATTATAAAAAATGTGTTTTGTTGCAAGCAATGAAGGAGCACTGATAAACATCATCAAAGGGTTCAACATACCAACTGTTTTGCCTTGGCACTTAGTCGATGATGTATATATTCCTGTAAATTGTAATAAAAATTTTCACTGGGTGCAAGCTGTGATATCTTTAAAGAAAAAATGTATCCAGGTGTATGATTCAATGTTGTCATCGCAACATAAAGAGCCATCGCATGAGATCAAAAGGTTGTCTGAGATGCTGCCAACATACATTAGTTACAGTGGATTACTGAAAAACACTGAACGAACTGTATGGTCAAGTCTCGAATCTTACAAAGATAAGATGAGTAAAGTGACCGGTGATTTGAATGACACTCCATTTGATGTTGAATACATTGAAGATATTGCACAACAAGTCAGTGGAAGTTTGTAAGTATATCCTCACAGTTTTATATATCTAGAAATATTTTATCTCAATTTTTATTGTTGAAAATTTTATAAAGTTACATAATTCACACTCACATTATTATACATTTACTGTCCATTTCCATAAGTTTTGATACAACGACAATTCCCACATTATTAATCATCTAACTAAATGATTCGTCATGCTTAGGGACTGTGGAGTATTTATGGCAGGTTATGCAGAATTTCTTAGCGATCAAATCCAGATTCCTTCATCAAATCTTGATGCAGAATATCTTCGAAAGAGATATACAACACTCTTATGAAACTATGGAGTTGAAAAGGTTAAGAAGATTTATTCTAGTGACCTTGACGATCCATCAAGAGTATGACCATTTTATGTCCCTCCGACTGATGAGTCTAATATTCTTGTCATAGAGTAGATGCTAGGTTGTGCCATAGCTAACTTCTTAACATTGTTTTTGTTGCTGTTTTATTGGCCTCTATTAATGTAATTTCACACTACTTTTAATAGAGATGTTTTTGTGGCAGAAATTTTTCATCAATTTTTTGAATCAATTAAATTTTAATTTATGATATGTTAAATTTTCATCGACACATGAAAATCGATGAATTATATATGTGAAAATTTTGAGAAAGTTTTGCAATAAGTTGTTACTTTAAAGAAATGTATAATACATAATTTTTTTCAAAAATGCATGCAATGTATCTTAGTAATTCAAAATGTCTCATATCAAATCTGAAACATATTTAAATCTAAAATATATTTAAAACAAATATAACTAAATAAACTTCACATTCAGTTATGATACATCACATATTCATCTATCATATATTCTGATGTTGCAGTTCAAATATCAATAATTCAGTTATTATAAAGTTGACAATTATAAACAATGTTTATAAATACTCATTGCAATGTATCATAATACAAGCTACGTTGTATCATGAATACTAAACTAGCATCAATTATGTGTAAGCTTTTCAGTTTTTAGAGCAATTACATGCAAGTGTTGTATTATGAAACAAATTATACCAAAAAAACAACAACAGAATATCCTTTCATGATAGAGTTCCTTTCTAATTCGAAGAACAATCTAAAAAATTATATTTTAATAGATTAATTAAGAAACATATTAAATAGTATTAAATTACAATGAAAATACAAAAATAAGTCACTAAAAACAAATGATAATTCAAATTAAACGTTGTTCAAACATTATTCAAACATAGCCAAATCAAAATCAAACTAACAGCGATGAACTAAACATAGATAGTTCAATGTATCAGGTAACCAAAACATCAATTCTCCTTTGAAAAGAAGTTACAAGTACGTCTATTGTGACCTTCTCGACCACATTTACCACAACAGTTTGTACTGGATGATAGTTTTTCACTTGATTTCTTACACCTACTCTTTTTCGGCCTACCAGGTGGTCTTTTATATTTGGGTAGTGTGATTTCTTCTTCTTCGACACATTTAGGCACATGCCAATCCTTCTTATCTGGCATAGGTACTATTGAAACTTCATATGTCTTCACCAATGTATCAGGCTTATAGTAATCATAACACCACGGACGAAATTTCGTAGTATGTTTACTCTTCAACACTGCAATCGCGTGTGGACATGGAATTTCATCAATCTGAAATCTATAACAGTTTCATTTGTTAGCATCCAAGTCCACAACGTATATTCTTTCAGATTCATAAATTGAATAATGATACTCTGATGCAGGCTTGACCTAACAAAAAAAATTCAGACACAAACAAAATATAACGTACAAGAAATTTTTATTCAATAAATAAAATATAAAATGAGTAATTATTTATGCATACCGTCATTCTAGATGCTTTAACTCTATTATCTGTGAGAATTTCGTCAAACCTTCCCCCTAAAGTTGTTTCTGTATGTGAAGCAATTTCTCTGTTTTTACGGTGCCATGCTCCAAATAATTTTCTAACTTCTTCCAAAAAATCTAAAATCGACAATTTACGCGCCTCCACTAAACAACCATTTATACATTCTGTAATGTTAGATGTCATCATTCGGCCTCTATTTATAGGAGCATGAACTCTTGACCACTTCTCATATACTGCATCATATAAATAATCTTTCACCCGATGATCAATTTTATCAACTTTCGATATAAGGTATTCAAAATCTTTCTTTCTGTACGCTTTGTCCATTGAATTACACAAGTCGCTAAGTCTGTCCTTGCTCTTTCTGAAATTTGTACAAATGTTCTTCCAAAGATGCCAAATGCATGCTAAGTAAGGAATATTTGGATAGACAATGCTGACACTTTTAATTATTATTTTATTGTGATCTGATACAACACACATGTTCTCACGCTCCCCAAAAGCATTCTTAAATTGCTCGAAAAACCATGTCCATGCGGAATCATTTTCTGAGTCAACACACCATAAGCAATTGGTAATATGCAACCTAAAAAAATTATAAAACATGACTTTTAACAAACTGTTGTTATTAAAAAGTTTATACACCTTATAAAGGATACACTAAAGTTTCATATATACAGTTATGTATTAGAATCTATAATCATATATCATAAATTATATAGTTATGCATCATAATATATTATATATGTTCTGGAACGTATTATAAAAAGTATTAAAAATGGAATAACATAATTAGTCATACCTGCACCATCGCTAGCACAAAGAAAAGTCCCTTGGTACGGTCCACTCAAATGAGCACCGTCTACCACAACAACTGGCCTACAATGCTTGAAATCATGGATCATTGGCTGTAAAGCTATAAACAAATATTTGAATTCATTATCTACAGTCTTATGCATCCTGATGTGTGATCCGGGATACACAGAGTTTAGCATATAGATGTATCTCGGCATTTGTCTATATCCGTCAGCAGCTCCACCCCTAAGCATTTCTATAGCACGCTCCTTCGCACACCAAGCTTTCATGTAATTGATGTCAACACCATACACAACTTTCATTTCTTCAATAATATCTGTTGGAGTGTGTTTCCTCTTGTAGTTTACTAACTTTGGCTTTGTAAAATTACAAGCAAAGTTAACTGTAGCCTGCAGCTGTTTTAACACCCTATCACTCATTGAACACGTATGTTCATCATTGAATTTTCGAACATGAAAAAGATCAGAATCCAAAAATAAAGATGCTTTCATGTACCAACTGCAATTTTTATTACGACATTCCAACCAATAGCTGCATATAAAAACAAATAATCATAATTTTTTTTTAAAATATATATTTCGTAAAAAACAAAACAATTATGTATCAGATACTGTAAACAGTTAAGCTACTTTAAATAATTCTTATAACAACATTCTGATATTTGTTTGGTTTAAACCAATTCACCTTCATATACGATATTGTTTATGAATAATACAATCACAACATATTTTTCAATGTATACTAATACCTATACATAAACACTAATCACACATAAAAAATCAAGAGCAACATAGTTTATAATACCTTTTTTTATCAGATCTTGATGCTCAAAAATTAAAACTTTGATCTAATCCATACTTTTCCATTACAGCTTTCAGAGTTTTCTTATCCTTATACAACTGTTTCCTTTTAACTTCAGTGTTTTGGCAATCAGTGATGAATTTTGTTGTTTCAATTTCTGGTACATACAAAGAGTATTGATTATTCGACTCAACAACAGCAAGTGCAGCTGCATTTGATTCTGTTCCTTCGACGCACATTATCGCACCAGTTTCAGCATCAATATCTAGATCTTCATTCGATTTATCGCTTGTTGTAATGCATAACGGATACATTACAAAATTTGTGCATATTTTTTTCAATTCAACGTAAACCTTAACACCATTGTCATTTCTAATAACCATTGAAGTCATATTTCCATCAACAATATACCGAACATCTATATTTTTCTTTGCTTGATATATCTCAAGTTTCGTCGCAATAACAGAAATCAACCTGAAATACGAAACACTTTCGCTAACTACAATTCCATCGCTCTTGTAATTTTCATAAATAATTTCATTTTGCCAAAAACCAGAATGTCTCAGCAAAATAGAAATATTCATGACTAAAATTGTTTGAAAGAATCGACAAGAACAATTTTTTTGTAAGCAATGGGGTAAAACACAAATGAAAACGACATTCAAATTTCAAAAACAAAATGGCTTGTTGCGTGATTTATGTATTACAAAACAACAATACCTACTTTTAAGGGATTTGATTAATCAACCTTAGGCTAAATTATCATTTATTAAATAATCATCCGCATTTAATATGCTACTTATGTATCATACCACAATGTATCAGACAATCAAGTAATGTATCATAAATGGGATTTTCAGTAATTTTTTAAAATATTGGGAGAGAAGGTAACTATATAAAAAACATTTAGGTTTTAAGTAGTTTATACTTTTAAATACCCTAAATCGATAATTCTATCAATAAGATATTTGTTATCAATTTTTGCTTTAACCAATAAGAAAATATGTCAAATCTCACTTTCTTTTGGCTTTTTCTTGTTTTAATGCTTAAAAATCTACAAGGATAACAAGCAAAAGCAAATTCAAATAAATTATTGCTAAAACATATTTATTTTCTTTTTTTATCTAAATAGCAAAATTGGATGCAACGTCACTATACTAACCTTTCAAAAAGAAAACAATGTCAGTTCACAATTTCCAACAACTTCAGAAAGCAAATAATAATATCAAGATAATGACTATAAAATAAAAAAGAAAATAGGATTTATATTTAATCTCTAAAATCATTATTATATAATTAGAAATAAAAAAATAATTTTAATATAATCTTATTCAATTATCAATTTATTTATTAACTAAAATTTTAAAAATGAAAATCAAACAACAACCTCACAATAAATTGAGAGACAGAATGTCATTCACTCCATTTAACAGTTGCATGTCACATGTAGGTCCCGGATTCATACAAAAAGGATCAAAAACCCCAACACCAAAAAAATACCACTTCAAACTCTCCAAGCACCTGCTCTCTTCTCTCTCTTTCTCTGTAGACCTTCACAGTTTTCACTTTTCTTCATCTGGGTCTTCACTAAATTCATCAAAGATCGCATCAAAATAACTTACTTCCTGAAGAACCCATTAATATGGGCTCTATTTTATAGCCATCCAAAGCGGTAAATTGATCGTATTGATTATACTTTTACTCCTTTATACTTCCTCCCTCCTATTTTATATGACATACTTTTCTTTTTGCTTCGTTTCAAAAGAACGTCGCATTTTCTTATTTGTTAACTTTTTAAAAGCACAATTACTCTTTTATTAAACATAGTAATAATACATTTATTAATAAAGGTCAATTAATAAACATTTATTAATAAAGGTTAATTGGGTAAACATCACCAAGTTTTCTCTTATTTATTAAATTCCGTATCCGATCAAGTTATTTCACATAAAATGAAACAAAAGGACTATAAGATTTAAATTATATTTTATATGAGTTTTTTGGGGCCTCTTTATCTGTTTACTTTATAAAAAGTTTGGATGAATTCGGGCTAACTGGTATCGAGATGCCCAATGTGATGATTTCTCTGTTTTCGGAAGAAAAGAAGCTATTTAATTGTGGTTTCTGGGTTTATGCACTTTGACTAAGCAATTGTTACATGTTGTTATGGTTCCCGAGGTTGATGATGGTATTGATTTCCAAGTAAAAGTTCATATTCCAACTGATAGCAATCAAACAGAAGAAGTATTAGTAAAATCTACTGAATTATATTAGTGCCACAAAATTAGGAATATCAAGTGATTCTTGACAACATTTCAGCACATTGTAGCTTCCAGACATTTTATACATGATATTATACACCAGTATGAATTATCATTATCATACGCTTAAAGCCTTCATGAATGTTTTTCTTACATAAACGAGGAAAATTGAACACATTTGAAACATTCAATATATAGCAACAAGCATGAAAATTCACAAAGGAGAATGAAACATGTCATAGCTTCAACATCCAAGGCATCCAATCTTCTTAATTAGGAGCTTATCCCATAGCACTAAACCTGGCAGTCATCTCCTCTGCTTTAAGAAGTTGTTCTCCTTTTCTAGCTTCAACCATAGCTCTCTTTTTCTCTACCTAAAGAGAAATAAGCTCAGCAGACCATAGTGTTGCCTTTTCCAGTGGAAAATAGAATAACAATGTCCATGTGTGCTTTGTCCTGATGATTTAGTCGTTTACAAGCAGCATAAAATAATTGTGACCGGGGAAATAGACTCTTGTAAAAATACAAGGTAAAGTTGCGTGCAATAAATTTTTGTGGTTCAATCCTTTTCCGAATCCGCTCACAATGGGAACTTTAGTACACCATGCCCCTGCCATTTCAATAGGTGCATGTGCCGAAAATTAAATTACATGTGAGAGTAGATCTTAGCTGCCTTTTTGTGTCTATTCAGGTTAATTAAGTTAATGGTATAAACTATTATTTTTCGGTGAAGGTGAACTTTCATGTACTTAGCTAGAATTTTACGAAATACGGTAAAAGACTTACACTTTACTTAACATATTATAGATTTCACAATTTTTTTTGAATTGTAGTTTCTGATGTGCTTGTTTAATCAAAGTACTTTTTTCTTTTTAAATTTAGAGTTTAACAGCAATTATATTCCTTTTGATTTGACTAAATAATATTTATTATATTCAGAGTTGCAGTCGTATCTTACCGATTATATGACACAAGTCAACAATTTGACAGATATACTCTAATAAATGGGCTCATTTAGGTGTTTTAACTTTAGTTGGGATTATTGTCACACTATTAACATGAAAATATACGATAGATTTGTTATTTTCAGGTAAATAAAAATCTGTATTTTGACAAAACAACTTCAACACTAGTTCAAGAATAAATCAAGAACACTTATGAAGTTTCCAACACCTTCAACAGAAGATCAAAAACGACCTTTCAAAGAAGCGTGTTTTCAGTATTTTAAAGAAAATTTGATGAAGCAGAAAAAGTCAAGTCTTCTGAATTCACGGAGTGTCCTTAAGGAAATAATTCCCCTTAAGTATCCGAGGTTACGGAATTTTTCTCCCAAGATAAAATGGTTTAACAATCCGACTGTAGTGGTACATCAAACGATCGGATTCTCTTCAAACTCACTCAACAGTTAGATGATCACACGGAGTATTTTAGAAGACAAGAAATGTTTTCAAGTGCAGAAAAATTCGTACGAAACTTGTGAAAAAATGCAGGTTTATATAGCCATTAAATGCCCCTTCCAAAAAGTGGCAATGGTTCACCGGAAAGGTGTATCCTTTCTAAACAGTCATGTCTGTCCATTCGAAAAAGTGTCTTTCCGAACAGCCACAACCATCCAAACAGTCATACATTTTTTCAAAAGAGTTTGTCTTTTATTCGAAGAGTTGTGTCCCTTCCAAGCAACTTTTCATTTTCCATTCACACCAATTGAACCCAACAATCCCCCCACATGAATGAGGAATGACTACTCTTTGTAAAACTTTACGGATAAGTATGTGATCATCAAGCAAAGACTGGTTGCATCTGGATAAGTGGGTTTTCCTTTGAACTTTTTGTAGTGAACATGCATCGGATGCACTCGGTCAAGCAGTAGATTTGATATCTTTGAATCGTCGAGCTTTAATGTATACCTAGACAACACATGTCACACAACCAGCCATTTACCATTTATGGTTCTCATGGTTTTATTCATTTCATCCGTAAACACGTCCCGGTCTCATGAGAGCTTAGAGAATACGCCTTTACTAACATTCTCCTTGAAGCGGCTTCCACTTCTCCCTCACATAGGTGATTTCTAAATGTTCAATCCTATAGATTAAACTATTTGGTCAAATCTTCCAAATTTGGACAATCATTTAAAGACTTCACTCTATAAGTCTTATCCATGTTTACTAAACACTGTCTACATTACGAGAATGGGTTGGATATATTAACAATGTTGAACCTGTCAGACACAACTTTGTTTGATCTTCTTGAACCTAGCTCTTGGGATCTCCAGTCTGCTAGGTAGAGTTACCGCCATGATGACTTGTCCTAGGCCGTAAACTCATTTCCTTGGATGTCCTCTCAACTCCTTCTCTAGACAGGTCTTTTGTAAGTGGATCCGACACATTATCCTTTGACTTTAAATAGTCAACAGTGATAATTTCACTAGAGAGAAGTTCTCTAACGATACTATGTCTCCGTCTTATATGAAGAGATTTACCGTTGTACATCATGCTCGCTACCTTACCTATTGCCGCTTGGCTATCGCAGTGTATACATATTGGTGCCACTGGTTTGGGCCAATAAGGAATATTTTCCAAGAAATTCCGGAGCCATTCTACTTCTTCACCGTCTTTATCCAATGCGATAAACTCACATTCCATTGTAGAGCGAGCAATACATGTCTGTTTGGATGATTTCTAAGAGACCGCCCCTCCACCGATAGTAAATACATATCCACTCATTAATTTTACTTCATTCGATCCGATGATCCAATTTGCATCACTATATCCTTCAAGTACCGCAGGATATTTATTATAGTGTAAAACATAGTTTTGAGTGTATTTAAGATACCCCAAAAATCTTTTCATTGACATCCAATGAATTTTATTGGGATTACTCATATACTGACTCAACTTACTAATAGCACATGTTATGTATGGTCATGTACAATTCATTATATATATTAAACATCCCAACACTCTTGCATACTCCAACTGTGAGTCACTTTCACCTTCATTCTTTGGAAGTATAAAGCTCACATCTAATGGAGTCTTGGCGATACAAAATTCACTATACTTGAATTTTTCAAGTACCTTTTCAATGTAATGAGACTGTGACAATGCCAACCCTTGTAGAGTTCTATGGATTCTTATTCCTAAGATCACATCCGCAACTCCAAGGTCTTTCATATCAAATTTGCTCTCGAGCATTCGTTTCATAGCATTTATGTCAGAAATATCTCTACTGATGATCAACATATTATCCACATACAAACAAATAATAACTTGGTGATTTGGAGTGTCTTTAATGTAAACACATTTATCACATTCATTTATCTTGAACCTGTTTGCCAACATGATTTGGTCAAACTTTGCATTCCACTGTTTAGGTGCTTGTTTTAATCCATAAAGTGACTTAGTAAGTTTACACATCTTATTTTCTTTTCCTAGAGACACAAAACCCTCATACTATTCCATGTAATTTTTTCCCTCCAATTCTCCATTTAGGAATGTTGTTTTCACATTCATTTGATGGATTTCAAAATCATATATCGCAGCCAAGGCAATTAACATACGAATTGACATTATCCTCATTACAGGCGAGTATATATCAAAGTAATCAAGGCCTTCCTTTTGTTTAAAGTCTTTTACTACAAGTCTTGCCTTGTATTTGTCAATAGTACCATCCGCTTTTATTTCTCTTTTGAAGATCCATTTAGAACCTAAAGGTTTATTTCCTGGAGGAAGATCAATCAGTTCCCACGTATGATTGCTTAAGATTGAATCAATCTCACTATTGACTGCCTTTTTCCAAAAGGATGAGTCTAATGACGACATCGCTTCTTTAAACGTTTGAGGCTCATTTTCTAAGAGAAATGTTACAAAATTTGATCCAAACGAAATTGATATTCTTTAACGTTTACTACGTCTTGGATTCACAACATTATGTACATCCTCACTTGGTTCATATCGAGGTCGTTTAGACCCCCTACTGAACTGTTCATGTCTAGTTTTATACGAATAAATGTGTTCAAAGAATTCAGCATTATCTGATTCAATTACCTTATTTTCATTAATATCCAAATGTTCGAATTTATGAACCAAAAAACAAAATGCTTTACTACTTTTAGCATATCCTATAAATACGCAGTCCAGCGTCTTAGGTCCTATTCCTACTCTTTTAGGCATAGGAACTTGGACCTTCGCTAGACACCCCCACACTTTAAAATATTTCAAGTTGTGTTTCCTTCCTTTTTATTTTTCATATGGAATTGATTGTGTCATACTATAGGGCACTCTATTAAGTATTCGGTTAGCTGTAAGGATAGCTTCCCCCTACAAGTTTTGCGGTAAACCTGAACTTATTAGTAATTCATTATTTCCTTCAAGTTTGGTTTTTTGTTTTTACAATTTCATTAGATTGAGGTGAATACAGGGTTGTAGCTTAATTGACAATTCCATTCTCTACACATATTTTCACAAAGGGAGATTCATATTCACCGCCCCTATCACTTCTTACCATTTTGATCTTTTTCTCTAACTGATT
Source organism: Capsicum baccatum var. pendulum (assembly GCA_030864225.1). Taxonomy (NCBI): domain Eukaryota; kingdom Viridiplantae; phylum Streptophyta; class Magnoliopsida; order Solanales; family Solanaceae; genus Capsicum; species Capsicum baccatum. The sequence goes on along the minus strand of CM061553.1, from coordinate 210,100,313 downwards.
TTCAACTTCTGTTTTATATTGCCTAAACGCATCTATTGCTTCATCCTTACTATTTAGCAAAAAGACATAGAAGTATCTAGTGCAATCGTCAATAAAAGTTATAAAATACTTTTCCCCACCGTAATATGGTGTTGACTTCATATAACAAATGTCAGTGTGGATTAAGTCTAAGGGATTGAAATTCCTTTCAAAGGACTTATACGGGTGCTTAGCATACTTTGATTCCACACACGTTTGACATTTTGATTTATTGTACTCAAAGTTTAGCAAAACTTCTAAGTTAATCATTTTTCGCAATATTTTGTAATTAACATGGCCTAATCGTTCATGCCATAAATCATAAGACTCAAGCTAGTAAGAAGAAACTAAACTCTTATTGATTTCAACATTCATTACATTCATTTTGAATAGGCCCTCAGTGAGGTAGCCTTACCCTACATACACTTCTCCTTTACTAAGTATAATTTTTTCAAAAATAAATACACATTTGAATGCGTTCTTGTCAAGAAGTGATACAGAAATCAAGTTTTTTCATAACTCCGGTACATATAGGACATTGTTCAAAGTCAACACTTTGTCTGATGTTATTTTCAGGCAGACTCTTCCTGTTTCTTCAACTTTGAAAGTTGCGGAGTTGGTCATATATATCTTTTCCTCGCCTTGAGCCAGAGCAAAAGAAAAAAATAACTCCTTATTAGCACAAACCTGGAGGGTGGCACCAAAATCCATTCACCATTCTCGAGGATTTCTCATCAAGTTGCATTCGAACAACATGGTACACAGATCGTCCATTTCTTTCTTGGACTTAGCCATATTTGCCTGATCCTTCTTCTTCCCTTTCTTTGGGGCACGACAATCCGTATACTTGTGGCCAATCTTGCCACAGTTAAAGCTTTTTTTCTTGAATTTCTTCTTGGGTTGATTGCTTGCATGTCCATCTTTCTTTCACTTTTTAGAGTTGTTTTGGTCGTCTTCTACAATATTTGCTCCACTTATTGTAGAATTTTCCTTCGACCTTTTTTTCGAGGCTTTATTATCTTCTTTAATGCGCAGTCTTATTATAATATCTTCGACTGACATCTTATTTCGCTTGTGTTTCAAGTAGTTCTTGAAGTCCTTCCATATAGGTGGTAACTTCTCAATAATTGTCGCGACTTGAAATGCCTCGTTCAAGATCAAACCTATAATTAAGTTCATGTGAACATTAAGAATATTTTTAATATATTCAACTAAGGTATTAATCAAAATCATACCTTCTACGAGGAGATCATGGATGATTACTTGCAGTTCCTGGACTTGCGATACAACAGACTTGCTGTCAGTCATTTTAAACTCTAGAAATCTTACAACGAAGAACTTTTTGGTTCCCGCATCCTCAGTCTTATACTTTCTTTCCAGCGCCCCCACAACTCCTTTGTCGTTTTTATCCCACTATACACATTATATAGTTCATCTTCCAGGCTATTCAGAATATAATTTCTGCATAGGAAATCTGAGTGTTTTCAAGCCTCCACAATGACAAATCGCTCTTGCTCAGAGGTTTCCTCGGGCACCTCTAGAGCTTCTTCCGAATTTTGCTACCACCTTTTGAAGTCAATACCCGTGAATTTTCTGGGTTTCTCCGCTGGTGCCATTATCGACGGAGCATTCGTACGACTCATAGTGGCAACATTAGTTATTGCCACAGTCGTTGCAGTATCATGCACTTGACTGTCAGTAGTCATTTTTCTGTCACAACAAGACAAAACCTTTAGTATATCAAAATATTATTAATAAAGTTGCAGCAACTTTAAACACCCCTTGTTTCTAGTTTAACGATGAAGTTTTTATGACTTCTAATTGTAAACCGATCTTTAACTTGTGATGAAGATTTTATTTTTTCAAATCACTAGTTAAGTTCAAACGAAGTAGAAAGCTTAAATCTTTAATATCCAGAAACCAAGCAATACAGATTCCGAGTTTTTTTCCTTAAGATTGTTGTTTTCGGATACACAAAAATCTGTATTTTGGCAAAACAATTTCAACACAAGTTCAAGAATAAATCAAGAACACTTATGAAGTTTCCAACACCTTCAACACAAGATAAAAAAATGACCTTTCAAAGAAGTGTGTTTTTGGTATTTTAAAGAAAATTAGATGGAGCAGAAAAAGCCAATTCCTCTGAATTCACGAAGTGTACTTAAGGAAATAATTCCCCTCAAATACCTGAGGTTGGGAATTTTCCTCCCAGGATAAAATAGCTTAACAATCCGACTGTAGTGGTACCTCAAACGATCGGATTCTCTTTGAACTCACTCAACAGTTAGATGATCACACAGAGTATTTTAGAAGGCAAGAAATGATTTCAAGTGCAGAAAAATTCGTTCTAAATCTGTGAAAAAATGCAGGTTTATATAGCCATTAAGTGCCCTGTCCGAAAGGTAGTAATGGTTCACCAGAAAGGTGTATCCTTTCTGAACAGTCATGTTTGTCCATTTGAAAGAGTGTCTTTTTCGAACAGCCACAACCATCCAAACAGTCATACCTTTTTTCGAAATAGTGTGTCTTTTACTTGAAGAGTTGTGTTCCTTCCAAGCAATTTTTCATTTTCCATTCACACCAATTGAACCCAACAACATTTTCAACCAGGATAATTTAGTTTTAACTATTTCTGCATTTTCCAGTACCTTCAAACTATAGTAAAGATCATATTTTCTAAGGACAGAATAATGCTCAAACACTTTAGTTTAATATATCAGTTTTAATTTAATATATTTGTAAGCCAAGATTTCCCAAGAGCTATTTATGGGTTAAAAAGATTGATGTAACACTTGGATTTCGAATTCTAAATTTTTTATCGTACAGAGGTGTTGCTACTTTGTACTCCTCTTAATAGTTTGAGCTACTTTTTGTTATTTTTTGCTTGATGGAATATTAAATTCCTACATTTCACGATTCTTTATCGCTACTGGTGCAATCTAAAATAATTTAGTGCATACTTTATAGTGTCAATTAGATGATGAACCATCAAGTTGTGTATGATTTACTCAGAGGATTAACTTCAATTTGTGTGTACTAACTCTAAATTATATCATGATTATTACGAATTAATTTCTCAAGATTACTCTAAGTTAAACTTTTGTTATCTATCCGTCTCAGAGAATGTTCCATATTGGCTGTGAGAAATGCAACAGCAAGGAAACTAAAGGGTACATAAAATGTACTTTACATCTAAATTGAGTTATGCAACAAGATGTGAATCTACTCATTTTCTACTTGCATAGTCACACTAATAAGAAGGGTATGTATAGGTTTTACTAACTTTATGTGATATATTTTGGGGTTGCTTTGGCTGAATGTGAGAGTTATCAGTGTTATTGCTAAACAACTCAGGAACTATTGCTTTCAAACTTGAGCAACCAAAGTTTTTTTTTTTGGTAAACATATAGAGATGATTTAGCTTAAATATTTACCACCACATGGTCGGCATTGTTTAACTTGGATTAGTTACTACATGTTTAAGATGAAAAGTGAGAGATAACCCAACTCACAAATAAAGCGTGCAGCTTAGTGAACAAAGGAACCTAGAGGATGGTAAAATTAGTATATAGTACAAAAACAAATCAAAAGACAACAAATATTGAAAAGTTTCAATTACGTAGAGTATTTATTGTTTAGTGTGAGTACATGGGCGATGAATCATTGTTTTGTTAGGAGATGTCTGGCATTTTCTTTAAAAAAAAATGATTCTTAACCATAGATGATTCAACATTAATATTCACAATAAAACTCATACTTTATGTTTTCATTGTAATTACTTGCTCAAAAAAAAAAGTTTAATTATATAGGTATATATTCTACAAAACCGTATCCTACATGACCAAGCATACACGTGCAACAATATAACAGAAAACTAGTATGTGTGCGTGTATATATATATATATATATAAGTTTAGTCTATAACTTATTTTACACAATCAGGTAATTTCAAAGGTAATATATTTACTTATCGTATTGTCTATAACCAAAAAATTTTCTTTTTCCAACATTATTTATAAAAATCTAACGTTCTCATGGTTTTCATCTCAGTAAAGTACTTAATTCTTAAACCCTAAAAATTTTCATAATCGAATGTTAGTTTGAAATATTATTTTCTCTCGTTATCATGGTAAATCAACTAGTGAAGTATTCTTCGATCAATCCTCAAACTGAATATAAAATAAATAATTTGTTAACGTCTTAAACACCTAATCATTAGGAACTTATGTAATTTTCATTAGAATTTTACTGCAGTTTCTTATGAATCGAACTTATAGAGGCAAAATATTCATATCAACACTTTGATTAATTTGGAGTTCTTCCTGAATAAATTTTTTCTCAAAACTCCATTTTTGTTGTTCTTTAAAAATATGAAGCAAACGTTAGTTACAACTTACACGGCATTGAAAGGCCAGAGAGTGAAAAAATGTTTTAACAGATTTGAGGAGCTATGGTCTATAAAGATGGAGGATTTCAAGGGATAGAAATTACAAGAAAAGGGGAGAAAATCATGGTTTGAATTTTGGAAAATGAAAAAGAAATAGAAAAAAGTTGGTTACTTGCTAGTAGGTAAATGTTACCTGGCGGTTAAAACGCTTTATATCTATCGGTGCACAAAATTTATATCTAAATTAATGGATGTTTACAACAAACTTATGGATCAACTAATAATTGTTGTCTCGGGTATATAAAATTTGTATTTTGGCAAAACAACATAAGTTCAAGAATAAATCAAGAACACTTATGAAGTTTTTCAATACCTTCAACATAAGATCAAAATAACTTTTCAAAGAAGTGTGCTTTCAGTATTTTAAAGAAAAATAGATGAAGCAGAAAAAGTTAAGTTCTCCAAATTCACAGAGTGTCCTTAAGGAAATAATTTCCCTCAAGTACCCGAGGTTGCGAAATTTTTCTCCCAGGAGAAAATGACTTAACAATCCGACAGTAGTGGCACCTCAAATGATTGGATTCTCTTCGAACTCACTCAACGGGAGATGATCACACAGAGTTTTTCAGAAGACAGGAAGTGTTTTAATTCATAAATTTTTATTACTAAACCTGTGGAAAAATGCAGGTTTTTATAGCCATTAAGTGCCCCTTCCGAAAGGTGGCAATCATTCTTCGGAAAGGTGTGTCCTTTGGAACAGTCATGTGTGTTCTTTGGAACAATCATGTCTGTCTATTCGAAATAGTGTGTCTTTTTCGAACAGCCACATCCATTTAAACAGTCATACCTTTTTCTGAAACAATGTGTCTTTTACACGATGAGTTGTGTCTCTTCCGAGCGTTGTTTCTGCATGCAGAAGCATGCACGTTAATTTATAATATTAACGGGTTATAAAGCATGCACGTTAATGTCTTACTATAAATCAATTGCACGTTAATGTCTTACTTTGCATCATTTCAGCCCATGTTTTGAATAAATTTTGTCTAAAAAATTAATTTCATTGATCATTTGATAAAGTCGAAGCCTAGCGAGCGACAACGGTGACGGCATGAGGCACCTCTTGGTTCTTGCCTCACTTACCATGTGGAGTAAGTGTTTCTTAATATAAACACTTAAAGTTTCATCCTTCCATCAATGTGGAAGAATTAGTAGATTTTCACATTTTACTTTTAATTTTAAGTGTTGTCTCAATTTTTTCCCTCCATTTTCCATTCATACTTTTAATATTGAACTCAACAATAACTACTTTGTTCTTCTTCTCATCCTTCTAACTACCCAAAAAAAAAATATGAATAATAAATTAATCAATTAAATAAGATGCTACTCCTGTCCAAATTTATGGAGTGATATTTGATTTTACATGGAGTTTTAAAGAAAGAAGGACGGACTTCTTGAAATATACTCCCTAGTCCCTCCATTTCACTTTACTTATCTCTTATATTAAAAATAAATATTCATTTTACTTGTATATTTTAACAAACTAAGAGAGTTTTCTTTTCCAAACTATCTTTAGTATTAAATAACAATAAAAATTAGTAGTAATCAAAATTAAAGCTTCAAAGTATCATTATTAATGTTAGTTTAGCAAAACATACAATTAAATATTAATTAATCTACAATCACTAGTATATGCTTGTTTGAAACATCACATAATGATATTACTGAAGGGGAGCCTTGGAGTAACTGGTAAAGTTGCTATCACGTGATAAAAAAGTCACGCATTCAAGCCTTGAAAACAGCATTGTAGACATCAAAAATTTATGGACTCTACAAGAAGAATTCAATTTCTGTTAGAGTTCTAAAATTTTTGGAACTCTTTAAGAAGGATCCAAATTCTTCTTGGAGGCTACTTTACAAACCCTAAATTCTGCCTATATAAAGGAACAAATATTCTCTTGAATAGGCGTCTGAAAAGTCTCAATAAATTCATGGGATAATCATAAAGACTAAAACCTCCTCTTCTTTATAATCAAATACATCAAGAAGATAACCCTCCTTTCATGGAGATTAAATCCAAATGTTTCTACGTTCTAGAAATACGCACTAACGGCCCTCGAATTACAGAGAAGTTCATATCCAAATCTTCCTACATTCGAGAAATACGCTACTGGCGGCTCTCGAATTAAGGAGAAAATTCAGAGAGAAGGATTAAGGGAGGAACAGATTTATACCCACATCGTTTATCAATAAAAAAATTATTGTTTCTTCATATTTTTATTTGTGGTTGGAGTTTATTTTTCATGAATTAAATAATGTTGCAAACAAATTGGCACACCCAGTGGGACCAAATATGTCCTTCATCTCTTTCTCTCATAAATCAGATCTGCAAATCTGTAGCCGCCGCATAAAGATGAAATCTCTATTGGTACTTCAAGACTCATCATCAAATCTACACTTCGACAAGCCTTGAAGTAGGGGGCATTTGTAGACATAATTTGTTTGCAACATAATTTAATTCATGAAAAATAAACTCCAACCACAAATAAAAATATGAAAAAACAATAATTTTTTATTGATAAACGATGTGGGTACAAATCTGTTCCTCTCTTGATTTTTCTCTCTTGATTTTCTCCTTGATTTTCTTCTTAATTTGAGTGTCGTCAGTAGTGTATTTCACGAATGTAGGAAGATTTGGATATGAATTTCTCCGTAATTCGAGGGTCGTTAGTGGCGTATTTCTCAAAAGTAGGAACATTTGGATTTGATCTCCATGGAAGGAGGGTTTGTCTTCTTGATGTATTTGATTATCAAGAAGAGGGGTTTTTGATCTTTATGATTATCCCATGAATTTATTGGGAGTTTTCAGATGCCTATTCAAGAGAATATTTGTCCCTTTATATAGGCAGAATTTAGGGTTTGTAATGTAGCATCCAAGAAAAATTTGGATTCTTCTTGAAGAGTTCCATAAATTTTAGAACTCTAACAGAAATTGAATTCTTCTTGTAGAGTCCACAAATTTTTGATGTCTACAAATGCCCCCTACTTCAAGGCTTGTCGGTGTGTAGACTTAGTGAAACTCAAAACGAGTCTTGAAGTACCCATAGAACTTCTATCTTTATGCCTTGCGGCTACAAATTTGCATATATGATTTATGAGAGAAGAGATGAAGGACAAATTTGGTGCCACTGGGCGTGCCAATTTGTTTGTGACATAATTTAATTCATGAAAAATAAACTTCAACCACAAATAAAAATATGAAGAACAATAATTTTATTGATAAACGATGTGGGTACAAATCTGTTTCTCCCTTGATTCTTCTCTCTTGATTTTCTCCGTAATTCGAGGGCCGTTAGTAGCGTATTTCTCGAACATAGGATGATCTCTTTATGAATATCCTATGATTTTGTGGGATATTGGAGATCCCGATCTTTTTACAAATACACATCGGTTTATGGGATATTCAAGATGTCTGTTTTAGGGAATATGTTACCCTTTAAATTGGTGGGATTTAGGATAAAGTAGTCTCCTAGAACTCTAACAGAATTTGAATTCTTATTGAAGAGTCCCACAAATTTTAGATGTCTACAAGCATCTGGCAGAAATGTAAGGTGAGATTGCGTATAATACACCCTTGTGATAGCTTTAGTACATCGGGCTGCCCTTTTTATATAATAATCTTACTTTTGGGAATAGTCCAATGTAATTTTGAAATTATGATTTAGAACATATGTTCAAAATTTTCACTTTTCAGCAATTTTAACATCTATATAAATGATCATCAATATTTCATGTTCAAAACGCTAGATCCGTTTGAATCCGTTTCGTGTTTCAAATACAGGTAAACCTACAAAAGGATTTATAAAGCGAACAAAAATCAAACGGTAACTTCAAAAACAAATCTTTATGCAATTACCCAAAATATAATTTGGAGTGCTTGTATATATAAATTAAAGTGTAACGTCCCCCAAAAAAAAGTATATTTATAATTTAGTGTATATTAAAAGTGTGAACACTATTAGAAAATAAATTTAAACTTTTTGTCCTTCACTGAAAGTTTTTACTTTAGATAAAATAATTTTTTCACTTATTTTCTTAAATTATTATTTAATTATTTAAAAACTAAAAAATCTTAAAATATATGATAAAGATAAACTATATGGAATTAATGTTAAACTTTGGGAGAGTTCTACTTAAACATGAAAATATTCTACCTACGTTTACCTCTTCTACCTAGACAAGGAAAATAAATATATGAAAAAAATCATTTAAAAGGCAAATTCACTCACGTAGATTTTTACTTTTTCTGGTGGAAACAAAGGACCTCATCGGGTTGGTATGTGAATTTATCAAGGGAATCTCGGGATAGTGAGATTAGTGGCATTGAATTTACACCCCTAACAATCAACCGGTGGATCCCTCAATATCTCAAAGGGTTTAAAAAGCAGTGTGTCAAATTCATTGTCTGCTCTACATGTTTTAGTGTTCAAATAAACAGGTGGATCCTTCCGTGTTTATTCCTCAATGCTATTTCTCCCTTTTTTTAACGACATATCTGTGGATGATTTTGAATTGTGGATACTTTTAAAATTATTATCTCTTTTATTTTTGCAGGTTCTTCTTTTTTGGTTTATCTTGATAGTTCGAAAGGTAGGGTAATCACCCAGTGATGGACATGAATTTTTCATCCAGGGAGTTCAAGATATTAAGTAAATGCGTGGAAATTATAAAACAAAAAGCAAAGTGACTAGTGATGAGCATGCTAAATTATAACCCGCCATATCATGTCCTTTAATATTTCTTTTCATTTTTTCTATGCATCATCGAACCCTTCTTAAAAAATATTGTGCCCTTTTTTAGTTTCACTTTATACTGTTTTATTTTATTTTAAACTTAATATTTTTTTTCAAATTAATATCCCCAAAAAAATAAAACATTCCAAAAGAGGTAACACTTATATAGTACTCAGTAAAAATAAAAAAATAAAAAAGATTGAAAAATATCATTATTAATATGTTGAGTAATAAAAATATAGCTGAAAAAACAAGCTATGTAACTCAATAAATAAATAGTAGAAGTTGACAAAATACAAGAATCTTGTATATGAAACTAGTCAAATCTAAAACTATTTTGAACAAGCGTAAAATAGAATATATAAAGAGAGAGAGAGATATTGTGTTAATTTTTATTATATTTTAGTTGAGAAGTGTGTTAATATTGGAATCGATTCGAACTTATAGAAATCTAATTAGGATTTTAAGCTAGTAACCCCAAGCATTGAAAAATAGAAAATTAAAATATTTTTCATTCCAACTATCTAGGAAATCTAAACATAATATTTAGATCTAATATTTATACTTAGGCAAAATAGAAAAGTCTAATTATTGCGTAAATAATAAATAATTACAACATGAATTAACTAGAACAAAGAATAGGCTAAACTAATTTTTATCTACTTCAGTCCCAAATGGCTCATTAAAAAGGGGGTAAAAAGGAACAAAGCACAGCTGCTGAATAAGAAAGAAAGAGTAGTGAGAAAGTACGAAATTTAAAAAGACTGCAAAAAATAGTTGCTAGTGGGAATTGAACCCACTACCTTATTTTTATAATGAATTGCTTGAACTAATGAGTTGTGTTAACGGGGTTCATTAAAGCTTATATAGACATAATATTCAAATTTGATCTTATATATATAATGTAATTTTTTGTCTGAGGGTGTTTGGGTGAACCCCCTACTTCCCACGTAGGTCCGCCCCTGGTATCACCTTTTCTCACAGATTTCTTGATTAAAGAAAGGTATTTTAATCTTTTACTTTGCCTTAGTCTCTTATTTTTCCTACAGCAGATAGTGTCGATGTAGGTAGCAGCCACTGACCTTCAGTAATGGACGTGCAAGGTCAGCTTCTTTTGCCAGTACGTTTTTCATCATTTGATAGCTTTAATCAACCACCAACTCTAGCAATTTTGGATGATTCACTGAGCTTTACTCTCATTGAAATTTACAATTTATAATTTATATCTATATCTGTATCTATAATTTATACTCTATAATATATTAAAAGTGTGAAATTCATTAGAAAAGTGATACAACCCTTTTGTCCTTCATTAAAATACTCTGCAATAGACAAAATTGTCTTTTCACTCTTTTTCTTTAATTTATAATATAACTATAATAAATATATAAAATATTAAATGGTGAAGATCTTCTACTTATAGTTGAATTCTAAATTTATGGTAATATTTTGTTGGATGTTTTGTTATCAACATGATTTTTTTCAAAAAAAAAAAGGTAGGTTGACTTTTCCAAAAAAGAAAAGCTTTTATTTTTGTTTTTGGTCCAGTATAATTTTGTTATTGTGAAATATCTAATATAATAGTAGTAATCTTTTACTTAATAACAAGAATTTTTCGGGGGTGGATACATGCTATTATTAGTCTAATATGTAAGAAATTGAAATCAATTGATATTTTATATATGGAAGAATTTGAAATCAATTAATATTTTACTTTTGTAAATTTTCATATTTGAACTTTCCAACTTTCGTAAGAATCTCCACCATCAATGTAAAACATTAGGAGTACGTTTTAGGTTAGAATAATTATTCTATTATTATATATTTTAATTTAAATTTAAGGAATCCTAAAATATTTAGTAAGGGATAAACATATGAAAAATTAATAGTATTAGATTTTCTTTTTCTTTGTAAATATGAATAAAGAGTCCTAAAATATATGGTAAAAAAATTATTAATCTCTTTATCGACATATGTAACAATACTCCCAATGATTTGTCGTAATCTCGTATAAATTCAAGCTTGAATTTGAAGAGATATAAGTTGCAATATGTGAAAACTGAATAGAACGAACAAAAAAATGGTAGGACTATAATTCACCGTCTATATAATCCGTCTAGATGAATCTGCCAAGGTAATTTTACTATATTACTCTATAGATTTTTATGTATAGCAATCTGAGGAAATTTATAGTTAAAACCTCTGTTGCTATTTGTTAATTTTCTCTTTATAGTTAAAACCTCTGTTGCTATTTGTTAATTTTCTCTTTACTACAGATGGTAGATAAATGTTCGATTGGACTTTTAAGGAATTTTTATGTAAAAGTTAGATTAAATTGTATTGTTTAGACTAAACTGTATTGTTTAGATATTTTGATTATCGTATTATTTTGTTGTAGTCTCTGCTTTGTTGGTATATGCTATTGTTTCTACTTACTACAAGTGGTAGATGAATGTTCGATCGGACTATAAATAATTTTTGTGTAAATATAAGATTTAATTTATTATTATGATATCTTGATTATCATATTGTTTGTTTGTTTTGTTGCTATCTGCTTTTTTTTTTTCCGCTTAATACAGGTGACAGGTGAATGTTTGGTCGGGCTTTAAAGAATTGTTTTTGTAAAAATGAGGTTTAATCTATTGTTATAATATCTCAATTTTCATACTGTTTGTCTGTTTTGTTGCTATCTACCTTTTTTTTCCTGCTTAATACAGTTGATAGATGAATAATGTTCGATCGGGCTTTAAGAAATTTTTATGTATATGTATACAGATGGATGATAAATGTTAAGGTTTAATTTTTTTATTTTTTTTTATTACAAGAAAAGTTACAACACTAACATTAATTTGTGTTGTAGCTTATTCTTATTCTTACTGGGAGAAAGTTTCCCTTTTGAGTAGGAGTCTATTTTTTGTTCCTCAAATTATTATTATTATTTATATTTTTTGTAAAAAAAGTAAGGATTTTAGATTTAAAATTGATTATATTATACATAAGGTGTTTTCTCTTATCGTGACTTAATAATATATGAAAAAAATTAGATGCAAAAAATAAGAAAAAACGATCTAAATATATTTAAACTTTGATGAAATTTGCAGTAAAATGGCTGAACTTTGCGGGGGTTCTATGACCTCCCTGAACTATTTATTTGTGTATTTTAGTGACGTTTATAAGCTAATAAATAATAAATAAATAAAAAATAAAAGATTTTAGTATAAATAAATATCAATAAAATATGCTAATAAATAGTCGGGAGGAGGGGGGTCATAATAGGGTGATAAATAGTAGGGGGTCATGGAACCCCCGCAAAATTCAGGCGTGTTACAACAATTTTCGTCAAAGTTTAGATATATTTCATATTATTTTTCCCAAAAATAACTACCTTGAAAAAATAAGAAAACTTTTAATGTGAGCAAGTGAGAAAATAATCCACCATAATTGATTTCTACTTGTTTTCCAAATGAATACTTCTAGCTAATGAATAGAGATTTACAATTTTTAAATTATTCCTTTTGTTTTAATTTATGTGACATAATTGAAATTTCAAGATTCAAATTAAATTTATTTTTTAGGTTGTGAAAAAGATCAGTTGAGATAAAACAAACAATTAAAAATTTGATAACATATTTATTTATATAACTTAACTTGATATAACATGTATTTTAACGTCAATTGCTATCTTTTAATAATGTGTTGCTCTTATGGATAGATTTTTCAACGACCGATGCGAGACACACGTGCAAAGCACGTATACTGAGCTAGTATTATTAAAAGGCTAAGAGCATTTGGATATGATAGTTTGTTTTGTTACGGTTTTCGAAAATAATCTCTCTACCTCGTTCAAGATAGTGATAAGGTCTGCGTACACTTATCCTTCGCAAACCTTACTTGTGAGATTTTACCAAATATGTTGTCAGCGACATGAATTTACGGTTCTTCTAGGGGAGAGGAGCTTTATTCAAAGAGATTAAAGCATTGGATCGGACGATAGACACCCAAGAAAGCTTTATGTAAGTTTCATCCCATGTTTTACTTTCTCAAACCTCTTAATTGGGAAAATCTAAACTACACAAAAATGCATCTTCTCTTAATATCACATCTTAATTCATGTTTGAAGATTTTTTCCCCTCAAGACAAAGGATGTCATGTAGTGATCGACGATTGTAGTTACTTAGTGCCCGAACCAAAAAAGTTTGCTTTCTATGGCCCTTGAGTATCTATCTTTATGTCCAACAGAATGTAAATTTCTTTAAGTTAATTCCTCATAGTGTCATTGAACTATTAGTTTATCTCTCTTATATTGTCATCCTAACATTTTAAGCTACTAAATTCATTTAATTAAGTTTAAATTTAATGACAAATTCATTAAATTATACCTCAAATACATAACAAAAAATGGGTCCAATAAAAAAGCATTGAAATCCACCAAAATGAAATATATATTTTAAATAAAAAAATTTAGACATACTGAGATATTTAAACAAAATAAAAGAACATGAGATTTTATAGGACCGTTTAAAAGAAAAGTGGACACTCTCCATTTCATATTGTTTGTAGACTTTTCTTTTTACATGTTTCATTTATGGAGTCAGAATTTGAAGTTTATAAATTATGAATTTTAATATTTTTTTAAATTAATGAGTTCTATATTATTAATATGTATACATTTACTAAATTTTTAAAATAGATATAAAAATTTTAAAACATATATATTAAATTATTTTAGTTTATATTTTTCTTTTGTTCACTTATTTAAGAACAGGGAGAGTAATAATTAATCTTTTTGTTTCATATATTTTAAGTTATTTGTCAATTTATAAGACTCAAATTAAATTATTATATATCTTTATATTATTTTTTTGAACTTATAAATATAATAAAAATTAGTTTTAAATATAAATATAATAAAGTTTTAAAAGAAATTTATGTTGTTAATTTTATTATTTATTAAGACACTAATAGAATGTATTAAAGTATTACAAGGTAAATTAGTGCATTATCCTTCTTGTTTATGGAAAGCTTCGAAAAAAATGGATAAATAATATGAAATGGAAAGCGTGGCCCCTTAAAAATTTAAAAAAATTGGTCCTATAAAATCTCTTTTTATTTAATGTTTAAAATTATTTTCACCATGTATTTGCCTTTATTTAAAGTCTATTTTATTTTCGTGAATTTTATTTCTTTTATACTAAAATTTGGTGGATTTTATTGCTTTTATACTAAAATCATTTTTTTTTGTTATGTATTGCATGGTACTATAATTTATGAATATATCATAAAAATTGAACTTAAAACATCACTTAAGAAAATTAAGTGAGTTTAGTAGTTTAATATGCTAGAATGACTATATAAGAGACAAAGCAAGAGTTCGATCCATAGCACCTCATCCTGAGGCCAAAGTGATAGGACTATTTAGAAACTAACTTCATACAAGCCACCTTTTGTAATATTGATACAAGAAACTAATGTTATAATTTCTTTGTTCACAATTAAAAGTTCATAATCAAATTAGCAATGGTTGTTATTATGATCACAATTGCTGTTATAAGTGATACACTCTTCGGTGGTCATTATTTATTATGAAGAATTACTTATAGTTATTTGAATTTAATAATTTTAATGGTGTATAAAACATCTCGTGTTTAAAATCGAGTATCAAATATTGTATTTAATAATAAAATATTATTTACTTTTCTCGAATTTATAAGATTTGAAGATGTACATTTAATGATAAAATCTTTTAGGTATGTGAGATGTAAATTGAAGAATGTCCAAGATATTGAATGATGGAATTTCTAGGAATGCAAGAGAAAATTTATATTAAAAACACGATGTGGAGCTATTTGAGGCAGTAAAGGTGATATTTCGCGAAAACGAAAAATTTGAAGGAATGAATGTTGTATTGTAGATTTGCTTAACTTTAGATTATATGATTAACATTTCAACATGCAGAAATAAATCTTTCATGTTGCCAAGATAGAATTTGTTGTAGCATAAAAGCAGTATAATGGGTTGTCAGATTCTCAGTGAATATTCTATTTCAAAGTCGAAGTACACATCATTGTAAATAAATATATTTGTTATCATAAGAAATAGTAAATTTCTTGTAAATGAGAAAATACCTAAATAGCACATCGAAGTTTCAATCACATTATTCACTTTAACCATTAGAATATAATCATACTCTAAGGAGTTGTTAATATATTTGACCTACCTTATTTGAATTTTAGATATTTATAATTATTATATAATTAATTAAATAAATTATTCATCTTCACATGTTAGAAAGACGTAGAATTTAATTATTGTATTAATTTTTATTATTTAAATAAATATCTTATTTAGTGTACCGTTTAAACTCATTAACTGAGATACATGCGTAAGGCGTGTACACTTAAAATAGTACATTTTAAATGCACTTCATAAATTATAATGGATTAGGGAAAAATATACCCTAAAAAGGAAAAAAAAAACATAGACTTATGTTGAGCAAAAAGTTTTAATTACTTTTACCAGATTGTAATAAGTATCGATGATAATTGCTAAAGGAAAAGAATGATTGTACTGTTTGTGCTTGGTTCTTTCATCGACTAGGTTTTTAGCAATGTGTAAGGATAACTAACTAACACAATAAACCGTAATAGGTCTGGAAAATGGAACATCAAACTCTTGTAAAAGTCTATCCAACCAAACAAGTTCACCGTCAACCTTTCTCAATGACCTACACTCTGTTCCTTCTGAGGAAAACTAAATCGTTTCTTGCTTTTTAGATTTCCAACTAATAGGTGTTTGACCTAAAAGAACAACATAACCTGAAACAAAGTTTCTAGAGTTGGGACAAGCTGCCTAATCTGAGTCACAGCAGGCATGAACTGAGCAATCTGGTTGTGAAGTCACGAAGACGCCCAAGGTGGGATCAGCCTTAAGATATCTAAGCAAATGATAAGCATCTTGGAAATGAAGTTCTCTAGGGTCTTGAATGAACTAGATAAGATTTTGAATACTATATACTATGTCAAGCCTAGTATTAACAAAAAAATTCAACTTACCAATCAACTTTCTATAGAAGGTTGGATCAGAAAGTGCAACATCTTCATTAGCTCTTAACTTGACATTAGGATCAAGTGGTGAAGGTAAGATGGAACAATGCAAGCAACCATGCTCCTTGAGAATGTTGAAGGGAACTTTCTTTGAGATATAATTACTCCTCCCTCTCTATACAACAGTTCCAAGCCCAGGAAATAATGAAGTTTACCAAAATCTTTGATTTTAAAAGTATCATGAAGGAATTGCTTGAGATGATGAATTTATGAGTGATCAATCCCTGTAATGGTTACATCATCTACATATACTACCACAAAAAAAGGACTGAGGAGATTTTCTAAAGAATAAAGAGTAGTCATACATAGAATGACTATAATCTTTGGAGAATAAGGCAGTAGACAACTTTTCATACCACTGTTTGCTAGCTTGTTTTAAAACATATAGAGACTTTTTCAATTTACAAACCATGAAATAACCAGGAACTTCAAGTATCGGAGGTAAATCCATATAAACTTCTTCATGAAGATCTCCATACAAGAAAACATTATTCACGTCTAGTTGATATATTCCCTATCCCCTCGTAACTGCACAAGCTATTAATATTCTTACTATTGTCATCTTGACAACAAGAGAAAAAGTCTATATAGTCAATTACTTCTTGTTGAATATAACTCTTTACTACCAATCTAGCCTTGCACTTTTCAATACTACCATTTGCTTTGTGTTTGATTTTGTACACCTATCTGCAACCTATACTTTTCTTTCCCTTGGGTAACTGAACAAGGTCCCAAGTATTATTTTATGAAGAGCTTTAAACTCTTGTACCATAATAGTTTACCAGTAGGGTAAAGAGTTGCCTCCTCATAAGATGATGGTTCACTATCATGGAAAACATTATTAACCAGCTGAAGTCTCAAGAATGTGACTATTGTTTGAGAAGATAGTACTAAGAGATATAATGGGGAAATATAATACAATGAAGGAAGATGATGAATTATTCTTGAGAGAGGCTAAGGTATAAACATAGTTAGTAAGGTGTTTGGGTATCTGATAATCTCTTTGAGATCTTCTGGCTAGTAAAGTAGTTTATGATTCCTGTGAACTTGACATTTCAGCAATTGTATTATTATCAATCAAGGGTAATATAGGATGGTCATGAGATAATTCAGTGCTTGTGATATTTTATCTACAATATCATTTATTACAGTGGTTGTGTGCAAGATGTCATCAGTAGGAATGTGATCAACAAAAGGTACAGATTGTAAAACTAAAGAAAAAGTGCCTTTGTGTAAAGGTAGTGTAAAAGGAAAAGCATTCTCATGGAAAATCACATCCATAGAAATATGTATTTTCTTAGTTATCGGGCATAAGATCTTGTAACCTTTCACACCAAAGGGATATCCTACTGTAACACCCCGTACTTTTTCCTAGCTTAAATTCACTCCTAGAATGTCAAGAACTAGCTTCAAAAATTAATACCATTTTATTTCTATGTAATTTTTAATATTTTGACTTTCCATTGCATAGGAAATTGAATAATCTTTCCATCGATATAAAATTTACCCAAATCGAATAAGTTTTCCATCGATATAAAATTTGCCCAAATCTACCACCCGGGCGAAGAGTTAGAGCCATTTTAGTAAGACATTGTACCACCTAACCCATCAGCGCATCGCGGAGCCAGAAAAAATGACAATTTTCAAAATCCAGTGAGCCTCCGTGATCATGGCGCATCACGCCAAAGCTCAAAATGGCAATGGTCCTTGTCCAACATTCCAACGTGATTCCATCGCGTCGCGGTGCCCTTACAGTTTCCATCCAAGGTGGCAACACGATACCACCGCGTCACGCCATCAGCCCAGTTCTCAATCGTCAGTTTCAAGTGACACGAAGCGTTAGCACCACGTCACGCCAGGGCCTAAAATCAGAATTTTTTAGTGACGATTTTTAAATCTGCCCAGGGGTAAGTTGGTATTTTTCCATGGCCCTAGTTAGTCTAAACACGAGATTTAAACCCTAAATACCCTATTATCTTATTACTTCTCACTTTCTTTCAAAAATTAAAATATTCTCTCTGAAAGAGGCTAAACTCTAGTTCAAGAAATCAAGAACGAGCCTAAGGATTTCCTCCAAGAACCTTCAAGAAAGATTATTCCAAGGTATGTTAGATGTTCATTCATGGGTCCCTTTCAACCATGAAGTCCAAAAATCCTTTTTCAAAGTACAAAAGATTGATGATTTATGATTTTCATGCTTGAAATAGATTCAATTCATGTTAATGATGTTAATTAGGTTCCAAATCATGTTTAATTATAAGTTTCCATGGAATTGAAATAGTTATATGATGAATTGTATAGATTTTTATGCTAAAACCCTAGAATTGAAATTGAGCATTGTATCCATGATTACATGTGTTGTCCATTATTATGTGAAATAATTCATGCTCCCCATGTGTTTGATAAGATGCCTATGTGAAGAAAATAATGTCATTATAATATAATAGCATGTATACCCCAAGCATGTACAAGTAGATACCTTACAAGTGTTTGATAAATTATCTATGAGAATGAAATAATGTCATTATAGCATGCCAACATGTAATCCCCATTCATGTATAAGTTAATGTGTTACAAGTGGTTGTTGACATGTCTTAATGAGTGGATTATGAACAAGTGAACAGTATTATGTTATTCAAGATTATGCTATGCTTTATTTTTATGCTATCCAGTCCTGGGGGTATTTAATACCCGATAATTTAGCTGATTACCTAGAGCCAGTGTCAGTTTCAAGATCATCTCATTCATGCCATGATCAGTAGAATTCCATTAGTTATAGAACTTAGGAAAACTCAGAAATCTCAATATCAGCCCAATCTAGTTTCAGTAATTAGTTCAGAAACTCAGTGGCATTCAGTCAGATAACATAATTCAGTAGTATTCTGTCAGTCAACGAAACCCAGTAAACTCAATTAGATCAGCCAGGTAACATGATCAGTAATAGATTCAACCCAGTTTAATAAATTTTAAGAATCAGTTCAGTATCTATTCAGTTGGGAGTAGAATTTAGCACCGAGCGAGAGTAGGGATAACGACTTCTCAATTAGTTAGGCAGAGTCGTTAGTAGCAGTCCCTATACTCTAGAACTGCATAGTCAGCATAGGATGGGGAGTCACTCATCAGATTAAGGTTTGGCTACCTCCCAGGGGTCACCCTTCTGATTAGGCTTGACTTTCAGTTCAGGGTCACCTATCAGATAGGCTTGACCACAGTAGTGTCTTTACCCATGGCATGGTACTAACACCCTTTCAGCTGGGGTTACAGGTTGGACCCCACTAGTTCAGATAAGGGGCATGCCAGTTAGATGATTACTTTCGATAATTTCAGTTTAAGTTTTAGTCTCAATCTACAGAATAGAACTCAGTTCAGAATTTCAGAAATCAGGACTGTCAGATACAGTCACTCAACTCAGTAAAGAACTCAGATAGTTCTACAGATTTAGGACTATTAGATCAGTCAATCGGTATCAGTATCAGTAAATTCAGAGATCACCCACTAGATAGGCTTGATCTCTTGGGTCTCCCATTAGATAGGATCGACCCCACAATAGTCACTAGTAATCCAGTACTAGTAGACTAAGTTATCAAAAATTTAGATTATCAGTGATCTCAGATTATCAGTATATTCTGTTATCAGTTATTAGATTTAGTTCTAGTAGGCTCAGTTACATTATGTACAGTATGTTTAATAGTTACAGATCCTCCACGTATGCTAATCCAACTTTTGCATGTCATTCAGTTAGTTATTGTTCATGTATATGAACCCTTGCATTTAGCCTTACCTCATCTAGCATACCAGTATATTCCTCATACTGACGCATATTTTTTTCTTAGACTATGGTGTCTTATACCATAGGTGCAGATGCACGAGCCCCCGCGCACCCTTAGTAGTTCAGATTCAGCCAACAGCAGTAGATTAACAGTGAGTCCTCATCATTCGATGATGTTCCTTATAATATTATTGCACTAGATTTCATACTTCAGTAGACGGAGTTAGTTGGGGGATTATCCCATCAACTCTACAGTTCAGACAGATTAGAGGCTTTTCAAACTAGAGTATTTTCAAACTGTTGTTTTAGTTTTGGTATTGTTATACCTTACACAGTTGTATTTCAGTTTTGAAACTTATGGCAAGTTTCTGCCAAATTTTTGCATTATACAGTATTATTATTCAGTTATTGTAGCAGGTACCAGTCATGGGTTAGCTTGTGGTCCTTTGGAATTATGAGCACCGTGTAGCATTCGGGGTTCAGAATTTGGGGCATTAAAAACTTAGTATCAGAGCCTAAGGTTCAATAGAGTCCTAGGGAGTCTAAAAACATGCATCGCGTAGAGTCTTGTGCATGGGTATGTAGTGCACCACACTTCTGTACAGGAGTTTATAAGATATTTTAGGAACAGTTTCTCTTCTTTCAGTATTTATGTTGTGTGAGTGAGCATGATCTCCAGTAAAACCCTCAAAATTGTCAGATACAGTCACTCAACTTAGTACTAAACTCAGATAGTTCTACAGATTTAGGACTGTTAGATACAGTCAATCAGTATTAGTATCAATAGATTCAGAGATTACTCGCTAGATAGGCCGTATCTCAGGGTTCACCTTTTAGATAGGATCGACCCCACAATAGTCACCAGTAATCTAGTACTAGTAGACTCAGTTATCAAAAATTTAGATTATCAGTGATCTCAGATATCAGTATATTCAATTATCATTTACCAGATTCAGTTTCAGTATGTACAGTATGTTCAGTAGTTATAGATCTTCCATGTATGCTAATCCAGCTCTTGCATGTCATTCAGTTAGTTATTATTCATGCATATGAACCCTTGCATTTATCCTTACCTCATTTAGCATACCAGTATATTCCCACGTACTGACACATACTTTTATCTTGCGCTATGGTGTCTTATACCATAGGTTCAGACGCACGATCCCTTGAGCACCCTTAGCAGTTCAGATTCATCCAGCAGCAGTAGAGTTAGAAGTGAGTCCTCATTATTTGAGAATATTTCTTATTTTATTATTGCACTAGATTCAGTACTTCAGTAGAAAGAGTTAGTTGGAAAATTGTCCCATTAACTCCACAATTCAGATAGATTAAAGGCTTTTCAGACTAGAGTATTTTTAGATAGTTATTTTAGTTTTGGCATTGTTATACCTTATACCGTTGTATTTCAGATTTGAACCTTATGGAAAGTTTCTGCCAGATTTTCACATTATACAATATTATTATTCATTTATCACAGCAGGTACCAGTCATGGGTTAGCTTATGGTCCTTCGAGATTATGAGCACCGTGTAGCATCCGAGGTTCAGAATCTGGGGCAATACACCTACAAATACATAGAACTAATTCCACATTCAAACTTCTCCATGTGAACCTTTAGGATAATAGGATAGCATAAATACCCAAAGCTTCTCAAGTAAAGATAACCAAGTTTTATTTGGTACAAAACTTCAAAAGGACATTTATTGTTAAAGGACGAGGTATGTAGTCTGTTAATGATTTGTGTGGCTATTAGTATGCACTCTTCCTAATATTTCAGAGGCAGTTTGGACTGAAACAGTAGTCCTATAGTTATCTCAAGTAAGTACTTGTCTTTTCTTTCTACTACACTATTTTATTGTGGTGTATAAGGATATGTTTTCTGGTGGATTATGCCCTTTGACTGGAAGAAAAAGGTTGTTTCACTACTGGTGAATTCTAGACCATTGTATGACCTAATAATCTTGACATGATCAAAAAATTGGTTCTTCACCATAGTGATAAAAGCTTTGATCACCTGTAAGGCATTACTTTTGCAACTCAACAAGTGAGTCCATATTGATCTACTATGAATATCCATTATGGTAAAAAATATTTGTAATTGTCATATGTGCTTATATGATGGGGAATCCATATATCCATATGAAGAAGTTGTAGAATCTTAATAATTTTTTGTGGTGCTTTGTGTAAAAAAAAGCCTTATTTGTCTAGCCATTCGACAGATAGTGCACAGAAAGGGTTGTTTGACTGAAAATTTAGCTGGTATAGATACCTTTATCTTGGGAAAAGGCATATGGCCTAATCTTGATATGGGACAAATGACCATCTTATCTTTGGAGGCCCACACATAGAGGCTCAATACATGGCCACCTCAAGGATACGAGAACATGCATGGAGGATCCATTTTGAGCCTACCATTGAGCATACCATACATCAAGGACGAGTGTGGAAAATTTCTTAGAGCATTGAAGATGTGAGGACTCGTGGCTTTGAACCATTAATGGCTCACGGTTTTAGAGTCATTTTCATTGAGGACATTTTGGTCACTTCACTTTTCCCAAAATGCACTCCATGGCCACCCCTATCATTAAGGGCAGTGTAGTTATTTTGTCACCTTTTGTGATGCAATATAAATAGGACATTTTAGGTCTTCTCTTGACAGTTGTTTAATGATGAAAATATGATACATTAAAAATCCTCTCTTGAGAGTAGACCACCTTAGTGTAGTTCTTAGTTAGGGCTTGGATTAGCCATTATAGTTTAGGGCTTGGAAAATCCAATATTGTTCTTTGCTTAGAACGGTGGATCTTGAGGTGAGTTGATTTCCTTGGCGGTCACTGTAAGAGTGTGGTGTTGTTGTTACATTCATTAGGGGTTTTTGAGTTTAATATACTCTTTAGTTCCTAATCTTTGTAATAATCTATGTCGCACTATCTATCTTCACCTTTCTTGCAATTGTTTTAGTGTTTGTATCTTGTAATTATTTGTTCTTGTTGAATCCGAATCTTTTGTTAATTGTGTCAATATTGTTATTGTTGTATTTTTGTTGTTTTGGTGTTAAAACACCTTGTAAACTAGTGATACTTATGTTGTTGTTGTTGGCCAAAACTAGCAATCAAAGGGGTCCTCGGGTTGCTCTCAATTTGTGGACTATTATGTGAAGTTCTTGTGCCTTCCGTGGTCTTTCTTGTATCATTTGGTATCAAAGCACGGATTGATCTTATTCCCACAAGATCAATCTTGGGCTCGTAAACTTGAAAAAAAGGGTGTTAGAAAACTAAAAAATAAAAAAGAAACAAATTTGTCCATTTTTGTGTCTTGACCAAAATTGTGTTGTTGTTGTTGTGTTTCGCCGAGATTTGTGTCTAGATATAGGCAGTTTTTTTGTAGTCTTAGTAGTTTATTATGTTAGCTTCTTGTTCACTAGCGCTCCTTGAGTCTAAATCCAAGTTCTTAAGCTAATTTTTAAATTGTTGTTGAAAGTTGTGGATAGTTTTGTTGTTGTTGTTCTTGATGTTCATCTTGTTGTGTTAAAGAAGTAGCTTCAAAGGGGCTGTTTGGTCTTGAAAACAAGAGAAAGAAGGGTGAGATTTTTATTTGTCTTGGCAACATTTTCAAAACTTCTCCAAGGTGGTAAAAGAACAAAAGACATCCTAAAAGTCTAGTTACTAAAATAGAGTAACCACTTTTCTAGGTAGACCAAAAGAGTAAAGAGGACAAAACTTCCAAAAAGGTTGTCTTGCCAAAAGAGTAAAAGTAGGTCAAAACTCTTGAATCTTGAAACAGAAACCTAAAGCCTTGTTGTCTACTTACCAAAAAAGAAAATTCCATCATTCTTGTGAAGATTGAACAACTAAGTGTAAGAACCAAAAATTTTCAAACTTCAACAACATTCCCATGACCAATAGTTGAGTGCCACATCATCATAAGCTCAAGAATTGGAATTTCTAGTTTTTTTTTTCTTTGTTTCCATTGGTTTCAACTTTGTTGACTCTTAGACTAATTGGCAACTAGTAAATATCTACTACGTTGTAAATTAGTTTTTGAGTACGTTCTTCGTGTTAGCATTATTTTTGTGCTTATCTCATTTTTAAATCATAGTAACTTCTTTGTTTTAAGTTCGTAAGTAAATTTTGTTTTTGTGTCTTCATTCAATCAAACAAGAATCTATTCCGGCCACCAAGTAGAATTGACATCCTATTGACTAACAGAGTATAAGCAACTTTCAATATTCACCGCTCTAATTGTGAGTATCACAAAAGTGAGTATATACGAGTTTTGGTAAGGAAGCTTTACTACTAATCTTGTTAGTTCATTTTGTAGTTACAAAGATGATATAAAGGGAACATGTATTCAATAGCCAGGGATTATTGTGACTACAACGTGGGAGACTATGATTGTAGTGAGAGTTTTTATGGCTACAGAGTTGAGGGAGATTGTAGAGGCTATGAAAATAGCCATGATCGTAACTTGGGAAGATTTGAGGGTTACGGGAAAATGAGATGAATGAAGTGCCTAGTCCTTATGGTGAATTTGGAGATAATGTAGGACCTTATGATGGATCTTATGATGATGTTGGGGGTATGTGAGGAGTCTTACACTTCTCACTCCTAACCTAGATTTTGTGTTAGGTATAACCCTTTCGTTCGCAAAGCTTATAAGAGCTATGATGAGAATATACGTGAGGAGTGTGAAGATTCACATTATCCACCTTGTAGTACTTTTTATCATGGTCGATATAGTATGAATGGTCATACTAGCTCTAGTGGGGGTTGTCCAACGAGAAAAAGAGGGTATGCATCTCCAAAGCCGATGGGTACTCATGTGCCTTATAATGTTGATCCGAGAAGGAGTGTACACTGCGAAAAGGCGACCATTTGTGGGATACCGGGCTGCCTCATTGTATTAATTGATAGGTACTATAGTAACTAAATCCTTCCATCCATAGTTGACTACTTAGGGTTGTTTCGAGAGACTTTAATTGTTCCATACTCCGTAGACGGGTTTAAGATTACCGAGAGGGTAAAAGTTGTCTTCTCCCAATTTGAATACCATAAGGAGGTGTTGTGCGATATTCTTCCCTTGAATTATGGTCATGTATGCTTAGGTGCCAATTGGTTTGCACAACATAAGGTCCCAAATGTGCAAGATTGGCCTAATATTGTAAAAGACCAATGGGGAAACCACCTCGTGACATATATTCTTCCCGGGATGTAAAGAGAAGTGTTCACCTACTCTAATCCAAATAATGAAGAGAGATAAAAGATAGAGAGGAGTAAGAGTGTGCAAGGTGGTAATTTGAGAGTGGAAAAAGGAGAGGTTGTGTGGAGCGAAGTAGGGGGATTACCACCAAACCGTACTTTCTAAGGACATTTGTTTAGGTACCAACATGGCAAGCAAAGGAGAGCAAGACCGAAGAGAAATTGCTAGCCAATCTTGTGGAGGACCTTCACACCATGACAAAGAGGAATCTACTCAAGATCTTCAAGGTAAAATAGCTAACTCTTATACTTTGGTGTGCGTGACTGATAATTGTATGACTAGTATCCCATTGAGTATGAGTTGTAGCTTACTTACTTGTGACTCTAATGATTCTTTTCCTCTTGTTAATGATGTACATGTTGTGAGTGTGGATACACTATTTGATCCTATGGATGATGAAATTGACTCTTCTTTTAAGGGCAATTTATGTCCACCTAGTGTTGAAGCCAATATGTTGAATAATAGTACATCGTCTTGTGTAATTGGTGTTGATCAACTTATGTGTGAAACTTGCCCGCTACTTGAGGTTATGTGTGATATGCTTAATAGAACTCAAGTGAGTGAAGTATTTAAAAATGTTGGTCAACAAAATGGGAGTGAACCCGAGAGCTATTCTTGGGATAATCTTGTGCTTGAAATCTCTTTGAAACTTGTTATTGATCTTTTAGAGAGTGATGAACGTGTTAGTTCTGAATCCGCCCGTGAAATAGATCATTCTTTCTTTAGGTATAATGTCTCAATTAAAGATGATATAAACACTCCTAATAGACCTAGTGGTGAAAATAATGGTATAGCTTGCCTTGAAAGCTATAACCTATATGCTAACCCACATGGTGTGACAACATTCCTCCTAAAGATGGAAATCTCTTCTTGGAAAATGAGAATACTCTTAAGGGCAAGGAATATATGGTCTTGGAAACTACTTCTCCTTCTACTTTGTGTGATTTTATTGTTGAGAGTACTCATGGTGATGATTGGAAAACTATTAGTGAGTACACACATGAGGACACCTTAGTAGAAGTCAACTTGAGTGATACTTTTCTCTACTCTGTATTTGCTTTGGATGTATGTATGCTATTGTAGAGAGTATGCTATTTAGTTTGGGTGGAGACCACTGGAAAGGGGAGTGTTATCTAGATCGGTGTCTATGGCCACTCTTTCCATTTGACCTCAGTGCCAAATGTATAAATGGTGATGTCGGTGCACCCAATTTATTGCTTTGTACACAAGACAAGCAAAGTGTCACTCTTGGTGAATCCCATAACCATATACTTTGTACATATTTCATTGAGCTTTTAATATTTCATTCAAAGAATCCTTGGTTATATTGCAAATATGTGCAACCTTGGCATGTTGAAATGATTTGTTGTGCTAACCCTAACTCTCATGCCATGAGGAGTTTGTAGTTGTTTATCCTCTCTTCGATTATTCAAGATTTCAATTCGAGGTCTAATCCTTTTCATGAAGGGGAGGATGATATGGGACCATCATATATTTTGATGACATCTTTGGATGCCAACACATAGAGACTTAAGACTTGGCTACCTCGAGGATACGATAACATGCATGGAGGACCCGTTTTGATCCTACCATTGAGCATACCATACATCAAGGCCGAGAGTGAAAAAATACTTGGAGCATTAAAGAGGTGAGGACTCGCGGCTTTGGACCCTTAATGGCTCACGGTTTTAGATTCATCTTCATTGAGGACATTTTGGTCACTTTACTTTTCCTAAAATGCACTCCATGGCCACCTCTATCATTAAGGGTAGTATAGTCAATTTGTCTCCTTTTGTAATACACTATAAATAGGACATTTAAGGTCTTCTCTTGACAGTTTTTTAATGATAAAAATATGAGACTTTGAAAATCCTCTCTCTTAAGATTAGACCACCTTAGTGTAGTTCTTAGTTAGGGCTTGGATTAGCCATTGTAGTTTAGGGCTTGGAAAAGCCAATATTGTTCTTTGCTTGGAAACGGTGGATATTGAGGTGAGTTGATTTCCTTGGCAGTCAACAGTAAGAGTGTGGTGTTGTTGTTACATTCATTAGGGGTTTTTGAGTTTAATATACTCTTTAGCTCCTAATCTTTGTAATAATCTATGTCGCACTATCTATCTTTACCTTTCTTGCAATTGTGTTAGTGTTTGTATCTTGTAATCGTTTGTTCTTGTTGAATCCAAATCTTGTGTTCATTGTGTTCATATTGTTCTTGTTTTATTGTTGATGTTTTGGTGTTAAAACACCTTGTAAACTCGTGATACTTGTTCTGCTGTTGTTGGCGGAAACTAGCACTCAAAGGAGTCCTCAAGTTGATCTCAATTTGTTGATTGTTTTGTGTAGTTCTTGTGCCTTCCGTGGTCTTTCTTGTATCAAATCTAGTATGCCACAACAAGTCAACATCTTTTCCATGATAAAAGCAAGAATTCACGGAATGTAATTCCCCTTCGCAACATGAAATTGAAGAATCTATAGTACAAGTTTTATTTTTAATACATGGAGTAGGATTCACTACATGAAAATATAAATGAGAAGAACTATTAGGATTATGATTTATATGGGAAATGTTAGCAGATGAGTGACTTTGAGAGGTACTTGTTTTAGATAGGGTGGGCTTGGTCTTCAACCATTTTGAATAAATGAAGTAAAGCCCATCCTTGTTGTTACCAATTAACTGAGGACTCTTTAGTGAAGGGTATTGACAAAAGCAAAAGATATCAAAAGGACATAAGAAATTTAAGAAAATGAGACTAGTGAGTGAACAAAGATTAGGTTATATTTGAAGAATGGTACAAACAACACACTATGCAAAATTATGGTAGGCGTAATAATCACATCACCAATTTGTGTCCCTTTTACCTTGTAACCAGTTGGAAGGGTATTGAACAAAGGGCATGGTAATGTCTTAAGATTTGTCAGTAGTGTTTTATTAAAAATCATATTATTGGAAGCTCCTGAGTCTATAATCCATAAGTCATCATTTGATTCAAAATGTTTGCATAAAGGACTTTCAAAATATATAGAGGAAGTGCAGACTACAGGACTATAAAATTTACAGCTACTTTAGTAAGATTAATGTTGTTAGGTTCTTACTTTCCCCCAAAGTGGTGTGGAAAATCCATCACATGTGCATATTGCTCTTTAGTGAGAGTAAGTTGTTATTCTTCTTCCTTACCATCCTTTTCCCCTCCTCTAACTCTCATGTTTCCATGTCATTTTCCGTGATGTTTTTTTTTCCTTTATTGTACTTAGCATTTGCACTTAAATTATAACTCAGATTATTGGTGTAACTAGCTCTATTATTAAAGCTATGTCTATTTCAATTTTAGATAATTAATGTAAGAGTGATTATCTCTATTGCCCTGAGTACCATCTTGGGGATAACCATGTAACTTAAAACATTTCTCTATGATATGACTTGTTCTCTTGCAATCTCATAGAAAAGAGTGGATTTGTGAGAACTTGCTTAAAATTAACCTTCTCTTGGAGAGAAATTAGTCTTAAATCCTTTTAAGCTAGAAGGACTTGCAGAATAACTTGCTGCGCTTAAAGAAGTAGATTCCATCAATATTTTTTCTTTTAGCTTAAAATCTCTTTGTTTTTTTCTTATATATCAAAATAGAGAAAACTTGTGTCATGGAAGGTAGAGGTTTCATCATGAGTATACTAGTTCGAACAACTATATAGACCTTATAGAGTCCCACTAAAAAATGAATATGACATCTGTCCTATTCCATTTTGAGTTAAATTAACTCAAGCATCTGCATTGAATTTATCAGTTAAATTACTAAGTTCCACCCACATCTTCTTTATCCTAGTGAGGTAGGTAGTATATCCAATACTCACTGAGTTAAGTCATTGATTTCTTTTTTAATATAAAACAATTTCACACCATTAGTTTAATCAAAATAATCTTTTATCTCTCTCTATGACTCAGATGAATTATTCATATACTCTACACTATCCACAATCTCTCTAGTAAGTGAATTTAGGATCTACGATGTCACCTATAATACCCCAAGTTTACAGACTCTAAACCTTTTACAATATAGGCCAATAAATTGGTTTCCCAATGCCATAAGTCTCACCTTGATCCGTTGTCTTGGAAAAAAGTTATGTAAATTTCCCCAATTGCGTATCAGCTGCCAGTGATAACGACTTAGGTGATGAGTCATAATGAGTCGTAATGAGTCATAACGAGTTGTAATGGGTCATTAAGTATGATTCATTGCCATACCAATAAAGATATAAAACTTTATCCAAGGGGTAATGACTAGACCCTACGACTCGTTATCAGTGACAATGAGTCATTAGAGGGTCTCGTTACCTTAGCAGAAAGGAACTCAAAAATTAAGTCCCAGACTACGTCTACCTCTCATAATTCATAGTCAGATCTCATGAGTCATTATGAGGGGGAGTCATTACCTTAGTAGTAAAAAGACAAAATCTTAGAGCCTTAGGCCATAACTTAGACCGCAACTCGTGACCAGAGGGTACGATTCATAGTGTGAGCCGTGGTGACTAGAATCAAAATTCCTACATCTTTCAAAAGGGGTTTTTCGATAAATTTCCATCCTTATAATCCCAAACCCAAGTCATTTGGGCACTTTAACATCAGTTATTGATGGATTAAAACTACCTTAACACTTCACAAATCCCAAAATCACTTCTCTTAGCAAAAATAAAACAATTTCTTTTCTCCTTTAGAGCAAACTAGGGTTTCTCAAGAACAAGATCAACTCCAAGGATTTCTCTCAAGCTTCCATTTTCAAGTATGTGGGATTTTACTAATAGGTCCCTTCCACCTATTGAGTCCCAATAACTTCCTAAATTTACAAGTACAAACCATTTTCGCATTTTAATTGGGTTCCAAGTCAAATATGAGATTTATCAACTCCCTTTTCAATTGTTTTAGTCATGAAACATGAAAATATATTACTCCATGAGAATTGTGTTTCCATATATTTGATAATTTCAATTTTCCATAACATGATCAATTATTGAAATATTGAGTACTATTTATGATTTCCCATACTATGTTAGTTTTATCCATATTATGTTCAGTTGCATTAGTCTGTGCTAGTGGGTTATGAACACCCGATACTTAGCAATTCAAGCATATATCAGCTTACATGTTATTGAGTATCTCAGATTGTACATGTATTATTATTTTCAAAATACCATTTCTTGAGCATATTAGTTATCAGTTTCTATGTATCAATTTTTACTTCAGTGTCTTTCAGTTGGGAGTAGTACTTAGCACCGAGTGAATGCAGGAATGATAACTCACCTTTTAGTTAGGATTGAGTTCATTGGTAGTAGTCCCTAAGTTCCAGAACAACGGCATCACGATAGGTTATAAGGGGTCACCCATCAGTTTAGGCTTGACACCGTAGTCCTTTAGGATATCAATTAAGTGGATCCATGCCAGTCAGTGTTGGAACCCTTGGCAAGGTACTAATAGCCATCCAACTGATTTTACAAGTTGGACACTAGTTTTGATCAGATTGGGCTATGTCAGTTGTGTTTAGCTCCCACAATCGCCAATTCAGTTTCAGTATATCCATTCAGTGTATCTTTTCAGCCTAGGTATGCTTGACCTTGTATTCAGTTATTCAATTTATTTAGAACATGTTTGTACTTTTCTTGCATTCAGTTTACACATTCGTGCATTCATACTCACGTGTACCAGTTAGTTTTTCCCATCCCGCATACTCAGTACATTCAAAGTAGTGATCATGTATTTTCTTTTGTGCTATATTGTCTTATAATATAGGTTTGAATGCTCAGTTCTAGGATCGCACCTAGTCAGTTTCTGTGCCACTCAACAGTAGTGTGGTGAGTCCTCATCCTTCAAGGACTGGTTATCAGATATTATTTTTAGTACCTTATTTTATTTTAGTTAGTTGGAGTTAGTTGGGGGTTTATCCCTTCAACTCCTCATGTTTTAGAGGCTTCTAGACAGTTAGACATATTTCCAATTTTTGTCAGATATTCAGACATGAGTGATATTATCTTTATTACTATCTACTATTGAATTTTTTTCTTATTTACTTTTGCCAGTAGTAGATGCCAGACCATGGGTTAAATCGAGGCTCACTTATGACTCTTAGCACCGTGTTATGACTAGGGAGTAGTCTCGGGTCATGACAAACTTGGTATTAGAGCTAGGTCTAAAGTGTCCTAGAGAGTCTAAAAGCCGTATTAAGTAGAGTTTGGTTCATGGGTTGTAGTGCGCCACACTTATGAGTGAGAGCTATGAAATATTTTAGGAAAGTTTCACTTATTTTATTGTTCATGTTATGTGATGGAGCATGATCTCCCTTGTGTTTCCTCTTCTAAATCTTCCTCAACCAATTTATAGAAAATTCCTCCTAGAAGGGCTAATGGAAGGAGTAATAGGGACCAGTCAGCACCGCCACTTGTTCCAAAAGACCCTCTGAATAAGCAGGTCTCCCATGCTGAGTTCAGATCCTCCTTCACTCTATGGCTTCCCAAAATAACCAATAGGCGATTTCCCCAACCAACCTAGTAGCAAATATGGTAGCCACTAGGATCTGAGACTTCACTCAGATGAATACCCTATTTTCTCTAGATTAAATTCTGAGGAGGATCCACTAGAGTTTCTAGACCATATACAGAAGGTGATTGATATTATGGGTGTTACTCTAAGTGAGAGTACTGACTTAGCTACTTACTAATTAAAAGGGGGATCACACTTGGGTTAAGCAGTAGAAGGAGGATAAAGTTGCCGATGTAGGGCCTATAGAGTGGGATGAGTTTGTTGTTGCATTTCTGGATAGATTTTTCCCACTTGAGTTAAGGGAAGCCAAGGTACAGGATTTTATTAACTTAAAGTAGGGTAGTATGAGTGTTAAGGAGTATTTACTCAAATTTAGTTAATTGGTGAGGTATGCTCCTAATATGGTGGCTAATTCTAGGGCCTGAATGACCAAGTTTTTATTTAAGGTATCAGAGGATGTAGTCAAGAAGTGTAGAACAATGATGTTAATTAAGGAGATGGACCTCTCTGGATTGATGGTTCATGCTCAGCAAATTAAGGAGGAGAAGCTCAAAGAAATGAAAAAAGAGAATAAGAGGGACAGAACTGGTAGTTTTAATTTCTCACAGCAGAGGCTAGATGGTGGTAATCATTCATAGTTCTCCTAGAAATATTCAGCCCCAGCCTCATCTTCTGCTAGTTCTCCAGTACCTATGTTCCGACAGGATACTTGTGATGGAGCATCAGGATCTAAGTCCAAGGATAGTGTGAACAGTGGTCACACCAACCCAGTCTACAAGAGGTGTGGTAAAAACTACAAGGGTAAGTATATGGGTGACAGTGATACGTGCTTTGAGTGTGGTAAGTCAGGCCACATAATAAGAAAGTACCCGACGGTTGCACAAAGAGGTAGAAATGATCATCTACAAAATTAGGCAAACTCTTCAAAAGTACGAGCAGGTACCCTACTAAGCAGGGTGCCACTTCCAGTACAACCAATGGAGGGTGTTAGAACCAAATCTATGCCCTTCAGACTCATCAGGATCAGAAGGGTTCTCTTGTTGAATTTACTCGTACGTTACAAGTCTTTCACCTTCATATGTAAGCCTTATTAGATCCTGGAGCCACACTTTCCTTCATGACTCCCTATATAGTAGTAGATTTTGGTGTAAGTCCTAAAACTCTTATTGAACCCTTCTCAGTGTACACTCTAGTCTGTAGTTCCATTATAGCTAGACTGGTATACAAAATTGCCCAGTTATAGTATCCCAAAAAGACACCTTAATTGATATGGTAGAACTACAGATTACTAATTTTGATGTCATTCTTGGTATGGATTTGCTCCATTCTTGC
The DNA here is from genome assembly GCA_030864225.1 of Capsicum baccatum var. pendulum. Classification (NCBI taxonomy): domain Eukaryota; kingdom Viridiplantae; phylum Streptophyta; class Magnoliopsida; order Solanales; family Solanaceae; genus Capsicum; species Capsicum baccatum. The sequence continues at coordinate 210,067,134 of CM061553.1, read as the reverse complement.
TATGCCTTAGTTGACTGTAGAAACAAAATAGTTCAATTTCAGTTTCCAAATGAGTCAGTCGTAGAATGGAAGGGTAGTACCTCAATACCTATAGGATGGTTTTTTTCTTTCGTCAAGGTGAGTAAAAAAATTTCCAAGGGGTGTATCCATCATCTCATTCGAGTCAACGACTCAAGTTCTGAAATCTCAAGTCTTAAGTCAGTCCCAGTAGTAAATGAGTTTTCGGAGGTGTTTCCTAAAGATCTTCCCAGAGTTTCTCTCGAGCAGGATATCGACTTTTGAATAGAACTCTTTCCTGATACCCAGCCTATTTCAATTCCACCTTACAAAATAGCTTTAGCCGAGCTTAAAAGATTGAAAAAATAGCTGAAGGATCTCTTATATAAGGGTTTCATCAGATAATATCTCTCCATAGGTGCTCCAGTTCTATTCATGCACAAGAAAGACAGTTCTCTCGAAATGCGCATCGACTACCGTCAGTTAAAGAAAGTCATAATCAAGAATAAGTATCCCATTCCTATGATTGATGACTTGTTCGACCAACTTCAGGGTGCAACTTGTTTCTCTAACATAGAATTTAGATCCGACTATTATCATCTCAGAGTAAGAAATTTTAACATTCTAAAAACACCCTTCAAAACTTGGTATGGTCATTTTGATTTTGTAGTTATGTATTTTGGACTAAAAAATGCCCCTATAGCTTTTATGTACTTCATGTTCAGTGTGTTCAAGCAGTACTTGGATATGTTTATCATAGTCTTCATAGATGACATCCTCATCAATTCTCGTAGTAAAGGTGAGTATGCAGACCATTTGAGGATTGTTCTGCAGGCCCTTAAGAATCATCATTTTTTTGTTAATTTCAGCAAGTGTGAATTCTGGTTGAAATAAGTAACTTTCCTTGGTCATATTATTTTAAGTGAGGGCATCTAGGTTGATTCTCAAAATACCAAAGCAGTAAGGAACTTTCTTAGGCCTATCGCTCTATCAGATATCAGGTGTTTTTTTGGGTTTAGCTGGTTACTATAGATGGTTTGTTAAAGGATTTTCCTCTATTGCCTCTCCTATGTACAAAACGACTCAAAAAAAAGTCAAATGTCAGTGGTGCGATTCCTGTGAGAAGAGTTTTCAGGAGTTGAAGACTCGACTCACTTCAACCCTAATTTTTACTTTACTAGAGGGTTTAGATGGTTTCATTATTTATTGAGATGCCTCCAGTATTGGTCTAGGTTATGTGTTTATACAGCGAGGCAAAGTTATAGACTATGCCTCTAAACAACTCAAACCCTAAGAGAAGAATTATCCAACTTATTATCATGAGTTACCAACAATTATTTTTGCCTTAAAGATTTGGAGGCATTACCTTTATGGGGTTCACATGGATTTGTTTATTGATCACAAGTGGCTTTAGTATATGTGCACTCAGAAGGACCTAAATCTTTATCACAAAAGATGGTTAGAACTGTTGAAGGATAAATACATGAGTGTCTTGTATCACTCGGGGTAAGGCCAACATAGTGGACGACGCCCTTAGTAGATTGTCTATGGTAAGTGTTTCCCATGTTGAGGATAATATGAAGGATTTAGTTTGCGAGGTTCATCAGCTTGCTAGATTGTGAGTTCGGTAGTTTTTTTTGTCCGATGGTAGTATATGTGTTCAAAATGGTTCAAAATATTCTTTAGTTGATAAAGTGAAGGAAAATCAAGATAGAGATCCTAATTTTCTTAAGATGAAGGAGGCAGTTAAGAATTAGAGAGTTGAGGTTTTCCCCTAACAGAGAGATGGTATTTATCGCTGTCAGGATAGGTTATGTATTCCAGACGTAATTAATTTAATACAGTGGATGCTAGTAGAGGCTCATGGTTCTTGCTATTCTGTTCACCTAGGAGACACTAAGATGTATCGTAACTTATGGGAAGCCTATTGGTGGAATGGTATGAAGAAGGATATTGCAAAATTCATGGCTAAGTGTTCTAGTTATCAGCAGGTTAAGGATGAGCACCAGAGACCTAGTAGTATGCTTCAGGAATTCAGTATCCCCACTTGGAAGTGGGAAGTGGTGAATATGGACTTTATTATAGGGTTGCTCTATACGCGTTGTCAGCGTGATTCTATTTGGGTTATTATAGATCGAATAACTAAGTCATCAAATTTCAGTCGAGGATTATGCTAGACTCTATCTCAGGGAGTTATTAAAGTTGCATGGGGTCTCGGTGACCATTATATCGGATCGAGGTACATAATTTACCTCTTATTTTTGGAAGGATTTTTAGAAGGGTCTTGGTACCCAAGTTTATCTCAGTACAACCTTTCACCCACAGATAGATGGTCAGGTAGAGATGACCATTTAGACTTTAGAGGATATGTTGAGGACGTGTGTACTTGATTTCAAGGATAGTTGGGATGACCACTTGCCTTTGATTGAGTTTGCTTATAATAACAGTTATCAGCCTAGTATTCAAATGGCTCTATTTGAGGCTCTCTATGGCAGGAGGTGTAGATTTCCTATTGGTTGATTTGAGGTTGGTGAGGCTGCCTTGATAGGGCCAGATTTTGTGCATGAGGTGGTGGAGAAAGTTCTGCTTATTATAGAAAGATTGAAAACAACCCAGAGTCTTTAGAAATCTTATCCAGATATGAGAAGGAGGGAGCTTGAATTTGATGTTGGGGATTTTGTTTACTTAACAATTTTGCCCATGAAGGAGTGAAGAAGTAAAAGCTTTGTCCTCGCTATGTCGGTCGTTATAGGATTTTGATCCGTTTTGCTAAGATATTGTATGGGTTGAACTTGTCTACATATTTATCATTTGTGCATCTGATTTTGTATGTCCCCTTGTTGAAGAAATGCATTGGTGACCCAACATTAGTAGTTCCTTTAGAAAGTGTGGGCGTGGAAGATAGACTCGCTTACGAAGAAGTACCAGTTGAGACACTTGACCACCAGATTCATAGGTTGAGAAATAAAGAGGTTGCCTTAGTAAAGATTTATGGAGGAATCAGTCCGTTGAGGGAGCTACTTGGGAAATAGAGACTGATATGAGAGCCAAGTACCCCTATCTTTTCTCTTCGAACCCAATTTCAATGTGAGGTAATAGTTTTCTTAATTAAGTAATAAATTCTTTCATTTCTATATAATCTATCCAGTCAACCTCATGTCATATCATGCATTCATGAGTTCAGTTCAGTTCATGCATCAATTAAAGATTCAGATGTTAAGTCATGATTCAACTCATAAGGGTTTAGTGTATGATCTCAGTTTTCCCTAGTAGTTCTATTCGGACAGTTTCATTCAGGAATGAATGATCCCAAGGGGGAGATATTGAAATACCCCAAGTTTACAAGATCTATTCCCCTTAAAAGATAGGCCAATAAATTAGTTTTCCCAATGCCATGAGTCTTATCTTAATCTGATGTCATGGCAAAGAGTTATGAAAATTTTTCCTAGAGCTTGTCTGCGGCCAATGACAATAGCTCAGGTGACGAGTCATTAGTAGTAGTAATGAGTCGTTATGTATGAGTCGTTTCCACACCAGTGAAGATATCAAACTTCATCCCAAGGGTAACAACTACACCTTGCGACTCGTTATTAGTGATGATGAGTCGTTAGCTTGTCTCGTCACCTTAACAAAAAAACCCAAAAATATAGTCCCAGACAACGAATACCCCAAACGACTCATAATTAGACCGCACGAGTTGTTACAAGGGGGATTTTTGACCTTATTTGTGAAAATCCCAGACCTCAAAACCTTAGGTCATAACTCAGACCGCGACTCATGACCAAATGGTACGAGTCGTAGGGAGAGTCGAGACAACAGGAACTAAAATTCCTATAAAAGATCTTTTTGGTAAATTTTCATCCTTATAACCCCAACCTACATCGTTTGGTTACTCTAACATCAGTTATTTAGGGATTAAAACTACCTTAACACTTCAGAAATCCCAAAACATCTCTTAGAAAAAAGAAAATGAAGCCTTTTCTCCCTCAAAGCAAACTAGGGTTTCTCAAGAACAAGATCAACCCCAAGGATTTATCCAACGCTTCCACTTTCAGGTATGTGGGATTTCATCATTGGGTCCCTTCCACCCATTGTGTCCCAAAAACTTTCTAAATTAACAAGTATGAACCTTTTTCTCCTTTAATTTAGTTCCTCATCAAATATGAGATTTATCAACTCTCTCTTAGTTGTTTTGGTTATGAACCATGAAAAAATATTTCCCTTTGAGAATTATTTTTCCAGATGTTTGATAATCTCAATTGTCCAGAACTTGATCAATTATTGAAACATTAAGTACTATTCATGATTTTCCATACTATATCAATTTTATCTTTATCATGTTCAGTTGTATTAGTCTGTGCTGGTGGGTTATAAACACCCGATACCTAGATATACATGCATATATCAACTTACTGTTATTGAGTATTTTTGATTGTACATGTATTGTTTTCAAAATACTATGACTTGAGCATATAAGTTATCAGTTCCTGTATCAGTTTATACTTTAGTGTCTTTCATTTAGGAGTAGTACTTAACACCGAGTGAATGCAAGGATGACGGCTCACCCGTCAGTTTGTCTTGAGACCGTTGGTAGAAGTCCCTAAGTTTTAGGACTACGGTGCCACCATAGGTTATAAGGGGTCACCCATCATTTTAGGCTTGACACCCTAGACCTTCAGGGTATCAGTTTAGTAGATCCACACCAGCCAATGTTTGAACCCTTGGCAAGGTACTAACACCCATCCAACTGGGGTTACAAATTAGACCACAATTTTTCTTAGATTGGGGTATGGAGGTTGTAGTTAGCTCACACAATCTCCAGCTCATTTTTAATATACCCATTCAGTGTATGTTTTCAGCCCAGGTATGCTTGACCTTGTATTCAGTTATCCAGTTATTCAGTTTATTCTTCACATATTTATGCTTGATCTTGCATTCAGTTTACACATTCATCCCTTCTTACTCAAGTGTACCTGTTAGCTTTTCCCATCTTAGATACTCAGTACATTCAAAGTACTAATTGCATACTTTCTTTTGTGCTATATTGTCTTATAATATAGGTTCAGATGCTCAGTTCCTAGATCGCACCTAGTTGGTTTCTGTGCCACTCAGCAGTAGTGTGGTGAGTCCTCATCCTTCGGGGACTGGTTATCAGATGTTAGTTTTAGTACTTTATTTTATTTTAGTTAGTTGGGGGTTTTTCCCTTCAACTCCCCATGTTTTAAAGGCATTCAGACAGTTAGACATGTTTTTAGCTTGTATGAGATATTCAGACATGAGTGATGTCATCTTCATTACTATCTACTATTAGATTTTTTTCTTGTTTAACTTCCATCAGTATTTTGTTAATTTCTTCAATATTCCTAGTAGATGCCAGATCATGGGTTAGCTTGGGGTTCACTTGTGACTCTTAGCACTATGTTATGACTACAGAATAGTCTCGGGTCGTGACATCACCATGTCACACACCTTTTCCAATATTGTGATTGGGGAGAATCTGCAATAGGTTTCACACAGTCACCATTGATGAATCCTAATTTATTATTTACCGAAACATATCACATTCTTTTTCTAAACCATGAACAATATCCCGTTCCATCAAAATGAGAAGGAACAAGGGTTAACCCTAGGCTATTAAAGGGATACACATACAGTAGATCATTCGCATCAGAACTAGTGGTTGAAGCAGAAGAACTCGAAGCATAAGCCATTAAAGTAGATAAATTTTAGGCAGTTGCCATTATAGAGAAAAAAAGGAAGATCAGAAAACCAGATTATCATAAATTGAGAAAAAGAAGGAATACGAACAAATCAAAGATGCCAAATCAAAAAAAATTATAGCTAGAGAAACTGAAGAAGAGCAACTAGTCTCTGATACAATATCAAGAGTAATTCATGGTGGATTATCTTGAAAGCTTGGGAGCTACAGGCAATAATTATGGAATCTGTGTATAGGATGAATTACAAAGAGATGAAAACAGAAACTGCTTTCATTGGAATGGAATGATTAATCTGAAAATATCTACAAGGTATACATATATACTTGATAGCACTACGACAATTGGCTACAGCTAGACTCTAACAAACTTAACGAATTCTAACTAATTGAATTAACCTACACTATTGATTCTATAGTAAAAATAAAATAGATAGGTACTATCATCTAAGCTAAGTAATTTCAATAAAAACTTTTCTTATTGTCGCTGCTTTTGATACAAATTTCGTCTCTGTAAAATTTGTGACGTAAAGTCAAATATTAATAAGGTACCATAAATATATATACACATACACACAATAATTAATAATGTTATAATTTTAGAGTTATTTTTTTAATTCTTACTTCCTATTTGTTTTTTAGAGTACTATTTCATTCTTAAAAACATTAATCATTTAACTTCACAAAGTCATAGTATTATTATTTTAAAAAGTAAGGATTAATTCTAGTTAGCAAGATGTTAGCCATATTTTACAATGCATTGAATTATATATTATTGTAAATTTTTCATTTATTAGTAAGAAGATTTGAGTGGCTTAATTCAAAGTTCTAAATTATTTCTAATAAAAAATAATGTTCTTGTTTTATGTTCAAATCTTATACTTCTTTTACCATCTTTAATATTATTTAAAGTAAAACTAAAATCATAAAATTTACTATTTAGTCTAGCCTCAATATGCCCGATCTTAAAAGATGATGAGCAGACTGCAAGGCAGAAGCACCTAGATCATGGAATCCTTGTTTTAGGGCCTGTGTTATATATGGAACAAAATTGACAACACCTTGAGAAATATTTAATAATAGAATCTGGGGATAATAATGCAAAACGTCAGCCCATCAAAGTTATTTACAACTTAAATGACTTAACTTTAAGTTAATTACCAAAATAGCCATTTTGGAGAATTTTGTATATTTTCGGCAATAACACACATTAATTTTTCCAAATCTCTATTACACTTAAGTGCTTTTATTTTAGATCTCATAGTGGATTGGTGTTGTTTTTGAACGTTAACTTTTGGGTCCAAAGTAGGTCGGGATTCATCGAAGCTGAAGCTACTCACCGAAGCAACGCCGAAGACTTCATACCTATTGCTCCATGCCTATTTCTTCTACAGTAATTTGAGGAATAGTAGGATGAGTTATTTCAAAAATAATGATGACAAAATAGTTAAATTGCCCTGAAATGGGCTATTTCAGAGCAATGACGGCGACGACGGGGTTGTTTAGTTATTTAGTAGGAGAAGCTGGTTGTGGGTATTTATGTGGTGGTTGCTAGCTGTGATTGGTTGTCTAGAGATTGATCAAAATTTTCTCTCTAAGTTCATTACTTTCAATTTCTTGCATTAATATTCATCTCTTTTTCTCTCTATTTTTGAAAATTTCTTACCTATGAGTCTTAACAGCTCAACTCATTATTTATACTGTTCACACTAAGCTTAGACCTGTACGACTTTAAAATGCATCACTAGGGAGTAAGACTTTTTAAAATATATACCAATATCTCTCCTATGTTTTGTTGGTGTGGGACTTTTAATCCAAATCTGGGGTATTACATACACCCCTCTTATAGACTCAACATCTTCGCTAAGGTTTGCCTTATCGAATAGGATTTGCCTAGACTTAGGACTGCAGTTTGCTTTGCCTTACCGAGATTTTCCAAAACTTAGTTTGAACTTTAGACTACATCAATAAGGCTAACATAGGTGTCACTCTGATACCAAGTTTTCCATGAACCAAGACTACCCCTAGTCTTAACATGGTGCTTATTATCATAAGTGATCCCAAACTAACCCATGATATTGGCATAATGCATGACCAATCAATTAAATCATATAAGTTAAATCATAATCATGAAACAAACTTGTTCAATACATTTAGTATTATAAATTTCATTTACAACATCAAAAATTTTAAAAGAAAGAGAAATTGATTAGGACAACTCTGTCTAACTATCTATGAAGCCTCTACTAATACTGACTATAGATAGCCGGGAGATGACCCCTACCTATTCCTAATCAATACATAAAAATAAAAAATAAAATTATTGGATATACAACTGACTTGAGTCCTCGGAGTAAAAGAATTCATCACCTCGTAGCTGGATGTTGTGATCTGCCACACTATACTCCTGAAAGTAACCACTTGATTTCTACATCACATAAAAATATAGATAGAAGAGGTATGAAATCAGTACTTTGGTATGTACTGAGTATATGAGATATGCATTTGTCATGAAAATATTTAAAACATACTTTGAAACTAAGGACACAAGCCATTTGTAAAAGTATGCATTTAAAACATGTCTGTACATAAAAGCTGTGAGGCATAGTCCAATAGCTGAATCAGAAGCTAGAATATTTTTGTAAACTAAAAAGTTGTAGCAGGACAACTATTATATTTAATCTACAGTTAATATTGAATATGTTGTAAAACTGTACTAAATGCTAACTGAATATAAATATATGAACTTGAGTGCAAAGTGAATGCATGGAGCTGAACTGTCGTGCAATGGCCCTATATAAAATACATATATACTGATAGGCAGTGATAGTCTGGGAAGTCATAGCACAAAAGTAAGTAAATTAAACTGAGGGTCATGTATAAATACTAGGTCCAAAATTTTGGGATGTGAACTGATACAATGACTAAGTAAATAAACATGTAACTGATTAATACTGTATTGAATAAAATTATTACAAGGTCATGTAATAACTGACTTTAAACTGAGGGAGATATTATTAACCAACCTATAACTATGTGAGATAAACATGAAGTTTGATGCATAATTCCTATTGAAAAGGGCCTAATATACCTTGCTATAGTATAAAGGCTGATCTGATATGGTACCACTAAGCTGATGTCTAAAAGGACTAAGGTATCAATCCTGGTCTAACGGGTGACCTTTAAGAACCTATAGATGCACCGTAGTTCTAGGACTTAGGGACTTCTATGAAAGGTCTTAACCTAAATAAGGGGCAAGCCTTCATACCTGCATCCATTTACTGCTAAGTACTACTCCTAATTGAGTATAAGTTGATTTACTGAATAGCTTAGTAATACTTAAGTTTTGAGACTGAAGTATAAGTGTTTTATCTGAAAACATTCTAAATCATGAAAATCAAAGGATTGAATATTCATAAATACATGCATGAAATCCTAGGTCATCGGGTATTCATAACCCCCCATCTCTGAAGAATGAAACTAATAATGATAACTCAATAATCAAAAGGAAAAAGGGACTTTATAGTACAAGTCCAAATTAGTAAATATCAATATACTAAGGATCCATAAAATGACATGTCTGTAAAGATAATGAATTTCATGAAAAAACATGTCATGTTAAACTAAGATAGTCTGAAATCCATCAAATCATGATAATAATGCTTAATAGTCTTGCAAATTGATACATTTTATATAGCTTGATTATATGCTTGAAAACTTAAGTAATATCATGTAAACCATGCATGGGCATGAGAATAATGTAAATTCTATAATATAACTATAAGAAATCATAAATAATATGAAAACATGTTCATGAATTAAAAATATATTATGGAGAACTAAATTTAAGCTTGGAGCCATAATTGGGTAAAAACCCTAGTTCATTGGAATCATAGAATTTATGAATGAATAATTATAATTTGGGCATAAGGATGAAAATACATCTTTATTAAATACCCACATACCCGATTACTTTTTATTCTTGAACTAATGTTTGAAGGATTTGAGCCTGAAGATGAAAAACCGTAATTTCTTGTTCGATAAAGAAAAGTCACATATTTCTCATGTTTCTCTGAGTAATTTCATGTGTTGTGAATTAAATGTCGGATTAAAACTTGTGTAGACTTGATATTCAACCTTAGGATAGTTTAAACAATGTAGTTTAAGAGGTTAAGAAATGCAAAAAGTCCAGAATACCCCTCTAAAAATATTAGAGAAAAAATTGATTTTGGATGCCAAAGATACCCTCCCACGGTTGTGGGACCCAACCACGATCGTGGTATTGAATCATGGGTTCTATAAGACCTGATATCTCTGAAGTTGATCAGAAAAGCATATCCCACGATCTTGGAATCTAATCATGATCGTAGGATCATATTCATGGTTGGCGTCATCAAATCTGAGAACTTGACAGTCATTCGTAGGAGTGGCAAATGGGTTGTTTGGGATGAATTTGGGTGCGTCAAAATTGGGTAAATCAATAGATGGGTCATTACCCAACCCTAACTAAAATAATTGGGCGAATATGGGTTGGCTCAAAATGGGCTAAACAATGGGTTGTAGACCAACTTACCCAACTTGAGCCACCTTTTATTTTTTACTTTTAAGAAATACTAACAAACATTAGCAACCAAATATTTACAAAGAAATATAACAGGAAGCACAAATTCAAGTTATAAGTTTTGCATTTTAGAAATTTGAAATATTAGTATGAAGAAAATATTTTGTTGTATATTTATATATCTCCCTTCCTATGAAGTACGAGCATAGCTTTTTTAAAATTTATCTAAATTATTTTTAACTTTCCAACAAATTAAAGGATCATACTACAGATAATGATATCCTTAAAGTTCTTCTATAGTGTGCCTGTGCTATCTTAGCTAAAAGAAATAATTGTTAATCTATAGTTAACATAAATAGGTCTTATGAATTTTTTTTCTTTATAATAAAATTACTACTCTACTTTTAATAGCAAAAATTCTAAATGAATTGTCCAAACGTAGGTACTATATATTCTCCTCTCGATTTTCTTAAATTTTCATTGCATAATTAAATCTAGATTAATAAAATAAGGTTTTCATAAAATCTTTAAGCTATTTTATGGTTCAAATTCAGGCATCATCATGGTCTATTTGGGCTGGTGATTTGTAATGGGTTAACTTGGGATAGCTTAAATTAACCCATTATCAAAATCACTATTTTCCAAACCCATCAAACCTTGGGCGGGTCATTTGGGTTGGGTTAATTTTGCTACCCCTAGTTATTTAGTAAAATGACCGTAACTTCTTTCTTTGATATTGTGTTATATGTAGTTTTGATGATGGCCAGCTAACTGCAAGGGACCAAGTCCCTGGATGGTCATAGTACAATACAACTGGCATGGTGTCTGCACAGTTTTGTCCCCTTGTGTAACAAACTTGGAGGTGTTACTTGTACTGAATAAGACACCTGGTCTAATGATATTTAAGCCTAATCATTACTCATGTATAAAATGAAAAAGATGTTGTTTCATCAAATAGTTTTTGCACAAATCTAAAGAGTGAAGAGAGGCAGTAAAAACTCTATTTCAAGATTACTCAAGCATTGCTCATATTCTTATCTTTGTAGTATGCTTAAGGAGTGAGTGAGTGTTCTTGAGTGCTGAATTGTAAAAGAATTATGTATGCTGTAAGAGTAATGTCTTTTTTTATTTATGCTCAAGAGTGCTTAGGTAGAGTTGCCTAAGTTTGATACTAATTAGAGTTAATCAGTGTAGAGGGTCTTTGGTAGAGTTGCCAAGATGAGCTTGTAGGAGATTTATTGCAAGTGAAAGGATCCTAGAGTTAGGCTAAAATAGAGTTTGTAATCAAGATATTGATTATAGTAGATTTCTTTAGTGCTTATGAGGGAAAGCTGTAGTGTTTTTCCCTTGAGAAAGGAGGTTTCCACGTTAAATCTTGTGTGTTGTTTCTTTTCTTCACTGCCTTTAGTTTTTCTACATTCTATTGTTTGATTTCCTATGATTAACTTTGAGGGACCTGGTTCCTCAATGTGTGGTGCAACCCCCAAGGGTTCCAATAGTTAGTATCAGAGCGCGGTCGCTCTAAAAGTTTAATACCTAGAGTGTCTTGGTTAGCATGGATTCTCCACCTAATCTGGAAGAAGGGCAACCTACCACTAGACCACCTAGATTTAATGAATAGTATTATAGGTGGTAGAAAACTAGGATGTTTGACTTTATTATGGCTGAGGGTAATGAGTTGATGGATATAATTCTTGATGGTCCTCATATACCTATAAAAAAGTCAAAGATGGAAATGTTACAAAAATGGTTATCAAAAGCGGGAGGGAGCAATGAAGAAGACAGGAAAAGAATTGAGAAGAACTACAAGGCAAAGAAACTGCTAGTGTATGGTATAGGTCTAGATAAATATAGTAGGATTTCTGCGTGTGAAAGTGCTAAAGAAATCTAGGACTGCTTGAAAATTACTCATGAGGGAACTACAGATGTGAAGGATTCTAAAGTTGACATGCTGACAACACAGTATGAAACCTTCACTATGAAAGAAGGAGAGTCAATACAAAAAATACATACATGATTCACTTTCATTACAAATGAGCTACATTGCTTAGGAAAAGTGATTCCATTGTATAAGCAAGTGAGGAAGATATTGGGTGTTCTTCCCAAGTCATGGGAAAGTAAAGTGGGTGTCATAACTGAGGCACAAAACCTGAAGACCCTTACTATGGATGAACATATTGAGAACTTAAAAACCCATGAACTCAAAAAGAAGCAAGGAGAAGAAAAGAAGGACGTAAAAAAGGAAAAATCCTCGGCATTAAAAGCTTCAAGGATAGGTTCAAATGAAAAAGACACTATTGTTTCCTACTTGGAAAAGATAATTGTTAGAGTTATGAAGAAAAGTTGTCAGTTTTAAAGAAGTGGAAGTAGCAGCAAAAAATGAGCCATTATAGAAGTTTGTCACAGATGTGGAAGTCTTGGATGTTTTATTAAGGATTGTCCAATGCACAAAATAGACTATCAAGATTATCACAACACTGTAGGTGACAAAGGAAGAAATAGGAACTAGGTTCCTTTAAAATAGAGAAGATAGATTGTAGCTGAGCTTGCAGTTAGACAAGCTTTAGTTGGTTGAGGTGACTCCTCTAGTGAATCTGATGAAGATGAGAAGTTTGCAGATGTGTCTATACATGCGCTGGAAAAATATAAAGTGTCCCTTGAGTCCTTGTTTTCCTTCATAGTAGACACTAAAAATGAAGAAAAAAATAAGGTAACTATCTATGACATAAAGAAGAATCTAGAAACTTATTTTGGTAGGAAGATAAAAAATCTAGAAAATATATTGATTAATACAGTGTGCAAACAGAGTATTGAGAAAAAGTATATAGAAGAAAATATAGAGAATTAGGAGCTTGAATTAATTGCCTTAACACTCCAGATTTTTGAAATAGAAGAACAATGTGCTAAGTTAAAATTTAACAATCTGAGTTTGGTGAGCCAACTAAAGAAAGCATATGCTTCTGATAGTAAAGAGAAGAAAGAATCCACATAGCTTCAAATTGATCTTGAAGAGAAGTTGAAGAACTCTTAAAAGCATCTCACGACTGCACTCCAAAAGAATGAGGAGTTAGAAAGGGACCTGATCCGTCTGAGGGCAGAACTTAAAAATTCCCTATAATGGACCACATCCTCTTTGATCCTTTCTAACTTGACTAATCAAAGATTTAATGATGGTAAATATCTGGGTATCAGTACAAAACTCAATCACTTGGGTCTCATGGAAAGGATGCTCAAAATACTAAGAACAAAGTCCATAAGCCTCCATGTACTCACTGTGGTAGAGATGGACACATTAAAGAAGACTGTCAAAGCTGTATCAGACAAACAATGATCAATGATTGACATATCTAGAAGGGGAGAATCCATCCTAAAGGTTTAATACTTTTGAAAAACATGAAAAAACTCTCATTACCTAGATGTACAAAGAAGGATTTAATCAGCCCTCTGTCTTCCTACTGGGAACTCAAATTCAAATGGGTTCCCAAGTCTATGAAATAATCTTAAGTACAGGAGGGATAAAGGGTTTGCAGTCAGAACATTCTTCTCGATATGTAATTACTCAAGGCTATGAATGAAAGGTCTGATTGTATTCTCTTTTGTGAGACACTTTAAGGTGAACGTGTCTTATATGAATAGGTAAAATAAGTCAAAAATTATATGCAGTTGATGGGAATGTTCAAGAGGCTAATACTGTAGAATAAAATGAGAAATGATGATCCAAGATCTCAATCACAAACATCAGCTCAAGTAGAAGATCTCCAAGAAGTGTCTAGTCAGAATTCAAAAGGACATAGTCCTAGTAGAATACATCTCAGAATATCGAACTAGAAGCACATATCTTCTCATCCCCTAAATATTCAAATATGATGGTAGGAATGCAAACAAGAAGTTTAAGTAAGAAACTTCATATTCTTTTCATCATTCATATCCTAGAAGATGAGCTCACAAAGGTATAAAAGACTCTAGAAGATGTTGGCTAGTCTATATTAATGCATAAAGAACCTTGAAATTCAAAGGTATGGGACCTGATCCTCTGATATACCTTCAAGATAACTTCTATAATGATATGGTGTGTTAAACTCAGAAGTTGTTGCTGGGAATGATCAAATCAACCTGACCTACTAGATGAACCAACTTCTCTTCCAAAATTTAGCTATATTCAGGAGAAAGGTATCCTTGGTAAAATAGGTACATATTGGCCTAACTCAGTACTATACTTTTTGTAGATATGTAATTTTGTCCATCCAAAAATTAAATTTTACTCATTTTTCACATCTCCTACCCCTTACCTTACCCTACCCCCACCTAATCCTACCTACTTTCTTACACACCCACCTAACACTCATCCTTACCTCATCACCCATATACCCCTACCATACCGATGTGACTCCACCCTACCTTAACACATTTTTCTTTTGCACACCATATAGACTAACAAAATTGAAAAAAGAGGAATATATACATAATTTCACACAATTTCTAATTAGAGGGGGATAGGGATAACACCAGATAACAAATACAAGAAAAGGGGTTCCCATTCATGATTCCATCATAGATCATCATCCATCATCCATTTTTCTTTTGTCTTCTTTGATCGACAATACACAGATGCCATATTTACACATAAATCGCACAATCACACACCATGAAAAAGGACAGTATAGAGAGCTCTATTTTTCCCATGTATTAGAGGAAAAATGAGATAATGGAGGGAGATCGACAGAGATCCGATGAGAAAAAGTGAAACCAATGGTTTCGGTTGGAAAACATCGAGGTCTCACTAGAATCCACCCTATTTCCATTAATTTTTGGTCATTGATAGCTCACGCTGCACTATTTTCATTTTTGTTTCCTCGCTGAAATCGGGCTTTAGGATTCATTGGTTCTTGTTCCTGTTCTGGGGTCTGGGTTTTTCCATCCGTCTCAATCATCTTTGGGGTTTCAAATTCTTCTATACCAAGTTAGATTCATCGCGGTTGAGGTTATTTTATTCTAGGTTCCAAGTTTGAGTTTTCTTAAATATTATTATCGACGAAAATCAGTCATCAAAAGGTCCAATTCTATCTTCTCTCATTTTAGTTCATTATATGTGTTTGATTTGTGTGAGATTTGATTGAATATTGGGTGATATTGATTTGTTTTATTCAACTTCGTTGAATAGATGGGTGTGGATTATCAAAATAGTAATCTTAAATTTGTTGAAATTTGGTGTTAAAAAGGAATATGGGGGGTTCGATGATAGGAATTGATAAAAATAAATATTGTTTAGTCTTGATTTATTGTCGTCGGTTATTTTAGAATAGATCAAAGGTTGTATGTGGTAGTATCATGATTAGGCCATCGAATGAATAGGCAAAAGTTTAAGTTCGGGTAGGCGAATTTAGGAATGATGTTGGATTGAATGAGTGGAATGTTGAATGTGTTAAATGCTTTTCTAGTTTATCTCATGAAATTGAAATTATATTCATTTGTCGAGGAATGCCCCGAGGGAATTGTACTTATTTACCGGGGAATGCCCAGAAGTATCATGTACGCAAAGGAGGCTCGTGATCAAGGCCCGAGGCATTGAGTAAGGCATTGGAGCGTAGTATTAGAATTTTTTTAGAATCGGATTTATATTTTTTGTATTTTCATTTTGGACTGTATAATTGGACTGGACATTATATTTTGGACTTATTTTGTTTTGTTTGTTTGATTGATTGTTTTGTGTGGTTTATACATTTGTAATGCCAAATTAGCCGATATTCTCCACCAAGAGACCGTGGTCAAACCACGAGATCGAGAGGTGCCTAACACCTTCCCCTCGGTCAACAAAATTCCTTAGTCGGAATCTCTATTCGTAAACCAGTTTTAAAGAGTCAAATCATTTTGAAAAGGTTTTCCAAAGTTGACTTGGCACACCAAATTATGCCAAATGGTGACTCTGAATAAAAATGTAAATAGTCCTTTTTGAAATAAATTTTCATCTTTTTATCACTTTGATAACAAAACTCCTTTCGAAACTCAAAAATAAAATTTATCTTTTTGAAGTTAAAAAGGGGGTGTGAAAGCTCTGGCGACTCTGTTGGGGAATTTTTCAGAATTCAAGCTTATTTTGGAGTTGTATCGGCTTAGTTTGGCATTATAGGTGTATAGCATTTTGTTTGTGTTATTGTTTTATCATTGTTGAGTGCTTACATGCTCTTTGTTTACAGCTTTTATCTTATGTGTTACCACTTTATATCTGATATCATGTGCATAGCCCGAGTCATTCTTTCTGCAACAAATCCCGGAGTGCACGTCGTATACACAAACTCTAGTTGAGTCACCCTTATTTTAGAAGGGGGAGCCATCGGTGTTATGGAGTGGGTGGAAAGCTTTCGCAGCCACTATCGACCATACGCACCCCCGAACAGCCTTTTTAGTGAACCCCAGCGTAGGTCATCCTTTAGGACATGCTTATTTGCATCATATTAAGACCTAGCGGGACCCACGTGGCCCTTTTGTAGGAGAGTCACCCCTAAAGCATCCCTACGTGATAAATGTTGTATCTATGATGGTAATGTGGTTGTTGATGGATCGATTTGGGGAAAACATGTGTTAGAAGTAAAGTGCGTAGGCAAGAAAATGTTAAAAAATAAGAAAAAAAGAAAAAGGTGGAGAGAAAAAAAGATTTTCGTAGTTTTTTTAGTGTTCTTTATGGCTTTTGTTTTTTACAATTCAAAAATTCAAAAAAAAAATTACCGTTTGCACTCATTTATTCAAAAAAAAAACATCAAAAGGATTTTTCTTTTGTTCCTTTACCATGCATTCATATTCAAAAATTTCAAAAAGATTTCTTTTTTTTTAATTGGAGTTTTTTATAAATAAAAAATGCAAAAATGATGGTAGAATTTTTGTACAATGAAAATACCAAAAAGTTTTTTTTCTTCATAGTTGCTGGTGTCATTTTGTGTGAAGTATCAATTTGAAAAATCAAAAAGATTTTGTTCATTTGTCTTTGGTTATGTCTCATAAGTCAAGGTTTAGTTTGTTATTTAATATTTAATTGTCCAATTTGGACGAACTATGCACCCCTGATTCTCCTCTCTCAGGAGTGAGATACGTAGGCAGCCTATTGTTGGTTCGGGGATCTTATTTAAAAAAATTCAAAAATTTTCTTCACTCTTCATTTAGAGTAGGTGATTCCTATACATCTTTAAAAGAAAATCACAAAAAGATTTTTTGTTAATAGTTTCAAATTTCATTTTCGTATGAAATTCAAAATTCAAAAAGATTCTCTTTAGTAATCATAGGTTTCATTTTGTATAGGAATCTAAAAATTCAAAAAGATTTTCTTCACTCTTCTTTTAGAGTAGGTTTTTCATATAAATCTTTAAAAGAAAACTACAAAAAGATTTTTCTTTAGTAGTTTTAAGTTTCATTTTCGTATGAAATTCAAAATTGAACACTCAAAAAGATTTTTCTTTGGTAATTGTAGGTTTCATTTTCTATAGGAACCTGAAAAATTCAAAAAAAATAAAAGAAGAAGAAATTTTCCTCACTCTTTATTAGAGTGGGTGTCATATATATTTCGAAAAGAAAATCACAAAAAGATTTTCCTTTAATAGTTTCAAGTTTCATTTTTGTGTGAAATTCAAATTTGAAAACCCAAAAAAAAATTCTTTGGTAATCATAGATCCTCATTTTGTATAGGGATGTTAAAGATGAAAAATGCAAAAAGATTTTTGTTAATTCTTTTGACAATTTGTTATTTTGTTTTCTTTTTTAAAGTTTCAACAAAAGAAAAAAAAGGAATGGAAAAATAGTTTGATTGGCCATTTTGGCAAGACTTCATAAACTACGCACACCTGATTCTCTTCTCTTGGGAGTGAGATACGTAGACTCCCTTCATGGATTCGATGATCTTTTCAAAAAAAAAAAAAAGGAAAAAGAGGTTGTGAAAAAATGTTGAACTCTAACACATTTGTTGTTTTTTGTTGAGTCAGTTTAAGGTGGTTGATTTGTCACTTTCTGACTGGTCCTCCACATCACACCAAATCCAAAGAAGAGTTAGCTGTGTCCAACCAGGATATAGAGAGTGAGCTCATGGATCAAATAAAGAGTCTAGAAAATGAGAGTTTAAAGCAAGAGATTTTGAGACTAAGGCAACAAATAACAGAAATGCATCGAGCTTGGGCCAGTGGGTTTCCTCCTCCTCTACTCCCTACTGCTGACCCCGCAAATACCCCGAGTTTTTTATCACAATTGCAAGCTCCATGTCTAAATATTGTTGATGCACCACAACATGCCTCAAAATTCATTCCAAGACAAAAGAATCTCAATACTTTCACCACTATTTCTCTAGCCCCTCAACACAAGCCTACAATATTCACAACACCACATGTCATCAATGATTTTGTTTCTCAATACTCTGTTGAGACATCCACATCGGCTAGCCGCCCAATGATTGTGCTTTCCCATGCCGTTAGTAGACCCATGTTCAAAACTCTTGGTGATCATTGTTATACTTTTGAGCCTATATTTAAGTTAATTGGACCACAAAAAATTTTTCACAAGAAGCCTAACATGTCTGAAGAGCCAGAAAAAATGGTTGGAAAAATGAAAGGTACAGAAAATGCTATGAAAAGTTTCCTAGGACTTGTGGGTAAAGAAGATGTTACTTACAAAGATTGGGGCATGTCTTCAAACGTTAACCCTCCTCCAATCCTTGAGATATCAAAATTTGAAGAGCAAGATGGACAGGAGGAATATGTGAAACATTTGGGACAATATTGCAATCAATTAAAGCAAACTAGGGGGGAAGAAGAATGAGAAAGATACAATTGCTATTGTAGTTGGAGAACGGGCATATCCAAGAATACGATGTCATCATTGCCATCAATCTCAAGCCCAAGTTCATACCCAAGCTCTCTATAATCCCTCCCAAAATCCATTATACTCTATTTCCCCACCTCCATATCTAGTATACTGCGCACAACCATATGTTCAACTCCCTTCTTACTTACAATGGCGCGTACAACCTCCTTAGAGTCATCCTCAAACATTACAAACATATCAAAGCCCTTTTAGGCCCGACGTTCAATCCAAAACCAAATAATGAAATGAGACAGAAATTAAGGGATAGCTTCACACTAATTGAAGAGTCATATGCCAGTTTATTCCAGAGATTGGTACAGTGGGGCATGATCACTCATCTCCTCGAGTATACTCTTGACCCATATTCAAGAAGTTTTAATCCAAATATATGATGTGCATATCATTCTAATGTTCAGGGTCACAGTATTGAGAATTGTCGTGCTTTGAAAAGAGAAATAGAAAGGATAATTTAAGAAAAATTGATTGTGGTATAAAACATTGGTACCTCAGTCGTCCTACAGAATTCTTTGCCAACATATGGTACTGCACAATACGTGGGAAGCAATGAGTTAAACATGAGGATCCAAAACTTATTTATTGAAGAAAATATGTCTTATCATTGTGAAAGTTCTAGTCATGCTGATATGCAAATTAGTGGCTAAGTTGCCAGGTTGAGCAATTGAGAAGTCACCTCTCTCCCTACTAGGAAAAGGTCTGATAGTTTGTTTTATTTTCTTTTCTATTTTCTAAATTATTTCAAGGTTGTAGTTCGGGATCTATCTTGTTTTGTTTCTCTGTCATCTTTGTTTAAACCCTTTTATCTTTCCTTTCAATGAAATACGGTATCCCTTATTTGTTTTGTCTTATTTTAAGTTGTTTGTTTGTCTGCTTTACACAATGCATTTTATGTTGATTCTAGTGTTATGAATCAGAGAGTTAAAGTTAGAAAAAGAGAGCATCTGAGAAAATAGGTAGAGTGTTGAGACATTTGGTGACAAGTTGAAGCCTTCTTTGAAAATTAAGGTAACTATTTTGAGAATCACAAGAATAACTTGGTCATCAATTGAAAGACATGTCTCAATTAGGTCGAATAGTGGATGTGTGATCCTATATCAAGAGGAATAGAAAGAAAATTAGCTCTACAAAAGCATGAATCATTTGATGTGAGAGATGTACAACAAAAGTGGAGTTGTATGTTTGACAAGTGAAGTGACACACATGCCCAGTTAAAGTTAGTATTGTTAAAGTGTCGCACATGATTTTCATCTCCCACTTTCATATTGCATGTTATGTACATGCATTTTTAAGGATTGATATGATGACATTGTGTCATCCTTTGCTTACCTCGTTCGAGATTTAGTTTTATTTGCTTTCATGCCCCTCTTTTGAAATCAAGATAGAGTCAACAAAGTTCAAAAAAAAAGAGTCGAGCAAAATAATAGAGTCAAAAAAGTTTAAAAAAAGAAAGAGAGAAAAATGTGTCCAAAAAAGAAAAAAAGAGAAGTGTCAAGAAAAATAGAGTCATAAAAAATTTCAAAGAGAAAAAGAGTCAATAAAAATAAAAAAAAATAAAAAGAGAAGAAACAGAATCAATCAAAAGAACAAGCTGCCAGAACTACGTGTGACCTGACTCTCCTCTCAAGGGGTGAGATACGTAGGCTGCCCTACACTGGGCTCGGTCTAACCAAATAAATAATTATGAATTGTCCAGTCCAAAAAATTGGGGCATAAGTCAATCTTCATTGTTTGAGTCGATTCCAAAAGTTGTAAGTCTCACCCCACTTCAAGTGTCGTTTGGTCCCCATGCCATCTTTTCTTTCTAACCCTATCCAAAAGCCAATTATAACCAAAGAAAAACCTTCAGATCAATCTTTGAGAATGCTAAGGCTAAGCATACAGTGGATGTGATAACACATTTTGGGAACTATTTTTCTTCCTTAGCATAAGGAATTAGGAAAGAAATGAAAATAAGAGAGTCTTATTGGTGAAAACTCTCACGGGCACTGTAATATGATGGTGAGTTGAGATAAATAAAAATGAGAGAGTCTTATCTGTAAAAACCCTCACGGGATCCATAAGACAACTGTGAGTTGAGAGAAATGAAAATTAGAGAATGTCATTGGTGAAAAAACCTTCACGGATACCATAAGGCAATGGTGAACCGAGAGAAAGAAAATGAGAGAGACTTGTTGGTGAAAACCCTTCAAGGTGTCACTAGCTAAATGAGGTCTCTGAATGCAATTGACCCAAAGAAGTAACTCAATTTCAGGGTCATTAGCTCAACAACAATTGGTGAAAGTTTGGATGAAAAGATTAGGCAGCTTAATCCAAATGCATGGCATAATCATTAGAGTTGATTGTCATTTTAGATAAATTTTTGTTTCTTTCTTTCAAATGGGGACATTCATTTTCTTTTCTTTCTTCTCTTTATCTTTATTTTTATTTTCTTGAGTCAGTTATCCAAATAATAATAAAATCATATTCATTTTTCTCCTATCTTCGAGTCAAATCCATGACAAAACAAGTGAGAAAAGATTTCAAAACTGGCTACCAGCTTCTTCAATTGCAAAAATCAAGACAAAGCCAGCATATGAAAGAGACATGATTGTGAGTCAAATAAGGCATGCAGAAAGTTTTATCAACAGACAAGCTTGGGAACTCATGGAAATACCAAGGATTAAAGGGTTTATCTGAGAAGCATGACAAAGCAGAATTACTACGTTTATTTTGAAGTCACTCTTAATAATTTGAGTTTGGATCAATGACACGACAAAGCAGGGTCAAGTGCCAGCAATCTACAATAAAAGGAAGGGAAAGAACACTGGAGCAGGTATCGGGACAGCCAAGTGCCGCAAGCCACCACTAAGTTTTTAACTGACAAATTTTCTTTTTGAAACAGGGGCAAATTCACTTCACTTAATTCAGCTACCATTAGAAAAGCACATCCATGGGATTTTACTTTCTGTTCAGAACCCTCCTAGAAAATGGGATTTTACTTTCTATTCAGGACCCTCCTGGAAAATAGGATTTTACTTTCTGTTCAGGACCCTCCTAGAAAATGGAATTTACTTTCTGTTCAGGACCCTCCTAAAAAATGGGATTTTACTTTCTGTTCAGGACCCTCCTGGAAAATGAGAATTTACTTTCTGTTCAGGACCCTCCTGGAAAATGGGATTTTACTTGTTCAGGACCCTCCTAAAAAATGAGAATTTACTTTCTGCTCAGGACCCTCCTGGAAAATGGGAATTTATTTTTATGTTCAGGATCCTCCTGGAAAATGGGAATTTACTTTCTCTTCAGGACCCTCCTAGAAAATGGAAATTTATTTTATGTTCAAGACCCTCCTGGAAAATGGGAATTTACTTCATGCTCAGGACCATACTGAAAAATGAGACTTTACTTTCTGGTCAGGACCCTCCTGAAAAATGGAATTTTATTTTCTGTTCAGGACCCTCCTGAAAAATGGGATTTTACTTTATGCACAGGACCCTCCTGAAAAATGGGATTTTACTTTACGCTCAGGACCCTCCTAAAAAATGAGAATTTACTTTCTATTCAGGACCCTCCTGAAAATGGGATTTTACTTTCTGTTCAGGACCCTCTTGAAAAATGGGATTTTACTTTATGTTCAGGACCTTCCTGAAAAATGAGATTTTAATTTATGCACAGTATCCTCATGAAAAATGAGAATTTACTTTATGCTCAGGAACCTCCTGAAAAAAGGGATTTTACTTTATGTTCAAGACCCTCCTGAAAAATGGAATTTTACTTTCTATTCAGGACCCTCCTGAAAAATGGGATTTTACTTTTTGTTTAGGATCCTCCTAAAAAATTGGGATTTTACTTTCTGTTCAGGACCCTCCTGAAAAATGATATTTTACTTTATGTTCAGGACCCTCCTGGAAAAATGGGACATTACTTTTAACAAAAATGAATGAGTGAAATCTTTCTTTATCATAATCTTTATATGGGATAATTTTTGTTTTAGCTTTGATTTTAGTTTCAGGAGCCCGCCTGAAGAATGAGGTGATAAAATTGAAAGTCAGGAGCCCGCCTAAAGAACAGGGTGATGAAATTGAAAGTCAGGAGCCCACCTGAAGAATAGGGTGATAAAATTAAAAGTCAGGAGCCCGCCTAAAGAACAGGGTGATGAAATTGAAAGTCAGGAGCCCGACTGAAGAACAGGATGATGAAATCAGAAGTTGATGAAACCAAAAGTCAGGATCCCGACTGAAGAGTAGGGCAAATAAGTTGAAAGTCAAACAACAAGTTGAAGAAATTTCAAGTCAAACAACAAGTTGAAGTAATTGCAAGTCAGGAGCCCGCCTGAAGAATAGGGTGATGAAACTCAAGTCAAGAGTCTAAAAGAAGTTGTATAGGTAGGATTTTTGTAATTTTATTTATGTTTTAACTAATAATTTTCATTTTTGATATAATAACAGTGTCGCGGATCGGAACGTCGACGGGACCTCACTCGACTCTCCAACTCGGTATAGTCCTTCTACTTCCTTTGGAGATACCTATGACTTGATTCCCTCGTAACTAAGGATGAGTATGATGTCCAAATTCAAGACTTGGTTGCCCTCCTTCCTTGTGTTTCTTTCTTCTGATTAATGGTCGGTCAAAATTTTGTCTCGTTGTCTACTTCTTTGTCTAAAAATACTTTGTATTTACATTCAAAGAGGGGCATAATGTAGACACGTAATTTTATCCACCAAAAAATTAATATTTACTTATTTTTCATATCTCCCTACCCTACCCCTACCTTACCCTACCCCCACCTAATCCTACCCACTTTCTTACACACCCACCTAACACTCATCCTGACCTTACCATCCACATACCCTTACCATACCATGTGACCCCACCCTACCTTAATACATTTTTCTTTTGCACACCATATAAACAAACAAAATTAAAAAAGGAGGAACATATACATAATTGCACACAATTTCCAATTAGAGGGGGATAGGGATAACACCAGATAAAAAATACAAGAGAAGTGGTTCCCATTCACGATTCCATCAGAGATCATCATCCATCATCTATTTTTCTTTTCTATTCTTGGATTGACAATACACAGATTCCATATTTACACACAAATCGCACAATCACACACCATGAAAAAGGATAGTACAGAGAGCTCTATTTTTCCCATGGATTAGAGGAAAAATGAGATAATGAAGGGTGATCGACAGAGATCCGATGAGAAATAGTGAAACTGGCAATTATGGTAAAAAAATGCCAAGGTCTAACTGGAATCCACCCTATTTCCATTGAATATTTTTCACTGATAGCTCACCGGAGCTCAGGCAACACTATTTTCTTTTCAGTTTTCCATCGTGTATTGGAGTTTTGTGTTTCCTCGCTGAAATTGGGCTTTAGGATTCATTGGTTCTTGTTTCTGTTCTGGGGTCTGGGTTTTTCCATCCGTCTCAATCATCTTTGGGGTTTCAAATTCTTCTATACTGAGTTGGATTTGTCGCGGTTGAGGTTATTTTATTCGAGGTTCCAAGTCTGGGTTTTCTTAAATATTATTATCGACAAAAATTAGTCATTGAAAGGTCCAATTCTATCTCCTCTCATTTTAGTTCATCATATATGTTTGATTTGTGTGAGATTTGGTTGAATATTGGGTGATATTGATTTGTTTTGCTCAACTTCGTTGAATAGATGGGTGTGGATTGTTGAAATAGTAATCTTAAATTTGTTGAAATTTGGTGTTAAAAAGGAATGTGGGGGGTTGGATGATAGGAATTGATAAAAATGAATAATGTTTAGTCTTGATTTATTATTGTCGGTTATTTTGGAACAAATCGAAGGTTGTATGTGACAATATCCTGATTAAACCATCGAATGAATAGGCAAAAGTTTAAGTTCGGGTAGTCAAATTTAGGAATGATATTGGATTGAATGAGTGGAATGTTGAATGTGTTGAATGATTTTCTAGTTTATCTCATGAAATTGAAATTTTATTCATTTGCTGGAAAATGCCCCGAAGGAATTGTACTTATTGACCGTGGAATGTCCAGAAGTATCATGTATGCAAAGGAGGCTTGTGATAAAGGCCCAAGGCATCGGGTAAGGCATTGGAGCATAGTATTAGGATTAGTTTAGAATAGGATTTATATTTTTTGCATTTTTTATTTTGGACTGTATAATTGGACTGAACACTATATTTTGGACTTGTTTTGTTTTGTTTGATTGATTGATTGTTTTGTGTGGTTTATACATTTGTAATGTCAAATTAGCCGATATGCTCCACAAAGCGATCGTTGTCAAACCACGGGATCGAGGGGTGCCTAACACCTTCCCCTCGGTCAATAGAATTCCTTAGCCGAAATCTCTGTTCGCAAACCAGTTTTAAAGAGTCAAATTGTTTTGAAAAGAATTTTCCAAAGGCTACTTGGCACACCGAATTATGCCAAGTGGTGACTCTGAATAAAAATGGAAATAGTCCCTTTTAAAATAAATTTTCATCTTTTTGTCACTTTGATAACAAAAATCCTTTCGAAAGTTAAAATAAAATTTATCCTTTTGGAGTTAAAAAAGGGGTGTGACACCCTTGCAGGTATACACCCATGGGAGCAACTTTAGAGGTGGACAGATGTGACAAACACAAAGTTGAAGATTCACTCAAACTAGAGAGGGACCTGGTCTCATCTCTCAGTTTAGTATCCAGTATGTGCAAATTTTATCTATTCAGTCAAAAAAAATTGTGTCCTCCCTATCCTTGTGTCAGGAAAAAGTTGTCATATTTGAAAAGGGAAGACAAGTCACCAAAAAATCTAAAATTGATCATATCTTGTTCCCCAATAAAACCCTTCCTTGTGCTTATTATTTTCTTAAATCTAGTTGCACCCATTCGTTCTCTTATCAAAAAGGAAAATACAAATCCCAAATAGTCCTTCTAATAAAAAAACATTCCTGATGGCTGCAGGTTTCCCATTTTCTTGTCCTTTAAAGGATTCTAAGCTTAGCATGGTTAAAAGTCCATTCCCAAACTTTCTTGAAAAACATCCTTCTTCTCCTACTCTTCTAAAGATTAACTCCTTCATCACTCAACTTGTTAATAAAGAATCATCCCTGAATCTTCAAAACTTTTAAGATAGTGTTGTAGTGGATAAAACCTGGGTTGCTGAAAATCTCATCTTATATATGATGGAATGCCTTAGTTGATTTGAGCTTATTAATCTACCTGCATTGATGATAGAACACATTCACAAAGTCATTCTTGGGAAAAATAGAGACCATGGCATGCCTTATGGATATTGGTTGAATAAAGTACTTGATTACTATGGCATTATTTGTGATTCTGGAACCCAAGGATCTGTGGTTCAAATGTTTGGCATAAAAATACTGGTCAAAACTGAGTGTGTCAAATTAGGTAGCATTTATCAAAGGGAGCTTAGCAAGGAAATAGAGGAACTAAAGGTCAATTAAGCTGCCAAGGATGAAGAAATTAGCAAGCTCCAGGTGACAATTTAACATCTCTTTAAAAAAATCCCACGTGACTCTAAAATGTTCAAAATTGAGAATGTTGAACTAAAGAAGAGGGTGTCAATCTTAACTGATGAGGTCTTTAGCCTGAATGCAGAGATAAGGTATCTCAATAACAACCTGACCTTACTCCTTCAAAAATATTTCCCCAGTCCTTCACCTATTAATCCTTCTTGATTCCTGAGGCTTTTTCCCTAGAATATTTAATTTATACACTGTAATGATACTTATCCTCTACTTATGAATAAATCTTTGCTTTGTGTGTTACATTTGTTACCTTTAACTTGCAAAGTTGTTCTTCATGTTAGTGTTGCCCCAGTGGCCATGAGTTAACTAATTTGTGCTTTATTTACTCTTGATTTACTGTTTTCACTTTTCAATGATGCCAAAAGAGGGAATATTGAGTACATATAATAGGGGAACAGGTACCAAGTGAATATGAATGGCATGCTGATAAGAGAAAGTATATGATGTGCTAAATGTTGATAAATGAGGGAAAGCATTTTGGTAGGGGAAGGGAAGTGATAAAAGTGAATGATAAGGCACAATGATAGGGGAAAGAAAACAAGAGTTTTTGCTACAAATAACAACAAGAGACCAGGTCCTTGTATTGCATCATGGTGAAAGGATGATGATAGAGGGAATATTCATCTTCAGAGTGGTAGTCACACTGATTAAAAGTGATGGATGTGCAAAAAGTTGTATGGTTGGTTTGTCACCATCAAAAAGCAGGAAATTATTGTATGTAGTTTTGATGATGAGCATATAATTACAAGGGACCATGTTCTTTGATGTTCATGGTATAGTACAGCTGGAACGAATGTCTGCACAGTTTATTCTACTTGTGTAACAAACTTGCAGGTGCTGCTTGTACTGAATAGGACACCTGGTCCAATGATATTTCATCCCTAATCATCACTTAACTATAAAATAAAAAAGATGTTTCTTCATCAAATAGTTTTTTCACAAATCTAAAGAGTGAAGAGAGGCAGAAAAAACTCGATTTCAAGATTACTCAAGAATTGCCCATGTTCTTATCTTTGTAGTTTGCTTAAAGAGTGAGTGAGTATTATTTAGTGTTGATTTGTAAAAGTATTACTCATGCTATAAGAGTAATGTCTTGTTTTGTTTATACTTGAGAGTGCTTACTTAGAGTTGCTAAAGTTTGATACTGATTAGAGTTAATCAGTGTAGAGGTTTCTTGGCAGAGTTGCCAAGATAAGCTTGTAGTAGAGTTACTACAAGCGAAAGAAGCCTAGAGTTAGGCTAAAATTGAGTATGTAATCAAGAGATTGATTATAGTGGATTTATTTAGTGTTTGTGATGTCAAGCCGTAGTTTTTCCTCCCTTGAGCAAAGAGGTTTCCACGTTAAATCATGTGTGCTATTTCTTTTCTACAATGCATTTAGTTTTCCTTCACTTTATTATTTGATTGTTTGTGATTGACTCTGAGGGACCTGGTCCCTCACCGTGTTTAAAGGATGATTCAAACATCTTTAATTTGATGGGTCTTGATCCTCAAAACTCTTCGTAATATTGAATTTATGCTCACTTTAAGTTGACTATAGAATGATTCTACATAAGAAATTAATTGGTAGGAAAGGTTTCAACTTGGCTATATGTTAGGAGTTACTTGTGGCCTTAATTCATGTCTAAATCACTTCTCGTACCACCAATTCACTAAGTTTTGTTCTATATATTCTTGAAGAATAATTCTAATCTTAGCTTTAATTTTTAAGGTGTTACAATATCTCTCCCTTGAGGTCATTTATCATCGAATGAAAACTAACTAGGCTAAAAGGATAGGGAAAGAATTGTAATTCCTAACATTGAATTCTAAGAGTTGAATATGAAAATGATGCCTGAATTTCTAACTAAAACTTTGACTAGTCTGAAAATTAGGAAACTTACCAGTACTTCTGGCAGACTTTTGAAGGTGGATAACTAACATGATACTGATTTCTAAATTTGGATATCTTTTATGATTGGGATTGATTTATGTTGGGAGTAAGGACTCAACTAAATTTATACATAATATTAATGTAAAAAAGAACCTCATGGAATAGGTATATACATGAAACTTAGGATAGTAAGACTAGATGAAAATATGAGAAACTACATGAGCTTGTTTGTCCAATCACTGAACTGAATTGTTGGCTATAGGGAATGGCTCATGCTGAGAGTTAGAACTCAACTGAAACATTTCTTAAACGATTATATATGTAGAACTTTAAAATAATAGAGAAGAACATGCAATTTTTTAGAGTCACTGAGAAAGCAACATTTGTTACCTTCAATGCACCTTGTCAGATGTTCTAATAGCATTAGAGAGGCAAGTATTTCTGACATGATCTGAGTGAGATATCTAAATGAATATTACAATATGGTATAAGTATTTTTTTCTCACTGATATGAGTTCATTAAAAATGGTATAGATTTGACCACAAGACACTCTTACTCTGAAATTCTGCAGAATGCGACTGACGAACCATCCCATGATCGTGAAATCTACCTATGATCGTGGGTGATGCTCGTAGGTTAGAGTCTGGAACTAAGGCTTCTATAGACTTCATCAGACGAGGAATGGTACGATAAGAGGGATCCTCCCACAATTGTACCTTGGTTCATAGTTTGACAGTCCAAGCCAAGACAAACTTCTGAACCACGACCCTTCCTATGATTATGGATTTGTTTCATAGGTAGGAGGTATAATTTATCAACTTTCAAGTTTTGGGTGCAATTTCCTTCGACGAAGATATAGTAATATCATACTATTTACCACAATCGTACCTTGGTTTGTGGTATGTCATTCCTGGATAGTGTTTCACTTTTGATTTTATTAAAAGTACATTGTTCAAGGATGATAAAGGCTAAGTCTAATCTAGTTAAATTATCTCACTCTATTTAATCATAGCCCATATATACAAACCTCTACGACAAAAAGGACTACACTGGTCTTAACTACGAAAATCTATATTCTTAATCCATTTGGAGCTATCACCCTTAAAGGTACACCTCTGCTTGCCTCCTTAAACAATCAACCTTAAGTTAAACTCAAATTGTTTCTAACCACCATAAGTCATTAACCATAGGTGTACCGACAAGTCATTCAAGTTGTTCTGCGGAGGAAGCGGCTTTTGCGATTTTTGCAAATTCAGATACTTAGGAAAGAAGTTTTCAAATTTGATTTGAAAAATAGAGTCGGTACTTAATTTATTTAGAAAAACCAACAAAACCTTTGAAAAATTACTTAAAAGATTAAAAAATAAAAATCTCTAAGTTTTAGAAATATCGGATAAGCGTTTCTCATTAATACTCTTGAAATGTTGTTAAGGCACCAATAGTGTCCGTTGATTTATCGTTGTCCGACCTATTTGAAAATAAAATTTTGACTAACTTTTGAAAAGAAATTTGCTTTTATTTAGAAAAGAAACTAATTAAAGGAAGTTTTATTGAAAATTTTATGCAAAACAAGATTTTGACAAATTAGTGGGGTATTTAACAAAGTTCCAAAAAAAATTAGTAGCAAGTAAAACATGAAAAGTGTAAAGAAGAAACTAAAAGACTTAGTCTTAAGGGCCCAACCTATCCTAGTCTAATTGGGCTTTTGACCCTACCTGTACATGAACCTGTCCTAATTTAATTATTCGGACTTTTCAGTCCACAACTTGTCCTAAAATATTTCTTGGACCTTTAAGGCCCAAAATTTGTGTCACTTGTATTAACTTGTGCTTTAGCCCATAGAAAAATAACTTTGAAAATAAAAAGAAAAAAGAAAACTGCTAACATCATCCTAATAGGCATTTACCCATTGATTCCTTTCTTCCAGTTGTAGCTTCTTTTCTTCTTTTTCAACACTGGTACACCATACATAGCTACATGAATAGTCCATTTTGGACTGGGCTTAGCTGGACTCCAATAAAAAATGGGCCTTATTGGCCCAATACAAAGAATTTCATTTTGGACTCGGAATTTTACATGTCAAACAAGAAAATGAAAGAAGAAAAAAATTAGAATCTATCCAACGTGTAAACACTAATCTAACTATTGGTCGTTACAGACTAATTATACACATTAATTAAATAAATCACTTAAACTCTAAAATGACAACGATAATTAAGAAAAATAAAATCTCCACACATATAGAAGAAGAAACAAAAATTATTATTTTTAGAATCAAAACCCGATTATTTAAACCTCTTTTAACAAGTTTAATGCAAATCAAAATTCCAAAAGAGATTTTAACTCATAAAAGAAGAATTTAGGATACATATGGATGTGTTGATTAATTCAAGGCCAAGATGAAAATAGTCAGATTCAAATAACTCGAGTCATCTAAGGGAAAAATGATTCACAAAGGAAACATAATCCGTCTTATTAGAATAAAACAATCAAAGAGGGCAATGAGCTCACATTATAAGGATAATAGCGTCTAGATTCCAAAGACACTAGAATGAAGTCCTATTTCCTTTTTACTACACTTAACCTCAATGCTTCATAACTCAATCATGCATCCAGAGAAAGAAAAAAGAAAGGAGAGTAAAATAAATAACACTAAAAATAAATAAATGGAAAGAAAGGGAGAATCACAAGAAGAAGAAACAATCTCCTAGTTTTCAACCTCACACAGATTTACATCTTGTTATGATGTCTCATGTTTTGATGTTGATCAGTTGCCTTTAAAGGACCAGGTCCCTAGCTCATCATGAAGTGGTATAGCTGCCATTTATCTGCATAGTTTTGCCCGCTAGTACAAGTAACTGTGTAGGAGTACAGTGTATTCGTTGTGACACTTGATCCAATCAAAATTCATCCCTGATTTATACACTACTATAAATAGCAAAAGGATTCCCTCATTCAAGTAGTTTTTGCAAAATTTGTGAATCAAGAAAATGGCAAAAACTCCATTACTCAAGTTTCAAATCTGTGTGTGCTTCAAGTTTAATTATTCTTGAGTCAGGTCTTGCTATGTTATCGAATTACTCATTTTATAAGAATAATGTCTTTATCTTTACAGTAGTGTGCTTGGGTAGAGTTACCTAAGGTCAAATTGATTAAAGTTAGTAGATTGTAAAACTGTTGAAGTGAGTAGAGGTAGTTGTAGTAGAGTTATTGCAGCCGGTGGAATGTAGAGTTAAGTTCTTGTAGTTTGTAATCAATGAGTTTTGATTATAGTAAAGGTTCAGTACTGATGAGGGCAAGCCTTGATTTTTTCTCTCTTGAGTAAGGAGGTTTCCACGTAAATCACTATTTTTCTTTAATTTCTGCTAGTTTTAGTTCTTTACTATTTTGTTGCCTTTATCGTAGTCTCGGTACCAGATCCCTAGAAAGGTGGTGCACCTACATATTTCAACAATTGGTATCAAAGTAATGATACTCTAAGAGGTTCAAACCTAGAGTGATTTCTTGCTCATGGCTGCTCCACCTAATCTGAAAGAAGGAAAATCTACCACTAGAACACCCCAATTTAATGGTAGTACTATGGGTGGTGAAAAACCAGGATATATGACTTTATTATGGTTGAGACAGTAAGTTGATGTATATAATACTTTATGGTCCTCATGTGCTAGTTAGAGAGGTCAAAGAAGGAGACATAACAAGAATGGTTGTCAAAACCAGGAAAGAATTTAATGATGAAGATCGCAAGAAAGTTGAAAATAATTACAAGGCTAAGAAATTACTTTTGTGTGGTATAGGACCAGAAGAGTATAACAGGATTTACCCTTGTGAAAATGCTAAGAAAATCTGGGACTGCCTAAAGACTGCTCATGAAGGAACAACTGATGTTAAGGATTAAAAAATTGACATGCTGACTACTAAGTCTGAAACTTTTACTATGAAGGAAGGAGAAATATTTCAAGAAATACATACTAGATTCACTTCAATCACAAATGAGTTGCACTGTCTAGGAGAAGCGATTCCCTTATATAAGCAAGTGAGAAAAAATCTAATAGTTCTTCCTAAGTCCTGGGAGAGCAAAATAAATGCTATTACTGAGGTAAAAAACCTGAAGACTCTCACTATGGATGAACTTATTGGTAATCTAAAGACTTATGAACTCAAAAAGCAGTAAGAGCAAGAGAAGAAGGAAGTAAAATAGAAAAATTCTCTGGCATTGAAGGGATCAAATTCTAAATCAAGCAAGGAAGACACTAATGTCACATACCTGGACAAAAGGTTTTGAGCATAATGAAGAAAAGTGGCTAATTTCAAAGGAAAGGAAGCAACAACAAAAATGGAGGTACTGTTGAATTTTGTCACAAATGTGGAAGTCCTTAGCATTTCATCAAGGATTGTCCATTGAGAAAAATGAACTATCATGAATATCTAAAGTTTGAAGATAATAATGGAAAGAAGAAGGACTAGGTCCCTAAGAAGTCAAGAAGAAAAGCTGCAGTTGATTATGCAGTGAAACAAGCTTTGGCAGTCTGGGGAGATTCCTTTAGTGAATCTGATGAAGCTGAAAAGCCTAAAGATGTGTTTATGTGTAACACCTCCATAAATTTTAAAATTTATTTTAATATGTTTGATAAATATAGCTCTTGATCTATAGAGATTTACATAGTACATATATTTTAAAGAAATTTATATTTTATATATATGTGTGTGAATATAGGTGCATGTAAATATAGTTTATATAATATGTATGATTGTGGTAGGTGTGCTAAAGGATAAGTGAGAAGTTTTATTAGATACATATATATATTTTTATCTGGTGTAAGTGGGCCACTTTATTATTTATTTTCCTTACAAAAATACATAGTGGAAAAAAAAGGAAAAAAAAATCCTAATTCACTGTTACCCAGAGCAGTCGCCTTTCCCCAATGTCACTGCATCATATCTCCCGCCAGCAACAGCAATCGCCAGCCGACGGAACCCCCACAATGACACCTCCCTTCCTCATCTATCTGTCTCTCCTTTGTTGTGCACTACAAAAAAAAGCTTTATTTAAGACCAACATTTAGGGACGAGTCAATAATTTGGTCTCTAAAAGTATACTTATTAGGACGAGATTAAATTCCAGTCCCTAATAGTGCATTTTTGGGGGAAAGAATAAAATTTGGTCCTAAGAAAATTATTAACTGGTCCCTATTAATAATTTAGAGAAAAGTACCGCCAAATTATTATAATATTATAAAATTTTAATAAAAATCATATATGCTAATCAAACATAAGGCGCCAAAAGGAAAAAAACTCTCAATATTCTCCAATATCACGTCCTAGCTATTGTTTCTCAAAATTTCTATCGGCTATTCTCCAATATCACGCCCTAGCTATTGTTGCTCAAAATTTCCATCGACAATTTTCTCATTGAACGCTACCGGCAACGATTCCATCAAGTTAGTTCAACTCTGTGGTGACCCATATCAAAAGAGATGTTGTTTCTTGCTCCATTATTGGCAACCCTCCTTCCTATTTCACTTGGTAACATCTTCATTCTCTTCATCTTACTCGACCTGTACAAGCTTCATTAGGCCAATCAAACCTATAAGTTGATGTTAGACTTCGACCTGAATTGGTTGGTGAAACATTCCTAACCTGTTTTCAGAAAAGTCTCATCCACTTTGGACTCCCTCTCTGATTACTGATAAGTATAGTACTCCTATTTCTTTTATTTTTTGGTGAAAGCAGCAGAAGTGATGGATGGTTGTGGAAAGGATATTGAAGGACTATCCTAGTACATTCCATAAAAGAGAAGTGTAGGACTATGAATGAAATTTTAATGGGAAAAATGGAGCCTTGTGCCGATTAACTCCTTATTTATTGACAAAAGTAAAATTGCTTTTAAATTAATTATATTTATATGTATATTGGGGGTTGAGCACATATCAATGACACTTGTAAGTTATGTCCAATCTCTCTTATGCATTCCTAAATCTCTCTTATTTCCAATCACAACTTTCATTATCGGTATGATTTCTCATCTCTCTGTAAAGACAAGAGTAAAGCTTTTTGTTCACCATCAAGGAAAAAATGGAAATTTCAGTCAATAGTTATCACCATCAAGGAGTCAAAAAGTTGTCTCAGAGGTTTGTGCCTGTGGAATTTGTCCCTGATGGTTTAGTTGAAGACTTTTATGACCCAGACACTTATAATCCTGCTGAGGGTAAGTTTATTATAGGACTTCAGCTTCATGATAACGCTCAATCTACAGCTCTCGTAGGAGTGTAAAGCGGTCGTTGTCAAATATATAATCCAACTGGGTTGGGTATCGATCCCACAGAGAATAGTCGGTCAATAAGTAAGCAAAGATTATTAGACTTTTGGTGCAAGTCTCGTGTGAAGGGGGGATTTTAATGAAATCAAAATAGTAAAGTAAAAACAGAAAATAGCAAAGTAAAAAGAAAGAATGTTTAGTAAGATGTAAAACAATGAGAATTGAGAAGTTGGGATTATGTCCACCTTATGAGTTATACGTCTCTATTGGCTATGAGTTATGCGGAATTCAGACATGCATGTGCTTATAGAGAATTGTATTCTATGGTAAATCCAAGCGTCTTTCGACCTAACAAAGACTATTTCACTTTAACTCTTTCGAGCTTAAAGCGTATCTAACGGTACAAATTCTCCAAGAGGTTAATCCAGTTACGGCACTAACTTTTTAATAGGGGTTGGTGCTCTATTACCTTGACATTATCTCTTTTCCATACATATAACTTTTCAAGTTACTGCTATACTGGCGTATTCTATGCATTTGTAACCACAAGAATTTGCATTAAGATGAAGAGAATAATGATATAAGCAGCATACGTGTCGCGAATTCACAAACTCATAGCAATAGGTAGTCTCTCATACGGCTTCCATAACCCCAACAGAGAAGTTTAGTTACCCATAAGTGCGAAGGAAATCACAATAGACATTATTATTATACCACAATAAAGATCTCGTGTAGTAAGGTGTGGTGTGGCGTTTTTAGGCGTGAACCCCTTTGCAAAGTAACGTTCTCTTGTTGTGGAAACTAAGAATTGAGTAGATGAATAGAAGAAGAATAAAAAGTAGAATTAATGGAAGAATTATAATCCGAGTTGTAAGTTGTGGAATAAGAAGTAGAATGAGAATGATAAAAATCTCTAGCAACATAGGGTATTTATAACACCCATATCCTATTCCTACTAAGATAATGCATTACTTAACCCAATCCTACTAGGTTAATGTATCATTATCCTAATCCTACTAAGTTACTGCTAGTCCCCAAAGTCTTCAGAATTGTTGTTTTTGCCCGGGACAGATTTTCCATGCGCCACTTTTGGTCCTTGGCGTCCAAGCTTTCCCTTCCTTCTTTCGTGAAGCTTCCTTTGGCGTCAACTTATCCATAAAATGCTGAAATCTGCATCATTTATGCCTGAAAACTTGCTAATCACGTTTGTTAGCTCAATTATAGGAAAAAGGACTAAAAGTGCATGAATTATATATTTTGTCCTCAAAACTTAGCTAAAATATGGGTAAAATATAGTACTTTAGGCGTGTAAATTCGCCTATCATCAACACCCCACACTTAAAGCTTTGTTCATCCTCGAACAAACTATCATGTCCATATAAAAATCTACTTGGGATTTCACAATAACAACACAAAATATTCATCAAGACAAGCACGACACTTATTACAAAGAGTAGTTTTCTGATCATTAGTAGAAACAATTCAACCTCCAACATAGACTCGTGATGGTGATTAATTCGTGTCCACAAGTTGAGGTACAAAGAATCATACACAACTACCCAAGACTCATCAACCATGTGTGTCTCACCATATATCACCCATAATCACTCACAAGTATTGTAAATATTTCAAACATGGGTATAAGATTATCCTTGCTCTCACTCTCACAAAGAATTCATATGTTGCAACTGATGACCATAGGTTTGCCCTTAGTGTAATGCTCCACTAAATATTAGAATGCTAAGCTTAGGATCAAATAGGTCTTTTACGGGTTGTAATGTAGGCTAAGGGACGGGTAGGACTATTTTGGCCAGAAATAGTGACTAAGTTCCTAAGCGCTTTAATACATCACATTATGCCATTAATACTTTTCTTTCAAACAACCTTTCTACTTTCTTTTATTCTACCACCCCTTTTTTTCCACCTTTGTTTTTCAATTTTAAACATAACTAACTTTTCAGTTTTCCTTTCCATTTTTTTTTTGTTTTCATAACACCTCTTATGATAGCAATTATTTTTCATAACAAATTCAAGCACCATTACATTCTAAAGCATCATACTAACCCAATTTCCTCTTATTTTGTCACATGACTTTACACTTTAAAGCACTTAGGAATTTGGATCAAATTACGGTTTTGAAAGAAATGGATTAGGCTTACATATGAGGTTGTCAAAGAAAATAGGCTAAAGGCTCAAAGTGATTAACTAGGATAATGTCCATGGGTAGGTAAAAAGAAGGTAAACAATCATAGGTTGCCAAAGAAATGCCTAAATCATCTCCTAAACTCACACTCTTTATTTCACTTTACATATATACCAGGCAAGTTCTAGCATCGGCCATAAGCATAGAATATACTATCATCTCACACACACAAGGCACATGGTCGACTTTATTGGGAGTAGCATAGACTCTTGACCCAACAGATGAAGGAATTGAACCACACAATTTCACATAGTGAGTCACAATTAGAGCCTAAGCGTCTCAATAGTCATGATTTTAGCACTAACTCTTGTCATAATCTCATGCTGCCTATTAGAATAATTTCATGCGAAGTTAAAAAAAATTAACTAATAAAAAAAAACAAATAAAAAGAAAAACAAAACAAACATAAATGCAAATGCAGATAGAGAAGTATAGCATGCAAATACCAGCACCCCACACTTAGACGGGACACACTGCCCTCAGTGGAAAATAAATAAGAAGAACCTGGTTAATCGGACTCCTCCTCTATGTCTGGGGTCATACCCCCTTCATCGGAATCATCATTGGAGTCGTCGTCATCAGAATTCTCCTCCACGTCGGAGTCTGGCATTCGTCGATCATCATCGGTCAGCACATCGTCATCAAGAGGTTCCTCAAAATATATACCTACTCCACGCATCGCCTTCGCGTTCTCATTCATTGTGTAGTCATAATCCAGCTGTTGGAGCTCTGCAGCAGTTGGAACACGGCCACCGCTCATCATTGTAAACCGAGTCATGCCATAAAGATGGCAAAAGAAACTCTCATCCCGAGCATGTCTCTCAGCAGTAGTAAGGTTGACGCCATGTGTAGATTCAACATCTTTAACCTTTGTGAGGTCAACCTTCTTCGGGTTGTGTGGAAGCTTATGATCAGTCGGTTCCTCTTCGAGGTCCTCCTTCCTCAATATTGCAGTCAACAGGTTGCCAAAACTGAATGGGACCTCTTGTGTAGCCTAGCTTTCCGCATTGTAGATCAAAGAATTGCCCCAACGTTGATAGGGACATTCGTCATCAATGCGTACACCAAGCACACTCTATCTCGTGTTATCTTCGTGTACTGCATCCCTGGAATTAAGCAAGAGTTGACTATGCGCAACCATATCCTAGCTTCCCTATTCAAAGGAGCATATGGGAAGGTGTTGTGTCGATCGGTGTCCTTGTGTCTACTCCATCGTGCCATAGATGTTGTTCCACAAAGTGTGTGTCGAATGGCCCTGTATGGAGGTCTACTGTACAACTCTTTGAATGGTGATGGATCAACAGTAGGCAAGCCAAGAAAGAAGTTGAATAAATCCGCATTAAGTTGTAAAACTTGGCCCCGAATCTTGACCTCACTTCCTGTGGTTTTTGGTGACCAGTTGGCATAGAATTCTCTTATTAAATTGATATTGCATTCTCCCATATCTCGGAAGATGAAATCAAGATGTAACGCCATGATCTTGGCCAACATTTGCGGTTCTTTCTTTGCTAGGCTTTCCTTGTTTATCAAGTCCACATGAACATATTTCTTCTCTTTGTTGTTCCTATACCATTCCTTTGTTTCCTCCTCTAAAACCCATTTAATTCCGAACATGCGGTGTGGTACTTGCATCGAGGAGGACTCTCCTTGCTCTTTACGTCCTCTTTTCTTGCCTTTTTGGGAAGTGGTTGCCTTATCTTTGCCTTGTCTTACTTTGGGTGCCATTGTACCTGAGACTAAAACAATGTTCATGTTAGCGTCATCTCGATGGATACAATCTATAAACAAGCAGTAGTGGCACCACCCCACACTTAGTTTGTTGGTACAGACTAGTGAAGTGAAAGTTTGTCGATTAC
The DNA here is from genome assembly GCA_030864225.1 of Capsicum baccatum var. pendulum. Lineage (NCBI taxonomy): Eukaryota > Viridiplantae > Streptophyta > Magnoliopsida > Solanales > Solanaceae > Capsicum > Capsicum baccatum. The sequence goes on along the minus strand of CM061553.1, from coordinate 210,028,305 downwards.
TCAAACTTCATCGATATTCGTTTTAGGCGCTATATTCCAACAATATAATCAGTGCAGTCATACTTCTTAAAATCTTGGCAATACTTTCATGTTTGATATATCAAGACTACTACATAGGGATTAAATCAAGGTATAGCATCTAGAAATAATCACAACCTCCTATGTTGGTAGTCAACCATAATTCTCATCTTGATGAACAAGTTATTCCAACATGTAAGCTTTCTATTGACAAGATTATGCAATTTTTTGTGACCATGTCAATTCCGCAAAAGTATGACAGTGTATCAAAATCAAATTCAAGTTGGAAACATGTTAAGATCATTCGTACGTATTCTTTCACTCACTTAGTTGTATCACAACACATCAACCACATTCAAGTCACTTCTACTATTTCAAGATTTAACAATTCATAATAGGCGTAGTAGTGTAGTACTTACGGAATATAAATGAAGAACAAAGAAGTACTTACTTGATTGATGCCTTTAGATGATGTTCTTGTGAAGTAAAAGAGCAAAAGGAAAATTTTGGAGAGGATTTGGAGGCTATAGGCGGCGCTTATGCTAGGTTTCCAATGTGTTTTTGGTCTAAGACTAAGTCTCTTATTTATAGGAAAGGCTTGGGTCGGTTTTTGACCCATTTAAAATCGGATTGGGAGACAAGAAGTGACCATAGGCGGCGCCTTTTGCTTTGCCTATGCTTGGCATAGGCGGCGCCTTTTGCAAAGCATTGTTGAGCATAGGCGGCGCCTATGCCATGGCATTCTTAGGCATAGACGGCGCCTTTCACTTAGCATATGAGATTCAGAGACAAAAGGCATTGGCATAGGCGGCACCTATGCTATGGCATACTCGAGCATGGGCGGCGCCTATGCTATGTCACACTAGATTCCGAGAGCTTAGGCCATAGTATATGTCTTGCCTTGTCCGTGGCCTAGTTTTACATAGGCCTAGCCTTGTTCGTTGCCTATATTTTCATAAGCAATGCCCAATCCATAGCCTTTTGCTCCTTCATTCCTAACTTACCACCTTTAACATGCAATATGTCCAAATCAAAATTTGAAACCGACCTCCTCGTTTTACACCTCTTTGCACCTACATTTACTCAAAAACAACAAAGACGATTAGAACGATGGGTTGCCTCCCATCAAGCGCCTTAGTTTTGGTCGTGACACGACTCTTCTTTTTGGATTTTTATTTATCAAAAGCAAACAATTAGTAGAACAAAAGAAAGAAAAAAAAATGAAAAACGATGGGTTGCCTCCCACCAAGCGCTTGATTTATTATCGCGGCATGACATAGCTATCTCGATTACTTAGACTTCATCGAGATAGATGGTGGATCGTTTTCTGAATGGATTCAGACGACAATGAGGCTTACTTGTAGGTATGCAATCTTCTTCGAGATGACCCTTGTGCATGCCTATCCCAGGAGGGATACCAATTATATCATCAATAGTCCAACCCATGGCTCTCTTGTACCTCTTTAGAGCAGAGATGAGAGCCTCTTCATGCTGTTCACTTAAATAATCCGCCATACTTACCGGAAGTATATTTCCACTTTCCAAGAACACATACCTTAGATAATCGGGGAGCTCTTTCGATTCTAGCATTGGTGGCTCTTCAATGGAAGTCTTCGCTGTTGGTGATGGTTGTTTCTTAAGATCAAGGTTCGACTGTTTAGGAGTATGAGAATAGGACCCTATTTCTGTTAGAGCACATGTAGTTTCTTCAGAATCTTCATCATCCTTATGCTCAACATTCAGTAGCGCAGCAGACAATGGCTCAACAGTAAGCTGTTTCGCTACAGATAATGCTTTCTTATCCTCATAATGAACATCAGCTATAGACAACACATTCATATCACTGGGCTGCTTCATTGCTTTGCATATATCAAAATGGATCACTTCATCATTCAACCGAAATAAAAGCTCATTAGCTCTCATGTCAATAAGCACACTTCCTGTTGCAAGGAAAGGACGTCCCAAGATTATGAAAACTTCAGAATCCACCTCACAATCCAGAATAACAAAGTCTGCAGGAAAGATGAATGAAGAAACCTTCACCAACACATCATTTAAGATACCCACAGGTCGTTTTACCGACCTATCAGCTATCACGAGCCTCATATTGGTTGGTGTCGGATCGCCTAACCCCAAATTCCTGTAGACGGATAGTGGAATCAAATTGATGCTAGCACCCAGATCGCACAATGCCTTGGCAAAGTTCAAAGATCCAACAGTGCAAGGAATAGTGAAGGCACCAGGGTCGGCCTTTTTCTGAACTAGCGATCTTGTAGCGATTGCACTGCAATGGTGAACATTATTTTCCGGCTCATAGCTTACCTCCCGCTTCTTTGTTAAAAGGTCCTTCATGAATTTCGCATACCCAGGCATTTGTTCTAGTGCCTCTACCAACGGAACATTAATGGTCAGCTGCTTTAACATATTCATGAATTTGCTGAACTTTGTATCATCCGCAATCTTATTCAATCTTTGAGGAAAAGGTGGTGGTGGATAAGGAATTTTTTTCTCCATGGCTTTCTTCTCCTCTTGCTTCCGTTTTTCAGCCTTTTCAGGCTGCAACATACTCAGTGTGACGTCATGGACGTCGTGGGTGGTTTCTACGGCAGCTTCTCCTTTTGCCTTATCATCGATGTCTGCTGCCTCATCAACCACTTGCTTGCCTTTGGATGAAGTTTCCATCACCTTACCACTTCGGGTAGTAATAGCCATGCATGATCCATCATTCCTTGGATTTTGCACAATGTCGCTAGGTAAGGTGCCAGCCTTTCTTTGATTGAGTGTTGCTGAAAGTTGGCTCAATTGCTGCTCTATTTTCTTGATTGAAGTGGAATGTGAGTCAACCAATTGCTTCCTTGAGGACAAATCATTTATTACCTCCGTTACTCCCGCGCTGGTTGCTTCCACTCCTTTCAACAGTTTAGCCATCATATCTTTCATGCTTCCGGAACCAGATATGGTGGTGTCACATCTTCCTGGGGGAACGTATAAACCACTCTTTTCATTCTTGTTCTTCCAACTACCTTGGTCCTTGTTTCCAGATTTATCATAGTAGTTCCGACCTTGGTTTCCTTAGGTATTACCTCGGAAACCCCCTTGATTGTTCAAGTAGTTGGCTTCTTCTTCTGAATCAGATTCGTCTCTTCCTTTTAACGCAACATCTTTGACTTTTTCGGTCTTCCCTGATAATAGATGCTTTGTAAGAAGATCCACTTGTGTTTTCATGTGCGCCATATCTTGATCATGTTCTTCTTCTCTTCTCCTTTGTTCAGCAGTCATGCCAATAGCTATAGTAGGGCTTGCTATCTCAGAATCCCTTGTATGCGAAGCTCTACTTTGCTTCGTCATCCGATCTAGCATATTGCTTGCCTGCCCAAAGGTGAGGTCCATAAATTATCTCCCAGCCGCATTATCCACCACTGGTTTAGTTATTGAATTCAAGGCTCTGTATAGTATCTCCATTAGGTGGACATTGGTCATATGATGGTTTGGGCACCTCATAAGCTTTGTCTTGAACCTCTCCCATGTTTCATGAAGAACTTCGGTTGGAAGCTGCCAAAAGTTGCTGATTTCATCTCTTAATTGTGCTCTTTTGGATGGCGGAAAGAATCTTTCTAGGAAAGCGTCTCTCAATTGCCTCCAATTTGTAATAGAATCAGGAGTCAGCCCATTCAACCATAGAGTTGCCTCCCCAGATAGAGACAACGGAAATAGGCGTAATCGAATTACATTCTGACCAACGCCAGGATTGTCAAACGACTTGCATGTAGAAATAAAGTTGATGAGATGCATATTCGGATCATCGCCTGCTAGTCCACCAAATAATCCCTTGAGTTGCAATAACTGAATCATGGTGCTTGTGATGTTGAACTTGGATTCGGGTGCCAATGGTGGAGGAATAATGGCTCCTGTGGCTCCGGCTCCATCAAGATCATCATCATCGTCGTCGAAAGCTGGTTGTACAGGTCGGCGTTCATGCCTAAACCTTGCTTAACGATCTCTTCTGTTGGCAGGTGTTGCGATCTCAGCAGCATGCCTAGGGTTTAGTAACTCGTCATCAGCTAGGTCCTCGTCGTCAGGATTTATTGCTCGCCCAGGATTATTAATATTCTGTTGATGTACTTGAGCAGCGGCTAGAGTAGCTAGTCTCGCCTGTTCCTGTTGAGCAGCCATCCTTTCAATTTTGTATTGTGCCTCCATTCTGCCAATACGTTGGGGATCAGGATTAATAGGTAATAACGGTTGACCAGAACTTTGAGTATGGGGCATACACTGAATAAAAACCTGCAGAGAACAAAAACAAAAACTAAAAGTAAAAGTACGAGAATCTTTGACCAAAGGGTCTAGTAATTATCACAAACTTAGTTGACACTCGTATTCCCCGGCAACGGCGCCAATTTTTGATAACGCTCAATCTACAGCTCTCGTAGGAGTGTAAAGCGGTCGTTGTCAAATATATAACCCAACTGGGTTGGGTATCGATCCCACAGAGAATAGTCGGTCAATAAGTAAGCAAAGATTATTAGACTTTTGGTGCAAGTCTCGTGTGAAGGGGGGATTTTAACGAAATCAAAATAGTAAAGTAAAAACATAAAATAGCAAAGTAAAAAGAAAGAATGTTTAGTAAGATGTAAAACAATGAGAATTGAGAAGTTGGGATTATGTCCACCTTATGAGTTATACGTCTCTATTGGCTATGAGTTATGCGGAATTCAGACATGCATGTGCTTATAGAGAATTGTATTCTATGGTAAATCCAAGCGTCTTTCGACCTAACAAGGACTATTTCACTTTAACTCTTTCGAGCTTAAAGCGTATCTAACGGTACAAATTCTTCAAGAGGTTAATCCAGTTACGGCACTAACTTTTTAATAGGGGTTGGTGCCCTATTACCTTGACATTATCTCTTTTCCAGACATATAACTTTCCAAGTTACTGCTATACTGGCGTATTCTATGCGTTTGCAACCACAAGAATTTGCATTAAGATGAAGAGAATAATGATATAAGCAGCATACGTGTCGCGAATTCAAAAACTCATAGCAATAGATAGTCTCTCATACGGCTTCCATAACCCCAACAGAGAAGTTTAGTTACCCATAAGTGCGAAGGAAATCACAATAGACATTATTATTATACCACAATAAAGATCTCGTGTAGTAAGGTGTGGTGTGGCGTTTTTAGGCGTGAACTCCCTTGCAAAGTAACGTTCTCTTGTTGTGGAAATTAAGAATTGAGTAGATGAATAGAAGAAGAATAAAAAGTAGAATTAATGGAAGAATTATAATCCGAGTTGTAAGTTGTGGAATAAGAAGTAGAATGAGAATGATAAAAATCTCTAGCAACATAGGGTATTTATAACACCCATATCCTATTCCTACTAAGCTAATGCATTACTTAACCCAATCCTACTAGGTTAATGTATCATTATCCTAATCCTACTAAGTTACTGCTAGTCCCCAAAGTCTTCAGAATTGCTGTTTTTGCCTGGGACAGATTTTCCATGCGCCACTTTTGGTCCTTGGCGTCCAAGCTTTCCCTTACTTCTTTCGTAAAGCTTTCTTTGACGTCAAGTTATCCATAAAATGCTGAAATCAGCATCATTTATGCCTGAAAACTTGCTAATCACGTTTGTTAGCTCAATTACAGGAAAAAGGACTAAAAGTGCATGAATTATATATTTTGTCCTCAAAACTTAGCTAAAATATGGGTAAAATATAGTACTTTAGGCGTGTAAATTCACCTATCATCACTTCACCACGAGCGAATGAAGAAATAGGATAGTGATGAATTTGATTATCCTGGATGTACAATTGCTTATCAGGTAAAAAATTAGATGTCAACATCATTATTAAAAGAAACTGATATATATCAGACTATTAGTATTATATATTTTAATCTTACACTATGTTGAATGTGATTTTGAGAAAAGTTTGTGAAGGCAGTAGTTGTTTATCAGAAGTAAAAAAATAGCTCAACAACAGTTCAAAAGCCTTTGAAGCTTAATCAAGAAATGGAGAAGAAGAGGAAAATTATAGTTAGAAGTTTTTCCATTGCTAGAGATTTATACGAGAAAGGTCGTCCAATTCAGCCATCTAAAAATTTAGACTTAGATGTAGGAGCAAAATTTCTAAAGGTACATGACTAATTTTGAACCTACAGACTCCATCCATCGTATTCACCTTAACTAACAACTATTATGTTGTTTTTCCAGTGTAATGGAACATTGAGTTTGAAATAAGAGACTAGGTTAATGCAAATGGGAGAAATAGTAAGGAATGCATCATTCTATTTGCAAAAATTAAAAATAAATGAGGAGAAAGAGGGTATGGCTAGGAAAGTAATGGAGAAAATGACAATGGAACAACTATCTGGTCTAACATCATTTTACAATATGATGGGACAGATATGTTCAAAAATCTTGGAGAGAAAATTACAGGACCTTATGAACCTTGATGAGGAGTTTTGATCTTTCTACATAAGGTTTTTACTTTAAATTAATTTTTATTTGTTGTCGAGCTCTGTCGTATTTTGTCTTCTTTGTAAAGTCAAGTGAATGAAGAGGTATTTTCTTCTTTTTTTTTGGATCAAATCATATGAATGGGTATGGTCTTTTTTATTACCAGAATTGAAAGTAGGGTTGTTTGCAAGGTGGTTGAGTTTTTTTTTTGTTGTTGTTGTTGTACACTTTTTAGAAACTAACTTTGAGTGGAACTTCATTCTTCTCTTTCATGATATCTCTTGCTTTCTACTTCCTATTTGTTAGAAAGTATAGCCAACTCTTGCAAATGAATAAGTATCATAAGTGCATGATATATTGATTGATAAATTGGAGGAACTACCTACACCAACTATATTCATTTGAGGGGTGACTGGTGTATGGATAATTAGTGATTTTTGGTCCTTAAGGGTGATTATTTAGCAGTAAAATAAAAATGGCATGTATTGTGTTGAATGGTAGGGTGGATTCATGTAACATAGGTTTGTAATTGAGGCATGGTTGGTTGATGTATGAATGGATAGAAATATAATTAACATGATGAACTTCTCGACTGCTTTTTTGAAGAACATAGAAAATAAGGCAACTAGAGCTACCAGATAAAAGGAATTTGAAATTTTGTCACGGTAATAGTCATTATGCAAAATTATGTGATCTTATCTATTTTATTTCCCTCCCTCGACATATATTATAGATTTTTTGAGTACATAAATTAGTGAATTTACTTAGAACTATTTGTGAAAAAAGCAACCTTTAGCTTCCATTTTATAGTGTTAAGAGACTCAAAAGAGATAAAATCCTCTATTCTTGTTTTCCCTTAATAAACTCCTAAATTGAGTGGAGCACAGTCACAAATGGCAAGTACTTTTGGTAAAAGCTTACGAGCTGTATATTGTTATAATATATTGTTTTAGCTATAATTGTGTAAGATGCTTTGTTGTTCAAGTGTCTTGCATGGCTTTGGCATAAATACAGTCTATACGGCTATGCCATAAGGGATTAGGGTCTTCCCAGATCAATATACTTCAAAATCCATCAATTTTCTTACCTATAATTTTAGATTTGGTTTTGACGAATTGAGAAAACTTGTTGTTTCTATGGTTGCTTGCAGGTTGTACTAGATTCCACTAGTATTTTGGTATAGAAGATGGTTGTGGAACCATGCAATAGGTCACAGCTTCATCAAAATCTTCCAAAAAAGTCTGAGAATGGCCATGTTAACCTTACAAATAGTGCTAGTAGTGATAGTGAGATCAGTGATGGTGAAGAGAATGATAACTCAATTGTTATTCACATGGATAATTGTAGTGAAACTGGTCAAATTGTATTTTCCTGTGACGATGGCTGTGTTTGAATCTTCACCATTTCAGATGAGAAGAATTTTTCTTATAAAAGATCGTTGCCTAGGGTCAGTAGTGAGGCAACTGCCCCTAAAATTTATAGCACAATATCTGATTGTTGCTTTGGGAATTTTGTAGTTACTATTTTGATGATTGAAGGGCGTACGTTGAGTGTCACTTTGAGTTCTGATGCAAAGAGGATATTTTCTGGTAGTAGTGATAGGTATGTCTATTTTTTACTTAACTATTCTGCCTTCCGATCTCACCTGTTTCTCAACCCATATGTGTGTTGTGTGTTATATTGTTGTCTACTCCATTCCCATGTGTGTGAGAGATTGGCATTGAAGTGATGAATCAAAAAATCCCCCTCCCCTATATTCCTCTGTGTGTGTAGTGTATATGGGTGTATTGCGTTGAAGGAAAATCTGGGGAGTATGTGTGTTTTTGCTGCATGTATTGTGCGTGTGAATATCTTGATATAAGGGAGTATGTGTGCAGATCAGTGAGGGTGGTCTGTGTATTGTGTGAGAGTGTGTTGTGTTTATATAAATTGTGAGAGAGGCCTCTGGTGACCAGACTTTTAGTTCACCTTTACTTTTAAACTGAAAGTGTTTTGAACTCTTTTATGCCAAGTTCTATCCAGTACCTTTATTTGAAAAAATTGTGTTGGTCGTATCATCAGGAACCGGTACCTTTATATGGACTACTTGTACCTATACATATTTTTCACCACCACCAACCATATCATCAGGAACATAATGTTTGACCCTATTTTTCCTACTTATATGGTCAGTAGATGCACTGACCACATCAGTAGATGGACCTGCAATATTGTCTACCCCAACTTTTACCTCTTTTCCTTCTCCCAAATCCTGCACTTCGGATGCATTTATCAAACCACACACAACATGATTTGGATTGACAAGATTGGGGTTAACACCCTTCTCAACACCACCAGATTCTCGTACAAAACCAGCCACACCATTATCATATTCATGCACAAATCCAGTCACACAACCATCGGGATCACAGGGTTGGGGAGAAAGAATAACCATGGTTCTCAAATCCAGCTTGTTATGTTCAACTTCATTTGCATTCAAATTTACCACTTTTCTAGCTTCTTCTTGTTGTTTCTGAGCACACACATCTACATTTCGAGAAGCTTGTGGACCTTTGAATTTATATATTTTTTGTTGGTATTGCTGTTGTTGTTTTTGTTGTTGCTGGTGGCTTTTGCTTTTTCTTCTCGATCATTTGAGTCTGCCACTGATTATTTACCTTTTCTTGCCCATTTTCTTTCTCTGACTGCAGTTTTTTTCCTATTAAAGTAGAATGGATGCAACCTTAAAAGAACTCTGTTTATCTGCAAGTTGTGACAATGAAGTGCTACTAAGGTTTGTGTATACTCTTGAACTCGCTCACTTATTTACTGATGAAGTATTTGATTATGCTTAGTGTGAAGATATAATGGAAGATACTTGTTACATGTTATGTGGGGTGAGCTGCCTTCTAAACCATAAGCTAAGTTTTAAGAAAGGATTAAATTTTATTTGGTATATGAAGTTGGTGTGCAGAAATATTGTTTATAGAACTTGTTCTAAGATAAAACTAATATAAGGAAAAACTTTCAAGAATATTGCTTTAGCAAATCTCTGTTGGTTGTAGAGTGTTCTCTTAGTTCTTTTTCACTCCCCTGGTGTATAAATACTGATATTGGGGCATCTCTCTTTATATTTAGAGCTGATAACAAAACTCGGATAGCAAAATCATCTGTACACAATGAGAAATATAGGTTGCACTTGTTAGGGAAGCTAGTCCTTTCAAGAACCATATCTTAGTTTTTAAACAGGAAGAAAGAGCTTTACCTTCGTAGAGGAGTTTAAGCAGCCAGATTACCTTTATTTTTTGTACATTAAAATGTTTCTTAAGTGACCTCTACCCTTGCATAGACTATTTATACTACCATTTAAGTGCATCATTTGTCATGGTGACTTTTTCAGTTCTCCTTTCTGACCTCAAAAAATAAATTATGCCTACCTTGTCTTGGTGCCACTTTGATCACCTGAGTCACCCTAAGCAGGGGTCCAAGTAATTGCTCTTATTTCTTTTTTTCCTATAAAAATTACTAGTTTTGACTTTGGAATATTGATATTTGGCATATTCTAACATGTGATAATCATTTGGTTAGTTAAGACACATTTCACAAATGATGTCATCATCTGAAGATCAGCGAGAACAAATGTTGCATCCTGAATTTGGTGTTCGTGTCTTTCATTCCGTGTCTAATAACCTTTGATTTCAATTACAATACTTAAATCAGTTAGATGCATGACTCATATGTTTTCATATGAACGTGGTCATGAAGGGAGGATGATTTGTTATGACACCAAATAAGAGCTTCCTTGAAACTACAAAATTATCTGTTTCATTATTTTAGGATGATATCATTATATTAGGTGTAATATCAAGATCATCCCAGTTAATGGCAGATTTACTATGCAGGTATTAAATTTTTTTTCTTTCCGTGTGGAACATTTTTTATAGTTTCCAGTGTTGCTACGGACAGGGATATATGTAAGTGGATTTATATTCCATTTAAAACTTTCTTGTCTATTATTCCTCTAGTTGTGAGTAATTTGGAATAAAAATTGATCCATTATTTCTGTAATTTCATTTTTCTTTTTACTTTCTTAAGAAATGGTGGAACTGGTACTATTAGTAGTTCTTGTTAATTTTTTCTTTTCCTAAAAGTTTGTGGTATTACACATTACTGTACAGATAGATATTATCAAACTTATATTCCTTGGTTAGCTTTTTTCTGATCTTTGGTAATCAAATAGAACTAGGTATAAGAAGCCTTGGCAACTAATTTTAACTTTAGGAACTAGATGAACTAGCTCTTTGAGGTTTTATTTTAAAGTCATAGGACCATCAAAGGTTGGTCAATAGCTCCTTCTAAACTAGCATCACATTGATCCTGCAAGAAAAAGAATTACAAGATCATCTTTACGTCTTTTAAGTTGAATCAACATAAAATCTTGAACTTTAAATTGAATTCTCGGCATTATAATTCAACACCACCAAATATTTGCACAAAAATAGTCACACCATTATTAGATTCATGCACAAAACCAGTCACAAAACTATCGGGATCACAGGGTTGGAGAGAAAGAATACCTATGGTTCTCAAATCCAGCTTCTTCTTGTTGTTTCTGAGCACACACATCAGTATTCCGAAAAGCTTGTGGACCTTTGGATTTATATATTTTTTGCTGGCATTGCAGTTGTTGTTTTTTGTTGCTGGTGGTTTTTGCTTTTCCTTCTCCTTTGAGTCTGTCACTGGTCATTTACCTTTCCTTGCCCATTTTCTTTCTCTGACTGCAGTTTTTTTTCTTATTAAAGTCTAATAGATGCAACCCATTAAAGTGTATACTCTTGAACTCGTTCTCTTGTTAACTGATGAAGTATTTGATTATTCTTAGTGTGAAGATATGATGTACATATCCGGCGATACTTGTTACTTCATCTCTACACTTAAGTGTTTAAAAATTAAATTTGATACTTTGATATATTCACTTACTTGATTTATGTAGAGCATATGAGGTGAAGTGATGTACTAAATTTTTGCTTTACTGTTGCAGGAGTTACTTGATTTAGGTGAAACAGTAGGAACTGAAAATCGAGGACTTGATTTTTTTGGCCCTATGATTGAAACTGGCAATTTGAACTGAAAGTTGATGACTTAAACTGTAGAAACAAGATTTAGTTGATTTTTTTTGTTGTGTATTCAAATGTTATGAAAAATATGATATCATACTCTAGCTCGATCAGGATGGTAACTATGTTTTTTGTGAAACAAATATTGAAACTAATATCATGGAATGTTAACCAAGTTTTCTGGTCTCTAATTATATATATCATATTTTTGTATCGAGATTCTCGATAGCAATTCGATATTTATTTGATAAAAGTAAATATTTTGTGATATTAGGCCATTTGTGGTAATTAGAGACTAGAAATATTGCTCGTCTTTAAATATTTATATAGGATGAGATGTTGCTCGTCTTTAATGGTTGATCTACGACTAGAATGTGGCTCGTTTTTAAATATTGATCTAGGACCAAGATATTGCTCGTCCTTAAATGTTGATCTAGAAAAAGAATTTTGCTCGTCGCTAAAGGATAAATATGACTATTTAGTTAGTCTATTTGGGACGAAAAATATTATCGTGAAGATATAATTACGATGAGGTAGTTAATCTATTTGAGACAAGATATACCGTTGCTAAAAGATAATTATGACCATTTAGTTAGTCTATTTGGGACAAGAAATACCATCGCGAAAAGATAATTACGATGAGGTAGTTAGTCTATTTGGGACAAGATTGCTCATCGTAAAAGAATAATTAAGACCAGGTAGTTAGTCGATTGGGACAAGACATACCATCGCTAAAAGGCAATTACGATCAGTTTTTTTTCCGTCGCAAAAGGGTTTTAAGGACCGGTTTATTGGACTCGTTGCTAATGACCTTTAGCGGCTGAGCCTGTTAGCACGGGATGCGACCGGATTTTTCTAGTCCAAAAAAAATAATTGGGACAAGATTTGGACTTTCTGCGATCATATTTTCCTTCCTTATAGGCTATTTTTCATGTAGTGGCGGTTAGACATCTTTTTCTCTCTCTCACACAGTTTTCTTTCTCTATTGGTTCGGCCGCCATTGGCGAGCCAACCGCCAGTGAAACAACCACTGCTTCGGCCGGCGAGCCCCACTAAAACAACCGCTAGTGGATTGGATTGGAAATGTCAAGGGTTTCTCAACACTGATTTTAAAATATTGAGACGGTAAAGGGGTTATCTATCGGAGTGTGAAAATTAGCAGTTGGGAAAATAAAGGTTTCACTCCCGCGGGTTGAATTGTTTTTGATGATTCGTGGTCCTACCGTTAGCTAGGAAGGCATCAAAGGTATGTAAAGGTAAAATCTCCTTCGTTGTTAAGACACAATTTATTGTCACTTATTTCTCCTAAAAGAGTCAATATAGCCTACTTGAATAGGTGAATAGAGCCTTCACTTCCTATATGTTTAACACACAACTACATGCCTAATATGCCCTCAATATCTATACGTCCGTTCCATTTGAAATTTCTCGCCTTCACAGTTTCTGCATTTATTTGTTGAAGTCACAATATTCATGTTTCTCTTGTCAAGCCAAGTATCAATAGTGTTACGCCTGATAATGCTCGTATTCATTAGAAATTCTTAGAAGTCCCATGGTATATAGGTGTCGCATGGAGGATATTTTAGTTTATTTTGTTTTTTCTTCTTTTTTCCTATTGTTTTTCCTTTTTTTCCTTTTCAAAGACAAGAAAAATAAAATGTAAAAATAAAATATAATAGTAATTTCATTTTGTCTAATTATAATTCTTAATTTCTAGATTATAATGTAAATGTTAGAGTTATGAAAGTTTTATGGGAAGAAAGTGAAAAGAAGAAGAAAAATGAGAAAGATGAGGGAGAAATATTAATTGAGAGGAATAAGAATAAAATGGTCATTAAAGGAATACTTTTTGTTTTTTAGAATTTTGTTTTTAAATAGAAATTCCACATAAGCAAATTCTATTTTAAAAAAATAATTAACTAGATTGAGTGACTTTTTGAGTAAAAATATGATAGTTGAGTGACTTTTGAAGTAAAAATTAAAGTTGAGTGACTTTCTGAGATAAAAATTCATAGTTAAGTGACTTTTGTGGTAAAGATCAAAATTAAGTAACTTTCTGAGATAAAATTTCATAGTTGACTAACCATTCTGAGTTATTAACTCTAATTATGGAATACCTTCAAATTTTATTTAGACTTGCATAAATAGTTTCTTTACCTAGGCAGCTAGGCTGTTTATTTTACGATTAAGTCATAAAATCCCTTTTTATATTTTAGTGGGAATTGAACAATCCACTTAGCCATAGGCGAATGTGCAGAACAAACAAATTTTGTTGATTTTGCAGCACGATTATGGACATTAGCCGCGCGCTATTCTTCAAATATGCATCTGGTAAACCCCCGCCTGTGCAATAGCTCGCAATAACGACAACACCTTGAGCAATCTTTAGTTCAACGATATCCTTACTGATACTTTTTCGTACACGAGAACCGTTCTATCCTTACCAAAAAAATTGAACAAAGTTGCATTAAGGGTGTGGCTTAGTGACCAATGACGTGAGTTAAGCACCATGAAGTCTCATGTTTAATTCCCAACAGAAATAGAATAATAAGTAATTTCTTATCAGTTAACAAAGAAAAAAAAAATGACCGAAGTTAACAATAGCACAAGGGCAAAGTTGAGTAGGATAAACTTGAAATATAAGAAAAGAATCACCAGGATCTTTTTCTCTCAAGTCTCACAATACCAAAATTTGCAATCAAGCCCTTTGAAGATAAAATAATCAAAACTCCTTTCACACAAAGCCAGATAATATACTATGCGCCAAAATAATCAAATACATTAAATCTATATCTATAATCTATAATATATTTAAAGTATATAGGCCTTAAGAATATTGTTTAATTAAAAGTGTGAACAGAAAATATCGTTTGAACTTTTTATCTTCACTAAAAGTCTTTTTTTTTTTTTTGGTAAACAAATTTTCATTTCACCAAAATGATCATTACAAAGCTAGGTAATTGCTGACCTATCACCTCTCACTTCCTATCGTTATTCTCTTACATACATTATACTAGCTATCTACAAGTACATCAAGGATATGAATTAAGATTTTGTAAGTACTTGTGCCACTTAATTAAATGTATATGTAATGCTATGTCTCTACAGATGTGATCACTTGAATACAGTTTCTTATGGAATTTGAGGTTATTCCTGGCAGTCCATACGACGTAAATCATCTTACTGAAAGCTATTGCAACTAGTTCCCTGAATCCTGCTTCAGCCTTCAAGCCTGTCATCGCCCATTGTACTTCTAAATTCCAGCTTCCAATAGTTCTTGTCCGTCTCATCCACCTTAGCACTCTTCTCCAGATGTCCTTTGTGATATTGCATTCAAAGAATAGATGGTCAAACAATTCATCTGCTGCCCCACAGAAGATACATGATTTCGGAACATGGATGCCTATCTTCTGCAGTCTCTCCACTGTTACTAATCTATGCTGTAAAGTTAGCCACAAATTAAATTTGTGACTCGGTTATATGTGAGCCTGTAAGATCAGTTTCTTCCGAGACACTCTGAGATAATGAGGCATTTGAATTAAGTACATTTTTTTTATGCTAAATTTCTCTCATTTCTGCATTGGTATTAACCTATCCAATAAGGGCCCCTCCAGTTGTTGTGACTCCATTATCAATTTCCTGGTGTTCAAAATCTTCCTGACTACCCAAGAAACATTATGAGGTAGGGACATATGTTCCAGGTCCTGTTGTTTTATATAGAAAGGGATTAAAAGTCTTTTCTTTAGATAAAATTGTTTTTTTCACTATTTTTTCTTAATATTTAAGAATTAAAAATTAATTAACTATAATTATGATAAAATCTTTCCATAATAAGAAATTAACCTAAAATAAACCAAACTCTTAACTAATACAACTTTGCCACGTTTCTCTCCCCCCCCCCCCCCCCCCACACACACAAACTAAGTCTAATCCAATGAAAATATTCTAAGAAATTCACTATCTCAAACTGTCCAACCACCATATCCCTAATAACACACAAAAATCAAATATTAATTAATCCTAAAACCTAATTACCCCTTCATCACATCACCTGAACGTCCTCATACTACTACTATAAAATCATTAACCCCACGCTTTCAACAAACCTACCACTACTACTAAATCACTCCCTCACGTAAAAATTTCAAAACAACCACCAAACAACTCCCTCAAATCCTATTTTGAGAGTTTTTCATGGTTTCAAGTTCGTCACCTTTGGATGCTAGCTAGTGATGATCCTTCAACCACTTGGATCTTTTGATGGTAAAATATATATATGCTTACAATAAAATATATGTTTATGTCCGCATTATTATCTTCGTAATAGATAAAATTATTTAACTTTAAATAATCAAACGTTATACGTGCGAGGCTCGTGCGGTTACACTAGTATTTAAAATAAGGCCAATTACTTACAGGGGCGGATCTAGGGCGTTAGATGGGGTTTTCGGAAACCCAGTAACTTTCATGCGGATCTTTTATTTATATTGAACAATCTAGTAAATATATAAGAATTATAAGTTGGGAATTTATGAATGAAGTATGTCATTAGTCTAGTGGTAGAGAAAGAGCTTGCTAAAACTTTGTAGGCCCCTTAATTGTGGGTTCTAACCTTGTAAGTCACTATATTTTGATATTTTATTTTGCCCAAGGAACCCACAAACTTTAAATCCTAAATCTTAGATTCGCCTCTAATTACTTACCGAGAGAACGCAATAAATTAAGTGGATACAAACTGTTAGTTAGACACTAAAATCATAGACCCTTATGATCTGACTCTTCTTCGGATCATGCACATAGTATAAGATTTTATGAACTAGGCTACACTTACACTTTAACTAAGCTCATACACAAACTCCGAATAATATAGTGATGTTTCCTATCCTTACAATTGTAGAAACAAGATCAAAGTCGGAAAAAAGGAAAGTGACATTCTTTTTTGAAACACATTTAAAATGAGAAGTAAGAGTGTAAGACAAACAAAATTAAAGCAAGTAAGAGCGTAAATCAAATAAAATTAAAACGGAGGGAGTATGTTTTATAGAGCAACTTCCTTGAGCCAAGTCAAATTGCATGCCGGATATTTACTGAAAATGGAGAGGAAATTTTCCAACAAATACGATGTCAAAATAAGGTTCTCCAGCTACATGCAAGTGCAACTAAAGCTACCTAAGATATATCCTTGAAGGAACATCAAAGTGATAAAGCCTAAGAAGTTGTTGATCCAAGAACAAGCAACCATTGGACAAATATCAACAAAGAAGCCCAAGTCAAGATTAAGTGGCTACATCTGGGATTTGAGTTGATAAATAGCGAATTGTGAGAGCAAAAATAGGTTTATGTGAATTATATTGCAGCTTTGCAAAGTTCGTATCCCCTCATCGCCTTTTATGTTTGAGTATCTCACCACCTTTTCTCTAGTATCCCTAGCTTTGTTATTTTCATCAATACAATTGTAATTTTGTCATTCAAGTATCAATTTGATTACTAGCAATTAAAGTTGAGTCTGTTCGATCTTATCAATGCGAATTGGAAGTTCGGTTACTATTACATTGTTGTTTGTTACAGATAGGATATATGTCATTATTTTTCAATAGACTAGTAATTGACATGGGATGCACATATGACGCACGGAATGCACATGTTACGCACGAGATGCACATGCGACATAAGCAAATACTAATTTTATTCAATACAGACAATACTAGGGAGAGTTGGCAAAATAGACACTTTCAAAACTTATTTTGAAATTTAGACACAAGTTTTGAAAAATTAGGTGTTTAGACACTAAAATGACATTATCACTTCTTTCATACAAACCTAGCATACAAGTTTTAAACTTTACACTTTAGTCCCCCATCTCATCCATTTAATATTTAATATTTTTCACCCTTTTTTATATTTCCACCATTTTTTCATAGTTTCCTATTTTAATTTTAAAAAAATTGTCCAAGAAGCCACTAATAGGGGCTCCCTTTTTCATCAATAATTTTCGATTCCTGCGACTTTTTCGACGAAAAGTTGCTCATCACAACTGAAAATCTTCATTCTTGATCATTGCCTCCATTGTTGTTCCATCCTTTTTGAAAAAAAATGCAAAAAAAAAAAAAAGTTTCACCATTTTTACTAGCTTGAAAAGTTTTCCAAATCTGCTCAATACCTTGTCATTAGATATATTTCAATAGTTTAGAAGTCCTACTCATACATTTGTCCATTCCGGAGCTAGGAGGACATCGATTATGTCCAAAATCAATCCATTCACATTTTTATACGGAGGTTTTCATACCAGTAGTCATGGATCGATACCTTAATCTATTATCAATTAGTGTGGTCTATAATGACAGTAGCTGAAGTAATTATCGCGGGTGGTGATTATATGAGTGTGTGGGAGGAGGGTCCTAAATATTGGAATTGGAAATCATCTAGTAAGGCGACAATGCTTATCTTGCTGCATCGCAATGGTTCGTACAACGACATGATTCGAAGCGTAATTGAGAGAGGAGAATTAGATTGCGAGTCAAAAACTGTTGTGATTAGCTATCTAATGAATGAGCAAGGGAAAATACATCCCACATTCATAAAGAATGATCGGCATGTGTCCTTATACATGTTGGATGTCGTTGCCGATGGCTCTAGGCCATTATTGAGGATAAATGTCATCCCGGAATCTCCGACAGTTCCGCCACCACACCCGTCTCTTCTACGATCTGGGTTAGGACAGGGAGCACCTCCACTGTGAACTCCCGCGTATCACCCTTTTTTTATGGGCGATCGTGGAGAGGATGAACATGGAGCCCGACGAGTTGATTAACCCCCACCATCCCCTTAGTTAAGAATTTAATTTTTTTTGTAGTTGTAGTTCTAAGTTCATTGCAAATAACCTTTCATGGTTAGGAATTTTTCTAGATGAAAGCTTATTTCTTTTGACCCTTTTTCTCGTATTTTGATGTACATATTATGTTAAACGATGTTACAATGAACTAATGAAATGAAGTATTTTTTATTTCCTATATATTGCTATACTTGAATTTTATAATTTTGTTGTTGTTTGAAATTTTGCAATTTGCCCTGTTAGAAGATGAATGAAACAATTGTCAGATGTCAAAATTTATAGTCTATCATATATATATACGAATTCATATATGCTAATGGATAATGAATTTATAGTCTATCAACGATTCTGTTGATTTATACAAAATTAATTACAAAATCGATGCGGTTTAGGATTGATCGAGTTCAATATCTATGAGTGAATGTCTACGTAATTAATGGATTCCACTATATGGGTTGGTGAAATGGTAAACAGCCATTAGTACATTGTAAATTATTAATTAATTAAATAAAATTGAATTGAAGATCATCGATTGTGCCCGCTATAAATCATACACGGAAAGTCTTGTCAATAATATATCGTATTAGTTTATTGCCCTTAGTAGCATATTGTAAAAAACAATGAATAATTAATTAATAAAAAATAAATAATTAAATTTTATGCAATTAAAGAAGCTTAAACAAGTCATGTGATCGTATAATAGTCCACATAAATTGGAGAAGGTGATCAAAGATGTGTGAGGATGAGTAGTGGATGAGCAAATGAATTCCTTACAACACACTTGTGCTTTGGATAAACGTTGTCCTAAGGATGTTGGTTGTACAACCACTACCCATCCTCACACATTTTTTATCACCTTCTTCAATGTACGTGGACTCTCGTACGATCACATGACATGTTTAAACTCATTTAATTGCATAAAATCTAATTATTTATTTCTTTATTAATTAAATATTTCTTTTCAAAATATGTGCTAGTTATGATCTATAAATAGGTATTCTAGTCTAGTTTGTTTATTATTGAAGTAGTCCATCGTTTATGCTAGACTATGCTTAGTTATTTACTCGACCTGATGTAGTCTAGCATAAACTATGAACTACTTCCACAATTAAGTAACTAGACGATGATACTTATTTATAGACCATGACTAGCACATAATTTGAAATGGAAATAATTAATTAATAAAAAATAAATGATAGAAATTTATGCAATTAAAGGAGTTTAAACAAGTCAAGTGATTGTATAAGAGTTCACGTAAATTGAAAGTGGTGATTAAAGATATGAGGTGATGAGTTGTGGTTGAACAAATGAATTCCCCAAACATACTTGTGTTTTGGCTAAACATTACCCTGAGGATGTTGGTTGTACAACTACTACCCATTCTCACACATCTTTGATCACTTTCTCTAATTTATGTGGACTCTCATACGATCACATGACTTGTTTAAGCTCATTTAATTGCATAAAATTTAATTATTTATTTTTTATTAATTAACTATTCCCTTTTTTCGCAATATGCTACTAAGGGCAATAAATCAGTATGATATGTTGACAATACTTGCAGTCTATGATTTACACTGGACACAATCAATGACCCTCAAATCAACTTTATTTATTTAATTATTTATATTTTTGACTATCTACTAATATTTCTTTTACCGTTGCACCAACTCATATATACCTTAGCATTAACCGAGTGTCGATCTATGCGGTTCATTATCTATCCAACGCATGAGAAGTCATCGATTATATTTAAGGTCTATGAAAGAGGCTCAACGGTAACAAAATTTAAAAATAACAGATTTTTATAATGATAATAAAGTACATGTTCAATCACATCCAACGATAATATTTCACTTTCTTTTTTGTCAAATCACTTCATTTTTTTCTATTTTCTCCTCAATTTCTGTTTTTTCTTCAGTAGTCATCTCTTCCCCCTCTCCACCATCTCTCAGGTTCTCATCTTCACCGCTATTACTTTAACTTTTTTTTCATCATCCCCTTCGCTGAAAATTTCATTGGCTTTTCACTTCATACCGCTACAAGCAGTGGAAGCAGCCCTTTTAACTGCTTTATGAACTTTGATCATTATGATCTACAAGCAAAAATGAATCTGTAGTGGTCGATTTATCGACCACTGATCTATTAAAATAAATGACAAAATGCAGTAAAATATATATATACATATATAGTGGAACTAATCTGTAGTGATCGATTTATCGACCACTGATCTATTAAAAAATGAGAAAATGCAGCAAAAATAAATCTGTAGTGGTCGATCTATCGACCACTGGTCTATATATTAAGAAAAATGGGAAAACGCCTCAGATTAAACATACAAATCAAGTTTCAATTTCTCCAGATATTGACAGTGCAATTCACAATAATAAGAACACCATTAAAATGGGTTCAATTCAGTACGAATAATTCAAAATCAATACGCAATATAAATACAAAAATTTAAAAATTTTCTAGTCATCGTCCAAAGCAAAACACGATTAAACATGCGAAATAGACAATATTAACTAAAAACACTCAAATTTCGATTCATTCAATAGCGAACAGTGCAATTTTTAGCCTAAATCAAAGAACCCCAACACAAAACAAAAACAAAAAAAATATTAAAATGGATCTAAAACAGATCGGGGAAGAAACTTAAACTTACCTGAGCAAGAGAAACTGAAAAATTTTGACTTGAAAAGCAAAAATCGAGCAAAAAAAAAATTTTCGAACAATATGAAAAATAATGGAAGAAGAAGAGGTTTTGAGGAGAGAGAAATGTAGTTGAAAATATTAAATGATTTTAATAAATGTTTTGAAAATGAATAAATATAAAAAAGGACCATGTTATATTTTTTTAAAAGTTTTCAAAATGCTAAAGAAACTCATGACCCCACAATCCTAGGCCACTTTTTACCTTTTTAAAGAGCTAATCCTACAAAATAAATCAAAAGAAATTTGATGTCTAACCCTTAAAATAAGTTTTGAAAGTGGTAGCATTCAAAGTATTCTCACAACACTAAGTTTTTTTGTTTTTTTTTTTGAGATATAAGAATTATTTTTCCAACAAACATTCGGCTAGCTAATTTTTGTGCATAAAAGTAAATACATCCTCCGTTAAGCTCATTCTCTAGTGTAAAATTATTGGTTAGCTTTCGAAGGTCATGGGTTGAAATGGCAAGGTTAATAATGTTATCTTGATCAAGTGGCTCTTTGGGGTGGATAACAATGGTTATCGAGTCCTTGTCTCGTTTTCTCCTGCGCTTTAAAACCAAAAAGGGCAGTAAGAATTAAGACAACAGAAATTGCACTCACAACTATGATGATCACGGTTTGGTAGCCGCCACAGTAACATTAGCAACAAGACAAGCATTTTCGTATGCAATGAGTTTTACACTATCCGGAACTTTTGCAATGGTGGATCAAAATTGTTCCCACTTAAGTCAAACAACCTCAAAAATTTGACCTCTTTTAAGTTTGTTGGAACTAGACGATGCAAATTATTTCCTTTTAAATGAACTTCAAGCTGTAAATTCAAGGCGCTTGTTATGTAGATTAACAATCTTAATCTGACCTTTAGGATTGCAACTAATTCATAATCAAGGACCTGTACATGGATCATTACTGGACCATTTGAAAGCAAGATTGGCTGGATAATTCCAACCATCAAGAAGATCTAAGAGTGCATTTACTTTAGGAGTACAAGGAACATCAAGAGTTAGCTGACAAAAAGAATTTAAGAACTATGTAGCATAAACAATTCAAAACTTTGAGATAGGACCATTAGCATTTTTTTTTTTTGGTTAGCATTAGCATATTATTTTCAAGTATAAAATATTTAAGTTTAGATTGTATCAGTAATTAGTCCGCTAAAATTGTTGCCTTGAAGCAATAACGCTGTACATGTTGATGCATAGTACCAATTTATAAGTTAATTGAACTAGTCATGTCAGAATTATTTTACTTATTCAACAGCAAAATTTAATACAGATAAGTTTGATTATTTCATTCTATTTTCATATATAAGTTTTAACATTAATGTTCAATAATTTTGAGGTAACCTATCAAGTTGTTGAAATAGAACCATTCTTCATCATTTTGAACTTGCACCAAGTTTCTTCAGATGGTTAATAATAAATATATGATTTTTTTAACAACAAAATTAATAAGTGAGACGAGATGCACGTGTGATATACATTGAATGCACATGTAAAACAAGAGCGATGCATGCAGATTTTGAGCAAAATATACCCTTCATTTAAAATGTGGTTCATATCTATTCTCGCGGTCTAACAAATGATGCATATTGCCCTTTTCATTAATAGACTTATATTCACCGTATTAAAAAATTATTTACCTTATTATTTTAAAATTCAAAATTTTACGTGGCTTTAAAAAATCTATCAATCGATTACTTTTTATCCCTCCCAACCCAAATTTTTTTTTTTTAAAACAAAAAAGAAAGGCCAAAAAAGCAGCAACAATCTCAAGAATCTAAGTTCTGTGAAGTTTGTTGGAACTAGACCGTACGAACTATTTCCTTTTAATAAACTTCAAGCAGTGAATCCAAGGTTCTTGTTCCGTAGATTAACAACAGTAGTCTTAACTTTTTTAGGATTGCAACTGAATCCCAACCAAGGACATTTACATGGGTATTGGGAAAAAATACTATTTTCTTCGTCTCATTTTATATGTCATCATTTTTTTTAGTCCGTCCCCCAAAAAATTTCATATTTTTTTATTTGATAAATATTTAAAAACACAATTATATTTTTATCCTTATTGGACCACTTAATCTATAATATATTAAAAGTGTGAAACCTCCTAAAAAAGTGATTTGAACTTTTTGTCCTTCATTAAAATACTCCACTTTAGACAAAAACGTCTTTTCACCTTTTTCCTATTATTTAAGTAATATTAAATATTGACTATATTACCAAAAAAAAAAAAACTCCTCACAAGAATATAATTCCTTCTCCACTATCTAAAAACCTAATCATACCCAAAAACCCAAAAATAAAAAAACAAAAAGATTTTCCTTCCATAGAAAAAAAAATAGTAATAAACAACGCTCCCTTCCTTGAAATCCCAAACATGAAATGAGAAAATAGTAGTAAGAAAAAAAATCATTCCCCAAAGTGTGAAACCAAAAAAAGAAATATAATGATAAAAAAAATTGTAATTAAAAAAAAAACGCTTTCCAATATGAAATTCAAAAAATAATATATTAATAAAAATTCAAAAATTCTTTTCATCTTTCATCAAAGTTGTGTTAACAATTAATTTTAGTTATAACTTCTTTTGATTTGATTATTTAATTTAAGTAAGAATTAATAATATTTAACACTTCTAAATCAATTAAAATTTCACCTTACATAAAAAAAAAAAAAAAAGAATTTCTACAATTCTATTTAACTACTATTTTTGATCAAAATTTACTAGATACATAACTCTACTTTTATTTTTTCTTCTTATTTTATTATTAATTTAAATTATCATTTTTTGTATGTGTATTCATTATTATCATCTTCTCCATCTTTCTTCATTTTTGTATTCATTATTATATCTTCTCCATCTTTCTTTCTTTATTTTAGTTAATAACGATTATATATAAATTATGACTAAATAATTAACGAAACAATGAATTCTCCTTTTTTTTTTTAATAATATTTTGTGTTTCTTTTTTAGTAGAAAATTTTTGATCAAAAATTGAAAGAAATAAGCAAATCGCCATCGAATGAAGTGGTCAAAAACATCAAAGTTTTGTCTTTTTCTTTTTTTTTTTCCTTCCTTTGTTTAATTGCAGCTTTATTTTGATTATGTTATTTAATTATTTCCTTAGTATTATAGTTGAATCTTTAATTAAACTTGTTAGTTGAGTTCTAAATATAAGGTTATAATAAGTATTGAATCTTGATATGCATAACTTTTGTTTGAAAGATGCACATATAAATTTAGGATTATAATTGAATCTTTCAATTTTGAGCTTACTAATTAAGTTTGAAAGTGATCAAGTACATTATTCATTATAAATCGAGTTTAATCTGTCTACCTATTATTATAAAATTCTGAATATAAATGTTAGGATTCAACGGATTAGTTGAGGAAGCTTCTGAAGAAGCTAACAAGCCTAAATAATTCAAACAAAAGAATAATTATGTTAATATGAAATTGGAGAAGTTGAAAGAAGAGATTGAGAAGATTAATATACTCTTCTTTATAAACTTTCTTGTGTTTAAACTAATATATGTGTGTTTTTGGCTGACTAATTTTTACTTTGGATAATATCTAAAAGTCGTCATAATGTCAAGATGCTAACAAATAAAAAAATGCAATAAACATTTTGAAAGACCGTCATACTTTTTATATTTTAAATAATTTTATAAAATTAAACTCACTAAATTGAGGTACACGCGCGAGGCTCGTATATCTAAATTAATTAAAAAAAATATAGTAGTACATTTTTTGATAAAAGACAATTTGATAAATATTATCAAGTCTTCCCTCATTTCTTAAACTCCGTGTCCGGTCAAATGACGACACATAAAATAAAACAGGGGGAGTATAATATTGATATGAAAGTTGTTACACCCTTTTTTTTAAAACAAAAAAGATCGATTTTAAGGTTTCAAAAGGGATTTTATTATTAAGTGATAAAATAAAAATGAAAATTTATTTTGAAAAGGACTTTTTACATTTAAACTCATAGTTGCCACTTGGCATAATCCGATGGGCCAAGTCACTATTGAAAAATTCTTTGCAAAACGATTTGACTCTTTAAACTGATTTGCGAACAGAGATTCCGGCTAAGGAATTCTGTTGATCGAGGGGAAAGTGTTAGGCACCCCTCGGTCCCGTGGTTCGACCATGATCGTTTGATGGAGCAGATCGGCTAATTTGACACTACGAATGTATAAATCACACAAAACAATCAAACAAACAACAAACAAAACGAATCCCAAAAATATAATGTCCAGTCCAATTATACAGTCCAAAAAAAATACGAAAATGTAAACCTATGCTAACCTACGTTAATTCTAAACTACACTCCAATACTTTACCCGATGCCCGGAGCCTTTATCGCGAACGTCCTTCAAGTACAAGATACCTCAGGGCATTTCCCGGTGAATAAGTACATAAGACCTCGGGGCATTCCCCAGTAAAATAAATACATTTTCTCAATTTTATGCGTTAAAATAGAAAGAACCATTCCACAAACATTCACACATTCAACAAATCACCATCTTCTATTTTTACAATTTGCCTATCCATTTAACGATCTAAAACATGATACTATCAATTTCAACAATATTCAACAACGAATCAAAAATAATCAACATTCAACTTATCGAAGATCAATCCCTCCTTAAATTTCTTTATTCCGACAAATTTTCACACGAAGCTATATTCTAAACACATGCCAACATCAAATTCATGCCATGATTAATTATTCACGGATAGACAATATCAAACATCAACAAGTTCATCCAATCACCAACCAATAACACACAATCATAACATCAATATACCAAATCGAAACAAAACGAATAGAGAGAGTCAAAGAATTGGACCTCAAATATCGATTTTAACATATCAAAGATAGAACCACGGTCAAAGTACCTCGATTTAAACCTCAATAACGAACAATGTCAATCTCAATATACCCTTTTTCGCTCTACTTTTACCAATTCGAACCCGCAACTCGACTAATCTATCCAACCCGCTCCCATTTTTCTCTAATTCGAGACAAAAACCACGACAATAAGAATTAACCACATCTAAACCCACACAACAAGACTGTTTTGGTGTCTTCTCCGATCGGTCACGCCGGAAGTGGAACCCGGGGGGGGGGGGGTCGGGTTTGGTGGTTTTGAGCTGTAAGATCGCGGGTGCTCCAGTGGTGGGCGCTTTTCAGAGTTTAGCCGAGTTTTCCGGTGAACGACAAATCGCCGGAACAGTGTTCTCCGGCCTCTCTCTCGATCTATCTCACTCTCTCGGTTTTCTCTCCTCTATTCTCTTTTTTTTCTCCACTGTTTTTCCCAAATTCCCCTGTTTTTCTTCTCTCGATCTCACTGTGTGTGTCGTGAATCCGGTGAGGCGAGTGTGTTTATGGTGAGTTTCTGTGAGTGGAACAAAATAGTGTGTGTGTGCTTCTATCGATGAGCATCTGTGTGTGATGTTGTGATTTTTAGCTGTGTGAATGAGTGTGTTATGTGCGTGTGAAATTCCAGTGAGGTGTAGTGATTTCTGTGTATGTGCCCTGGTGAAGAAGAAGCAAATATGGCCTATGTAATGGTGTATATGTATGTGTTGCTGTGTGCGTAATGTTATCTGTATATTGTGAGGATTGAAAAATGGAGAAGTCCCCCTGTTAGTGGTGTATTGTGAGTGTATTTGTGTAGCAGATTCCCATGGGGCCCACCTGTTATGGTGAGGTGTGTGTATATAGTGTGTTGTCAGATTAGGGTGGGGTAGTGAAGTAGGGTAGGTGGGTGAGTTGGTTAGGATTAGGGTATTCATGGTCGGTTTGAGTCGATTATTGGTTAAAATCATAACCAAACCAACTTAGTCAGTTTTTAAATTTCTAAAATCAAATCAAACCAAACAAAAAAATAACCGTTGATTTGGTTCTTGTCGGTTTCGTTCGGTTTGGTTCAGTTTTTTCTGTTTATAACTTTAGCTAATGATAAAAGTTGAAAATTTAAAAAAAATAAATCCAATCTAACATATGAGATGTTAACCGAGTGTTGTATCTCAACCTTGAAACTAAGATGTCAACTGAGTGTTATACTTCGGCAAAGCTATAAACAACACCATATGAACGCTTCTAAAAAAATATTTTAAAACTACATTAAATAGAATAAATGATAAATCCCCTAAAAGGTGAACACATAAACTTCTTGCTTAACAAGGTTCAAAAAGAAAGTTAAAATTAATGATCGTCTATAGTCAATAAATCTCAGCTATAAATTTCAATATACAACAAGATATTATTTTCACAATTAGTATCATTTGTCATTCAAAGTACTATCAATTAGATGAAGAAATAACTTAATGTGTTACGACTAAAGTTAAATCATGATTAAATTATAAAATGTAACAAATATTTATATTGTATTTATGAATAATACATAAATAATTATACTATATATATATTGGTTCGGTTTGGTTATTTTGTCGGTTATTTTAGAGTAAAATCAAACCAAATCAAATTAGTATCGGTTTTTTAAAATTCAAAACCAAACCAAATCAAACCTAACCAAATATCAGTTTTTTTAATCGATTTGGTTTGGATCGCGGTTCGCTTTGGTTAAAAATCAAACCATGAACACCCCTAGTTAGAATAAAATTTGTTAGGATAAGAGAATATTAGAGATTTAATTTGTTAGGGATTTATTAAAATTTTGTTATTTTTGTATTTTTGTGGGGTATAGTCATATGAGTGAGGGTGTATGATAACGCGAGGTAAAAATGGCTGAATTGATTTTTTGGGAGGGACAAAATTGGGTGTTTATAGAAGTGAAAATAATTAAATAAGAGAAATCACAAACTATGTCATGATAAGTCACTGCTTGAAAGTAATTTTGACCCGACCTTGACATAAATTCTTCTAGTTGGTTGCTTTTAAAAATTTTATAGCTACTTCGAAATACGTGTACTCTTGATTGAAAGTTTGAAAATTGTTTAAACCAGTTATCCAAAATAATTCAAGAAAAAGAAGGAAGGAGGAAGATGTTTTCTTTTTTTTCTTTGTTGTGTGTATTTTTTGTTTTCCATAGATGTTCCTTATATAGGACATTGAAAGTAAAAAGAATGAGTGGATTTGAAAAACTAATGGTGAGCATTGACATTAAAAAACCATTACACACGTTATAGAATTCACATTCTAAATGAGGTAAGTTTATTTTTTTTTTTTTTTGTAATGTAGAAGTGTATGACTTCTCTGAAACGTAAGTATTTTTCTTTTTATATTTTAGGCTTATGTCATCGACAGGTCTTTAAATTTATTTTAAAATTTCACTTATACCTCTCAACTCACTCTTGTCCCCTATTGATCATCTCTACTCCTCTGAATTTGAACCACTGAAACATATTTTTGACAATAAGCTAAAAAGATAAAATGCGTGCAATGTACTTTCGGTGACATGACAATCTAACGAATTAAACAATGACACGTGTCGTGTGATCCAAAAAAAAATTTTTAAAATATATTATAGCAACATAAAAACGAAAGTTATTTTTAAATTTAAAAAAATGACATTGCTTTGTCGTCTTCACTCATCTTCCATCTTCACCTCAAATAAACTAGGGATTCCCATTAAACTACTAATTATAAGTTCAGAATTTTTTTTCTTTTAAAAGAAATCCGCCCCCACCCCCTCCCTATCTAGTGACATTCTTATGTTTTTCTCCATTCTTACTTCATCTTCTTCCTCATTTTAGATCTTCTTTTTTGTTTTTTTACAATTTTTCTCTTCTTTTTAAATTTATTTTGTTCTTAATTTTGAATTTGATATATGCTCGGATTTAATTTGGTAGAAGAGATTGCGAAGAAATAAAAAGGCATGGTGGCATGTGTTGGGTTCGAAATCAAGAAGGCGTCATGCAGAAGCTTAAAGTTTGCAAATCATAAAGATGATAAATTAGATGACGAAGAAAAACATAATATTAAAAAACATATTATTGATATTTTTGTCACACGACCTACGTATGAAAACTAATATTGAAAAATATAAAACCTATTGGGAGAAAATTTCCCCCTAAACAAAACTCTTTAATGACTACATTGTGGTACTATTATGTTATGGTATGAGAAAGGGGTTTTCTATTTATAGATGTCCAAAACCTTTTCTCCAAGAAAGAGACTTGCCAAATATACAAAAAATTATATTTTCATTTAAGGAAAAATAAAAGTAATTATGATACTACTTTTATTTTCTTTCGATAAAAAATTAAAACTCAATTTTGGTAAGAAAATCAGGACCAAAACCCTAACAAATCTCCCCTTTTTGGCTTGATTTTTTTCACTTGATCCACCTTTTCCACACCTTTGATCTTTGTTCTTCACATAATCTTCATCATTGCTGCTTGACATGCTTACAAAAAATAAAGCTTTTGGGTTAACAATATATGAGCCCTTTCGGGTTAAAAAAATATGAGTCATTTGCAGGGTTAAAAGAGAACTTTATTTTCAAATATGTAACAGCATGATTATTGAAAATATAATTGACAATTATCTCCACATGTAGTTTTATTTTTATAAAATATTTTTACTATCATCAAATTGGTTGCAACTTTAATCTCAACATGCCATCAATCTAAAACATCGAACCTTTGAACCATAGGCCCTGATACCACTTGTTGGGTTTGAAATCGAGAAGGCATCATGCAAAAGCTTAAAGTTTGCAAATCATAGAAATGATAAATTAGATGACGAAGAAAAACATAATGTTAAAAAACATATTATTGATATTTTTGTCACACGACCTACGTATGAAAACAAATATTGAAAAATATAAAATATATTGAGAGAAAATCTCAACCTAACAAATCTCTTTAATGACTACATTGTGGATACTATTGTGTTATGGTATGAGAAGGGGGTCTTCTATTTATAGATATCCAAAACATTTCCTCCAAGAAAGATGTTTGCCAAATATGGAAAAGTTTTATATTTTCATTTAAGGAAAAATAAAAGTAATTATGGTACTACTTTTATTTTCTTTCGATAAAAAATTAAAACTCAATTTTGGTAAGAAAATCAGGACCAAAACCCTAACAAATCTCCCCTTTTTGGCTTGATTTTTTGCACTTGATCCACCTTTTCCACACCTTTGATCTTTGTTCTTCACATAATCTTCATCATTGCTGCTTGACATGCTTACAAAAAATAAAGCTTTTGGGTTAACAATATATGAGCCCTTTCGGGTTAAAAAAATATGAGTCATTTGCAGGGTTAAAAGAGAACTTTATTTTCAAATATGTAACAACATGATTATTGAAAATATAATTGACAATTATCTCCACATGTAGTTTTATTTTTATAAAATATTTTTACTATCATCAAATTGGTTGCAACTTTAATCTCAACATGCCATCAATCTAAAACATCGAACCTTTGAACCATAGGCCCTGATACCACTTGTTGGGTTTGAAATCGAGAAGGCATCATGCAAAAGCTTAAAGTTTGCAAATCATAGAAATGATAAATTAGATGACGAAGAAAAACATAATGTTAAAAAACATATTATTGATATTTTTGTCACACGACCTACGTATGAAAACAAATATTGAAAAATATAAAATATATTGAGAGAAAATCTCCCCCTAACAAATCTCTTTAATGACTACATTGTGGATACTAATGTGTTATGGTATGAGAAGGGGGTCTTCTATTTATAGATATCCAAAACATTTCCTCCAAGAAAGATGTTTGCCAAATATGGAAAAGTTTTATATTTTCATTTAAGGAAAAATAAAAGTAATTATGATACTACTTTTATTTTCTTTCGATAAAAAATTAAAACTCAATTTTGGTAAGAAAATCAGGACCAAAACCCTAACAAATCTCCCCTTTTTGGCTTGATTTTTTTCACTTGATCCACCTTTTCCACACCTTTGATCTTTGTTCTTCACATAATCTTCATCATTGCTGCTTGACATGCTTACAAAAAATAAAGCTTTTGGGTTAACAATATATGAGCCCTTTCGGGTTAAAAAAATATGAGTCATTTGCAGGGTTAAAAGAGAACTTTATTTTCAAATATGTAACAGCATGATTATTGAAAATATAATTGACAATTATCTCCACATGTAGTTTTATTTTTATAAAATATTTTTACTATCATCAAATTGGTTGCAACTTTAATCTCAACATGCCATCAATCTAAAACATCGAACCTTTGAACCATAGGCCCTGATACCACTTGTTGGGTTTGAAATCGAGAAGGCATCATGCAAAAGCTTAAAGTTTGCAAATCATAGAAATGATAAATTAGATGACGAAGAAAAACATAATGTTAAAAAACATATTATTGATATTTTTGTCACACGACCTACGTATGAAAACAAATATTGAAAAATATAAAATATATTGAGAGAAAATCTCAACCTAACAAATCTCTTTAATGACTACATTGTGGATACTATTGTGTTATGGTATGAGAAGGGGGTCTTCTATTTATAGATATCCAAAACATTTCCTCCAAGAAAGATGTTTGCCAAATATGGAAAAGTTTTATATTTTCATTTAAGGAAAAATAAAAGTAATTATGGTACTACTTTTATTTTCTTTCGATAAAAAATTAAAACTCAATTTTGGTAAGAAAATCAGGACCAAAACCCTAACAAATCTCCCCTTTTTGGCTTGATTTTTTGCACTTGATCCACCTTTTCCACACCTTTGATCTTTGTTCTTCACATAATCTTCATCATTGCTGCTTGACATGCTTACAAAAAATAAAGCTTTTGGGTTAACAATATATGAGCCCTTTCGGGTTAAAAAAATATGAGTCATTTGCAGGGTTAAAAGAGAACTTTATTTTCAAATATGTAACAACATGATTATTGAAAATATAATTGACAATTATCTCCACATGTAGTTTTATTTTTATAAAATATTTTTACTATCATCAAATTGGTTGCAACTTTAATCTCAACATGCCATCAATCTAAAACATCGAACCTTTGAACCATAGGCCCTGATACCACTTGTTGGGTTTGAAATCGAGAAGGCATCATGCAAAAGCTTAAAGTTTGCAAATCATAGAAATGATAAATTAGATGACGAAGAAAAACATAATGTTAAAAAACATATTATTGATATTTTTGTCACACGACCTACGTATGAAAACAAATATTGAAAAATATAAAATATATTGAGAGAAAATCTCCCCCTAACAAATCTCTTTAATGACTACATTGTGGATACTAATGTGTTATGGTATGAGAAGGGGGTCTTCTATTTATAGATATCCAAAACATTTCCTCCAAGAAAGATGTTTGCCAAATATGGAAAAGTTTTATATTTTCATTTAAGGAAAAATAAAAGTAATTATGATACTACTTTTATTTTCTTTCGATAAAAAATTAAAACTCAATTTTGGTAAGAAAATCAGGACCAAAACCCTAACAAATCTCCCCTTTTTGGCTTGATTTTTTTCACTTGATCCACCTTTTCCACACCTTTGATCTTTGTTCTTCACATAATCTTCATCATTGCTGCTTGACATGCTTACAAAAAATAAAGCTTTTGGGTTAACAATATATGAGCCCTTTCGGGTTAAAAAAATATGAGTCATTTGCAGGGTTAAAAGAGAACTTTATTTTCAAATATGTAACAGCATGATTATTGAAAATATAATTGACAATTATCTCCACATGTAGTTTTATTTTTATAAAATATTTTTACTATCATCAAATTGGTTGCAACTTTAATCTCAACATGCCATCAATCTAAAACATCGAACCTTTGAACCATAGGCCCTGATACCACTTGTTGGGTTTGAAATCGAGAAGGCATCATGCAAAAGCTTAAAGTTTGCAAATCATAGAAATGATAAATTAGATGACGAAGAAAAACATAATGTTAAAAAACATATTATTGATATTTTTGTCACACGACCTACGTATGAAAACAAATATTGAAAAATATAAAATATATTGAGAGAAAATCTCAACCTAACAAATCTCTTTAATGACTACATTGTGGATACTATTGTGTTATGGTATGAGAAGGGGGTCTTCTATTTATAGATATCCAAAACATTTCCTCCAAGAAAGATGTTTGCCAAATATGGAAAAGTTTTATATTTTCATTTAAGGAAAAATAAAAGTAATTATGGTACTACTTTTATTTTCTTTCGATAAAAAATTAAAACTCAATTTTGGTAAGAAAATCAGGACCAAAACCCTAACAAATCTCCCCTTTTTGGCTTGATTTTTTTCACTTGATCCACCTTTTCCACACCTTTGATCTTTGTTCTTCACATAATCTTCATCATTGCTGCTTGACATGCTTACAAAAAATAAAGCTTTTGGGTTAACAATATATGAGCCCTTTCGGGTTAAAAAAATATGAGTCATTTGCAGGGTTAAAAGAGAACTTTATTTTCAAATATGTAACAGCATGATTATTGAAAATATAATTGACAATTATCTCCACATGTAGTTTTATTTTTATAAAATATTTTTACTATCATCAAATTGGTTGCAACTTTAATCTCAACATGCCATCAATCTAAAACATCGAACCTTTGAACCATAGGCCCCGATACCACTTGTTGGGTTTGAAATCGAGAAGGCATCATGCAAAAGCTTAAAGTTTGCAAATCATAGAAATGATAAATTAGATGACGAAGAAAAACATAATGTTAAAAAACATATTATTGATATTTTTGTCACACAACCTACGTATGAAAACAAATATTGAAAAATATAAAATATATTGAGAGAAAATCTCCCCCTAACAA
This sequence comes from Capsicum baccatum var. pendulum, assembly GCA_030864225.1. NCBI lineage: Eukaryota > Viridiplantae > Streptophyta > Magnoliopsida > Solanales > Solanaceae > Capsicum > Capsicum baccatum. The sequence continues at coordinate 209,994,430 of CM061553.1, read as the reverse complement.
ATCTCTTTAATGACTACATTGTGGATACTAATGTGTTATGGTATGAGAAGGGGGTCTTCTATTTATAGATATCCAAAACATTTCCTCCAAGAAAGATGTTTGCCAAATATGGAAAAGTTTTATATTTTCATTTAAGGAAAAATAAAAGTAATTATGGTACTACTTTTATTTTTTTCTTCAATAGAAAATTAAAACTCAATTTTGGTAAGAAAATCAGGACCAAAACCCTAACAAATCTCCCCTTTTTGGCTTGATTTTTTTCACTTGATCCACCTTTTCCACACCTTTGATCTTTGTTCTTCACATAATCTTCATCATTGCTGCTTGACATGCTTACAAAAAATAAAGCTTTTGGGTTAACAATATATGAGCCCTTTCGGGTTAAAAAAATATGAGTCATTTGCAGGGTTAAAAGAGAACTTTATTTTCAAATATGTAACAGCATGATTATTGAAATTATAATTGACAATTATCTCCACATGTAGTTTTATTTTTATAAAATATTTTTACTATCATCAAATTGGTTGCAACTTTAATCTCAACATGCCATCAATCTAAAACATCGAACCTTTGAACCATAGGCCCTGATACCACTTGTTGGGTTTGAAATCGAGAAGGCATCATGCAAAAGCTTAAAGTTTGCAAATCATAGAAATGATAAATTAGATGACGAAGAAAAACATAATGTTAAAAAACATATTATTGATATTTTTGTCACACGACCTACGTATGAAAACAAATATTGAAAAATATAAAATATATTGAGAGAAAATCTCCCCTAACAAATCTCTTTAATGACTACATTGTGGATACTATTGTGTTATGGTATGAAAAGGGGGTCTTCTATTTATAGATATCCAAAACATTTCCTCCAAGAAAGATGTTTGCCAAATATGGAAAAGTTTTATATTTTCATTTAAGGAAAAATAAAAGTAATTATGGTACTACTTTTATTTTCTTTCGATAAAAAATTAAAACTCAATTTTGGTAAGAAAATTAGGACAAAAATTCCAACACTATGATGGTAGAACACCATTGGAACCGCTGCAACCTAGTTTATATATTAATTCAACCATCGAGTTGTTACAATTTTATCCTTCTTCTTCTTTGGTGCTTTTTAAAGGTTCAATTTCTTTAACAATTTTTAAAAAAAATAACTTCAAATTCGTATTAATAGTGCTGGAAAAAACGATGTGTCACCAAAAAAATGGTGTGTCACCAGAAAAATAACAACCTTAATAGAAATCGTTGCCAGTCAAATATTATAATTTTTTTCTTCTTTGACTGATAAACTTGGTTTAATTGGTGCTTTTTCGACCAAAATAACGACGACATAAGATTTTAATTTTGAATTTGATGTTCGGAAGTGAAAAATTGGGAAGACTATGAAAGGATTTTATTTTTAAAAAAAAATAAATTTTCATGTTTGGCTTTATTATTTTGTTGACGTGTCACTTTTTAATTGCCTTTGTGAATTAACTTTTTGGCTTCACACGCGTCTGAAATGTGTATTGATTGCACTTATGGTACCATGTCAGCAAAAAGCGTTCGATAGGTACAAGTTTTGAACAGTATAAGTGTTCATAGGTACGAGTCTGAGTTAAGGAATTCAAGTGAAATTTCGAAACAAGTTTAGAGGTCTATCGATAACTTAAGCCTATTTTTTCCGTTACACACATGCATAATGGATCGCATTGATGTTATAATAGGTCATTACCGGACCATTTTGAAAGTAAGATTGGCTAGATAACTCCAACCATCAAAACATTCTAAAAGTGCTTTAACCTGGGGAGCAGAAGGAAAACCAAAAGTTAGCTAACGGAAAGAATTGAAGAAATATGTAGCATTAGCAATCCTAAACTTCGGGATATGAACCTATTAGCATACTAGTGTTCAAGTCTAACATAGTCAAGATATATTTAACCTTGTGGAATTAGATCAAGAAATTGATTTCCAATAAAATTAAGATCCTTCAAAAAGTCAAATCTCCAATTATATCCAGAATTGGTCCACTAAATTTGTTGCTCCCACAATAGCGTACGTTGATGCATAGTACCAATTAAGTTGATTGAACTAGTCAAACCATGACTATTTTGATTATTCAACCACCAAATCTTAAATAATGAATCACGAAAATTATCCGATATCATATCAGCGAAATGGTTAAGTTTAACCACCACTTTTGTTTATGATTGTTCTATTTTCAGATATAAGTTTAAACGTAATGTTCAATAATTTTGAGTTTATATCAAGTCATTGAAATAGAATCATCCTCCATCATTTTGAACTAGCAGTAATTTCTTCAGATGATTAACAATATGTGCTTTTTTCAACAAAAAATATTATTAATTGATACGAGATGTCCGTATGGCACACAAAATGGACGTGTGACAAATGAGATGTACACTTAATTTGTTTTTGTGGATAAAAGTAAAAACATCCTCCGCTAAGCTCATTCTCTAGTGTAAAATTCTTGGTTATCCTTCGAAGGTTCTGGGTTTAAGATGACAAGGGTTAATGGTGTAATCTCAATCATATGGCTCTTTGGGGTGGACAACAATAGTGTTGGGTTCAATAGGATGTGTGAATAGAAAATGAAGAGAATTTTTGGAGGGAAAGTGAGCTTACACTTAAAAAGGAAAGGGTACTCACTAAAGGAAATGAAGAGAATTTTTTGGAGGGAAAGTGAGCTTACACTTAAAAAGAAAAGGGTACTCACTAAAGGAAAGTCTATTTCTCCGACATTGGTGGGAGAAAACGACTTTATTGTGTTTTTATTAAGAAACACTCCTTCAAGTGGATAGTGAGGCAAGAACCAAGAGGTGCCTCGCGCCGTCATCGCTCGCTTGGCTTCGGCTTCGACCGAAAATATTTCTCCACTCTTCTACTTTCAAAAACTCTTTGTGATCATTAACCGTTGAGTGTGTTCGAAGAATCTGAAGGTTTGAGGTACCGCTACATTCAGATTGTGAGCCATTTTATCCTGAAGAAAAAATTTCGCAACCTCGGTTACTTGAGGTAAATTAATTCCTTAAGAGCACTCCGTGAAATCAGAGGACTTGGTTCTGTTTTTACTTCATCTTGTTTCTTTTTGATAACATACTTCTTTGATAGTTCATGTTGAACTTGTGTTGAACGTGTTAAAAACTTTATTATTGTTCTTAAAATATCCTTGAACTTGTGTTGAAGTGTAGTGTATAAACATAGAGATTGTGTATCCGAATAAACAATTAGTAATTGCATCCTTTTTTTTTTTTCCTTCTCTTTAAATTCAAAAAGGTGGAAGAAGAATTAAGACCAAGGTTTTCTCATGGTTATCTGATGTGGTCTGCTCTTTGGTAGCTGTCACACCTACATGAGACAATTTTGATTCCTGCTCACTTTCAAAACATATTTTGATTTATAGACACTAAATTTTTTTTTAATTTATTTTTTAGGATTAAGTCTTGAAAAAGGTAAAAAGTGGGCCAGAGTTGTGGGGTCATAGGTTCCTTTAACATTTTTAAAACTTGGGGAAAAAGTACAACTTTTTAAAAACTACAACATGGTCCCTTTTTATATTTTTCCATTTTAAAAATATTTATTAAAATTATTTAATATTTTCAACTACACATTTCTCTCTCCTCAAAACCTTTCTTCTCCCGATTTTGATTCCTATTTTTTCGAACAAAAAAATCGATTGATTCTTGCTTTCTTCGGCAAAATTTTTTAATTTCTCTTGCTCAGGTAAGTGTAATTTTCTTTCCCAATCAGTTTAGATCCATTTTAGTAAGTTTTTTTTTATGATGCTTTGTGTTGGGGTTCTTCGATTTTGACAAAAATTGCCCAGTTATTCATTGAATTAGTCAAAATTTGAGTATTTTTAGTTAACATTGTCAATTTCGCATGTTTAATTGAGTTTTGCTTTGGATAATGATTAGAATTTTTTTTTAATTTTTGTAGTTATATTGCGTTTGATTTTGAATTTTTTGTACTGAATTGGACTCATTTTAATGGTGTTCTTGTTGTTGTGAATTGCACTGCCAATGTTGAAACTTGAATTGCATGTTTGATGTGAGGCGTTTTTTCGTTTTTCTTAATAGACCAGTGGTCGATAGATCGACCACTGCAGATTTATTTTTGCTGCATTTGTTCATTTTTTTAATAGACCAGTGGTCGATAAATCGACTACTAGAGATTCATTTTTTGCTGTAGATCATAAATGGTGAGAAGAGTTCATAGAGCGATTACAAGGCCTGCTTCCACTGCTTCTACCAGCAGGAAGCAAAAATCTAAAGAAATTTTGAAAACTTCCAAGATAAAAAAAACTATAGTCGATGAATTGGAATCGGAAATTGAATCAAGAATCCTTGCCGATATTTCTAAATATGATGAAAGTAGTGCACACAAAAGTGAGGATGCTGAGGATAGCGAAGGTAAAAGCGAGGGAAAAACGAATAAGAAAGTAAAAGTGATAGCGGGGATGGTGAGGATAGGTGAGATAGCAGAGACGGGGAGGAGGATCCCCTATCCTTGCCAATTTGTGAGAGAGATATCTCCATTGAGTCGTACGGCCTAACAACCTAGATGGATGATCTTGGCTCTTTTCCTGCAAAGTTTCTATGAGAGCAAGAATGGCGGTGTATTGAGGGTTTAGACGGGTTCTTGTTGAACAAAATTTGTATTGTGATTTTAAGAAGATATGTTTCGGACACTTGAGGCATATTCTGGAATATTTTAAGTTTACTGGACAGATGGTTCATTATATGTTGCTGCGACGTATAAAAGATAAAAAAAAACTACATGAAATTTGATTTTGTGTGAACGGTAAGCTAGCTTGTTTCGTCTTAAAGGAATTTGCTTTGATTACGGGGCTGAATTGTTCAGTATATCCCCGTGAATCAAAAATGAACAAAGTCCTCCAAAATGGAGAAAGCTTTCATTTTAAGGTGAAGAAGAACAAGAGCATTACTGCTGCAAAGTTGATTAGCCTGATGAAAGGTAATAGGCTGAATAATCAACAAAATTTGAAGTGTGCTTTGGTTTGGTTTGTGCACGCGATGCTGCTGGCAAAGGACCCGTCAAAGAAGGTGGATTTGGACCACATCAAGATGGCAGTTGATTTAGATTTCTTCAGGAGGTATCCATAGGGAAAAAAGTCCTTTGAGCTGACCTTGAGCTATCTAAAAAAAAACTGATCTGACCAAGCAGAAAGAAGCTTTTGTCAAGAGGAACAATACATCATACACGTTATTTAGCTTTCCCTGGGTGTTTCTGGTACTTATAATCAACCGGCCTTTTGATTTATTATAGACTCCTACAAATTTGTGTAGTAATACATAGACACTGTAGACTTACTTGTGCTTCTATTGATTGCGGGTTTGGATATATGAGGCCTTTCCTCATCTGGGAAGGTACGCTGGTAAGTCATTGGATTCTCCTCTGCCCATTCCCCATCTTCTTCGATGGCACACGCCAAAGTGCAATAACATAATGGAAAGCGACCCATTTAAGTTCAAAGAAAAAAACACAAAGGTAAAATTATACTTATTATGATATGATACTAATATTATTATATTAGCGAATATCTTGTAATTTATTTTTATTTTTTTTATAGATTATGCACCCGTACCTTACCCCTACTGTCCGTGAGATGGAGCATAGATACATGAAAACTTTCAAGCCATATACGGACGAAGTTAAGAATATGTCCATCAGTGCGTTGAAGGCGCAGGTAAAAGGCATGACTGTCCTAACTTCATCAGCGGAGGTCGCGGACGAAGAAGAAGATTTGGGTGGCCACCATTATGTTCCAAGTCCACCACGCACTTCTGATCATGCTGGTCTAAGTGGACTCAAAACTTCACTAGACGCATCTAATGACGATGACTATGCGAGTACATTGTTTTGCTCGAGAAAAGTCTACTGGATATTGCTTCTTTTGTTTGAGATGAGAGGCTGAGGAGAATCGAGAAGAATAAAAAAAAGGTAAATTAATTTATTTTTTGCTCTTCCAATTTAATTTTGTTACATATATTTAGTTATCTTTTCAAAACAATATAGTGCACCTCGACAGCCCCCCTCTTAGCCGACATCAAGTAAACCTCGAAGAACTTGCAGTCGCAGTGACAGACATGGCTGCAACAGAAGAAAAAAGTAAAGAAGAGAAAAAAGAAGAAAAAATGTAAGAGGAGAATGCAACAGATGAAGAAGAAGAAGAAGAAGAAGCAGATGAAGAAGAAGAAGAAGAAGAAGAAGAAGAAGGAGAAGAAGAAGAAGAAGAAGAAGAAGAAGAAGAAGAAGAAGAAGAAGAAGAAGAAGAAGAAGAAGAAGAAAAAGAAGAAGGAGAAGAAGAGAAGAAGGAGGAGGAGGAGGAGAAGAAGAAGAAGAAGAAGAAGAAGAAGAAGAAGAAGAAGAAGAAGAAGAAGAAGAAAAGAAGAAGAAGAAGAAGAAAAAGAAGAAGATGAGGAGATGACAGTTGAAGCAGAAGAAGAAAATGAGGAGAAAACAAAAGAAAATGGTGAAAAGAAATCAAAAGAATAAGAAGACAAAAACGAGAAGGTAGTTGAAGAAGAATTAGTAGTCGAACAGGAGGTTGAAAATATTGAAGAAGAGAAGAAATCGGCAGAAGAAGAAGAGAAGGAAAATCAGAAGAAAGAAGTTGAAGAAGAAGAGAAAAAATAGGAAGAAAAAGAAGTGGATGTGATGGACATTGTTGCAAAACTCAATCAAGACAATAAGTAGCTTTGTGTATTTGGAACAAACAATTTTCTTAATGATTTTTTTTTTTAGTTATTTGTTCTTTATGGATAATTGAATTACATATATTTCACATGTTTTTTTAGTGATTTGTTCTTTATGGATAATTGAATTACATACATTTGACATGTTAATGATGGCATTTACTGATGAAATATTGTTCAGTTATTCCATTATCTCGTTAGATTAAATAGCTGGCTGCATTGCGTTACCAGTTTAGTTGTTTTTCAAATTTATAGTGGTTGATTGGAAACATAATAGAAGTTGTTTTCTATAATTTACTGGCTTAACATACTATCAATTGAGTAATTCATATATTTACTTATTGTAACTATCATGATTTATAGAGGTCAATGATAAAAGACGTTGACATAATTCTCTATTAATTATATATTATACCAAGAATTGATTTAAGAAACCTTGCGTCTATTTATTCAGTTTTCTATACCCCTATTACACCTTTCCAGAAAGACAACAACAATAACAAACCATACAATAAATTTTTTAGGCCTTTTTCTTTTCCCTCGGCTAAAATTAGCCTTTGCTTTACTTGATCCTTCTCTATTTCGACTTCTTTTAGCGATACTTTCAAATAATCCATTTGCTCTTCGACTTCTTTTAGCAATATCATGAGTAGATCTCTATTTTTTTCGAATTTCCGAAGCCTTTGGAGTATATGAAACCTGGAAGCACCTCGAAAATTTGATGTCGTTGGGTTGTTCGTCGGTGAGTCTTCGTCAAGCCACTTAAAAAAAGAGCATCCGCCATTATCCTTTCCAACTGCACAATTAAAGAATTTTTGACCTGGATTCCAATCAGTGCATGACGTCCTAAAAACAGCTGGATTGCCACAATGACATATGTAGGACACTTTTGCATTTGATTTTTGGGATGCTTGAGACATTGTAGTTGTTAACAAAAATTAAAGCCAAAAAAATGAGAGTGTTAACACAAAAATAGTCTTTCTTTTATAGAAAACAAAAGTGAGATATTACCGTTGGGTGTTGAGTTGATGTGTACTTTATGACCGTTGTAAAAATCTGACATTTTTATTTTTTTTACTGTTGGTCTTGTTTCATAGACCTTATTTATAATCGATGCCTTCTCAGTTTTTTGGTAGATACTAGTCTCGCATATACTAAGAGTTAATTCCTTAATAACCGCACTAGACTGTGCTTCATATTCATAGACCATAACTAACACATATTTTGAGAAGAATTTTTTAATCAATTAAAAAATAGATAATTGAATTTTATGCAATTAAAGGATCTTGAACAAGCCATGTGATCGTATGAGAGTCCATATAAATTGGATAAGGTGATCAATGATGTGTGAGGATGGGTAGTGCATGAACAACAAACATGCTTGGGGCAATGTTTAACCAAAGTACAAGTATGTTGTGGATTATTCATTTGTTCAACCACAACTCATCACCTCACTTCTTTGATCACCGCTTTCTATTTATGTGGACTCTCATATGATCACATGACTTGTTTAGGCTCATTAGATTGCATAAAATTTAATTATTTATTATTCTACTAATTAATTAATCCTTCTCAAAATATGTACTAGTTATGGTCTATGAATATGTAGCACAGTCTAGTGATTTATTTGTGGAAGTAGTTAAGAGTCTATGCTAGACTATATCAGGTCGAGGACAAAACTAAGCATAGTCTAGCATAGATCTTGTACAACTTCATTAATACATGCACTAGACTATGACACATATTTATAGACCTTGACTAGCACATATTTTGAAAAGGATTATTTAATTAATAAAATGATAAGTAATTTTATTTTATGCAATCAAATGATCCTAAATAAGTCATGAGATCGTATAAGAGTCCACATAAATTGAAAGTGGTGAAACAAGATGTGAGGTGATGAGTTGTGGTTGAACAACCAACATCCTTAGGGCAATGTTTACCAAAGCACAAGTATGTTGTGAGGAATTCATTTGTTCATCTACTACTCATCCTCACACATCATTGATCACCTTATCCAATTTATGTGGACTCTCATACTATCACATGACTTGTTCAAGCTCCTTTAATTGCATAAAATCCAATTATTTATTATTTTATTGATTAATTATTTCTTTTATTTTTCAAATATGCTACTAAGGGCAATAAACCAATACTGTATATTATTGACAAGGCTTACAGTCTATGAAATTTACTGAACACAATCGATGATGCGGTATTATTTAATGCATCGAATATGTATTTGTTCGAGCATAGACATTGAGATAAGTATCGAATAAACATCATCGACTTTTCATTTAATTTTTTATAAATTAACATAATTGCAGATAGACCAAATTAGTTTTTCATTGGCGTATATGAATTAATTTGACGTCTGAAAACTGTCCCATTCATCTTCTACCTTGATCTCATGCAAAAATTATAAAAAGAAAAAAAATTTAAAATTACACTGGTGAAAAATGCAGGAAACAAGAATTAAACTAGAAACAAGAATTCATTTCACAACCCTTTGATTCATCTTCTAACATCAGAAATTAATTTTCCTAAAATTACAGTGGAGACAAATGCAAGAAACAAAAAATAATTTTTCATTAATTCACAACTGTTTGATTCATGTTCTAATAGAGGAAATTGCACAAAATTTCAGATGAGTCTAAAATTGCAGAAATTTAAACAGAGACAAATATAGGAAAAACCAACATATTTCTTTCATTCATTCTTTATTGCAATGGTAGACCCATATTTACAGCAAAAAATGCAAAATAAAGAAGCTTTCATCTAACATAAACCTAACCATGAAAGCTTCCCATTGCAATGACATTAAAACAAAAAAAACTGACATAAAAACTTAAAACTAAGGGGATAGTGGGAGGGTGATCATCTCCTCCGGCTCCATGTTGAGCCGCTCCACAATCGCCCGTAAAAAATAGGCAATCCATCAGAGTTCACGGTGGGCATGCTCCCGGTTCTTCCCCAGTCCATAGAAGAGGCGGTTGAAGTCGTTATGGAGGAGAAGAAGGTCGTAGTTACGGTTGATCCTCCTTCTTGATCTCAAAGGAATGCCTGGCATCTTGTCAATTTAATCTGATTTTGAGTTGATGAAGATGAATTTTGGGTGCAGTAGATGGGTGTTTATATAGACCAAAATAGAACCCTTTGGTCCTCCCACCCTTTGGTTGGTAGACGTGTGAATGGTGGAAATCAAAGATAGGTAGCGTATACCTAATAGACGCAATTTGTGATTGGACATGCAACAACTTTTTTGATGTGTAATAAATGCTCAACTGTTCATCTGTCCCTTTGAATATTTAGGGTTTTTAATAGACCAAATGTGGGATCAATAATAAACCATATGTTAAATAAAGAATAAAAGTAATAGACCGAACACACAATTAATGCAATACTTTAAAAGGTCGATAATAGACACAAAGTGCAGTCAATAAATCTGGCATTAATCAGACAACTGAAGGGTTGTCAAAATACATACACTGCCATGACTTACAAAAACACAAATTCATACAAGACTAACTACGATTTGTTGTTGTTACAAGTGGTTCTCTTGTGCCCGGGTCTCTTGCAAAATGAACACTTGTTCCTCATCTTTGACTTGAAAGTCTCGCCCACGCCCTTAACATGTTTTCTTTTCTTCCTTTTGAGCTTGGTGACCACGAGAGGTGTAATAATGCTCACGTTTAGCAATTCTTGTGGCACGCGCCATTCGGACTCCAAAGGGACAACATTAATTGATTCCAAATATGCAAGGAGGTACTCTTCCACTTTATACAGGGGCGAAGAGTAATCATAGACTCTCAAACCATAATATTTACCGTGCTTCTATCGCAAAGCGTCCATCGCGTGATCGCCTGGTATTTTGACCAGGTCAAACTTCCTACAAAAACAAGACCTTTCCAGTAGGTCGACTTTAGTCGTATAGCCACTTCCAACCAAGTGTATTGCCTTTCATCCCCACTTATGTTCTCCACATAGAAGGAGTTGCCCTCGGTCATACTATCTTTTAAGATCTTTTCGATGGCAGGAAAAAATTTGTTATCCTTATATTTAAGGACGTAGGCACACCTCTCCCTAAATATTACACCAAATTTCTTGGCAATCGAATTGAATATGGATGCCACAGGGTACTCCCTTTCAGCAATCAATATAACGTTCACCAACTCAGTAATATTTGTGGTCATCATGTCAAACCTATTGCCGGGAAAATATGCTCTGCACCGTTTCTCAAAACCAAGCTCATGCTCGAGGAAAAAGGCTGCCTTGAGATAGTAGTTCTTGAATTCCACAAAATGGTCGCTAAACTCCTTGGGAGAATATGCCTCTGCCGCATTGTAGAATAGATAGAGGTGTTATCCATAGTAGTAGTTTACCCAGAGATTTTCACCTAGGTGCCTCATGTAGTACCCGTGATGAGCATGGTTGTATGCCTTCGTGATGCCGTTGGCGATGCTCTTGTGCCTATCAGAGATAAAGTACAAATATAGTCCATCGACCACAATAGACTTTAGTTTCTTAAAGAAGAACATCCAAGATGCATCGTTCTCCTTGTCAACGATGCAAAAGGCAATGGAATAAATATGGTTCCCCGTATCCTGTTCAACCATGCTTAGCAGCACCCACTCATACTTGCCGTATAAATGAGTGTCGTCTACCGCAATAACCTTTCTCATATGTGCGAATCCCTTAATACAAGGGCCCAACAATAAAAACTAGTACATAAACCTACAATCGACCTTGTTTACCATGATGGAATAGGTAGTGCCAACATTAAGAGTGTCGATTATGTACAAAAAAGCAGGCAGGCAGCGATACCCGTGCTCCGCTATCCCTAGAACCATTTCCTTGACAATCACACCCCCAACCAATATTTCCAATAGCTTGGTCTACTTTTCAAGTTCTTGAACACGATCCTCTGAATCTCGCTAGTGTCTGAACCCTTTCCTTCGCGATACATGTTCACACACAACGATACAATAACTTTAAATGAGATTTTCCTATGACAGTGGGTGGTGTATTCGACACCGCAATTATGATCACTGACGTATTTATAAATGATGAACCTGCTCGTGTATTCATATGTCTTTGCCCGCAACACCCACCCGCAGCTAGGACAAACACATTTCACCTTGAGGAATTTGCTGCAGCTCTTCAATGTAGCATAATCAAAAGAATTTCTCGCAGCTGCTATGTCCAGCAATAATTTCAGCACCTTTTTACTGCTAAATATTTGATTTACCTAAAAATTAGTTCCGTTGGAGAAGGTGTGGTTGGTTTGTGCTCCCAATTTATACTTTTCTCCCCCTTCTTCAGAGAAAATTGAATCATCTTCCAAATCTATTGGATGACCATCCAAACTTCATCTTTAAATGTATCATGTTTATCAATTATCGGCTGTGGTGGCGGGATTGTAGGAGACCTCAGAACGACAGTTATCCTCAATAATGGCCTAGAGCCATCGACATCGACATCCAACATGTATAATGACACATGTTGATCATTATTTATGAATGTGGGATGTATTTTACCCTGCCCATTCATTACATACCTAATCACAATGCTCTTTGGCTCATATTCTAATTCTCCGCTCTCAATTATGCTTCGAATCATGTCGTCATACAATCCATTACGATGCAACGGGATGGGAACTGTCTTCTTTGTAAATGATTTCCACCTCCAACAGTTGGGACCCTCCTCCCACGCACCCACATAATTACCACCCACGACAACTACCTCAGTTACTGTCATAATAGACCACACAAATCGATAATAGATCAAGGTTTAGGTCTATAGATGATCGAAGACTGGTCGATCACTGGTATGAATACGTCCGTACAAAGACGCAAATCATCTGATTTTTGATATAATCGTTGCCCTCCTAGATCTGGGATAAAAAAATATATGTGTAGGACTTCTAAACTACTGAAATATATCTAATAATGAGGTATTGAGCGGATTTGGAAAGCTTTTCGAGCTAGTAGAAATGGTGAAATTTTTTTTTTGTATTTTTTTCAAAAAGGATTGAACAACAATGGAGGCAATGATAAAGAATGGAGATTTTCAGTTGTGATGAATAATTTTTCATCGAAAAAGTGGTCAGAATCAGAAATTATTGGTGAAAAAGGGAGCTCCTATTGGTGGCATCTTGGATAATTTTCTAAATTAAAATAGAAAAAATATGAAAAATAGTGAAAATATAAAAAAGGTGGGAAATATTAACTATTAAATGGTTGAGATGGGGGACTAAAGTGTAAAGTTTAAAACTTGTGTGGTAGGTTTGGATGAAAGAATGGATGATGTCATAAATGTGTCTAAACACCTAATTTTTCAAGACGTGTGTCTAAATGCCAAAATAAGTTTTGAAAGGGTCTAAATTTCAAACTATTCCCACCTACATTAGAAATAAGATTAGCATTTTCATATGTTTTAACTTTAACACAATATCTGAATTTTAGCAATGGTGGATCGAAGTTGTTCCCACACAATTCAAGAAATCTCAAGAATCCTTATCCAACAATCTCAAAAATTCGAGCTTTGTTAAGTTTGCTGAAATTAAAACGTGCAAAATATTTCCTTTTGAGTGAACTTCAAGTAGTGATTCCAAGGTTCTTCTTTTGTAGATTAACAGTCGTAATCCAATCTTTTAGGATTGCAACTTCTTCCTAATCAAGGACATTTGAAAGCAAGATTGACTGATAATTTCAACAATCATGAAGATCTAAAATTCCATTAATTTGAGGAGCACAAGAGACACCAAGAGTAGTTAGCTGAAAGAAAAAATTCAAGAAATATGTAGGATTAAAAATTCTAAACTTTGGGATAGGACCCATTAGCATATTATTGTTTAAGTCTAACATAGTCAAGTTAGATCCATCAAACCCTATGGAATCGTATCAATGATTTGATTTTCATTAAAACTAAGATCCTTCAAGGAATTCAAATCACCAATTATATCAGGAATTAGTCCACTAAAATTGTTGTCTTGAAGCCATAATGACATAAGCTTATGCATAGTACCAAGTAAGTTGATTGTACCAGTCACAGGACTATTTTGATTATTCAACCACAAAAATTGAAGTATTGAATCATGAAAATTGTCTATGCACCAGTTAAACCATTATCTGACCTGAATCTTGCAACTCGATTGGAAAAGACCATGCACTCTTATTTTAGAGGATTCATATCTGAAAACAAGACTTTAATAGTGCTAAGACGATTAAAGAAATCTGTGGGGATGGTATCAAAATAATTTTCATCAAGTAGGCATATTTCAAATCAGATAATCCACCCAAACACTAAAACCATTCTCCCGAAGGCCAAGAATTTGAAGCTTATCAAGTTCATTTAATTGACACACGATGCACATGTCATGCACGAACGAAATGCATATTTGTGAAGTGACGCACGAGATGCAACCAAATTGCACGCAGATTTAAAATGGGTGTCCCCCTCATTTAAAAAGTAGTGCATAACGAATTAGGCATATTTTCTCTTTTCTTTGACACACCTATACTTACCGTATTTAAAAATTATTTACCTTATTTTTTACAATCTTAAAAATTTTACTTTAAGAAATCAGTCAATTGAAATTTTTCTTTCATCCCTGTTCCCAATAAATTTTCATAGTGCTAAAAATTAATTGCAAGCAAAAATAAACTAAACAAAAAGATTAATTTTATTTAAATAAATCTTGTGAGTACAATTATGTTGTTCTCTTGATTCTTCTCTCATAATTTTTTTTGTGATTCAAGGGTCTTCCATAGTATGTTTCTCAAACGTAGGATGATTGATTTGAACCTGCCAGAAATACATTTGGATCTCCAGGAATATCAGACAATAGTTTGTCAGTTGATCTCCGGGCAGAATTCCGTTAGTCAATTATTTGTAGAGTTGTGTAGTCAATGCAGAAGCTTTCCCAATGCTTGCAGAATGACCTCCAAAATTATGTGATCCTCCTATTTATATAGTTGTAGGGGATAGGCAGTCCAAGTGTAAATAACCACTTTTGTCTCTTCTAATTGGTCCATTCAGTTCTCAAGCTTATCACAAATATTGTGTGATAACGTTGCTTATGATTGGCCATAAATATGTCATTTAGGACACTTGGTGAGATTTCATAGGATATTGAACTTGACTTGGCTTACCACATTCTTGAATGAGTGGCCTCGTCATGTTGATCTTTAATTTGACTGAGATGCCATGTCACTTGACACGTGGCATGAATTTGGTCTTTAAGGTGATATGGACCTTGATGAATAATAAAATGAGATTATTATATTTATGGCCAAAATAATTTTAGACCCAATAAAATATGGATTAAATTTAAATTTTATATGAATTAGATCTAATAAATTTTACACGTCTATAGATTCCCCCTACTTCAAGCCTCATTGAGGTGTATGATTTGTTGGGCCTTTTGGAGTGAGATTTGAAGTATTCGTAGAGCTTTTTTTGTATATGTGTGTATAATTAATCCTCGCAAAATATTCAAATTTGACGAGAATAAAATATAGCCGAACTCTTCAATTGTGTCTCAAGTTTCTCATTGACGTGCTAAAGCCAACCAATAATACACACCAAATATTCCTTCTTTTATTGCAAATTAAAACTTGAGCATTTTTTCAAAATCTAACTCCTCAAAGTCATGATAGTGTGGATAGAATAACGTGAATTCCTTCATTAGGAGTGTAAATTCTATTTAAAACTAAATATATCCAAATCATGTAGGATCAAGGCATTAGTATTATATCGAATTTTAATATAATTGAATAATGATGTTACCCACTTCAAAAAGGATTAGGAATTTGGCTTATTTTGGACACGTTGACGTCCTAGTCTTTCTTGAAGATAACTTGTTCAACAAATTCCTTTTCAAAATCAAACTGGAGCCCTTCAAGGTCTATAAAAGGACATCTCTACCCCATTAAGTTGTTTTAATTCAGCTTGAGCTCCAATACAACTCGCGTTCTTCTTCTCTTTTATTGCTTTCTTTCACAATTGAGTTTTCAGGCAGCTTGGGGCGTCTGTGAAAAAAAATTCATAATGCATCATGGGGAGGTCTAAATCACGAATGGATTACAGTGTTTAAAACTAGACTCATGAGCCTAAGTTCTACATAAAAACCACTCTCATATTTTCTCCAGATCTGCCTAGGTATCTTTTCAAAATCAAACTTTCAGTACTGTTTCATCACTTTTTGTTTGTTTTGTGAAGCCTCACAAAAATTCTCATCTCTTGACTTAGGAATATCAAAATTGGGAGTTGTTTCTTACGTTGAAAACTATACTTGTATAGCTACGTTTCACGCGGGAATCATAATCAGATTGTACTCGAATCATCCCAGATATTTTCCCAAAATTGGTCTTCTAATGGTTCACTAGTTTCATTAGCTCTGCACGGCGTCATACTAAATTTCATATCTCGACGTAGGAGTATCGGAATCAGGTATCTTTTTTGTATTGGAAAGTAGATTCACAGAGCTATGTACCACGCAAAAATCAAAATCATAATATACCTAAATCATTATAGTTATTACTTCAAAACCAGTCTTCTAATATTGGTTCGCCAGTTTTATTAACATTGTGCAGCGTCTCGATAAATTTTGTATCTTGACATACAAGTATCAAAATCAAAAAAAGTTTTTTGCATTATAAAGTAGACTTGTAGAGCTACACTATACCTGAAAACCACTATCAGATAAATTATGTACTTTTTCAGGTACTTTTTTGAAGTTGCAGCCTAAATCTTGTGATACTATATATCAAGTCAAATTTGGGCACTTCATGAATTTTATCTTCTACTTCAAGTTTTGGGCTACATCACTTCTTCAATATGTTGAAGGTCGGACTCTAGCAATAGTCAAAGTACTACAAGTCTTTTCCTTGTCAAAAAGACTTCATTACTTGGGAGTTAATGAAGAATCCTTTTGCTTTAAAAACAGCATCTTCAAAGGACTCCAACTATGCATTTAAGCTTCATACTTTTCTTTCTTTTTCTCTTTTATTTTTTGGTTTCTAACTTGCCTTAACATTTATTTTTTTGTAAAGTCTTAGAGTCAAGAAGAGGTACCAATGGTCTATAAGGTATGCTATCTAAAAGTTTTTCAATAGCTTTATTTTGCTGGAACCAGCTCAACCACGCCGAGCTAAAACCAATATTGATTGTCGAGTCAAAAGTCATTTACCCTGACACCTTATTTTCATAAATCCAAACTAATGCACCATGTAGTAATAATAACTTCTAGCAGTTGACACCACTATTCGTTAGTCAAGCTAAAGAGTAGGCTCCCAACTTTTTCTTTTGTAGGCTTCCGAAAGAGTATGAATTACTTAGAAAATGTATTAGATATCCATAATACTTTCTTGGAACCACTCGTCTCTTCTTTGTGATGTTGGCGGGAGTATGTTTAAAGCACCCATCTTCTTAGAGATCTCGGTATGCACGTTTATAGAGCATCTCTCTTTACAGTACTTTGATTTTTTTTACATGGTGTCAACCTGTTCCAAGAACTAAGTAAAGAATTGCATTAAGAATACTTTTTTCATCTTGACTGAAGGATACATGAAATATTTCTGCAAAGCTTATGATTGGACAATATTGTATCGATTAAAGCATGTTCATGGCATAGCCAAAGTCCTTCGCTTTTGGAATTTTCTTTTACTTCTAATGTTCAAGTTATTGTCTGCACTTGTTCTTTGGATAATTTATGTCATAGACACAAATTTTTACCGCTGAAATAAAGCTCCGTATTGTTAGAATTTGATCTAAGAAGCATAGTATATTTGACTGTGGTTTTATTTTTTACTTTTTGTTGCATTGTAGGTTTATGAGGAAATACAAATAATCTCGATGTTAAAAAAGTGATCCACCAAATGTTCATATGATCGATGTTGATCCTTTAGTACACAATTTTCTTACTACTTGGACAGAAAGAGACTTGGAGCTATGAGATTTCATCTTAAGCAAGTACGTAACCCATCTCATGATCCTTGTGACTTGGGGAGAAAAACTCTTGGAACTACTGTATTCGATCCTTTCGAGAGCAAGTAGGTGGCGCAGCTTATTCTTTTGATTTGGGGAGATCATATTCCAACCTGTGCGTCTAATCCTTATGGCTACACAAGACAGGAGTTTTGAGTTTCCATTTTCTATCCTAAGTGGGTGATTACATTGTACATCTCATCCTTGAGGATTGGTGATTAAAAGCTTTGAGTCACAGCATATCCTCCTTTTTATTTTTTCAACTCATATGACTGAACTTAGGATAAAAAGATACTCTAAGTTGCCTACATACCTCGAATAAGAGGATCAAGTCGTACTTTATGATAATGAGTTAATTTTTTTGTCTCTTTGTTTTCTTTTTGTTCTTTTTTTTGAAGTGTTGTTCACAGTTTAGACTCTTGAGGGTTAGGAGTGATTTGACTTGCAGTTTAAGCTCATGCATTAAGGAGTATTTTGGGAAAGAATTCTTGTAATGTAACATTCCTCCCAACCCTATGTAATGAAGTATTATTGCACTTCAGTTTGGTATTTATTGCCCTGTTGGTTGAAATAGATTTGCACTTGTTCTTGTATCAACTTTTAAAAGTTGGAGTTTAAAAGTCCTTTGATTTTTTTTATTTTGCGAGCGATCCATGTTCAAGTGTCACCCTTTTTGCTATTGAATAAGTCATTTGACATGGACTTGCTTGTTTTTTTGTTTATGGTGGGGAACTTAATTGGATGAAAGCTCCCAAATTATGGCATGATGATTCCTTTACCTTTTGATGATGCCATAGAACACATGGATTGTAGAACTTTTGAAATTGAACCTTTTATGATCCATTTCGGTGCTAACATGTTTTTAATCAACTATATCTCCATTATTAATGATGATTTTTTCCTCTCGTATTAACTTCATAATCTTTTCCTTTAGGATAAAGTATTTAGTGGTGTGATGACTAACAATATAGTGAAATTTGCAGTACTTAGGATCGTTGACTTTGTTTGATTCTTCAGGTTTCTTTGACTTAGGAAGTTCAATGACTTCTTTGGCTAGCAACTCATCAAAAATCTTAGGAACATCATATTAGGGAAAAGGGTTTACCATTGCTTGTAACTTCTTCAAGGTTGGTTGATTTTTCACCTCTCATATTTGTTGCTTTGGAGTTTCTTCTTTTGACTTTTGTCTTGTGGAGGCCTTCGTAAAACTTATAGTTGTTGCCATAGATTTTCTAATTTGATCTTCTGACGAGTCTTTTAATTTCGTGACTTCTTTCTCAGGATAAAAAATAGGTGACTCAATTCTATGACTTGCAATGCTTAACTCCATATCATGAGTGCACGTAGCTAATTCTTCAAAAGTTGGAGGGTTAATTACTTGAAGGATATACATAAGACCCCAATGCATCCCTTGATTGCAAACTTCATCCACAAAATTTTTAAGGAGTTGATCCTTACAATCGAAGCTTAATGTTAGTCAGCGATTTATGTAGTCTACTACAGGCTCATCTTTACTTTATCTTGTAATCGTCAACTCCATCATGTTGACCGTACGACGGGTGCTGTAGAAATAATTTAGGAACTAACTTTTTATTTTCTTTCAACAATTGATTTATTCAGACTCCAAGTCCTTATACCGATCAAATGTGTTGTCTTTCAAAGAGCGAATAAACTCTTGACAAGAAAATCACTGTGTGTGCCAGCACTACTACAAGTTTCAACAAAATAAGTAATGTGTTGCCTTTGATTTCTTTTTCCATCAAATTATTAAAATTTTGGTGGTTGATATCCAATTGGCATCGGTAAGCCCTCGATTAACTTAGAATACGGCTTTGAGTAACCTATGAAACTTTGTGATGGACCATCATATTGTGCTTTAATGATGTTTGCTATCATATCTTGTAGTTGTTGAACTATTAGCGTTGCCACTAAAGTAGATCAATCAGCGTAGTGATTGTCACTTGCCTTGATGAGAGATTCACCATCAACTTTTTCTTGCAGTGTTAGATTATAATTTGACTCTCCAGGATTGTAGAGATCTAACTTGCTCATAAGTCGGTGATTTGATGATCTTTCTTATCAACGGACTTCTTCAAGGCTTCAATGATTTGCACCATCATTTCAAACTTCTAATCCAAGTCAATTGCATCAACATAAAGGTGTTGACTTTCATTAAAGTTGTAGAATTCATTAAGTCCTCAGATACTCCAAAGTTGCAGACAGTTTTAGATAGTTTATCTAATAACATAGATGCAAAGTTTCCCCAGGGGTTGTAGTTACAGACGAAATTTGAGATTTTCTCTTTTTCATCATCTTCAAAAAGGTGAAGTATTGAGATCCATCCAAAGCATAAGCGTTGAGATTGCGTCGATTGATGGGCCAACAAGTTTGATCTAAGTAGATATGGCAATAGTAGACTTCTTGCACGAAACGTCATTGATTTTTCTAAAGTTCTTTGCAGTAGTTGAATTTATGATTTTTTAATTTTTAGAAAGAAAATATGAAGAGCAGAACTGGTCCCACTGGGCATGCCAAAATTTGTTCTCAATAAATTTTCGTGGTGTTGAAAATTAACTGCAAGCAAAAATAAAATAAAATAAAGGAATAATTTTATTTAAATGAATCTTGTGAGTACAATTCTGTTGTTCTCTTATTCTTCTCTCCTAAGTTTCTTTTGTGATTTGAGGTTCTTCGATAGCATATTTTTCGAATGTAGGATGATTTGAACCTCTTAGAAATACATTTAGATCTCCAGGAATATCAGACAGCACTTCATTTTGTCGAGTTGATCTCTGAGTAGAATTCTGTTAGTCAATTCTTTGAAGAAATCCGTAGTTAATGCTGAAGCTTTCCCAATGCTTGTACAATGAACTCAGAAAATTATGTAATCCTCCTAATTATATAGTTGTAGGGGTAGGCAGTTCAAGTGTAAATAACCTCTTCTGCCTCTTCTGATTGGTCTATTCAGTTCTTAAGCATATCACAAATGTTGTGTGATAAGGTTAAATGTGATTGACCACAAATATGTCATTTGAGATACTTGGCGATGTTTCATTAGCTGTTGAACTTAACTTGGCTTGCCACATTCTTGAACGGGTGGACTCATCTTGTTGCTTTTTAATTTGACTGGAATGCTACGTCACTTGACACGTGGATGAGTTTAACCTTCGAGGTGAGATGGACCTTGATGAGGAATAAAATGGGCTTATTATTTTTACAGTCCAAGATAATTTTAGACCTAATAAAATATGAATCAAATTCAAATTTAATATGAATTAGATCCAATAAATTTTACGTGTCTACAATCCCTCCTTGCTCAAATAAAAAAAAACTCAAGAACGAAGTTATGCAGAAATATGACTAAAAATGCAATAGAAAAATATCTCAAAATACAGCAACAAAATGGTAACTGTCTGAAAAAATACAGCAGCAAAAAGACCAAAATACTAGGGTTGGGCAGATTTCGGTTCAAGCCAGAAAAATCAAAAAATCAAACCAAAATTTAATTTAAATTTCAGTTTTTCGGATCGATTTCAATTTTTCATTCTTTAAATTTGGTTAAACGGTTTAATTTTTTATTTTTCAAAAAGAAATTCGGTTAAACCAAAAAATCAAAAAACCCAAAAATATTTAAATAATATATATATATATTATTAATTTATTATATATATATATATATATATATATAATATTCAATATATTAATCAATAAATATATAATAAGTTTTTAATAACCCTAAATTCCTAAATCTTAAATCATATCTGACGTTTTAAAACTCAGAAGTCAGAACCCATAATTGACAAATCATAATTCACAATTCACAAATCATCACGCTCAAGATAACTGTCGAACTACAGCGATAGATCACCGGTGACAAGAGATGATAGACCACCGCCGACCCACGTACAATGACACCGGAGGAAGTGATTGACAACTGTGATCTTTGTGTAATTGTGTTTGTTGAGAGGCGACTATGGTCTTTGTGTTTGAGGTGGGGACTGTGGTCTTTGTTTTATTTATCAGCGATCAGTGACCACTGTGGACTATGGTATTTGTGAATGTTGAGCGGCGACTGGCGGCAGTCAGCAATCAGACCACTTTTGTGATTGCTTATTTCGGCGATTAGTCAGCCTTCAAAATATGTCTAATCTGGTATATTTTTTTGATAATTTTTCATTTAAGTTGATAGTTTAAGGTTAAAGACTGAGAACTAATAAATAAATTATTTTATTTTCACAGATTAGAAGTAGGGTAAGTGAAGATGGAGCGTCAAATGAAAATATTTCAGTTTCATCTCCAAATGAAGTTGAAACTGCTGTTGAAGCTAAACCATAAAAAAAATGTCATGGAACTGAGGGCAAGAGGTTGGGAGTGGTTTGACAAGATTGTTGATGGAAAAACTAGAGCTAATAAAGTAAAATATAACTATTGTGAAAAACTTTATTTGTTGCTTCAAGTGCTAGTGGTACTTCATCGATGAATAATCACACGCTAAATTTATGTACTTACTACCCTAATGTTGGTGTGAAAGACAGTCAAACAAAATTAGCTTTTCTACCATCTTCTGCGGATGAAAAGGAAGGGGCGTTGGGTACTTGGACATTTGATCAAGGACGAAGTAGGAAAGTTGTAGCTCAAATGATAGTTGTTGATGAGTTGTCATTTAGTTTTGTTGAAAAGGATGGTTTTAAAAATTTCATAAGAATCGCATCCCCATATTTTCATATTCCTTCTCATAGAACCTTGACAAGAGATTGTTATCAGTTCTACAATGAAGAGAAACAAGTTTTAAAAAAGGTTTTCAAAGTAGTACGTCCAAAAGTTTGTCTTGTGATAGAAACTTGGACGTCTATAGAAAAGATTAATTACATGTGTCTAATAGCTCACTTTATAGATACAAATTGAAAATTGCATAAAATAGTGATAAATTTCTGTCCAATTTCTAATCATAAAGATATTGATATGGCTGCTTCCATTACTAATTGTTTGCTTGATAGGATTTGGATATTGTTTTTAATATTACAGTTGATAATTCTAGTTCCAACAATATTACAGAGATAGAAATATCTAAACAATTAAGTAATTGGAAAACTAGCATAATGGAGGGTCAACATCTTCATGTGAGGTGTATGGCACATATTCTTAATTTTATTGTGAAAGATGGGCTGAAAGAAATTGATAAGTCTGTAAAGTGAGTGAGACAAGTCGTGAAGTATGTTAAACAATCTGCCGTGAGAGAAAAATTTCAAAGAATGTTGTGAATCTCAATTGATAACTTGTAAGAAATTTTTATATTTAGATGTTCCTACTCGATGGATTCTACATACTTGATGCTTGAAACAACACAATATTTTGAGCTTGCATTTGAAAGTTATAGTTTCTATGATAATGATTTTTTGAATTATCTCCGTAACTTTTCTTGTGAAGATGGAACTAATGCAGGCGCCTTTACAAGTGAGGACTGGGAAAATGTAAGGGCAATGGTAAAATTTTAAAAAACTTTTTATGACCTTACTTTTAATGTTTCTAGTTCAGAATATGTTACTAACGGTGTGCACTTTATGAAAATTGATGAGCTTGATTTGATTTTGAAAAAGATGATAGAAAATGAAGGTTCTAATTTTTAAAAAAAGGCAACAAAGATGAGGCAAAAGTTCAGAAAGTATTGCTATGATCTAGAGAAAATTAATAAAATAATCTTTATTTCATCTGTGTTAGATCCCCGCAAAAAACATGAATATGTTCCTTTTGTAATTATGGACATATTTGAAAATAAAATTGGGAACAAGTTGTCCGATTCAGTGGAGGCATATATGAAAGCCTTATTTAAGCATTATGTTAAAAAATCAAAAAAACTCTTCATCTTCATTCACTTCTTCTTATTCTGGGAACTCTTCATCCGTAAATGGTTATGACAACTTTCAAAGAAGAGAAATAACGAGAACAAAATAAAAATTTGAGAAGCATAAAGAAATTAGTGGAGGTTCAAGTAGTAAATCTAAGTTGGAAAAATATCTTGCTGAAGAAATCGAGCCAGATTCGAAAAAATTTAATATATTAGGTTTGTGGAAAGTAAATGAATCGAGATTTTTCATTCTCACTGATATGGCTCGTGATGTGTTAGCCATTCTCATTTTCAGTGTCGCATATAAATGTGCATTTAGCACAGGAGGTCATGTTATTGATCCCTTTAGGAGTTCATTAACTCCTAAACTAGTGCAATCTCTTATTTGTCTCAAGATTGGCTTAGACGTGAGCCTATTCCAATTAATATCAAGGAAGATTTAGAGTATCTTGAGTAACTTGAAGTTGGTAAGAATTTTATGATTTGGTATTCATTATATTTAAAATAATTTCTTATTTATATTGCATATCAACTAACAAGTGTCTTATATTTTTTTAGAAATGGTTTGTAGTGGAACTGAGTCTAGCATTGTTGATGTGTAGTTGTCAATAAGAAAATGTGAATCGTAGGGAAGTGTGTTTTGGGGGTTCTTCTTCTACTACTTCTACTATTTTCTTGATTTGAAACTTTCCTACGTATAAAAAATTTTATTTTTCACTGGACATGATGGTTACACTTGATGCAAGTAATCGAAGTTTGGAATGTGTAAGAACACATGTAATTGAGCCATTAAAACATAGTTCCCCTGTGTAAGACCAAAATTCAAATGCATCATGAAGTTGCAGTTTCTATAGCAAGTTGTAAAACTTGTGAATGGTGGTATATACTTCTACTTTGTATAGTTCCCCTGTTATATTATTTCATGTGTACTCCTAACATATTTTTGTTCTTCTATTTTAGTTTGATTTACTTTAATCTTTCTTGAGTTTGAGCTTCTTAGTTGTTGGCAAAGGTGTTTTCACCTGTTGAACTCATCAAACTGTTCTGAACTCTATAAACTCATGAAAACTAATTGATACTAGAATTTGGATAGGTCATGTGAGATGGCTTCTGAGGTCTCGAGAAATGGATAGGTAATAGCAGCAGATATGGAATGACACTGTTGTAAATAAATAAAATGTATTTTGCAGCCACCATACATAGTCTTACAAATTTTTTAAGCACCTATCTTTCTAGTTGATAGAAATTTGAATCATACTGCCTTATCTCTATTCAACCAAGCATTTTTTTTATGTATAATGCAATTATATAGAAATTTGATAATCTCGAGTACTTTAAAGGCAAGATCTGCATTGTTCATTGTTTGTTTGGCCAGGATTTTTGTTGGATGAGTCAATGATCCTTTGACTTGAGTTTTGTCTCTTCTTAGCCTAATGCATTTGAAATTCTAAATTCTTTTGTTTAAATTATACTGGAATCTAATGCATTTTGTCTCTACTGAATGATTTTTTTGCTCTAAAATATGTTGTTGCCTGCTGATGCCGTCTGCGCAGTGCTTCAAGTAGACCAGCCGACAGGTAATAAGTTAGATTAAAGTTTTTGTTGTATAATAAAGTTTGAACTCACAAAAAGTTTTTTTGGACTGTAGATGACTGTTGTGGTAGTTTTGTGGGATGTAGATCGGCGGTTGTTTGGGTGAACTGTCGTAGTTGTTTTATGAATTGGTGGTGGTGACTGTTTTACTGTTTATGGACTATTTTGTTGTTTTATGGATTGGTTTTGTCACGTCCCAAAATAACCCCTAGACATGACTGCCTCCTGACAACACCACTTGTCAGGAGAACTAATTTTTCATACATTCACAATATCTACAAACACTGAGATGAAAACATATATAACTCCACATGCACGGAATAATCATTAAAGTAGGGTAATTATCCAACAAGATACCACATAGCGATTTATGAAAATGTCAATAGTTTAGATAAAAAATCTCTGACCCAAGTTCCACACTAAGTTCATAGAGCATCTAAACAGAGTTATATGAGTTCAAATTTTGGGCATGCAAACCTAATAAAAGGAAATACAAGCTAAAAATAACTAAAGATGAATGACAGCCTTCAACAATGTGAAGGCTCTGCTCAGCGACAAAATCCATACGTAAAGACAGTCAGCCACGAGCCTCTCTCTCCGTAACTGTATCTGCAGGAATGCAAGTAAGGAGTGAGCTATATAAATATAATCCAGTAAGATCCTCAACCCGCTACTTTAATACCCCTGGAACACGTATTAGAAAAATACAAGGCACAACAAAAATGTATAAATAATATGCGCTCAATATCTCTTATAAAGTAGTGCTCAGTAAGATCCAAACGGAAGTCTTAAAAGTCCCTCTATATCTCAACTCAATCAACTCTCACGATTTGTCATAAACAGAAGTGAAGGTGATTAGTCTAACACCCCGATAAGTCCACGGCAGCATATATAATGCCCCAAAAGTCTACTACGGCAGCATGTACAAGCCCCTAACATATTACGACAACATAAATAATGCCCCTAACATATTACGGTAGCATAGGTAATGCCCCTAACATATTACGGCAGCTATGCATGCCCCTAGAGACTATAACGGCAACGAAGAAAATATGTTCAATGCCCCAGGGGCACCTCACATTTTCTCTCTAAATAATTCTCAATACACTTCACAAAATATATATCCACCACTAGTCAAAAACCACAAATTCTACCAAGTTCAAGCTTGTCCCAACACATGGACTAGACAGAAAAATATAATTTTTATAAAGAAGATTTTAAAAGAAAGCATCAAAGCTTAAAGTCTCACTTACCTCGCTAACGATAATTTCCCCAACTTTGCAATGTGTAGAACATCAACCAAACAACAACCAATGGGATCAATCTAAATAAAATTTTAAATAACAATATCAATTACGCTATTTCGGGGTTAAGTCTTAATATCCCCAACTTTTAAACTTACAGTTGAACCTTAATATCTCACTGATATATTGAATTAACAATAATAATATCCCAATGCAATTGTCCAAACATGATACCAATGATAAGGAAAATAAAATTTCCAAAACAATGCTTCAGTTTTTGCTTACTACCAGTTGCTACCAAAATTGAATATTGTTGTTGTTGTTGTTTTCTTTTCTTTTCATGCTAATGAAACCAACACTGCAATCTAATTATTTCTAAGTCATTACCAAGTCAACTTACTGACTCAATCAAACAAGAAGAAACATTATTGGCTCTCTCTTATAGTGTTCAACACATACAAACAACAATATATTACAGCAAAAACATCTCAATTTAGCCCATGCTTTATAACCATACGTACAATATAATAACAGAGAACTGTGATATAACCTGCTTCTTCTTTCTTATTTATTTCCCTCTCTAAGCAATCAATCTCAACCAATATGTAACCTTAATCTAGTAGCAAACAACTAACCACCAAGAAGAAAATCAAATATACATTAGTGTCGTTTTGCTGTCACTGTTTACAAAATTCTATGCCAAAGAACTATAAACAAATTTCATACCTTATCGGTGAAAGATGCCTGCTAACGTAGCTTCGATATCCTCTGCTTATTTTTTTCCTATTTTGTACGCTGCTTTGCTTGATGTTATATTCCCAGAATAATTGTTCTATTTATGATGATCTTTAATGTGAAACTGAAAAAGCTTTTGGCTTGCCCCTTTTTAATTCCTTAATTACTATTATTAATTGGTTATAATTACCAATTAACCCTTCATTAAAAGGAAATACTCCTTCTGTCTCATTTTATGTGTTGCCATTTGTCAGGGCACGGAGTTTAAGAAATAAGTAAAGACTTGATATTTTTTACCAAATTGTCCTTCATTAAAACAATGTACTATTATTATTTTTAATTAAGTGGGACCAATAAGGGTAAAAGTATAATTGTGTCTTTAAATAGTTACCAAATAAGGAAATGTGACATTCTTTTTGGGACGGACAAAAAAGAAGATGATGACACATAAAATGGGACGGAGGGAGTAATAAGTTGGTTATTACAAGTTTATGGACTATTTTTATGAGTTTTGTGTTGTTTTGTGATCTGTTTATGCAAACTTATATATAATGAAGTTATGTATTATATTAAACTTATGCTTATTTCATTTCATTTCATCCATGTTGAGTTATTTATATTTGGGAATGAAAAATAGGTTTGAAAAAAATTATTTTTCTAAAAAAAATCATCAATTTTAAATGCCCAGTTATGAAAAAGAGAGGCTCAATACTTTAATATTTCAAATCAAAATAAAAATTCGAAACAGCCGAATCGAATTTGTAGAAAACGAACCAAATCGAATTTATTTCGATTTGGTTATGGTTATCATTTTTATCAATCCAAAAACCTATAAACCGAATCGATATTAAATAATCAAATCAAACAAACTGAATGCCTAACCCTACAAAATACAACTAACGAATTGGCAAAAAAGTAGCAGCAAAATAAAAAAAAAGGAGTGATTGAGTTTTCTTTTTTCATTTGGGTGGGGTCATAGGAGGAAAAATGTCGACTAATGTTTTTAAGTCACCTGATATTTTTGAATTTAAGAAAATAAGGTAAATAATTTTTAACTCGACAAATATAAATTTGGTAACAAAATAAATAAATATATATCATTTGTTAGAAGACGAGCGGTAATATGTATCACTTTGTTAAAGGTAGATCCCCTCTAAATCATAAAGTTAAGGGGTCTATCTACCTTATTTCTCTTTATTCAACATAAATATTTATTTAAGAATTGACTTTGAGCCATCAATTCTATTAAACTGTCTCTAAATAACTATTTGCCTAGTCCGCCCTACTTTCTTTTCCTTAAAAAAATTTAATTAAAAAAAAACGAATGCAGATACTTCGTACTCCCTCCGTTTTGAATTAGATGACCCTTCCAACCTTGACACACTCATTAAGAAATCCAATGATTAGGAGTATATTTTACCTTTTTACTCTTCTTAACATTGGAAGACTAAATAATTAATTAAGCATGGAAAATTGTAGCATATGCATGCATGGATTGAAAATCTTATAGAAATACTAGTAGTACTCCTTGAAAAGAAGAAAAAAAGTCAAGTTTCTTAAAGTTTGTATTGAAAATATAAGTGTTATTTTTAAAATTTTTGAAAAGTGGAGTTATATTTAATACCTATTAAGGGTATAATGGAAAGAATTTGTATAAAATAATCTTGATTTGATAAGTTGGACAAGTAAATTGAAACAAATTTTTTAAAAAAAGGGCCAACTAATTCGAAATGGAGGAAGTATCCTATGAAGTCATAAATGCTTATGAGTTCCGCCCTTCATTTTAAAATAATTGAATTATTGGGGGTATGACACGCCTCTTAAGAAATCTTTTAAAAATAAATTATAAGTTACTTTTCATTATTACCCTTTTAATTATTTTTAAATTACTCTACTAGAAAATGTAAAGTACTTAAGAACCTCATTAAATGAAAGGGTAAAATTGAAATAAATTGTTAATATATCTCTTAAAGAATGAACAATTTATTTATTTTGAATATTAAAAAATAACTCAACAATTCATTTTTTTTAAATGGAGGGTGTATAACACAGGCTTAGATAGTTTGTTGCGCCCACTTTAAATTTAAACAACACAATAAAATAATATCTTCCCTTTACACAAATGAGTATCAATAATTGTAATAATAGAAAATAAGAGCCTGGTTGGTACCGAGGAAAAAAATTTCAGAAAATGTTTTTTTATATTTTTCATATTCAGGTGATTAAAGTTTTTGAAAAATAATTTGTTTAGAAAAATATTTCCCTAGTAAAAGTGGAGAAATAAATTTCAAAAGTGGAATTCCACATTGATTTGTGTCTTTTCATGCTCCAACACACTTCAGAAAATTGAAGGGAAAATGTCTTTTAAGTCTTGAATGAAGAATTAGTGATATTGACCAATTTAAAGGGTCAAACATAATTAAAAAACTTGATTAGGTTAATTGTGGACTTGATTAATATTTTCTAAACTTTTTAATCTTTTCAAAAATACAAATTAACCTACACCCACAAAACTTTCCTCCCTCTGCAAATCAATCTCTCTCTTCTCTCTTTCTCTCGATAGTTTCTCTCTCTAACTTCTCCCAACCAACAACTTTTCAAATTTCTCCCTTCAATCTTGTGCAACTTTAACCACTGGCAATAAATAGTTTTGAATTCTTGGCCGTTCCTTTTTGACTTTCAACCGTTAGTCGACGTGACAACATTCTCCGAAGACAATAACTTCTAGTTCTTCATTGTTTCTTTTCGATTTTCAGAAGTAAAAAATTAGGGCTTTTAAGTTATGATGAAAATGAGGAACTTGATTTGTTGGTGTTTGTTATTTTTTATTTAAATTTCTCATCTGGATGTATCTACTATTGCTGTTTTTTAATAATGGATAAAACATGTAACGTGAATCCAACAGATGAGTATTTGTTGCAACATATATGACTAATCTGTTGCACAGATTAGTAATCTATTGCAACATATATGACTAATATGTTGCACAGATTAGTAATCTGTTGCAACATATATGACTAATTTGTTGCAACAAATGAGTAATCTGTTGCAACATATATGACTAATCTGTTGCAACATATATGACGAATTTGTTACAACAAATGAGTAATTTGTTGCAACAAATGAGTAATCTGCTGCAACATATATGACTAATTTGTTGCAACAGATTACTCATCTGTTGAATTCGTTTTATAGTGTTGTAATATGAATCCAACATATGGGTCATCTGTTGTAACAGATTAGTCATATATTGCAAGAGATTACTCACTTGTTCCAATAGATGACTCATATATTGGATTCATGTTGCAGGTTCTATCCATTGTAGCAGTAACAGATGCACCAAATAAGAAATTCAACAAAAAATATAATTTTACTTACAAAATAAGCTATGAAGTAATGTCCAAGTGATATACGAACAAAATTTGACATAAATTTTTTTTAAAAAATTTCAACAGGCGCACAACGAATAAGTAAAACACATGAAAAACTTCATGAAATAGGTAAAGAAGACAAAAATAATATACCATACATCAAATGCAAAAAGATCAAGGGGACAAACATTTGAATTCTCCTAAAAACGTTTAAGTTTCCTAATATTTTAATTGCTTTCTAATAGTTGACTCATCTGTTACAACAGATTTTCTATCTTTTTGATAATTTCCAACAGATGAATCATCTGATGCAACATGCTAATCATATGTTGATTCAAATTAAGAAATTATTAGTAATAACTAAATTGATTTAGCTAAAATTAAAGACGTCTCTACGACAATGGGACAAACATTTGTGTTCTCCTAAAAATATTTGAGTTCCCTAGTATTTTAATTATTTTTCAACAGATTATCTATTTGTTGCAACAAGTTAGTCATCTATTGCAACAAATGTTTATAATAGGTTAGTCATTTGTTTATTCAAATTAAGCAATTATTAATAATAACTAAATTAATTTAATTAAAATTGAAGACAAGTCTTTAATACAAAACCTTAGACAAGGGGACAAAATAAGCCATGGAATTAAAAAAGTGACCAAAATAGGCAAAACATAATAATTTATTATGTTTTCTACTTTTTTCTTAACGGTCAACTAATGGAGTTGATTTTTACAAAAACGTAAGAATTTCTTAAGTTTTACATTTTTTTTGTAAAACGTAAGAAATTCTTACGTTTTATAAAAAAAAAACGTAAGAAATTCTTACGTTTTACATGATAACCGAGGAAAAAAATACAATGAATTGTCAAATCAATTAAAAATGTACTAAAAAAAGAGTTGTTCAACATAAGAAAAAGTTACGTTCTTAACTTTTTTATAGCAATGGTCCCCCACCCACAATTTCTTTTTCCACAAATGTCCCATCACTTCTACTTTTTCCTCTTTTTATATATGATAATTATGAATTTTTTATTAGTTAAATTTATTTATATTTTACATGTGGTTCAAATATTTTATTTTTTCTAATAAATTTTTACGTTTTACATAAAAAAAATAAAAAAAGAAGTATCAATTACCTAATCAACTTAACAATTTTCTTATATTTATTCTATATCAAAAAATAATTACTTTTATCCTTAATTATCCGATTTCTCTTTAAAAAAAATTATACTTTTGACTTTTTCTCTACTCCAAAATAGTGAAATCTTGAATTATCGTCGATCAAATAAGCTACTATATATAAGAATTATATTTTTTTAGGAGTGTTCCTAAAAAAAATATATCTTCTTATATTAATTTAGGAGTGTTCCTAAATTAAATTGTGGTTTTTTACTCCATTAATTATAATATAAAACATATTTGTGCATGTGAGTCTCCTCAATATCCTAATTGAAATACTAATCAAAAACTACGATGAATCACTGTCCGAAAAAATTAATTTCATATTTTTAACACACCAAAAAAACATAATTATTGAATACAGTAGCATATTTAATCGACGATAATTCAATAATTTACTATTTTGGAGTAGAGAAAAACTCAAAAGTATAATTTTTTTTAGAGAGAAATCGGATAATTAAGGATAGAAGTGATTATTTTTTGATATAGAACAAAAATAAGAAAATTGTTAAGTTAATGAGGTAATTGATACTTCTATTTTTTAAATTTTTTATGTACAACATAAAAGTTTATTATATAGAGAAAAAAATAAATTATTTGAACTACATGTATATATAAATAAGTTTAACTAATCAAAAAATTCATAATTATCATATGTAAAAAGAAAAAAAATAGAAGTGATGGGACATTTGTGAAAAAAGGAATTATGGGTGGGGGACCACTGCTATAAAAAAAGTTAAAAACGTAACTTTTTGTTATGTTGAACAACTCATTTTTTAGTATCTTTTTAATTGATTATATAATTCACTGTATTTTTTTCCTCGGTCATCGTGTAAAATGTAAGAAATTCTTACGTTTCATATTTTTTTATAAAACGTAATAATTTTTTACGTTTTACAAAAAAAAATGTAAAACGTAAGAAATTTTAAAAGTCAACTCCGTTAATTGATCGTTAAGAAGAAAATAAAAACATAATAAATTATTACGTTTAGCCTATTTTGGTAACTTTTTAAATAGGTGACCTATTTTGGTCACTTTTTAAATTATGTGGCTCATTTTGGTTCTGAGTTCACATATATCTTATCTATTTAATAATTTTCAATAGATGAGTCATATTTTGCAACAATTTACTCATCTATTGCAGCAGATGTCTATATTTATTGGATAATTTTCAATAGATAAGTTAGCTATTGCAACAGGTTAGTCATCTGTTGTAACATATGTCTATATATGGTTGGTCATTTTCAACAAATGTCTTTAACTGTTTGATCTTTTCCAACAGATTACTCATCTATTGCAACATATTAATTGAAATCGTATTTGAACTTATCAATTCATATTTAATTTTAGTCAAATCAATGTTGTTATTACTAATAATGTCTTAATTTGAATCATTTAAAGTAAAATTGGTCAATTAATTATTCTACTAAGGATGAAACACTTAATTGATTACTTAGTTATTGAGATTAATTGAAATCGTAATTAAATTATCAATTCATCTTTAATTTTAGTTAAATCAATTTAGTTATTACTAATAATTACTTAATTTTAATTATTTCAAATCAAATTGGTCAATTGATCATTCTACTTAAGATGAAACACTTAGTTGATCATGTAATTACTATAAAATTAATTGAAATTGTAAGTGAACTTACTAATTCATCTTTAATTTTAGTTAAATCCATATAGTTATTTCTAATTATGGCTTGGTTTGAATCATTTCAAATAAAATTGTTCAATTGAACACTCTACTCAGAACAAACACACTTAGTTGATCGTGTAATTACCATGAGATTAATTGAAACAGTAACTGAACTTATTAATACTAGTTAAATCAATTTAGTTATTACTAATATAATGGCTTAATATGAATCAATAGATGACTAAGATGTTGTAAAAGATGAGTAATCTGTTGAAAATGACCAAACAAATAAAGACATCTGTTGCAACAGATTAGTCATCTATTGCAACAGATAAGTAATCTTTTGGAAATAACAAACAAATAAAGTCATATGTTGCAACAGATTGGTCATCTGTTGTAAATGACCAACAGATAAAGACATTTGTTACAACAGATGACTAATCTATTGCAACATATGTGTATATCTGTTTGATAATTTTCAACAAATGACTCATCTGTTGCAACAGATTAAATTTGTTGCAATATGTTATACACTTAAATGATCATGTAAGTACTATGAGATTAATTGAAATCGTAATTATTAAATCAATTTGGATATTACTAATAATAGCTTAATTTGAATCATTTCAAATAAAATTAGTCAATTGATCACTCTACTCAGAACGAACACACTAAGATGATCGTATAATTAGTATGAGAATAATTGAAATCGTAATTGAACTTATCAATTCATCTTTAATTTTATTTATATCACTGTAGTTATTACTAATAATATCTTAATTTGAATCATTTCAAATAAAATTGGTCAATTAACACTTTACTCAAGACGAATACACTTAGTTGATCATATAATTACTAACTATGAGATTAATTGAAATCGTAATTAAAATTATCAATTTATATTTAGTTTTAGTTAAATTAATTTAGTTATTACTAAAATTTCTTGATTTTAATTATTTCAAATAAAATTGATCAATTGATCATTCTACTTAAAACGAAATACTTAGTTTATCATGTAATTACTATAAAATTAATTGAAATTGTAAGTCAACTTACTAATATATCTTTAATTTTAGTTAAATCAATATATTTATTTGTAATTATGGTTTGGTTTTAATCATTTCAAATAAAACTGGTCAATTGATCACTCTACTTAGGACGAACACACTTAGTTGATAGTGTAATTACCATGAGATTAATTGAAACTGTAATTGAACTTATTAATTCATGTTTAATTCTAGTTAAATAAATTTAGTTATTACTAATAGAATGGCTTAATATGAATCAATAGATGACTAACATGTTGCAAAAGATGAGTAATCTGTTGAAAATGACTAAACAGATAAAGAAATCTGTTAGAAATGATCAAACAGATAGAGACATCTATTGAAAATGACCAAATAAATATAGACATATATTGCGACAAATGACTAACCTGTTGCAATAAATGACTTATCTATTGAAAATTATCAAACAAATATAGACATCTGTTATAATAGATGACTAAGTTGTTGCAACAGATGACTTATCTGTTGAAAATCATCAAACATATAGGATATATGTTGGAAAATAATTTAAAATACTAAAGCTCAAATATTTTTAAGAGAACTCAAATGTTTGTCCCCTTGTCTAAGATCTTATCTTTAATTTTAGTTAAATCAATTTAGTTATTACTAATAATTGCTTAATTTGAATCATTTTAAATAAAATTTATCAATTGATCATTCTATTAAGGACGAATACATTAATTGAAATTATAAGTAGACTTATCAATTCATCTTTAATTTAGTCAAAATCAATTTATTTATTACTAATAATGACTTAATTTGAATCATTTGAAATAAAATTGGTCGATTGATCACTATCCTTGAGATGAATACACATAGTTGATCAAGTAATTACTATGAGATTAATTGAAATTGTAAGTGAACGTATCGATTCATCTTTAATTTTAGTTTTATCAATTTAGTTATTACAAATAATGGTTTAATTTGATTCATTTCAAATAAAATTGGTCAATTGATCACTCTAATCATGACGAAGAGATTAAGTTGATAATTTAATTACTATGAGATTAATTAAAATTGTAAGTTTATCTTTAATTTTAGTTAAATCAATTTAGTTATTACTAATAATATCTTAATTTGAATTATTTCAAATAAAATTGGTCGATTGATCACTCTACTCGGGACGAATACACTTAGTTAATCATGTAATTACGATGAGATTAATTGAAATTGTAAGTGAACTCATTAATTCATGTTTAATTTTAGTTAAATCAACATAGTTATTATTAATAATGACTTAATTTGAATCATTTAAAGTAAAATTGGTCAATTAATTATTCTACTAAGGATGAAACACTTAATTGATCATTAATTATTGAGATTAATTGAAATCGTAACTGAACTTACTAATTCATCTTTAATTTTTGTTAAATCAATGTAGTTATTTCTAATAATGTTTTAATTTGAAGTATTTCACATAAAATTTGTCAATTAATCATTCTACACAGTACGAAATACTTAATTGATCATGTAATTACTATGTAATTAAAATCGTAATTTAACTTACTAATTCATCTTTAGTTTTAGTTAAATCAATATTGTTATTTCTAGTGATGACTTAGTTTGAATCATTTCAAATAAAATTGGTCAATTGATCACTTTACTCAGGACGAATACTTAGTTGATCGGATAATTACCATGAGATTAATTGAAACTATAATTGAACTTGTTAATTCATATTTTATTTTAGTAATAAATATATTTATTACTAATAATGACTTAATGTGAATCAATGGATGACTAACATGTTTCAACAGATGAGTAGTCTGTTGGAAATGAGTAAACAAATAAAAACATCTGTTGAAAATGACCAAACAGATATAGACATCTGTTGCAATAAATAACTCACTTAACTAATTCATCTATTGAAAATTATCAAACAGATATAAACATCTGTTGGAACAGATGACTAAGTTTTGTAACATATGACTCATTTGTTGGAAATTACTAAATAGACAAAATATGTGTTGAAAAATAATTTAAAATACTAAAGTTCAAATATTTTTTAGGAGAACTCAAATCCCCCCCCCCCCCCCTTGTCTAAGGTCTTGTCTTCAATTTTAGTTAAATCAATTTAATTATTATTAATAATTTTTTAATTTGAATCAACAAATGAGTAACCAGTTATAAGTATTTATTGCAACAAATGACTAACTTGTTGCAACAAATAGATGATCTATTGGAAAATAATTAAAATACTAGGGAACTCAAACATTTTTAGGAAAATTCAAATGTTTGTCCCATTGTCTTAAAGACTTGTCTTTAATCTTAGCTAAATCAATTTAGTTATTACTAACAATTGCTTAATTTGAATCAACAGATGACTGACATGTTGCAATAGATGATTCATCTGTTGGAAATTGTCAAATAGATAGAAAATCTGTTATAATAGATGGGTTATCCATTAGAAAGCAATTAAAATACTAGGGAAGTTAAATATTTTTAGGAGAACTCAAACGTTTGTCCCCACAATCCTTTTGCATTTGATGTATGATACACAACTTTTATCTTCTTTACCTGTTTCATGAAATTTTTCATGTGTTTCACTTATTCGTTGTGCCCTTGTTGAAATTTTTAGAATTTTTTTAGGTCAAATTTTATTCGTATTTCACTTAGACATTACTTCATAGGTGATTTTTTAAGTATAATTATGATTTTTGTTGAATATTTTATTTGGTATATTTGCTACTGCTACAATGGATAGAACCTGCAACATGAATCCAATATATGAGTCATTTATTACAATAAGTGAGTAATCTGTTGCAACATATGACTAATTTGTTGCAACAGATGACCCATATATTGGATTCATATTACAACACTATAATACAAATCCAACAGATGAGTAATTTGTTGCAACAGATTAGTCATATATGTTGCAATAGATTACTCATATGTTGCAATAGATTAGTCAATATGTTGCAATTAAAAAACTTGTAGGTTATTTTCAAACTTTTTTTACTTTCTTAATCCTTAATAAAGTAATTGTCACCTCCACTCAATTATTAAGACTTGTGTCACCCACACTTCATTTTAAAACTCTTTTGTCACCTAGAGCCCAAGGCCCCAACACACTTCATATTCGTCCTCACCCCGATATCCTTCATCCCTACCACCCCACACCTAAATCTCTCCACCCCTACCTTATATTATATTTATCTAGATTATATACAAATATATCTAGGATAATATATTTTGCTTACAAATCAAACACAATAAATGATAAATAAGAAACCTATTTATTTCCTTAAAAAAAATTCAGAAATTTCCTTCATGTCGAACACACCCTAAGTTATAAGCAAAAAGGTTAATAGCCAACTATTAGCTATGGTGAGACACTGCTTATTATGAGAGACTTTCATAGTCTAGGAGATATGTTCAAATTATTAGAACAACAATAATTTGTCCAGTATATTCCCACAAAGTGGGTCTGAGAAAGATAAAGTGTATTCAATATGTATTACTATCTCAAATTAAGTTAGAAAGATCGTTTCCAATAAACGTGTTAAAATTATTAATAAAAATAAAGCATGTACATTTCTCATGAGGGTATTTTCTTTCATGAAAATGACAACAAGCTAAGTACTAAAAGTGGTGGATAAAATGAACAAGAAGAAGATACAGTCTTCATTACATTGAGATTCACCTTCCTCTGTCCCATTATTTAAGTGAGGGTAGACAGGCAGGGGCAGAGTTAGAGTGGTGGAAGGGTTCGAATTAACCTGCTTCATCGAGAAAGTGCATTGGATGTGTAAGGTTAAATTTTATATTTATATGTACATATTGCATATCGAACGCCTTTGACATAAACTTGAGAATCGATTTTGAATTCTCTTTGTGAAAATCATGTCTTCGTTATTGTAGACTAATATATAGTACATGTTTGGGAAGTCAAATATTCCCTTTCATCTCAGTTTATTTGTGTGGTTTTAACTTGACACAAAGTTTAAGAAATAAGAAAATTTTTAAATTTTGTTGTTGTTGGTTTTAATACTGTTAGGAAAAATAATATAGCAAGGAGAGCCAAGAACTTAGCGGATGAAAACAGAGATCGAGTTAGAGAAAAGAGACGTAGAGAAGTTTTTTATTTCTCATAAAGCAAAGTATTTTTTTATCATCAACTCTTAACTTAAATAGTGTTATTACAGATAAAAGTAGGTCAAAATTACCATAATAAAGCAGTCCTATTTGCTAGTTTAAAGATAAAAATGACTAATAATTTTCTACCAAAACTAAGAATCCTAATTTAACTAGGAGTCCTATGTAAAAAGACTAGATAAAAACGAAAAATAAGTCACGTACATTATTTCTTAAAAGCAATTTCTAACACTCCTCCTTGCTTTAGGAACGGTAAAATTTTGGTTTCTGTCTTGGAATCTCCATACTTGATGACCTTGTGAATAAATCTGCAGATTCATCTTTGGGCTTGTAGTGAACTAAATTCACTTCTCGTCTTGAATGCAACCCTTAACTACTAATTTTTTTTGGCCTGTGTTCCTACTTTATTTGCATCGTAAATTTAAACTTACTCATTTTATTTTTCTGAAACATAGATAACTCCTCCACTGCTTCAATTCCTTTAGGAACATTTAAAGCTCATTTAAACATAGCAAGTTCACATTTTGTGTGTGCTTTTTCAATTAGAGGATCATCTTCTAATTATTTTCAGCCTATGATCTTTTTCATGTTAAACAGAACATCTTTCATTGGATCAAATGAGAAATATTTTACCTCTCATCTTAATGTTTAAAACTTTCTTTTCAACACTATCATTGATAAAGCAATGCTTATCCTCAAAAGATACTTTGTATCCTTTTTCTACCAACTGACAAATATTCAATAAGTTTTTATCAATATCATGTACATAAAGAACATTTGAAATTGCTTTATTACCTGAACTTATTTTGATTACAACAGTTTTTTTCCTTCAACAAGAATCTCTCACCATATTTTATCCTAATTTTAGATATTTTGGTAGGCTTTAATTCTTTAAACAAACTCTTGTTATGAGTCACGTGGTTTGTGCAACCTCTATCAATCAGCCCAAAAATTGTTGAAACCTTACTTGAGATACATGTTGCAATAAAAAGATGGTCTTCTTCTTCTTCTTTATTGACTACGCGTTCATCTGTTTCATGATTCTCAAATTTATTTTTGCAAATCACTGCTTCATGGCCAAGCTGATTGCTCTTCACGTTTGGCCTTTTTCAATATCTATATGGTGGATGAACCATTTTTTTTACAGTTCTTGAAAGGTGGATAATTTTTAAAAATTTTACCCCTGGTGTGAGTTTTGTGGCCGACTACTAAGGCTCCTTCGACCATACTATCTTTCCTTATAAGTCTCCTTTGCTCCAGTACCTAAAAATTTAACAACTTTGTCAAGGTAATCTTAGACAGATCTTGTTTATTTTTCAAGGTAGTTATACATGCTTCATATCTTTCGGGTACTGCAATAATTCTTGAATCTTTAAATTCAATATTGCCTAGCAATCTTACCTTGTTAACAATGCCGAGTAATCTGTCTGAGTACTCTTTAACTGTTTTTGTGTCTTTTATTCTCTGCAACTAGAACTCTCTTATTAAATTCAATACTTGTATTCCTCGGATTCTTTCATATCTAGAATATTCTTTCTTCAGATAATTTCAAATTTTTATTTTGGTGATGTGAGCGACATAATTTTTATAAAAATAGTTGTTGAAATAGAAGCAAACAGAATTGCCTTTTCCTTAGACTTCATGATTTTCTTTTCCTCGTGACTCTTGATTTTGGGTTATGGTGAGATTATTTGGGAGCGGATTAATTTCATAATCCTCTTCTGCAGCTTTCTAAAGATCAAGAGCCTCCAAGTAAGTTTTTATTCTCATAACCCATAATTGATAATCTTCACCATAAAAAACGGGTAGAGTTATTCGTAAAAAATTATTTTCAGAATCCATCTCTTCACTCACAGGTCCCTCAAGAAAAATAGCTCTAGATACCAATTATTGGTTTTATTACTGTTAAGGAAAATAACGTAGTAAGGAGAAAGATCGAGTTAGAGAAGAAGAGATGCAAAGAAGTTTTTTTAAGAAAAGCAACATATTTTTTTTTATTAACTCCTAGTTTAAATAGTGTTATTACAACTGAAAGTAGGTAAAATATTATCATAATAAAGCAATCCTATTTGCTATTCTAAAAATACAAAACGACTAACATTTTTCAATCATAATAGAAATTCCAATTTGATTAGGAGTCCTATGTAAAAAGACTGGAAAAAAATAAAGAATAAGTCGCCTGCATTATTTCTTAAAGCAACTTTTAACAGTTGTCTAAAAATATGTAGGATCTACTAAAATGTCTTTAAATTTTCTGTTCTTTAACATTTCATGTAGACATTGAAATTAAATAATTGTCCATAAAAGAAAAAAAATTCTTTTTAAAATGAACTAAAAACGGAAATAAGATAAATAATTTTTTTAAAAAAGTAATTTATTCTTTGATTACAATTCTGTCTTAAGTTTTTAGATATTTTGATCAATAGCTCTGTTGATTTGTAGTACCACTGTTTGTTGCTTTAAATATGTATATTGGGTTTTACCTTTACTTCTCCGTATTACTAGGTTTTGTGTTTCTTTAAAGAACTAGTATATTTTCTTCATGTTGATATGAAGTTCAATTTCTCATTCTGGGTTTATTATTCTTTTCTGAACATTTTTATTTGAATAATAATTTCACCTGATTAATTTATCGTATTGGGTTTTTTGTTCAATAACGCTCTTAAATATTTTATTACATAGTTAACAGTGGGATACTATTTACAC
Organism: Capsicum baccatum var. pendulum; assembly: GCA_030864225.1. Taxonomy (NCBI): domain Eukaryota; kingdom Viridiplantae; phylum Streptophyta; class Magnoliopsida; order Solanales; family Solanaceae; genus Capsicum; species Capsicum baccatum. Next base: position 209,953,240 of record CM061553.1, on the reverse strand, counting down.
TAACACAAGTATATATAGTTGAGCACAACTATGGAAATTATAAATAAGGCATAGGATTGAACAGAGTGAATTTTTAACCTTAATAGTAGGAGTGTATTCGTGATCAGGATAAACATATTTAATCACCTCGATTGGTTGCTATATATGAGATATAAATGCATTCTCATTAGTTTTGATTCTACTAGACATAGAAAGTTATGTTAACTTGAATATGTACAGATTTGTTCGACAGAAAATTGTGAGCAAAATTAACCATCATCAATCAATAATTTAGATGAGCGCAAATAACACAAATCTCAATAGTTTGGAGCTTAATTATTCTCTCTTTCTCGACTTTTTCAATAAATTTTTTCTCTCCTGGATTTCAATGTGTAATTAATGAATTCCTTAAATTCAGTAACAACTTTCCAATTTCAAAAATTTGAAACACCAAATCAAGGTAGTCAATCAAACAACATCACATGTCGTATTTTCGATCAAAATTTTTCTATTTTTTCAAGCTCTGTTTCTTCAAAAAAACTTCTCAAGAAGATGAACATTTCAATATTGTTAAGGCATTTCGGTGTATTTCATCCCCTATAATAATATATATTGCAAATCAATATTAGTTTAATATGCAACAAAACTTAAACAAAATTTTTCAACACAGATGAACAATGACTAACATTCTTCCATCTTCATAAATGTGCTATGTATATAGGTTTAAATAACACAGCTCAGTTGGTCTAGTGGAGTCCTATACATAATGAAACACCCTGGGCTTTTGGTCCTTCAAAGTTTCTTGAGCATTGGGATCACTGCATGGATTACGACTCACCCTATGAGTCATAGGGTATCTTGACGGGTCATGTGACCCTAGTCGCAACATGTTCAGTGGATGGGTTTTGAGTTACTATCCTGGGTACGTGTAATACCCTGAAAATTCAGACCAATATTAGAACCATGCATCGAGTTCATGAGAAATAAATTATAGTTCTTTGGTAGTTTTATCAGTGGGTTTGATGTATATTAAGGCCTCAAATAACTCCCAGCTACTAGACTAATTAAAATATCCCTTACCAATTGAGTTTTTGATAAGAATGTTGCCTTAGTTAACTTCAAACGAGCATATCTTTTGCTCTACTTAGAAATTTCTAGTTTAAGACCCACCAAAGTGTAGAAAATTCAATTAGTTTTCCAACGATACTAATTTTGCCTTAATCCGATAACCGGGTAAGAAGTTATGGCGATTTTAATTCCAAGCAATAAGACACTGCGATAACACCGCGTCGCGATGACAGGCCAAATGGCATTTGTCCTTCATTGGCATAATCCAGTAGCTCATCACGATAAGTTTGTGTCGCATTAGAAATTGCGATAAGATAAGTACCGTATCGTGGTAGAGTGCAAATCCGCACTCGTCAGTTTCTAGTGACACAACGCGATAACACCGCGTTGTGCCAGTTTGCACTCGTACTTTTCAAGTGACGCAACACGATACCACCGTGTCGTGCCAAAGTGCATTTTTGCATTTGTCCGTGGAATGCACTAGCAAACTGTAAACACCTAATTTTTGACCCAAACCTAATGTTTTATACCATTTTAATGTTCAATTAATTTTTTTATTTATTTTAGGCATTTTAAATTTATCTTATTTTTGAGGTTTGTTAAAAAAATTTGAAAATTACAAAAATAGAGTCACATTTTAAATAAGTTTTTATTTTATGGTTTATTTATTTGTTTATTTATTTTTAGAAAAAAAAAAGATTTTTTTTTTATATTTGGTTTCTTCTTTCAACTTTTAATGTTGTGATATTAATTTTTCTTAATCATATTCCTAAGACTAGTTATTAACTTATATCATATTTTATTAGTTTTAATCATTTTTATTTTATTATTATTATTATTATTAATAATAATAATAATAATAATAAAATAATAATAATTAAAAAAAAAAAAAAGAGAAACCTAAACTACCCAAACCACCCCACAATTCCCACTTCTACTTAACCTCTTCCATTACCTCCACAAACACACGACACACACATGCACTAATTATAAATATAACACACACATGCACTAAGAAAGGGGATATCACATACGGACGAAGCAAAAGAAAAAAACAACAACTAACTAATCCCTTCATTCTATTTTGAGGTTTATTCAAGATTTCGAGTTCGTGGCTTTTTGAACGTTCATTAGTGGAAATTAATTTTCGTAAGAGGTAGCCTTCAATCTTTCTGTCTTTGATATAATTTCAATTGTAAGGGTTGTATGAAATTTAATTCCAATATTACAAAGATGCTTAGATGTTCACGTATGCATGTCTTATTTGGTTATCACATTTCGTCGTTATTAAATGAAATAAGTTAAGTTTTCAATTCTATGAGATTTCGAATAATCTTGGTGTAATATGTCGTAATTTTCACATGCAAATTATCAAATATGTGTCAATGTTATTCTTGTTTAACAGTTTATTTTTTATTTCTTATTAGTTGAACTCCAGAAACGAAACTATATTTGTTAAGTACTAGTTTTAGTTTAAGTAATTTAAAAAGTGAGCCATGGGAATGAGATAATGTTGTTGTTGTGGAAATGGACAACTATGGAGATCAAGAATATTTTAATCTACTATTAATAATTTGGTATTCATGGAGATCGAAAGATTTAAGTTTTCAAACACAAAGTAATTAATTAGTGAAAAAGTTGATTTTAATCTTGATTAGTAAAAAAAATATTAGGTGCGCTTTTGCTTGCTTCAAGTTAATCCAAATGTTTATTTTAATGAATTTATTCCTAATTTTATTTAATTTTTGTAGTGGGCAATAAGTATATACGGATGTGTTTTTTAATGTTAGATTTACGTATGAATTTTATTTGCTTATTTATTTCGATATTAGAAGAGTAAAATAATTTACAGTAGTCGAATATTAATTTGTAAAATGTAAGTGTTTGATCTATATCGAGTACTGTGTAATTATTTAGTGAAACATTTGATGTTTATGTGGTATTGGTTTAATTTCATATATGTTTTAACTTATTAATTTCTTTGACACTAATCAATACATAATCATGTGTCAAGCCTAGATTTACTAAGTTTTGAGTTATTGTACCAAAACGAGTTTGTTTGTTTTTAGCTTAAAATTTCGTTATGCTAAGTAGTAATTGTGGGAAGTTGGCAAGCCCTGCTACCAACCATCGTTATGATAAAATCAACATATCTTTTTAAAGCCAATCTAAGCGGGATGGATAATCTTCTTTACATGTTAAAATCTTATTTAGACTAGGAAAATGGGGACGAGCCATAAATGCCGTAAAGGCGTGAGAAACGTGCCAAAATTTGTGGTGAGGCCGAAAAGTACTACTATCGGTAAGCCACACGTCAACATAATAAATAATTTCAAAATAAATTAAAAGCGGGAGACAAATAACTTTTAGGTTAACAAATATTATAAATCCAAAAAAAAAAAAATTAATTTAAGCCAGATGTAAGTCATTAAGCGACCGTGCTAGAACCACGGGACTCGAGGGGTGCCTAACACCTTCCCCTCGGTCAACAGAATTCCTTATCCGGATTTCTAATTCGCAGACCAAAAAAAAAAATTGAAGAGTCATTTCCTTTTGAATAGGGATAAGGTGACTTGGAACACCCAAACTCAATTCCAAGTGGCGACTCTGTAAATAAAATAATCCCTTTTTAAAACGTCACTTTAATTGGAAAAACCCATTTTCTCTAAAACCAACTCCCTAGCAAGGTCGGATACAGTGAAAAACAAGGGGTGTGACAGATGGCGACTCTGCTGGGGAGTTAACAAGAATTCGAGCTTTCATATTGACTTGTTTGGCTTTATTTAATTTTGATATTGTATATTGTTGGCCCAAATGTGTTCTTTGCCTACATGTTTATCGCTTTGATATTATTTGAATTGCAATATAAATTGTCTTTCTCTTGCGCACCCATCTGAGTCTTCTGAGATACTGTATATTCGGAGACGCATTATACGCTCCCGAGCTTGAGATACCAGAGATGCGGCAACGTTCCTGGGAAAGATTCTGTAGTCACCCATGATTTAGGACGGAAAGGGACCAACAGTGAGGCCGGAAAGCTCTGCTACCGGTAAAGCTATCCCTTGCCGACCTGAGTTGTCCGCTCGTTTCATAGACAGTCTAGATACCTAAATCCACCAGGTTAAACTTAACATAACTGGAACTTAGACATGGCTATCCCTAATAGACTGGGTTTTATTGGTATCACGTGCAATTTTGACTTAGTGGGGCTTGACCTGGGGGTCGGGTCCGTCTGGGTCAGGTGTCACCTTTTGAGATAATCATGTACATTTTATGTTCTACTTGTTGCATTATAGGAAATGTCATATCGAATGTTGACCGACTTTTAAGTGAATTAATTGATCTGAAAAAAAAGGGGTTAAATAAAAAATTTTAAGGATTTATTTTAGAAAATAGATAATATTTTACATAGAACTTTTTTTTCATAAAGATTAAGTCGTTTTAACGCCGCAGTCTCGTTATGTCCGTTTTCTTCGATTTTAAAATCTTTCTTAGGAATATCATAGAGCTCATTTTTGTCAAACACAATTAAAATTTTGTTAAATAATTTGGTCCACTATTTTGTTTTAATAATTTAATTATTTCTGATATGTCTGGTTCAAACATCATTAGATTATTGTCTCTACTCTAGGATGTTCTAGAAGACTTGGATACTTCCTGTTTTGTCAGTTATTATTTTCTCATGCTGAAATCTTATTCCGTGTCGTTCCGTCAACTTCTTTCAAAAATTATTTTTATCCTGCTTTAGGATGTTTAAAATAGAATTCTTATTTGCCATCATTATCCTATAGGGCAATATGAACTCAGTCGGAAGGAGTGACAAGAAGCCGAGGGATGATGAAGTACCCCACTTCATGGTGTTGGATAAAGTTCCAAAGCTATTGCGGATATGGTATAACAATATGACTGACTATGGACAGGGAGAAGTATATAAACACTTAGGATTTTTAAGGAGTCTGTTGAATGTTGAACCACGAAGAGACGTGATAGAATCTTTGGTACAATTTTGGGATCCTTCAAACAACGTACTCCGATTCTCCGACTTTGAGCTTACTCTCATACTGGAGGAAATAGGAGCATTTATTGGAAAGGGAAAGAACCTTCACCGAGGAGAACCCATGATACCGAAGCATGTCACTTCCGAAAGATTTTTCAAGCTATTGCACATAAAAAAGAAGAACATAGGAGGCTGCCTAGAAAATGGATGGGTCTGTCTAGAATTTTTATACGAAAGATATGGTCAGGAAAGGGGATTCGAGTTGTTTAAATCAGAACTTAACAACGGGGGATGCTACCAAACCTGGAAAAAGCACAGTTTTGAAGCATTCATAGTGGGTTTTTTGGGAATCATGGTATTTCCAAAGAGAGGAGGAAAAATCAGCACCAATCTAGCTGCGTTTGTTATCACTTTTGAGAAGAATCCTAAGGTCACCCTCGTGCCTATGATTTTGGCAGACATTTATCGAGCCTTGACGATGTGCAGAAATGGAGCTGACTATTTTGAAGGATGTAACATTCTATTGCAGTTATGGATGCTCGAGCATGTTCATTACCATCCATTTATTGTGAATTTTCGAGTCGAGTGGAATGATTATATCAAGGGCCATGAGAAGAGTATGGAGGACCAAAACTTTCCCGAAGGAATAAGAGCTTGGAAGGAGTACTTGGAGGGGTTGACGGCGGACAAGATAGTGTGGAATTATCATTGGTTCCCCTCAAAAGAGGTGATATATATGTCTAATTTCCGACCCTTCATCGTCTTAATGGGTCTCCGAGGTGTTCAGCCCTAGGTAACACTAAGAGTCATGCGACAATTCGGTCGACGTCAGCATATATCGCCAGTCAAGGATATGAAAGAGTTCATGTATGAATTCCTCCCTGACATCCCTCTAAGGAAAACTGAGATACTTAAGATCTGGGGAGGGTCTGTACTTTCAGGTTTCGATCACATGGTGGAAGACCGCGACAAGGGCGAGGTAGACTATTGGTATCTGCCATGGTTTCATGACCAACCTCCTCCTAAAGCTATGCCAGAAAGGTCAGCCAGAGAGCCAGTGGATCGAGAAGCGGAGATCGAAGTCAGAATTAAGCAGGCTCGACGAGAGGTAGAAGAGAACTATCAGTCTACTCTGCATGTCTTAAATAATGATTTGGAAAGGGCTAGAGAAGAATTGGTTCACCATGAGGCAAAATTTGAGGCCAGAATTAGGTCGGTTCGTAAGGAGATTGAGAGAGAGAACCGTGTTGCCATGCATGCCCTACAAGAAGACCTGTATATTGTCACCGGTGCTATGGAGCAGCAATTGAGTGATTTTGAGAAAGAGAAGGCCTTGATAACAGGTACACAGTCGAAGCTTCGAGCTCAGCTAAAAGCTTCCATGGAGCGGGAAAGAGAAATAGCGAGATGCTTCACGACTTTTCAGAAGGAAGTTGAAGTTGAGAAAAACCAGTGGATGACCAAACGACAGGCGCTTTACTATCAGATCGATGACCTTCATGAACGAGAAGAAGACCTAAAACATACCATCCGCACTACGCAACATTGGGTGCAAAACTGCCATGAGAGTATGATCGAGGCCAGGGGAGAAATACTTCAGCTCAGTGAAACCTTGGTTAATGTTTATTCTAAGTATCTTCACCAAGGTGATGAAAATCTGGGCCGTCAGGCACGTGCTCTCGCTCCACATCTGCCAAAAGCGTTATCCAGGATCTACTCAAGTCTGAGGGAGGATTAAGTTGCAAGACATCTTTGGAAGGAATCTTGATGATAATTATTAAAGTCCTTGTTTTCTTAGAGTTAGTTTCTTTATAGGTTTTTTTTAGTATTTCTCCAGTATACTGAGTCTGTTCTAGTTTTAGATAATTTTAGTTTCCTTTCATTAAAGTTTTGTTTTAAGAACAATTGGAAATGTATGGAAAATTTCGCATTTATTTCAAGTTTTTATTCTCTTTATTTCTGAATATATATATATATATTTACCATATCCATGAACTACGTGATGATCTGATTCATGTAAAACATGATACGTAGTCAACCCTTGGCGGGTGCGATCAAATATTTTTTCAAGTTTCAAGTAATAATTTTAAGATGTTGGCGTTAAATAATGAGGGTAAAAATTAATTCACCAAAGCCGAGATGAAACAAGAGGGATTTCCTAAGTCCATTTCAGGAAGGAAATTACTTAGGTGCATGACATTTGAGTAAGTTATGAGTATATTTTTTTATTTTATTTTTTTAAAAAAAGCTCTAAATCCTAACATATTTGTTTCTGTTTCAAAGAGAGAGAGAATAAGGTGGTTGGTTGTGGTTAAGCTGGCCTCTCACCCTTACAACACAAGGTATAAAGGGAAAAGAAAGATGACTCGGAAAGATGGAACAGAATTTGATAATGAAGAATGTCGAGATCAGTTAGTTCCACGAGAGTTCGCATCTTTAGAGGAAATAGGTTATTTAAGCAACAAATTGCGGAAATGTATTAGGCCTGGGCGAATGGACAAGCCCCACCTTCCTCGATTCCTGGCCTTTCAGATGCAAATCATCCCAGTTCTCTCAAGCCCGAGTCGACGATCCACTTTATCCGCCCGAATTTGGTCCATACGCTAATGTGTCTAGCGCTGCTGGCACATCCACCATGCGTCCTCCAAATCCATCATTCATGAACAACCCGCTTTTTATTCCGGCCGTGACAACTAATATAAATCCTCCATCAATGATACAAAAGCCTATCAATGAACTAAATCATGATCAAGTCTATCCTCCTGAATTGGCATTCAAACCCGTAAATTCATATCAGCCCACTCATCAGCCTGAGTCTCATATCGTGATTGAGAAGGCTATTATGAATGAAGAACGAGAAGAGATATTTAGAAAAGTGAGGAGTCTGGAGTAGAGTATGACAAACATACAAGGATTGGGAGGACACAAAAGCGTCTCTTTCAAAGACCTGTGTATGTTCCCTAATGTTCATTTGCCAATAGGATTCAAGACCCAAAAATTCGACAAATATAGTGGTCATTGTGACCCAGTGGCCCACTTATAAAGGTATTGAAATCAACTCAGAGGAGCAGGAGGGAAAGAGGAGCTGCTTATGGCCTATTTCGAAGAAAGTCTGACGGGAATAGCCTCCGAATGGTTTATCGATCAAGACATCTCCCATTGGCACGTTTGGGATGATATGGCTCAAGATTTTGTACAACAATTTCAATACAATCTCGATATTATCCCTGACCACACTTCTCTCGCTAATATGAAGAAAAAACCATCTGAAAGTTTTCAAGAGTTTGCCATAAAATGGAGAGAACAGGCATCTAGAGTCAAACCGCCACTGAAGGACCAGGAATTGATTGACGTTTTTCTCCAAACTCAAGAGTCCAATTATTTTCATCATTTACTAGCCGCGGTTGGTAAACCTTTCGCTGAAGCAATAAAAATTGGGGAAATGGGGAGAATTGCATCAAATCAGGAAAAATCATAAGCCAAACCGCCCTCAGGGCCACTACACAAGCCATTCAGAGTGGATCAGGTAGTTTTGGAAATCGAAAAAAGAAGGAGGAAGGATCCATGATGGCATTAGTACCGGGCAATGCCCAAAGGGGACGGAACTCCCCTTACGTTCATGTCCAAAAGGGACAACCCAGCCCTCCTCAACATTATTATACACCTCAACTTGCTGTTCTTAATGCTTAAGCGTATGCCCGACCTCCTCAGCGTCCACAATGGAGGGCACCTGCGCCACAAGGTTTTCGTCCGCGGCAGCCAAATTTACAAGCCCCTCGTAATCTGTATGTTCCGGCAGACTATGCAAGAGTACAGAGGCCAAGGGAAAACTTCACCCCAATTGGAGAATCGTATACGAGCCTGTTGCGAAGATTGGTCAAATTAGGATGGATTGAACTTGTTTTGCCTTTCAAAGTAGATCCGAATGCAAGTTGGTTTGATCCTAATGTAAGGTATGAGTAACATTCCAACGTCCAAGGTCACAGTACCGAAAATTGTTGGAGTCTGAAGAGGTCGATTGAAAAGTTAATCAAAAGCAAGGCAATCGTAATACAAAAAGATAAAGCGCCGAATGTCACCGACAATCCAATTCCTAATCACAGTACCACACACGTCGTGGGGATGATTTTTAACGATAGAGACTACAGGCCAACATGCCAAGCAATGATGGAAATACGCACCTTAAAGGAGAACCCAGGTGAAGCACTAAAGTATATGCAAAGAGAACCACTGATCGTGAAAGGAGCGAGTCCTATTATAAGACCCTGAGGTTCAGAAAAGATGGTATTGTATGTTCCTGCAAAGCTAAAGGGAATAGCACAAGATGGTCCAAAACTATATCTTTCGAGTGGTCCCGCATGGTTCGACCAACAGCGCAATGACATGAAAAAGATAATAGAGCCAGTTGTAATAAAACACGCAGCACAGCTCCCAGTGACAAGCTTAAAAACCATCCCATGGAACTACAACAAAACCACGGTGATGTACAAAGGAAAAGAGGTCATGGAAGAAACAAACGAAACAGGGGGTTTGACTCGATCAGGAAGATGCTATGTTCCAGAAGAATTAAGGAGACCAAAACAGTTTAAAGATAGTCAAGGGCCAATGAAAAAACCTGTCATAAACGAAGAGGCTGAGGAATTTCTAAAGAAAATAAAAACCCAAGACTATTCCATTGTTGATCAATTGAGGAAAACCCCAGCTCAAATCTCATTATTATCCCTGCTGCTACATTCTAAAGAACATTGTCAGGCATTGATTAAGTTGTTGAACGAAGCATACGTCCTGAAGGAAACTACGGTATGTCAAATAGAAAGGATGGTTAGTAGAATATTTGAAGCAAATAGAATCACTTTCACTGATGATGAGTTACCCACAGAAGGTTCTGGTCATAACAAGGCTTTGCATCTGACTATCAAATGCGAAGGATATTACATAAAAGGGGTAATGATCGATGGAGGTTCAGGAGTAGATATCTGTCCTCTCTCTACTTTGCAAAAATTAAAAATCAGCCCAGATAGGATTCGGTCCAATAATATATGTGTTCGGGCTTTTGATGGTGCAAAACAAGACACAATTGGTGAGGTAGATATTGCTTTGGTTATTGGACCAGTTGAGTTTACAATCACCTTTCAAGTAATAGACATGGATACTTCCTACAACCTACTTTTAGGAAGACCATGGATCCACATGGACAGAGCCATACCTTCTACTTTGCATCAAGTAGTTAAGTTTGAACACGACAATCAGGAAATCATTATACATGGAGAGGATGACCTTCCCATACATCGAGATCCTTATGTACCCTCTATCGAAACAAAAGGGGGTTGTGAATCTTCCATTTATCAAGCCTTTGAAATTGTGACAGCTGATCAAGTCGTGGAAGGCACGCCGATTCCAGGGCCTCATCTCTCTTCTACTTCAATCATGGTGGCTAGCCAAATGCTACAAAATGGTTATGAACCAGGAAAAGGATTAGGGGTTTCGCTCTAAGGAATTATAAACCCTGTAGATCCATGTGGTATCCACAACTCCTTTGGCTTAGGCTTTAAGCCTACCGCAGCAGATAGAAAATGGGTAAAAGAGCAGAAGAAGAAGGCTTGGAAATTGAAAAGTCCGGTTCCACACATTAGCCAATCTTTCATGAAAGCTCAAAAAGAAGAAAATCAATACCCATATGCTAACAAAGATGTGGATGAAATATGTCAAGGTCTCAAGGAAATCTTTTATGAAATAAACATGATTTAGATGGGTGAAGGCCCTAGCCATGCAGATATGCAGTTCGTCAGGCCAAATATCAAGCTCACTAACTGGGAAGCCACTCCTCTCCCTACAAGGAAGGAGTCTTGTATTTTGGACTATTCTCAGGGTTGTAGTCCACATAGTTTAGTTGCCCTGCTTTCATGTTAACCCTCCTATCCTTTTCGATTCAACTAAATGAAATTCAAGTTTTCTAGTAAATTTATCTTTTCTTCCCTCTTTTAATTTTTATTATTTTTATCTTATTTCAGTTATGTTAATACTAGCTCCGATAACATGGCATGTACGTGGAGTTCACATTTAGACCCTAAAAAGTTGTCTAATCTCGAATCAGCAAACCAAACGGTAGATGAATACGATGAAGGTGAAGTTGATAAGGAAGTCAAAAAAGGATTGGATCAATTTGAGGATAAGCCCAAACCCAATTTAAATGACACCGAGATAATAAATTTAGGAACTGGTGAGGAAGTTAGAGAAATAAAAATAAGTATTCATGCGGATCAAAATATCAGGAATGATATTGTTCAGATTTTGATCGAGTATAAGGATGTTTTTGCTTGGTCTTATGACGATACGCCGGGTCTAAGCACGGATTTGGTGGTCCACAAACATCCTAGATACCCTGATTTTTCATCGGTCCAGCAAAAGCAAAGAAAGTTTAAAACTGACGTGAGCGATAAAATCAAAGAGAAAATCATGAAGCAATTGAATGCGAACGTGATCAGGGTCGCTCAGTACACCACATGGTTGGCTAATGTGGTGCCCGTACTAAAGAAAGATGAAAAAATTAGAGTTTGTGTTGATTATAGGGATTTGAACAAAGCAAGCCCTAAAGATAACTTTCCGCTACCCAATATTCATATCCTTGTTGATAATTGTGCTAAACATGAGATCCAATCTTTCGTGGATTGTTATGCCGGATATTACCAGATCCTGATGGATGAAACAGATGCAGAAAAGACTACTTTCACCACCCCGTAGGGTACTTATTGCTACAAGGTCATGCCATTTGGTTTAAAGAATGCGGGAGCTACGTACATGAGAGCTATGACTACAATTTTTCATGACATGATGCACAAAGAAGTAGAAGTATATGTTGATGATGTCATTATCAAGTCCAAGACACGAGTCGATCATGTATATGACTTGAGGAAATTCTTCGAAAGGTTGCGAAAGTATAATCTTAAGCTCAAGCCAGCTAAATGCGCATTTGGAGTTCCATCCAAAAAACTTTTGGGTTTCATAATTAGCCGCAGAGGCATTGAATTGGACCCCGCCAAGGTAAAATCCATTCGAGAATTGCCGCCTCCGAAGAATAAAACTGAGGTCATGAGTTTTCTTGGAAGGCTGAATTATATAAGCAGATTCATCGCTCAGCTTAGCACTACATGTGAACCGATATTTAAGTTGCTAAAAAAGGATGCTGCTATCCAATGGACAGACGAATGTCAAGAATCATTTGATAAGATTAAAGAATATTTGGCAAATCCTCCTGTGCTGGTCCCACCGAAACCTGATAGGCCTTTATTTCTATATCTGTCAGAGATGGACAATTCTTTTGGTTGTGTTTTAGGACAACATGATATCACAGGCAAAAAGAAAAAAGCAATCTATTATTTGAGCAAAAAGTTCATGAGTTACGAGGTAAAATATACTCTTTTAGAAAAGACATGTTGCGCCTTAACTTGGATTGCTCAGAAGTTAAAGCACTATCTTTCATCCTACACAACCTACCTCATGTCTCAAATGGATCCTTTAAAGTATATTTTTCAAAAACCTATGCCCACAGGCAGATTGGCGAAGTGGCAGATTTTACTTACAGAATTCGACATTGTGTATGTTACTCGCACCGCTATGAAAGCGCAAGCATTGGCCGATCATTTGGCAGAGAACCCAGTTGACAATGAGTATGAGCCTTTGCGAACTTACTTTCCTGATGAAGAGATAAATTCAATTGAGGAAGAAGTTCAAGATGATATGTATGCGTGGAAATTATATTTTGATGGGGCAGTCAATGTCAAAGGAGTAGGAATTGGGGCGGTTCTTGTCTCACCGATCGGGCATCATCATCCCGCCACAGCACGACTCCGTTTCTTTTGTACTAATAACACAACAGAATATGAAGCTTGCATCATGGGGTTAAATATGGCAATAAATCTGGATGTACAGAAGCTAGTGGTGTTGGGAGATTACAAATTACTCATTTGACAAATTCAAGGTGAATGGGAAACGAGAGATATCAAGCTCATTCCATACAAACAGTTTGTAGAGGACCTTAGCAAAAGGTTCAAGTCTATTGAGTTTAGATCTATTCCCAGATCCCATAATGAGCTGGCTGATGCCCTGGCTACCCTAGCTTCCATGCTCCTGTACCCAGGAAATACGCATCTCAACCCATTAGAGATACAGATACGAGATCAACATGGTTATTGCAATATAATTGATGCAGAACCAGATAATGAACCTTGGTACTATGATATCAAATGCTTCCTAAAGTCAAAAGAATATCCAATACATGCCAATGCAGATCAAAAAAGGACCATTAGGAGACTTGCTAATGGTTTCTTCTTAAGTGGGGAGATTCTGTAAAAACGAACCCCAGACTTGAACTTGTTGAGATGTGTTAATATTCAGGAAGTTGAAAGAATCATGAATGACGTACATTCGGGGGTATGTGGTTCGCATATGAATCGCTATGTTTTAGCGAAGAAGATTATGCGGGCAGGATATTATTGGTTAACTATGGAGCGAGATTGCTTTCGCTTTGTTCGCAAGTGTCATCAGTGTCAAATTCATGGTGATTTGATTCACTCGCCACCTTCAGAGCTGCATCCTATGTCTGCTCCTTGGCCATTCGTTGCTTGGGGCATGGATGTAATCGGTCCAATAGAACCAAAAGCTTCTAATAGGCATCGATTCATACTGGTCGCTATTGACTATTTCACCAAATGGGTAGAAGCCGCCACTTTCAAATCAGTGACGAAGAAAATAGTAGTGGATTTTGTTCATTCGAACATCATATGTCGTTTTGGTATACCGAAGTCCATTATCACAGACAATAGAACCAATCTCAATAGTCATCTAATGAAGGAGGTTTGTGAGCAATTCAAGATCGTGCATCATCATTCTACCCCTTACCGTCCTAAAGCAAATCGAGCCGTTGAAGCAGAAAACAAGAATATTAAAAAGATTCTTAGGAAAATGGTCAAAGGATCTCGAAAGTGGCATGAGAAATTACCGTTTGCTATTTTAGGATATCGTACAACTATCTGTACATCAACTGGCGCAACTCCTTATTTACCAGTCTATGGTACTGAAGCTGTGATACCCGCAGAAGTCGAAATTCCCTCGCTTCGAATCATTAGTGAAGCCGAAATTGACGATACTGAATGGGTCAAGTCAAGACTAGAACAATTATCGTTAATAGATGAAAAAAGGTTGACGACAATTTGCTTTGGTCAATTATACCAACAGAGGATGGCGCGAGCTTACAATAAGAAGGTACGTCCTAGGAAATTCGAGGCTGGCCAACTTGTTGTAAAATGCATCCTTCCACACCAAGAAGAGGCTAAAGGAAAGTTTGCTTCAAACTGGCAAGGTCCATACATAGTTAAACAAGTATTATCAAATGGAGCTTTGCAACTTGCGGATCTGGACGAAAAAATGACAGAAAAAGCTATCAATGCCGATTCAGTCAAAAGATATTATATTTGACACACTTGTGCTAAACATTCTCAAGTTGAGATGACGAAAGGCCATCATTCTACTTAACTAAATGTCATTAATCCCTTGTCAGCCCTTCGAGCCTTATTTACCTTTCCTTGCTTGCCCTCTTTGTAGTAAAAAAAAAATGATAATGCGTTAGCATCGAACAACGTTCGACCTGATTCCTAAATGGATACGTAGGCAGTCCTATCTTGGGGTTAGGTCCGACAAAAGAAAAAAAAGAAGATATATACCCTATTGTCACTTTTATATGGATCTCAAGTTGTAATTTATCCTATAAATCCTTTTCCCTTTGTCCATTAAAGACCTTCTGATCAATTTTTGAGAATATCAAGCCTTGTGTGCTGTATATATATATATATATATATATATATATATATATATATATACATATATATATATATATATAAAATAAAAATAAAGGGGAGGGGCTTGTAGGTGAAAACCCAGGGAGGCACCACAAGATATCAAAAAAGAAAAAATCTTATTGGTGAAAACCCTCAGGGGCGCCATAAGACAATGATGAACGAGACAATCGAAATTAGAGAGGTCAATTGAGAAAATCCTAGAAGGAATGACTTTAGTCAAACAAAGTTTGTCATGATAGGACAAAGATCAAGAAGGATGATTTAATTTGATTGAAAGGTGCAGCCTAATTCGAGATTAGACAGTTTTGAAGGATCAAATATCTACTCCAAATTGTGTGTCATGCGTTATTGAAGTCAATATACACCTCCAAATAAGCTTTCTTACTTTACTGGTAGAAATACCTTCTATTCAAACATAATTCTTTTACTCCTTTTGATTTTTCCTCATTTCATTTTTACACGCTCTGTTTTTATGGGTAAGTCTCGCACCAAATGCAAAATAAAGAAAAACGCGCAAAATTGACCAGGGCTCCCAGTGAAATTGAGCAGAGATTGTTGGGCGTTCACCACCTTGACAAGGACAGGGAGCCAGTTAAGATAAGGGTTACGAGTGAAGCATTTGAAAATGAAGAACAGAATCGTACTGAAACAAACAAAAATACAACAGAATTTGAAAGACAAGGATTCAAGCTCGTCAACCAATTAGTTGAATCAACTGTATCAAGTTGGGGCAGAGATAAGGAAAACCTCTAAGGAATTCAAGGCCACAAACCAACTACCAATTTTAAAACTCACAATTCTTTCTCTCTCTCTCTCTCTTGCTTGAACAGGGGCAAAACAATCTTTTGAAGTTTAGTGAAAAAAAAAACAAGTATAGCAAAGCTTAGTTTTCTTAAATTTTCTGTTTTGTTATACTCCTATAATTCTAAGTTCGTATCAATATAATAATAATAATAATAATAAAACCCCTCATATTCAAAGCTGGGGCATTTTTTTTTCTTCTTTTCTCTTCTAACTAAAAAAAAATCCTAACCTTATCTCGTCTTCATAGGGCGCCATCCCCTAGTTGACATCTTACTTCGTCTTCATAGGACGCCATCCCCTAGTTGACACCTTACTTCGTCTTCATAGGGCGTCATCCCCTAGTTGACATCTTATCTCGTCTTCATAGGGCGTCATCCCCTAGTGGACATCTTATCCCGTCTTCATAGGGCGCCATCCCCTAGTTGACATTTTTTTCGTCTTCATGGGGCGCCATCCCCGAGTTGACATTTTTTTCATCTTCATAGGGCGCCATCCCCTAGTGGACATCTTATTTCATCTTCATAGGGCGTCATCCCCTAGTTGACATCTTATTCGTCTTCATAGGGCGCCATTCCCTAGTTGATATCTTATCTCGTCTTCAAGGGCGCCATCCCCTAGTTGACATCTTATCTCGTCTTCATAGGGTTCCATCCCCTAGTTGACATCTTATTTCGTCTTCATTGGGCGCCATCCCCTAGTTGATATCTTATCTCGTCTTCATAGGGCGCCATCCCCAGTTGACATCTTATTTCGTCTTCATTGGGCGTCATCCCCTAGTTGACATCTTATCTCGTCTTCATAGGGCGTCATCCCCTAGTTGACATCTTATTTCGTCTTCATAGGGCGCCATCCCCTAGTTGACGTCTTATCTCATCTTCATAGGGCGCCATCCCCTAGTCGATATTTTAGGAAACAAACCTTCCTATTTTTCTTCTTTATGTCTTCATAGGGCATACAAAATCTAGTTGCATTTTAATAAGCAAAAATCCTAACTCTTTTTCATGCGTTCATAAGGCACAACTTCCTTTGGTTGCATTATTGAGGATAAGAATCTTATTTTATTGCATGCCCAACTTTGGTTTCTATCATTTTTAATTATTTATTCTTAAATTGTTGTGTAGTTTTTCTAATATCTCACAAAAATTTCCGAGTGCAAACTTGGCGTAGAAAATTTTGTTTATTTTGTTTTGTTTTCCTTGATGGCTTGCAGGTTTTCTGCAAAACACAGGTTTAATGCCGAGAATGACATTCCATCTCTGATTTGAGTAGTGGAGAATGATTAGTTTGAAAATACAGATTCATCTATGCATCTGTAGCGGCGGAACATCCCAAGAATCATCTGTATAACCCCTTATCAAGAGAACAAACATCCAAAAGTATTTTATGAATTATCCTTTGGAAGAGTGTCAATGACACAATCCAAGTTGCAAGTTCAAGCCTCAAATCCTAACTTCAAGGTCAAATCTTGAGATCAAGGTACCCACCATAAGAAGGTGTAGCGATAACTGAGGACCCAAGAAGAAGATCTGAAGCAAGAGAATCAAGACAATTAGAATAGATAGGATTTTGTATCTTTCATTTTTAGTTCCATTTTTTCTTTTTTTCTGATGTAATAAAAAGATCCACGAACCGAAAACTCGACGGGGCCTCAAATCGACTCTCCAACTCATCCATTCATTCCCACACCCACTTGAACTACATGTGACCTGATTCTCTAATAAACCGAGATATGTAGGGTGTCTAAAACCAAGGCTCGGTCGCACCTCTTTTCTACTTATTTACTAGTGAATAAATGGTTGGACCAAAATTAGTCATGTTTACTTCTTTGCTTGAAAATTCTCCATATTTCCAAGCAAAGTGGGGCATTCTGTAAACACCTAATTTTTGACCCAAACCTAATGTTTTATACCATTTTAATGTTCAATTAATTTTTTTATTTATTTTAGGCATTTTAAATTTATCTTATTTTTGAGGTTTGTTAAAAAAAATTAAAAACTACAAAAATAGAGTCACATTTTAAATAAGTTTTTATTTTATTGTTTATTTATTTGTTTATTTATTTTTAGAAAAAAAAAGAATTTTTTTTTATATTTGTTTTCTTCTTTCAACTTTTAATGTTGTGATATTAATTTTTCTTAATCATATTCCTAAGACTAGTTATTAACTTATATCATATCTTATTAGTTTTAATCATTTTTATTTTATTATTATTAATAATAATAATAATAATAAAAAATAATAATAATAATAATAAAAAAAAAAGAGAAACCTAAACTACCCAAACCACCCCACAATTCCCACTTCTACTTAACCTCTCCCATTACCTCCACAAACACACGACACACACATGCACTAATTATAAATATAACACACACATGCACTAAGAAAGGGGAGATCACATACGGACGAAGCAAAAGAAAAAAAAACAACTCACTAATCTCTTCATTTTATTTTGAGGTTTATTCAAGATTTCGAGTTCGTGGCTTTTTGAACGTTCATTAGTGAAAATTAATTTTCGTAAGAGGTAGCCTTCAATCTTTCTGTCTTTGATATAATTTCAAATGTAAGGGTTGTATGAAATTTAATTCCAATATTACAAAGATGCTTAGATGTTCACGTATGCATGTCTTATTTGGTTATCACATTTCGTCGTTATTAAATGAAATAAGTTAAGTTTTCAATTCTATGAGATTTCGAATAATCTTGGTGTAATATGTCGTAATTTTCACATGCAAATTATCAAATATATGTCAATGTTATTCTTGTTTAACGATTTATTTTTTATTTCTTATTAGTTGAACTCCAGAAACGAAACTATATTTGTTAAGTACTAGTTTTAGTTTCATTAATTTAAAAAGTGAGCCATGGAAATGAGATAATGTTGTTGTTGTGGAAATGGACAACTATGGAGATCAAGAATATTTTAATCTACTATTAATAATTTGGTATTCATGGAGATCGAAGATTTAAGTTTTCAAACACAAAGTAATTAATTAGTGAAAAAGTAAATTTTAATCTTGATTAGTAAAAAAAATATTAGGTGCGTTTTTGCTTGCTTCAAGTTAATCCAAATGTTTATTTTAATGAATTTATTTCTAATTTTATTTTATTTTTGTAGTGGGCAATAAGTATATACGGATGTGTTTTTTAATGTTAGATTGACGTATGAATTTTATTTGCTTATTTATTTCGATATTAGAAGAGTAAAATAATTTACAGTAGTCGAATATTAATTTGTAAAATGTAAGTGTTTGATCTATATCGAGTACTGTGTAATTATTTAGTGAAACATTTGATGTTTATGTGCTATTGGTTTAATTTCATATATGTTTTAACTTATTAATGTCTTTGACACTAATCAATACATAATAATGTGTCAAGCCTAGATTTACTAAGTTTCGAGTTACTATACCAAAATGAGTTTGTTTGTTTTTAGCTAAAAATTTCGTTATGCTAATTAGTAATCGTGGGAAGTTGGCAAGCCCTGCCACCAACCATCGTTATGATAAAATCAATATATCTTTTTAAAGCTAATCTAAGTGGGATGGATAATCTTCTTTACATATTAAAATCTTATTTAGACTAGGAAAATGGGGACGAGCCATAAATGCCGTAAAGGCGCGAGAAACGTGCCAAAATTTGTGGCGAGGCCGAAAAGTACTACTATCGGTAAGCCACACGTCAACATAATAAATAATTTCAAAATAAATTAAAAGCGGGAGGCAAATAACTTTTAGGTTAACAAATATTATAAATCCAAAAAAAATTAATTTCAGCCAAACCTAAGTCATTAAAGCGACCGTGCTAGAACCACGGGACTCGAGGGGTGCCTAACACCTTCCCTTCGGTCAACAGAATTCCTTATCCGGATTTCTAGTTCGCAGACCAAAAAAAAAATTAAAGAGTCATTTCCTTTTGAATAGGGATTCAATAAGGTGACTTGGAACACCCAAACTCAATTCCAAGTGACGACTCTGTTAATAAAATAATCCCTTTTCAAAACGTCACTTTAATTGGAAAAACCCATTTTCTCTAAAACCAACTCCCTAGCAGGGTCGTATGCGGTGAAAAACAGGGGGTGTGACACAGACAAATTCTAGTGGCTCACCGCGATGGCACCGCATCGTGGTGAAAGCCAAAAATGAGAATTTCAGTGACGGAAATTTAATTCTTTTCAGGGGCAATTTGTTTTTTTTTTCACGGCCCTAATCATTCCAAAACACATAAATTAATCCCCAAAAGCTGATTAAGTCATTATTTACTCAATTGTTTTCCAAATCAAGAGTATTCTCCCTCAAGTAGAAAACCCTAACAAAATTTAAGATCAATCCTCAAGAAAATCACCAAGAAACTTCAAGAATTTGTCAACCAGGTATCTTAGGTGGTCATCCTTGGGTTCCTTCCACCCTTGGAGTTCAAGAACCCTTTTTAAAACTACAAGTTTTTAGATTCATGTCATGTTTGGATTATTGTATGGGTTTCAATTCAAAATTCTATTATAAGTTTCGTGAATATAAGATAGAATGTATGTTGATTGATGTAATTCCCATGTCAATACCCTTGAAATTGCAAGTTTAAGTTGTAGTCATGATGCTTATGTGTTGTTCATTATCATGTGCATTAATGATATAATATATCCCAAGTGTTTGATATAATGTCCATGTGAATTGAATAGTATAATCATGACATGTTAGCATGTGTTCTCATTCATGTACAAGTTCATGACCTCTAAGTGTTTCAAAAAATGTCTCAGTGAATGAATTGTGAATAATTGACTATTGTTATGCCTTTAAGATTTGCTGTGTTTTATTATTGATGCTATTGATTCCTGGGGGTATTTAATACCCAAAATCTAGATGTTTACTTAGTTACAGTAGTTACAGAACAGTCTCAGTAAAGGTAACAAATAGTAGTACTTAGTCAGTTAACAGAACTTAGTGAACCCAGTACAGCTCAGTTAGTCCGCACGATCAGTGTCAGTTTGGTTACGCTTAGTACAGTCTAGTTAAGTAATCTGGGTCATTTCAGTTAGGAGTAGGATTCATCACCGAGCGAAACTAGGGATGGGGGTATTCCTGTTAGTATAGGGTTTGACCCTTAGTAGCAATCCCTGAGTTATAGAACTACTTAGCCAGCGTAGATTACCTGTTAGATGAGGGATCACTGACAGCTTGTCATTACCAGTGGCGCAGTATTGACACCATTCTAATTGGGGTTACAGATTGGACCCCAACTCAGCTATATTGCTCTATTTGGGGCATGTCGGTTAGATGACTACTTTCCATAGTTATAGTTTCATTCTCAGTCTCAGTAATAGAACTCAGATAGTTCTACAGAATTCAGAACTGTCAGATATAGTCAACTCAAAATAGTACAGAATTCAGCTAGTTCTATCAGAACCTAGACTGTCAGATACAGTTATTCAGTATCAGTTATCAGTACTCATTTATCGGCATTTAGAGTCAGTAGTTAATATCATCATAAATTCAGTTACAGTCATTTATTCATACATGTATTCTCACATTCATGTTATACAATCGATTAGCATAGTTCATGCATATAAACCCTTGCATTCAACCTACCTCACTTGCATACTAGTACATTCAATCGTACTGACGTATTTGCGCTATGGTGTTTTATACCATAGGTTCAGAAGCACGAGCTCCAGAGCATCAGTAGCATTCCAGTCTCAGCAGTCAAAGTTAGCAGTGAGTCCTCATCCTTCGAGGACATGATCATTTCTTTATTATTTTATTACTTAATTTATTTCAGTAGTTGGAGTTAGTTGGGGACATGTCCCATTAACTACTTATTCAGATAGTTCTGTCTTAGAGGCTTTCAGACTACATTATGTTCAAATAGTTTATTTTAGTTTAAGTTTTGGTATTGATACACCGTACTCTCAGATAGTATGTTTTATCCATTTTGAACCTTATGGCATGTTCCATTCTATCATTTCCATATTTTATGTGATGTCATATAGTATACAGGTACAGATATCAGTCATGGATTAGCTTGTGGTCCTTCAGAGTCATAAGCACCATGTAGAATTTCGGGTACTAGATTCTAGGATTTAAAAACTTGGTATCAGAGCCTAAGGTTCAATAGAGTCCTAGGAAGTCTTAAAACCGCATAAATTAGAGTCTTTTAAATGGGTGTCTTACGCGCCACATTTATGTGCAAGAGGCTATGAGATGTTTTAGGAACAATTTCCCTTCTTTCAGTATTCATGTCATGCCAATGAGCATGAGCTCAAATTTAAATCTCAGTCTAATCCGTTTCTCCCTTTTTTCTACAGAACATGCCTCCCAAAAGAAAAGAAGGAAATCAGTCAGCCCGTCCAAGCAGATCCCTTGGACGAAAACGTTTCTCATGCAGAGTTTAGAGTTGTATTCACCACTCTTGCTAATTCAGTTGCTTCTCAAAATAAATGACCCGCTATCATTTCAACCAACCCAGAGGCGAATTCAGCTGCAGTCAGGATTCGATACTTCATACGAATGAATCCTCCATTTTTTTTGGGTCTAAGTCAGATGAGGACCCTCAGGAATTTCTTAATAAAGTTCAGAAGGTTACAGACATAATGGGGGTTACTCCTAGTGAGAGTGTTGAGCTAGCTGCATATCAGTTTCAGGATATTGCTCACACTTGGTTCAAACAGTGGAAGTCTGAGAGGTCAGTTGATGCAGGGCCTATTAAGTGGGAGGAGTTTGTCACTGCATTCTTAGATAGATTCTTTCTCTAAAAGCTGAGGGAAGCTAAGGTGTTATAATTTATCAACCTCAGGTAGGGAAATATGACTGTGAAAGAGTATTCTCTTAAGTTTACTCAATTAGACAGATATGTTCCTCATGTGGTTGCAGATAGCAGGGCCAAGATGAGTAAGTTTATTTCTGGGGTGAATGATAATGTGGTTAATGAGTATAGGTCCGCGATGTTGAATAGTAATATGAACATAGCCAGGCTTATGACCCATGCTCAACAGATAGAAGAGAAAAAGATTAAGATGAGAGAGGCAGAATAGGAGAGCAAAGACAAGTAGTTTCAACTTTGCTCGGCCTAAATCAGAAGGAGAGAATTGTTCTTAATTCCATCCTAAGTCATCCATTCTGGCTCCCTTTTCAGCTAGTACTCTAGTGTAGTAATTCAGATATGGCAATATATATAGGGAGCTAGGCTCTGAGTCTCAAGGTAGTGTCAGCAATGCCTGAACTAATCCCCTTTGTCAGACTTGTGGTAAGAACTGCAAGGGTACTTGTAGAGCTGGCAGTGATGTCTATTTCGAATGTAGAAAGCCAGGCCACGGAGTCAGGGATTGTCCCCAGTCAGGTTATCAGGGTCAGCAAAACCATTCCTCAACCTAGTCCAGACGCCCAAATCGGTAGGGTGCTACTTCTAGTGCTACTAGTGGGCAATGACCAAACAGACTTTATGCACTTCAATCCCGGCAAGATCAGGAAAATTCTCCTGATGTAGTTACTGGTACGTTACAGATCTTTCACTTGCATGTTTAGGTTTTGCAAGATCGAGGAATTTCCTTGTTTTTTGTTACTCCTTATATAGCAGTTGATTTCAGAGTCAGTCCTAAAATTCTAGCAGAGCCCTTCTCAGTATCTAACCTAGTGGGTAAAACCATCACAGCCCAACGGGTATACAGGAACTGTCAGATTATGATATTTAGAAAGTTACCTCAGTAGACTAAGTCAAATTAGATATGACTGATTTTAATATCATTCTCGGTATAGATTGGCTTCATTCCTGCTATGCAACAGTTGATTACAGAAATAGATTAGTCCAGTTCTAGTTTCTGAATAAACCTATCCTAGAGTGGAGGGGTAGTACTTCAACTTTCACAGGTCAGCTTATTTCCTACCTTCGGGCACAGAAAATGATATCTAATGGATGTGTCTATCATCTTGTTCATGTTACAGATTTTTGTTCCTAGACTCCCTATCTTGAATCAATCCCAGTCGTGAATGAATATTTAGATATCTTTCCTGAAGATCTTCCAGGAATTCCTCCCGAAAGGAAAATAGACTTCGGCATTAATCTTCTTCCAGATACTTAGCCTATATCTATTCCTCCATACAGAATGGCACCAGCAAAACTCAGAGAATTGAAGGAGCAGTTGAAAGATCTCTTAGATAAGGGATTCATCAGGCCCAATGTGTCCTCGTGGGGTGCACCAGTCTTATTCGTCTGCAAGAAAGATAGTTATCTCAGAATGTGTATAGACTAATGTCAACTCAATAAAGTCATGGTAAAAAATATAGGAAATTAAATTAACTTTCCAACGATACCAATTTCGTCCAAATCTAGTATCGGAGTAAAAGGTTAATGAACATTTATACAGAGGACTGTTGGAACTGCTCAGAAGTGACGGTCAGGCCGACGGACTATCAAGCTAGCAATAAACCATCGCCCAAATCATCACAGGCGAGGCAATAAGTCAATATTCTAGCTAAGGTACGACGAACAGGTTGACGGACCGTCGAGCTTGCGATGGACTATCGCCCAAGCCATCGATACTAAGGCAGTAAGTCCCAATTTTGGTCCAAGTATGACGGTCAGGCCGATGGACCATCGAGCCAGCGTTAAATAATCGGATGAGCCATCACAGATCCCGTTCAGCAATTTAAAGCCATTTTTAAAAGGGTATTTAGATCTTTTTTCACTTGTTTTAACCCCTAATTATACCAGACAATAGCTCATAACTTTATCATTCATTCACAACACCCAATTAGGGTTTCTCTCAAAGACCAATCCCCAAGAACAACAAACCCTAGGTGCTTAATTCCAAGTCAAGAACTCAAGCTTTTCTTCACCAATCTTCAAGAAATCATCCACCCAGGTATATCAAATGTTCATTCATGGATTCTTTTTATCCATGAAGCCCAAGAATCCAATTTTAAATTATAAAGTATGATGTTTATGTTGTGGATTGATTATGATCATGTTGATATTGTGTATGGTGCCCAAGTTGGAATCGTTAAATGTGTTTTCATTAATTTATGCTAGCATGTGGATTGAAATTTACTAAATAGTGTTGATTTATGCAACCATGATGAATTAATTTAATGTCCAGGCCTAAGCTTATAGTTATGCATGCAAGATGTTTGATAAAATGCCTAAGAGAATAGGAAATATGCCTTATGACTCAATTGTGACCAAAATAATGAGCCAACACTTTACCTTTATGTTCAAAATGACTTTCATCTTATTGTTATGCATTGAAATTATTTTATGGGTTGTTTATGAGATTAGCGTATGAAATTATGATATGTTTATATGCTTTCCTATTCATGTACCAAACCATGATAATCAAGTGCCTTATGAAATTCCCTAATGATTGTATTATGGATTGTTAATTATGGTCGTGAGTCCAGGAAGTGTCATGTCTTGTCAGTTTCATGCTATCGAGTCCTGGGGGTACGTGTACCTAATAATTTAGCTGTGTGCATAGAGCTAGGTTTATGTTTTCAAGATACTCTCAGTCAAGCCACATTCAGTAGAATTCGATCAGTCTCATGACTCAGAAAAACTTAGTAATCTCAGTTAGTTATCAGATCTTAGTGATACTCCGTTAGTTAATGGAACTCAGTAAACTCAGTCCAGTCAGTTTAGTATAATTAATTTAGTGTCTAATCATATGGGAGTAGGATTCAGCACCGAGTGAGCCTAAGGATGGAAACTCACCTGCGAGTAGAGGGTGTGATTCTTAGAAGAAATCCTTGCACTCCATAACTACGTAACCATAGGTTGGGACATCTAACTTGTTAGATAAAGGTTGATAAGGTGGCTTAACCTGTCAGATAAGGGTCCCACTATTCTCCTTAGAGTACCTATTAAATGAGGGATCACTCACAACTTGTCTTTACCAGTAGTGCGGTATTGACACCCTTTCAATTGGGGTTACAGATTAGACCCCAACTCAGCTATATTGCTTTATTTGGGGAATGTCAGTTTGATGACTACTTCCCACAGTTACAGTTTCAGTCTCAGCATCGATAATAGAACTTAGATAGTTCTACAAAATTCAGGACTGTCAGATACAATCAACTCAAAATAGTACGGAACTTAGCTTGTTCTATCAAAACCTAGATTGTCAGATACAGTCATTCAGTATCAGTTATCAATACTCTTGTTATTAGTATTTAGACTCAGTAGTCAGTATCATCATAAATTCAATTACAGTTATTTATTCATACATGTATTCTCACGTTCATGTTATACAGTCGATTAGCATAGTTCATGCATATAAACCATTGTATTTAACCTACCTCACTTGCATACCAGTATATTCAATCGTACTGACGCATTTGTGCTATGGTGTTTTATACCATAGGTTCAGAAGCACGAGCTCCAAAGCATCAGTAGCATTCCAGTCTCAGCAGTCAGAGTTTGCAGTGAGTTCTCATCCTTCGAGGACATGATCATTTCTTTATTATTTCATTAGTTAGTTTATTTTAGTAGTTGGAGTTATTTAGGGACATGTCACATCAACTCCTTATTCAGATAGTTTAGTTTTACAGGCTTTTAGACTACAGTATGTTCAGACAGTTTATTTCAGTTCATGTTTTGCTATTGATATACCGTACTCTCAGATAGTATGTTTAGTCTATTTTAAACCTTATGGCATGTTCTAGTCTATTATTTCCACATTTTACATGATGTCATACAATATACAGGTACAAATATCAATTGTGGGTTAGCTTGTGGTCCTTCGGGGTCATGGGCACCGTGTAGCATTTTGGGTACTAAATTCAAGGCATTACAAACTTGGTATCAGAGCCTAAGGTTTAATAGAGTTCTAGAAAGTCTGAAAGTCGCATCTAGTAGAGTCTTGTATTGGGTGTGTTTCGCGCATATTTATGTGCATGAGGCTATGAGATATTTTAGAAATAGTTTTCCTTATTTCAGTATTCATGTCGTGATAATGAGCTTGAACTCAAATTTAACTCTCACTCTAATCTTTTTCTCTCTTTATTCTATAGAACATGTCTCCCAAAAGAAGAAAGGAAAATTTATCAGCCTCTCAACCCGTCCAAGCAAATCCTTTGGACGAACGCATTTCTGATACGGAATTCAGAGTTGCATTCACCACTATTGCTAATTTAGTTACTGCTCTGAATGAATGACCAACTATCATTCCAGCTAACCTACTGGCCAATTCGACTGTAGCCAGGATTCGAGACTTCACCGAAAATAAATCCTCCATCTTTTTTTAGGTCTAAATTAGATGAGGACCTTCAGGAATTTCTTGATCAAGTTCAGAAGGTTACAGATATCATGGGGGTTACTCCTAGTGAGAGTGATGAGCTAACTACATATCAGTTGTAGGATGTTGTTCACACTTGGCTCAAACAGCAGAAGTCAGAGAGGTCAGTTGATGTAGGTCCTATTGAGTGGGATGAGTTTGTCACTGCATTCTTAGATAGATTCTTTCCCCAAGAGCTAAGGAAATCTAAGGTATTAGAATTTATCAACCTCAGGCAGGAAAACATGATGGTGAAAGTGTATTCTCTTAAGTTTACTCAATTAGACAGATATGCTCCTCATGTGGTTGCAGATAGAAGAGTCAAAATGAGTAAGTTTATTTCTGGGGTGAATGATAGTGTGGATAATGAGTGAAGGTATGTGATATTGAATAGTATATGAATATAACCAGGCTTATGACCCATGCTCAATAGATAGAAGAGCAAAATATTAAGATGAGAGAGAGACAGAATAAGAGAGCAAGGATAGGTAGTTTCAACTTTGCTCAACCTAAATCAGAAGGGGGGAATCATTCTCAATTCCATCCTAAGTCATCCATTCTAGCTCCTTCTGTAGTTTGTGCTCCAGTGCTGAAATTTAGAGATGGTAATAGAGATAGGGCGCCAGGCTCTAAGTATCAAGGCAGTGTCAACAATGCCTGAACTAATCCCCTTTGTCAGACTTATGGTAAGAACCACAAGAGTACTTGCAGAGCTGGCAATGATGTCTATTTTGGATATGGAAAGTCAGGCCACAGAGTCAGAGAATGTCCCCATTCAGGTTATCAGGGTCAGAAAAAACCATTCCTCAGCCTAGTCATATCGCCCAAATCAGCAAGGTGCCAGTTCTAGTGCTACTAGTGGGCAACGCCTAAATAGACTTTGTGCTCTTCAGTCCCAACAAGATCAGGAAAATTATCCTGATGTAGTTACTATTACATTACAGATCTTTCAATTGCATATTAACGCTTTGCTAGATCCAGGAATTTCCTTGTCTTTTGTTACTCCTTATATAGCAGTTGATTTCGGAGCCAGTCCTAAAATTCTAGTAGAGCCCTTCTCAGTATCTACCCCAGTGGGTAAAACTATCATTGCCCAATGGGTATACAGGAACTGTTCAGTTATGATATTTCAGTAAGTCATCTCAGCAGAATTAGTCGAATTAGAGATGACTGATTTTGATGTTATGTTATCAATATTCTCAATTATCAGTATCATCGCAAATTCAATTACAGTCGTTTATTCATACATGTATTCTCACATTCATGTTATACAGTTGATTAGCATAGTTCATACATATAAACCCTTGCATTCAACCAACCTCACTTGTATACTAGTACATTCAATCGTACTAACACATTTGCGCTATGGTGGTTTATTCCATAGATTCAAAAGCACGAGCTCCAAAGCATCAGTGGCATTCCAGTCTCAGTATTCAGAGTTAGCAGCAAGTCCTCATCCTTCGAGGACATGATCATTTCTTTATTATTTCATTACTTAGTTAATTTTAGTAGTTGGAGTGAGTTGGGGACATGTCCCATCAACTCTTTATTCAGACAGTTCAGTTTTAGAGGCTTTCAAACTATAGTATGTTCAAACAGTTTATTTTAATTCATGTTTGGTATTGATATACCGTATCTCAGATAGTATATTTTATCTATTTTGAACCTTATGGCATGTTCCAATCTTTTATTG
Organism: Capsicum baccatum var. pendulum; assembly: GCA_030864225.1. NCBI lineage: Eukaryota > Viridiplantae > Streptophyta > Magnoliopsida > Solanales > Solanaceae > Capsicum > Capsicum baccatum. The sequence continues at coordinate 209,924,588 of CM061553.1, read as the reverse complement.
CCATATTTTATATAATGTGATACAGTATACAGGTACAGATATCATTCATGGGTTAGCTTGTGGTCTTTTGGGGTCATGAGCACCGTGTAGAATTTTAAGTACTAGATTTGGGGCGTTACAAACTTGGTATCAGAGCCTAAGGTTCAATAGAGTCCTTGGAAATCTAAAAGCCGCATCTAGTAGTCTTGTACATGGGTGTGTTGTGTGCCATATTTATGTGCATGAGGCATTGAGATGTTTTAGGGATAGTTTCCCTTATTTTAGTATTCATGTCATGCCAGTGAGCGTGAGCTCAAATTTAACTCTCAGTCTAATCCATTTCTCCCTTTTTTCTATAGAACATGCCATCCAAAAGAAGAAACCAAAATTAGTCAGCCTCTCAGCCTATCCAAGCAGATCCCTTGGACGAACACGTTTCTCATACAGAGTTTAGAGTTGCATTCACCACTCTTGCTAATTTAGTTGCTTCTCAAAATGAATGACCAGTTATCGTTCCAGCCAACCCAGTGGCCAATTCTACTGCAGATAGGATTCGGGGCTTCACCCGTATGTATCCTTCATCTTTTTTTTGTGTTTAAGTCAAATGAGGCCCTTGGGAATTTCTTGATCAAGTTCAGAAGGTTACAGACATCATGGGGGTTACTCCTAGTGTGAGTGATGAGCTAGATGCATATCAATTGCAAGATATTGCTCACACTTAGTTCAAATAATGGAAGTTAGAGAAGTCAGTTAATGCAGGGCCTATTGAGTAAGAGGAGTTTGTCACTACATTCTTAGATGGATTCTTTTCCTTAGATCTGAGGGAAGCTAAGGTGTTAGAATTTATCAACCATAGGTAGGGCAACACGATGGTGAATGAGTATTCTCTTAAGTTTACTCAATTAGCCAGATATACTAGTCATATGATTGCAGATAGCAAGGTTAAGATGAGTAAGTTTGTTTCTGGGGTGAATGATAGTTTGGTTAATGAGTGCAGGTCCATGATGTTGAATAGTAAAATAAACATAGCTAGGATTATGACCCATGCTCAATAGATAGAAGAGCAAAAGATTAAGATGAGAGAGAGGCAAAATAAGAGGGCAAGGACAGGTAGTTTCAACTTTGCTCAGCCTAAATCAAAAGGAGGGAATCATTCTCAATTCTATCCTAAGTTATCCGTTCCAGCTCCTTATATAGCAGTTGATTTCGAAGTCAGTCCTAAAATTCTAGCAGACCCTTTCTCAGTATCTACCCCAACGGGTAAAACCATCATAGCCTGGTGGGTATATAGGAACTGTCCCATTATGATATTTCAGAAAGTCACCTCAGCAAACTTAGTCAAATTAGAGATGACTGATTTTAACGTCATTTTCGGCATGGATTAGCTTCATTCCTTCTATGCCACAGTCGACTACAGAAAAAGAATAGTCTAGTTCCAGTTTCCAAATGAACCTTTCTTAGAGTGGAGGGGTAGTACTGCAGCTTTCAGAGGTCAGCTTTTTTCCTACCTTTGGGCACAAAAAATAATATCTAAGAGATATGTCTATCATCTTGTTCATGTTAAGGATTTAAGTTTCGAGACTCCCAGTCTTAAATCAGTCCCAGTCAAGAATGAATATTCAGATGTTTTTCTCAAAGATCTTTCAAGAATTCCTCCCAAAAGGAAAATAACTTTGACATTGATCTTCTTCCAGATACTTAGCTTATAACTATTCCACCATACAAAATGGCACCAGCAGAACTCAGAGAATTAAAAGAGCAGTTGAAGGATCTCTTAGATAAGAGATTCATCAGTCCCCGTGTGTCCCCGTGGGACACACCAGTCTTATTCATGCACAAGAAAGATGATTCTCTCAGAATGTGTATAGACTACCATCAGCTTAACAAAGTCACGGTTAAGAATAAGTATCCACTTCTCAGAATCGATGACTTATTTAACCAACTTCAGGGTGCCAGCTATTTCTCTAAGATAGACCTCAGATCATGCTATCATCAGCTTAGAGTCATAGAATGTAACATTCCAAAAACAGACTTTTGTACTTGGTTTGGTCAATTCCAATTCTTAGTTATGTCTTTTGGTCTTACTAATGCCCCATCCATTTTCACGGACTTGATAAACCATGTGTCCAAGCAGTACCTAGACATGTTCGTCATAGTCTTCATAGATGACATTCTTGTCTATTCCCGCAGTGAGCATGATTATATAGACCATCTCAAAATCGTACTTCAAACTCTCAGAGATCATCAATTATTTGCCAAATTCAGTAAGTGCAAATTTCATCTAAGGTCAGTAGCATTCCTTGGTCATATCATTTCTGGTGATGGTATTAAAGTTCATCCTCAAAAGATCAAAGCAGTAAGAAACTAAACTCGCCCTGTATCTCTGTCATATATCGGGAGTTTCTTGGGTTTAGCTGGCTCTTATAGAGAGTTTGTTAAGGGATTTCTTCTATTGCATCCCCAATGTACAGATTGACTCAAAAAAAAGTCAAGTTTCAGTGGTCAGATCCTTGCGAGAAGAGTTTTCAAAAGTTGAAGACTCGACTCACCTCAACTCTGGTTTTGGCTCTTCCATAGGGTTCTGATGGATTCATAGTGTATTGTGATACATCCAGAGTAGGTTTGGATTGTGTCCTCATTCATCATGGTAAGGTCATAGCCTACGCCTCAGACAGCTTAAACCCCATGAGAAGAATTATCCTACTCCTGCACTCGAGTTAGTAGTCATAGTTTTTGCCTTAAAGATCTGAAGGCATTATCTATATGGAGTTTATGTAGAGGTGTTCACAGATCATAAGAGCCTTTAGTATGTCTTTTCTCAGAAATATCTCAATATGGTAGCCGACGCTCTCAGTAGACTGTCTATGGATAGTGTTGACTCATATTGAGGATAGTAAGTAAAAGTTAGCTTAGGAAGTTCATCAGCTTACCCGACTAGGTGCCCGCCTAGTTGATTCTTTAGAAGGTAATATATGAGTTCAGCATAGTTCAGAATCATCTCTAGTTTCTGAGGTAAAAGAAAAGCAAGATAGATCAGAAAGTAGAGGTTTTCTTCCAAGGGGGAGATGGTGTTTTGCATTGTAAGGGTCTTCTGTGTGTTCCAGGGGTAGATGAATTAAGGCAGCAAATTTTACAAAAGTGCATGGTGCGCGTTACTCTATTCATCCAAGGGCTACAAAGATGTACCGCGACTTACAGGAGATCTATTAGTGGAGTGGGATGAAGAGCGATATTGCAGAGTTTGTGGCTAAGTTCTTTACATGTCAGCAAGTTAAGATAGACAATCAGAAGCCTAGTGGGTCCATAAAAGATTTTAGCATTCCTACTTGGAAGTGAGAAGAAGTGAACATGGACTTTGTGACTCGTTTGCCTTGTACTAATCGCCAACATGATTCAATTTGGGTCATTGTAATCAGGATGATCAAATCAGCTTATTTTCTTCCAGTCCATACCTCTTATTCAGCCAAGGATTATGCCAGACTCTATATTAAGGTGTTGGTTAGATTGTACGGTGTTTCATTATCTATTATCTCAGACAGAGGTACCTAGTTCACCTCTCATTTTTGGAAAGCATTCCAAAAGGGTCTTGGTACCCAAGTTTATATCAGTACAACCTTTCATCCTCAGACAGATGGTCAAGTAGAAAGGACTATTCAGACTTTAGAAGACATGCTAAGGTCATGTGCAATTGATTTAAAGGGTATTTAGGATGACCACTTGCCTTTGATTGAGTTTTCATATAATAATAGCTATCATTCCAGTATTCGGATGGCTCCATTCAAAGCTCTTTATGGTAGGAGATGTAGGTCTCCAGTTGTTTGGTTTGAAGTTAGTAAGGCCTGAGTTATAGGTCCTGACTTAGTATTTGATGCCTTAGAAAAAGTCCAGCTGATCAAATAAAGATTTTGGGCTGCTAAGAGCCGACAGAAGTCTTATACAGATGTGCACAGAAGGGATCTCAAGTTTGATATTAGTGATTATGTCTATCTAATCACTCCCATGAAGGAAGTGAAGTTTCTCGGCAAGAAGGGAAAGCTCAGTCCCTGATAAGTCATTCCCTTCAAAATTCTCAGTCATTTAGGCAAGGTAGCTTATGAGCTCAAGTTGCCTTCATATCTGGCCTCAGTTCATCCAGTCTTCCATGTCTCTTTGCTTAAGAAGTACATAGGTGATCCGGCAGTCGTAGTCCCTATTCAGAGTATAGATGTTCAGAACAACCTCTCTTATGAAGAGATTCTAGTCAAAATCCCAGACTCGCAGACTGAGGAACAAAGAAGTCCCTCTAGTCAAATTTCTTTGGCGAAATCAGTCCATTGAGGGATCTACTTGGGAAGCAGAAGTAGATATGCGAACCAAGTACCCTCACCTCTTCTCTGCTAACTCAGATCTAGATCAAGGTAATAGTTCTCTTTAAGCTTTTCAGTTACAAGCTTGGTATCCATTTCATGTTCATAATTTCATTATAAACTTGGTATTAAATACCATTGCATATTCATTCAGTCATTCATGTACCAGTTCAGTCAAGTAATTATGCATCAGATATGCATTCTCATTATAAGAAACTTAGTTCCTCAGAACACTCACTCATGCATTTATGAATCAGTTACTCATGCATCAGATGTGCATGTTCAGTATGATATATATTCAGTTTATCAGTCATACTAGTCATGGAGTCATGTTTCGGTCATTCATATTCAGGATGTGTTTTAGTCTACCATTTCTCCGCTCTCAGTCAGTCTCATTCGAGGACGAATATTTCTAAGTGGGAGATATTATAATACCCCAAACTTTCTTTAAGTCAAATCTAGTCTCCAAAAGGGTTAGTGATGACTTCCTAAATGATTAATGTTTAAATCAGATACAATTTCCTTAATTTTGACATTTTATCATGTGAGAAATTGAATTAGCTTTCCAACGATACCAATTTCGTCCAAATACGGTATCGGAGTAAAAGATCATAGATATTTTACAGAGGACTATTGGAACGACTCAGAAGTGACAATCAGGCCGATGGACCATCGCAGGCGAGGCAGTAAGTCAATCTTCTAGCTAAGGTGCGATGGACAGGTTGACGGACCATCGAGCTTACGATGGACCGTTGCCCAAGCCATCGATACTAAGGTAGTAAGTCCCTATTCTGGTCCAAGTACAATGGTCAGGCCGACGGATCGTCGAGCGAGCGACGAACCGTCACCTGAGCCATCACAGAACCCGTTCAGCAATTTAAAGCCATTTTTAAAAGGGTATTTGGGTCTTTTCCACCCGTTTTAACCCCTAATTATACTAGAAAATAGCTCATAACTTCATTATTCATTCACAACACCCAATTAGGGTTTCTCTCAAAGATCAATCCCCAAGAACAAAATACCCTAGGTGCTTAAGCCCAAGTCAATAACTCAAGCTTTCCTCCACTAATCTTCAAGAAATCATCCACCTAGATATGTCAAGTGTTCATTCATGGATTCCTTTCTTCCATGAAGCCCAAGAATCTACTTTTAAATTATAAAGTATGATGTTTATGTTGTGGATTGATTATGATCATGTTGATGTTGTGTATGATACACAAGTTGGAATCGTTAAATGTGTTTTCATTAAGTTATGCTAGCATGTGGATTGAAATATACTAAATTATATTTATTTATGCAACCATGATGAATTAATTTAATGTCCAAGCCTAAGCTTATAGTTATACATGCAAGGTGTTTGATAAAATGCCTAAGAGAATAGGAAATATGCCTCATGACTCAATTGTGACCAAAATGATGAACCTATGCTTTGCCCTTATGTTCAAAATGACTTCCATGTTATTATTTATTCATTGAAATTGTTTGATGGGTTGTTCATGAGATTAGCCTATGAAATTATGACATGTTTATATGTTTTCCTAGACATGTACCAAACCATGATATTCAAGTTCCTTATAAAATTCTCCAATTATCGTATTATGGATTGTTGATTATGGTCGTGAGTCCAGGAAGTGTCATATCCTATCAGTTTAATTATATCAAGTCCTGAGGGTACGTGTACCCGATAATTTATCTGCGTGCCTAGAGCCAGTGTTATATTTTCAAGATACTCTCAGTCAAGCCATGTTTAGTAGAATTTAGTCAGTCTTATGACTCAGGAAAAACTTAGTAATCTCAGTAATCTCAGTCAGTTATCAGATCTTAGTGATACTCCATCAGTTAATGGAACTCATTAAACTCAGTCCAGTCAGTTCAGTCTAATTAATTCAGTGTCTAATCAGATTAGAGTAGGATTCAGCACCGAGTGAGCCCAAGAATGGGAACTCACCTGCGAGTAAAGGGTGTGATTCTTTGATGAAATCCTTGTACTCCAGAACTACGTAGCCAGCGTAGGTTGGGACATCTAACCTGTTAAATAAGGGTTGATGAGGTGGCTTAACCTATTAGATGAGGGTCCTACCGTTCTTCTTAGAGTACCTGTAAGATGAGGGATCACTCACAGCTTGTGTTTACCAATGGCGTGGTATTAACACCCTTCCAATTGGGGTTACAGATTAGACCCCAACTCAGCTATTATTTTATTTGGGGCATGTCGGTTAGATTACTACATCCCACAGTTATAGTTTTCATCTCAGTCTCAATAATAGAACTCAGGTAGTTCTACAGAATTCAGGATTGTCAAATACAGTTAACTCAAAATAGTATGAAACTCAGCTAGTTTCACCAGAACCTAGACTGTCAGATACAGTCACTCAATATCAATTATCAATACTCATGTTATCAATATTCAGAATGAGTAGTCAGTATCATCACAAATTCAGTTATAGTTGTTCATTCATACATGTATTATCACATTCATGTTATACAGTCGATTAGCATAGTTCATACATATAAACCCTTGCATTCATCCTAACTTACTTGCATACCAGTACATTCAATCGAACTGATGCATTTGCGCTATGGTTTTTATTCCATGGGTTCAGAAGCACAAGCTCTTGAGCATCAGTAGCATTCCAGTCTCAGCAGTCAAAGTTAGCAATGAGACCTCATCCTTCTAGGACATGATCATTTCTTTATTATTTCATTACTTAGTTTATTTCAATAGTTGGAGTTAGTTGGGGACATGTCCCATCAACTCATTACTCAGAAAGTTTAGTTTTAGAGGCTTTCAGACTACAGTATGTTCAGATAGTTTATTTCAGTTCATGTTTTGGTATTGATATACCGTACTCTCAGAGAGTATGTTTTATCCATTTTGACCCTTATGGCATGTTCCAGTCTATTATTTCCGTATTTTACATGATGTCATATAGTATACAAATACAAATATAAGTCATGATTTAGCTTGTGGTCCTTCGGGGTAATGAGCACCGTATAGCATTTCGAGTAGTAGATTTGGGGCATTACAATTAAACTGAGGAATGCCATAAGGTTTTAAATCATAGTTCTGATAAAGTCTGTAAAATGATACTGATAATACTTATAAAATGTCTGACAATGAAAATTGAATACTAAAGACTGATTAACTATCTGTACTAATCTGAAAAGCCTCTACTGTCTGACTGTGGAGCAAATGGGACAAACCCCCAACTAACTCCAACTGAATAGAAAAAAATGTTGAAACTAAAGAAATAGCTGAGATAAATAAACTATGTCCTCAAAATATGAGGACTCACCAATGCTACGTCTGATAATCTGGAAAGTCTATGCTCGATCTGAGAATTGAACACCCAAACCTATGATATAATACATTACAACGCAAGAAATGAGTATGAGATTAGTACTTTGAATGTACTATTAAACTAAATGAGGTAGGATGATATGCATGATTCCATGTACAGGAGTAATAACTGACTGAATAAATAGCATGAAGTGCTGAATAAAATGCATGAAATTTGTAACTATTAAGAATACATGATCAAGCATAAAATATATTCTGAATATAATTTGTAAACTAAAATACTAAGTACAGAAACATAAATTACTAATCTTTGTATGCTATGGTCAAGCAAAACTGAAAATAAATTACTGAGCTAATGAATGGACTGATATTGTGGGCGTTATCATCTAACCAACATGCTCCAATGAGCAATTTGGGGTCCATCTTGTGACCTCAATTGGAAGGGTGTCAATATCGTGCCATGGGTACTAACACTGGCTACGTGGATCCACTAAAGTAATGTCCCAAACTACTAAGAGTTACCCTCAATTGGAAGGTACCCGTATGAGATCAACCCTCAACTGGCAGGTTAACATCTCAACCTATGCCGGCTACGTAGTTATTAAATGTGAGGACTTCTACTAAAGTTCATACCCTCAACTGGTAGGTGAGCCCCCATCCCTGGGTTCGCTCAATGCTAAATCCTACTCCCAACTGAACTGACTCAGAATACTGAACTGTTCTAAGTTTAACTGATTATGGTAACTAACTGAACTGATGGCAATCATAATTTATCTGAAATTATTCTGAGAATATTGAGACTAAGTAAACAACTATGTTTTTGGGTATTCATAACCCCCAGGACTCGATTGCAATAATAGTAAAATAGTACAAAAACTTTGGGAACATAATATGAAAGAATTAGTGCAAAATTCATTCTTGTAGGCATTTCATCAAACACTTTTTATGCATAGTGTAATCTAAGCATAGAAATAGTTTAGAGCTTGTAGTAATAACATGATTTCAACATCAACATCACTAATTATGAATTAAATCAGCGAATAACATCATTAAAACAAGTGGGGTTTAATAACAACAACAATTTCATGTAAACATGGCATAGAATCAATATTCATGGGGATTCATGGTTTAAATCGCATTTAAAAATCACAATAACTTGTAATGATCATGACTTTAAATTTAAATTTTGATTCTTGGACTCAATGTGTGGAAGGGACCTATGGATCAACATTTAACATACCTGAGTTAATGAATTCGTGAGAGTTCTTTGGGTTTTTCTTGAGAATTGATCTTGAATCTTAAAGGCTAAGGCTTTGTTCTTGAGAGATAGTTAGTTTCTTAGAGAGGAATTATTAGTAATGGGGCACATATACCCCTTTAGGATGGTAATGCCACAAAAAAAGACCAAGCAGTCCTTGGAATTTAAATTGCAAAACTGGGAATCCCGATTTTTGGCTCCAGCGCGACGCGGTGCTTATCTCAACATCCCACTAAAATAGGACAATCCACATTTTTTCCAACGACGCAACACGGTGCTATCGTTTTGCACCACTGGAAAAAGACAATTCCAAACTATCACATTGGCGCGATGCGGTGCCATTGTGGTGCCTCACTAACCATTAATTTGACCCTTGGAGTAATGCGGTGTTCTCGTGGTGGTCCAATGAAAAAGGATGAACGTGATTTTGACCATCACCGCGATGCGGCCTTATTACACTGGCTACTTTTTCTCACTAAAAATGTCATAACTTCTCACTCGAGTATCTAATTAAGGAGAAATTGGTATCATTGGAAAGCCAATTCAATTTCCTATCATTTGATGGGTCTTGATCTAGAAAATTCTGAGTAGAGAAAAAGATATGCTTGTTTGAAGTTGACTAAAGTGGCATTCTTCCCGAAAACTCAATCAGTAAGGAATACTTTGATTCGTCTAACAGTTGGGAGTTATTCGAGGCCTTAAGATACATCAAAATCTATCATAAAACTACAAAATAAATACAAGGTACTTTGGATGAGCTTGAAACATGGCTCTAACATTGGTTTAGATTTTTGTGGTATCATAGTTTAAAACCGGCTGAAACTGGGGGACGGCTGCACTGACCCTGCTAACCACTCTTTGGGCAATCCCTAACTCTATGGACTAGATTGCCACACCCAAAACATATGTCTCTACCAGATCTACAAACACCCTGATGGTTCCTACCATATTTTGGGCAAAGAGGATTCGTACGACCCATATTTACACTGCCTTGGAACTTAGAGCCTGGCGCTCTATCCCTATTATCATTCCTGAATTTGGGTACTGGGAAACTAGCTGAAGATGGGGCTGGGGCTGAAGATTTTTGACAGAACTGAGCATGATTACCACATTCTGACTTTGATTGAGTAAAATTAAAGCTACTTGTCCTAGCCCACTTGCTCTCTCTCTCTCTCCTTCTCCTTATTATTCTGCTCCTCAATCTGTTAAGCATGGACTAGAAGCCTAGATATGTCTATCTCCTTAATTAACATTGCAGTCCTACACTCCTTAACCATGCTGTCAGATACTCCAGACACAAACTTGCTCATCCTAGATCTGTTATCAGCCATCACATAAGGAGCATACCTAGCTAGCTAAGTAAACTTAAGGGAATACTCCTTCACACTCATGTTTCCCTTTCTCAAGTTGATAAACTCTAAAAATTTGGCTTCTCTTAGCTCCAACGGAAAGAATCTATCTAAGAAGATTGTAGGAAACTTCTCCCATTCTATAGGCCCTGCATCTGCGCCTCTATCCCCTTTCCACTACTTAAACCAGGTATGGACTACATCCTACAGTTGATAAGCAGCCAATTCAGTATTCTCACTAAAAGTCACCTCCATAATATCTATTACTTTCCGGACCATGTCTAAGAATTCCTGTGGATCCTCTTCAGATTTGGATCCTGAAAACTGAGGAGGATTTATTCGGGTAAAGTCTCGAATCCTAGCTGTGGCAGTATTGGCCACTGGGTTGGTTCGAACAGCAGCTGGCTGAACATTTTGAGTCGCGATAGAGTGAGCTAGAGTAGTGAATGCAACTCTAAACTCTGCATGAGAAACATGATCGTTCAGGGGATCTTTTAAACGGGTGGAGGTGTTGGCTGGTTCACATTTCTTCTTCCATTTGTCTTTTTAGGAGGCATATTCTAGAAACGGAAGGGAGAATAAATTAGATAGAGAGTTTAACATGATCTCATGCTCAGTCGCACAACATGAACACTGAAAGAAGGAAAACTTTTCCTAAAACGCCTTGTAGCCCCTTGTACATAAGTGTGGCGCGCTTTACACCCATGTACAAGACTCTACTTGACGCGACTTTCAAATTTCCTAGGACACTTTAAAAACATAGGCTCTGATACTACGTTTGTAATGCCTTAAGAGTTCGCATAATGCTTACAGTCCATAAGCTAACCCATGAGTTGGTACCTGTTGTAAGAACTGAATAAAACTAATAACAATAGATCAAATGTAGAATTCAACTGAGGAATGCCATAAGGTTTTAAATAATAGTTCTAATGAAGTTTGTAAAACAATACTGGTAATACTGATAAAATGTCTGACAGTGACAACTGAATACTAAAGACTGACTAACTGTCTGTACTAGTCTGAAAAGCCTGTACTCTCTAACTGTGGAGCTGATGGGACAAACCCCCAACTAAATCCAACTGAATAGAAAAAATATTAAAACTAAAGAAATAGTTGATATGGTAAACCATGTCCTCAAAATATGAGGACTCACCACTACTATGTCTGATAATCTGGAAAGTCTATACGCTATCCGAGAACTGAGCATCCAAACCTATGATATGATAGATCACAGTTCAATAAATGTGTATGCGATCAGTACTTTGAATATACTGTTATGCTAAATGAGATAGGCTGATATGCATGATTTTATGTACATGATTAATAACTAAATGAATGAGTAGCATGAAGTGCTGAATAGAATGCATGAAATCTATAAATACTGAGAATGCATAACAAAGCATAAAACATATTTTGAATATAATCTATAAACTGAAATACTGAGTACTGATACATGAATAACTAATATTTGTATCCAATGGTTAAGCAAAATGGAAACTGAATTACTGAGCTGATGATTGGACTGATACTGTGGGAGCTATCATCTAACCGATATGACCCAATAAGAAATTTGGGGACCAACCTGTGACCCCAGTTGGAAGGGTATTAGTACCATGCCACGGGTACTAACACTGGCTGCGTGGATCCACTAAAGTGTTGTCCCAAAGGACTAAGGGTTACCCTCAACTGACAGGTACTCATATAAGATCAACCCTCAACTGGCAGGTTAACATCTCAACCTACGCTGGCTACATAGTTATGGAACATAGGCACTGCTACTATAGGTCACACCCTAAACTAGTAGGTGATCCCCAATCCCTGGTTCGCTCGGTGCTAAATCCTACTCCAAACTAAACTGACTCAGAATACTTAACTATTCTAAGTTTAATTGATTATGATAACTGACTGAACTGACGGCACTCATGATTTGTCTGAAACTATTGAGAGAATACTGAGACTAAGTAAACAGTTATGTTTTTGGGTATTCATAACCACCAGAACTCAATAGAAATAATAGCAAAATAGTACTAAAACCTTGGGAACATAATATGAAAGCATTTATTCAAATTTCATTCTTGTAGGCATTTTATCAAACACTTGATATGCATAGTGTAAGCTAAGCATGGGAATAATTTAGAGCTCGTAGTAATAGCATGATTTCGGCATCAACATCACTAATTATGAATTAAATTAGTGAATAACATTATTAAAACATGTGGGGTTTAATAACAACAACAATTTTATGTAAACATGGTATAGAATCAAGATTCATGGGGATTCATGGTTTAAATCGCATTTAAAATCACAATAACTTGTAATGATCTTGACTTTGAATTTAAAGTTTGATTCTTGGACTCCATGGGTGGAAGGGACCCGTGCATGAACATTTAACATACCTGAGTTGATGAATTTGTGAGAGTTCTTGGGGGTTTGCTTGAGCATTGATATTGAATTTTGAAGGCCAAGGTTTCGTTCTTGAGAGATTGTTTCTTGGAGAGGAATTATGAGTAATGGGGCACATAATGCCCCTTTAGGGTTGCAATTATGTGTTTTGGACGGATTTGGGACCATGGAAAAAGACCAAACAGTCTCTGCAATTTAAATCGCGAAATTGGGAATCCTGATTTTTGGCTCTGGCGCGAGGCGGTGCTTATCGTGTCAGGCCACTGGAAAAGGAAAATCCCCATTTTTTCTAATAGTGTGACGCGGTGCTATTACGTTGCGTCACTGGAAAAAGACAATTCCAAATTGGTACCTTAGCGGGACACGTGTCATCGTGGTGCCTCACTGAATACGAATTTACCCCTTGGCATGATGATGCATTATTGCGGTGGTCCACTGGAAAATGACGAACATGATTTTGTCCATCACCGCGATGCGGCCTCATAGCATTGGGCTACTGTTTTCACTAAAAGTGTCATAACTTCTCATCCGAGTATCGGATTAAGGAGAAATTGATATCGTTGGAAAGCTAATTTAATTTTCTATCATTTGGTGGGTCTTGAGATGGAAAATTATGAGTAGAGAAAAATATATGCTCCTTTAAAGTTGACTAAAGCAATATACTTCCCTAAAACTCAATCGGTAAGGAATATTTTGATTCGTCTAACAGCTGGGAGTTATTCGAGGCCTTAAGATACATCAAAATCACTCATAAAACTACATAAGAATTACAAGGTTCTTTACATGAGCTTGAAACATGGCTCTAATATTGGTTTGGATTTTTGGGGTATTACAATAACCTAGAAGCATAGATCGACAGTTAAATTCCAAATTACTATTTCTTTATCTTTTCCTAGTCACTACTCTTTTGGAGTAAGTAGCAATATCTAGGCAGGATCCTAATATGTGAACCCATTAAGAAATCAATCATAATGAAGATAAAGTAATGCATGCCAATTGGTATTGATTCAGATCAATAATCGAACTTCTCCTACTTCATCGATTCACCAGGGTTTCCACAACCCTTGTTATGGGTTTTAGCTGCTCACAGTTGTGAAATAATCAATAAAAATCATAATTGAACGCATGAATGTAGTCATAATGATAAAATGAATAGAAACCCACAACTGTATACTGAATAAATCAATCAAAGTCCATACAAGAGAATCCCAAGATCAAACACGGATCTTGGAATCAAAATATGTTTTTGGGTATTAAAAGTGTGTAACTCCTACTAAAAAGTACATAAGGGGTATTAATAGTACAAGAGAAAACCCTAAAAACAAAACAAATTAGGAGAAAACAGGGTTGGTGGCCACCTGCTCTCTGTACCTGTAACCTAGCACAGGCGAAGGTTGTACCTGCGGTCTGGCATAGGGCGCAGGTGTAGACCATAGGTTGCGGATGGGAAAAATCCTGCAAGTCAACTCTCAGAATTTGGATTTCTGGCACTTGATTTTTCTACATCTGGTCTGTAGGTCTACATGCGGTCCATAAGTTGACTTAGTAGGTGTCCAGAGTCAATTTTTTAGCTCTTATTTGACTCTCGAACATGCATTGATCATGATCAAGTCTAAAAATATCCCATTCATCAATAATTGTTCCAAAAGTAGCTGAAACACATTTTTAAACCTTTTTCACGAACTTAGCATCCAAAACATGGTTTCCTGCAAAACATACCCAAAATAGACTATATCTAACAAAAAGGCCTTAAAAACTTGCATCTTTTCCTCAAAATCATCGAAAGTTTTATATTTCTATAGTACTCAACACCCTAAACTTAGAATATTTCCATGTCCTTAGGAAAAAAAACACAACACAACAAAAACGATGCTTAACTAGGAGAATCTAAGCTATTCATAGCAGTCAGTCATCACATTAAGTTCAAATCACAACCTCCTCCTCCAATCTTAATTTTCAAAACCAACTATGTATGAACATGAAGCACGACAGTGTCACACAATGTGATCAAGGTATGGCAATTACATTAGCAACAGACAATCATTCAGATATACAAATTACATGACCCAAACAAGTAATATGACTCAAGTTCCCTCATAACAAAGATGTCCCACTCACTCATATGGAATCATGCATGTCAATGTAAGGATAGTCAAGATACGCTCACACTCTACAATGAAGTTCCAATCAGTGCATGTCAAATACCATAGGCTTGCCTTATTTTCTTTACCTTAGCATTCAGATAGTCAAGTTAGGATCACTATAGGACTTTTCTCTACTTATAATATAGGCTTGGGGACTGGTATGATACATATGGACCTTTAGAGTGACTAAGCCTCCTTACCACTACACTAACCTGAGGGTCTCACTTACTAACCAACTTCCATTTTATTCCATCCTTATTTCTCCCTTTTACTCTTTTATGCACATTTAGGTTGGATGTGGTCTTTTATTCCTTTTTTATTTTATTTTCACGATTTTCTTTTTTTTTCTTTTTTTCTGTTTTATTTCTACCACACCCAATACTACTAACTTTTTCTTACTATACCCTTCTTCATACCCATTTTGCACTATGCACCCCTATGATAGACACACTCAACTTAGGCATATTGCCTGTGTTGAGGTGCACAATGTCCAATAAGGAACTGGGCTAAAACAAGTAAATTGTAATACAAATGGGAAGGTGAAAAGTGAAAACAAAAAAAATAGGCTACATTAATCGAAGCAGGGATCAAGGGATATACTTTACACATGGAAGGTCATTTAGGCCAAAAGTGGACTAAAATAAAAAATTGCCTATGATCCTTTCCTAACTAACTATCCTTCAACCTAGGCAAGACTGACTAGGCAAGTTCTGAATTTAACACACAAAGGGAACTAGGTAGTATCTCACATACACATAGCACAAAGTCAATATCACCAACTACTATCTATTCGGTTCATGCAATGATTAGCAAATGGTTATCATGTCCCTAATACTAATGCCATAATGAGATCTACAAATTTCACACATATATACATCAATACAGTTCTAAAATATAAATTTTTGGAGGGGTATTAAAAATCAGTCAAAATATGACTACTGCCCTAAATACTTAAAAATCTCATAATTACACAAAATAACACAATACAAAAAAAAAACACAATACGATACATAATTATCCTAAACATGTCGGTTCTACAACCATACCATAGTCGGCAGGAAAAGAAGAATAACAATAAAAACCAATGACGGTATAGCATGCCCACCCCCAACTAAAAACTACACACTGTCCTCAATGTGCTAAAACAAAGCAAAATATAGGGTAGTGAGAACATACCTGGGATACACTAGGCACCCGAATCAGGAGCATCCCCAAATGGGGGCATATCAGCTGACAGAGGCGGTGGTGGTGGCAGTGCACTACTAGTGGATGCACCCTCTACTATAGAAGCATATCTTTGCCTATCAATGAATGCAGTCTCTAAAAAATCATGCCTAGCCTTTTTAACGGCCTCCTCCTCTATCATATCAGGATCCTACAAGTCATCGAATTGACCTCTCTTGGTCCTAACTATTGGGACCTCCTCATTATTCTTTGTAAATAAATCAAAGTGTCTCAACGCATGTAGAGATGATATATATACCACGGGGGTATAATTGAGGGAATAGCTGCTACACGGCTCTTTGTAAGAGTGTGTACCTCTGTTCGTAGGATATCAAAATCCTCCCTTAACTGAACTAGATCTGGTGGACCTGTCTCTGTACATTGGGATGTAATGCATCTCTCCAGCTCATCAATTCATGTCTGGAAATCAGCACACAACTCTGACAGTGCGACTCTCTGAACATCCTCCCATCTAGCCTCGGTCTACTCAAATCTAGTCCTAACCCATGATCTCATCTGCCTGAAGAGTTTAGTCATCTCGGTCTCCACAACCTTCAACCAAATAGTTATAGCTCTCTAGCTGTCCACTAAGCTATACAAAACTTACTGTATACGGTATTAATATTGGTCGTAGGAGCTATAGTGGATGGGCGAGCAAACTTTATAGATGTGCCAACCTGCTCTAAGGTATAATTCAGGGTTGAAGAAGAAGCAACCTGTGTCCCCACCCTGTGTACTCAAATCTAGAGCCTCTCTCTGCTCTTCTGTCTCTATGTCAATACCAACACCCACATCATCTTGATATATCTCAATAGGCTCTATGGCAACTCTCGGGCCCTCAGAATTCCCATGGTACTGCTATTTGCTGTCTCGATCTCCTAGAAGTGCCTG
Source organism: Capsicum baccatum var. pendulum (assembly GCA_030864225.1). NCBI lineage: Eukaryota > Viridiplantae > Streptophyta > Magnoliopsida > Solanales > Solanaceae > Capsicum > Capsicum baccatum. Next base: position 209,907,693 of record CM061553.1, on the reverse strand, counting down.
GAGGTGCCAGACCTTTCATTGTCCTCATTTATGCAGCCGCAAGTACCATCTCAACAATACCGGGTAACTCAGGCATGCATTCCTCATCGTATAGCCTCTAAATCATACAAGAAAATAGAAGATTAGCCAACTCCCCAAAGTCTCTATCATATAACTCATGTTGTATAATGGCAGAAAAATCAACATCATTATCGGCCATCAGACATGCAACTATTGTTGCTCCCTCCCACGTCAATGTATTATCAAAATTGTAGGTATCAGTCAGTATTTAATCAGCAACCACCAAAACTTAGCCTTTATTGTTAAGAGGCCCTTCTCGATCACATTTTGCCCCTCAATCCATGGGTTCGCATCAACCAGTGGTGAAATTAACTGGCTATCTACCTAACTATCTCGACCTCTCATATGGGTGCTCAACGTCCCACATGATGTGTCGATCATATTTAATCCTTAGTCTATGGCCGCACTTAGTTGTAGATGCAGGAATGAAGTAATTGATTTGGGACAAAGAAAACTCTATGAATAGTCTCCTCTATAATAATTACTCTTACCCCTCTAACCAATGTATGATCAAGTTTTGATTGCCTAGTAAATCAGATTAGGCCTAGATGTTTGTGCATAGGAGGGACTATGGTAGCTCTGTAGGAAGCGTAAAACTCTCATACCATGTCGCGCTGAATCGAGTGGTCTGGTCATCCACTCTAGCTGATATCTGTCAAATGTTATATGCAATTGTGGTACTCGATCTAACCTCGATAGGTCAATCTGGCGCTTCTCATAAATATACCTTAAAGTCTTTTCTATATTACAAATATGATTGTATCTGTGAAATATACCTCGCATCCCTTCCACACACCACCTCTAATGGCCCTCCCCGGGAGGTACATCAGGAGAAGATGTAGAAGCGGGACTCTGTTGTATTGAAGTATCATGGGAAGGCTTCTCGATGCCCTTGTCAGACTGGGGTACCTCTGTCTGTTGTACATAAGTAACGGTACCCTTCATAGACTAGGTAACCACAAATGATTGCTCCTGTTTAACCTTATCAGATGGATCTTAGGACCTTCCTCAGACTGGGGGTCCTGAGTAGCAACCTGTGGAGTAGACTCAGACTCTGTCTACTCGTTGTCTTTATCATCATCAAGTAGAGAAGTGTGCGGGGTGATATCCATGGGGACTTTATCCTTATTTGGGTTGCAGCTAACTGAGTATCCTGGTAAGTCTGTCCTCCATGACTCTACGTGTCACCCCATTGGCAGTATCTCTACGTCGCCACCTTGGGTCCTCCTCCACTGATCCACTAGGCTCAGGAGATTTTGCCCATCTCCTCAAAGTACCGACCATTATTTTCCTCACCACTTTATGTGTCATATGTACTTGAAAAATAAGTTGTTAATTTCCAACAAAAGAGAGGGATACCAAAAGTTGAAGAAAAACTCTAAATTCAAAAAGTTCGTATTTTTCCTCAATTTTCACACCCCTAAGACCTATATGAAATCCCAACAAGTTCAATGTATACACGCTAATCAAGGATCATGAATTTCAAAGAAAACAAACATGTTCAAACTAGTGGTAGTACTTTTATTCATTCAAGTTCAACTTTCGGTTAGGGCCTAAACTTAGATTTTTCTTCAAAACACGGCCCTACATTATGATTTTAGGCTACTTAAAGGCTCCTACATACAATCATGATAGTATCTATTTATTTTTTAATGTAATACACATATCAACTTGTTTAAATAATAGATAAACCAATATATAACCATTAGGAGCCAAGAAAGTTACCTCTTTAATGAAGATCCAAAAGAGAATAATGAAAAACTCAAGCAAAACCAAAGTTGAAACTTGTTTTTAGAGTTTTGGGACAAATTGGTATATGAAATAAGTGTCAATCTAGCCTTTACTCAAGTGTAGGGTTAGTTTATGTTTTTACGGGGAAGTATGAATTCAAAGAAAAAAGTTACGTTTTGAGGATTAGAATGAGTTAGAGTGAGGGTAAGAATGTTTTTATATAGGTGGGGGATATTTTAGGTCATATTTAAATGTTGGTTGGTCCAAACTTTAAATTAAAAATCGGTCCCACAAAGTGACCTAGCCGCGACATCAACCCGCGCTCTGTACCGGTGGGTCAGCTACGGGCACAGGCACCACCTGCGACCTGTAGGTGCCGGTCCAAAATTTTTGGTCTGCTTTTCTATGACCCAGACTTGGTGTTTTGATATTTTTTTCAAATACTTATGGTCCCGCAACCTACGTTTTAGGTCCAAAAAGTAAAATTTAGGGCCAGAGTCCGTAACTTACCATTTTTCATCCCCAAAATTTCTAATTTTCAACTTATTACTCAACTTACTGTATGGGAATTATGACCATGATGGGTTGATCACACAATCCCCTTACCTGAAAATCGATTAATGTAGTAATTTTTACCGTATTTCAAGTAAGGTCCAAAAGCTGAAAACCTATTAAAAGACAAAAACAACAAAAACGTGAACACTAAAATAGTGGGTTGCCTCCCACTCAATGCTTGATTTAACATCGTGGAACGACGTGGCTATGTTGGTTACTCATGCTTCACTAACAAGCCCAAGGGTTGCCTCTCATGCAACACTTGATTTAACATCGCGGTACGACGCGGGTATTTTGAAAACTCAAAATTCATAAAGATACCCATATGAGTATCAACCAGTATCATCAATAGAATCAATCACCAAAACTACCTTTATATCGGTTGCTGCTTCATTGACTTTCAGATGTTGAATGTCGCCTCCTCATCGTTGACTTAAAATTTTAGCTAACCTTTCTCCATATCAACCATAGCTCTGCTCGTGGCCATAAATGGTCTTCCCAAGATAATGAGCATCTCGGTATCAACCTCATAGTTCAAGATGACAAAGTTAGTCAGAAAGATGAAGTTATCCACCCTTATGATCATATCAAACAAGATTCCCATAGGATTTTTCACTGTGGGTTAAGCCATCAATAGCCGCATCGAAGTTGATTCTAGATAATTAAAGCCTAATTGATTGAATACAGCTAGCGGAATCAAATTAATGCTAGCCTTTAAATCACACTAGGCTCAGGCAAATTGGGATACCTAATAGTGCATGGTATAGTGAATGCTTTAGGATCACCCTTTTTCTGTGCCAAATACCTAGTTGTGATTGCACATCAATGGTGCACACCATCAACATCCTTAATAGTCGCTCCTTTCTTCCTTATGACTAATTGTTTCATGAACCTGGCATATTCAGGCATCTACTCTAACACCTCAAGAAGAGGTATGTTCAAGCTCAAATCTCTCAGTATCTCGATGAGTTTCTTGAACTTACCTTCCTTTTTCTTCTAACTTAGTCTCTGAGGATAAGGTGGGGGGCCATCTCGGGATCTATCTGACTTTTGGCTTAATGACCAAACCCTTTTCTTTATCTTCCTCAATTGTACCTTTATCACCTGTTACCTTCTCAAACTCAACATCAGGTGTATCATCATCAACAGCTTCAGCAGCAGGTAGTGGGAGATCCATAGTAGTGATACCACTCCTCATGGTAATAGAAAGTACATGACCATCATTTTTAGGATTTTGCACTGTGTTTCTTAGAAAGGTGCCTAACTGCCTCTGGTTTAGAGTTGCTGACATCTGCCCAAGCTTGTTCTCTAACTGCTTGATAGTAGTGGCATGTAACTCGACCTTCTGGGTCAACCCTAAAATATCTGCCTTAATCTCCTTAAGACTGGCCTCTTGATTTCCCTGACCCTTCACCAACTTAGCCAACATCTCTTTCATTTTGGATTTTGTATCGCGTCTTCCAGGCAATGTACTTGTATCCCTTCTCTCTGTGTCATCACTCTTTCTCTAGACACCATCTCACTCTTTGCTACGATCTCTATATATATCATAGTAGTTCTGACCTTGGTTTTCTTGCCTTTGGGCTTGGAAACCTGTCATCTGATGATCCAAATAATTATCTTTTTCTTCTAATTCTAACTCGTACACTTTCAAAGCTGACCCCTGTGCTACTAATGCATTCACTTTCTCATAATTTACTGTTATAAATTACTTTGCTAGCACCCCTAAATTAATTTTTAGTAACGCAATTTCTGGTGCTATTGTATTAGCAGGTGCTCTCTGGTCGCAAGAGGCACCAATAGCATAAGTACCAAATCCCCTTCCAACCTTCTGAGTTTGCCACCCTTGGTTAGTGAGTAAGATTCGATCTAACATCTCTAACGTTGCCTCCCATTGTAATTTCATAAAAGCTCCTCCAGAGATAGTGTCTGCCATAGCAGTAGAACTGATGGTCGGGACTCTGTAGAATATCTCTAATAAATTTATCCCTGACAACTGATGATTTGGCACCATGCTCAACTTTTTCTTAAACCTGAACCAAGCCTCGTACATGGACTCGAACTGCAGCTGGCTGAAATTATAGATCTCATCCTTGAGTTGTAACATCCTTGATGGAGGGAAGAACTTGTTTAAGAATTGCTGGCGCACCTCGTTCCAAGTTGTGATAGAGCCTCTTGGAAATTCCCCTAACAATAAATATGTTTCTCCTATAAGTGAGAAGGGGAAAATCCTCAGTCTAAGTGCTTCCTGATCTACCTCAGGAATAGTATACGAGGTACAGATCCAAAGAAAATTTGCAAGGTGTAAATTTGCATCATCGGTAGGCAATCCTACAAAATCACCCTTCAAATTTAGAAGTTATATCAGGGCACTCATGATGCTGAATTTGATGCCTGAGGCAAAAATAGGAGGTACTATAGCTCTAGTCTCGGTTGGATCAACATATCCCAGATCTTCTTCATCATCTATCTATGGTTGCATTTACTAATATGTTGGGATTACTTAAATACAGGCACCTCTAGCTATGTTTTGATTCCCACAGAGTGCTGCTCTGTGGTCTGCTTCTTGTCTCTGCTCAGTAAGCCCTGCCTCTCTAACTACCCTCTAAGCTTCTTCTGTTGCCCTCTTCTCGACCTCATCTTAAGCAATAACTCACCAGTCTGATAATAAAAAATATCTTGCACTCCTTTTGGAGGTGAGGGAGGTACAACATTATGAACCCCTTTAGTATTATCACCTCTCTTCTACTCAGACATCCTACTAGGTATTTATAAGATCCTCTCTGGATTCAGATTAACTGGGAGTAAGGGTTTGCCTCTACTCTATGTGCTAGGCATACACCGACGTATGCCCAATTAAGAACAAAACAAAAAAGAAAAACCCAAAAACTACAACAAACTCAAATCAATAAAAACACTGTGTTCCTCGACAACGGCACCAATTTCTTGATGACTTCCAAGCAACACCTCCTTTTAGATGATGATACGGTCGCTGTCAAGATATAGTAACCCAACTAAGGTTGGGGTCGAATCCCAAGAGAACACGTGGCTTAGATCTCAGTAGTTGTATTTAATAGGAAAAATAGAAAAAGTAAATAGGAGGTTTTGTTTGTAATAATGGAAAGCAAAAAATAGTATTAACCTGGTTGAAATCGGGCATAATTGAACATTAGGATTGTGTTCCTCATAGTTTCTTAACTTTGTAGGCTTATCATGCGTTGTTGAACCAATCCAATACCTTGCATGCAGAATCGATAAGTTACGTACCTTCTACAATTTTTGGGAGGAGCAGAAGGATTTTACCCTTAACCTTTAGAGTCTTAAGGTGTCGCACTGCTAACCTGTATCTTAATCCCAGTTAACTATTACCTTTTGAGTCCCTATTTATTAGATAAAACCTAACCATCTTATGTAGATATAACCTAGAAGTATGGATCGACAATTAAACTCCAAATTATTGTTGTCTTTATCTTTTCCTAGTCACAACTCCTCTTTTGGAGTAAGTAGCAATATCTAGGGAGGATAGGTTTGATCAGTTGGGTCTCATGCAGCAGGAATGTCCCACAAAGGTTGCCACTGGGTCAAATAGGATACTGGTTTCTACTTCTCTAGCTCCTGCATCGAGAGGTGCTATTTCTGGCTCCGGCACTTACCAGAACCATCTCTATGCTCTCACCATCCTTCAAGAGTTTGAGGTATCTCTTGATATTATTACTAGTATGTTGAAACTTTTTTTCCATGATGTGTACTATTTGCTTGATCTGGGGTCCACTCTTTCTACATGACCCCATTTGTGGTTGTGCATCTTGGTTTCAGTCTCAAGTGTATTTTAGACCCCTTTTATGTTTCTACCCTGGTGGGTAACATAGTGGTGGATAGAAGAGTTATAGGGGTTGTGTGGTATCTGTGGGTGGTAAATAGACTTTGGTGGATATTTTCAAATTAAACATGGTCGGTTTCAATGTCATATTAGGGATGGATTGGTTGCACTCATACTATGCTTCTCTAGACTGTCGAACTCGAAAGGTTGTTTTTAAATTCCTTAAGGATTCAGTTTTAAAAATAGGAAGGGAGTTCCCTAGTGCCTAAAGGGAGGCTCATATCATATCTTCGAGCCCAAAAGCTGATTTCCAAGAGATGTCTTTACCATTTAAAGATTCTCACTCGGAAAGTCCTTTGTTACCTTCCGTTCCCGTGGATAAATAATTTCCTAAGGTCTTTCCTAATGACCCTCATAGTATCCCTCCCGATGGGGAAATTGATTTTGGGATTGATCTTCTTCCGAACACTCATTCTATCTCTAGTTTCCTAGTGACCCTCCTTATGTTAGGGTGGTAGTAGCCATAGAAGCGTAGTGATGTTTTGGACGAGCGAGTAGATATCCTTGTTGTGAAATTTTGGGGTGACTAGTAGGGCTAAGGTTATAGGTATAGCTGGGAGAATAGGATGAATTTTGTTATACAAAATAATTAAGGGGGATAGGCGTGGTGAGAACCTTTGTGATGGTCATTGAGGGTGACAGCTTTAGTTGGGAATGGAGGAGCTTTGTGGGGAGCTGGAGGGGATATGAAGCTGACTACCCATTCTTGCTCTCTGTTTTGGATAATTGTGCTTAAAGTATGTGTGTATTCTTAACATCTTTTGTTTTCTAACTTTGTTAAAGAGAAGTGTGGTTGTACATCTATGGTAAATCCTGCTGATAAATACCTTGTCCCATCATTTGAGGATGAATGATTATACTGGGGGAGTATGAAATGCCCTGGCCTATTGGTCCTTGAAAATTTCTTGAGCTTTGTGCCCACCGCCTTGATTACGACTCACCCTATGAGTCATAGGGTGTCTTGATGGGTCATGTGACCCTAGTCGTAAGGTATCCAGTGGATAGGTTTTGAGTTACTGTCTTGGGTACAACTTGGGGGTACGAGTCGTAAGGTGGGGTTATGGGTCCTAGGGACCTAAATCATAACCAAATCATAAAGTTAGTGGATAAGTTCTGCTCTGAGTAAAAGTGGCAAACTACAAGTCATAAGGACATTTACGAATCATGGGATAAAATCGTAGATGTCCTATATTTAACCCATTTGGGTTCTGTGTTTGCTACGATTAGACCCTATGAGTTGTAGGGTCTCATTACGAGTGGGTTGGTCGAGTCATAAGGTCGTTAGTGTATAGGGGTCCTAGTCACTATCTTGGTTACGACTAGAGGTGACGAGTCGTAAGGAGTGGTTATGAGTCAATGGTTGACTCATAATCAAAGGCGAACCTTTTTCCAGCTTTTAAGTTAAGGGCATTCTGAACATTTTTCCTCTTACCCAAATTAAAACCCACATCTTATAACCCCTTTAGGGTTTTATTATCACTTAAAAGACACCACAAAGTAACTTCTCAAACACTCCAAAAGCTTCTCTTTATTCCCTCAAGCAAGTCAAGCTAGGGTTTCATCAAGTTAATCGATAGGGCTTTCAAGGATGACTTCTCTTCGTACTTCTTGGTGTTTAAGGCATGTTACTCTTCCCTCATTTTTAATTTTGTAAAATCATGTAATTTAAAGTTTTGTTCATAAGATATTGATGTTTGGTTTTGAATTATGGGTTGAGGGTTTTGAATATAAATTGTTTAAATATTTCTTCTATGATATTTATGAAATTATTTTGCTAAAATTGATGGTTGGTAAATGTTTTGGGGTGCATGGGAATGGTGGATGGATATGGGTACAATGAAATCCCCAAAATTGGTAAATCATGGAAATAGGGGTACAAAGGAATCCCCAAATTTATTGGTTTGGTAGGAAAATTGGTAACAACCTCAACCCACTTGCATAGTTGATTTTGGTTTAATAATTATCACTTGGCTTGACTTATTTCTTGAAACTAATGCATGGCATAAATGGATAATTGTCTAAGGATGGTTTTCAAAACCCTCTAGGGTACACGAGATCCCCCCTAGTGACTTTAATAATAGAGTTTGTGGGGTACATGAGAATCTCCTAAGTCTTGGCTTAATGACATTTCTTGCAAGCTATAGTCGGTATGACGATACTACTTAATGATGCTTTAATAATTGACTCCTGAAATTGGTGGTTTGGTTATGTATTAAATATTTTAATTAGGAGATAATGGGGTTGTGATAGCTAGCCGTAAAGGTGTGAGTACGAAAGATTGACATTGGAAACTCATGTTTGTCGATATTGGTATTGATGACCATGAAATTGTGGGGTACAAGGAAATCCCCTAAGTCTATATTTGTAGATATGTATCATAGAGGGTGAAGGGTACAAAGAAATTCCCGGCCACCTATGATATCTCTTGTTTGTGCGACTAACACGTACTGGGGCCCGTCCAAGGGGTAACACTGGACCCATATGGCCCGTGGGTGGATTATGACGGTTACATTTCACAACCTAGGCTAAGTATTTAAAGTGCATGCTAAGCCTTGTTCCCTATCCCGGCATGATATATATATATATATATATGTATATATATATATATATATATGTATTTTTGTATGTATATATATATATGTATTTTTGTATGTATTAGCATATGGTTATGTGCAATGGTTTAACTTGGTTTTAGATGAATGGCATTACTTTATCTTTATCCCTGAGTTACATTCTAGCGTTCACCTCGCTAATCGTCTTTGAACGTTGTATCCCCATGCGATGTAGGAATCTTCCATACCTCTACTCCTCATGTTTAGTGACTAGGAGATTCGGGGACAACTTTTGAGTCAGACTGAAGTGGTAATCTTTCATTCTTCGAAAGACCACATTTCATGATATGGATTTCTTCATGTCCTTACTATTCCTTTTGGTTAGAGCTGTCGATACAGGTCGGCCCAACCCATTTGGGCTAGCCCACACGAGCTTTAAGTTTGACGGGCCAGGCCGGGCTGGCCCATCAAAATGATGGGCCAAAAAACACCAAACCCACACCATTACTCTGTGGGTTGCAAGCCTCACGGGCCAGCCCACACTTTAAGAAATAATATTTTATAATTTAATTTTAGAATGTTAATAAACATAAATATTACCAGATAATATTACATAGTGTTAATATTTGTTAATCAAGTCTCTAACACCCCAGAAAATACTCCTAATAGATAAATTAAATAACTTTTGACATGATATCCTTCAAACCAAATAAAAATACTAATAAGCAATCTAAATAGTTGCATGTATTTGACTTACGGGTCAACCCGCGGGCTAGCCTAACCCACATTGCTCAAGCCCCACGTGCTATGGGATTATTTGAGCTGGGCTAAAAAGCCTTATTCTTAAATGGGCTTCAAAAATTAAAGCCTAACCCCATCAAATTATAGGCCAAGTCGGGCCGACCCAACGGGCCTAGCCCATATTGACGGCTCTACTTTTGGTCTTGTTTTGGATATGGTCGGGGGCATGTCCCGAATGAATATTCTTTGATTTTGTTTAGAGGCTTTGTTGGACTACTGTGGACATAGGCAGTATTGATTGGTTGTTTGGTTGCTGGTGGTTGGTTTTGGTTATAGAATTATCATAACGTCTTTAAATTGATACACTTATCTTGTTACTTGTTCGAAATTCATCCGATATAGGGTGTAAGGTTGTTGATGGTCTGGGTATTGGGAGTGGTCTCCCACCCTGGTTGGACTTGAGATACCCGACACGGCTAGGCCATGATTTGGGTCGTGTCACATATCTATACTATATATGTGGTATGTCAATACAGATGTTTAATTGCTTATGTATTCCATATACATGACATAGTTATGTATATGATTTAAAAATAAAATAACTCATCAGCTTGTATGGCATACATATACATAACGGTTTGGAATAAAATAGTTTAACAGTGTCTAGGTCATACATATACATAAATAAAATAACTCACCAGTTTGTATGGCATACATATAATAACTAAGTTATGTATATGATTTGAAATAAAACAGTCTAGTAACGTCTATATCAAATGTACACATAACTATGTTATGTATATAGTGTGACATAAAAACTTTCAGCAATATCAAATGTCATACATATACATACTCGTTCTATGTATCAGTTTATAAATAACATAATGCCTTTAATTCTTAAACCAACCAACGCAATAGCAAGCTCATCAACGATGAAACGAGCTCACAAATCTAATAATTATGAGCTTCGACCAATCAAGCCGCTACCAAAATATCATATCCGATGAAGAAGCAACCAAAAATAAGAAGTACAAGTATGACGTTGTCTTATCCCACAACCACCATTTAAAGGAAGGAAAGAAACGTCGTCGGCGAAGGAAACTACAAGTATGACTCGTCTTCTCCCATAAACGCCGCCCCAACCGCCATTGAAAAGGAAGAAAAAAAATGGAAAAGAAGATGTCTCGCCACTGGCGACAGTTATAATGAGCATGGTCTCGTCGACTTTAGGGGCATCGAATTTAGAAGGAAGAATACGGATTCGGGAAGAAGCCGGCGAAGGATTTTGGTCAGAAGTTTGGGAATTAGGGTTTGTGGCAGAGAGGTTGAAGTTCTTGCAGCCTCTTTTGTAAATTCAAAAATTGAATTTGAATGATGAGATTCCTTGATTTTAGGCACTCTTTGAGGAGTATTAAGCATAAGAAAAGGGTAGGTGAAAGTGATGTTTGGAGAAAGAAAGTGTTAAAAGGATTTTTTGTAATTACTTGTGATAATTGAGATTTTATGTAATAATAAAAATTTAGGTTGTAGTTTAAAGTAATTTTTCCACTAAATAAATCAATTGAAGACCATGTGATTATTAGATAACCCATGATCCTAGATCAATTGTGCTTCATCGATACCATAAGAATATGTTCTTTCTTGATTAAAGTTCATTATTTGTATTTATTTTATTTTAGTACGTTTATAATTACAAATATAAATTTTATTTCTTATTTGGATGATTTACGGTAGTTTAATTTAATTAACAGTTAATTACAAATTCATATAACTTCGACATCCGATTTTTAGACCTTTTTTTCGAGAAAATTTCATCCACGGTTACGTAGTTTGGTGTCCATCATACAAAAGTTACTTTTTTCTTTCATTACACAAAATTCATTATACTTTGCTCCGATCATCACAAAAATCACTTTTATCAATTTTATATTAATTCCATCGAAAAAATAATGTGGCATCCTTAATTAGTTCTTGATTTTGGTTAAATATAATATACTACCCATGCTTGACTCATTTTATATATGGCCAACCCAATTTCTGCAATGAATTATATAATGAGAGAATACTAACTTTTTTCTTAATAGAATAGGTCAGTTAGTGGAAATTATTTTCACTAAAAAAATTTATTGATATTTTTTTGAAACGAAAATGTATAAAAATAAGAAAAAAAAATAGAACAAGATAAAAAGAGTAATTGAAATTAAAAAAATTCATAATTAATGGTGTTCATAGGTCGATTCGATTCGATAATTCGTTAAAATCAAAATCAAAATAATCATTTTTTAAACTTCTAAAATCAAACCAAACTAAATATAATATATATTTATCGATTTGAGCTCGATTGGTCACTAACCATACATTGAAAATACAAGAAATAATTCATTCAAAAGAAAAAAAAAAGGACCAGCAATTTATTCAAAAAGAAAAGAAAAAGACAACAGCTCATTCAAAAAGAAAAATAAATCTTGAGCTTACCACATAAAACAATAACAAATCGTACATCTAACACACGATATTTAAATCATAAACAAATTTTGATGCATATATATATATATATATATATATATATATTTCTTCTGTTTCTTTAAACAAAATCAAAATCAAACTAAATATTTAAAAGTAAAAACAAATCAAATAAAAATCGATTTGATTGATTTTTGTTCAAACCATGAACATTTGTTCAATATTGGGTCGTTTGTTACCCGTGAATATGGACTGAATATATACTCCATTATGTACGTATTGTTGGTTTAGTATATTAACTTTATTTAGCTAACCAAATATATTAATTAAAGTTGTCACATCATTTTTCATTGAAATTATTATAAAATTCGATCAAAGTGACTTTTGTGGTGATCGAAGCAAAGTAAAATGACTTTAATGTAATGAAAAAAAAAATGACTTTTATATAATAGACACAAAGTTATGTGATCATGCATGAAATTTTCTCCACTTTTTACTTGATGACTAGTTGACTATGCTCCTTACATGTGCAGTCGACCACAAAGTGACTTTTGTTTAGTAGACACAAAGTTAAGTGATCATAAATGAAATTTTCTTCACGTTTTACTTGACGACTAGTTGACTATCATAGTTAAATATGTATGCTTGGATGTGCAGTCAACCACAAATTAATTTTTATGTAATAGACACAAAACTAAGTGATCATGAATGAAATTTTCTCTACGTTTTACTTCACGACTAGTCAACTATGTATCCTTGCATGTGCAGTCGACCACAAGAAAAGTCGGGGCATAGAAAAATAAAATTTCATCATAAATGTAATTTAGTTTTTATTGACGAGATTGATACATTTTGAGTAGATGAAATTTCAACAGAAATAAACGTGCATACGCTTCCTTCACATTATCTAATCATTCAAATGTCTAAATACAAAGAATTACACGGCTCAAATTTTAAATACGTAAAAAGATTTAATTGTAGAACTTATCTATATTATATTATAAGTGTGAAGCGTCTTAGAAATGTTGTTTGAACTTTTTTTCCTTTATTAAAAGTTTTTGCTTCAAACAAAATTGTGTTTTCACTATTTTCTATTATTTAAGAATTGAAAATTAATTAAATATATTTATGGTAAAACCTTTCCTTATTAGAAGTCATCATAACTAGTGACAACTTATACTTTTTTATTAGTTTACGAATTCTAAATTAACTAAGTTTAATTTTAAGAAGATTTAAAAAATCTAAAAATAAATATAAAGATGTTAGAATAAGAAAAATTTAATATGTACCAAATTTTTGTAAGTTTTAAATACGTAATAAGAATGTAATCAAAGATTTTGTAAAGATCTTAACTTTAAAAATAAGAAAAGATTTTAAATATAGAAAAAAATAATCGTACCACAAATATAGTTCAAATTGAAGCGTCTCTCTTAGCGTCAGACAACAAGAGAAAGAGATACTGCATAGTAAATGTAAAAGTGATGATCCATCAACTATTTAAAACTTATGTTAGTAAAATATATACGTGTTTAGAGATGTCAATACGGGTCAGCCCAGCCCATTTGGGATAGCCCACACGGGGTTTGAAGTTTGATAGGTCAGGCCGGGCTGGCCCATCAACATGATAGGCCAAAAAATAGCAAGTCCAACCCATCACACTGTGGGTTGCGGGCCCTTATGGGTCAGTCCACTTTTTAAAATATATTATTTTTATAATCTTAATTTAAATTTTAAATTGTTAATTACATAAATATGTACAATATAATATTAAATGAAGTTACTACTCGTTAATCAAGTCTCAAATTTATAAAAAAATCTAAAAAATTATGAAATTAAATAACTTTTGACACCAAATTCAAATCAAATAGCGATGTTGAAAAACAAACAAAATTGTTTATGAGTAATAATACCACTAGCTAAATAATAATATTAATGTTATGAAATATAAAGTAAATATAAGAAGAATAGAGAGACAGGAGAGGAGAGTTCTTTATTTCTTATGAGGATTCTTGAAGAGAGAATTACAATGAAGAAAAATCTTTTTATTTATAGGGGAAAACTAACCTTTGAATTTCTAACTTTTTCATAAATAGACATTCACTATTTATGGTGAAATAGACACTCATTATATATGGTAAAGTAGATATTCACTATATATGGTAATATATTTATAACACTCTCCCTTGAATGTCTAATTGATAGATAATGTATCTCGTTAAAATCTTACTAGAAAAAATTCAATGCGAAAAAAATCTAGTGAAGAAAAAAGAGTACACATCTCTAACAATACACATATAGGCTGCCTCATTAAAAACCTTACAACGAGAACTCAGTGGGATAAAACCTCGTAAGGGAAAAGGAGTACATCGCATATTAACTCCCCCTAATAAGAACATCCTTGAACCTTTATATCCCGATTGTGTGTACCATCTTCTTGAAAGTTGCAATAGGAGGGGACTTGTTGAATAAATCAACCACATTGTCACTTGAACGAATATATTGCATGTTAATATCACCAATTTTTTGTAGCTCGTGTGTATAAAAAAGCTTTGGTGAAATGTGTTTCATTCTATCTCCTTGAGTCCTCCCTTAAGTTGTGTTGTGCATTGCATTATCCTCATAAAAAAAATCATGGGTACTTTATCACATTTCAAACCACATTTTTTGCGAATGAGATGTATCATGTACCTTAATCATATACATTCTCGGCTAACTTCATGAATAGCTATTATCTCAGCATGGTTCAATGAAGTGGCTAGATAGACCACTTTGTATATCTCCAAGATATGGCAGTACCCCCACATATGAACACATAACTTATTTGAGACCAAGCTTTATATGGATCAGATAAGTACTCAATGTCGCGTTCTATTTTGAACCGATCGAAACATCACACGACACATGATAATGTATCATGACTCTTGGGATTTGAAAAAATTATTTTTTAGAGTCACCACCTAACTTTTTAGAAAAATTAGGAAAAAACTATTTTTTATTGTAAAACTTTATTTTAGTCTATTGAAAATATTTTGAGATTCTGAGTAAGGGTTTTGGTTACTCGAGGGGAAGGTATTAGGCACCCCTCAGAGCCTATCTGAAGATAGTCCTTATGCTTAGTTTAGGAAAAACTTTGTTTTGTTATTTGCTAAAATGATAATAGTTATACAAGTATTTATCAAATTAAAAGGAAAACCTAAAGTATGTAAATGTACACTTATGATGTGTGAATATGTCATATTGTATTCCAAAATATATATGCATGCTTCAAAATGAAAACGGAACGTTAAAGTTTGACCTTAGTATTTTGTTTTTAAGTCTATAATTTTCGCTAGAATATGAAATTTAAAGGTATGTAATGCTACGTGCCTAAAGAGATTATTTACGAGGTAAAAGAAAACACGACTTGTAAATCGTAAATTACTACATAAGTCGCAAAAATGTGAAAACTTGTCTATCTTGAGGATAAAATCTATAAATAATATCAAATACGTTGACATACTAACTTTGCATAAAGTAGACTCTCGTATTCTTGAAATGTAAGAAATCATGATATTATTCATTTATTTTAAAAAAAAAAAAAAAAACTTGTAGAAGTAGTAGTTAAAAGTAATTAAAGTAAAGGTAAAATATGCATATGAATGCATAGTTGGAATGAAGTGTATTTGATGATAATGATTACATGAGCAGGATCTTTTAGCAGGGGTAAGCCACACTGCGTTCAAACTTACTTATAAATATCGGCTTAAGTTATAGTCGAAACATCGAGCCAAAAGCACCAATCAAAATATAAGCAAATGTCAAATAGCTTAATAACTGTATGGAAATCTTTTACCCAAACATGGCGTCTGCCAGAGACTTAAAAGCTCAGGTTGAACCCATGTGTCTAGAAGTTCTAATTATGCAAAATCGTTCTTTTCTTTAACTCAAATTGCTAGGCTAAAGAGGCACAACTTACTAGACGGAGTCACTGAGACAAAGTCAACCTAAAACATATTAAACTTGACTGTACCACCATTTTGGAACCAAGTTAGAAGCTATAGAAACATTTCTCATATTTAGATAAAGTTTGAATATTTCATAATTATCTAATAATAGAAGTTAGATTTTAAACATAGACATGCGAATTTTCTTAGTCGGACATGGTCATGGCTGGTAAGAAGAAGTAGTATAAAAAGTAGTTAAAAAGAAGAGTAGTTATGTACCTTAAAGACGGTCGAATGTAAGGCCTGAACAGTGGTTATCCACCTTTTATTTATCTTCAGAATATATTACAAAAGTAGATAAAAGGGAGAGGCAAGACGTAGAGAGAGAAAGAATAGGGAAAACTTCTGCCTTTCTAACAGGAATAAGGCATCTATTTATAATAATAAAAAAAAGAATCTTGCACAGTATATAATGGGACCCTGTATACAGTGTTTTTAATAAAACAAGCATAGTAATGAATTTTAATAATTCCTATGGGTCCTTGCTGTCACCTCGAGCTTTTTCAAATGGAACTTGATGTAAACATGCAAATAATGAAGGAAAATCCTTTTATTTGTAGGGGGAAACTAGCCTTGAGATTTCTAACTTTTCCATAAATAGACATTCATTCTATATGGTGAAATAGCCATTCATTATATATGGTAAAATAGAAATTCACTATATATGGTACTATATTTATAACAATTAATCTATTTTTTGTTTTAATTGATCACAATAAAACATAAAAAAAAATGTCAATATTTAGTCCATTACAAGTGAAAATGAACTCCTAAGAAAAAAAAAAATCTCATGACACTTATGAGTTATAGCGTATTCAACATCGCCACATTATCTTCATCAATCATATTTCATTTCTTAAAAAATTTAGTATTTTAATTATTTATATATTTTATAAACATATTTAATATTTAAATATCTGTAATGGTCCAAATAGACTTTGAGTTTGGACTCTTCTTTTAATTCTTAGTATTCTATTCTTTTTTAATCATTTTTTATTTGCCCGCGACCAGCCCAACCCATATTTCTTAAGCCCCATGGGCCAACGGGCTTAGGCGGGCCAAGCTAAAAAGTCATATTCTTAAATGGGTTATATAAATCATAGTCCAGCCCTATCAAATTACAGGTTGGGCTGGATCGGCGCAACTGTTCTCACCCATATTAATAGTACTATATGTGTTTACACTAAAATGTATGTTTATATTTACATTACTATATTAAAGTGTGAGAAATCTTTGAAAAAGTAATTTGAACCTTTTTTAGTTTATTAAAAATTTTCGTAATAGACTATGATATTCTAAATACATAAAAGGATTGACTAACTTTTAAAACTAAATTGCATTAAATCAACCCAATATTCTACAACTAAATTTTAGATGTACAAAAGATATATAACAAGTACTGCAAGTTAATTTACAAAAATGTCCACAACCTACCACACTCTATTCTACGAATTAATTAACTCCACACTAATTTGTTTTGGTGCTAAATAATTAACCACTTTTAAAGAACCTTAGAGAGGTACATTTTACCAAATTGACAAACTTGAACCCACTAAAACGATAGTACCACTACCGAGTTTGGTTGAAGAGATTATAAAAAAAAAAAAAAAAGTAGAAATGTACATATAGACAACTTAGACCTCTTCTAAGTTTATGATCTAAGTTTTATTAATTACGTTATATAGACATCAATTAATGATCAAGCATTTTTAGAACCTATTTATACAAATATAATTAATATTAATTTTAAGAAAAAAGGACACCTCATATCTATTAGGACAAAAATTTCCACCAAATATATATATAAATTATTATTTAAAATATTTTATTTATATAACAAACAAAAATACATTTTTTCTATCTGATTAATAAAAAAAATATCAATTACAATTTTATCAATTTATATTTAATGGTTAAAACAAAATGAAAAATTACGAAATTTTATAATCAGGAAAAGAATGAAGCAACAACCTCCACCAAACAATGTAACGATTGTTCTTTTTTTAAAACACAACTGCCAAAAGAAAAAGAAAAAGAGAAAAGGCCTCACCTTCCAATAACTTAATTGCTAGAAATGGGATTTAAAATCCCTCGGCCATTTTGTGTATTTTTTTTTAAGCCTGGCGGTTATTCATGTTCTTTCTCCTAATTTTTTTTTTTTAAAAGGAAGAGTAATTAATGGCTATTATTATCACCAATTTTTATAAATATTTTTTTTTATAATTGATCATTTAAGGTCATATATAATATAAAACGTTAATTATTTTTGTTTCGTACTTGATCTTTTATTCTTCTATTATAGTTGATCGTTTTTCGTACAAATGTATCAAATCAATTATATTTATGCAACTGGATTTTAACTAAATTTAAATGTGCAATTGTATATACAAACACATTAGAGTTTTATAATTTAATGTATAATAGGTACATAGGTATATCAATTCATATTATATAAGCATATAATACTATACATATACAATTAAACAAATAAAATATACATATGAGACAAACACATTTGTACAACACATGCATACTATGCATTGAATAAACACACACACATATATATACCCTTGATAATAAGACTGCGTACAATACACCCTTGTGGTGGAGCCCTTCCCCGAACATCGCGCATAGTGGTAACTTTAGTGCACCGGACTGCCCTTTATATATATATATGTGTGTGTTTGTGTGTGTCTGTGTGTGTATACATATCAACACTACATTGTATAAACGTACAATATTATACATATACAATTAAACGATTGAACATTTATATATTAGGATCCTAATGTGTTGATACTCATTCTAATTATAATATATCATATATATAAAATAATGTATGTACATAAAAATAGTTATAATTATATGCATATGTGTATACATATATACAAATTGAATAAAGTGAAGAGAAGTTAATTATGAAAATCCTAGAGAGAGAGTATTGGTTATATATTGTGTACATTATTTGTATAAAGGCCCACATTTAAAAACAGTTATAAAACCAACAAACAACAATGTAAGGAATTATTTTAAGGATGTTTTACATAAATCCCGACTAGTTTACCCATAATTACATTTTCTCTCAATCTTTTTTATAATTTCGTAAAATTTTGATTTTTAAGTTTTCAAATACATATTATTAAAAGAGATACATGATTGGTATTACATCTTAAGAAATAATTAATTCGCTGTAATTGTGAAAAGTAACGATAATTAAATCATTTAAGGAATTACTCTGTAGATCTTCTAATTAACATTTTAATATCCCCAAAAACGACACTTAATCAATAATGCAATTTTTTTTTCAAATATTCTTCTTCATATTCAACTTCCAGATTCATTCTTCTTTACCTTCTTTCTTTTTTTCTTGGTGTTATTTTTCCTTTTCAACTTTTTTCAATGAATTTCAAACCCTGAAAAAAGAAATACAAATATTGGTTAAAAACTTTTCATGGTAAGAAATGATATATCAGTATAAAAAATGAGATTTGAAATACAAAAGATATAAGAGATACACTATACAAAAAATATATCAAAGATACATATTTTAAAAAAGATAAATATAAAAAGGGAAAGGACACAAATGTCAGCTTGCCCAAAATATTTCCACTGATATAGCCATTGATTTGGCAATTCCAAAAGATAGCCATTTAGGCTTTTCTATTGCTACTACCCCTTTGTTTTTGGTCTTTTCGTTATTTATTGTTTATTTTTTAATGTCAATTATTTTACATGTTACGTTCTCTTTCTTTCTTTTTTTTTGTTTGATTTTCACTATTTTTTTTTCTTTTAATGTTGTTAATTTTTATTTTTATTTTTTAAAAAGTCCACTCTGTCCACCCATTTATTTTTTTAGATGTGATCACTAAAATAAAAACATGAAGTACAAGTCCACCCATAATTATTCTATCTCTTTTCATATGAGTTAACACTATAGTGGCACTTTGACTTTTTTTTTCTGCTATCTCTCGCCTTTTAATCAAAAAAATTAAGGAGTGTTTGGACAGTAAAGGTATGGGGTTTAATAAATTTTGTATATGCTTGCACAAATTTTTACAAAAATTTACGTGAAGTTAACAAACTCACGAATAACGAATTACTATATATGCTTGCACAGATTTTCTCTGTAAAAGGTGTATTTATATGGTATATATATTGTATCAAGGTTATATAAAAGTGTATTAATCTAGTACAAAAGTGTATCAATGTGGTATCAAAGTATATTAATGTAGTATAAAAGTACATCAATGTAGTATAAAAATGTATTAATGTGGTATAAAAGAGTACCAATTGGGTATAGAGACTGCATGTGCTTGCATAGAGTTTTCTTTCTCTTTTTTAAAAAGTGTATCAATATAATATAAAAGTGTATCAATTTGGTATAAAAGTGTATCAATTGAGTATAGAGACTGCATGTGCCAAATGGCTAGAAAAAGAAATTAAATTTAACCGGCAGGTTACATTTGTCCACCTTTTCAAATTATGTCTATCTTTCTTTAAAATGGCCACCCCATGTCCCTGTCCCAATGTAAAACCCTTCTAAATGTATACATGTATATAAAAAAGATACGTATTAAAAAGAGTTAATACATAAAAATGACCCTAAACTTGACATCAAATTATAACTTTGACCTTAAACTTTGACAGTGCACAAATATGACCTTTAACTGTTCAAAACTTCACAAATATGACCTCCAATGCTACGTGAAAAAATGTGTGTTCAACATGCAAAACTGAACGCGTTCAGCTTAAAATCTAAGGGCATAATACATAAATATGACCTTAAATTTTGACAGTGCACAAATATGACCTTTTACTATTCAAAACTGCACAAATATGACCTTTAAATGACTCTTCACTATTATTTTTTCATTATTTTTGGCTCAAAGATGAAAATGACATCTAATTTCTTTTGTCATTGTGGAAAAGGAGCAATATTGAAGATTTATTAATTAGGTGGGTCAGTCTCATACGAAAAAATCAAGCGGGTATGTATATATATTATAAAGCAGAGAACGAATTTAAGTTATATAATATATCTAAATATTATTTATTTAAATATCAAATTAAAGATGAAACTATACTAATAGTAAAAAAAATTATAGTTTTAATAAAACGTTATTAAATTAATGTTATTAAGGATAGTAGTAGTAGGATATTAAATTAACGTTAAATTAACGTAATTAAAAGATGTTATTAAATTAACGTTATTAAAACGTTATTAAATTAACGAGGGGCGGACCTATGTGGTTGCCATGGGGCTCACCCGAACTCCTCGGTAAAAAAATTATGTTGTATATATATAAGATAAAAAATGTATATTTATGTACGTATATTAATGTTGAACCATATGAAACAAGGCACTTAGATAGCCAAGTGGTGTTATTTGCTCTTTTTGGACGCTTCCTTCAACCTATTGTGCAGGTTTAATCCCTGCTAGTGGCTATTTTTTTTAATTAAAAAAAGCTAGGTGTTGTTGCTATAGAAATAAATAAATAATAATAATAATAATATTTTTTAAAATAAAAAAAAAAAGTTAGGTACTGCTACTATAGAAATAAATAAATAAATAAGTAATAATAACAACAACAACAACAACAACAATAATAATAATAATAATAATAAAAACGACGTCGTTTTAACACAAAAAGTAAAACTTTAACAGTGCACAAATATGACCTTTAACTATTCAAAACTGTACAAATATGACCTCTCTCCAAGTCAGCCCTTTTAATGATGCGGCACCGTGTGATTGAATTACCTTTTCACGTAGGCGCGAGTGAGACTTACGCATGGGGTTGCAAAATCGGAGGTTATATTTGTTCAGGTTTTGAATAGTTAAAGGTCCTATTTGTGCACTATCAAAGTTTAAGGTCAAAGTTATAATTTGATGTCAAATTTAAGATCATTTTTATGTATTAACTCATTAAAAAAATGTATCTAAATTATCAAAAAAAAATATCAATAATAACCAAAACACTTTTACCTCACGGAGCATCTGATATGGAAATCCCTCACATAGTCACACCAAACCCTGTGCACACAGAGAATCAACCTCATGGAGCATCTGATATGTATATGAAAGGCAATTCTCGTTTGCAACTCTGTGCACACGGAGAAGATATTAATGATATTAAATTGGTGAAGAAAAAATATTATGATAAATTTTTATGAGGTCATAAATATATCTTAATTTTTAGGATAGAATTTATGTATTTGAAAATTTAAAGAGAAAATGTAAATAAGGGATATTTATAATTTTTATTAAGTGAAGGAATTTTTATTAATTTAAATATCTAAATTGTGATTTTATAAAATTTATCTTAACCATGTTAGGTAATTAAGGACTTATTTTATCTAAGAAATATAATTTTTTCTATAAAAAATAATATCATATATCAAATACGTACATAACTAATGTTGTGTATTTGGTTGGCGATATAAGACAATATTAGTAATATCTCACTAAACTATGCTGGAACGCATATGTATATAATTTTAACGCTGAGATAAAATGTAAAGAACACATATATTAGTGATAGGCATAATACATAAACATGTCATTTAATTTGATCTCAAATCATATCTATGACCTCCAACTTTGAATGTGCACAAGTAGACACTTAAATTTATATAAAATTGAATAAATAGACATACACGTCCTATGTGCCACAATGCACATAGGACATCATGTAAGATAAGAATTGACCACGTAGGACGCTACATAAAATATATGTGTCTACTTGTTTAACTTTACGCAAGTTTAAGTGTCTACTTATGCATATTCAAAATTAAAAATAATAAATATAATCTGAAATTAAGTTAAGGATATGTTCATGTATTATGCCTTAGTGATATGTCAAAATACATAAAAGACAAATATATTTTTAAAGTGTAGGTAATTCATACATAACATTCATTGTATTGTTATTCTATGTGTCTTAGTCCCCTTTTTGTTTGCTTTGGTGATGGATGTGTTGACGCGGCGTATTCAAGGGGAGGTGCCGTGGTGTATGGTTTTTGCGGACGATATAGTTCTGATTGATGAGACTGGAGGGGTGTGAATGATAAATTAGAGGAGTGGAGACAAACCCTTGAGTCTAAAGGGTTCAGGTTGAGTAGAAGCAAGACAGAGTATTTGGAATGCAAGTTTAATGACGTAAGGATGGAGGATGAGGTGGTAGCGAAGCTGGAATCACAGGTGGTATGTAAGAGGGATAGTTTCAAATATCTCGGGTCTGTGATTCAGGGTAACGGTGAGATTGACGAGGATGTCTCGCACCGTATTGGGGCGGGATGGATGAAGTGGAGGCTCGCGTCAGGGGTGTTATGTGATAAGAAGGTGCCGCCCAAGCTTAAAGGCGAATTCTACAGGGTGGTAGTCCGTCCGACTATGTTGTATGGAGCGGAATGTTGGCCAGTTAAGAATTCCCACATCAAAAAAATGAAGGTGGCAGAGATGTGGATGTTGCACTGGATGTGTGGGCTGACTAGAGAGGATAGAGTTCGGAATGAGACTATCAGGGAGAAGGTTGGTGTGACTCCAGTGGAGTGCAAGATGCGGGAAGTCCGATTGAGCTGGTTCGGACACGTGAAGAGGAGGGGCACGGATGCCCCGGTTCGTAGGTGTGAGAGGCTAGCGTTGGATAGTTTTAGGCGGGGTAGGGTTAGGCCGAAGAAGTACTGGGGTGAGGTGATTAGGCGGGACATGGAGCAGTTACAGCTCACCGAGGACATGGCCCTAGATAGGAAGGTCTGGAGGGCGCGAATTAGGGCAGAGGACTAGGGCCAGTTTGGGTCGCTAGTGTAGGGAATTACTTGCTGGGGGTAGTATCCTGGTTATGATTCTGTCTTCCTTGTTCCTTGTTTTAGTACGAATCTGGGTGTTTTCCTCTGTTTTCCTTCTGTTTTCTTTTTCTTTTACTTATGGCTACCGTATTTATGCTGTATTTATGTTATGCATGTTATGTTATGTAATCTTGTAACCTTGTTCAGTGCTTTACTTTGTATTTATGTGGTATCTTGTGTCTTGAGCCGGGGGTCTATCGGAAATAGCCTTTCTACTTCTTTAGAGGTAGAGGTATGGACTGCGTACATCTTACCCTCCCCAGACCCCACCAGGTGGGAATACACTGGGTTTATTGTTGTTGTTGTTGTTGTTATTCTATGTGCAAGTGTTTGTACATTATTATTCACCAGATAATAATTACTCATTGTTATTGTTCACTGCGTTCATAAATAATTACTACATCAAAAATATTTTTTAGCGGCTATAGCTTAATTGTACTTTATATATATATATATATATATATATATAATTATTTGTGACAACTTACATTTTACACTATCAGAAATTTGCTATTTTCTGACTGACATTTTCAACTGAAAAAAATTAGTCGGAAATTTTCGATTACTTCAGTCGAAAATTTACTTTTTTATTTTTTATTTTTACAAAATATTTTTTCGATACTGTTTGTGACTACAAGAGTCAGAATATTTGACGGTGAATTTTGAGAAATATATATTCTGACTGTTGTAGTCGAAAATAAAAATAATTAAATAAATATATAATCAGACCCTTATATTGAAATTAAATAATTATTTGAATAAATTATTAAATATATATTTTTGGCCACTGTAGTCGGAAATATAAATAATTAAATAAATAGATTACTAAATATATAATCAGACCCTTATACGAAAATTAAATATTTATTTAAATAAATTATTAAATATATATTTCCGACTAGTGTAGTCGGAAATTGTAATAATTAAACAAATATATTACTAAATACATTACAAAATATTAAATGTACCCGACTACTACCGTCGAAAATATTAAATAATTAAATATATTTAATTTGTACTCGATTGTAGTGGTCGAAACATTAGATTTAATTATTAAATAAATAATTATATAAAATTTAAGTTACACGATAGTATTTCACATTGTATTAATTAATTTAAATATATAATTTAATTATATTAAATATATAACCGACTGATACAGTCGAAAATATAAATAATTAAATAAATATATAATCAGACCCTTATACAAAAATTAAATAATTATTTATATAAATTATTAAATATATATTTTCGGTCACTATAGTCAAAAATACTAATAGCTAAATAAATATATGACTAAATATATAGTCATACTCTTATAGAGAAAATTAATAATTAATTAAATATATTATTAATTATATTTCTGACTACTATAGTAAAAAATTACAATAATTAAATAAATATATTACTAAACACCTTACAAAAAGGCTGCTCTGTAAATAAATAATTATTAAATATAAGTTACACAGTAGTCTTTTATATTGTATTAATTAATTTAAATATATAATTAAATTATATTAAATATATAACTGATCGATGTAAAGTGTTGGTGGAGGATGGCCACATTAAGGATAGATGACAGTCGTACTTTCATAGGTTCTTGAATGACGAAGGGGATAGAGCTATTGAGTTAGGGGATCTGGAGCACTCAGAGGAGTGTCGGGATTTTAGTTATTGTAGACGTTTTAGGGTAGAAGAGGTTAGAGAGTCTATTCGCAGGATGCGAAGGGGTAGGGCGACGGGGCCAGATGAGATACCGGTGGAGTTTTGGAAGTTCGTTGGAGAAGTTGGTGTAAGGTGGTTGACTGGATTGTTCAAAGAAATCTTCAAGATGGTGAAGATGCCCGAGGCTTGGAGGTGGAGTACCATGATCCCTCTCTACAAGAATAAGGGGGACATCCAGAGTTGCAATAACTATAGGGGGATTAAGTTATTGAGTCACTCAATGAAGATTTGGGAGAGAGTGGTCGAGGTGAGGCTGAGACGGATATTGCCTATTTCGGAAAACCAGTTTGGGTTTATGCCTGGACGCTCGACGACGGAGGCAATTCACCTGGTACGGAGGCTGGTAGAACAGTATAGGGAAAGGAAGAAGGATCTGCACATGGTGTTTATCGACCTGGAGAAGGCATACGACAAAGTCCCCAGGGAGGTGCTGTGGAGGTGCCTGGAGGTGAGTGGAGTCCCGCAGGCATATATCAAAGCAATTAAGCACATGTATGAGGGAGCGAAAACGCAGGTGAGGACGGCGGGAGGAGATTCAGAGCATTTCACCGTCTTGACAGGATTGCATCAGGGATCAACTCTTAGTCCCTTTTTGTTTGCTTTGGTGATGGATGTGTTGACGCGGCGTATCCAAGGGGAGGTGCCGTGGTGTATGCTTTTCGCAGACGATATAGTTCTGATTGATGAGACTCGAGGGGGTGTGAATGATAAATTAGAGTTGTGGAGACAAACTCTTGAGTCTAAAGGGTTCAGGTTGAGCAGAAGCAAGACAGAGTATTTGGAATGCAAGTTTAATGACGTGAGGCTGGAGGATGAGGTGGTAGTGAAGCTGGAATCACAGGTGGTATGTAAGAGGGATAGTTATAAGTATCTCGGGTTCGTGATTCAGGGTAACGGTGACATTGACGAGGATGTCTCACACCGTATTGGGGCTGGATGGATGAAGTGGAAGCTCACATCGGGGGTGTTGTGTGATAAGAAGGTGCCGCCCAAGCTTAAAGGAAAATTCTACAGGGTGGTAGTCCGTCCGGCCATGTTGTATGGAGCGGAGTGTTGACCAGTTAAGAATTTTCACATCCAAAAAATGAAGGTGGCAGAGATGCGGATGTTGCGCTGGATGTGTGGGCTGAATAGAGGGGATAGAGTTTGGAACGAGACTATCAGGGAGAAGGTTGGTGTGACTCCAGTGGAGTGCAAGATGCGGGAAGTTCGATTGAGCTGGTTCGGACACGTGAAGAGGAGGGGCATGGATGCCCCGGTTCGTAGGTGTGAGAGGCTAGCGTTGGATGGTTTTAGGCGGGGCAGGGGTAGGCCGAAGAAGTACTGGGGTGAGGTGATTAGGCGGGACATGGAGCAGTTACAACTTACCGAGGACATGACCCTAGATAGGAAGGTCTGGAGGACGCGAATTAGGGCAGAGGACTAGGGCCTGTTTGGGTCGCTAGTGTAGGGAATTACTTGCTGGGGGTAGTATCCTGGTTATGATCCCGTGTTCCTTGTTTTAGTAAGAATCTGGGTGCTTTCCTCTGTCTCCCTCTGTTTTCTTTTACTTATGGTTGTCGTATTTATGTTATGTTATGTTATGTATGTTATGTATTCTTGTAACCTTGTTCGGTGTTTTACTTTGTATTTGTGTGGTATCTTTTACCTTGTGTCTTGAGCCGGGGGTCTATCGGAAACAGCCTTTCTACTTCTTTAGAGGTAGAGGTATGGTCTGCGTACATCTTACCCCCCCAGACCCCACCAGGTGGGAATGCACTGAGTTTGTTGTTGTTGTTGTTGTTGTATATAACTGACCGATGTAGTTGAAAATATTAAATAATTATATATAATAAAAATGTTCCCGACTATTGTAGTTGGAACTTTTATAAATATAATTTAAATATATAATTTAATTGTATTAAATATCTAACCGACTGATGTAGTTAAAAAAACAAATAATTAAATATATTAAATATATATCGACTGTTGTAATTAGAAATATTAAATAATTAAATATATTAAATTTCTATTCAATTAAAGTAGTCGAAAATTTATATTTTATTATTAAATAATTTATATAAAATATAAATTAAATATACTTTCTTCATTCCATTTTATATGTCGCTATTTGCTTTTTAGTTCATCTAAAAAAAATATCATATTTCTTTATTTAATAATTATTTAATAAATTTATTCTCATTTTATTTTTAATAAATTCTACTTATTATTACTTTTTAAAAATAATAATTAAAAAATAAATATTAAAAAAAGTAATTTGATAAACTTTATAAAGTTATCACTTATTTCTTAAATTATTTATATGTACGGAGGTAGTATCAAAACTTTTCCAATTATCTCTATCTCACTACCGTGTCTCTCTCTCTAAAAAAATAAGGTCTCACTGCGTTGTCAATTTCACCCGATTGAAGTACTTCTCCGGTGTAGCTCCGGCTTCATCTCCCTTAGACAACCATACCGTCTCCGAGATCTGTACGTAGACGTTTTTGTAGCCGATTGAAACTAAAACAGAGTGAAAGGGAACCAAATCAGGTACAAAACTCCAACCCTTTTCTGTTGAATTTCGATCAGTAAGTATATTTGTATTTTGATTTCTAGATTTTGTAGGAATTTAATTATTATTAGCTATTTTGTTACTATAACTTTTGGAAAATTAGATTCTAATTGGCCCAAATGGAACGAATGTGGAGCAGTTTGAATAAATTAGTTAAAAATGTTATTGTAATTGACTGATTACTTAATTAGTTTTAAATTAATTGAAATGAAATTTAGCTGAATATAACCAGTTGCACTTTTAGTTTGAATTTCGATCTGCTTCTTGGTTTTTGCTTAGTGTGTGTGTGTGGAGGGGTTGGGGTTGGGGGTATAACCAGTTGCACTTTTAGTTTCTTTGGAGAAAAGGGTGTTTTGGGAAGTAAATGCACCCTCTAAGGTGCAATGTGTTGTATGGTTAATGGCCTGAAAAGTATATCTAACTCGAGAGAATCTAAAAAGGAGGGGGGTTACCAGTAGAGTTCCTGATATCACATATATGAACACTAAATGCTAAACACTGATTATTCGAAGATGCAAACATTCAACAGTACCCTACTACCAGAAGTAGAAGAAGAGAAGGCAGAAACTCAAGCTCTAACACTAACCCGAAACACACTAGTGGTAGATCTAACGCAGAAGTTGAAAATAATGCGTTCGGGTTTTCAGAGATGAGATATAGTTATTCTAGTACTATAGAAACTATCATATCTCATTGCAAATCATTCTTGGTTTTTCATCATTCCGTTGCTTTTCCTTTACGTCTGCTGCTATTGCTGGTTTCGATGAGATAACATACCATGGAATTCACATCGTCCCCGAATATGCTATAACCCTCTATTACTCGTGCGTAGCTAAATCCTATCGACAGCATAATCTGGATGCAGTCGCTAAGAACCTCTTGATTGCCTTCCTGATGTGTATCACTTCCTGATGACCCTGATTCAACAAAAAAATGTTAGCAGGATCAAGATAGTCGAAGTCTTATAGCAATCGATGAACATCCAGCTAGAACTTACTAGCTCCGGATAATGATGGTTCAACACTAGTTATCGGTGTTTGTCTAAAGACAATTCTCGTTTGTTTCTACATTGTGTTGTCACAGCTCAACTATGGCTCATGTTCTTGTATATGACTGGAATGAATTGGTCTAAGACAGTAGACATCTTGAGATGTTGGAAAGGATTAGTTGATGCCTTGATGGTATTAAACAGAAGAAATGGTGGCAACTTAACCCAGCTTGAATTAGGTGGATAGTTTGGAAGGAAAGAAACTCTAAATTCTTTGAGAATACAAATAAATCCACACAGAGAGTTAAAACTGAAATGTATATAACTTTTTCTCTTTTGGAGTAAAGGATATCCTGTAAAATAATAGTGATTCCATACTCGAAGTTATAGAATCCCTACAAGTTTTTGTTAGATCAAGGGTATTGAAATACTTTAATTCACTTTTGGATTCTGTATTTTGTTCACTTTACCAGCACATTTATGTTTAATGAAATGTTACCATTATCTAAAAAAGATTAACATATTTTATCTATAATAAAATGAGAAAAAAATTCTTTCTTCAAAGTAACCAATTTTTAATTTTTGGATTTTTACGATAATGCTTTAGGTTGTAGAACAGATAGGGACAGATATCTAGTTCAAGGGATTTAGATAAGATGGACAGAAAAGGTAAACAGACTTTACCATATAGAGAAATTTAATGCTAGGTACAGCAACATCCTGATAACAAATAATACAGATGACAATTTATAGTAATTGTCAAATGTACTAAAGGTTTCTTATATTGAAGCTATCAAGACAACCTCTTTTCTTCAGGGAGATGAATCCACAACCTAGGAAGCATACACTTTGGCAAGCAACATCTGATTTTACTAGTGGACAGGCCAGCATACACAAGTATGTTCCTTGTCTTATTTTAACTTGTTCTCAATTGTGTTTGCTCTGTTTATGCACCAACACTTATAGTAATTTCCTTTACTAATTCTTCTTATTTTTCGGGGACACCGATTCCCCAAGTACTTATTTGTTTATGCACCAGCACTTATAGTAATTTCCTTTACTAATTTTCCTTGTTTTCCTTGTTTGCTCTTGTTTGCTCTTGTTATTATTTTGGTTCTCTTGTTTTTGTTTCTCTTCTCTATTATTATTGTTGTTGTTCTTGTGTAGATGGAAAATGAAGATCGTACATGGATGTATAATAAAACTTATCCTAACCCTGTGGGGTTGAGGGAGGAATATAAAGCTGGGGTAGATGGATTTATTGCTAAAGAAATGACACTTAATGATTTCTTATTGAAGGGACAATTAGGTGTCCTTGTTGGAATTGGAAGTGTTGCAAGTTATTGAGTCCAAATGCTGTTACATTACATCTTTATAGGAATCATACTGTGTGGACAACTCATGGAGAGAGTAGTGCTGCTAATAATTTTGCTTTTCAGAATTATGTTAAAAGTCCAATAAGAGAGAATAATGTTGAAAGTTCACGATATAGTGAGGTAGTCAGGGATGCTTTTGGAACACACCCAGGGGCTTAAAATGAATCAAATGATGAGGCTATAAGCACTTTTATGAACAGTTAAAGGTAGCTAGTCATCCATTGTATGAAGGATCAGTGCATTCTAAGTTATCTGTTGCCGTTCAGTTACTAAGTATTAAGTAAGATTATTCTATTTCTCAAGAGGGCATGAATTCTATCATTGGACTTATGAATGAACTTTACCCAAATAAACTGGACTTACCCAAAGATTTCTACATAACAAAGAAGTTGGTTTCTAAGTTAGGACTTTCATCAGAGAGGATTCATTGTTGTGAGAAAGGGTGAATGTTATTCTATAAGGAAGATGCAAATTTAGAACATTGCAAATTTTGTAATCAGCCTTGTTATAAGGAAGTCACGCATGCCAAAGGGAAGAAGGTTCCTGTGAAGTTGATGCATTACTTACCCCTTATACCACGGTTAAAGAGGTTGTATGCATCAATGAGCTCTGCCCCTCATATGAGATGGCGCTATGAAAATAAAAGACCACCTGGTGTTTTATGTCATCCGTCAGATGGAGAAACATGGAAGCATTTTGATAGCGTGTATTTGGATTTTTCTAGTGACCCAAAAAATATTAGGTTGGGATTATCTACTGATGGATTCACTCCATTTTCTGTTTCAGCTATACCATATTCATGTTGGCCAGTTTTTGTGACTCCTTATAATCTCCCGCCTGAATTTTGTATGACGAGTCAGTATATATTTCTAACTTGCATTATTCTAGGTCCTCGCAATCTAAAAGTTTTGATTGATGTATATTTGCAACCATTGATTGATGAGTTGAACTTATTGTGGCATGAAGGTATGGAAGCATATGATGTATCAATGAAACAAAACTTTAGATTGCGTGCTACTTTTATATGGACTATAAATGACTTTCCTGCTTATGGAATGATGTCTCGGTGGTCGACTGTTTTATGGAAGACACAAAAGTATTCA
Source organism: Capsicum baccatum var. pendulum (assembly GCA_030864225.1). Lineage (NCBI taxonomy): Eukaryota > Viridiplantae > Streptophyta > Magnoliopsida > Solanales > Solanaceae > Capsicum > Capsicum baccatum. The sequence continues at coordinate 209,876,134 of CM061553.1, read as the reverse complement.
CTTTGAAACATGGGGTAAAAACTCATGGTTTGACTGTCACCGTCGATTCTTGCCAATAAAACATAAGTTTAGGTAAAATACTAGTGATTTTATGAAAAATAAGCCTGATTTTGAGGAGCCACCACTAATTTTGTTGCGAGAAGAAATTTGGGATAGAGTGAGGAATCTGCCTAAGGTAACAGAGTCTCCACCATCTAGGATACCTTGATATGGTGTTACACATAACTGGACTAAACGAAGCATATTTTGGGAGTTAGATTACTGAAAGGATAATCTTCTGCCTCATAATCTGGATGCCATGCATATTGAGAAAAACTTCTTTGACAACTTGTTTAATACTGTGATGGATGTAAGTAACAAAACAAAAGATAACTTGAAGGCCAGGATGAACTTAAAGGAGTATTGTCGGCGCAGCGAGTTGCACCTGACATACTTAAACAATAAGATTCAGAAGCCCCAGGCCAGTTACACATTCACTTTGGAGGATATAAAAGTGATTTGTGACTGGGTTAATAATTTGAGAATGCCAAATGAATATGCATCAAATTTGAATAGGTGTGTTGACATGAAGGAAGGAAAGTTGACCTCTATGAAGAGCCATGACTATCATATTTTCATGGAGTCGTTGATGCCTATTGCATTCTGTAGATTGCCCGATAGAATCTGGAAGCCCACAACAGAGATAAACTTATTTTTCAAAGATTTATGTTCTAACACATTAAGGGAGGAGAACCTATCTTTGATGGATATCAATATTCACTTTGGAGGATAGAAGAGTAATTTGTGATTGTGTTAACAATTTGAGAATGTTAGATGGATATGCATCAAATTTATCTCGGTGTGTTGCCATGAAGGAAGGAAAGTTGACCTCTATGAAGAGCCATGACTGTCACATTTTCATGGAGTCATTGATGCCTATTGCATTCTGTGCATTGTGCGATAGAATCTGGAAGCCCATAATAGAGATAAGCTTATTTTTCAAAGATTTATGTTCTAACACATTAAGGGAGGAGAACCTATCTTTCATGAATATCAACATTCGCTTAACCTTAAACAAGTTGGCAAAAATTTTTCCTCCTGCTTTTTTTAATGTTATGGAGCATCTTCCAATTCACATTGTGCGAGAGGCACGACATGAAGGGCCTGTTCAGTGTAGATGGATGTATCCCTTTGAGAGCTATTGACTTTTAACATTTACCTTCATGTGTTTTAATTGAACACTATTTCATCTAAAAGATCATACTATGCAGGACCATTGGCAAATGTAAGTGAATCATAAGAAATAGATCTCGAACTGAGGGATCAATATGTGAGGCTTATTTGGCTAAAGAGACCTCTTATTTTTGTTCATATTATTTTGAACATGCTGTATCATGTTTGAGAAACTGACCTAATAGGCATGATGATGCATACAATACAGATCCTTCAGCACTACCATTTTCAATATTCAATCAACCAGGTAAAGGAAGTTCAAAAATTGGTCCACTTCGATATTTGAGTGAGGTGGAGCTTAAGCCAGCTACAACACATGTATTATTAAATTGTCCCGAGGTTCTACCTTTTTATAAGTGAGTATTTATATTAACGAAAACCATTCAAGCACTATCTAAGTTTTAACTAATGAGGGTCATAACTTTGTTGGACAGCTACTTCGTGGCTTTACACGATGCTGCTGCTGTTTATCCTATGTTTTCAGTGTCGTTTAGAGAATATGTAAGTTTAACTTTAATATTTAACACGATTTACACATTTGTTCAGTTTTATGTATATTTAAATTCTAACCTTTCTTGAACTTTTTATAAGTTCATAATCCAGATAATTTTGACCCAAATGACCAATTTTTACGTGATATAGCTTGGGGACCTTATGCTAAGGTTAGAAAGTTTTCTAGGTACTCTTTCAATGGGTACAGATTTCATACAGAAGATTTCTCTAAGGGAAAGAAAACCAATAATAGTGGGGTGTGGGTGAAAAGTGATGGTGGTGTTGATTATTACGGTATGCTTCAAGAGATTTTAGAACTTGATTATCACCTTGTTGGCCAAAGAAAAAGTTGGTACTCTTTCGGTGTAAGTGGTACGATCCTACGCCTAGGTTAGGTACAAAGGTGCACCCTCAGTACAAAATAGTTGAAATTTAGCGATCAATGGAGTATGGACTCTATGATTCATTTGTCATTGAACAAAATGTGAAACAAGTGTATTATGCTCCTTCTCATTTGTGTAAGAATAAATCTGCATGGCGGGTAGTTATAAAAACAAAGCCCGTGGGTAGAGTTGAAGTAGAGGATGCATTGGATATAGCGTTTCAGAATGACATTTCAAGTGTTGAAGAAAGAGTGGATAATGAATTAGCAAGTGAGTTGCAGCATAGTGACGGCCTATATGAAGAATTTGATCCTTCTGAACTTAGATTGAGTGTTAATGATTATGGAGAAGGAACATTCGTGGCAAACGATGAGGAAGATCCAACCGATGAAAATGAAATAAGCAAGGAAGAATCACTCGATGAAAATGAAATGAGCGAGGAAGAGTTACTTGCTAAAACTGAAACAAGTGATGAGGAAGAATTGATGAATGACTATGAAACAAACGACGAGGATTGACTTGTTATTAATAGTAGTAATGTGTAGTAACAAGGTCTTGAATTGTATTTTAGCTGCTACTTTTTGCTATTTTTTTTGACAAATTAAGTGATCAAGCAAATTGTTTTTTTTGTGAAGTCTTTGGTGCAGTCCGGAATTTATCCGGTGGCTAAGTCTTTCCCATTTGTGGAGGAAATTCTTAGTCTTTTGGATGGTTTTCTCAAGCATTATTTGTGGCTCCATCTGATTTTTCTATTTGCCCAGCAAAAGATACTGCTATTTGTGGTTCAAGTGTGTATGTAAACACTGGGGCACTCTGTTTTCGACCCCCAGCTTTATCTCTGAGCATCTCAAAAAGTTCAGTTTAGACCCTGATGCCAACTTTATCCTTTTTGACACATGGGGGATAACTGCTTTGATCCCTATGCGAAATCTTAGCCGCTTGATAAATCTTAATCGACCCTGTGCTGATTATTGATCTCTTCTGCTACATAGGCTGACTTCCTAAAATAAATACATTATATTACGCGGGAAGATTTGAATGTGTACTTTAATTTTTATCAATGCTAATAACTATGCCTTCAGATACACCTTGTTTCTCCTTTCCAGTAATATCTAAATCTTGAAGTAACTAATTTTGTTGCATCACATATTTATTGTTGTCATTTTTCCATTGTCCCTTTCTGTGGGAATGTGATTCACCTTTCATCTGAAACTTCTTTCACATTTTCTCAAGCATGAACTTTTTTGTTCCGCTTGAGCAACTACATCTTGTATTTTATATGTAAAATAAATGGATGTGGACTGAGGTTGTAACAAGTGTATATATATGTATATGGGTGTGGGTGTGTATGTTTTCTCTTTCAGTCAGAAGTAGCTGGTTCTAGTACTCACTATAGGCATATCATAGCGACTCCAAATGATAGTCTTTCTCCATCCTTCATTCTTATATATGCATAAATAGTTCTTCTTTACTCATCATTTTCCATTAAATTCGTTCAACATATATGATATGAACTGATTTCTCAGTTGTCAAAGAAAACAAGAAAATATGATATAGACTGTTTTTATACTCAAAACTCATTGGTAAAATCATTTTAGCCTTTGTGTCTTTCTATGTTACTTTGCCTCATTTATGTCACCAGATACACCAGGAAACTACACATCCTTTATATTGAACAATTGCCTTGCAAACATAACCATGTATCTCTTGATAATGGAATAATAGGTAAAACGCTGCTTTTACATACAAGACTAAACATCTGGTTGTTTGATAAACTAGTTAGTTTGTACTTGCATTATCTCTTTTTCTAAAATTTTACAGGAATATAAAAATGGGAAAAAAGAGTCCACTTTTCTTGAGGTCTAAGAAGAGACGCATAGGAAGAAAAAGAAGTATGGTATAAGAGGAGATTGGGTCGAAACGCGTGCTAAGGATGCATATGTAAGATAATAACTTTTACATACATTGTTTTATTATTACTCAACCTTGCTTGTTTACATACTGACAAATAATATTCTTTCAGGAAAAATTTCAAAAAAGCATAGAAGATTAACGTCAAACCCTACCTATTTTAGAGGATGGTATCATGGCCCAACCATTACCTGCAGATATGACTAATATGTGGACAACTGTGGTTGGTGGTCCAAAGAAAGGTAGAACTTACGGGACAGGGGTTCTCCAATCCTCGAGTAGTCCTTCGTTGTTTCCCAATTCCTCTTCTACTTTGTATACTATGGAAGAAATGGAAGCGATGAAAAAGAAAATTGTGGAATTGAGGCAGCAATATGCTGCTAACGATGCTAAGTTTGCTAAATTTGAGGAGTTGGTTAAGAAGCACATGCCTCAAGTATTTCATGACGAGGAAGAGAGTGAATCTAATGATAATTAGATGTTTTTGGTTGTGACATTTAGATACTAAGTTTGCTAGTTGTTTTACTATTGTTCTTGTTTTTGGTTGTGACATTTAGATGTTTAAACTATTTGATTTGATGTTTCTTTTGGATGTTTTAAAGTGGTTGTATTTATAAATTTTTATCGTGTTTGATCTTACTGTGAAAAATACATTAGTTATGTTGTTTATAATCTGAGAGCAGTGTAAGCTAATGTAAGATTTAATTATATAATTATTAGGTGAATATTTTTATTAAAAGTTTGATTAAAGTAGTCAAAAGATTAATTATTAAATAATTATTTGTTAATGTTTCGACTACAGTAGTCGGAATGGTTAATTTATTAAATAATTTTTTATTAGTTTCTGACAACAATAATAGGAAAGAATATTTATTTATTAAAATTTTGATTAAAGTAGTAGGAATAATAATTATTAAATAATATATATTAAGTTTTCGACTACAGTGGTCGAAATAATTATAATTATTAAATAATTATTTATTAATTTTCTGACTACAGTAGTCGAAATAATTACAATTATTAAATAATTATTTATTAATTTTTGGACTAAAGTAGTCGAAATAATTACAATTATTAAATAATTATTTATTAAATTGCCGATTAGAGTAGTCGGAATGTTTATAGTTATTAAATAATTATTTATTAAATTTTCGATTAGAATAGTTGGAATATTTATAATTATTAAATAAATATTTATTAAATTTTCGACAACCTTTTCGACTATAGTAGTAGAAAATTTTTGACTACAGTAGTCGAAAATATTTTTCTGACGAGCCATATTTTAACTATCATGAAACAGTCAAAAAATAGTTGGAACTACCTTGTTTTCCGATCACATTCCGACTACATCAGCTCTCGAAAAAAAAAATGATGTTTTCTAGTAGTGAGCACTCTTTTTAAATGCCTCTAAAGTCTATAGTAACATTGAATCCAATAACAATCACTACTAAAAAAGTTCTAAAAAAAGGACCTAAAATAAGATACCTCAAAAGTAGGTCGAAAATAAGAGACCTCATGAGGTTGCTTATCCCTTCAATTTCTTTCTTTTTTTTTTTAAAATTTATTTTAAAATAAAGAGACCTCGTGAAGTCGGTAAATACTAACAAAAATTATGCGACACAATAATAGTGACTTCTAGAGGTTGAAAATGCAATGCAGAAATGAAAATAAAATGCGGAAAAAGTTAGCACCAAAATAATAAAAAATGATAGAATAAAATTTCACGCATTGCGACCTCATGAGGTCGCTATTATTTTAATAAATTAATATTTATTATTAAAAATAATCACCTCTCACTATTTTATGAAGTGAAAAAATATTTTTTATTTTTTAAACATATATTATTATAATTAAAAAGAAAAAAAATGCAAAGAAGGTCAGCTCCCTCTCTCTCTCAAATTAAAGTCGGACCTCTCTCTCAAATCCACATCCGTCGGCTCTTCTAGGTAAGGTTGCAAGCTTTAATTTTTTTCTTATTTGTAGATTTTGTTATGAATAATTGGAGGTTTTGTTGTCTTGAACTATGTTTCTATGTTTTCCGTCTTTTTTGATTTTATTTTAGAATTGCGTTTCAGATTTATGCTTTCTGATCGAATAATTGAGGGTTTATGCGATTTCATAACTAAGTTTATGATTTTTTTTTGTTCTTATTGATTTCAGAATTGTGTTTAGGTTTTATTCAAATGGTTATATAATTTTATGATGCACATACTTTTGTTCCTAAATTGCTTGCTAATTTGTCCTATATTTAATCTTTCTTTGTGTAAGAGTATAATATTGCAAGTTCCATATTATTGTAGAAATTTGATAATCTGTCTGAAATAGTCTACCATTACATTTCTTGTATGATAGGACACCTCCTAAACTAAATCTGGCCAGCGCCAGACTATGAATTTTATTTATCTTTCATTTTGAAGAGGCAGCCTTATGCTGATGATACCATTATTTAATAATATATTACTTGTTTGAAGATGTGGAGGATGAGAATTAGAGTAGAAGGATTGTAGGAAGGAGTGTGTCCTTACTACTAGGTAGGAGGACTTTGTTTTGTTATCCGTGTTAGTGGGTAGTGCTAGTCTTGTTTCAGAGTGTGCTCGGCATTCCTGGTGGAACATGGACAGTAGTAATAAAAGTGTAACAGTGAGATTTCATAATTTGACATATCAATTACCTCCAAAATCTGTAAGCATCTTGCTTGACAAGGTATGTATAAAGGTTCATATCTGACATCAGTTTGTGTTAATTTCATGTTTGGTGATAGAGCTTTATCTATTACTATAACAACAAAGTAACATAACTATTTTTAATCACATTAAGGTAACTGTAGTTTTACCAACTATTAAATGAAGTGAAGAAACTATTTTTAGTCATATTAAAGTAACTTAATTATTTTTATGTATTCAAAAGCCTAAATATGACCTACTTGCCAAACAAATCAGGTAACCAATGATCTTCATCTTAGCATATTGTAAGCTCAAGTGTGGAATATTAAGTGAGTATACAATTCAACATGAGAAGTTTAAGGCGGTGTTCAAGTTTGCTCAAGCACTTTATTTTTCACATTGTAGTTCATAGATCTCTTGCTTTCAGGAAGTTCATTGTAGCAGGAAGCATAAGAAGAAAATATCACAAGTACAAATGCTTGAACACAAGTCTCTCAGTTTATATTCAGTAATGATTTAAGATGGTCGAATGCTAGAAATTGCATGATTATACACATGTCAATGTTGAAAAATCTTTTTGTTCTTGGTGACCGATCTTAGACCGTGCACTTAGACATTCTGTGACCTTATTGATCCTATAGATGAAATAATTTTTTGTTGGTTAAATTGACTGTATAGATTTTTTTAAGGTGTTCATTAGTTTTTATTTACTGGATAGAGCTCAAAAATTGGTTGTTGCATTGGGAGCTGGTGCGTTTACTATTTTAGTGGTTGTTGCATGGGGAGTTGGTGCATTTCGTAGAGTATCAAGATCAGTAGATGCTTGAAAAGTGTGGCTTTCATTAAAGCAGTCTCTTTATATGCCAAGGAGATATGTTGTGAGATATGTTGCTCTCTGACTAGCTATTTTTCGTGTCTAACCTTAAGTACATGTTAACTCAGTTATATTTGTAGAGAAGTTCTACCTTTACATTGTGGACGAGCATATAAAACTCTTGAGATATTTTTAAATCCAAAATTTTATCCAGATTCATGACTTGGCAATTTGAGTCAGCTAACATAATCGGAGTTAAATATGGCCTAAGATGAGCTTAATTGGAGCAACTTAGTCTGTGAAAATTGATATAGCCAACCCAGTTTGTTTGGGATTGAAACATAGTTGTTATTACTTTTGGCTTATGGAAATGAGTTAGAAGTGAGAGACAAGGGTGTTTGGTGGAGTGGAAAGGCTTAAAAACTAATAGCTATGGCTTTCAACTTTGTTAGACAAGATTGTGTATGGATAATTTTAACTATTTGACATCAATTATTAAAAACATTTAGTTGACTTGTCGCGATCAAAGACATGCTCTTATCTTCGGCATCATTTTCAGATTTTTTGAACAATATAACTACGCCTCAACCAAGATAGATTAGTTTCACTTATTTTAAATGATTCGAGGATATTTGGGATATTGTTGAAGTTTGATTTGCTACCTATTTAGGATTTTTTCCACTGAAAATGTGGTTTGGAGTGCAAATATTTATGGAAATAGGGGTAAGAGTATGGAGATGCATATGTGTTCCATCTGTATATAGGTTTGGTATTCTAGTAGCTTCTTGTTTAAATTATATGTATTTAACCCTATCTGACATCTCATTTTTTGTGCATAGTATAACACATGATAGTAGATGCATTATTTTTTGCTTAATTTTTAGAGCCTAGATGCTTTGGCGTGATCCTTATTTGTGAAACATTTATTGTAGTTTTGACAGATATGTGTCGGTCATAGTTTTACTCTTGACTGATTATTTAAGTGTAATAAATATTATCTGCTTATTAGAGTTATTTTGAATTTATGATGTATATCAATAAGGCAACTAAGGTTACTATCGTAGGGACTTGAATTAATATTTATCAATAATCGAGTGATTAAAAGTACTATTAACCCCAACAGGATGTTTCAAGAAATGAAAAGTTTGGAATTCAAAGAATGTTGGGTTTTACTTGCAAAGTGGAGTTTGTATTGTCTCGTCTGTTGATACATATTGTTTGGCATAATAGGAGTCATATATAGTTGATCATTTCCCTTGTGCTGCTGCTTGTTGAATTCCGTTTGAATTTATGTACGTTCTACTTTTAGATCCTTTTGAAATACAGAGTATATCTAATATGTTTGGTTCTTATATATCCTTCTTTGGGCATGATTTGTTGAAATGAAGACGTAATCATGAATTAAGTAAGGCATCCTTTACCTGCTAGAGAAGACATTGCTTACATACTTAACGATGTAGCAGAGGTGCTTTGGCGTAACCCTTATTTGTAAAAAGCCTAATGGAGAATTGGTTTCAGGATGTCATATTATGTGTGGTACTGCTCTTTCTTTTTTGGACCAAGGGCAAGATAAGGATTTTTTCTTAGTCTTGTTAAAAGTATAAGCAGAAGGGAGAAATTTAATTCCTATACAATGGGTTAGCAGGCTACACATTTCTTATTGTAATTTTCATCTACATCTCATATTGATTTACAACTGCTCTCAAGTTTGTGGAATTTTCAACTTTATGTCTTCTTATACATAGGTTACCCATAATGTGTTGCTGCCTATCTATTTGAGAAACCCATTTAGATTCTGATCCGAGTTACCTAACATTCAGTTTACAAATGCTTAACATATTATACCTTCTCCTCTATTTAAAAAAATGCTTAGCATTTCAGTTCCAATCATCAGATTTGATCTCTTAAGTAATTTAAGAAGATCAATTATTATGGCGTAAAATCTCTTCGTCATAGTGGGGATGTTATATTCTTGTTGTGATTTTCTTTTTTGTTGTTATTTGTGCGTCTTTCTACTAGACCTCTGGAAATATATTTTATGAGTTGATGCCTGTAGAATACTTGAAATGATCTTCTCAATTACATGAAATATTTTTGTATTAAGATGTTTAAGTTGGCGAGGTTTGTTGAATGATATCGGTGAATATTTAGTAAAGGCTGAGATTCTAAATATTACATTAACGATTTTGTTTCTTCTAGCTTTTCTTCTTGTGAATCTCTGTCCATATATTACCAGTATAATTGTTTACATAGTTAAGTTATCTTAGTTTATCTTGTCATTACAGAGAAAGTGTTTTTGTCATCCAGGACCAGATTAAAACAAACTTCAAGTTAAAAGCTGGACACATACTTACTGGCTTGCTATCAAAAGTTCGTGTAAGTAACAAGAGGCCTATGTGGATTCTACCTGAAAATTAACAAAAGTTAGTTGACCATTGGGAGCCGATTTGAGGTTCAAGCAGATGAGTGAGATTGGCAAGAAAGTTAGAGCTTCTATTAAGGATGGCTCTTTACATACGAGTGGTGCTCAGGGTCAGGGAAATGTAAGGAGAAAATTGGTAGGTCATTAGTTACTCAATATTCACTCCTTTATAACATTACTGATCTCAAGAATGTCAATATTCAATTAATTTTGTTTGCAGGAAAAGGGACTTGGGAGGCCAATAATGCAGAGGCATTCAAGGCTACACACACAAGAAATAAGAAAATCCTGAAAATCCTGGAGATCCTGATGTTTGGGTTGAGCCATGAGCTCAACTGACCTATTTAAGCCTCTAATTCTAGTAGTAATAACTTTATTTTCTAAATTTATATTCTAATATGTTTATCATTAAATTCAGAATCAATATCTGTAATTCATAAAGAATTTTTGCCAAACTCTGCCAGAAGATAGTAAAGACCTACCACTTAGCCAAAGCAGAATGAAAGAATATGGTTAGACGCGGTTGGTGGCCCGAGTAGGTATGGATATTCTTATGGATTTCCCCAACGAATCTTTCATCAATTTCATTCGAAACTAGAAGGCCTCAGAAGTTTTCAGGATGATGAGTGAAGTACAATGAAGCGAAGCTAAGGCCTCGCAGGCTTAGGAAAGGCAAAGGGATATACAGTATGCAAGAATGAAGGCCCAATTCGATGCATTACTTACTTCGGGGGGATTCCCCTTGTCCCGATGACGTAGTACGCCCTCTTCGACCTACAGAGTCTCTACCTATTTCACATGGAATATATGGTCAATATAGAGATGTCACTGAGGAGCCCAACAGTGATGAAGATGATGAGGATTACTATGTGGACAATATACCGTTGCGTTGTTAAAGTTTAATGTTGTGTTAGATAATTTAAACAATATACTTTATGGTGGTTTATTTGAATTATTAATTGTTTTTCAATGCATTAAAACTTTAAAGTAGTTTGAACAATAGTATTGTTAAATCACTTATGCTTTTTATGTTTTGTTCGTTCAATTTCAAGGTATTAAAATTTGATTTTCATTTAGTGGTTATTTGATTATATTTACTTGTGTTTGTTGTAGTTTGATTGATTGGTTATTTGATTATATTGTATATATTATTGAATTGAATTAAAACGGCAGGTATTTGTAAAAGATGTTATTGCCACTAGTTTTTTTTTTTTTTTTCAGAAAAGAGACATTATGAGGTTGTTATTTCACATTTTTATTTTTCATAAAGCGACCTAATGAGGTCTCTTTTTTACAATTTTATGTTTACATGCTCAAATAAGAGACTGCAAAAGGTCGCTTATGTTTTAAATAAATTATTTATAATGAAAAATAAGAAATAATAGTCACCTCATGAGGTGTCTTTTAATTAAAACATAAAAAAAATAAAATCAAATAGAGACCTTATGAGGTCTCTTTTTAATAAAATAATAATTATTATAAAAAACAATTTAGAGACCTCACGAGGAGCCTGTTTGGATAGGATTAAAAAATAGTTTTTTTTTTTATCTTAAGTGATTAAAAATTTAAAATAAGTGCTAATAAATTAAGAAGATAAGTGTTTGGATAGAAGTGCTGAAACTGAAAACAAATTGTTGATGTATTTGGTAAACAAGTGATGTTAAGCATTTTTTTATTGTTAAAATGACTTAAATGTCCTTAAAGTTTTTAATACCATATATAAGGTGAATTATATTAAATTTTTAATTCTAAAGTATTTTTTTTGAATAAACCTCCGATGTAATGATGGATTCGATAAAAATAAAGAAGAAAGATAAAGAAGAAATTGGAGGGAAGATATGAAGCGTAATGGCAAAGAGAAAAAAAATAGTTTATATTTAAGGGCTACAAGTTTAGGATGTTGGAATTGGAGGAAAATATAAGGGATAAAAAGGTAAATGTTTTGGTCAAACTTAAAAGAATTTTAATCTAAAAAGCAAAAAGTTGAGGGTACCAGCTTCTCACTTTTTGATTCTTTTAATCAATTTTTAATTTTTTTAAGAACTTTTTAATTTACCAAACACCTTAAAAGTTAAAAAAGAGATTAAAAGCTGGTTTGACTAGATTTTAATCCTATATAAACGGGCTCGAGGTCTCTTTTCTACAAAATTCAAGAGATAATCTAGTGACCTCATGAGGTTGCTTTTAAGCGACTTCATGAGGTCTCTTACAAAAAGCAACTTATGTTTAAGAAACCGTCAATTGAAGTCACTTTTTCAGGAATTTTAAGTCTTTTTTACAGCCTTTTTAGTAGTGAATTAAATAATGCCAGTAAAAGCTTTAGTACTCTTTGTTAAAGTGCATATGTATTGCCGTTAAAAGTTGTTTTTATTTTAGTAAAAGTATACATTTATAATTGGCCTAATACATGACGTGATCTTTGTTGGTATTGTCCTGATTTTTTTTACCATAATTGGATTTCCTTTAGGTACCATAATTGAGTTTCCCTTTAGAAAAAGGAAAACCTAAAATCTCCATATTTGGCTAATCCTTATTCTTGTAGGAAATGGTTATAGACTCTATAAATAGAGACTTATTTTTTCTAGTTTGGTAGCATCCACAAAGTAGTCCTAGGGGTTTAAGAGTTTCGTTTGGGGGGGAGACTTTGTGAGACACAAGTGTTGCGGGAACACTTGTGTGAACCTCTTTTCTATTATGAGTGAATTCTCTGAGGTTATCTCTCTTGACAGTTTGTGCTCTTTTTTATATAGTGGATTGCTCATCTCCTTTGGTGGATGTAGGTTGATTGACCGAACAACATTAAATTCTTGTGTCTCTTTTGGTGTATTTCTCGTTTATCTTCTTATGTGGCGTCTTTCGAGGTTTTTTTTGCTAGCTTCCGTATGACACCTAGTTATTTCAATCCTAACAAGTGGTATCAGAGAGAGGTTAAAAACGGGTGTTCATCTTAGCGGGTTCAGTTCTAGTTGCAATCTATTTGACGATAATGAAGATTCTAGTTTGAGAAATTTTATCAGACTGTTACTCTGTGTAGAAATAAAAATTTAATAGAGGAGATTTTGGAGATGGATATTGAACTTATTGAAGACTAAATAAAGAAGATGGAGCAAATTTATTTTATGAGAAATTCAGGCCAAGGGGGAGAATTGTTGGTATTTGTCTTGATTTTCTTACCATAATTAGATTTCCTTTAGGTACCATGATTGAGTTTCCCTTAAGAAAAAGAAAAACCTAAAATCTCCATATTTGGCTAATCCTTATTCTTGTAGGAAAAGGTTATAGACTCTATAAATAGAGGCTCCTTTCTTCTAGTTTAGTAGCATCCACAATGTAGTCCTAGGGGTTTGAGAGTTTTGTTTGGGGGGAGACTATATGAGACACAAGTGTTGCGGGATCACTTGTGTGAACCTCTTTTCTATTCTGAGTGAATTCTGTGAGGATGTCTCTCTTGATAGTTTGTACTCTCTTTTATGTAGTGGATTGCTCATCTTCTTTGGTGGATGTAGGTCAATTGACCGAACAACGTTAAATTCTTGTGTCTCTTTTGATGTATTTCTCGTTTATCTTCTTATGTGGTGTCTTTCGAGGTTTGCTTTGCTAACTTCCGCTTGACACCTGATTATTTCGATCCTAACAATCTTTAACTTGGCCTCAACTGACATCTATACCCTCCAACTTTCGTTATGTACAAGTAGACACTTAAACTTATATAAAGTTGAATAAATAGACGCATGTGTCCTATGTCGTGTCCTACATGGAAATTTGCATCCTACTTGAAATTCTACATGTATTATGTTACATAGGACGTATGTGTCTACCTTTATTATTCCGCCTAACTCTCCGTCACCACAAGCTGGATTTAATTATAAAAAAAAAGAACCAAACCATACGTAAGGATATATAGGTCTAGTCCCCTTTTACTTTTTATTTATTTAGTAAATTTCAATTAAAAAAACAAGAATATAGTACAGATACTGAGTACCATACTAAGTCAAGATGCAAAACACAAGCTAGTTTGCCAACTACTTTAAACAACATAACAATATTATATTTTTATGTGAGTAAAATAATAAAATATTTAATAAGACTACATGTACATTTATTAATACAAGATACTTGAATACAAATATGTCTTTAAAGTAGGTCATTCATTGTATTATATTGTTCCATCTGTAAGTATTCCAACATTATTATTCACAGTATAACAATTAATCTCTACATTATTGTTCATCACTAGTATAAATAATATTTTTAGTTTAATTTCCACATAGCTACTACCATAAGAACCAAACCACATCTAAGGATATATGCTGGTCTAGCCTCTTATGTGATTTTAGGAAATGATCTCTTATAATCACTTACAAAATTGAATAGCAGAAAATCACATTTTCAGATCTCTTATTTGGAAAAATTAAATTTTCTAGCAAAAATGATATGAAATTAAATAGAAGTTTGTAAAGGACTATAAAATCAAATTTCTGCTCGCTCTACGTTTTATTTCTTTAGTTAATTTCAATTAAAAAAAGAAAACTAAAGTCAAAGATGCAAAACACAATTGCTAGCTAGTTTGTTGCCAACCACTTTAAACAAACATAGCAAAATATTTTTGTCCCCTTACAGAGACAAGTATCAATAATTGTAATAGAAAAAATAAGTCAACTCACAATCATAAGCATAAAAGGTTAATAGTCAAGCCAAACAAGAATTGTAACAAGCAACAAATTTAAAGACAAAATTAACATGGATTTCAATTTGAAGCTAGAGAGAAAATCATCAATAAGAAAGCTAGGAAGAAGTAGAAGCACACTATTAGCGTCAGAGTTAATTAATATTCCATGTGGAGACACAGATTATTATGAAAGAATTTCACAGTCTATGAGACATGTTGAAATTATTGATGATGAGGCCAATCCCATACTAATACATAAGTGGAAGAAGAAGAAAAATAAAGCATGGGTCTTTCTCATGAGGGTATTTTCTTTCAAGAAAATGACTACAAGTGATGAAAAGATGAAAGAAGAAAGTGCTGATCATGAGATGAACAAGAAGAAGATGCAGTCTTCATCACGGTGAGATTAATCTGTCCTATGTGATATTTTTCACTTTTTCAGATTCTGTGAATTTTAATTTGATTAATATTTTTAAAATATATTTTTTCAATCATATTGACATGAGAAAAATTGCAATTTACGGTATGTCGTATAGTTTTTGAATATTTAAATTTAATTTTAAAATATTGAATTAATCTGATCTAAGTTTGCTTCAAATATTAATCAAATTGAGGTTCGAAAAGTGGAAAGTACCACATGAATTGAAACTAAGCGACAGAGTATTTTGTTTTTGTTCTTGTTTTCCTTCTTTCAACCACTCAGAAAAAGAGAAATAAACGAAAATACACATCAAATTAATCAAATTTAAATAACTGTACATTGAGTTGAAATTATGGTACTTTAACATATTTAAAAATTTCCAGCAATTTTAACATATACTAGATGATTACAATGTGTGGTCCAGGCTCAAAAAAGCATCCCGTCCATTTGTGTGTGCTCATGAGTATGTGTTCAATATACTTGATCTATTGGGTTCAAACTTGAAAAAAATAACGCGTTCTTAATCTGTCTTAGGTAGTTAAGGTAACTACATAAAATATGTATCTCTTTTGATTATACGCACCAGCCTCAATTAGCCATAACACCCAAGCGTTTTCTACTTGAGGCTGATGTGTACAATTAAAGAAGATGACATTTTTTGTGTGGTTAACTCCTTAATAAAGATTAAAAACACACTCAAAATTTCTTCAAAATTTGAACTGAAGGTGTCTAATTGGAACACTTTACTAGGAGTAATTGAGGCGTTCAATCGAGCCATGACTTAGTTCAAATGTATAAGTGGGTTTTCTTCCAAGTTATAAAAATTGGTTATGTATTAAGCCTCAATATTACTACAAAATTGAAACTTGATTGTGCAGGGAAAAAGATGGGAAGATTACACAAAAGCCAGATGAAGTAGTGTTGGTAGTGGAAAAGAAACAAATAAGGCAGCCTACATTTCTTCCTGATCCTTACAGACGATGGCCTGTTCAAGGATGGCGCTATTGAAGATTAAAATTGATATACACATGAATATTAAAACATTGTGAAGGATTCAGTGAACGTCTTGAAAAATAGTAACACATGATAATTCACTCAATGGTTGTTGGCTCTACGGTGATGTAAAATATGATCTAAATTAGGCATGTGCAGATTGTTAATATTCTCGGAGCCCAAGAATAAAAGAATTTTTGTTATGTAATTTTCTGTTTTTAATATACTTGAGATCAAGAACGCACCCTATAAATATTGGTTTTGTTTCTTCATTTTGATCATCCCACATTTGAAAACTCATTTGAATGTTCTTTGTAATTGGGAGTTTTTTGTATATACGATAGAGTAGCGTTAGGAAATACTTTTCGTGAACCTTTTTTTTGTTGAGTGAATTGTATGTGGTTATTGTCTTGGGACATATTTTGAGATTTTATAGAGCTTTGTCTTTAATTTTGTGTACTCTTATTTGCTTATTGGCTGTCATAGTACACTTGCTCATCTTTGTTTTGTGGATGTACATCATGTGATCGAATCACGTTAAATTTATGTCATTATAATAATTATTTGCATTGTTGTATTCCAATTATAATATGTATTTACAATATGAACTTCAACACCAAGTTCAAGAACAACAAAGAAATTCGAATTATTTTCTGAAAAATAGCAAAACTAATGTTTAGAAAAAGATAAAGAAAAAGAGAATCAAATCTACCGAATTCACAGTGTGTTCTTAAAAATTCATTCATCTCAAGTACTCGGGGTTGATGGAATATATCCTTCAAGGATGATTCACTTAAGCAAATAGTGGTACCTCAAATTTGTCGAATTACGAACGTGCTCAGCGATTTGTAAATCACACTTGAGTTTTTCAAGATGAATAGAGTATTTTTTTACTTCAAAATTTTGTGATAAAACCTGAGAAGAAATTAGGTATTTTCAAAAAGTGTTGCTTCAGAAAAGAAGCACTGATTCATGAAAATTTTTAACTTTTTGAAACGTCGGAACGATCTGCAGACCCCATCTACAACTATAGGTCGCGACATGCATCTGCATGTCAACATTTGTACAAAATAGTGTGCGTAGGCTGACCTGCATTAGCACATGCGCTTGCACCTGCGTCCGCAGGTGGCCTGGTGCGCGCGCAAATGACCTTTCTATTTTCTAATAGTGCCTCGAAGGGTCGTGTCTTGTTGAAGTGCGTTGCGGCATGCGTTCAGATATGCTCGTGTGCGTCAGAAAATGGAGAAATTTCATATTAGATTTTTGGATCATTAACTCTCAAAATTTAAATGAATTTTATCCAAAAAGATAGTCTCTTGACCGATCATTTAAAAAAATAAAGTTCAAATCCGAAGTTAAAGCTGAAGCTGAGTTGAGCCAAGTAAGTGATAATGACAACGATGCAAGGCTTGTATTCTTCTTACTCACTATCCACATGAATAAATGATTTTATATTTAAGCATGAAGAAGTTCCTTTCTCCCACCATGTGGGAGATGACTTCTTTCATAAAGTGAACACACATTTTTACTTTTCCTCTATTATTGCATCTGAATAAGTAGATTTCCTTTTGAACTTTTCATAGTGAACTTGCATTGAATACACTCTGTCAATCGGTAGATGCGATATCTTTGAACTGTCAAACTTTTGTGTACGCCTAGACAACATAAGTCACACAACCAACCTTTTACCATTTATAATTCTCGAAGTTTTGTTTGTTTCAGCCATGAACACTATCCGATTTCATAAGAGCTTAGAGAATAGACCTTTACTAGCGTTCTCCTTCAAGAGACTTTCACTTCACCCTTACATAGGTGATTCAAAAACGTTTAATCCTATAGATCAAACTATTTGTCCAAACCTGTCAACCTTAAAAATCATTAAAAAGCTTCAATTCATAACCCTTATCCTTCTTTTCTGAATATTGTCTTCATCACGAGAATGAGTTGAATTAATTGGCAATATTGAATTGTTAGTCACAACTTTATTTGACTCCTTAAACCTAGCTCTTGGGATCTCCAGTCCGCTTGGTAGAGTTACTGTCGTGATGACTTGTCCTAGGTTGTAAACCCATTCCCTTTGATGATCTCTCAATTCCTTCTCTATTTAGGCCTTTTGTAAGTGAATCAGACATACTATCCTCTGACTTTACATAATCAATCGTGATAATTTCACTTGAGAGTAATTCTATTACTATATTATGTGTCCGTCTTATATGATGAAATTTACTGCTATACATTATTCTTCCTGCTCTACCTATTACCACTTAACTATCACTATATATGCATACTGATGCCAAATGTTTATGCCAATAAGACATTTCTTCCCAAAAATTTCAGAGCCATTCAACTTCTTTATCGATTTTTATCTAATGCGATAAATTTAGATTCCATTGTAGAGCGGACAATATATATCTATTTGGATGATTTTCAAGAGACTACTCCTACACTAAGAGTAAATACATATCGACCATGGATTTTACTTTATCTGATCCTGTGTTTCACTTTGCATCACTATATCCTTCAATTACCGCAGGATATTTGTTATAATAAAAAACAAAATCTTGATTATGTTTTAAATATCTCAAAACTCTTTACATTGCCATCTAATGAGTTTGATGGAAATTAATCATGTATCATTTCAATTCACTAATTGAACATGCTATATCTGATCATGTACAATTCATGATATATATCTGTAACACCCTCTAAATTTTGAGAATTTTATTTTTGGTCCTCCCGTGTTCGAAATATTAATTTTTGACCTAAATTATGTTTAGGCATGTGAATGGGGTATCCCGGGAGAGTTTTAAATTTTTTGGATGGGGTTCGAGGGCGTTTTGGACCACGAAGGAAGTGAGCCTCCACGATATCTCCGTGTCACAGAGACTACACTCAGTGATAGCCAGCATGACACGGAGGATAATCTTTGTATTTAGCAATGTGGCACGGAGGTTAGCCTTCACGATAAGGTTCGTGCCATACCACTATGTAAAAATTCATGCAGTTTTTGCTTTATTTACTTGGGATGGGGGTATTGGGGTCTTTTCACCTACGTACAGCCCTTAAGCATAATATAGTCTATTTCTTTCAATTTTAAGAGATTAAAAATCCCTAATTACACTCTCAAGATAACCCCCCCCCCCCCAGGAAGTCTAAAGATTTCATCGTACGTTCTCTCTTGGGTTTCAAGCTTCGAATTACTTTTCAATTCTCATGTGTCTAAATACATGTACCTCTTTCCCTATACTTGTATTTCCTTAATGGCATAAAAATTAGTTTATTATTCATGGTTTTGATGTTGGGTTTCAAACTATGGGTTGAATGTTTGGATATAAATTGCTTGAATGTTTTTCCACCGTTTCTATTGATTTATTGTGCATGAGTTGTTGATTTGTACACTCATTGGGGTACATGAGAATGGTGAATGAATTTAGGGATACAATGGATTCCCCAAATAATTGGGTATGGTATGAAAATTGATAATAACCTCGACCTACTTGCATAGTTGGTTTTGAAATATGAATTATCATTTGGTTTGGCTATTCTCTTTGAAACTAATGCATTGCATAAATGAAAAAAAAATAGTTAAGGATGGTTTTGAAAACCTTGTGGGGTACAATGAAATTCCACAAGTTGATTTTAATAATAGAGTTTGGGGTACAAGGATTCCTCAAGGTAATGGCTTAACGACATTTGCTTGCAAACTTTAGTCGGTATGATGATAACACTTAATGATGCCTTAATAATTGACTTCTGGAATCGATGGTTGGGTTATATGCTAAATATTTTAATTTGGGCTTAACAGGGGTTGTGTAGCTTGCCGTGGAAGGTAGAGGTCCCAAGAGGACTGACACTGAAAACTCATGTTTGCCAATGTAAGGGTTGGTCTTGCTGACCGTGTGTATGTGTCATACTTGATATATATTTTGGGATGGATAGTTTCCTAGATGGCGTTAGCTTTTCCTAGATTTTCTCCAGTTCGTGCGACTAATACACACTAGGTCCCTTTTAGCAGGAGGAGCTGAACCCATATAGCCCATGGGTGCCGGTTTATGATAGTCAAGTTACATAGTCCCAATTAAGCTTTTAAAGTTCATGCTAAGCTTTGTTTCCTTTCACGACATATGATATACATATACATATATATATATATGTGTGTGTGTGTGTGTGTGTGTATATATGTGCGCACTGGTTTTTAATGGTCTTTGTGTTATGGTTCATAGCATTATTTTATCCTTTGTCCTTGAGTTACATGCTAGCGCTCCAATCGCTAACCGTCTTCAGACATTGTATTCCCACGCGATGCAGGAGTTGGACATACTTCTACTCCTCCTACATAGTGACTAGGTGATCATGGGATAGCTCATGAGTTAGACTGAAGTGGTGAGCTTCCATCTTTTGGAAGTCTCCATTTTATGCTTTGGGGTTTTTTATATGTTGACTTTATTTTTGGATTTATTTTTAGCTATGATTGGGGGCATGTCTCGACCAGACTATCTTTGGTTTTGTTAGAGGCTTTGTGGATATTTCTGTGGACATGGGTATTATGGTTGACTGTCAGTATTGGCTATTGGTTGGTGGATGTTGGATATTGATCTATCTAGATTCTTTGAGTTTTCTTATCATATCTTATTTTGTGTTGGAATTTATCAGCTGCTAGGTGTACTTGGTTCTGTTGGATTAGGCAAAGGGGGTGGTCTCCGATCCTCGATGGACTTAAGATGTCCATCACGATTAGGTGTTGGTTCGAGTCATGACAAAGTTGGTATCAGATCCTAGGTCAATGGTCAATTGGGTATCCACAAAGCCGTGTCAAGTATAGTCTCTTTTATGGGTGTGCAGCGCTCCATACTTATAAGGGAGAAACTACAAGGTATTTAGAAATATTTTCCTTTCTTGTTGTTATATTTTTAGGCTATAGAGTCTAAGGTCTTTGATTTCTCTAACTCCTGTCTATTTGCCTTTCATATCATGCCTCCCAGATGATCTGAAGCTCATGGAAACTCATCTATCCCGCATGAGGACAATATGGGCGGATCTCATCCAACTTATGGGATACAAACCCGGTCAAGTGTCGTTGCTTTAGACTGTCCCCGTAGAGTTCCGCCTATCTTCACTGATCATTCTCCAGCTGGTGACACTCGTACTCAATCACCACAGGGAGATATTACTAATGCTGAATTTCTCCAATCTATTCATCTGTTGACCCAGTTGGTGACATCCCAGTCATGTTAGACTGGTTCTACTGGTATTGCTGGAAGTTTATCTGAGGCCACTAGAGTTGGCCAGTTTATGAGGTTGATCCCTCCAACTTTCACTAGTACTAAGGTTGTAGAGGATCTTTAAGGTTTTATAGATGAGATGGACAATATCTTTCAGGTTATGCATACTATGGATGTAGAGGGTGTGAAATTTATTGCTTATCAATTGAAGGATGGAGCATACCAATGGTATAAAGAGTGAGAGCTACTTAGGAGTGATGGTGCTGAGTCCTCTTTGTGGGATAATTTCTCTACTTCTTTTCTTGATCGCTTCTTTTCTCAAGTGTTGAGGGGGTCCAAGGTTGAGGAGTTTGTGAATTTAAAGCAAGGCAGGATGACGATGGAGAAATATCCCTTGAAATTTCACCAGTTGTCGCGATATGCTCCTGAGCTAGTGTCTAGCATGAGGTCTAGAATGAGGAAATTCACTTCCAATTGTCTCATGAATTGATTTTAGATAGCAAAGATGCCTTGTTGAAAAAGTATATGGATATCTCTAGACTGGTGGTGTATATACAACAGGTTTAAGAGGAAAACAAGAAGCAAGTAGAGGTAGGAGAGAGGTAGAGTAAGAATTTTTGGTATTCAGATCAAGATGAAGGTCAGCAGTAGAGTAGTAGGGATGGTGGGAAATGGTCCAAGAATAAGTGAGGCAACTCTGGTTCGTATTCAACGGCTAGTGTACCTTATCCAAAGTCGTCATAAGATCATCATTTTCAGAGTGATGATGGTTCTAGGGCACGAGGCATAGTCAACTCTATTTATCCTCCTTGCAGACTTTGTGGTTGGTTGCATCATAGTTTCTGTGACGAGGGAAGGAACCAGTATTTCAATTATGGCCATCTAGGACATATGTTGAAGGATTTCCCCATGGGCAAGGTCGCTACGGGGGCTAATAAATAGGTTTCGGTTGCCACATCATCAGCTCATACACCAAGGGGTGCCATTTCTAGCAGCGACACTGGTCAAAATTATTTGTACACTCTTAATACCCATTAGGAGTCTGAGGCACCTCCTCATGTCGTTGATGGTATGTTAAAACTTTTCTCTTATGGTGTGTACTATTTACTTGATCTGGGGTCTGCCCTTACTTATGTGACCCCATTTAGGGCTGTGAATTTTGGTTTTGATCCTGAGTATATTTTGGACCCATTTTCTGTTTCTTCCCCAGTGGGTGACTCAGTGGTTTCTAAAGGGGTCTACAGGGGTTGTGTGGTATCTGTTGGTGGTAGGTAAGCTTTGGTGGATTTGATTAAATTAGACATTCTAGATTTTGATGTTATATTGGGGATAGATTGGTTGCATTCGTGCTATGTCTCTTTAGACTGTTGGACCCATAAGTTTTTTTTTCAAATTCCCTAATAAGCAGGTTATTGACTGGGAAGGGAGTTACCTAGTGCCTAAGCGAAGGTTCATATCATATCTTAGAGCCTGGAAATTAATTTCCAAGGGGTGTTTTTATCATTTGACCCGGGTTAAAGATTCTAACTCGGAGGGTCCTTTACAATCCATTCCTGTGGTTAGTGAATTTCCTGAAGTTTTCCTCGATGATCTTTCGAACATACCTCACAAGGGAAATTGAGTTTGGGATCGATCTTTTTTCAGAAACTCATCCTATCTCTATCCCTCTTTATAGAATGACTTCAGTTGAGTTGAAGGAACTTAAGAAACAGTTGAAATATCTTCTCAACAAGGGTT
Organism: Capsicum baccatum var. pendulum; assembly: GCA_030864225.1. Taxonomy (NCBI): domain Eukaryota; kingdom Viridiplantae; phylum Streptophyta; class Magnoliopsida; order Solanales; family Solanaceae; genus Capsicum; species Capsicum baccatum. The sequence continues at coordinate 209,853,195 of CM061553.1, read as the reverse complement.
TTATCCACCCTAGTGTGTCTCCGTGGGGTGGTCTTGTTCTTTTTGTTTGTAAGAAGGATGGTTCTTTTTGGATGTGTACTGATTACCACCAGTTGAATAAGGCGATAGTGAAGAATAAGTACTGTTTTCCTAGGATTGATGGCCTGTTTGACCAACTTCAGGGTGCTAAGTATTTCTCTAAGAGTGACCTTCGGTCGAGTTATCATCAGGTAAAGATTAGGGTGGAGGATATCCCTAAGACTATCTTTCATACTCGATATAGACATTTTGAGTTGTTGGTCATGTCTTTTGGGTTAACCAATGCCTTGGCAACATTTATGGATATCATGAAGCAGGTATTTCATTAGTTTTTGTACTTGTTTATGATGATATTTTGATATATTTGAAGAGTGAGGTGGATTATGCCAATCATCTTCATATTTTGTTGGAGACCCTAAAAGATTAGTGTTTATATCCTAAGTTTTTGAAGTGTGAATTTGGGTTGAATGTTGTTACTTTATTGGGTTATGTCTTTTCTAGTGAAGGGATTATGGTGGATCCACAGAAAGTTGTGGTGGTTAAGAAGTAACTAAGACCCACGACTCCAATTGATATTCAGAGCTTTTTGGATTTAGCTAATTATTATAGGAGGTTTGTGAAGAGTTTTTCATCGATTGTCGTACCTTTGACTAAGTTGACTCATAAGAAGGTGAAGTTTCTATGGTTTGATGCTTGCGAGGGAAGTTTTGAGAAGCTGAAAGATAAATTGACTTCTGCTTTAATTTTGACCCTGCCCGAGGGACTGATTGCTTCGTGGTTTATTATGATGCATCCCTTATAGGACTTGGTTATGTGTTAATGAAGCATGGCAAGGTGGTAGCATATGCTTCTAGGCAATTGAAAGTTCATGAAAGAAATTATCTGACTCATGATTTGGAGTTGCTGGCTGTGGTGATCACATTGAAAATTTGGCGACACTATTTATATGGGGTTCATATTGACATTTAATCAGTCCATATTGATATTTAATCAAATCATAAGAGCATGCAATATATATTCACCCAGAAGGAGTTGAATCTCAGTCAAGGAAAATGGCTTGAGTTGCTCAAAGACTATGGCATGATTCTCCACTATCACCCAGGTAAGGCTAATGTGATTGTTGATGCTCTTAGTAGGTTATCTATGGGGAGCTTATCTCATGTGATGAGAAGAAGCGAGATTTGGTGAAAGATATTCACCGTTTGGCTAATCTTAGAGTTCGTCTATTAGATTCTGAGGATAGTGATGTGTTTGTGCAAGAGGTGGCGAGGTCATCTCTTGGTGTTCAGGTTAAGGAGAAACAGGTGTTGGATCCTATCTTGATGTAAAACAAGGATGATATGGATAAGCAGAAGGTGATGTTTTTTGAGATTGGTGGTAATGGTATCTTGAGGTACCAAAGGAGGTTGTGTGTTCCCTATATGGATAGGCTGCGAGGTAGAATTTGGCTGAAGCTTATGAGTCACTTATTCGATTTATCCTGGTTCGACAAAAATGTATCATGACCTTAAGGAGATTTATTAATGGAATAATATGAAGAGGGATGTGGATAATTTCATGGCTAAGTGCATGGTGTGTCAAAAAGTGAAGGTGGATCACTTGAGGCCTGATGGGTTATCTCAAGAAATTGAGTTGCCTATATGGAAGTGGGAAGTAATTAATATGGATTTTGTTGCCGATCTTCCACGATCTCGGAACTTGTTTGATTCTATTTTGATCATTATGGATATGATGACTAAGTCTGCTCACTTCTTGTCGGCAAGGTCTAATTATTCTGCTGAGGACTTGATGTTCTATAGAAATATATCACTTTCGACGCTTAAAATGAGAAAAATATGCAAGTTTCTGAGGACTTTTTGTTAGTTATGATCCGCTTTGGGTATGTTTTGCAGAAAACCATGATTTGAATGATAAGTTCATGAAAATGGTGAAAAAGGTATTTTTGGCCACTTTTTGAGTGATTATGGATGACTGGGATGTTTTCTGGAGTGATCGTGATCAATACATGTTCGAGATTCAAAGTAGACCTGAAAAACTAACTCTTAGCACCTACTAAGTCAACCTACGGACCACATGTTGAACTACGGATCATAGGTTGACAAAGGGGTACTAGAAAGTCCAAATCTCGAGAGCTGACTTGCAGAAATTTTTCCATCTGGTACCTTCGGTTCATACCTGCGCCCGGAGCAGAACGCAAGTATAACCTGCGTCTAGGACCAAACCACAAGTACAAGAAGCGGGTAGCCACTGACATTGTTTTCTCCTATTTTGTTCAGGCTTAGTTTTTAGGGTTTTCTCTCGTACTATAAATACCCCATATGTACTTTTTAGTAGAGGTTCTACACTTTTAGCACTTAAAAAATATATTTTGATTTTAATAACCATCTTTGATCTTGGGATTCGATTGTGTTGACTTTGATTGATTATTCAGTTTATGATTGTGGGTTTTCTTTCATCTTATCATTGTGATTTCATCTTTGCTTTTCAACATGAATGTTATTAATCTCTTCACAATCATGAGTGGCTAAATCCCATAGCTAGGGTTGTGAAAACCCTGGCAAATTGACGAAGTAGGGAAAGTGCGATTGTCAATTAGAACTAACACCCATGGAATGCATTACTTTATCTTCGATATGATTAATTTCTTAATGGGTACACACATTAGGATCCCACCTAGACATTACTACTTGCTCTAACAAAGGGGTAGTAACTAGTAAAAAATAAAGACAATAGTAATTTGGAGAGTTAATAGTTGATCCATTGCAGCACAATGATATATGTGAATGATTGTTAGCCTTTATCTAATAACTTGAGACTCAAAGGTTATAGTTAACTGAGACCAGGGTAAGGGTTAGTAATGCGACACTCTGAGACTCAATAGGTAAAGGGTTAAATCCTCCTTCTCGTCCAAAAAACTGTAGGAGGTACATAACCTATCGGTTCTGTATGCAAGGTATTGAGTTGGTTCAATAATGCACATAAACCTACAAAGTTGAGATGCCAGGGGGAACACGATCCTAATGTTCACTTACGACTAATTTTCAACCAAGCTAATACTATTTTGTGTTTAAGACTACTATAAACAAATCCCCCCATTTACTTTCCTGTTTTGCCCATAGACTGTAACTACTGAGATCTGTCAAATCACGTGTTCCCTTAGGATTTTACCCCAACCTTAGTTGGGTTACTATATCTTGACAACAACTGTACTATTATCTAGAAGAAGGTGTCACTTGGAAGTCATCATGACTATGCAAGGTTGTTTATTCAGGAGATCGTAAAGTTGTATGGTGCTCTAATTTCCATCATTTCAAATTATGGTACTTAGTTCTCATCTAATTTTTGGCGATTGTTCTAGCGAGGTTTGGGGACTAAGATAACCCTTAGTACCGCTTTCCACCCACAGACGGATGGACAAGCGAAAAAGACCATTCAGACTTTGGAAGATATGCTTCAGGCTTGTGTAATTGACTTTGGTGGTAGTTGGGTTAACCATTTGACTCTCGTAGAGTTTGCATACAATAATAGCTATCACTCTAGTATCGTTATGGCTCTGTTTGAGGCGTTGTATGGTAAAGGTATAGATATCCTATTGGGTAGTTCAAAGTTGGTGAAGCAAGGTTGTTTGGTATGGATTTAGTTCATCAGGATATAGAGAAGGTGAAGGTGATTCGAGATAGGCTTAAGACTACCCAAAGTTGGTAAAAGTCCTATGTAGACGTGAGGCAAAAAGAGTGATGCAATTTGGAAAGAAGGAGAAACTCAGTCACCATTACGTTGAACCCTATTTGATTCTAAAGAGAGTGAGGACTAAAACTGTAGCTTCAGTAAAGGTCCTTTGGAGAAACCATAAGGTGGAAGAAGCCACTTGAGAAGCGGAGGAAAATATGAAGGCTAATAACCCATTCTTGTTTCGTGTGTCGGGCGAAGGAGATTAAGGTATGAATTTTATTTTTCCCTTGTTATTATTTGGGTTTATCATTTAATTCTGGTGTAATATTGCTATACTCATGTGAAAAATATCTTAGCTCATCATTCGGGGATGAATGATCCCAAGGGGGATAATGTAACACCCTCTAAATTTTGAGCAATTTAGTTTTAGCCCTCTCGTATTTGAAATGCTAATTTTTGACTTAAATTATGTTTTTAGACATATTAATGGGGTGTCCCGAAGTGTTTTGAAATTTTTGGATGGGGTTCAAGGTAGTTTTGGACCACAGAGGCAGTGAGCCTCTGTGATATTTTCGTGTCACGGAGTCTACACACCGCGATATCCAGCGTGACACGAAAGATAATCTCCGCGTTTAGTAGTGTATCATGAAGATTATCCTTTACAATAAGGTTCGTGCCACACTGCTATGTAAAAATCCATGCAGTTTTTGCTTTGTTTACTAGGGGTGAGGGCTATTGGGGTCTTTTCACCTATGTACGACCCTTAAGTGTAATATAGCCTACTCATTTTAGTTTTAAGAGATTAATCCCCAATTCCACTCTCAAACTCAAAACCCCCAAGAGGGTTTACGAATTTCATCGTACGTTCATCTTTTGGGTTTCAATTTCTAAATTACTTTTCAATTCTCGTATGTCTAAGGCATGTACCTCTTTACCTATACTTGTATTTCTTCAATGGCATGAAAATTGGTTTATTTACTATTCATGGTTTTGATGTTGGGTTTTGATCTTTGGGTTGAGGGTTTGGATATAAATTGCTTGAATGTTTTTCTAAGGTTTCTATTGATTTATTATGCATGAATTGTTGGTTTGTACACTCATTGAGGTGCATGGGAATGGTGAATGAATTTAGGGATACAATGGATTTCCGAAATAATTGGTTTGGTATGAAAATTGATAATAACCTTGACCCACTTGCATAATTGGTTTTGGACCATGAATTATCATTTGGTTTGGCTATTCTCTTTGAAACTAATTCATTGCATAAATTCCAAAGTAGTTGAGAATGGTATTGAACGTTGTTGGGTAGAATAGAGTCCTTCAAGTTGATTTTAATAATGGAGTCTGGGGTACAAGGATTCCCCAAGGTAATGGGTTAATGACATTTTCTTGCAAGCTATAGCTGGCATGCCAATACGACTTAATGATGCCTTAATAATTGACTTCTAGAATTAGTGGTGGGTTTATATGTTAGATATTTTTATTTGATTTTAATTGGGGTTATGTAGCTTGCTGTGGAAGGTGGAGGGTTGGGGGGACTAATACTGGAAACTCACATTTTCCAACGTGAGGGTTGGTCTTGATGACCGTGTGCATGCATCACACTTGATATATATTTTGGGAAGACTAGTTGCTATATGGCATTATCTTTCCCTTAGTTTTCTCCGATTCATGTGGCTAACATGCATTGGGGCCCTTTCAATAGGAAGTTGAACCCATATAGCCTGTGGGTACTAGTTTATGATGGTCAAGCTACACATTCCAAGTTAAGGTCTTACAGTTCATGCTAAGCCTTGTTCCCTTTCCTGACATGTATGATATATATATATATATATATATATATATATATATATATATTTATATATACATATATATGTATATACATATATATATGTATTGCATATGATGTTATGCACTGGTTTTTGATAGTTTCTGTATTATGGTTCATGGCATTATTTTATCCTTTATCCTTGAGTTACATGCTAGCTCTCCAACTACTAACCATCTTCAGGCGTTGTACCCCCATGCGATACAGGAACAGATCATATTTTTACTCCTCCTGCACAATTACTAGGTGAGCGTGAGATAGCTTGTGAGTCAGGCTGAAGTGGTGAGCTTCTATCCTTTGGAAGATCCCATTTTATGCTCCGGGTTTCCTTATGTATTGACTCTTTATTTTGGATTTGTTTTTTCCTATGGTCGGGGGCATGTACCAACTAGACTATCTTTGGTTTTGTTAGAGGCTTTGTGGACATTTCTGTGGACATGGATATTATCGTTGGTTATCGGTGTTAGTTATTTATTGGTGGATGTTGGAAATTGATCTATTATAGATTCTTTGAGTTTTCTTATCATATCTTGTTTTATGTTGGAATTTATCCGCTGCTAGGTGTACTTGGTTCTTTTTGATTAGACTAAGGGGGTGATCTCCGGTCCTCAGTGGACTTGAGATGCCCGTCATGTCTAGAACCTAGTTCGGGTCGTGACAACATCAAACTTCCCAATACTTTTACATAGTCCAATTGTGAGTCACTTTCACCTTCTTTCATTTGAAGTGCAAAGCTCACGTCTAATTGAGTCCTGACAATATTTAAATCCAAACACTTGAACTTGTCAAGTACTTTTTAATGCAATGAGGCTGTGATAGTGTCAATCTTTGTGGAGTTCTATG